>CM034152.1:143782060-145122102 GCA_019776745.2 Taxus chinensis | reverse complement strand
TGGGGTGGATATGTATTGTGGTATCTGTGAACTTGAACAAGAAAATAAAATAAAGTATTGTAATTGTTGTTTTCTTAAGCATGAACACATGGTAGGAAATCTCTTTTTGAAATGAAATAATATATTTGATAATATGTCTTCTTGTTAATATGTATGCAAGAAATATTGTGGGTGTTTGCAATAGAGATCTTATAAAATATTTACATTCCTTCCACATGCTTTGTCTTGAATCTCATTTTGATAAATAAAGGTTGTTTATTGAGAATGTGTTATTACAAAGGAAATAGTAGTACTTGTTGAAGGTTTTTACTTGTTTTTAAAAAAATCTGAAATGACCTTGTAGCATGGTTTTTGAAAAAGTAGTAGTTTTCCTCTTGCATTGTTTCTTTCATTGTCTCATGAGTATGTTATTTCTTTTTTTACAAAACTAAATATAAAAATAAAATAAAAAAAATCAAATAAAATACAGGGTTACTAGACCATAAGTTAATGGAGAAAAATATGATAGTTATTTCAAGATGAAATTAGTTTCATTTATTTTGTGTACAAAACCAAATAATACACAACCTGAAAAATATATATATATATATATATATATATATATATATATATATATATAAATGTATATATATAACATTTGTGAAGTTATTGAAATAATATATTCAGGTTGTATGTGTTTAATATAATAATTATCGTTTCCCTTTTAATTTATTACTGCCTGTAATATATATATATATATATATATATATATATATATATATAAGCTATATGTTTTAAATTAAATATATCACTGATTTAAAATACATTTGATAGATATTGAGTATATATATATATATATATAATATGCCTAGTATATAATATAAATGATCTATTAAATCTGTCACGATAATTATACAAACGTTTTTTTTTAATAAACAAAAAAAAAAGAAATACAAAATATTAAAAATAAAATAAAATTTGTGGGGGTTCGGCCCCCCCCCCCCTGCGCAGATTGTAACAAATAGAACCAAAAAAAAAGGGAGCGGCGCTCCCCCCCCCCCACAGAACCCCACAGCCGCCGCTACCCCCACGGATCCTCGCAGCCGCCACCTCCCTAGCCGTCCCGCCGCCTGCTGCGCCCTCCCCTGTCCCTCTTCCTGCCCAGCTGCCTATCCCCTCGCCCTCCCCCGCGCGGCCTCCCTGCCGCCTCTCCCACACATGCCGCCGCTGCCCCTTCCACACAGCCTCCTACACCTCTTCCTCTGTATCAAAGAAATAAATAAATCCGCCCGTGTGTATATTTTAACAAAAGAAAAAAAACAAATATATATATATATACACTCACTCCCTAACAAAGAATAATGCAACAAGAAGATTACGAAAAAATAATAATAATAATAACAAAACCAGTTTCCATAGATCTCTCCAAACACCTGCACAAGAGAAAAGAATAGCAAAATGAGAGAATGAAATAAGAGAAAGAAAGGAATAGGCCATTAGAGCAAAACGACAAACTTTAGGGCTTTTCTAAAACCAAGGGCTCAGATGGCTTTAATCATAGGGGCATTATTAAATCATATTTAATTTATTAGTCATGGGTTTTTAATGGAAAGTTTAGCAAGGAGGAAGGGTGAAATGGATTAAATATTTTAAGAAGAGGTTGTGGGTAAAGCTACCTAAAGGGAAATTGTTTCTATTTAAAAAATGAGTAGTTATTATTCATGTGGCATTTTTAAACTAAAAGAGAGAGAGATTAGATGTGTGTAAATTTAACAATTAAATAAATAATTAAGGACGGGTTTATGGTAGTAATCAGTTAAATTAGGTAAATTAAAATAGAATAAAATCAGTAATTGTCAAGGATGGGTTAAGGGATGAAATAGTATTATTTAAACACTTCAAAAAAAAAAATTTACCCTAAAATTCTAGTCACGATTGATGTGTTTTTCAATGTCCCAGGAGGGGGCATTACAGTTGGTATCAGAGCTTGGGGTTCGCACTCGCGGACCACTGGGTAACTAATGGTTAATGTCAATTTTAACACAACAATATTAACTAAATGAATAAAACTAAATAGTTAAAATAAACCATTCACTATCATTAAATTTTAAATTAATAAATTGCTCGCTCACCTCGTGCGCAGGATGGCGCTCAAGCGAGGACGATCAGCTAGAGGTTTGGGGCGTAGCGCATCTACACAGGAGCCGTCGGCGCCCGATTTTGGGCCTCGGATATTAGAGGCCTTGCGCCAACTGATAGGCGTTGTGGAGCAGCGCCTACCACAGCCGCAGGAGACGAGAGTGGAGACGAGGAGCCGATAGGCGAGGACGCGCATTCGGAGCCGCCAGAGCACGATACACCGAGGCGGGAGAGGTCACACAGCCCTTCCATTCATCACGAGAGGGTAGCCTCATTCCGTCGTAGCCGATCACACAGTCTCGAGGGACCATTCGAGGATAGGCGACCCCCTTCGCATGTTGGACTACATCGCCATGATCAAGATACAGGAAGTGTGATCAGGGATCTTCTTCGGTTACAGCCGCCCACTTACACCGGCTCTGCAGATGGCTTTGGGGTTGAGTCGTGGCTCCTTAGCTTGGATAGTTGCTTTGGCTTGCACTCTTACGAGAGCAACGTCAAGGCGAGGTTCGCCATACACCTCCTCCGAGACGCAGCAGGCGTTTGGTGGAGGAATGAGGAGCGGAAGCTCCATTTGACTCGAGAGACAGTGACTTGGGAGTTGTTCGAGGAGCGTTTCAGGCGCGTTATATGTCAGAGCATTTTGTTCCGAAGAGGATCGACGAGTTTCATGACTTACGACAGGGATCTGGCATAGTAGCGCAGTATGAGAGCAGGTTCCTGGATCTTCTACAGTATGTGGATTACCTGCAAGATGAGAAATTGCAGGTTAACAGGTTCATTCGAGGGTTCAATGCAGATATAGCAGGAGCAATTAGGATGCTATCTCCTCCCACTCTGGAGAAGGCCGTTGAGAAGGCCTACTTAGCTGAGGAGAACAGGACCAAGGCACAGGAGCATCGTGATAGAAACAAGAGCAAGTTTCAGGAGAGGATACAGGCCTTCCAGAGTCAGAGGTCACGAGGTACTGCACCACCCCCTAGAGGAGGATTTTGGCCTCCGCCAGCAGCCACGAGGGCTCCACCGCACCCACAGTGACAGACACAGCAGCAGGGCCACCTGCAGCAGGGGGCTAGACAGACACAGGGATTTCAGAGGTGTTTCTAGAGGAGGTTTTGGTGGAGCTAGAGATAGGAGGCAGGGCACTCAGCAGACACAGCCAACTCGCACTCAGCAGTCTGCTAGGGTTGGACCAGCAAGATCAGTACACCAGAGTACAGGAGGGACCCCATCTCAGAGGGGTACAAGAGGTTGTTTTATTTGGGGATCTCCAGATCACTATGTGCGCATGTGCCGCACAAACCCAATACCATGGATGCATAGAGAGCTGCTAGATCCGAGCAGACGGTGGGTGACGTAAGACGCGCTCATCGTGTTTATGCAGCGGTTGACAACCGCCAGGCCGAGCATCAGGCCACAGTCATTGAGACGACAGGTACTATCAGGGGTATTTTTGTCTCAGTACTTTTTGATTTAGGTGCTTCAGATTCTTTTATATCACCTTCTGTAGTGGACCAGTGTGGGCTGGTGGTGGCTAGGCAACCAGATAGTTGGCAGGTTGAGTTGGCCTCTGGAGCCAAACTCGTCGTGGACTCGTATGTGGAGAGTTGTGTACTTGATTTAGGAGCCTTCTCCACTACTCTTGACCTCCGAGTTATCCCTTTAGGTTCCTATCAGGTAGTTTTGGGTATGGATTGGCTCAAGACTCATCGACCTAAGGTGGATTGTAGAGAAAAGGTCATTGAGTGTCAGGATGATCTTGGAAGTGCAGTTGTGATATCAGGGATGCAGAGACTTATCTCCTTGCGCATGATATCGGCTAAGCAACTCAAGCGGAGCATGCGTAAGGGGTGTTAGTTGTTTGCTATCACCATCAGTGATCGATCTGAGAGCATTCCAGAGCATTCACCCTTAGATGATCATGCAGTTTTGCGGGAGTATGAAGATGTGTTTCCAGGCGAGCTTCCAGGGTTACCACCTCGCAGAGAGGTGGATTTCACCATTGATTTAGTACCTGGATCAGCACCAGTTTCTAGGGCACCTTATCAGATGACGACCCCAGAGCTCCATGAGCTCAAGATTCAGTTAGAGGAATTGTTGGATAAGGGTCTCATTCGCCCTAGTGTATCTCCTTGGGGAGCGCCAGTCATATTTGTGAAGAAGAAGGATGGTTCTCTCAGACTTTGTGTTGACTTCAGGCAGCTCAACAAAGTCACAATAAAGAACCGTTATCCACTCCCTAGGATTGATGACTTGTTTGATCAGATGCGGGGAGCGAGAGTGTTCTCCAAAATTGATCTCAAGTCAGGATATCATCAGTTGCGCATTTCTGATGCAGACATCCATAAGACAGCGTTTCGCACACGTTATGGGCATTATGAGTTCACAATGGTTCCATTTGGTTTTACCAATGCCCCAGCTGTCTTCATGAGCCTCATGAATGGTGTATTCAGGACATTTCTGGATCGCTTTGTCTTAGTGTTCCTTGATGACATATTGATTTATTCTCGTTCCGAGGAGGAACACGAGGAGCATTTGAGACAGGTACTTCAGGTTTTGAGAGAGCAGAAGTTATATGGGAACTTGGAAAAGTGCAGCTTCTTTCAGACAGAGATTCAGTACTTAGGTCATATCATTTCAGGCGAGGGTATCTCTGTAGATCCCTCTAAGATACAGGCTATCTTGGATTGGCCAGCACCCACATCAGTTACTGAGGTGAGGAGTTTCATGGGTTTGGCAGGGTATTACCGCAGATTCGTACAGGACTTTTCTAGGATTGCTCATCCTATCACTTCTCTTCAGAGGAAAGGGAAGAAGTTCGATTGGTCAGAGAAATGTGAGCAAGCCTTTCAGTTGCTTAAGGAAAGGTTAACCACGACGCCCATCTTAGCAGTTCCAGACCCGACAGAGGATTTTGTTGTTTGTACTGATGCATCACTAGAGGGTTTGGGAGCAGTTCTTATGCAGGAGCGTCGAGTTATTGCTTTTGAGTCTCGTAAGCTCAAGGACTACGAGCTTAATTACCCTACTCATGACTTGGAGCTTGCAGCAGTTGTACATGCTCTAGTGCGTTGGCGACATTTCCTTTTGGGTAGGCCTTTCATTTTGAGGACAGACCATCGAAGTTTGCAGCGTATCTTCTCATAGCCGAACCTCAACGCTCATCAACGGCGTTGGATGGAGTTCCTATGTGAATATGACATGGAGGTTCAGTACATCAAAGGGAAGGAAAATGTGGTTGCAGATGCTCTTAGCAGACGACGGCATGTGCTTGCTTCTTTGACACTTCAGTCAGATTTGAGAGGCAGGATTCTCGAGCACCTTCCAGAGGACAGATTTTATGAGGGAGCTAGACAAATGGCAGAGTCTCAGGTTTCTTTAGAGGGCAAATATTCGGGGTGTGTTTTAGAGACAGATGGTTTGCTTCGATTCCACAGACGCATCTACGTGCCTAAGTCAGGTGATCTGCGTAGCTTCATCCTCATAGAGGCTCATCGAGCCCCATATGCGGCACATCCAGGAGTGAAGAAAATGCATGCCGATTTGAGGGAGTTATATTATTGGCCAGGTCTTCGACGGGACATAGCAGATTTTGTTGCACGTTGCCTTGAGTGTCAAAGGGTCAAGGCAGAGCATTCTCATCCCGCAGGACTTTTACACCCTCATGATATTCCTGAGTGGAAATGGGATGTGATTTCCATGGATTTCATAGTCGGACTCCCTATGTCTTCTTATCGTCATGACGTCATTATGGTCACTGTGGATAAGTTGACTAAGGTTGCGCATTTTTCGCCAACCAAGGTCACCTATAATGCACAAGCCATTGCCAAGGTATTTATGGAGGACATTGTTAGGTTGCATGGGATTCCGAAGACCATCATTAATGACAGGGATACTATCTACACTTAAGTATTCTGGACTTCTTTTCAGGCCGCTCTAGGTACTCAGATCAACTTCAGTTCAGCTTATCATCCAGATACAGATGGGCAAACAGAGAGGGTTAATCAGGTGTTAGAGGACATGTTGAGGATGTATGTCATGGATCAGCAGAGGAAATGGGAAGATTATTTGCATCTAGTTGAGTTTGCCTACAACAATAGCTATCATAGTTCCATTGCTATGGCTCCTTACCAGGCTTTGTATGGACGACCTTGCAGGACTCCTTTGAGTTGGGATAGACTAGATGACAGGATTATTCTGGGACCAGCCTATCTTCAGGATTTAGAGCAGCAGGTTGTGTTGATTAGACAACGTCTTGAGCAGGCCAGAGCACGCCAAAAGGCGTATGCAGACACCAAGAGGACTGATCGTCACTTCTCAGTGGGTGACAAAGTCTTCTTGAGGGTTCGTCCGCATAAGAGTCCTATCCGTTATGGAAAGGGTTCTAAGCTATCGCCTCGTTTTGTGGGGCCTTTTGATATTTTAGAGGTCATTGGTCCAGTTGCCTATCGCCTAGCTTTGCCACCACGCCTTGCACGGGCCCACGATGTTTTTCATGTTTCTGTACTACGTGGATATGTACCTGATGCTTCTCATGTCTTGGATTGGTCAGCATTACAGGTAGAGGACGGAGGACAGTGGAGATTGGAGTCCGTACGCATACTGGAGCACCAGAGGTTGTCCCTTCGGGGTCGAGACTTGGACCAGGTTAAAGTACAGTGGGACCGGTACGACGAGACAACAGCTACCTGGGAGGATGCGATACCTTTGAGGGCTAGATATCCCTACCTCTTTCAATGACTTCCAGGAGGAAGTCTAATTTTAGTTGAGGGGGATGTAGTGCCCACACTTTTTATAGCTCAGTAGCTTGTTGTTTATTTACTCATAGACATGTTTTGACAGTGATTGATAATATCTTGGACATTATATTTAGATATTTGATTTTATTAGACATGTGTGACATTCAGACGTATAGCGCCAATTTAGCCTAATTTCTTTATTGTCGCATTTTCTTGTTATGACATGGAAATTAATGAATATGATGTGCTTGGAAATGTAATTATATTGATGGATAGTTGTTGCATGGTGGAATTATATGTCACTTTATTATCTTGTCTAACTTTTGGAATATGGAATATAATTGTGCACGTTGTCGCATCTTGATTTCAGTAGGATGCTAGGTTAGTTTAGCATGCATTGATATCTTACTATGTCATGTAATTATTGTATTGGACAGGTGCAGTTAATGTGTGCAATGAGAGTGCAGGTGACAGGTTCACAGGAGAACGTGGGATTCAGGCCAGCTACTCAATCTTGCACAAGCAGCCCACGGGCTGAGTCCTAGCCATGTTCACTGTGTGAAGCCTTAGGATAGATGATTATTAATTTTGGGCACTATGAGTGACCCCAATGTATGTAATGTATTGTGTTTTGATTTATTAATTTTGTTTAGGGTTGCTAGTAAAGTTGTAAACTTGTTTTGGGAGTTAATAACTCTTCTTTCTTTTAAATTGTTGATTTTGTTAATGAGTCACTTAATCACAAAGGGTTTAGAGTCACATGTGAGACCCTTGGGTGGTCCCCACACCCTCTACCCTTGTGCCAAAAATGCAAACCCCGAAATTAGGGTATTTTGGGCATTTTTGGGGACCCCTTTGTAGGTTGGGAGTTCCCCTATCACAAAAATGAGCCCTTGGACCCTACCTAATGGGTAGGGGGACTTGTTTTCAAGGCTAGAGGGAGTTTTCCCTCCCTTTCTACCCCTTGTTTTGTCACATCCATTTAAGGGATGTGGATTTGTGTGTTTATCAAAAGTGTCACTAGTTTGTCTTGCTAACATTTAAGGGAATTTGGGATAAGAGGGCAAAAAGATAATTTTACCCTTTCTCTCTTTTGTTTTGGCATCTTTGACCATGAGGAGGGAGAGGGGTGACACATGTCACCCCCTCATTTGTGAGGATGCTTGGTTGCTCCTCTTCAAATTCTCATTCATGGAAAAGAAAAGAGACTTTTTTTTGGGAACTTCTTGCTCTTGGATGCTTGGAGAATTTGGAGCTTGGGATTTTGCTTGGAGTGAAGAGTGGAAAAACTTGAAGTTGGAAAACTTTTTGGAAAGTTTTCCTTGAAGTAGGCTCTCATGACTTTTGTTGTGTTGTTTCCTTTGTGATGCTAATTGGGTGTTGAAAATTGTTATTGTTAAATGTAGTTTTTAGTGTTGTTTGTGTGTTTTTACTCCCTCCATCATATGACATGATGGAGTTTTGGAGTGTGGGGGAAGAGAGAGGAAATTTTCCCTCTTAATCCTCAAGACTTGATGGCCAAGCCTTGAGGAGTCTTATTATTTTTCCCCTCAATGGTTGAGGTGGGGAAGATGATTTATTTGGCTTGAATCTCCTTCCCCATTCTTGATAAGGAAACCCCTTTGGGGTTTGAAAATCCTTCCAAGAAGGATTTGGAGAAAGGGCGAGGAATACGGAGGGCTTGATTTGATTAGGAGCAATAAGGAGGATTTGAAGATGTTTGTATGTGCAAGAAATTTTGTTGTATAACTTTGGAGAATTTTCTCCTCTCTTCCCCATTTTTGGAGGATGAACATGGTTTCTCCTCCTTGTAAATTGGAGTCTTGTGTTGTTGTGAACTTTATGTTTGTGTGTTTGTTTCATTGTTGTTTTTACCCTTCACCTTGTGCAAGTTTTGGTAGCTATCCTCTTTCCCATGGGCTTGGGGGAGGTTAGCATGCATCCCAACTTTGGGGTAGGCATGTGATGATGCCTATGGTTGGGTGGCAAACAAGCTCTTCTCCTTGTTGTTTTCCTTATAAGTCACTCTAGTTGAAGCTCAAGCATGGAGGTGGTTGGATTTGTGGCATCTTGGTCTCTTCTTAATTCCCCAAGAAATTGTGAAGCATTACTTCCTTTGTAACACCTTGAGTATGGGTTGTGGACTTGTACTCCATGTAAATTTTCTATTTTGTAAAATTGTATCCTTGAGATCTTGAGTCTTTACTTTATTTTAGCTAAGTAAACCACCTCAAAGTCTTGTAAAGATATTGTGTTAAACCCTTTGGGTGGATATGTATTGTGGTATATGTGAACTTGAACAAGAAAATAAAATAAAGTATTGTAATTGTTTTCTTAAGCATGAAACATGGTAGGAAATCTCCTTTTGAAATGAAATAATATATATTTGATAATATGCCTTCTTGTTAATATGTATGCAAGAAATATTGTGGGTGTTTGCAATAGAGATCTTGTAAAATATTTACATTCCTTCCACATGCTTTGTCTTGAATCTCATTTTAATAAATAAAGGTTGTTTATTGAGAATGTGTTATTACAAAGGAAATAGTAGTACTTGTTGAAGGTTTTTACTTGTTTTTAAAAAAATCTGTAACGATCTTGTAGCATGGTTTTTGAAAAAGTAGTAGTTTTCCTCTTGCATTGTTTCTTTCATTGTCTCATGAGTATGTTATTTCTTTTTTTACAAAACTAAATATAAAAAAAAAAAAAAAACAAATAAAATACAAGTTTACTAGACCATAAGTTAATGGAGAAAAATATGATAGTTATTTCAAGATGAAATCAGTTTCATTTATTTTGTGTACAAAACCAAATAATACACAACCTAAAAAAAATATATATAAATGTATATATATAACATTTGTGAAGTTATTGAAATAATATATTCAGGTTGTATGTGTTTAATATAATAATTATCGTTTCCCTTTTAATTTATTACTGCCTGTAATAAATATATATATAAGCTATATGTTTTAAGTTAAATATATCACTGATTTAAAATACATTTGATAGATATTGAGTATATATATATATATGCCTAGTATATAATATAAATGATCTATTAAATCTGTCACGATAATTATACAAATGTTTTTTTTAATAAACAAAAAAAAAGAAATACGAAATATTTAAAAATAAATTAAAAATTTGTGGGGGTTCGCCCCCCCCCCTGCGCAGACTGTAACAAATAGAACAAAAAAAAAAGGGGGCGATGCTGCCCCCCCGACAGAACCCCACAGCCGCCGCTGCCCCCACGGATCCTCGCAGCCGCCATCTCCCTAGCCGTCCCGCCGCCTGCTGCGCCCTCCCTTGTCCCTCTTCCTGCCCGCCCCCTGTCCCCTCGCCCTCCCCCGCGCGGCCTCCCTGCCGCCTCTCCCACACACACCGCCGCTGCCCCTTCCACACAGCCTCCTACACCTCTTCCTCTGTATCAAAGAAATAAATAAATCCGCCCGTGTGTATATTTTAACAAAAGAAAAAACAATATATATATATATATATATATATATATATATATATATATATATATATATATATATATATATATATATATATATATATATACTCACTCCCTAACAAAGAATAATGCAACAAGAAGATTACGAAAAAATAATAATAATAATAACAAAACCAGTTTCCATAGATCTCTCCAAACACCTGCACAAGAGAAAAGAACAGCAAAATGAGAGAATGAAATAAGAGAAAGAAAGGAATAGGCCATTAGAGCAAAAATGCAAACTTTAGGGCTTTTCTAAAACCAAGGGCTCAGATGGCTTTAATCATAGGGGCATTATTAAATCATATTTAATTTATTAGTCATGGGTTTTTAATGGAAAGTTTAGCAAGGAGGAAGGGTGAAATGGATTAAATATTTTAAGAAGAGGTTGTGGGTAAAGCTACCTAAAGGGAAATTGTTTCTATTTAAAAAATGAGTAGTTATTATTCATGTGGCATTTTTAAACTAAAAGAGAGAGAGAGAGATTAGATGTGTGCAAATTTAACAATTAAATAAATAATTAAGGACGGGTTTAGGGTAGTAATCAGTTAAATTAGGTAAATTAAAATAGAATAAAATCAATAATTGTCAAGGATGGGTTAAGGGATGAAATAGTATTATTTAAACACTTCAAAAAAAAAAATTTACCCTAAAATTCTAGTCACGATTGATGTGTTTTTCGATGTCCCAGGAGGGGGCATTACATGCTGCTTGGCTAAATGTTGTTGCAGGTTGTTGTTGTGGATCCCCAACAAGAACACACCTCGCAACACCCAATGAAAGAGGAGGTAACACGCCTACTGCACTAGCTTGTAGCTTCATCTATAACCGCCATAACGAACCCACGCGGCCAACAGGGAAGGCGGCCCAAAGTCCCGCGTACTCTGAACCTTCCTCCACGTTTTCCAAACGCCCCCAACACCAGGCGTGAGCAGGATACAATGCGGCCAAGGAAGATGACTAAAACAAAGGAAAAACGAGCATGACAAAGTGGCAGGCGCGCAGCAAAATAAGGCAAAATTTTCCAACGTTTTTTCCCACCAATTTACACGCAGTTCGCCCTCCCAAGGTCTCACGCTGCCATAGCCGAAATTTGCAGGAACACAGCAAGGACGTGGAAAGATACAAGACAAGAAATGTTAAAAGAAGAGAAGTGCGGCCAGTATGGAGGGAAAAGGCGCCCCAATCCAGCAAAGGTCAATTTCATCATCAATTTTATAGCCGACTAGGGCAGAAAACAGGGGGGCCAATAATAATCTCCCACTTCTCAACAACTTGTCAGGCATTAACAACAAGGAGGAAAACAAAAGAAAGGACAAGAACCAAAATTTTCTCCACGCCAAGCAAAGCATTATTACATATCCACAAAATGAAATAAATCTAATTAATCAAAATTTCATTTTCTTTAAAAAAATTCCGTTAGGTCGACAAACTAACGGCAGTAAACAACTGCGAAGCATAACTGACGTCCATTCTTTTATTATTCATTTTTATTATGTTTTAAAATGCTGTGACACCCGACGGGGTTCGAAAAGTCGTTTAGGACTTAGCACAAAAGTGACAACAATTAAAAATAAAAATAATAATAATAATAATAATAATAATAATACTAATTATTTAATCGAGAGGTCGAGCATGAGAGTGACCAAAACTACGGCAAAAATATCTGGCAGGCAACAAACAACAATCAACAGGAGGTTCGATATAGCAAGAACAAGGTCTTCCTTTAATAGGATAAATCGCAAGGGACGCTGCGGGCCAGCAACCAAAACATCGACATTGACGCAGGGAAGAAGGCTCGACAAGACGACGACAACAACATTTCAAAGGGAACACAACGGCGTTCAGCCCTTAGAAGCTCGATCGCCACGGAATAACAGAGCAAAGACGAATGGGGGCATTACAACAAGAAAAGGAACCTCAATCCTTGATGCGCCAATTTGGAAGTTCCCAACTTAAATACAACATAATAAACAATATATGTAGCATTTTTCACAAATAATATGCATACAACATGAACATGTGTATTACTCTAAGGATTCATATTAGCTTCAATTTTGCCAAAATACCTAGATGCCCAAAATCATTATATTCTATCGCTGGGGTTTGCTTGCATAGAAATTTGTATTTAATTATTCCCACAGCCCACATTTGAGGCAAATTGTGCTCATAGTTTAACCCTGTTGTGGTCTTACATGTAAACATTCCCATATACCAGTAGGGTTTTAACCATGAATGAAATATGGGTTTTATCTGTGACTTCTGGCAACCTTTTGTGTTTTTGGTGTTTTCCCCGTTCATGTTTTCTGTGAAATTTCTCTAGGACTCAATTCACTTTGCCGATTTGGTCTAATTCTCTTGCCTGGAGTATCTGGAGATCATCTGTGCACGTTAACCCAACCAGGAATTTGCCACCGGAAGGTCTAGTTCTCTCTGAAAAGACGAAGTCATGCACCAAAAAGCTTCTTCTGGGCAGGCCACATTTTTGGAGAAAGACAGGTTTTAAGTGGATCAATGTAGATTTTTGGAAGCATCAGACAGGGGGGAATTTTGTATCTGCCTAGCAAGGTACTTTTTCCCATGGAAGCAACGCCACTTAAGTCACAATGGAAAACTTTAGAGGCAACAATGTAGGCATGAATTTCTTACCTGCCTTGTAACATGTCAAAATTCTACATTGTGTAATAAAAGAAAATGGTACTTAAGGCATTGATAAGATTTTATTACCTGCCTTGCAGGGTAAATAATCTCATTATGAAAGTCAAACAGCTTAAGTGGATCATGGGATTTTTGGAGCTGCAGTGCAGGGTGAATAATCCTATTATAAATTGACTTTTAAAAATAGAATTCACCCTTGCCAAAAAGTGCGACCCATCTTGGGTGAATAATAATGCATTTAATAATATTTATTAATGTTTATTCACCCAATTTTGGTGCCCAAGCATGAGGAAAAGTCAATGCATGATGAAAGTGATAAAGAGATTGGAAATAGAAATTCTAAAATTAAATAAATTTAATTTATTTAATGCAACCCCCTATCATGCAAAAAGGTGTGACCCATATTGAGGAGAAAATAATACTTTTTAAAGTATTAATTAATGTGAATTAATTCCTATTTTTGGTGCATAAGGTCAAAGCACACTGTGAAGTCAATGTGGACTGGAAGTAGAAAGCCAAAATTAAATAAATTTAATTTATTTAATGGCAGTGTATGAGCATGCACAAAATAGGCACCCAAATTGAAGAGAAAACCGCTCATTACATGTTAATTAATTAATTAATTGCCAGGAATAGAAGAGACAATTATTAATTATAGAATGGTGAAGGTTATATAAGAATGGGCTGCCATAATGATGAATTAATTAATTCTTCAACAAGGAAGTGCAGCCCAGACAATTTTGGCGCCCAATTAAGGAGGAATTTTGCACAGAAGAAGGTGTTTTTACTACTGGAAGGCTTCAAAGTTTGGCGCCTAGGTTTGAAGGAGCTTGAATTAAGTCTAATTAATTGTCTGCATAGTGGTACAGGTGCTCAAGTGAAGTTGACAAAATTCATGCTTGCTTTGTATGCAAACAAAACATCAAATTTTGGGGCAGCAGGCTTGATATATGCAGATTTTTATAATTAAAATCAAGTGTTCATGTTCTGGTTGCCATCTTTGTCTGAATTAATTGCAGGAATTCATTACAGGTGCTTTTATAAGAGAAAGGGAGCTTAAATCAATGTCCAATACATTGAACATATTCTTCGAATCTGAAGAAATTTGCAGATCTGCACCGGTTGTAAAGAATTCAGACCGAATAAAAAATAAGAAGGGTTGCTCAAATAAAGATTGCTCTGGCCATGGCGAAGCATGATGAAAGAAAAGGATCAACAAAATCATGCATAACATCCAAATTCAGATCCAGATCCAGATCTATAATTACAAAGGCTTCATCCTCTTGTTTCTGACGCAGCCCGTGAAGAAGTCAGTGCATGGAGAATTCCTTCCAGGATCTTGTGCATGTGCTCCCAATCTTCCAGTTGAAGCCTTCATTGAATTTGCATTCACCCGGAGTGCTTTCCAGAATTTTTAATTACTCATATGCAATTACAAATAAAAATGATGAGTTATTTACGACAAACATTGCACTGATGCATGTACTGGAGAAGAACTGCAATAGTTTCAACGATAAGAGGGAAGACAAGTCAAAAGCAATACCCGCAAGCAAATCACAGTCACTTGCTTCCAGATCCAGCCGCTTCCAGATCCAGCTGCTTCCAGATCCAGTTTGGTGAGAATCAAAGGCAAAAGAATCAGCTGCATGCAGAATATGAAAAAGGACAAGACTGCAACTTTCCTCTTTCTTCTTCTTTCTCTTATTTCCTTCGACAAAGTAATTGAGCGATCAATTAAATTATAAAACTTAAGTGATTGATTTAAAAGCCATTATTTGAAGAAGTCAACTACTTGGAAATAGGTGCCAGACATGCAAAATAAAAGGTTCTATCTCCAGTTGCAAATCATGCATGTTATGCAAAGAGTAATTCCAGGAGGGAGATTGCCAATTGTTTCCTTTCCCACTTCCACATGTGCCAGTTCAACTAAAAGCTTCCTATTTGTAATTTCCCCTCTACATACTATAAGTAGAGGAAGAACCTACGGGTTACAGGATCGGAATTTGTAAGTAACATTCTTGTGTTCCAGACTTTGTGCTGAAATCCCTGATAGCTATCTGAAGCAAAGGAATATAAAGGAGCAGATTTCCGGAGAACTTTGTGTCACGGTGCATTTTGTTTCTAGCTTTTGTCTTAGATCTTCTTATAAACTTTGTGTTATTTTAGATCTAGATCTGAAAGTTGCCTTTGCTTATAATTCTATATGTGTTAATCTCTATTGGTCCTGTCTATGTGCATGCAATCAACTTTGTTATCTATTGATTGGGTTGCACATCTTCCCTCTTTCTTTCCTGTGTTTTATTATTTTCTTCTTCATTAGATATTTCATTTCTTTAAAGACCCTGAACTGCTTACTTACTGCAAAACTATACAACTATGGTTCATGAGCTGCATGGTTAAAGTAAAACCCCTAAATAGATACTAGCATATTTTATTGACAAATCTTACACGGGAGCCTCACCGGTAAATGAGGGAGATTTATCTCATGACTGCCTAGGTTTTCAGCTATGCAGAAAATCTAGCCAACATGTTGAAAATTGTTTATCAAGATGCTTGGGAGTTTGAATATGCACCCCTAGGATGGATCTATATTGCTTAGAGTTGGCAAATGCCATAAAAAAAGATCTGGATTTGATGTAGGAGGATCTCAGACTTATAAGCAATCTTGAACAACGAAAAATATTTGCTTCGATTTGTAATCAAATTTCATGTTTTGTGCCCATAGTTGTAACTCCATGGCCACCAAAGAATTGAGGGTTATTGTGTCCGTGGGTATATCAATTGACTATACATAGTTAGATGCATGTAATGGAGTGTAAATTACAATGGGCTGAGAACCAATCAATTTGTAATTGATTCTTGATTTCACAATTTGTTAATACAGGAAGCTGCACTTCGGGCACATAGGGTGGTTCTAACAATATGAAGAGCACTTTGCATAAATAGTCCTTAAGTGGATTCTCGTATGAACAAAAATTATGAGATGAGACCATATGACATCATAACAGAGTAATTCGGAGAAATGTGGTGAGCACAAGGTGGAGTGGATCAAAAAGTTCATCTTTGGATTTTCAAAACTTGTGAATTCGGAGGTCAAGAAAATAACATTGGGACACTTGTCACAATTTTGGTGAATCATTCCAGTGAGAGGCCTATGTAAGGCCTTGAGACCACAATAGTTGACAATAAGCTTTGAAAGGTTGATGTACATAGAATAGGCTGAGATGATATCCATTGTGCCATGATATTCTTACATGGAGGAAACAAGTCCAAGGTCAAGGGGAAGTTCATTGAATGAAAACATTGAGATCATGTTAGTTGATCACTTGTATCACAATCCTAATGAATCTCTCATGGGGTTCATGGAGAATCAAGAAAAAGTAAAGAAAGGAGAGCATAGAAAGTGCATGATCCTGAGTTATTGTATGAGTTGCCATGTGTTATTTTCCAAACTAAGAAAACATCTTATAGAAGCACTTGTAAGAAAGTGCAAATTTCATAGGGAAGTAATGAAGGATAAAATAAAATTGATTTTAGGCCATGTGGAAACGAGTCATAGGAGGTTCGTGATAGGGACAGGCCACTAGGAAGGGATTTTAGGAGCCATGAATCAACCACATTGTTACTAAGCCAAGGTGCAAGCTTTGTGGAAAATAATGTATTAATTTCATTAGTAATCCCATAAAGAACAAACCTGTGGTGAATTGAGGAAGAATCACTCGGAAGGAGGAAACATCATCTTGGGGAGCATGATTGTGATGAACAAGCAACATTAGATTGCATAGGCATGTGTAAATGTTCCCTTTTGGTCAAATTATGCATATTCATTTGGTGGAGGTGTCTTCATGTAGCGCATAGATCAAAAGATACTTTCTATGGGATAGAAGAATGCTTGAAGAAATACTTGAAGATATTGTCAATGCTGTTATCTTGTCATTTTTTGCACATCAGCATTTACTTTTTTCTCATATGGTCTCTCTTCATGAGGCAGGGTCCCCAACTGGGTTAGTATGAGGTAAAAAGGAAAATTAAAAGATAAAGCAATCATCCTTATGAGGTTGGTCATGAGATATACTCCCTAATTGACCTTTGGTGCCACCATGTAGAAGATATATAACAGGTCGCTTAGACTCAATTTTGGGCATGCATCTTAATATAATTTTACACTTACTTGGTTTTGGGGCTAATTGCTCTATTGAGCACATTCCACTAGAGGGCAAAAATCCTTTGGTGTGGCACACAAGGAGAACGAGAACCCTGAGGTATTGTTCAAGTTTGGAGAACGATAACTTTCCAATTGGTGGTTCCTAAGGGCTAGTCAAGGAAGGTGATCTTACATGGTTTGCAACTAGGGTTTGACAGAAGAATAGAGTTGTCAAGGTCTTCTAACATCAAATTTTGCACCCTTTCTTAGGGTGGTGACTTGGGTGGAGTGAGGGTTTGAGTATCTATCTAGAGCACATCTTGACATTTGGAGTTGATATTCATATTTCTCATAATTTATAAGACTGATTTTTCATTTCATTGGTATTTTTGGGGTTGAGTTGGAATCATCATTTCCAAGCCCTTAATGTGAGCTGTAACTTCTAGCAGGACTATTTAATTAATTACAACTGTAGTTTATCACTTGTTTCCGTTAAATTTATTTTTAGAAGCATATTGGCATGGAATCTAAATATCTCCATGTTTGGATAACTTTGTTGGAAGCATTCTTCATCATTTTTAGCTTGTTATTGCAAATATTGGAATTGATGTCATTAAGTGCTGTTACAGTTTGTTTCCATAGAGGGGTTTATTCACTAATTTTCAGCTGGTTTTGAAGGGAGTTTGATGCCCTAAAAGTGTGATTTTCAGTTTGTTGTTAGGATTTGATAGACATGTTGTTCCAAAAATGAAATTATATTTCTGCTCATTTAGGTTTGAGCCTAAACCCATTTTCAGTTTCAGCCGTAGAAAGGGACATTACAAGGCATTTCTTGGAGAATTTTCATTAATGGAGTTCATTGCAGAGTCTTGGGGGCCTCATTGAATCTCACCTAAATCGTTCACCAACCTTCTTCATCCTAAGCCCCATGACCTACATTTTGGTGGGATTTGGTGGTGCTTGAATCGTCATCGTGCCTATATAAGGCTGTGCGTTTATTCTTTTAATAAAGTTTGTTCTGTTTTGGGGAAAATGTTGCCAAAACTGATATTGAAATCATTGTGACGTACACAAGCATTAGGGCAAGAGTCATTGAAACAATAGTTTGTAAATTGTGAGTCCTTCTTATATATCTGTCAAAGTGTAGTTTTAATCTCTTCTTCTGGATCAATTTTAATTATTGTAGGGCCTGGGTTAACACAATATGTTAAACTCATTTGAATCTATTAAAAACTTGGTTTTTAAATTGCCCCAGTTCCAAGGTTTCCCTTGCTTGAATGTTCATAATGCTGGCAATTGCCATGTTGTTGTGATACTCTGAGTTGCTGCCTAGATAAGCCTTTGTTAACTCAAAACCCTAAAGTCCTAGATCGCACCAATGTGGTATTATGAAATGAAATGAAAGATTTTAATGAAGTCCACGAGACTGAAGAGTCTATGGGACCACAAAAACTGAGATTTTAATCACGATTTCAAACTCCTTTCAATATCAGCTCTTCGGGCTGTGAATCTTGAGCACATGAAACCTGCGGTCGCTTGAAGCTTTGTTCCTTCTAATAGATCCTCTAGTTTGTCCACCTTCAAGTTGTTTTCATACTCGAATACGAATATCATCATATGCTGAACACTCCATGATGAAATGCCATTCTGTCTCAACCACCCCTTTGCTGCAGAAAAGACAAATTCTCCTTTCCCAATCTTCCTTGGGAATAGTCCATCTACCAGTTTCGCATCGAAGATGATGCGATCCGGTCCTTAATTGTGCCACTAGAATCCTTGCTTTACCCTTGATAGTTGCCCCTAGATAATAATTTTTCATCATGTTCCCCAGTGGGATTGAATTCTCTGATATAATGTGCTTTCTTTCGACCAATATTTCCCACCCACATGGCAGTCCTAAACTTTTCTATCACATAATTTTTTATTTCCATGTTGTTGTTAGGACACTCTTGCAAGTTGATGCCCCATTTGTTCATCCATTTATTATTTTGCTTCATCTAGGTTTTCTTTCTTCCAAAGTGTCGCTTGTTCCAGAGTTTCCTCCACAACTATTTTGGGCCCAGCGAAGATTGTCCATGCTTTCAACTTTTTTCAAATAGCTTATCATCCGAGATATTGTTGAAGCTTCCAACGAGAAAGTACCCGCTTCAGCCAACAGGATCTCATAAGGAACTGGTTGATTTGACTTTAAGAGTGCTTGTGATTAGATGTTTCTGGATTCTTTCTATCTGTCTCCACCCGTGATTTGACATGCTACTTCCCCAAACCTCGAAGCCATAGAGAACAACCGGAGTGACCAAAAATCCAAAAAGGCTTTTCTTATTTTTCCAGTCCCAAAGTTCAGCTTTCCTACACCTGTTTTGAAGTAGGTAAGATGTTTTCCAACCTCCCTATATCCTTTTTGGCTTTACAAGTCTCCCAACTAAGTTTATGGTGAAATTCAATCCCAAGATATTTGTATTCAGTGACTATTTCCAAAGGGCTCCCCTCAAAAAGAAAGTTAATTTGTCTCTCTTTCCTTTTCAAGGAGAAAATCATGATTTTTGTTTTGCTAGTGTTCACTTGCATCCCGACTTCTTGGCAGAAGAGCTCTAGCGCTTTTAGCTGTTCCCTCATTTTGTTTTTGAAATTAGGATAAGGTGTTCCCTCAACTCCTTGTTTTGTTTAACATTTTTCAATAGCTCAATTTTTGTTTTTGAAATTAGGATAAGATTGTTAGCATATAGGAGTAACTTCACCACATAACTTGCTAACTGTATACCTCCTCCCTCAGTTTTGTTTAACCATTCTTCAAGCTTGTTAATGTATAGAGCCAAATAAGGTGGGAGAAAGAGGGAAACCTTGCTTGACACCAATGTCACTGCCAAAACATTCAGACATACCTTCTCTGGTTCTGATTTTTTCTCTGACCTACTCATATATTCTATGAACTGCATCTCGAAACTCATCTGGAATCCCAAGTTCCTCCATCTTGTTCCATAGTTTGTCTTTAGGCACCGTGTCAACAACTTTCTTAAAATCAACAAAGCAACCAAAAAATTCCTTGCCTTGGGTATCCCAAACCTTTTCAATCAAGTGCCTAAGAGTGATGCAATGGTCGATGTTTGAGTGTCTAGGTCGGAAGCTTGCTTGACCTTTTCCTCTTTTACCCATTCTTTCGGCCCAACTGCTGATTCGACGTTCTACCATGCCCCCAAAAATTTTACCAAGGAGAGGATTGACCATAATGGTGCGCTAATTTGATGGATTATGGATATCACTGCTTTTAAATAGAGGAATAACAACACCAGTCATCCATTCCAATGGGAAGCCATTTTGGTTGATCTCATTGAATATTTTTCTGATGTGCGGAGTGAGAATCTCCACACCACTTCAAAAATTCAGCCTGCAACCCATCAATATCTCGTGCTTTACCACTTGCTAGATTCATTATGCCCTGCTTGATGTCTTCCATGGAGAAAAGCTTGATCGAAGTATTAATTATGGGAGGAATATCCTTATGTTGAGACCACTCATAGAGGATCCTCACATACTCTAACCAATGAGCATTTTTGATATTATTTTCAGTGTTTTTTTTCTTTTGTTGCAGCTCCCTTGAAAAGCCTTTAAGATTGTGTTTTCCAAGAGAAATTAATTCTTTCCTCCTCATATTCACATAGCTTTCTTTTTTGTATCATACCAATTTCTCATATTTCTTTTTATTTTCTTTGTTCATCTCACTTTCCTTCAAAGCTCTCTTGGCAGCCTTACATTCTTCATCATATCACAGGTTCGTGTCGGAAAAGTATTTGCAACTCCCTTTCTAGGCTTAGATCTTTTGCAAGCACTTAGATGCCTTGTGAATTGAAGGATATCGGAAAATTACTACGTACATGGCTATTCATGTCCCCTTGGTTGCCTTGTTCTCTATATCGTTTCTTGTTATCTAAAATTGCCGGTCAAGGGCTAGCAATGAAGATTTCCTGATTTTCTTTATTTACAATGATTTTGTCTTGTTGTTGAGTTGTCTTTTGCATGTGATGAACTTGTTTTCTTTGATGCTGATTTGAAGATGGTACCAAGCTTGACAAAGAGAGGTTTATGATCTAGATTTTAGCTTGGTAGGACAATCCCTCCAATTTCAAACTCAAGCAATCGAGAAGATAGAGCTTTGAGGAGCAAATGACATAGTCCACTACACTTTGACTATTGTATGTTTTGCAAGTGATATTGCGTGATCTAGGCCAAGTCCTCATGCCATTACAAATAACCATGTCGTATAAGCTCCATAGGCCTAGAAGGTCAACCCCATCACCCCTCCATTACCATATTCTAAAAGCTGCAACCACTATGAAATAATACCTATTGGCGTAAATATACAATAAAAAAACCGTGCCTCATCACCCCCTCCTAAGACCACAAACTTAGAAATCAACTGAAGGTGATTGACCAGGTGATTAAGCGCCTAGTAGTTGCTTTTTAATCACCCTATAAGAGCATGGTCGCATGGAGGGGCTGCAAACATAAATGTCTATTTTTATTGAAGTGGAAGGATCTTCCTATTAGATTATTCTCTTAAATGTCTAGCTGCAGGAAATAATAGAATGCTAGGCCTAAACAATAGGAGCTCCATTTTTGTCTTGCCCTCTAAATTTAAGAGGTGGCATATGAATTGCTTATTTGCGCATCATGCACTTGAAACAGTGTGAAATTTTCGTGCTCCATATTTGCCTCCAACTGTAAATGCGTGCTATCCCACCAGCAAGTACTGCTTGCCTTGGCTGCAGGGAGGGGCACCGACGTTCCTGTTAAAAACGTACAACATTTTCTATAGATAAAACATTTCAACCAAATATAAACCTTGCCACCTGTTCTATTGTACCTATGTGTTTCCGTAAGAATAATAATATCTTTCCCCTAAAAGCTAAGGGCCCCAAACCCGGTCCTCTTCTCCATGGATATCCTCTGCAATTCCAACTTACTATGTGCATGAATTCACTCCTGGCTGGGCATTAATTGCTCATGTCATGTGCGCGAAACCAACATTTTTGCCCTCCCACGTCAGCATTGAGTGCACTAATTTTTGCTCATGAGCTAAGAGAGGGGGGGCTGGGAGTTTTCCCCTACAGTTTAGGTTGATTTTGTCCATGCAGAATATAATATGCATTCCCGCCATTATTTTTTAGGTGATTTTAGAGATACATTTTTATTTACCTATAAATAACCATAAAAATCCAATGGGTACCTATAATATCTCAACCGGTATTGTTAAGGAACCTAATAAAAAAAACATAGGACCTTAAAACTGCTAGAATGCTTATAAATTTTGTTTGCAGCACCCGCTGAAATATTTATGAAGCCCCCCTCCATGGGACCATGCTCTAAAATGGGTTCCATGTTATGCTTCGTCTGCCTCTAAGATTTCAGACTTCAAAATCTTTAAGAGAGGGCTCTTGCCAATATGCTCATTTAAATTTTCACCACCATCTCTTAGACCCTTGATAATGAAATTTACAAGATCTGTCTTGTTGATCTTTCACATCAAATCTGTGTTTACTCTCAAGATCCTTTAGACAGGACTCTGATCATTTGCATGATCGCTGTGGCTAATTGAGACCAAGTTTTGGCTGCTTCAATCCGAACCACTAGACGAGGACGATGATTTTCAATGCTCACTACCATCCCATGACATTTAATTGAATGAATAGGATCTAGATCCTCAATCCGCAATCAAATGGCTTACTCTCAAGATCCGCAGCAGGACCGATCTAGCAATCGCTGTGGCTTCTGGCAATGGCTGCCACATACAATGACCTAGGTCGATGATTTTAATGGTCCTAACCTTGTTGCCAATTTCAATAAGCACATAGAGATCTAGAAAACCTGAAAAAAATTGCAGAATGAAAGGAGAATACCCAAACGAACTTGCTCCACCAAAACTTCAGTGAGTTCAAGGATCCTCCACTAAATTCTTGCAATTTATGGTCAAGCCCTAAAAAAATCCAACACTTCTTCCATGGTTAATGAATAAGTTCACATAGAGTGATGAAAACCATGAAAAAAAGGGGTTGGCAAGGAAAGGATTGTCAATACAAACGAGGTTGCTTTGCAGTCTTGGAAGAACACAGTGTCAATGTCATCCTTGAAAAAGAAGCAGTCAATGCCCTTAACTGGGTTAGACAATGGATCCTTTCAATTACGCCATCTGACGTGATTGACATTCTTCAATGGGTTTCATGGTCGATGGAAATTTCATTCAAAAGGGGGTTGGCAAGGGGATGTCAATTGAAAGCTTGCTTTGCAGAGGAAGAAAAGATCATCATCCAGTTTTAGCTGAAGAGACAATGGATTTTCTGGCCCTCAACCAGACAGCCATTTCAATGTTTTGGGCGATGAAGTTTGGAGTTGAGTTTTGAACCCGGGACCCAGCTGAATACTTTATTGCAGCTTTGTTGCACTTCTGATGGAGGAAACACATTAGCTGACAGGGATACCGATAAATTTGAAATTTTTGACGTTGATGGGTCCTGCAGTGAATTGGATGAAGAACATATTATTAGTCTCATGACTCAGGTTAGTAGCCCATGTAGAATATCTAAGAATGTTTTGGGTAGTCAGAGTTGCTTAGATAAACATTTGGATTATGAAAATAATTTGGACCAGGTTAGTAGTCCTTTTAAATTCCCTAATAATGATCTGGGTCATGATAATAGTCCGTGTAGAATCGATAGCAATAATTTGGATCAGGCCACTACTTCTAAGAATCTGACTCATCTAATTCGATTTGGGTTATGGCGACATTCCCTGTAAAATGAGTCACGAACGATTCGCAGGCCTAGGAAGACAACCCTGCTGATGACACTCACAGCCCTGGCCTGTATGCCCTGTCCTCCACTTAATGCCCTCCCTGGCGCAGCTCCTGTCCAGCCCTGAGTAGTTTAGGGTTATGGCGACATTCCATGTAAAATACACAAAGGCCAGGAAGACAGTTTTGAACAGAAGTGTACGGATTCCCCGTTAATGATTTGGCTCAAATAGTTTCTGTGCGATACCAAACAACGAAACTCACCAAAGCATGGATCAAGCTAGTAGTTCATATGCGGTATCAAATAATGAAGTTGGCGTTGAAGGCCCTTTTCGGACGAGGAAGACCAAATAGTGCTTTGCCCTGTATGTGGAGTTGAAATCACTCATCTGAATGACGAAGAACGTGAGACTCATACCAATGACTGCCTTGATAAGGATGAAACAGAGACTGTAAGTATTTGTATAGATGCACTAGACCAATTCTCAGGTTCTCTGATTTATTCTACATCAAGGTTGCTTTTAGGATTTGTAAAATTTGTATTGCCTCAATATTGTTTGGTTTTGTAATTTTGATTTTTGAGTTGCTTTATAGAAGCTTGCATGATGTTGCTTTTTCTGTCTAGATCACTTGGGCACTGACGTGATCTTAATACTTCTTATCTGACATCTGTGAAATTTTGGGAATCCATATCCACGGACACTGGACTAAGGTTCCATAAGCAGATTTGATGATCTTTTCTTCTTAACTGTAAATTTTGGGAAGATACCACACACTAAAGGTTTGGATTTGAGTTTTAAGAAGGTCTTCTCTCTGTATATCATGTCATTCATGGGCTGATTTAAAGTTCATCACTCTCCAGTCACTTTATATGTGGGATTATTATTAAATTCAGATTTCAGTTCCTAAAGTTGACTGATAGAACACAGTTTTAATTATTTTGTAAAAGATTCCATTCATATGTTGAAAAGACAGATTGCAGTATTAATTGTACAGTGGGATTTCAATGCTGCTAACATTCAAAGGGCTTGGGCTTAGAGATAACTCTGACTGGTTTATAAATATCGACTTTGCTTTCCAATATAAAGGCTGATATTATGTAAGCCCTTCTCTGGCTAAATGTACCTTCATCAGTTATTAAAGGCTTGATCTTCAACCTAATGAATTACAGTACCACAGGCTGATATTATGCAAGCCCTTCTCTGGCTAAATGTACCTTGATCAGTTATTAAAGGCAGATTTCAACCTAATGAATTACAGCTAGCCGTTTTTGATGCAGTTCAAACTTTGACCAGTTATGCTTATTTGACATGCAAAAGCTGTGTTTATAATTAATTATACCAAGAAGGCATTGCTTTTTTAGGTCATATTTATGGTCTATGTTTTTCAATTCTTATTTAAAAAAAAGTGCACTACTATGTTTGTTTTAATCCATGGACCAAATTCTGTTGGTTGGATTAATCCTAAATAAGAAATGCTTTCTAGATACAATATCTCATGTGACAAGTCAATTATCTATGTTTGCTTTCAAAGTCTCTCAGTACTAGCCATACACATAAAATTGACATGATTCAAGATATATAAACTCTCTGAATTTCTCAGAAGTGTAATGGAAGCCCTGTTTTCCCTGTGAGGGTGAAACTACCAGCAGCTGTTTTTCAGATGCCTGCCATGCCTCTATTAGGTGTAAAGTCCTCAAATTCTATCTGTTTTTGATCAGTTATGCCACAGCTTAAACAACCAATGTTTTAAACATTGAAACTTTGTTAACACTACTTTCATAGAAACATAAATTGTTTGGGTACTGGTCATTTCTATTTTCAAGGACCTGCATGATGAAACATTACGATGCGTCCACTGTCCATAATTAGAAATAGAAAATATTCATGTGGGCTGGACGTCCTAACACTACCATTCTCCAAAGTTCCATGTCAACAGCGAACATATGGAGATCATTTGGACAATCTCAAGTGATAAAGAAACATTTATTGATATAAATAATAGAATGGACAAATTTAGATGTTTTAATAGAGTTATGTTTACCTGAAAAGAATTGCTAAAGGAGAAAAAAAAGGTTGAGAAAGCTTTGTTCTGCAGTAGTCCATAAAAAACTTCATCCAATTGATGTCTTTGAAACCCCTACTTATTTGAAAGATCTATGCAGAACTTTTCTGGAGATGGGAAAAAACAACAATCTCTAGGATAAGATACGTGGTGGTAACAAACTTGTTAAATAGTTATATAAAGCGGGTCTATGGAGCCATCTAAATATCAAAAGGGAATTAATTAAATAAATATTTGAAGTACGCCATAAGAACTCGGGAGCAACATGAACCATGGCATGATACATGAATGTCTCTTAGAATTTACACTAAGTATTGGCTAAGAGTTTAAAGAAAATTCTTGCTTTAGTTATGTTCCCACTCAATCAAGCTTTAGGAACAACGGTGTCCCATTAGAAGGTACCGCCAGTACTGAATAACAGGCCATGGACCTAAACTAACAGAACAAATGATTATAGTTTTCCTAAATTTTTAAAATGCACATTACATTATAAAGTGGGACTTTAATCAATCACATCACCGCTCATATTAGCGCAGTTTTTCTAGAATATAGGGCACTTTTATACTCAAGTCTTCAATAGCTACCAAATGGCAAATTAAAATCCTGGATTGTTCAACTTCAGACTAAGCTTGGTCAGAAGGATCAACCATCAAAATGCTAATATAGAAGTCTAACTCAACGGGCTAAGAAACCAAGTATTTCTCATTCCAATACAAGTTTGTGATCCGGATCCCAAGTTGTATGGGGGACAACACTCTAAAAGAGGATCTATGTGTTATATGCATATGTAGAAGTAATGATATTAAGAGAAACATAATAGAGAAAATAAGAGAGTTGGAACAAAAAGTTAATATTAATTTGCGTGTTCTATACATGGGATACTCTCATGGGATATGTATGGTTGGCTATTGCTACTTATGTGTATACATATACATATATTACAAAGTTGCGAAGGCATAAAAATCCATTATACGAACCCAAATTTTGCATGGTGCAACATTCGGAAAAGGTTCGATGATGATGCAAGGACGTCCAAAATATACAAAATACCCACACCCATTTCTTCTACACATCCCCCTTCTTCTTGTTCTTCAGACCTTGCCCAAATAGTCAACTCTACAGAATCTAGTTGTTCCCCTTCCCAAACATCAGATTCTTCATAGCATGACGAAACTGCCCCGACATTCTTGCTGATTGTCGTGATAGTTTGGAAAATCACCGCAACAGTTTTGAATCCTAATTGCTGGTCTCACTATCTGCCATGTTGGTTCCACAATGCTTGCATTCTTATTAAATCTCACTCTTGAAGACAAAAAATTTCATGCACTTTGCATGTTAATCCAATCGTTTTGCATGTAATTTCACCCAACTCGAGCCCAGATAATTTCAGTTACACTCCCCTTCATTCCAATGCACAAAATTTCCACCATTGATTATTCTCAAAACTCCCAAATGATTTTTTTGCCAACTCCCACATACAAAATTGCACCATTCTTTACAAATAAGATTGTGTGCGATCAAATGGAGGTTGGGAAATTATAGAACTAAGGGGTGCAATATCCAATAAAGACCTACCTTTCCCTTTTGGAGGGAAGACATAAACTCTCATTAAAATATTTAATATTAAGACTATGTGCACTTTATTTATTATTTAATTAAATAAATAAAAGTAACTAACCTATGTGCACATTAAACTAACTAAAAAGACTCCCACTTATAGCGCTAGGCATGCCAAGGGGTTACAATGCAAATGAAAAATAAATATTAATAATGTCTCGAAAAAGGGGACATTACATAATATTAATTTGCGTGTTCTATACTTGGGATACTCTCATGGGATATGTATGGTTGGCTATTGCTACTTATGTGTATACATATACATATATTACAAAGTTGCAAAGGCTTAAAAATCCATTATAGAAGTCAAAATGGTTGAGATTCAATATGTGACTCTTCACCTTCCAACTGTTATGTGACTTGATTGTCCCCTGACATGGCACAACATGGTGCTTAGTGTCCACATGTCTACTACAAGTTTTGGATGTTCTATGCAGGAATTGTACAGACCCAAATTTTGCATGGTGCAACATTCGGAAAAGCTTCGATGATGATGCAAGCACATCCAAAATATACCAAAAAACCCACACCCATTTCTTCTACACATTCCCCTTCTTCTTGTTCTTCAAACCTTGCCCAAATAGTCACCTCTACAGAATCTAGTTGTTCCCCTTCCCAAACATCAAATTCTTCATAGCATGACGAAACCACCCCGACGTCACTATCTGCCATGTTGGTTCCACAATACTTGCATTCTTATTAAATCTCACTCTTTAAGACAAAAACTTTCACGCGCTTTGCATGTTAACCCAATCGTTTTGCATGTAATTTCACCCAACTTGAGCCCAAATCACTTCAGTTACACTCCCCTTCATTCCAATGCACAAAATTTCCACCATTGATTATTCTCAAAACTCCCAAATGATTTTTTTGCCAACTCCCACATACAAAATTGCACCATTCTTTACAAATAAGATTGTGTGCAATCAAATGGAGGTTGGGAAATTGAGATTGGGAGTTGTGTGATTAATACTACAATCCAGACTTTTGAAGATCAAATTTTTGGTGAGAAATCAAGGAGCCATAGTATTCCATTTGTGTTTTTCATTGAAATCTAGACAAAGTTCAGCTACAATTTCCTTTTTAGTCTCACAATTGGAACAAGAAGATCTATAGGAGAATAGCCAACACTCTGATTCTTTTGTGGAAGCCAGCCACAACACTACTGCACTTATTCATCCAATTCATCATTTCCAACCTTTGTCTTTCACATTCCCTCTTGCTGTGAAGAATTCTTTCGGGTCATAATGAGCAAAAGCCAAGGGGCTAGCAGCCTGAGGGTCAACACATCATTTCTTCGATCTGCCATTTACCTTTGATAGGTTGAGGATTTTCAATCACTACCCCTTTTTTATTTTCTTGTGATTGAATAGGTTAGAATTCATCTAAAATATCTAGAAAGAACAAAAAGAGGAAGTAGATTAATCCTTCCGAATTTCCAGTAGTACAAAAATCATTTAGCTTGTTTGGATCCTCTTGCATTACATCTACGAAATTTTCCTAGATCTGAAATAAAAGATAACAACATATAGTTTGAATCGTACTTCACATATTATATTAAAAACACCCAAAAATCAATCTTGCATTTGCATATTATTTCCAGCACACCCAAAAATCGATCTTACATTTGCATATTGTTTCCAGCATCTAGTCATCATTTTTTTGCATGCGCATATAACCTTAGAGATCTAAAACACATTCAACTATGCATTTAGATCCTTTTTAATCTTTTTAATTGTCTGCGATTTGAAGGTTTCACTAGTGTATTCATTTAGATTTCTCAATAGCTCAGTTTCAACATTTAATAAATTGATTGTGTTTAGGAAAGAGAAGAAATCAACGATAGTTTAAATTAATTTCAGACTTCTAAAATTTGTTTGCATCCATATAATTCTAAAAAATAGTAAAAAAACATTTTCACCTTCTTCCAGCATTGTTATTTTCTCTAATAATTGGCAAATAAAACCTAAACCACTCTTTCATTTGCACATTCATTTTTTACCTTCCAAGGAAATACAACAGTATTTAACCTTTGCTGAAAAACTCACACTCATAAATACAAACTGGCAAGACAATTTACACTGAAACACCAAGACAAAATCAAATAAACTCTTGTTCAAACTCTAAACAATTTTCAGTTGTCCCAACACTCTTGTATGACACTCCCTGAACAAGTGTTCCCACATTGTTGGGACAATTCCCTCGTGTGCCAGCTCCTCTTGTAGTGGAAAATATCCAAACCATGAACAATGAATCTTGGTGAGAAGTCTTCCATTCAACCGCATAGCCCGACTTAATCATTGCCCAATTCAAAGACCTAGATGAGAAAACTAGGCAAACCGAAGTGGAGTTAGCTAGGCAGATTCATGTACTATCTCGCCAAAAAATCATCCTACAAATTTGATAGGTTTTCACATCCTCCGATTTAATTTAATCTGACTTCATTCGCTTTCGATATGACACTTTCCGGGAAAGACCAACTCTAGACAAACGGCCAATTTCTGCAAGTGATTCAACACAATTTTAAGGTCTTCTGTTCAACTGCATTTCTGAACTTACTCTTTGCACAACTCCAAGCCTTGGATGAGCAAACTAGGCAAAACCGAAGAACCGAAGCGTAGTTAGCTAGGCAATTTTGTGTATTGTACTTTCTCACCATCAAATCAACCTACAGATTTGATTTATTTTCACATCCTCAGTTTTAATTTCATCTGACTTCATTCTCTTTTCACATGACGCTTCCTAGAAAAGAGTGACTCGAGAGAGACAGTCATTTCCTATGGTTGATTCAACATCATTTTAACCCATTTTACCAGAGTGATATTGACCAAGACCTATGATCCCTAGTTATCTTGAATTTGGGTTGTTCTAGGGCTAAAATGTATGGACAATTTTCTACCTTCAATGAGCATTCCGAGTCAGCTATGCAACACTGGGGTACAATACAACCCATTCATCCGGACCATTAGCCACATCATCCCCTTTTCGAACGTCTCAACCTGACCTTGGGAACTCGAGTGCTTCAAGTTGGATTGTTGTACTGTACCCCAGTGTTGCATCCTCACAGTGTTGGCTAAGTGCACAAAACTTAGAAACATGTTGGTGTTGTGTGGAAGTTGCATCATACAAGGGACTATGTGGAGGTCCTCAAAGCACAAACTTGCAAAGGATTGCAAAACTGACAAAAAGAGCATGAGGTGGTGAACTTAAACGTGAATAAGTTTGTGCTAGTAATTATTTTTCCTATGAAAGTCTCCCTATCTTCTTCTTCCCACCTCTCTATACTCATAGGTACAATCTTGTACTTGCAAACTTGTTTGAAACAATGACGCCAAATAAAAATGCAGAGCAATCCTTCATAGGATCCTTTCTTGAGCTTATTATATTATCATTTATCATGTCCTCTCCCCACTTCAAATCCTCCACGTCCTCTACATCTCCAACACAATACCTCTAGATTCCCTGCCCTTCAAAATCTCTTTCTATGATCTTATCATTTCCTCATACTTCATTAAATCCCTCGTGGCGATTTCTAGTCATGTATATATTCATACTCATAAGGGTATCTAAGGTCATGATGTAGATGAAACACACAACACTACTGATAAATGTCAGAGGTTTGCGATAAATTATCACTCCAATAGAAGATGAAATGGGAGAAATCACTTTTAGACCTATCCTTCGTGCTCCTACATCATGAATGATGACAATTTTACAGCCTCTCGTCATCAACAAATACTTGTTCTAGAATCAAAATGGGTACAAGCATTTTAATATCAAGGAAGTGGCGTGAATCATGGGAACAAGTCCTTCAATTAGAATATCCACCACAGAACTTTAGAATACACTATTAATTCATTATCCCCATCCAACACCAATATGAGGGGGTTAGCGCACCTTCTTCCAAATATTGCAACACCATTTAGGTATCATGAGGTTGGAAACCAACTTGGAGCTACTATCACTCATCTTGTCGACAAGCTCCAACCCACACGATGCCTTGGAGACCGACATAACAACTTTGGCATTCCACCAGTAGTTGAGGACTTTGTTTTGTTAATGAAGTGATAGATACTTTGCGAACCATCATTGGTACAACATCCCATTAGTAGATTGAACAAGTTTATTGCACTACAAAATCCATTGTTAGTGCACTGCACCCCTTCCAACACCAACTAGGAGGTTAGTGCACCTTCTTTCAAGTGTTACAACACCATTCATGTCTTTTGTGGGTGGAAAACATTTGGAGCTACTATCACTCATCCTATTCTTTGCAAGGTCCAATCTACACTATGTTAATGAGACTGAGAGAGCCACTTTAGCATTCCACCGGTGGTTGAAGACGTGTTTTGTCAATGAAATGATACATAAACCCACCAATGGACTTGCGCTTTGTTAATGAAGTGATTCTCAAGGACCACCATTCAAAATTCATTGTCAGTACATCACCCACCAGTGGATTGAACAGACTGATAGCACTTCAAAAAACATCATTTATACATCGCCCCTCTCCAACGCTAATAAGGGGATTACGTGCACCTTCTTTCAACTGTTGTAACACCACTCAAGTCTTGTGTGGGTGGAAACCAACTTTGGAGCTACTAACATTTATCATGTTGTGGGCTAGATCCAATGTGCACCATGTCAAGGAGATCCAGGTTGGCATTCCACTGGTGGTTAAGGACTTGTGTTTTGTCTACCAAGTGGACTGAATAGGTTGATAGCGCTACAAAATCCATTGTAGGTACATGGCCCCCTTCCAACATCAATGAGGGGGTCGATTCACCTTCTTTCAAGTGCTATAACACCATTCAGGCCTCATGTGGGCGGAAATCAACTTGGAGCTATTATATCTCATGCAGTGGTTGAGAATGGTGTTTTGTTAATGAAGTGATACTTCAAGGACCACCTTTCAAAATTCATCACAGTCACCCTTTTCCAACAGTAATGTTGGGTTAAGTGCACCTTCTTTCAAGTGTTACAACACTAGTTGAGTCTTGTGTGGGTGGAAACCAACTTGGAGCTACTATCATTCATCTGCTTCTTGGAAAGCTCCAATTCGCACCTCATTACGGAGACCAAGTAAGCAACTCTAGCATTCCATTGGTGGTTGAGGACTTGTGTTTTGTCAACAAAGTAATACGTCGCCCCACCAATGGACCAAACAGTATAATAGCACTTCAAAATCCATTATAGGTACATCGCCCTCTTCCAACTCTCCAACCTATAGCTCATCTTGTTCTTGGAAAGCTCCAACCTACACTAGACCATGGAGACCGACTGAATTGCTTTGGCAATCCACTGGTGGTTGAGGACTTGTGTTTTGTTAACAAAGTTATGCCTTAAGAACTACCTTTCAAAATCCACCATTAGTACATCACACTACCAATGGAATGAACATGGTGATAACACTTTACAATCCATAAGTACATCGCACTACCCGTGGAATGAACATGTTAATAGCACTTTGCAATCCATAATTGGTAATTTCCCCCCTCCAACACCAATGAGGTTAAGTACGCCTACTTTCAAATGTCGCAACACCATTTAAGTCTTGTGTGGGCAGAAACCAACTTGGAGCTACCATCATTCAATTGGTTCTTAGCAAGCTCCAACCTATACCAAGTTGAGGAGATCAATTGAGCAACTTTGGCAATCCATTGGTGGTTGAGGACTTGTGTTTCATCAACGAAGTGATATATCGTTGACTAGTGGACTAAATAGGCCAGTAGCACTTCAAAATCCATCATAGGTACCTCGCCCCCTTCCAACGCCAACGAGGGGGTTGAGTGCCCTTCTTTCAAAAGTTGCAATGCCATTCAAATCTTGTTTGGGTCTAAACCAACTTGGTTGTACTATCACTAATCATGTTCTTAGCAATCTCAGATAAGGATTCATATAGAATGTATTAAGTAGATATGTTTGTGTATTCTACAGTACCTATATTTCATCCATTGTAAAAAAGGTGTACAACATAGTTACCTAAGTTAATGGGATGCGCAGACAAGGGATGGGAGGGACGGAAGGACGAGGTTTTTGGGACGACAAAACATTTCCTACGTTTTTCGGATGACTCTTAAAATAATATATATATATATATATTAATATTTAACTATTTTAACTTAATTCAATTAAGTTTAGGGTTTAAATTGTATTTAATGCTTTGTAAGGTAATTTCAAGATTAGAATTCAATGTTTTGGTAAAAATAACATTTTTCTAAAAGTAAAAGCATCATAAACATTTTCAACAATTGAAAACAAATAGTGAGTGCCCCCTATATCTACTAGCTAGGGCCCCATATCCATCAAGGCCACCCCTACCTTCCTTTTCTTCTTAGCCGGACCACAACACCAACACCACATGGATTGGATATCAGCCGCCTATACCCTACCCTACACCAACTAGATCAAGAGTCGATACCCACTTCACTATACTACATATAGATTTACTACACTACACTACATTACAGGGAGAGCACCCATCCTTTATACCCAATCATAATAGAGATGGGCGATGGGAAATGGGCACCTTGCTCTATCCATTGGAAATGCTCGTTGATATTTCGTCTCAAGTGCCAATACCCGCTCCACTCCACTACACTAAACTGAAAATTACAATGAGAATAGGCCCTCCTATAAAGGGCATCTAGTTACCCAAACCGGGAGGAATTCATTGACATCTTCTTTCCTAATGATGCCTCTCTCTTCCTAGTATTGGAAGAGAACAACTTCAACCAGATAATAAAAAGATTTGATATCTTTTGTAGAGCCTCTGGATCAAAGGTTTCTTTAAGTAAATCCCTCATTCTTGGCTATAATGATATCCCTCCTAATTGGGTTTCCAAATATGGGTGGGAGAGGGGTAGTCTTAACAAAGTGGTAAGATATCTAGGAATTCCATTTATTCTCATTCCCTCATTCAAAGACATGGTAGCAAGTGTTTGATGAGATTAATATGAAAAATTGTTAAGTGGCATGGGCATTTGCTCTCCCTACTCGGTAGAGTTTAAGTTTGTCAGAAATTTCTCTCTTCCTTCAGTATCTATTTCTCCTCATGCGGGCTATTTAATCGTTCACAATTTTATAAAGTTCAAAGAATGGTTAGAAATTTTTTATGGTCTAATGATAGAAGAAACAAGAAGAGACATGATGTGGCTTGGGATGTCCATTGTAAACCAAAACAATTGGAAGTTTTGGGCATTAAAACTTGAAACTACAAGGAAAAGATTTGACAATCAAATAGAATCTAACATCATTCTCTAGGAATGATACATGAAAAGTGTTGGCCAGATACAATATTGCCAATGGCACACATAAGGGAACACCTTAGTGGAAGGGTTTCATTTAGAAGACCTGCTATTGGGTTCCTTTCCTGTTAGACCTCTTGAATTTGCTATTTTCCACTCGTAATGTCCCTTTCTAGGGCTGAAATAAAAAATGTAAATCAAAGAAGTCAAATGAAAATACACAAACCCCAAGTGAAGTAAACCTGATTTTTATAACAGCATATTTAATATTCCTTAGAAACCCTAGCAGCGAACTATATAGGGACCTTAAATTCACCATATAACCATGCACAACAGCTGAAAATAATTCTAAATAATTATTTCAAGTACGACAACAATTATCCATCCAATTTGCATCAAAGAAATGGAGAAAACAAGAGATGATACCTAGCTGTAATTAAATTTATGACAGAAGCAGGGCAGCCACAAACAAAGGGCTGAAAACGATAGATAAACTTCTCCAAAAATAACCAAATTATGGATTCCAATGCTTATAAATGATATGATAAGACCAGAATATCAAAGAAAGTAAATCAGTTATGTGCCCTAGAAGGCACCTCAAATCACAACCAAACCCTGTGTCGCTCCCTAGAAGGAGGGGCTCCAAAAATATGCCCTAGCTTGAAGTAGGTCTTCTTCTTGATGCCCTAAATCCAAATCAGCAACTTGTGACTTCAATAATGCCTTCAATTCAAAAAATGGAGAGTTTTCGTTCTCCAATAGGATCCAAAGGAAGGGTTTCGTCCTCCTTATATGCCACACAAGAAGGTTTTATTCTTCAAGTGGAAAGGTATTGAGAAATCAGCCCAACAAACCAAGTATAAGTATATATGCGCCAAAAATGATGTGCAAATGAGGCCAAGAGACCTTCTATTATATCCCTTGGTTGGCACCAAGAGTCTTAAGGGTGAGAACCGACCTCTTTAAGCTTTATGCTTCTATCTTCTAATCTCTTTTGGGGTCTTATAACCTAGCCGATCTGCCTTAAGGAGTGAAACACCAAAAAACGCATAAAAGATAATAAAGAAAACATGAACTGAAGTTCAATTACTTCCCTTGTTCACTTATTCTTCTTGGCCACGGGAAGAAAGTGGCAAGAAGTCCTCATATGACATTAATTTGAAAAAGGGGACATTACAATCCTCCCTTCCCAAAATTGGTTGTCCTCAAGCAATTGCAAACTCCTGGATCCCAAATAAAACTATGTGGCTCCTTCTTTGATGTTCTTGTACATGAAGCAAACTCATTAAAGGAAAAATGTGTTCCCTTCTTCATCCACTCGTGCTTTGCAGATATGATGGCTAGGTCCCTTTCTTGGATTGCCACCATCTCATAATTTCCATTCAAATGACGGGTTCCCAAAACTTTAGTAATTTTGTCTAAAAAACAGTTGTAACCTTGCATTTTCTCTCAAAAATCAGAATGTAGGTGGCTGGAAACAAGTTATGACAGTCATAAATCACTTGATTTTCCCCCCAATTTGGAGCTATGTTGGTTGAAGTAGTTGTCTTCTTCAGTTGGAACCATCTACCACTATTTTCCAATGATTTTATGACCTCAAAATGACCACTCTTGCATCTGATCAAGTCTGAAAACAACTCATAATTTGACTTCAACAATATTAGCAACTTAAAAATGGACCAACAACTGCAAAACTGAAATCTCCTTGTAAAATTAGGAATTGTGAGCATGGCAATGACTAAAAACACCTTTCTAAAGGCTGAATTTTTTCTCCCAACATTCATCAATTGAAAAATGCTCCATCTCTTGACTGAAAATACTTGCCTACCCACTTGTATGCATGCAAATGAAATCATGTGGTGGCTGATATGAATAATGACAACAGTACCAAGTCTGAAATTCTGAGCTATGGTTCTCCAAAGTACACTCCTTTTGTCACCACTAACCACCCACATACTTTGTTGGTGTTCCCTTGCATGAATACTCAACCATGAAGTAACTCTACCATGCTTATGTTGCGCTACTCTGATATTATACTTGGCTGGAAATGTACAAAATGGGGCATGTTTTGTGAATCCATCAACCACAACATGTAAACAACTCTTACCTTGAACCACGGGCAGACCAGTGATGATTTCCATGGAGATACCTTTAAGTGTCACCTTCTTACCCATATCCATAAAGCTTATTTCCATGTTTTGGAAATTGAAAGTGAGTTCTCCCAAAGAGTGCAACCATTGGACCCCAAGCACAAGATAGATACCAGCCATGCTAATCAAATAAAATACAACACATACCTCATGTTTTCCCAATGTGAAGAGGAGTTGGGGGCACCTCCTTGTACATGGCATAGAGTAGCCAACCACTATCTTAACCGTGAAGTCTTTGAAGTCTTCAAATTCACCTTTGCCCTCAAACTCTCATCAATGAAACTGTGAGTAGCCCCATCAATCAAAACCGTGACTCCTTGTCCATGGAGAGTAGAACTTGGTTTCAAGGGACACTCTAGGAGTAAATCCTTCACAACTTTGTTAGGATACATAACAAATTCCAAACAATCCTCCATAAAATTTCTTCCTAACCATATGCAGGGAGTAGCAACATTGAATTCAACAAGGGCTTCCTCTTTCTTATAATTCAAAGGATTAACCGGAACCCAAACTTTAATGCTCACATAGTCTTGCAAGAAAAGATCTATGTGCCATATGTTACTCCTCAAGTTCTTCACATCATCACCAATTATATTACCAGACATCAAACATGACATGTGATCTTTCTTAACAACAAGCTGCCCATAATGACACAAGTATGGCAGCGGCATAAGAGGAAATAAAATGTGATTTTTTTCATCATACCTTGGGCTGCCAACAAGGATTCCACCATTCCTTTGTTGGTACTTGTTTGGAACATCTCCGGAACTCACTCCAAGGTGATAAACTCCCTCAATTTGCCCATCCTTGACTGCTGTTTGGAAATTTCCAGCGAACTGAAAGTAATCACGAGGAACCGGAAGTGCCTTTCCTTCATGAACATACCCTTCCGTAATGTCATCCTCTTTGCCCTTATGCAAATCTGATTTCTTTTCAACAATTTGCCACAAGCACCCATTAGAAACCAATGAAATATCATTAAATATTAAAGAACTTTTACCTTGGGACTCATGCTCCATGATTTCCCTAGGTTCATGCTTCAAACTTTCATCAAACCGTGATGTCTTCACACTGCTGTTCTGAAAATCAGTCAAGAGATTTACTTTGGCAATGGAGATGGGGGCTTCTAGGGCTTCAATGGGTTGTTCCCTCTCAATGCCCAACAACTTTGGTTGTTCTTCTTCCTTCTTTGGCTCAATCTTTGGAATGCTCAAAAGATGGTTAGGGGCCTCTTGGAAAGATATTTTTCCCTTTAGTACCCTTCATCCTCTCATCTTTGTTAGAATAATTCTCATGATGATCAAACCTTGCAAATACATAGTGTGAGGGTGATGTAATAAATTAGTTTGCTTACCATTTGTTGTTGATATGTAAATTCCAACAAACTGAAAACCGACATCAGTATAAGGTGAGGCAAAAAATCCTTTTGAAAACTGGAATCTAGGGCTTCAATGGTATCAGGTGAGGCCTTCCTTTTTGAAGGGCATGCCCTTTTGGAAAATATCAACCCTTCATCCTCACATCTTTGTTAGGATCAAAACCTTGCAAATACATAGTGTGAGGGTGATGTAATAAATTAGTTTGCTTACCATTTGTTGTTGATATGTAAATTCCAACAGACTGAAAACCGACATCAGTATAAGGTGAGGCCTCCTTTTGAAAGGCATAGCCGCTCAATTGGGTCATCCATGATCTTTCAAGAACCTCACCTTCACCATCTTGCCGCCACATGCAATCATTGGAAATCACATAAAACATCATTTATTGTCAAAGAATCTTTACCTTCATGCTGCATATTGGTCTTCTTTTGTTCTTGTTTTATGATTTCTTCTTTTATCACCAAGGGAGAATCTTTTTCTTCTTTGCTAGAACACCTTTCCCATTTTCCTTTGGCAATTCCATGGGTTGTTCTCTCTCCATTATTTGCAGCCCTGATTTTTCTTCTTCTCCTTGCAACTTGGAAGTTCCTCCTTTCTCCATGCATGTTGAAGATCCTTTTGTGGTGCCTGATACCTAAGTCCTTGCCTTGCTCTTCCTTTGTTCACTCCTATGAATTCTGCAAGGGATAGGGCATCATGAATCTCAGCTGGAAGGGCCCTATACTCCTCATAGTTGGCCGCAATGTTATGACCCACTGAATGTTGTGTTTCAACCACTGGAATGACTTCTTTTCTTGGGAGGAAGGTAGGCCGGAATGACCTAGATGAAGAATCACTCACAATTCTTGGTGGCTGAATATTATTGCTTGCCTTTGAAGAGCTTCCTTCACCATTTAGGTTTTGCATGGCATGGATCAACTGTGCCATCTTATTCGCCAATCTTTCTTGCCCTAGGGCAAGCCTCTCAACCCTAACATCATCAATATGCATGTTTGCCATTTATTTGTTCTTCTGAATGAAACCCTCCAAGCTGGGAGGATCGATGCTCTGATACCACTGTAATGTCCCTTTATAAGGCTGAAACTAACATCCTTTTAGCACAAACCCCAATCTGATTTAAATTTGATATTTGGATAGCAAACTGAAAATTAAATAGTACGGAACAGCCTAGCAGCGATTTTTATAACAGTTTGAAAAACACAAGATCTCACCCATATAACCATGCACAATAGCTGAAAATACTTCTAAATAATTGTTTCAAGTACGACAACAAATACCCATCCAATTTGCATCAAAGAAATGGAAAAAAACTAGAGATGATACCTTGTTGTAATTAAATTTATGACAACAGCAGGGCAGCCACAAACAAGGGCTAAAAGCGACAGATAAACTTTCCAAAAACAACCAAATTATGGATTCCAGCCTTATAAATTATGATAAGTCTAGAATATCAAAGAATATATGAGTTATGTGCCCTAGAAGGCACCAAATCACAACTCAAACCCTAGTCGCTCCCTAGGAGAGGGGCTCCAAAAATATAAAAGCTCTTGTAGGTCTTCTTCTTGAAGCCCTAGATCCCAATCAGCAAAAGAATCTTTAGTAGATATCTTCAATTCACCACATGGAGAGTTTTCGTTCTCCACCAAACCACAAGGAAGGGTTTCATCCTCCTTGGATGCCACACAAGAGGGTTGTCATCCTCAAGTGGAAAGGTATTGAGCAATCAACCCAACAAACCAAGTATAAGTGTATATGCGCCAAATATGATTTGCAAATGAGACCAAGTGACCTTTTTATATCTCTTGGTTGGCAACAAGACCCCTTGGGTGAGAACAGACCTCTTTAAGCTTTAGTTTATCTTCTAATCTCTTGTTGGGGTCTTATAACCCCAACCTACCTAACTACCTTAAGGAGTGAAACACCAAATAAAACAATAAAGGAAATCTGAAATGAAGTTCAATTACTTCCCTTGTTCACTTATTATTCTTGGCCACGGGAAGAGAGTGGCAAGAAGTCCTCAATCAACATTAATTTCAAAAAGGGGACATTACATATGGGCTTGTCCCATTTTGATTTTGACCTCCTAATGGTTTATTTCCTATAATTTGCATTAGGTGCTCTTATGAGCTGATATGTTATGATACACTTTAATGGGTGGTATGTTGTATTAGTCTTTGTTCAACGTGTCTTGTGGATTTATATTATTTCGTTCAGCCTATTTTAATACAAAATAAATAAAAACGAATTGTGGACGGGCCTCAAGTCTCCAAAATGTCCCATGCCTTTGGGATGTCAGCAAAATTTGGGGAACGTGTCTCTGCATAACACTAATATGTTGAAAGTTAAATTAGCTATAAGGTTGTTAATGGTTAATCTAAACTAAAAAACCCTATTATTTAGGGATGTCTTTCCCCTATTAGTTAGGGACACATTTCATTTTCTCTTCATGTTGAAATTTTCCAACAAGGGGATTTTATTAGACTTCCTATATTTTTGGTTAGTTGTTAATTATCGTAAAGCATATTTTATAGATACTTTTTAGAATACAAATCGGTTGCAATTTGAAATGCAAAACAGGACTTATTGCTCAGTCTCATTATGTGCATTTACATCACTAACCAAGTTTATGGCTTTGTTGGCATGAAGAATATTTACACACTTTGTGCAGACACCCTGATTGCCACGTTAATTGTTCTATGTGACTCTTTGAGGCATGTCACTCAAAGTAGAGCACGCTTTGCTCCATGGGAATTTTAGGGGCTTAGGTACTATCATTCGGAGAGTTGTAGCTTCACTACCAAGACCCTTGAGTTTCCCCATGCCCTTATTTCTGGCCTATTATTGAATTGAGTGTTTAAGGCAAATTCAGATTTTTTTGTTATGCACTTGTTGGGCTCAATTGCATGTAGATCAATAAAATCATTGGGAGAAGGTTTTCATTTCTTTTTAACAATAAATAGATCTCGTTCTAGTGATAATTGAATGGGAAATTACTAAGTTCTTTTTAACTAATACAATATGCATGAACCATTCAATACTATACTGCAAATTGAGAGATATAAGACAAAGGAGACACAAGAATTTATCCTGGAGAAACCCAATGTGGAAAAATATCCAGTGGGTAAGAAAATTGCTTCCCTTTCACTATGTAATTCTCTAAAATACAAAGCTACTGCCAAAGATTGGCCTTCAAGAAGGATTCAACACTCCTCCTAATTGTATTTGCTTGCTTACAATCCTCAACAATGAAGAACTCACTCTCAATGAAAAAAACAAGAAAGAACTCCAACTCCTCTTTTCTCACACTTGAATTCACTCAAAATCACTTGCTAGAATGAAGAATCAAACTTGTATTTATAGTTGCTCTGCCCACGGATGGAGGGAACAGTGAAACAAACCGATTTGGGAAGTCCAAGCATTTGCAACTACTTAAATTCTCATTTTGACGTTATTGAGGACAAGACCGTAGATGAACATGGAGTGGAAATTGTGCAACAATTGGTCCCTACAAGCGGTGGTTGCACAACTGTCATTCTATGAAGAACAACGGTTATGTAACCGTCGGGGCGGTTCCATCATTGCCCCAAAGAAAAATCCTGAAAAAAACAATGATAGCCTGCAAATGTCATTCAAAGGTGTCTAGATCACCTCCAACCTGACTAGACCATCTCTTGAATAAATAATATGTTGAGAAACTGTACTGCAAGTGTCATATAGGGAGAATACATATAATTAGGTATTTTCAGATCCATTTTTGGATCATACCTCCCAAATTTGAGGTTTTTAAGTCCCTACAAGCTTCAAGGACTTATGAGGTGAGGAAATTTCTTCCCTGCATTTTCTCTTGAATAACACTTGGCCTTAGTAGGAAATTGGCCTTTCATCCCAATCAACCACCTATCCTGCACTCCTCTTTGTGTTGTCCTTTCTTTCCACCACAATACCACATCTTCTTCTAATTCCATCTGACTGACTGGAGCAAGGTCCTCAATAGATGGTAGCAACATTCCCTCTTCTTCTCCATCCAACATGGAGGGCTCAAACAAATGCAAATTTTCAACATTCACAACTGAAATCCTCATATAAGGAGAAAAATCTAAATGCAATGCATTCTTACCCACTTGTTCCAGAATCTCAAATGGGCCATATCGAAGAGGCTTGAGTTTCTTGGATTTTACCTATAGCCTTTCTCTTCTCAATTACAACCATACCTTGTCTGCAACAGGGAAAGAATGCTTAATCATGTGTTGATCATGTCATGTTTTATACTTTGTCAACCTCTTCTGTATTTGGAAGTGTATCTGCTGATTTTTATCAATAAATCTCTCAGATTTTTGGACTTCCAGTTCCACTTTTTTGTTGTCTTTGCATGGTAATATAAAAACAACATCAAAATAACTCTTAGGAAAATAACCAAAACATGTTTCAAAAGGAGTCTTACTAGTTGAAGCATGAATTCCCTATTATACAAATGTTGAATATATACCAAGTTCTCATCCCAAGTCAAAATAAGATTGGACCTAGGTATGGTTTACCACTTATGTATGTTCATATCATTATGGATGAAATGCGGTAGACCTTGTAGTATCCATATTTTCCCACAAAGTAAACCAAAACTTTCCCATGAACCATGAGTCCATGTCTAACACAATAGAATTAGGAAAACCCAAATGAACCCACACACTAGCAACAACCAACTATATTGTATCACTGGTCTTCCTGTAAGGAATGTGAATGCCCATTTTACCAAACCAATCTACTACTATAAATAATACTCATACAATTTTTTGGAAATAGGTAAACTTTCCATAAAATCCATGGAGAAACTTACCCATGGTCGAGAAGGAACTAATATTGGCATGCATAGCCCCAACTCTCCTTCACTATGTGAAACAAAACCCCTAATAAAGTTAGAAACTTCTATCTAGATGTTTGGCCAATAATCATACATGCATAATTTCCCAGCATCCTTTGCCACACTAGAGCAACCAACCACCCTTGAAGTGTCTGCTTGCTCAAATAAAGATTGCAATTGTTGTTTCTCTTTGTAGGAATTTTGTATGGAGTGCTTGTGGAATCTCGGTTCTAGAAGAGGATCGTCGGGTAAAAATTGTATCATATGCTCAATTATCCTATCTAGAGGAAACCTCATAGACTCCTCCCTGAACTACTGAACCAACTCTTCCATCTGCTTCTACTCTTCGTTAGTAACCATGTTACGAATGGTATCAGAAATAATAACTTCATCATCTTGTCTATCCCGTAGAAGAAGTAATGAAAATCTCCCACTAACATTAATAAGATTATGAGATTCAATGACACTTACCAAAGAGATCTTCAAGTTTCCTACAAAGGTTGAAATGACATAGCTCTTACTATCCTTCACCAAATGGTACTGGTTGGCTCTCCTCATGAAGATACCATCCTTGATATACATATACGGGCTGAAAAACACTACACCACACACATCAAGGAGAACAACATCCAAAGTAACTTCATCAATGAATTTATTATCAATACCAAACGTAATCTTGCATTATTTTGTAACCTTGATGTCTACGAATTTCTTCACCCAACCCAATGAGTAAGGACGTGGATGATTGTAAGTCTTCAACATTAGCTTGTCAACTAACTCTTTACTAACCAAATTAGCTTGACAACATGTATCATAAAGAGCATCCACTTTGGTTTTCTTCAACTAAATTTTTATCTAAAAGAGCTTAGTAAGTTCATTCTCTTGAACATTCTTATTAGTACCCAAACATACCTCTCTATGGACGGAGGTACAACACATTGTCTCATCCATGTCTTTGCTGCAAAATACTTCATCTCCTTGGAGGGTAGCCATGGCCTTCTTCTTTTTATTATTTTTGAAGGGATGTAATTCCGGGTGGATCTTCCAATATTTTTCCTCGGAATGATCAACATCACAACACCCACAATGAAATTTAGTATCCTTAATGGAAGTAGCATTCTACTTACCTTTCCCCTTTTCTTTTTACTTTGGCTTGATGTCACTTTGTTTGTCTGAAGCATGCTGAGAGGTAGATGAACTCTTTTTCTTGTCCATCTCTAAATAGTGAGCTTGAGAACAAGCCTCATCTACATCCACCGGCTTGGCCAAGAGGACTGGTCTCCTCAAGTGGCTATGGAGTCCACCGATGTACTTCATCAAAAGGTCTGGTCCAATAAATATTTTCCCATCTTAACAACATTCTTCCAGAACTACAGTGTATTTGCCAATTTACCAATACATGGACTTTCTTCCTCATAACAAATATGAACTCACTTTTAAATGTACTTAGTAATAGGATGAAGCTTGCACCAATTCGGCTTTGCTTCAAACCAAGTTGAAAGCATGATCGGTCAATTTTAACCGTCAATACATAGACCTCTCTTCCTCATAATAAATAGGATAGAAATTTTTTGACTAGCATTTAAATTCATCCCAACTTGGTAATATACCTCTTCTTAAGCAAGCAAATGAACATAGATTTCAAACCAAGTTAAAGCATGATTGGTTAATTTTAACCTTACAAATGAAATCCTTGACTCTCATTGATTTGATGCAAACTGAAATATACCTCAAGTTGAGCTAGCCAATGGTCTAGTTTTCACATTCATGATCATAAGGTTAATCTCTATCTTCACTTTGCTTTGAATGGAGTGTAGGGTTGGCATGAGTATCTTCCTCATTCATGAGGATGGCTCTTAGTGCCTCATTCGAAACACCAAGATTCTCCATGAGCAATCCCATAATGGAATCCAATTTCCCCATAGACAAGAAAATATTGCCCACATCATTGGACAGACTTGCCACATTCTCTTCCAACTTGTAGAAATGTTCCTCTTCAGTCTCAATTGCATCTTCTCTACGAGCCATGTCTCGGATTCCTTGCTTCCACTTCTTAGTGGAAATATCTGCTTCAAAAGGATTGAGGATACCTTCACCACTTTCACTTCCCTTTCAGGTAAGGGGCATCTAACTGAAAATGTCAAAGTTCTCCGAAAATCTGCTCCTTTATATTCTTTTGCTTCAAATAGCTATCAAGGATTTCAACACAAAGTCTGGAACACAAGAATGCTGCTTACAAATTCTGATCTTTTAACCCGTAGGTTCTTCCTCTACTTATAGCATGTACAGGGGAAATTACAAATAGGAAGCCTTTAGTGAACTGACACATGTAGAAGTTGTAAAGGAAACAAATGGCAATCTCCCTCCTAGAATTCCTCTTTGCATGACATGCATGATTTGCAATTGAAGATAGAACCTTCTATTCTGCATGTTTGCCACCTATCTCCAAGTAGTTGATTTCTTCATGTAATGGCTTTTAAACCAATCACTTAGGTTTTATAATTTAATTGATCACTCAATTACTTTGTCGGAGGAAATAAGAGAAAGAAGAAGAAAGAGGAAAGCTACAGTCTTGTTCCTTTTCATATTCTGCATGCAACTGATTCTTTTGCCTTTGATTATCACCAAACTGGATCTGGAAGCGGCTGGATCTGGAAGCAAGTGACTGTGATTTGCTTGCAGGTATTGCCTTTGACTTGTCTTCCTTCTTATCCTTGAAGCTTTTGTAGTTCTCCAGTACATGCATCAGTGCAATGTTTGCCGTAAATAACTCATCATTTTTATTTTTAATTACATATGAGCAGTTAAAAATTCTGGAAAGCACTCCAGGTGAATGCAAATTCAACGAAGGCTTCAACTGGAAGATTGGGAGAAAATGCACAAGGTCCTGGAAGGAATTCTCCATGCACTGACTTATTCACGAGCTGCATTTGAAACAAGAGGATGAAGCCTTTGCAATTATGGATTTGGATCTGGATCTGAATCTAGATCTGGATCTATGCATGATTTTGCTGATCTTTCTCATTCATCCCGCTTTGCCATGGCTGGAGCGATCTTTGTCTGAGCAATTCTTTTTTTTTTATTCAACCGAAATTCTTTACATCCGGTGCAGATCTAGAGATTTCTTTAGATTCGAAGGATATGTTCAATGTATTGGACATTGATTTAAGCTCCCTTTCTCTTATAAAAGCACCTGTAATGAATTCCTGAAATTAATTCAGACAAAGATGGCAACCGGAACATGAACACTTGATTTTAATTATAAAAATCTGCATATATCAAGCTTGTTGCCCCAAAATTTTATGTTTTGTTTGCATGCAAAGCAAACATGAATTTTGTCAACTTCACCTGAGCACCTGTACCACTATGCAGACAATTAATCAGACTTAATTCAAGCCCCTTCAAACCTAGGCGCCAAACTTTGAAGCTTTCCGACAGTGAAAACACCTTCTGTGCAAAATTCCTCCTTAATTGGGCGCCAAAATTGCCTGGGCTGCACTTCCTTGTTGAAGAATTAATTAATTCATCATTATGGCAGCCCATTCTTATATAACCTTCACCATTTTATAATTAATAATTGCCTCTCCTATTCCTGACAATTAATTAATTAATTAACATGTTTTTCTCTTCAATTTGGGCGCCTATTTTGTGCATGCTCATGGCTGCCATTAAATAAATTAAATTTATTTAATTTTAGCTTTCTAATTCCAGTCCACATTGACTTCACAGTGTGCTTTGACCTTATGCACCAAAAAGAGGAATTAATTCCATTAATTAATACTTTAAAAAGTATTAGTTCTCCTCAATATGGGTCGCACTTTTTTGCATGAGAGGGGGCTGCATTAAATAAATTAAATTTATTTAATTTTAAAATTCTATTTCCAATCTTCTTTATCCTTTCATCATGCGTTGACTTTTCCTCATGCTTGGGCAACAAAATTGGGTGAATAAACATTGATAAATATTATTAAACGCATTATTATTCACCCAAGGTGGGTCGCACTTTTTGGCAAGGGTGAATTCTATTTTTAAAAGTCAATTTCTAATGGGATTATTCACTCTGCACCGCAGCTCCAAAAATCCCATGATTCACTTAAGCTGTTTGACTTTCATAATGGGATGTTTTACCCTGCAAGGCAGGTAAGAAATTCCCATCAATGGCTTAAGTGATTTTCTTTTATTTCACAATGAAAATTTTCATCCTGCAAGGCAAATAAGAAATTCCCGTCTGCCTACTGCCTCTAATTTTCCCATTGTGACTTAAGTGACTTTGTTTTCATGGGAAAAAGTACCCTGCTAGGCAAGTACAAAATTCCCACCTGCCTGCTGCTACCAAAAATCCCATTGTAGCTTAAAACCTTCTTTTTTCAAAAATGCGGCCTGCCCAGAAGAAGCTTTTTCGTGCATGACTTGTCTTTTCAGAGAGAACCAGACCTCCTGTGGCAAATTCATTCTGGCTTAACGTCCATAAATGATCTCCAGATACTCCAGGTAAGAAATCAGATTAAACCGGCAAAGGAATTGACCTAGAGAAATTTCACAAAAAACAAAACGGGAAAACACAAAATGCAAAATGTTGCCAGAAGTCACAAATAAAGCCCAGGATTCATTCCTGGTTAAAACCCTACTGGTATATGGGAATATTGACATGTAAGACCACAACAGGGTTAAACCGGGGCACAATTTGCCTCAAACGGGGCTCAGAATAATTAAATAAAAAATTCCCGCAGGCAAACCCCAGCGACAGAATATAACGATTTTGGGCATCTAGGTATTTGGCGAAATTGGCTAATATGACTCTCTGGGAATATCTTGACACAATACAGACACTTTCTGGCAATAAAAACACAAACGACCCATTATTTTAAAAGAATGAAATTTTTTAACATGGGGTAGTCTCAGATCAGGGTGAAATCTGGGGACACCACTCGTTCATCCCGCTTTGTCATGGCTGGAGCGATCTTTGTCTGAGCAATTCTTTTTTCTTTTTATTCAACCGAAATTCTTTACAACCGGTGCAGATCTCGAGATTTCTTCAGATTCAGAGGATATGTTCAATGTATTGGACATTGATTTAAGCTCCCTTTCTCTTATAAAAGCACATGTAATGAATTCCTACAATTAATTCAGACAAAGATGGCAACCGAAACATAAACAATGAAAATAGATATCACTTGAGTCAACCAATTGTCGAATATAGTGATGATGAATCTCAATATGTTTAGTGTGGGCATGATAGACAAGATCCTTCACAATCTTTAAAACACCTTGATTATCACAAAAGAGTTAAAGAGGTGTAGCAGTAGCTTGGGGAAGATGAAAATCGATCAGAATGCTACAAAGCCATACTGCTTCGCAACTAGCACTCACAACTGCCTTATATTTTGCTTCAGTGGAAGAGATGGCTACAGTGGGCTGAAGCTTACTTTGCCAAGAAACAACTCTTGAACCAAAAGAGAAGATATAGCCAGTGGTGGATCTCTGAGTATCCACTGATCCTCCCCAATCAGCATCGGTATAGCCAATCAAGCTGAAGTTTGGAACCCTCTGATACAAGATGCCAAAGTTAAGAGTTCCTTTAGCATATCTTAGAACTCGTTTTGCTGCTCCCCAATGAATGAGTTTTGGTTTAGTTAAAAAATGAGAAAAATAGCTAACAATAAAACATAGATCCGGTCATGTAGTTGTGACGTAGATCAAACTACCCACCAATTGTTTGTATTATCGACCGATGGTGAAGCGTCATGAGCTGAAAGTTTCAGTCCGACCACCATAGGTGTAGAAGAAGAACTACAATCATACATTTGAAATATTTGTAAGAGGTTTGTGGCATACTTAACTTGAGAAATGAAAATCAAGTGAGCACGTTGCCAAAATTCTACACCAAGACAATCGTGAAGGAGGCCTAAATTAGTCATGTCAAAAGCAACACGTAAATTGTAATGTCCCCCTTTTTTATTTAAAATTAAAAAGAAGATAAAGTCGATTTGCACATGTAATTTTAAAATGAAATTTTATAAATTGTGCAAATCGAATTAAAGAGGGGAAGTTCGACTTCACCTTGAGAAAATAAATAAATGTTTTAAAATATAAAACAAGTGACTAGGCAGGTCGCATTTTCCTAGGAGCATGTAATAATTAATATTTGAAATAAAGTGATTATTCCTAAGCATGGGTCGACCCATATGAGCATCTTTTTTAATATCCCTAGGCATTTAATATTTGTTGTTGGTGACTTTCAGGTACATTTTTTAATGATATTTCCTCCTAGATGATGGCGCCAAAGATGGAGAAGAACCTTGGAGGATGAGCAAACAAAAGCTATAAAAGAGATGTGGCTACTCCTTTTTTGGCATGTTAACGGTTTATAAAAAACTTATCTTCATGCTTGGAGAAGGGATGTATGCCCACTTGTGATAAAAAATAAAAGGTGTTTATTAACACCACCATTTGTAAAGTGTGTGTGCCCAGAAAAGCTTGAAGTAATAAGTTTTGCAATCATTTCTCATTATATATATACAAGGCGCCATTTGTTGGAAATGATATAAACTTGCTTAGAGGGTTTGAAGTGTGATTTATGATGATTATCTTTCATTACCAATTGTTGGTTTTTATCTAATGAAGTCGACTTGTTTGGGCATGCGTTAAGAGTATTTTAGAGTGATAATTTTTCAGTATTTATAAATCTGTTGTTCGGATTTATTAATTGCAGATCTGGAACTGCATTTTATGGACTCTTAAAGTGAGAGAAAAGTGTAGAAATTGTATTGCAGATTTTACCCTAACCCTAGCGACTGGGTTTGGGATTTTGGGAGTTGTTTTGAAGGGTTTCAAGTGTGTGAAAAGATCTGATTTTTATTTTGGATTGAAGCTCATAATTTTCCCTTTCCGCTGCTCTTGGTTTCATATCAAAAGAGTTAATATTTTTAAAGTTATGGATTTTCAAAGTTTTGATTGATTTTCAACAATTTAATTTATTAGTTTACTTCTGCAAAAGTATATTAGAAAGAGGAGTATAAATACCGACTGGATTGCCCATCTAAACCCTCACCTTGGCTCACTCCAACCCCATTTGGGTTGTATTGTTACTGACACTAGGGTTAGTTGAGGTAACCCTAGAAGGGTTTATCTTCTAAGTTGTTTGTTTTTGCAAGTAATAATATATTATTAATATTCCACAAGGGGATATTACATAAATCTGATTTTACCTTATGAATCACAACATCTCGACTACTTGTGATGGCAAGGTCATCAACATAAACAATAAGAATCACAATGTCATCACCGTTGCTTTTGACATAGAGATTCGGATTAGAATGACTTTGTTTAAAGCCCAAATTTTTGAGATGTTTATCTATTTTGATATACTAGGCTCGAGGAGCCTTCTAAGGTCCATACAAGGACTTAATCAATCTAAGATGCTCACAATCACATTCTCGAAAACCCTCAGGTTTTGTCATAAACACCTCTTCCTCCAAATCGCCATTTAGGAAATCACTCTTGACATCCATTTGATATAACTTCCAACCAAATTGAGCTGCAAAGGAAAGAAGTAACCGAAAAGTGACCATCTTCTCAGTAGGAGCAAAAATTCCCTGTTGTAAAAATCCATTTGTAACAAGCCAAGCCTTGTACTTATCTAAGGTACCATCTGCTTCCACTTGATTTTATACAACCAATGAGGTGTTTCCCTGGAGGTAGAGGTACCAAATTCCAGGTATTATGTGTAATCAAGGCATCATACTTTAGTTGCATGGCACTTTCCCATCCTGGTATGCCTTGTGCTTCGGAGTATTTATGTGGCTCATGAATATGAAGAAGATCAGAAGTAAGAGAAAACACATAAAACTTTTGAAGATTTAAAAAAATTTGGGACGTCCCCTCCAAGTGCCCGATACGTTCGGGACGTCCGGGCCGTCAGCAAAATCTAGGCAACGTGTCCCCGTGTAACACTGGTTATTACCCCTTGCTAAGTGCTCCCACTTGCTAGCCCCCTTGCTGATTATAGCCAAAGAAAGACTATGTTTCTTTTACATCAACATCCCGACTAATAGTGATTTTATTAGTGGAAGTATCAATCAATCTAACTTATTCCTCTTACGATCAGGAACCAAATTATAAGCAACTGAACCAAAAACATGAAATGTTGATACTTTTGGTTTGATTTTGGAATGATGGTTCGGTTCCGCCTCTCTACCACCCCTTTCTGCTTTGGGGTATATGGGGCTGTCAATTGTCATTGAATCCCTTCTTTACCACAGAAATATGCAAACTGTTTAGAGGTAAACTCACCCCCATTATGAGATCTCAAATTCTTTATCCACCGGCTGGTTTAGTTCTCCACCAAGGCTTTGAACTTGACAAAAGAAGCAAAGTAATCAAACTTCTTTAAATAATAGACCCACATCCGTCGGAAGTGATCATTCACTAACAAGAGAAAATAACGTGCACCAAGGGCCGTGGGAGTCTTCTACAATGGCTCACACAAATCTGCATGCACAAGATCAAAGATCCGCTTTGCACGCCAAGCACCTTCAGTGGGAAATGGCTTTCACTTCTGCTTTCCCGCAAAACAACCAGCACACATATCTTGTTCTTCTTGAATAGGATGCAAACCAACAACTATGTGTGCTCTATGAAGGTGGGCAATATATTGAAGATTGAGAGGTCCATATCTCTCATGCCACAAAATGTTGGTTTGCCTTACACAATTAAGGCATGCAAATTGACTGTGGAAGGATCAACAAGCCTATACAGACCACTATGCTCAATCCCCAGGTAAACAACCTTATTTTGCTATATATTAGACACAATACATTGTTTTCTAGAAAATTTTACAGAGGTACGAGGATTATTAGTTAGTTGACTGATAGATAACAAATTCTTATTCATGTTAGGCACATATCTAACATATTTGTTTATTGTTAAAAAGAGGCAGTTTACGGATCAGATTGGTATCAGAGCAGTTAAGATCAATTGTTTTTTGTGTGGTTTAACTTGTCTTGACATTTTCAGTTAGATGCCCCTTACCCAGAAGGGAAGTGAAAGTGGTGAAGGTATCCTCATTCCTCTTGAAGCAAAGATTTCAACTAGGAAGTGGAAGCAAGGAATCCGAGACATGGCTCGTAGAGAAGATGCAGGTGAGATTGGAGAAGAACGTTTCTACAAGTTGGAGGCAGATGTGGCAAGTTTGTACAAGGATGTGTGCTGTGTTTCCTTGTAAATGGGGAAATTGGAGTCTATCATGGGATTGCTCATGGAGAAGCTTGGTGTTACAAACGAGACACTAGGAGCCTATACAGAAAATACTCATGAGTATGAGGAAGAGTAGCCCCGCGCCAACACTACACCTCCTCCATTCAAAGTAGAGTTGAAGATAGAGGTTCAGCCTAATGATGGGGACGTGAATGCCGAGAAGCTAGACCATTGGCTAGCCCAACTTGAGGTATATTTCAGTTTGCATCAAATAAATGAGAGTTAGCAGATTTCATTTGCAAGGTTAAAATTAACCAATCATGCTTTAACCTAGTTTGAAAGTTATGTTCGTTCTTTGGTTGTCAAGAACATAGTTGGAAAACTCGGCGAGTACTGGCTGAGTTGGCGAGTACTCGCCAAAGAAAACTACAAACAAGTACTCACTAAAAAAACTCGCCAAAAAATGTTTGCCAAGTTTTGCCGAGTTTTTGCTGAATTTTGGCAAGTTTTGGTGAGTAAATTCATATTACTTATCAATTGGCTGTTGTATTCACATGATGATGCGATTTTGTATTGTATTTGTATTCAAATCTAATAGAAAACACTTCTCCAACATTTTATGGACTCATTTGATACAAATGCTTAAAATTTATGCTTTTGAAGAAATTTGCATATTTTTTAAGTTGCTGAGTATTCCCGAGTATTTGCTGAGTTTTTGCCGTGTCAATTTTTTTTTTGGTCTGCCGAGTATTTGCCCAGTACAAGTATGCGAACTATGGTTAACAAGCTTCCTCCTATTACTAAGTGTGATGAATTTAAGAGGGTAATAAAAAAGCAGTTCTATCCTATTTGTTATGAGGAAGAGAGGTCCATGTCTTGGCAATATCTTTGGAAAAAGCAAGGCCAAAACGTGCAGGAGTACACTAGTGAGCTCCGAAAGAAAGTTGTTCAAATAGTAAAAGATGTCGCGGACCGGGACCTTCTGATGAAGTACATTGGTGGACTCCATAGCCACTTAAGGAGACTAGTTCTCTTAAGGCCAAGCCGACAGATGTAGATGAGGCTTGTTCTCAAGCTCAGTATTTAGAGATGGACAAGAAAAAGAGTTCATTTACCTCTCAACCTTGCTTCAGACAAACAAAGTGACATCAAGTCGAAGGAAAAGTAAAAGGAGAAAGGTAAGCAAAATGCTACTTCCATTAAGGATACTAAAGTTAATTGTGGTCCTTGTAATGTTGACACTCATTCCGAGGAAAAATGTTGGAAGCTCCACCCGGAATTACATCCCTTCAAGAATAAGAAGAATAAAAAGAAGGCGATAGCTTCCCTCCAAGGAGAGGAAGTATTTTGCAGCGAAGATGTGGATGAGACGATGTGTTGTACCTCTGTCCGTAGAGAGGTATGTTTGGGTAATATTAAGAATGGTCAAAAGAATGAACTTACTCAGCTCTTTCATAGTCAATTTTAGTTGAAGAAGACCAAAGTGGATGCTCTTTTTGATACTTGTTTGCAAGCTAATATTGTTAGTAGAGAGTTCGTTAACATGATGATGCTAGAAACTTACAATCATCCACGTTTGTACTCATTGGGTTGGGTAAAGAAATGTGTAGACATAAGGGTTACCAAGAAATGTAAGATTAGTTTTGGTATTAATAAAAAAATTCATTGATGAAGCTATTTTGGATGTTGTTCCTTTTGATGTGTGTGGCATAGTGTTTGTCATTCCGTATTTGTATATTAGATGATGCCATCTTCATGAGAAGATCCAACCAATACTGCTTGGTGGAGGATGGTAAGAGCTACATCATTTCAGCCTTTCTAGGAGACTTAAAGATCTCTTTGGTAAGTGCCACTGAAGCAAGGAAACTCATTAATGCTAGTGGGAGATTTTCATTGCTTCTTTTGAAGAATATGCAAATAGAAGTTGTTTCATCTAATAATGGCTTCATAACATATGCCTTCGTGAAATTTGATAGTTTACGACCTTAAATCTTCTGCCCTCAAACACCCTAGTTGTTTCTGTAAAACCATTTGATATTTCAAAACCTACTTCCTATAGATTGGAGTTTTATGATTCCAACAATGTGAAAATTCAAGAGGTCTAAAGGGCCCTATTCTGCTGATTTATTTCAAAATGGAAGCAACATGGCAAGAAGGATTGCTCAGATGTATTCCTAACAGAAAGGAAATTTTGGCATTAACTAGTTTTCCTTTTAATGATGTTTTTACAGATTTTTTTACCTTCTACAAATCCTTGAATACATATAAGAAACACAGTTTCTTCTGTCGATTTTACAATAGCTCCTTCCTCAAATTTGGTGTAAATCCAAATCTACTTGCATAACTAGTGTGAAAAACTGTTTTATGGACAAATTCTTTGCTTTCTGAGATGCAACACAATTTATGCTTTGCTCAAGGGAATCGAACTGCTGATTTTATAATTTCTGAATAAACAATCAAATATCAGGTCAATTCACCCTTTTGGGTACTCGAGACCTTTCTCCTGATTTATGACACTAACCTTCTGGCCTTTATGGCATCCAAACTCAAAATTTATCACCAGTCAATTACAGATCCTTCAGGTTCATTTCAGCTCGTAGTGAGTTAGAAGCTCTGCTCCACCTAGTCTTCTCAATTTCCACTTAAGAAGACTAAGTGTCAGGGTAACTCGGGCCTTAGTACACTCAAAAAACTTTTCTATTCCATCTCAAGTCTCTAATTTTCAATTTATCTAACTTGTAAACTTCAAATATTTAAGCGCTATGCTAATTGACTTAGGCATCTAAACATCTGATTTTAATCGCTTCCCAACGAAAAACTTATCAAATGTCAACACTTGTTCCTTCGAGTTAGTTTCAGATTTTGGTGTATTTCTCAAAATCTAGGTTTCAAAACTTGCAGACCTTCTCCTGTGGTTTTTCCCTGGTACATTACCAGGTTTTCCACGTAATATCTGTGTATATGTTTTAGATATGTTTATTTCTTATTTCTTTCACTGTGATTGTTTCTCTCTACACTGGTTATTTTTCTAACATCCTCCTCCAATTCTCGGAACTTACCTCTGGATGGGATATACTATCTTGCAGTAAGAAGAGAACAACCAGTTTGTAAAAATAAATGCATAAACAGATGTTAGCATTCATAACAGTCAATCATGCTGCAATATTTGAGGACCAATTTTAGCCATTTATTGTGGATGAAGGCAAGGGTCATTTTTTATGTCGCTGTCAAACGAGACATGAATTTGGAGTATGCAACTATGCTTTCCTTCACCACAACAGAATTTGTTTTTCCATTTGCCTTAGTTGTGGTGTACAAACTAAACCCTACGGCCCTCCAGATTCAAACATTTCCCTCCTCTATGGACTACACTCTCCACCACCAGCAAGAGATAAATGTGGCAACCTTATGCTGAACATACAAGGAAGTTACTGAATTTTCTTGGATCCTTCTCCCTTGATTAAAAGCATCAGAGATCCTAATAGTAGACTATCTTTTTCAGCAATTATAGACTAATTCATAATTCTCCAAATTGTAGATTCAAGAATGTTACAACAAAGACAAACTCCTCACATTGGTCGTATTTCGTTACTTAAATTGCCCTAGCAAAATGTGTTACAAACTTAACCATATTACTCTAGAGATGTAATTGTTATACACTTTATGCCAAGGAGTGAATTGGATGATGTAATCTCCGCTCTTGTTTTAGCATATCATTGAGTGCTATTTTCAATGGTTGGAGAACTAATTGGTACATGCTTCCATGCCAAAGGGAGAACCTAATTTACCTGGCACATTAAAGGTCATTCTAATTTCCAACTATGTCAAAGTTTACTGGGTCTTTGATTAGTCGCTGGTCTGAGAGGATGATCAGTCATATTGGTACTAAGACAAGGCCCAAACTCCTACCTAAAACGTGTTGGTCGTGATTTGCATGGAAATCTTGTCCTTAAATTGCCCTACCAAATTGTGTTGCAAACTTAACCATATTACTCTAGAGATGTAATTGCTATACACTTTATGCCAAGGAGTGAATTGGATGATGTAATCTCTGCTCTTGTTTTAGCATATCATTGATTGCTATTTTCAATGGTTGGAGATCTAATTGGTACATGCTTCCATGCCAAGGGGAGAACCTAATTTACCTGGTACATTAAAGGTCATTCTAATTTCCAACCATGTCAAAGTTTACTGGGTCTTCGATTAGTCGCTGGTCTGAGAGGATGATCAGTCATATTGGTACTAAGACGAGGCCCAAACTCCTACATAAAAAGTGTTGGTCACAATTTGCATGGAAATCTTGTTGTGATTCAAAGAAGAAGCAGTATCTAGGGCTCAGGAGTTGTTGCACGAAATTTAACACAAGTTTTCTCTATATTTTCATGTGCAAAACTTGTTTCATTGCTCCTTTTTAAAACTATTTCTACTTAATCTCTACATTTTTGTGGGTGCTATGGAAGAGCTCATTTAATTGCTGCCTATTGACTTCCACATTTACCCTTTGGGGCAGACGTGAGGATATATTCATGCATTCCACCCATGATAAAGGAGGGTTTCAACCAGTGCAAATGTTTGATAAGGGGGAACCCTAGAAAATGTCCTTTAAGGCAGCACATTGAGGAGAAACAGAGTTCAGGGCTCCAGGTGGTAATTTACAAAAGCAACCATTGAGGATGCCCAAAATCAATCCAAGAAAGAATGAAAATGGTTGTATGAAAGTTGTTGATAGATTGCCAGTAGTGATGTTGTAGAAAGTTGATGTTCAAAGTGGTATTGCCGAATTAGAGAACTGGGGGCCGATCGTCCAATTTTTAGGCTTCTGTCCTCCTGTAATATCCCTTTCAAGGACTGAAACTGAAAAAGAAGGAAACCACACAAACTCAAGTGAAGTAAAATTTGAGTTTTATAACAACAGCTGTAATATTCTTTAAAACCCTACCAACAAACTGTATAGGGAATCAAATGCACCATAAAACCATGCACAATAACTTGAAATTACTTCTAAATAATTACTTCAACTATGGCAACCAATATCCATAATCCATCCAATTTGCAACAAATAAATGGAGAAAACCAGCGATGATACACTATTATAATTAAATATGTCGCAGCAGTAGGGCAGTCTCACACAAGGGCTGAAAACAATAGATAGATTCCTCCAAAATAACCAAAGTAAGGATTCAAGCACATTTTAAATTAGGAGAAAAATCCAAAATATCAAATAGCAGTAAATGAACTCCTTCCATGTATAGCCCTAAAGAGGGGGGGAAGTAATACCATTTAATGTCTCAAAGTCGTCTCCACATAGCAGGAAGTGCTCCAAGAAGCAGGAGGACCAAGCTTTTGTAATTCTATGCATCAATGAAAAGTCTGTGATAACCAAATCTTTCCACGAGTATTCCACCATAGAGATCTCCAATGCAACCATAATAGAAAGTTTTCAAGTTTTCACACCTAAGCCAGGAAGGAACAATTTGAAGATCCTCATTGCATGCCATACGAGAGTTTTCGTCCTCAAGTAAAAAGGTAGTGGACAACTTGCCCAAGGAACCAACTGTAGATGTAAATGCGCTACACACATGGTCTTAGCCAACTGAAGCCATTTCAATCGCTTTTATACTCCTTGTTTGGAGCCAGAAGGCCAATAAGATGTTAACCGTACCTTAACAAAAGATCATCACACTGCATAGGAGGAAGAAGCCATTCTTTAATGCCTCCAGGATCCATCACGACATTCACCTCATAGAGGATAAAATATTTAAAGAAAGTAGTCTAGAAGTGTCCACATTTTTACAGAAGAATTGAAATGCAAGTGCAATACCTCACTTTGTTCACTCGATTCGAAGATCACCACAGGAAGAGAGTGGCAAGAAGTCTTCAAAATACGAGCCTCAATCTAAAATCAAGCGATGTTGCACGCATACCATTGACGGCTTTTAAAATTTGTTCCGGAAAATTAAATAAAAAAATCAGGCATATTAGAAATCGGGTGAGTTTTCAATCTATGTTTAAAAATAAATAAATTATTGTCATCTAGAATTGCAAATGTGTAACCGGATCAAGGATTTTTCTATTATATATTATTTTTTAAGAACTACAGATAGATAATAGAGTTAATAAAACAAGTCAATACAGGGCTCTTACATTGAAAACCTGGCATCTGAGGTTTAAAGGAGACTGAAGAATTACCATCCGTAGCTCCGCTTTGGGGTTGTTTTACATGCCTGAGTGTATTTTTCTATAAAATTCATAATGGCTGAAAAATCTAATAAATCTGCGATTGGCAAGATCCTAGGAAGCCTATATGATGATTGTTGATTTTTCGAATCAAATCTGCGCTCAATTATGATATATCCAAGGAATCATCCCTCCTAGTCAACGGATTTGAAGTCAGCATATGACAATATCACGAGATACGAATCTGGGTCACATAAATGTGCAACAGGATCCAATGTGATCAAGTGGTTGAAAACTGAAGGCAAAACTCCTATTCTCGGATGCAAAATTTACCATGAGTATGGTCATTTGACCCCAGATCGGTAACATTTGATTGTGCTCAGTACTTAGTGTCTTAGAGCATGTAGATTATGCCTCTTGCGTAGAGCATCTCATGAAAAAAGTAAGAGAATGAGGAATGGATATTAAAGATAATCGCATGGAGAAAATCCTCTTAATCACACCACAACTACATTGAAGGAATTGCTCAACAGTTAACCTAACTTCCCTAAGAATAGTAAGGGATATGTCACTCGAATAGTCAATACAATAATTTTGGGATGAAGAACCCCTACAGGTGGAGCATTAGATGGTTAATAAGGAATTCCGTCTAGTGACCAATGAGACCTGCGAATTGACCATGCTTCCTAAAGAACATCCTTACCTCAGTGTGAGTTCGTGGAAGAAATCGGGGATATGATTGCTCTTCTAAGTTGAGTTTTTGAATGTTTTACCCTCTACCAGGATTTTCCACCCATGGACATGTATCAGTTTATTTGTTCTCATGGAGCGTACTGGAGAGGTGACATTTTTCTGGGATTGGGCCAAAGATCATTACAGTGATAAACTCTCATTCAACTAAAGTAATTTTGATCGTTACATGCTTATTCATGGGTGGACTCTCAACATGCTTCTTTTCATGACATCGTATCTGACCCTACTTCGTGGTGGTAAGAAGAAAGCTATTTTCAGGACTTGAAACATAGAGGAGTCATGGATCAGGACATTCCCTTAAGTGTCTTCCATTACTATTTAGCAGGGGATGTTTCAAAAATAGCTTTCACTATTTTATAGAGGAAAAACAAAGAATTTTGTTGTTATATGCTTCCGCATAGGTGGACTCTCGACAACTTCTAAATTGTAATATAGAGGTTTATGCCCCTATTTCTAAAGAAGCCATGGATACTCATTTCCCAATGGGGAACATATGGCATTTATCCAATTCAGGATCCTTTCCTTATAGTTCATGTAAGTGGATTTGTGGGTACTCGATTTTTATACTATCCTAAGTACGTAGAGTGAAAAACAAGGAATTTTGTTGTTACATGCTTATTGACAAGTGGAGCTTGCGCAACAACTTCTTTTCATTAATGTTCAATGCCCTACTTCCACAGATGACAAACTATCGTTCAATGGCAATTCATATTCCCAATCCATGATCAGGGAATACCAATGTCCAAATAAGTTCTTTAGTGCTATAACTCATGGAAAAATAGTTTTAACACTCATCACTAATTCATCCATATGTGAAGAGAGATCAATTTGATATCAATGTTGATATATGCTAAAATATTCACAGGAGAAAACTATCAACGTAACTTCTTTTCGATGGAATGATTTCTGGGCTGCCTACTTCCACAGATGAGCATGAAGTAAGACAGATGGCAGAGTTTTCTCGCCTATCCCTTTCTCAGATCAAGGCCATTTCCTGACAGTTCAAGAGCCCTTTAGAAGGGGATTCGTGACACTGATGATGAAGATTTAGATTGAAAAACTTTATATGATGTAGTTGCTTTTACCCCATTTGCCACATCGAATTGACTATGACCAAAAGAGATGTCCAATCTCTTCATCTTAGATAGCAAGAATCAACCGATCCTTGAAAGAATCATGATCTTGGTACGATAAGAGACAAGGAGCTGACAAGTATTTTGGATCGAATGGATCAATATCATACTTTTAGAAGATTGGTGGATAGAGGAGTATATTGCCAAGGCTCGAGGAGGTCTCCATTCAACCAATATTAGTTCTCTTAATTGACCGGTCTGTGCCATCCAATCATACGAAACAAGCAAGAAAGGACTAGTTTTGCAAAATCCACTTCGCTTTCAACTGATGTGGCTTGTCACGACAACATTAAAAATCATAAGGGTCCTAGCCCCAGCTAGAAGGAAGAGATCTAGGTATTAGGCACACATATGTACTACTTCAAGTTAGAACATTCTTCTACTCACATTATTTAATAGTTCAAATTAGAAGCCTAGTGAACTGGAAGGAGTCCTCAGCCATGCCTTGAGCAGAAAACAATCAGCTTCCACTACAGGTGCAGGTAGCTCCAAATCATCGAATCCGCTCCTTAGGAACCTATAGTTCACAAAGTTAGATTTCAACAGGAACTCTCTTTAAAGGCTGATCAGGAGGTGGATAATGAAGTTATTTCACCTAAGAATCGAGGTCACGTGGCAAAAGAAATCTTGTAGAATATCAATGATGTCGAGGAGGGATAATAACAATGTTGCCTTTCAAGCTCATAAGATCTTTGTATGGCAAGAAGAGCTCAGTGAATGATATCATCTCTTTCTGGGTTGATTGCTGAAGGTCAAGAAAAGGAATAGGGTCCTTGGAAGGACTATTGACATTGATTGCTGATGACTCTTTTCAAACTTTCAAATGATGTCATTCTCAAGAAGCCTAAAGTGCTTTCTCGAATAATGGTGGATAGCCCATGGGAACAAAGATTGTGGCCATCTTTCCATCCCAAGAAGTTGATCTCTTTGTCAATAAAAATGTGTTATTATCTATCAGGGGTTTTACTTTAACCACTTAGTTCATGAACCATAACTAAGAAGTTCTGCAGCAAGTAAGCAGCTGTTCAAGAAAGGAAGTATTTTATAGAAGAAGGAAGTAAAGGAAATACAGAGAAGAAATGGGGAAGATGTGCATCCCAATTAGTAGATAGCAGAGCTAATTGCATGCACATAGAAGAAACTTAATAGATATGAACACACAGAATTATAAAACAAAGGCAGCTCTAGATCCAGATCTAAAATAACACAGTTTATTAAGAGATCTAAGATTAAAAGCAAGAAACAAAGTACACCGTGACACAAAGTTCTCCGGAAACCTGCTCCTTTGTATTCCTTTGCTCCAAGTTGCTCTCAGGGGTTCAGCACAAAGTCTAGAACACAAGATTGTTGCTTACAAATTCTGATCGATCATTAACCCGGAGGTTCTTCTCCTACTTATAGAATGTAGGAGGGAAAGTACAAATGGAAAACTCAAACTGAACTGAAACATAAACAACAAGTAAAGATGACATTTGGCAATCATCCTCAACTATCTTCTCCTTAAGTGACACATGTATCACTTAACTAATAGAATGGTTCCACATGACTTTAAGTAATGGTTGCAAAACCAATAACTTAGAAGTTTTACAATTTCATCCGGGAACATAGAAAATAGAAGAAGAAAGAATAGAAGAAGTCATGCCAGCTGTAATGTTTATGTCTTTTTCTTGTTCTGATATCGGATATACTTGTCGAACATGTAATTCAACATCCTTCCATCTGTTTTAGCCACTGCTTCTTTCTCTGTCCTGAACTGCAGCAACCCTTCATTCAACACTTTGATGCACGCTTCCACATCTTCCAAACTCGGCCCAAACCTTCGCAATGTCTGCCTGCAGCGCCACCAGTCTACTGATAGAATTCATCGTGAAAGGCTTGGTAGCTTTATCAATTCTCTTTTGTATCATCAGAAGAGATCCTTCCAGGGAATTAGGCACCTTAGTTGAGACGATCCGCACGTATGAAGTGACATTCCCGTCCACTCTCTCCTCAGTGAAAGAAATGACACTGTCTGGTAAATCTGATGTCCTACTCTCAAGTGCCTGCATCCTCTTCAGCAAAACTCTGCAGATTTCCAAACGGAAAGATACTGCAAACTCTAGCTGCTTCCCCTTCTCGACTGATCCGTCTGGTACAATCTGTTCCGCAATCAATACATCTCCCGGCAGCTTGTTGATCTCGGCCAAAATACTCAGGTTACTCTCTGCAACTGTATTCATGCCTTCTATGTTTGCCATCAGTTGCTTCAGTTGATTTGCTGCATCATCCATAACCTTTAGGCGGGCTGGCACTTCTCCAAGTTGTACAGAAGCTTGACGAATAATCAAATCCTTCCATTCGTCAATAGCCTTTACTTGATTGCTTGCGTCCTCCATTTCCTGCATAAGATGATCACTCACCTGCTCTGAAATGGGCTGAATGGAAGGTTTAGCAACCTTGGCTATGATCTCACATAATTGAGATACTTGCTTCTGCAGCTCTTCTTTCTCCGCCTTTTCACTGTCAAGCCTAAGGAATAAAGCATCCATCAATGTCTGCGTGTCCTGCTTCAATCCTTCAGTGGTGGCTTGACCGAGGGGTACTTTGGTTACTGTCACATCCTCTGCCGTGAGCTCCTCCTCTATCTTTCCTTCTGCCGGAATTGATATCTCAGCAAACTTCTCTCCCGAATCCTCGATGATCAACCTAGAAGTTGCTTTGGCAACTTTAGGCCTTCTGTCTCTTCCGCCCAGATTCTGGAGTAGCTGCAAGTCGTGCTCCTCTAAGTTCATCTCCATTCTCGCTTCTGGAACCAACTGTGAAGCCAACCATTCCGAGAAGTTACTTCTCGGAGAATGAGAAGTCGCTGAAGTCGCTGAGTGTACTACCATCTTCCGCTCTGCATCCTCTCCGTCAGAAAGTGCCAGTGTTATGGCTGCCATCTTCTGAATCATCCAAGGACAAAGCCCTTTCGAATTCCGCCATCTGCAGCTTCAACGTATCCTCTGGAACAGGCGCTGAACGAAGTGGCTGAGGGGAGAAGATGAATGTCGCTGGATTCAGTGGAGGCACGGAAGCGTCCTGCTGCTGCGGTGTAATAACTGGTGAAGTACTGGGTACTGGAGAAACCGGAGTTAAAGTCATGGTCGTAGAAGTGATCCTCTCCTTGGATTGAGATCTTCTATGCACTTTCAACTTCTCGACTTTCCTGCTACTTTCTCCTCCGTGCTTTCGCTTGAGGGAATCTCCTGCGCCGAAGTTTCCCGTGACTTGATTCATCAATGCTTCATCAAGGCAATATCCCTTCGTCAGCAACCAGTTTGAAGTATTCACCAACACATCTCCCGACCTTTCTTCAATTGTGTTGCAGCCTCCTATGTTATTCTGCAGTATGGCTTTATCTCCTCCCATTTGATGGTAAGTGTCAAGTACCACATTCCCATCATCTTTAAGATCCGCAGGTATCCGCGCTAGTCCAAAGTCGAACACTTGCTTTGCTGATAGCCTGCTGAAATCTCTCTTTCTAACCTCGTACTCACTTTTGCACTTCATCCAGAAATCTTCTAATGAAGGCACATGTGCGTACTCCTGGGAGATTGTCTTCCTGGCTACTCCAAATGGATCGAAGTTCAGCCGTGCAGGGAAGAACTCTTGCTCATACTCAGATAACATTTGCGCCTCCATCCCCCGAGCTCTATGAATGCTAATGCAGCTGTAATATCCCACAGTGATTGGGAAGAAGCCCGTAGACTTGTGCCGCTTTGACTGAAGGTCGTGTAACTCCACAAGTTGCCTGCTCAGCTCCATGGCGATCAATCTATCATTCGGATACCTGGGCATCTTTATTGGTTCTCCAGAAAAGCCTGTAACCCTGAGGTATGTGAAATCTGCAAATTGAATGAATAGACTGCCAATCTTGGACACAGCTTCCCACGCTTCCTTGCTTACCCTGTTGGCCTTCAAGTCTTTGTCTAGCCTGCAGATGAAATCATAGAAGAATTCATCGTTGATCACTTTGAAATCTTTCTCGCACGCAGGTACAGTAAGCTGTGGGTAGCACTCGAAAATGGGGTCCTTAGAAAGAACACCACATCTATCCAGCTTGGAAAAGACGCCTTGTGAAGCTGCAGCATACACCAAGTATGAAGTCATCTTGAAGCTGAAAGTACGCTTCACGTTCCGGAGTTGCTCACCAATGTTGTTGCTAATAATTTCCGACCAATTGATTATAGAATCAACCTTGTTGATTTCAATGGTCCTGATGAAAGCATACATCCATGTACGGAAAGTGTAGGCATTCGCTTCGCCATTCATCCTGCATAGCAATTTGACGACATCATCTACCTCCTGCACCAAATTGGACCGTGGAAGAGTTCTCGGGAACTTTGAAGGAGATCTAGGCTTCTTCATGTATCGGCTATTCATTATGCTCACGCAATCAGCTCTATGCTTCTCCCATCTACTGTCAACATCCTGAATGCTAATGGAAGTCACCACCTTTCGCACTGGAATCTTCAAACAATAATTGATGAACTCTGCGTCCAAACGAATTATTGTCTTTCCCGAAGCATCACGCACTGATCTGGATGAAGGATGGTAAGATCTAGCGCACTCCATAACAAATTCTGGCAACTGGGCTGTACATGGAAAAGCTGCAGCTCGGATAATTCCACTGCTTTTAACCGCACGCATGAGTGAAGTCTTTCCCGCTCTGGATCTATCAATCAAATCGGAAAGAGGTTCCGGGCCTAGATCTGTGTCTCCTATGTCTGCAAGTTTGGAAGCAATGCATGACTCCATCGTGCTTTCTTTTTCATCTCTCTTCGCCATGGCTTTGTCTATCTTCGTCTGAATAATTCTTTTTCTTCTTACTTGGCCGGATTTCTTCAATACTGGTGCAGATCTGGACAATTCTTCAGATTCGGAGGATATATGCAATGTATTGGACATTGATAAAAGCTCCTTTTCCTTTGTAAAGCACCTGTAATGAATTCCTGCAATTTATTCAGACAAAAATGGCCACCGGAGCATGAATAGTGAATTTTAATTGTAAAAATCTGCACTTTTCAAGCCTGCTGCCCCAAAAATTGGTGTTTAATTTGCACATAAAGAGAGCATGAATCCTTTCAACAACACCTGAGCTCCTGTAACACCTATGCAAACAATTATGCAGACAAAGATCAACCTCCTTCAAAGCATGCGCCAAATCTGGAAGCTTTTAGCCTTGTTGCCACCTTGCCTGAGCAAAATCCTTCTTCAAATGGGGGCGCACTTTTCCTCTTGGCTGCAATTCTTTACCTGTGAATCAAATAATTCACCCATATGGCTGCCCATGCTTATATAACCTTCACAATTCTATAATTAATAATTGCCCTAACAATTAAAGGCAATTAATTAATTAAAAATCATGCTCTTCTCTTTTAAAAATAGCATGTTTAAGGACAGCCATCCAATAAATTAAATTAATCCAATTTAATCCTTCACACATCACTTCACTTAAGCTTCACAGTGTGCCTTGACCATAGCCACTGAAAATAGAAATTAATTTAATGTTTTAATGCCTTAAAAAACATTAAATAACTCCCAAATGGGGCGCACTTTTTGAGAGGAAGGGGGCAGCCACTAAATAAATTAAATTTAATGCATTTAATCCATTTCTTTTATTCCAATTTTGACTTGTTGACTTCCTCCAAGCTTGGGCGCACTTTTTGAAAGGATAGATTAATTAAAATAATCACTTAAAGGCTGCCATCATCTCACCAAAGGGGGCACACTTTTTTGCACATATAATTCTATTTTTAAGAATTTTCCACAATGGGATTCTTTACCCTGCAAGGCAGGCACCAAAATCCCATGATCCACTTAAGTGATTTGACTTTGACAATGGGATTATTTACCCTGCAAGGCAGGCACTAAAATCCCATGATTTCACTTAAGTCACTTTCCTTTTATTTTATCATGGGAATTTTTACCCTGCAAGGCAGGTAATAAATTCTCACCTGTCTGCGGCCTCTAAGTTTCCCACTGCAGCTTAAGTGAATTTTATAACACGGGAAAAAGTACCCTGCTAGGCAGGTATAAAATTCCCACCTTGCCTGCTGCTTCTATTTTTCCCATTGCAGCTTAAATCCTTTGTTTTCCAAAAATGCGCCCATCCCCGCAGGGGCTTTTCCGTGCACGACTTCGCTTTTTCCCAGTGATCCAGACCTCCGATGGCGACTTCCTCTGGGCATAATGTGCGTATATGTTTTCCAGCTGCTCCAGACCAAAAATCGGGCTTACCCGGCAAAGGAATTGTTCTAGAGAAATTTCACAGAAAACGAAACGGGACAACACAAAAACACGAAAAATTGCCAAAAGTTACAAATAAAGCCCAAAACTTATTCCAAGTTAAAACCCTTCTGGTACATAAGAGTAATGACATATTCGATCATAACAGAGTTAAAACGGAGCGCAAATAGCCTCATACGGGGCTCAAAATAATTAAATACAAATTTCCCGCAGACAAATCCCGACGACAGAATATAACAACTTTGGGCATCTGGGTATTTGGCGAAAAAGGCTAATATGGCTCTTTGGGATTATCTTGACGCAATACAAGAACTTTCAGGCAATAAAAACACAAAACGACCCATTATTTTAAAAGTACGAAAAAATTTCGGATAGGGTAGTCGCAGATTTCAGGGTGAAATCTGGGTGACACCAGTCGGCTCCGTCTGTGGACATCTTTTTCTCTGTCAGAATGACAAAGGGAAAAGATGAGATCCCAGCATCTCTGGTTTCGTATCTTGTCCTTTGGGCACGGGGTCAGGCAAACAAACACAACACAACACAACACCAAAACAAGACAAAACAAGGAAAAACAAACAAAGATTTATTTATGTACATACAGGTTTTACCCTGCTTCTCATGTCCGGAACAACTTCAAGTGTTGCCCATTGAAAGGCAACGGCAATTCAACTCCATCCTGATGAGCAAGAATGAAGCTATCCGCTCCGGCGATTCTCTTAATCACAAAAGGCCCTTTCCATAGTGAATCAAACTTTCCATGCATGCCTTTTGTTTCTCTTCTTTTGTCCCATAAAAGGACCCAGTCATTGACTTCAAACTTTCTTTCCCTGGCCTTTTTGTCGAAGATGACTTTCACCTTCCTTTGATGCTCTGTCAACCTATCTGCAACTTGAGTTTGTACTTCCCTCAATTCAGTCAGGTACATAATTCTTTTATCAATAGCATCCGTGAAAGTGGAATCCTCCAGGGCCTTAGAAAGTTGCAGGGCAGGCAGTTCCAAGGTAAGAGGCAGCTCCGTGTCTCTACCATACAACAGCTGAAATGGGGACATGCCTATCGCCCTCTTTGGTGTGATTCTATCGGCCCATAATGCATCAAACAACTTTTTATGCCAAGTCCTCTGATTTTCCGTTACTAGCTTGCGCACGATAGTTACCAAGTTTTTATTACTAGATTCAGCTTGACCATTCCCTTGTGGATAGTAGTTTGAGGAATGAACCAGCTGGATCCCATAAGTGTAGCAGAATTCCACCAGCTCCTCAGAAGAAAGATTCGGAGCGTTGTCTGCTACAATTTTGCTGGGCACGCCAAACCTGACAATAATATTTTCTTTTATAAAATTGCACACCTCGGCGGAAGTGGCATTCTTCACAGGAATAGCTTCTACCCACTTACTGAAATAATCAGTAGCTGTTAGAATGTAATGGTGACCGGCACTGGAAGCCGGGTTAAGCATACCAATAAAATCCATTCCCCACTGTTGGAAAGGTTCTTCAATCACAATGGGTTTTAGAGGTAATGCAGGCAATTTCACACGCCCAACAAAATGTTGGCATGCTTGGCACTTAGCTACCCAATCTGCAGTATCTTGAAAAAGGGTGGGCCAGTAATACCTTGCTCTGAGGATCTTGTGTGCAGTGACTCGGGCTGAGAAATGACCACCGCAAGCCATGTCATGAAACTGTTGTAGTAGCTGATCCTGTTGAGCTTTATCGACGCATCTGAGAAATACGCCATCAATTCCCCTCTTGTACAAACCATTATCCCAAAGAACAAAATCTTTGGATTTCAGTTTGATGGTTCGTTTCTCTTTTCTGGAAAGTTGATCTGGGCATTCTCCATACGTCAGAAAGTAAGCAATGTTACTGTACCACTCCTCTACCAGATCTATAAAAAGTACTGCAGGCAAATCTCCATCTATCTCATCTTGATCCACTTCTGGCACTGATGTTTTCATCTCCGTCATTAATTCACACAGACCTCTTCCTCGAACCAGCTTTGTTGGTTTAATATCCAGGTCATATTCTTGAACCTTTGTCACCCACGTGCCTCTCAACAATCCTAACTCTTGCTGAGTAAGGATAGATTTAACTGCAGTATCTGGAACCAAAACCACAGTGTGCGAGGAAAGAATATAATACCTGAATGCTTTGCACGCCTTCACCACTGCATATGCGTGCTTTTCCATGGGAGTGTATTTCAACTCATAGGCTTTAAGAGGCGTACTCATGAAAGCAATAGGAGCTTCTGCGTCCTCTTGATTTTTCTGCATCAGTATTGCTGACATGGTGTGTTCAGAGGAATAACAGTAAAGAATAAATTCTTTACTGAAGTCGGGTGAAACCAAGACTGGAGCTTTCGACAGGGCCTCTTTAATTTTCTCGAAAGCTTCCTTCCCTTCGCTGCTCCATTTAAAATCTTGTGTCTTCTTCATCATATTCGAAATATGACGGGTTAGCTCAGCAAAGTCAGGAATGAATCTCCTGAGAAAATTAACTTTTCCAAAGAAAGAGTGAACTCCTTTTTTGGATGTGGGCAAAGGCAATGTCTGAATGGATTTGACACGCTCTGGATCTATCTTTGTTCCTTCTTTGGAAACAATGTGCCCTAGTAGCTTTCCTTCGGTTACGGCAAAGATAGATTTCTTGGGATTCAAAGAAATACCATGCTTGCGGCACTGTATGAAAACCTCTTCCAAGTTTGAAATGTGTGCGCTTCTATCTTTGGAAAAGACTGTCAGATCATCCAGATACACCACTATGCTTATATCTTTGAGATGAGCAAAGGCTAGATCCATAGCTCTTTGAAATGTAGCACCAGCATTAATCAGGCCGAACGGCATTTTCTGGTATGCGAAGGTTCCCCAAGGTGTGATGAACGCCGTTTTGTATTGATCTTCCTCGGCCACCTTGACTTGATTGTAGCCTGAGAAGCCATCAAGCATGGAGAGCATCTCAGATCCAGTGACCACCTGCAGAGTGTGATCCATGATGGGGATGGGGTAGTTGTCTTTTAGTGAAGCTTGATTAAGGTTGCGGAAATCCACGCACAGCCTAATCTCACCGCTCTTCTTTCTTACAGGGACTATGTTGGCCAACCATTCCGAATGATGTATGGGATAGATAATCTTTGCGTCTAACAACTTCTGATTTCTGCAAAGATGGTTCCCGAAATGGTAGGGTTGTGCCGCCGCAGCTTCTGCTTGAAAGGCTTCTGTTCTGGTTTAAGTGGGATGTAGTGTTGAACTTCCGCAGGCTGATATGTTTTTAGATCCTGGTAAGACCAGGCAAAAACATCCATATATTTCTTAAGAAGCTTAGTGAAAGCTTCTCTTTCGGCCTCTGAACAACACTTACCCAGATTTACTAATTTGGGATCATTGCCAGCTCCCAAATTTAGTAATTGTGTGTCGGAGGAAGAACCTTCCCCACTTTCTTCATTTTTCTTAAGCATCTGATCATGCTTATCAAACATTTCCTCAAGAGATACCAAGCCTTTGGGAATTTTATTTCCCTTTAGCTGGATAATCTCCTGACTTCCTGAGACGTCCACATCCATTTCTCCGACAGTAGTCTGCCTAGGAGGTGAATTGCTTCCCTCATAGTAGATTTCTTCAAAGTTGTCCTTCTGTTGGAGAAACGCAGCAATCTGCGTGTCATCGTTGAAAACCTGCCATTGCTGGACGTTGTCAGGAACCTTTGGGCGAAAGACCATCTCCACCTTGTAGTCTCCCTGTCTAAAGAATGCAGGAGGCTGATCCGGATTCAACAAGGCTGCAGTTACTGCAAGCGAATCAGCTCTTGAATTTTGTTCTCTCGGAATGTAAGATACCGAGAAAGCTGAAAAATCCCCGATCGGATAGCAGAGTAGACCCGATCTCTATAGTGCCGCAGTTTGTCTTTTTTGACTTGGTAGAGGCCTCTTATCTGCTTCACAATCAGCTCAGCATCTCCCTTTGCGTGTAATAATTTGATTCCCATTGTTCTTGCCTGCTCCATGCCTAACAACAACGCTTCATACTCAGCTGTATTGTTAGTATTTTCGAACATCAATTTGAAGGAGTGTGCATGCACCTTCCCTTCAGGAGAGATAAGAACAACGCCTGCGCCGGATCCAAATGAACAGCAGCTGCCATCAAATTCCAGAGTCCAAATCTTGTTGTTAAGTTGATGCGGTTCTTGAATCACCGGTTGAACATCTTCTTTATCCATTTCTAGATAATAGACTCCGTGATCCGATTCCTGAAACAAGATCTGAGATCTAGGATCCTCAGACTTTGATACTGTGTACTTAGATTTCTTCTCAGGTTCCAGCTTCTGATTTACTCCTTTGATTGGTATGTGCGCACAAGACCAATCCATCTTGACTTCTCCACCCAGCTCTTTGCAGAAATTTCTACTCAACAGCATGCCATAAGAGACTGGAATGTCTGCTACAAGGATAGTCATTTTCAGTCTTTTATCTGGAAAAGAAGCAAGTACTGCCTGCGCATCTTTGATTTTCCCCACAAGAGGGACTTGCCTTTCCATTGAATAACATCTTCTGATGGTTTTTGTCAATGTGAGACCCAAGGCATCAGCAACTTTGGCAGGCATGACATTATCAGAAGCTCCATAATCCAAAATGCAATTGCTCAATTTATGTCCGTTGATGAGCAAAGATACATAGAATGGCTCGATCCTTTCTGATGTAGCAGGAGAAGAGGTAGAAGGAGAAGAACTTGCAGCCGCATTATTTGAAGGGGGAGTATTCTTTGGGCTTGACAAGATACCCCGTGAAGTATTATTTGTTGGGCTGGGACCATTACTTTGCACATATTTGACCAATCTATTCAGCTGATCAGGAAATGCTCTCAAATACTCAGCTTCTGACATTTGGACCTTGTTCCTCTTGATGTGATCAATTATGTCGAAAGCTTGACTTGCTTCAGCAGGATGTGCGTTGGCTCTTTGCTGCGAATTGAAAGAATTTGAATATTTATCCTTAGGCGCTAATGAAGAAGGAAGAGTGCTACCTCTTTTCAAGATAGTAACATCCGGGCCAGGATCTTCTCTTTCTCTTCGGCCGCTTGTGGATGCTTCGGCATTTTGGCGCGTCTGAGACCTTGTAAACACCGCAAAAGTGTGACCATCAGAATCTTCAAAAGATTCATAATAGCCATCGTCAGATTCGTAGTCCAGGTAACCAATATTGGAGTCGCCAGCGGGATCTATAAAGTCTTCATCATCGAATGATTCATCAATGCCGAGATCCTCTTCATTAGTTTCCAAGTTATTCCTTGGAGCAGCTTCTATTGCCAACCGCTGTGGTGCAGCAGCAAGTCTGTTTCGGTTTTGATTTTGATTTTGACCATTAAAGGTCCGGGTAGGAGCTATTCTTGAGGGGGTTGCATTCCCTGCTTGAGAGATCTGCTTCTTGATCTGCAACATGTCATTAGCCAATTTCTGCAACAAAGGATCTGAATGTACTAGAAGAAGCGCCATCACCTTTGTGAGATGGTTGTTTGAGTTTCCCGCCATGATCAAGTCGTCCTCAACTTCCACGGCAGCATTTTGTGCTTCAAGCAGATTTACAGGTCTTGCCCTTCTTAGCTGATATCCAACTTCAGGCAATAGAGCGTTTATAAAAAACGTCTTTTGATTTTCGTCGCTCAATGCGGCAGAAGTGGGGATTTTGTATAAAATCCTTTGGAACCTTGCAATAAAGTCCCGCATGTTCTCGCTTGGCTCTTTCTTCAACTGCGTCAGTTGGGTGATCAATGTGCTAGCGTCCTCTGCAGGCTTGAATCTTTTCAGGAATTGCTCACGCATAGTCGCCCAGTTGGTTATGGTGCCAGGAGCTAGCCGATAGAACCATTCTCCCGCCAAGTCGTGTAGAGTCTCAATGAAGAGCCTGACTGAGACATCTTCATGCTCTACTGCAAGCACACCACAGGATATAAAGAAGGCCGCCAAATGATCATCCGGGTTTTGCTTTCCATCTCCAAAGAATTTTGGAAAATTCTTTCTGGATCCCTTTGGCAGCTCGTGCATAGGTGGAGCCAAGTTCAGAGGTCCAAAAGTTGCTCCCCATGGGACAGGTACAATCTGGTGCCCCATGTTGACTTGAGCATGTCTCCTCCTTGTGTAGACTTGATAGACTTGATGGATAATTCCAGCCGCCGGATTATGCTGAATACGATCCGGATCTGGATGGATGTGCACTCTCCTTCCTGGTGAGAGACTAGATCTGCGGCTTCTAACTTGAGGAGGATGATTGAAATTGAATTGCTCCTGCAGTCGGAAGAAGTGATCAGTCCTTGCGCCTTCACGGATTGGGTGAATGGACGTTCAGCCAGGTTGAGATTTGTGTGGAAAACACTCTGATCTTCAATAGATAAGCTTTGATCTGCAAAGATAGTTGTTCTCCAGCGGAGTCGCCAAAAACTGTTGGCTAGATTTTCTGCATAGCATCAAACCTAGGCAGTCATGAGATAAATCTCCCTCATTTAACCGGTGAGGCTCCCGTGTCAGATTTGTCAATAAAAATGTGTTATTATCTATCAGGGGTTTTACTTTAACCACTTAGTTCATGAACCATAACTAAGAAGTTCTGCAGCAAGTAAGCAGTTGTTCAAGAAAGGAAGTATTTTATAGAAGAAGGAAGTAAAGGAAATACAGAGAAGAAATGGGGAAGATGTGCATCCCAATTAGTAGATAGCAGAGCTAATTGCATGCACATAGAAGAAACTTAATAGATATGAACACACAATTATAAACCAAAGGCAGCTCTAGATCCAGATCTAAAATAACACAAAGTTTATTAAGAGATCTAAGATTAAAAGCAAGAAACACAGTACACCGTGACACAAAGTTCTCCGGAAACCTGCTCCTTTGTATTCCTTTGCTCCAAGTTGCTCTCAAGGGTTCAACACAAAGTCTAGAACACAAGATTGCTGCTTACAAATTCTGATCGATCATTAACCCGGAGGTTCTTCTCCTACTTATAGAATGTAGGAGGGAAAGTACAAATGGAAAACTCAAACTGAACTGAAACATAAACAACAAGTAAATATGACATTTGGCAATCATCCTCAACTATCTTCTCCTTAAGTGACACATGTATCACTTAACTAATAGAATGGTTCCACATGACTTTAAGTAATGGTTGCAAAACCAATAACTTAGAAGTTTTACAATTTCATCCGGAAACATAGAAAATAGAAGAAGAAAGAATAGAAGAAGTCATGCCAGCTGTAATGTTTATGTCTTTTTCTTGTTCTGATATCGGATATACTTGTCGAACATGTAATTCAACATCCTTCCATCTGTTTTAGCCACTGCTTCTTTCTTTGTCCTGAACTGCAGCAACCCTTCATTCAACACTTTGATGCACGCTTCCACATCTTCCAAACTCGGCCCAAACCTCGCAATGTCTTCCTGCAGCGCCACCAGTCTACTGATAGAATTCATCGTGAAAGGCTTGGTAGCTTTATCAATTCTCTTTTGTATCATCAGAAGAGATCCTTCCAGGGAATTAGGCACCTTAGTTGAGACGATCCACACATATGAAGTGACATTCCCGTCCACTCTCTCCTCAGTGAAAGAAATGACACAGTTTGGTGAATCTGATGTCCTACTCTCAAGTGTCTGCATCCTATTTAGCAAAACTCTGCAGATTTCCAAACGGAAAGATACTGTAAATTCTAGCTGCTTCCCCTTCTCGACTGATCCGTCCGGTATAATCTATTCCACAATCAGTACATCTCCTGGCAGCTTGTTGATCTCAGCCAAAATACTCAGGTTACTCTCTGCAAGTGTATTCATGCCTTCTATGTTTACCATCAGTTGCTTCAGTTGATTTGCTAAATCATTCATAACCTTTAGGCAGGCTGGCGCTTCTCCAAATGGTACAGAAGCTGACGAATAATCAAATCCTTCCATTCGTCAATAGCTTCCTTGTTGGCTAGATTTTCTGCATAGCATCAAACCTAGGCAGTCATGAGATAAATCTCCCTCATTTAACCGGTGAAGCTCCCGTGTCAGATTTGTCAATAAAAATGTGTTATTATCTATCAGGGGTTTTACTTTAACCACTTAGTTCATGAACCATAACTAAGAAGTTTTGCAACAAGTAAGCAGCTGTTCAAGAAAGGAAGTATTTTATAAAAGAATGAAGTAAAGGAAATACAAAGAAGAAATGGGGAAGATGTGCATCCCAATTAGTAGATAGCAGAGCTAATTGCATGCACATAGAAGAAACTTAATAGATATGAACACACAAAATTATAAAACAAAGGCAGCTCTAGATCCAGATCTAAAATAACACAAAGTTTACTTAAGAGATCTAAGATTTAAAAGCAAGAAACATAGTACACTGTGACACAAAGTTCTCCAGAAACCTGCTCCTTTGTATTCCTTTGCTCCAAGTTGCTCTCAGGGGTTCAGCACAAAGTCTAGAACACAAGATTGCTGCTTACAAATTCTGATTATTAACCCGAAGGTTCTTCCTCTACTTATAGAATGTAGAGGGGCAATTACAAGTTGGAAGCTTTAGTTGAACTGGCACATGTGGAAGTCGGAAAGAAACAACTGGCAATCTTCCTCCTGGAATTCCTTTTTGCGTGACATGTATGATTTACAACTAAAAATAGAAGCTTCTATTTTGCGCGTCCTGCCACCTATCTCCAAGTAGTTGACTTCTTCAAGTAATGGCTTTTAAACCAATCACTTAAGTTGTATAATTGAATTGATCGCTCAATTACTTTGTCGAAGGAAAGAAGAAGGAAGAGGAAAGATGACTTTGTCGGAGAAAAGAAGAAGGAAGAGGAAAGCTAACTTTGTCTTTTTTCATGTCTGCATGAAGCTGACTCAAACTGGATCTGGAAACAAGCTGGAATTAGTTGGATCTTGAAGCGGCTGGATCTGGAAACAAGCTGGAATTGCAAGCAGGTGGAATTGGAAGCAAGCTGGAATTTTGCTTTCGCATTGTCTTCTCTTTTATCCTTGAAGTTTTTGCAGTTCTTCTCCAGTACATGCATCAATGCAAAGTTTTCCGTAGATAACTCATCATCCTTATTTTTAATTGCATATTAGCAATTAAAAATTTTGGAAAGCACTCCGGGTGAATGATAATTCAATGAAAAGCTTCAACTGGAAGATGAAAGCACATGCACAAGATCTTGGAAGGAATTTTTCCACTCACTATCTTTTTCACGGGCTGCATTCGAAACAAGAGGATGAAGCCTTTGTGCCAGAAGCTTTTACAACTATGAGATCTGGATCTGGATCTGCATATGGATTTACTGCATCTGCATCTGCATCTGGATATGGATCTGCACCTGTATAACAAATTTTGGCAACAGGGCTATGGATGGAAAAGCTGCAACTTGAATAATTCCACTGCTTTTAATCTGCACGCATGAGTGAAGTTTCTCCTGATTTGGATTTGTCTATGAGTTCAGCAAGAGGTCTCGAGCCTAGATCTGTGTCTCTGGTATCTATCAATTTAGCAGTGATGCATGACTCCGTTGTGCTTTCTTTTTCATCTTTCTTCGCCATAGCATTGTCTATCTTTGTCTGAATAATTTTTTTTCTTCTTACTTGACTGGATTTCTTCAATATTGGTGCAGCTCTGGACAATTCTTCAGATTCAGAAGATATATGCAATGTATTGGACATTGATAAAAACTCCTTTTCCTTTGTAAAGCACCTGTAATGAATTCCTGCAATTTATTCAGACATAAATGGCCACCGGAGCATGCATAGTGAATTTTAATTGTAAAAATCTGCACTTTTCAAGCCTGCTGCCCCAAAAAATAGTGTTTAATTTGCACATAAAAAGAGCATGAATCCTTTCAACAACACCTCAACTCCTGTAACACCTATGCAAACAATTATGCAGACAAAGATCAACCTTCTTCAAAGCATGCGCCAAATCTGGAAACTTTTAGCCTTGTTTCCACCTTGCCTGAGCAAAATCCTTCTTCAAATGGGGGCGCACTTTTCCTCTTGGCTGCAATTCTTTACCTGTGAATTAAATAATTCACCCATATGGCTGCCCATGCTTATATAACCCTCACAATTCTATAATTAATAATTGCCCTAACAATTAAAGGCAATTAATTAATTAAAAATCAAGCTCTTCTCTTTTAAATATAGCATGTTTAAGGATAGCCATCCAATCAATTAAATTAATTCAATTTAATCATCCACACTTCACTTCACTTAAGCTTCACAGTGTGCTTTGACCATAGCCACTGAAAATAGGAATTAATATAATCATTTAATACTTTAAAAAGTATTAATTCCTTCTCAAAAGAGGTTGCATTAAATAAATTAAATTTATTTAATTTTAGAATTCTATTTCCAATTGAATTATTCCCCTTTGCTTTTGTTGACTTTTCCACAAGCCTGGATGCCAAAATTGGGTGAATAAATATTAACAAATATTTATTTAATACATTATTATTCACCCAATGTGGGTCGCACTTTTTTGCACAATATAATTCTATTTTTAAGAATTTTTCACAATGGGATTTTTTACCCTGCAAGGTAGCCCCAGAAATCCCATGATCCACTTTAGTGATTTTGACTTTGACAATGAGATTATTTACCCTACAAGCCAGGTAATAAAATCTCGTGATTTCACTTAAGTCACTTTTCTTTTATTTCACCATGGGAATTTTTACCCTGCAAGGCAGGCAATAAATTCCTGCTTGCTTGCAGCCTCTAACTTTTCCCACTGCAGCTTAAGTGAATTTTCTATCACGGAAAAAAGTACCCTGCAAGGTAGGCAATAAAATCCCACCTACCTGCCTGCTGCTTCTATTTTTCCCACTGTAGCTTAAGTGAATTTTATAACATGGGAAAAAGTACCCTGCTAGGCAAGCAATAAATTCCCACCTGCTTGCTGCTTCTATTTTTCCCAGTGCAGCTTAAGTGAATTTTATAACATGGGAAAAAATACCCTGCTAGGCAGGTAATAAAATTCTCATCCTGCCTGCGGCTTATATTTTCCCCATCGCAACTTAAATCATTTGTTTTCCAAAAATGTGCCCATCCCCGCAGGGGCTTTTCCGTGCACGACTTCGTTTTTTCCCAGTGATCCAGACCTCCTATGGTGACTTCTTCCGGGCACAATGTGCGTATATGTTTTCTAGTTTCTCCAGGCCAAAAATCGGGCTTACCCAACAAAGGAGTTGTTCTATAGAAATTTTACAGAAAATGAGAATGGGACAACACAAAAACACGAAAAATTGTCAAAAGTCACAAATAAAGCCTAGAACTTATTCCTAAGTTAAAATCCTTCTGGTACATAGGGAATAATGATATATTCGATCATAACAGAGTTAAAACAGAGCACAAATAGCCTCATAACGGGGCTCAAAAATAATTAAATACAAATTTCCCGCAGACAAATCTCGACGACATAATAAAACAATTTTGAGCATCTGGGTATTTGGCGAAAAAGGCTAATATGGCTCTTTGGGATTATCTTGACGCAATACAAGAACTTTCAGGCAATAAAAACAACAAACGACCCGTTATTTTAAAAGTACGAAATTTTTTTGGATAGGGTAGTGGCCTAATTAATGCGGGTGCTACATTTCAAAGAGTTATGGATCTAGCCTTTGCTCATCTCAAAGATATAAGCATAGTTGTGTACCTGGATGATTTGACAGTCTTTTCCAAAGATAGAAGCACGCATATTTCAAACTTAGAAGAGGTCTTCATACAATGCCGCAAGCATGGTATTTCTTTGAATCCTAAGAAATCCATCTTTGTTGTAACCGAAGGAAAGCTGCTTGGGCACATTGTTTCCAAAGAAGGAACAAAGATAGATCCAGAACGTGTCAAATCCATTCAGACATTGCCTTTACCCACATCTAAAAAAGGAGTTCACTCTTTCTTGGAAAAGTGAATTTTCTCAGAAGATTCATTCCTGACTTTGCTGAGCTAACCCGTCATATTTCGAATATGATGAAGAAGACAGAAGATTTTAAATGGAGCAGAGAAGGGAAGGAAGCTTTCGAGAAAATCAAAGAGGCCCTGTCGAAATCTCCAGTCTTGGTTTCACCCGACTTCAGTAAAGGATTTATTCTTTATTGTTATTCTTCTGAACACACTGTCAGCAATTCTGATGCAGAAAAATCAAGAGGACGCAGAAGCTCCTATTGCTTTCATGAGCACGCCCCTTAAAGCCTATGAGTTGAAATACACTCCAATGGAAAAGCACGCATATGCAGTGGTGAAGGCATGCAAAGCATTCAGGTATTATATTCTTTCCTCACACACTGTGGTTTTGGTTCCAGATACTGCAGTTAAATCTATCCTTACTCAGCAAGAGTTAGGATTGTTGAGAGGCACGTGGGTAACAAAGGTTCAAGAATATGACCTAGATATTAAACCAACAAAGCTGGTTCGAGGAAGAGGTCTGTGTGAACTAATGACAGAGATGAAAGCATCAATACCTGAAGCATATTAGGATGAGATAGATGAAGATTTACCTGCAATACTTTTTATAGATCTGGTAGAGGAGTGGTACAGTAACATTGCTTACTTTCTGACGTATGGAGAATGCCCAGATCAACTTTCCATAAAAGAGAAACGAACTATCAAACTGAAATCCAAAGATTTTGTTCTTTGGGATAATGGTTTGTACAAGAAAGGAATTGATGGCGTATTTCTCAGATGCGTGGACAAAGCTCAACAGGATCAGCTACTACAACAATTTCATGACATGGCTTGCGGTGGTCATTTCTTAGCCCGAGTCACTGCACACAAGATCCTCAGAGCAAGGTATTACTGGCCCACCCTTTTTCAAGATACTGCAGAATGGGTAGCTAAGTGTCAAGCATGCCAACATTTTGTTGGGCATGTGAAATTGCCTGCATTACCTCTAAAACCCATTGTGATTGAAGAACCTTTCCAACAGTGGGGTATGGATTTTATTGGAATGCTTAACCCGGCTTCAAGTGCCGGTCATCATTACATTCTAACAGCTACTGATTATTTCAGTAAGTGGGTGGAAGCTATTCCTGTGAAGACTGCCACTTCCACCGAAGTGTGCAATTTTATAAAAGAAAATATTATTGTCAGGTTTGGCGTACCCAACTAAATTGTAGCAGACAACGCTCCTAATCTTTCTTCTGAGGAGTTGATGGAATTTTGCTACACTTATGGGATTCAACTTGTTCATTCCTCAAACTACTATCCATAAGGGAATGGTCAAGTTGAATCTAGTAATAAGAACTTGGTAACTATCATGCGCAAGCTTGTAACAGAGAATCAAAGGACTTGGCATAAAAAGTTGTTTGATGCATTATGGGCCGATAGAATCACACCAAAGAAGGCAATAGGCATGTCTCCTTTTCAGCTGTTATATGGTAGAGACACAGAGTTGTCTCTTACCTTGGAACTGCCTGCCCTGCAACTTTCTAAGGCCTTGGAGGATTCCACATTCACGGATGCTATTGATAAAAGAATCATGTACCTGACTGAACTGAGGGAATTACAAACTCAAGTTGCAGATAGGTTGATAGAGCATCAAAGGAAGGTGAAAGTCATCTTCGACACAAAAGCCAGGGAAAGAAAGTTTGAAGTTAATGACTGGGTCCTTTTATGGGACAAAAGAAGAGAAACAAAAGGCATGCATGGAAAGTTCAATTCACTATGGAAAGGGCCTTTTGTGATTAAAAGGATAGCCGGAGCAGATAGCTTCATTCTTGCTCATCAGGATGGAGTTGAATTGTCGTTGCCTTTCAATGGGCAACACTTGAAGTTGTTCCGGACATGAGAAGCAAGGTAAAACCTGTATGTACATAAATAAATCTTTGTTTGTTTTTCCTTGTTTTGTCTTGTTTTGGTGGTGTTGTGTTGTGTTTGTTTGCCTAACCCCGTGCCCAAAGGACAAGATACAAAACCAGAGATGCTGGGATCTCATCTTTTCCCTTTGTCATTCTGACAAGAGAAAAAGATGTCCACAGACGAAGCCAATTGGTGTCACTCAGATTTCACCCTGAAATCTGCGACTACCCTATCCAAAAAAAAATCGTACTTTTAAAATCCAGCTTGCTTCCAATTTCAACTGCTTGCAATTCCAGCTTGTTTCTAGATCCAGTTTGAATCAGCTGCATGCAGACATGAAAAAGGACAAAGTCAGCTTTCCTCTTCCTTCTTCTTTCCTCCGATAAAGTAATTGAGCGATCAATTAAATTATACAACTTAAGTGATTGGTTTAAAAGCCATTACTTGAAGAAGTCAATTACTTGGAGACAGGGGGCAGGGGTACAAAATAGAAGGTTCTATTTTCAGTTGCAAATCATACATGTCATGCAAAGAGGAATTTCAGGAGGGAGATTGCCAGTTGTTTCTTTTCCGACTTCCACATGTGTCAATTCAACTGAAGCTTCCAACTTGTAATTGCCCCTCTACATTCTATAAGTAGAGGAAGAACCTTCGGGTTAATGATCGATCAGAATTTGTAAGCAGCAATCTTGTGTTTTAGACTTTGTGCTGAACCCCTGAGAGCAACTTGAAGCAGAGGAATACAAAGGAGCAGGTTTCCAGAGAACTTTGTGTCACGGTGTACTTTGTTTCTTGCTTTGAATCTTAGATCTCTTGATAAACTTTGTGTTATTTTAGGTCTGAATCTAGAGCTGCCTTTGCTTTATAACTCTGTGTGTTCATATCTATTAAGTTTCTTCTATGTGCATGCAATTAGCTCTGTTATCTACTAATTGGGATGCACATCTTCCCCATTTCTTCTCTGTATTTCCTTTACTTCTTTCTTCTATAATTTTCCTTTCTTAAACAGCTGCTTACTTGCTGCAAAACTTCTTAGTTATGGTTCATGAACTAAGTGGTTAAAGTAAAACCCCCTGATAGATAATAACACATTTATATTGACAAATCTGACACGGGAGCCTCACCGGTTAAATGAGGGAGATTTATCTCATGACTGCCTAGGTTTGATGATATGCAGAAAATCTAGCCAACACTTGCGTCCTCCATTTCCTGCATAAGATGATCACTCACCTGCTCTGAAATGGGCTGCATAGAAGGTTTGGCAACCTTGGCTATGATCTCACATAATTGAAATACTTGCTTCTGCAGCTCTTCTTTCTCCGCCTTTTCACTGTCAAGCCTAAGGAATAAAGCACCCATCAATGTCTGCGTGTCCTGCTTCAATCCTTCAGTGGTGGCTTGACCGAGGGGTACTTTAGTTACTGTCACATCTTCTGCCGTGAGCTCCTCCTCTATCTTTCCTTCTACCGGAATTGATATCTCAGCAAACTTCTCTCCCGAATCTTCAATGATCAACCTAGAAGTTGCTTTGGCAACTTTAGGCCTTTTATCTCTTCCGCTCAGATTCTGGAGAAGCTGCAAGTCGTGCTCCTCTAAGTTCATCTCCATTCTCGCTTCTAGAACCAACTGCAAAGCCAACCATTCCGAGAAGTTGCTGAGTGTACTACCATCTTCCGCTCTGCATCCTCTCCGTCAGAAAGTGCCACAGTGTTATGGCTGCCATCTTCTGAATCATCCAAGGACAAAGCCCTTTCGAATTCCGCCATCTGAAACTTCAATGTATCATCTAGAACAGGCGCTGAACGAAGTGGCTGAGGGGAGAAGATGAATGTCGCTGGATTCAGTGGAGGCATGGAAGTGTCTTGCTGCTGCGGTGTAATAATTGGTGAGGTACTGGGTACTGGAGAAACCCGAGTTAAAGTAATGTTTGTAGAAGTGATCCTCTTCTTAGATTGAAATCTTCTTTGCACTTTCAACTTCTCGACTTTCCTGCTGCTTTCTCCTCCGTGCTCTCGCTTGAGGGAATCTCCTGAGCCGAAGTTACCCGTGACTTGATTCATCAATGCTTCATCAAGGCAATATCCCTTCGTCAGCAACCAGTTTGAACTTGAAGTATTCACCAACACAGCTCCCGACCTTTCTTCAATTGTGTTGCAACTTCCTATGTTATTCTGCAGTATGGCTTTATCTCCTCCCATTTGATGGCAAGTGGCAAGTACCACATTCCCATCATCTTTAAGATCCGCAGGCATTCGCGCTAGCCCAAATTCGAACACTTGTTTTGCTGATAGCCTGTTGAAATCTCTCTTTCTAACCTCGTACTCACTTTTGCACTTCATCCAGAAATCTTCTAATGAAGGCACATGTGCATACTCCTAGGAGATTGTCTTCCTGGCTACTCCAAATGGATCGAAGTTCAGCCGTGTAGGGAAGAACTCTTGCTCATACTCAGATAACATCTACGCCTCCATTCCCCGAGTTCTATGAATGCTAATGCAGCTGTAATATCCCACAGTGATTGGAAAAAAGCCCGTAGACTTGTGTCGTTTTGACTGAAGGATGTGTAACTCCACAAGTTTCCTGCTCAACTCCATGGCGATCAATCTATCATTCGGATACCTGGGCATCTTTATTGGTTCTCCAGAAAAGCCCGTAACCCTGAGGTATCTGAAATCTGCAAATTGAATGAATAGACTGCCAATCTGGCCACAGCTTCCCACACTTCCTTGCTTACCCTATTGGCCTTCAAGTCTTCAATTGTGTTGCAACTTCCTATGTTATTCTGCAGTATGGCTTTATCTCCTCCCATTTAATGGCAAGTGGCAAGTACCACATTCCCATCATCTTTAAGATCCGCAGGTATCCGCGCTAGTCCAAAATCGAACACTTGCTTTGCTGATAGCCTGTAGAAATCTTTCTTTCTAACCTCGTACTCACTTTTGCACTTCATCCAGAAATCTTCTAATGAAGGCACATGTGCGTACTGTTGGGATATTGTCTTCCTGGCTACTCCAAATGAATCGAAGTTCAGCCGTGCAGGGAAGAACTCTTGCTCATACTCGGATAACATTTGCGCTTCCATCCCTCGAGCACTGTGAATGCTAATGCAGCTGTAATATCCCACAGTGATTGGGAAGAAGCCCGTAGACTTGTGCCGCTTTGACTGAAGGTCGTGTAACTCCACAAGTTGCCTGCTCAGCTCCATGGCGATCAATCGATCATTCGGATACCTGGGCATCTTTGTCGGTTCTCCAGAAAAGCCCGTAACCCTGAGGTATGTGAAATCTGCAAATTGAATGAATAGACTGTCAATCTTGGACACAGCTTCCCACGCTTCCTTGCTTACCCTGTTGGCCTTCAAGTCTTTGTCTAGCCTGTAGATGAAATCGTAGAAGAAGTCATCGTTGATCACTTTGAAGTCTTTCCCGCCTATAGGTGCAGTAAGCTGCGGGTAGCACTCGAAAATGGGATCCTTTGAAAGAACACCACATCTATCCAGCTTGGAAAAGACCGCCTTGTGAAGCTGCAGCATACACCAAGTATGAAGTCATCTTGAAGCTAAAAGTACGCTTCACGTTCCGGAGTTGCTCACCGATGTTGTTGCTAATAATTTCCGACCAATTGATTATAGAATCAACCTTGTTGATTTCAATGGTCCTGATGAAAACATACATCCATGTACGGAAAGTGTAAGCATTCGCTTCGCCATTCATCCTGCATAGTAATTTGACGACATCATCTGCCTCCTGCACCCAAATTGGACCGTGGAAGAGTTCTCGGGAACTTTGAAGAAGATCTAGGCTTCTTCATGTATCGACTATTCATGATGCTAATGCAATCAGCTCTATGCTTCTCCCATCTACTGTCAGCATCCTGAATGCTAATAGAAGTCACCACCTTTTGCACTGGAATCTTCAAACAATAATTGATGAACTCTGCATCCAAACGAATTATTGTCTTTCCTATAGCATCACGCACTGATCTGGATGAAGGATGATAAGATCTAGCACACTCCATCACGAACTTTGGCAATTTTGCTGTACATGGAAAAGCTGCAACTCAGATAATTCCACTGCTTTTGACCGCACGCATGAGTGAAGTCTTTCCCGCTCTGGATCTATCAATCAAATCGGTAAGAGGTTCCGGGCCTAGATCTGTGTCTCCTATGTCTGCAAGTTTGGAAGCAATGCATGACTCCATCGTGCTTTCTTTTTCATCTCTTTTCACCATAGGCTTTGTCTATCTTCGTCTGAATAATTCTTTTTCTTCTTACTTGGCCGGATTTATTCAATACTGGTGCAAATCTGGACAATTCTTCAGATTCGGAGGATATTTGCAATGTGTTGGACATTGATAAAAACTCATTTATTTTGTAAGAGCACCTGTAATGAATTCCTCTGCAATTTATTCAGACAAAAATGGCCAACCGGAGCATGAATAGTGAATTTAAATTGTAAAAATCTGCACTTTTCAAGCTTGTTGCCCCAAAAAATGGTGTTTAATTTGCACATAAAGAGAGCATGAATCCTTTCGATCAACACCTGAGCTCACATGTAACACCTGTGGAAACAATTATGCAGACAAAGATCAACCTTCTTCAAAGCATGCGCCAAATCTGGAAGCTTTTAGCCTTTGTTGGCACCATCAATTGTCTGAGCAAAGTCCTTCCTCTAATGGGGGTGCACTTTTCCACTTGGCTGCAATTTTTTACCTGTGATTTGAATAATTCACCCATATGGCTGCCGTGCTTATATAACCTTCACAATTCTATAATTAATAATTGCCCTAACAATTAAAGGCAATTAATTAATTCAAAATCATGTTTTTCTCTTTTAAAAATAGCATGTTCAAGGACAGCCATCCAATAAATTAAATTAATCCAATTTAAGTCCTTCACACATCACTTCACTTAAGTTTCACAGTGTGCTTTGACCATAGCCACTGAAAATAGAAATTAATTTAATGTTTTAATGCCTTAAAAAACATTAAATAATACCCAAATGGGGCGCACAAGGCGTCTTTTTGAGAGGAAGAGGGCAGCCATTAAATAAATTAATTTTAATGCTTTTAAACCCTTTATTTTATTGCATCTTTGACTTGTTGACTTCTTCCAAGCTTGGGCGCACTTTTTGAGAGAAAAGATTAATTAAAAGAATCAATTTAAGGCTTTTATTCTCTCACCAAAGGGGGCGCACTTTTTTGCACATGTAATTCTATTTTTAAGAATTTTTTAATAATGGGATTCTTTACCCTGCAAGGCAGACACCAAAATCCCGTGATCTACTTAAGTGATTTGACTTTGACAATGGGATTATTTACCCTGCAAGGCAAGCACTAAAATCCCATGATTTCACTTAAGCCCACTTTCCTTTTATTATATCATGGGAATTTTTACTATGCAAGGCAGGCAATAAATTTCCACCTTCCTGCAGCCTCTATTTTTCCCTGCACTGCAGCTTAAGTGACTTTTATAACACGGGAAAAAGTACCCTGCCAGGCAGGTATAAACATGTGCCTTCACCTTAGCCTATTTCTGGCTTATATTGCAAAAGTGAGTACGCAGCTTAGAATCGAAAGATTTCCTACGGCTTATATTTCGCCCATCGCAGCTTAAATCCTTTGCAAAAATGCGCCATCCTGCAGGGGCTTTTCTGTGCACGACTTCGCTTTTTCCCAGTGATCCAGACCTCCGATGGCGACTTCCTCCGGGCATAATGTGCGTATATGTTTTCCAACTGCTCCAGGCCAAAAATCGGGCTTACCCAGCAAAGGAATTGCTCCAGATAAATTTCACAGAAAACGAAACGGGACACCACAAAAACACGACAAAAATTGCCAAAAGTTGTAAACAAAGCCCAAAACTTAAAATAAGTTAAAACCCTTCTGGCACATAGGAATAATAACATATTCGCTCATAATAGAGTTAAAACAGAGCGCAAATAGCCTCATACGGGGCTCAAAATAATCTACGATACAAATTTTAGCGCTAGACAAATCTCCAGTACGACAGAATAAACCAACTATTGCACCGCATCTGGGTATTTCCGAAAAAGCCTACTACTGAATCTTTGGGACATTCATCTTGACACAATACAGGAACTTCGTTCCGACGCAGAATAAAACAATTTTGGCATCATTTGGCGAAAAAGGACTATGGCTCTTTGGGATTATCTTGACACAATACAGGAACTTTCAGGCAATAAAAACACAAAACGACCCATTATTTTAAAAGTACGAAAAAATTTCAGATTGGTTAGTCGCAGATTTCAGGGTGAAATCTGAGTGACACCAGACTGCAAGTAATGGACAAGAAACAGCCCATAGAGGAACCCACGACACAAGTTGAAGAAGGAAAAATCGTGGAGCTTGAGCCAAAGAAGGAAGAAAAACAACGGAAGTTGTTGGGCATTGAGAGGGAACAACCCATTGAAGCCTTAGAAGCCCAAGACCATTGCCAAAGTAAAGCTCTAGGTTGACAAATTTTCAGATTACCAACGCTGAAGACATCAAATTCCGGATGAAGGATTGATAGCATGAGGACCTCACGGCAAAGACATGACAGTAACCATGTACCCCTCGGTCAAGCCACCACTGAAGGATTGAAGCATTTACATGCAGACATTGATTGGATACTTCTAATGGGTGCTTAGGGAAAATTGACAGGAAATGAAAAAACTAAATGTCTTTAATATTTAATGATATTTCATTGGTTTCTAAAGGGTGCTTAAAGATTGTTGAAAACAAATCAGATTTGCATAAGGGCAAAGGAGGATGACATTACGGAAGGGTATGTTCACGGAGGAAAGGCACTTCCGGTTCCTCATGATTACTTTCAATTCACTGGAAATTTTCAAACAACAATCACAAAGGAGCAAATCGATGAGGGTCCCCACAAAGAACAATCCCGATTTCGTCATCATCCGAAGGGTAAAAATCCTTTGATGTTTTATGATAGTTTATTGAATTCTAATGGTTACACAAGGCAGCCACATACGAAAGTCAAATCAGATTTATTAAGGACCTATGAGGATAACATCATGCATGAAAGAAGGGCGCCACTAGGGTATTTTCTAAGTGTTGTTCCTAACTCAGAAATTTTGAGTCATAAGAGTGCCATAGGCAGCCCCCGGGTACATGCAGTATCTTTTCGTTTGGAAATCTACAGAGTTTTGCTGAAGAGGATGCAGGTATTGCTGAGTATGACATGCAAACTCACCACATAGTATCATTTCTTTCAATGGTTGGATAGTCATTGTGGTATGTTGCAGCTGGTTGGGAAGGTGATCAGATTTCATGCTTGTTATGTCCTCCTAGGTCACCGTTCATCGGACATCATTATGCACTTCATACTCCATGGAATTGATAAGGTAAGTACTTTTTGTTGTGTGGATTCGTAGGCTCAATTCCAAAATTGTTCCTGCATGTGGAACATATGTGCAATGTTGGGAGGACACCTATGATTGAGGCATCAAGGGCATGTCAGTAAGTCTGATTTTCATTCCATGATTCCATAAATATGAAAGAGCTAGAGAGAATATGGTGGAAGGGCAGCACCCTTACTCTAATGTGTGGCACTCATGCTTATCACCCATTCCGGGTGACGGGTCTTCTTCATAACCAAGGGGTCACTATGTTGGTAGTGTTCGCTAGAGTTTCTGCATAGTTGAAAACCTAGGTAGTCATGAGATAAATCTCCCTCATTTACCGCGTGAGGCTCCCGTGTCAGATTTGTCAATAAAATATGTTAGTATCTATATGGGGTTTTTACTTTAACCATGCAGCTCATGAACCATAGTTGTATAGTTTTGCAACAAGTAAGCAACTATTAGAGAAAGGAAATACTTAAAGGAGGGAGTAATAAAACACAGGGAAGAAATAAGGAAGATGTGCAACCCAATCAATAGATAACAGAGTTGATTGCATGCACATAGACGAAACCAATAGATATCAACACAAAGAATTATAAGCAAAGGCAACTTCAGATCTAGATCTAAAATAACACAAAATTTTATAAGTAGATCTAAGACAAAAGCTAGAAACAAAATGCACCGTGACACAAAGTTCTCTGGAAATCTGCTCCTTTGTATTCCTTTGCTTCAAATAGCTATCAGGGGTTTCAGCACAAAGTCTGGAACACAAGAATGTTGCTTACAAATTCTGATTCATTAACCCGAAGGTTCTTCCTCTACTTATAGAATGTAGAGGGGAAATTACAAGTAGGAAGCTTTTAGTTGAACTGACACATGTAGAAGTCGGAAAGGAAACAACTGGCAATCTCCCTCCTGGAATTCTTCTTTGCATGACATACATGATTTGCAACTGAAGATAGAACCTTCTATTTTGCATGTCTACCACCTATCTCCAAGTAGTTGACTTCTTCAAGTAATAGCTTTTAAACCATTCACTTAAGTTTTATAATTTAATTGATCGCTCAATTACTTTGTCGAAGGAAATAAGAGAAAGGAGGAAAGCTGCAAGTCTTGTCCTTTTTCATATTCTGCATGCAACTGATTCTTTTGCCTTTAATTCTCACCAAATTGGCCCTGGGAGTAGCTAGAAGCAAGTTGGAAAACAAGTTGGAATTGGAAAGGATTGGATCTAGAAACAACAAGTTGGATCTAGAAGCGACTGGAATTTTGCCTTCGCCTTGTCTTCTCTTTTATCCTTGAAGCTTTTGCAATTCTTCTCCTGTACATGCATCAATGCAATGTTTGCTGTAAATAACTCATCTTTTTTATTTTTAATTGCATATGAGCAATTAAAAATTCTGGAAAGCACTCTGGGTGAATGCAACTTCAATGAAGGTTTCAACTGGAAGATTGGGAGCACATGCACAAGATCCTGGAAGGAATTTTCCATGCATTGAATTCTTCAGGGGCTGCGTTAGAAACAAGAGGATGAAACCTTTGCAATTATGGATCCGGAAGCCTTAGCACACTTCATGATGAATTCTGGCAACTGGGCTGTGAATGGAAATCGGTGACAGCTAGATTCCACTGGACTCACGCATGAGGGAAGTCTTTCAATATCATTGATGTCAATCAATTCGGAAAGAGGTTCAAATCTGTGAAGTAAATGTATGATGCTTTGTTGATGCTTTTTCTTTCATCCCGCTTTGCCATGGCTAGAGTCAATCTTTGTCTAAACAATTCTTTTTCTTCTTAATTCGGCCCGGAATTCTTCAAAACTGGTGCAGATCTGGATAATTCTTCAGATTCGGAGGATATATTCAATGTATTGGACATTGATTTAAGCTCATTTTCTTTTGTAAAGCACCTGTAATGAATTCATGCAATTTAATTCAGACAAAGATGGTAACCATGCAACATGAACAGTGGATTTTAATCATTAAAATCTGCATAATTCAAGCCTGCTGCCCCAAAAATATGAAGTTTTATTTGCATGCAAAGCAAGCATGAATTTTTCTAACTTCACCTGAGCACCTGTATCACTTATGCAAACAATTATCCAGACACAAATCAACCTCCTTCAACCTACGCGCCAAAATCTAGAAGCTTTCAGCATTAATTTCACCTTCTTTTGAGCAAAAAACCTCTTCAAATGGGGCGCACTTTTCCTCTAGGTTGCACTTCTCTTCCTATGAATTAATTAACTCATCCTTATGGAAACCCCTGCTTATATAATCATTATGATTCTATAGTTAATTAATGTTTTTCCTATTACTGGCAATTAATTAATTAATTAATAAGCTTCACTCTTTAAATGGTGCGCCTATTTTGTGCATGCTTATGGCTGCCATTAAATAAAATATGCTAATTTAATCATCCACTCTTCCACTTAACTCAAGTTTCACAATATGCTTTAACCTTAGCCACTGAAAATAGGAATTAATTTAATCATTTAATACTTTAAAAAGTATTATTTATCTCCCAAAAGGGGCGCACTTTTTGACATAAAGGGGCTGCATTAAATAAATATTATTTATTTAATTTTAGAATTGTCTATTTTCAACCTCCTTTTATCCATTTACCTCTGTCGACTTTTCCACAAGCCTGGGCGCCAAAATTGGGTGAATAAATATTAACAAATATTTATTTAATGCATTTATTATTCACCCAAGGTGGGTCGCACTTTTTGGAATAAAGAATTTCTATTTTTAAGAATTTAGATGTCAATGGGATTCTCTACCCTGCAAGACAGCTCCGAAAATCCCATGATTCACTTTAAGTCGTTTGACTTTTATAATGAGATTATTTACCCTACAAGGCAGGCAATAAAATCTCACGATTCGCTTAAGTGATTTTTCTTTTATTCCACAATGGGAATTTTTACCCTGCAAGGCAGGTAAGGAATTCCCGCCTGCTTGTTGCCTCTAATTTTCCCACTGCAACTTACGTGACTTTTCTATTATTGGAAAAAAGTACCCTGCAAGGTAGGTACAAAATTCCCACCTACCTGCTGCTTTTAATTGTCCCATTATCCACTATAATCCTTTATTTTCCAAAAATGCGGCCAGCCCAGAAGAGGCTTTTTGGTGCGTGACTTCGTCTTTTACCAGTGAATCGGACCTCTGATAGTGACTTCCTTCTGGCATAACGTGCGTATATGATCCCCAGTTACTCCAGGCCAAGAATCAGAGCAAACCGGCAAAGGAATTGATCTAGAGAAATTTCACAGAAAACGAAACGAGAAAACACAAGAACGCAAAAAATTGTCAAAAGTCACAAATAAAGCCCAAAACTTATTTTTAGTTAAAACCCTACTGGTATACTGCAATAATGATATGTACGATCACAACAGGGTTTAACCGGAGCACAAATTGCCTCAAACGGGGCTTAAAATAATTAAAATGCATCTGGGTATTTGGCGAAAATGGCTAATATGGCTCCTTGGGAATATCTTGACACAATACAGGAACTTTCTAGCAATAAAAACACAAAACGACCCATTATTTTAAAAGAACGAAATTTTTAACATGGGGTAGTCTCAGATTTCAGGGTGAAATCTGGGGACACCAGAAAATAAAAAAACGAAAACAAGGTCACAAAGCTAGGGTTTTTTCATCGTTAAAAATCTGGGGCATGCATGTGTTTGCTTGTACATGTATCTTGAATGCACCTGGGAAAGAGGAAGATTGCAAAAAATCTCACTTCGATCCGTTTACTAGATTGTGAGATATGAAATTTTTAGTATCCCGAGTACAAAGTCACTCAGACAAAAACAAAAACATGGGCACGGAGTCTTGAAAATTGCAGAGTTTATGAGGTATTTTTCAGCTGCGATCATGAGGACATGGAAGAAAAATGGGGGAGAGATTTCTGGAGAAATTTAGGCAACATTTCTGGAATTTTCAGTGCATATGCAGGAGCTCGAAAAAAACTTTCTAGTTTTTTAATGCTTCATGGGGAGGGACGTACTTTTTTGTCCCCCTTGTCCCTTGGAACAGGACAAAAGGGACAGAAAGCCTTAGCCCTATGATAAGTGGTGATCATGCATTTGTTGGCAACTCAACGATGACTGGAATATCTACATTGATCCCGTAGAGCAATTGGAATGGCGACATACTAATTGCTTTCTTAGGAGTTTTTCTATCTACCCACAGTGCATCGTAGAGATTCTTGTGCTAGTTCCTTTGGTTATCATCGACTAGCTTCTAGACGATGATCACAATATTTTTGTTGCTTGACTCGGCCTAACCATTTACTTACAGGCAATAGTCTAATGCATGAGACATCAAGATCCCATAACTGTAGCAGAAATCCGTCAACTCCAAGGAGGAAAAGTAAGTGACGTTATCAACCACAATCTTCTAAGGGATCCCGAAACAAACAATAATGTTCTCCTTGATGAAAATGCACACCGTTTCGGAATTGGCTTGTTTGGCCGAAATTGCCTCCACCCATTTTTGTGAAGTAGTCAGTTGTCATGAGCACATAGGTATGTCCTGCACTTGAGTGAGGATTAAGAACTCCGATGAATTCCAGGCCCCATTGTTGAAAAGGTTCTTCTATCACAACAGGTCGGAGAGGAAGCGCAGCAAGTTGTGGTCTCCCAATAAATTGGTCATAAGCTTCGCACTTGGAGACCCATTCTTGAGCATCTGAAAACAAGGTAGGCCAATAATACCTACCACGGAAGATTTTGTGAGCAGTTACCATGTGGTGTCCCCAGATTTCATCTTGAAATCTATGACTACCCTATCCGAAAAAATTTCGTACTTTTAAAATAATGGGTCGTTTTGTGTTTTTATTGCCAGAAAGTTCTTGTATTGCGTCAAGATATTCCCAAAGATCCATATTAGTCATTTTTGCCAAATACCCAGATGCCCAAAATTGTTATATTCTGTCATCGGGATTTATCTGCGGGAAATTTGTATTTAATTATTTTGAGCCTCATTTGAGGCAATTTGCGCTCCGATTTAACCCTGTTGTGATCGAACATATCATTATTCCTATATACCATAAGGGTTTTAACTAGAAATAAGTTTTGGGCTTTATTTGTGACTTTTGGCAATTTTTCGTGTTTTTGTGTTTTCCCGTTTCGTTTTCTGTGAAATTTCTCTAGATCAATTCCTTTGTCGGGTTAGCCCGATTCTTGGCCTGGAGTATTCGGAGATCACATACGCACATTGTGCCAGAAGGAAGTCGCCATCGGAGGTCCGGTTCACTGGGAAAAGGCGAAGTCGTGCACTAAAAAGCCCCTGTGGGGTTGGACGCATTTTTGGAAAACAAAGGATTTAAGTGGATCATGGGAAAAATAGAAGCAGCAGGCAGGTGGGATTTTATTGCCTGCCTTGCAGGGTACTTTTTCCCATGATGGAAAAGTCACTTAAGTTGTAGTGGGAAAATTAGAGGCAGCAGGCAGGCAGGAATTTATTACCTGCCTTGCAGAGTAAAAATTCCCATGGTGAAATAAAAGAAAAGTGACTTAAGTGAAATCATGGGATTTTCTTACCTACTTTGCAGGATAAAAATTCTCATTGTGGAATAAAAGACAAATGACTTAAGTGAATCATGGGATTTTATTGTCTGCCTGGCAGGGTAAATAATCTCATTATAAAAGTCAAACGACTTAAGTGAATCATGGGATTTTCAAGGCTGCCTTGCAGGGTAAATAATCCCATTGTCATGTGATTCTTAAAAATAGAATTATTTATGTCAAAAAGTGCGACCCACCTTGGGTGAATAATTATACATTAAATAAATATTTGTTAATATTTATTCACCCAATTTTGGCGCCCAGGCTTGTGGAAAAGTCAACAAAGGGAAGTAGATAAAAGGAATTTAAAAATAGAATTCCAAAATTAAATAAATTTAATGTATTTAATGCAGCCCCATTTGAGAGAGAATTAATACTTTTTAAACTATTAAATGATTAAATTAATTCCTATTTTCAGTGGCAAAGGTTAAAGCAAACTGTGAAGCTTAAGTGGAATAAAGAGTGGATGATTAAATTGATTAAATTTAACTTATTGGATGGTTGTCCTTAAACATGCAATTTTAGCACACCAGTTAAAGAGAAAAACATGATTTTTAATTAATTAATTGCCAGGAATAGGAGGGGCAATTATTAATTATATAATTATGAGGGTTATATAAGCATGCGCTGCCATAAGGATGAATTAATTAATTCACAGGTAAAGAAGTGCAGCCCAGAGGAAAAGTGCGCCCCATTTGAAGAGGATTTTTGCTCAAAAGAAGGTGAAATCAAGGCTAAAAGCTTCCAATTTTGGCGCATGCTTTGAAGAAGGCTGATTTGTGTCTGCATAATTGTTTGTAGAAGTGATACAGGTGCTCAGGGGATGTTGGTAAAATTCATGTTTGCTTTGCATGCAAATAAAATGTCAAATTTTGGGGCAGCAGGCTTGAATTATGCAGATTTTTGTGATTAAAATTCACTGTGCATGCTCCGGTTGCCATCTTTGTCTGAATTAATTGCAGGAGTTAGATACAGGTGCTTTTATAAAGAAAAGGAACTTATATCAAAGTCCAATACATTGAATATTTCCTCCGAATCTTAAGGATTATCCAGATCTGCACTAGTTTTGAAGAATTTCAATCAAATAAGAAGAAAAAGAATTGTTCAAACAAAGCTATGGCGAAGAAAGATGAAAAAGAAAACACAACGGAGTCATGCATCACTTCTAAATTTGCAGATATTGGAGACACGGATCTAAGCTCAAAACCTCTTGCTAAATTAATAGACAGATCCAGAGCAGGAAAGACTTCACTCATGCGTGCAGGAAAAACTTCACTCATGCGTGCAGATTAAAAGCAGTGGAATTATTCGAGCTGCAGCTTTTCCATCCACAGCCCAATTGCCAGAGTTTGTTATGCAGGTGCAGATGCAGATCCATATGCAGATCCAGATCCAGATCTCATAGTTGCAAAAGCTTCTGGCACAAAGGCTTCATCCTCTTGTTTCGAATGCAGCCCGTGAAGAAGTCAGTGCATGGAAAATTTCTTCCAGGATCTTGTGCAGGAGAAGAACTGTAAAAACTTCAAGGATAAAAGAGAAGACATGTCAAAGGCAATACCCGCAAGCAAATCACAGTCACATGCTTCCAGATCCAGCTGCTTCCAGATCCAGTTTTGAATCAACTGCATGCAGAATATGAAAAATGACAAGACTGCAGCTTTCCTCTTTCTTCTTCTTTCTCTTATTTCCTCCGACAAAGTAATTGAGCGATCAATTAAATTATACAACTTAAGTGATTGGTTTAAAAGTCATTGCTTGAAGAAGTCAACTACTTGGAGATAGGTGACAGACGTGCAAAATAGAAGGTTCTATTTTCAGTTGCAAATCATGCATGTCATGCAAAGAGGAATTCCAGGAGGGAGATTGCCAGTTGTTTCCTTTCCCACTTCCACATGTGTCAGTTCAGCTAAAAGCTTCCGACTTGTAATTGCCCCTCTACATTCTATAAGTAAAAGAAAAACCTCCGAATTAAGGATCAAAATTTGTAAGCAGCATTCTTGTGTTCCAGACTTTGTGCTGAAACCCTTGAGAGCCACTTGAAACAAAGGAATATACATGAGCAGATTTCCGGAGAACTTTGTGTTACGGTGTATTTTGTTTCTAGTTTTCCATCTTAGATCTTGGAATAAACTTTGTGTTATTTTAGATCTAGATCTAGAGCTACCTTTGCTTATAATTTTGTGTTGATATCTATTTGTTTCTAGCTTTCCATCTTAGATCTTTGAATAAACTTTGTGTTATTTTAGATCTAGATCTAGAGCTACCTTTGCTTATAATTTTGTGTTGATATCTATTGGTTTCTTCTATGTGCATGCAATCAACTCTGTTATCTATTGATTGGGATGCACATCTTCCCCATTTCTTCTTTGTGTTTATAGAAATCCCTTCTTCTATAAATATTTCTTTTCTTAAACAGTTGCTTACTTGCTACAAAATTGTATAGCTATGGTTCATGAGCTGAACAGTTAAAGTAAAACCCCATATAGATACTAACATACTTTAATTGACAAATCTAACACGGGAGCCTCACCGGTAAATGAGGGAGATTTATCTCATGACTGCCTAGATTTTATGCTATGCATAAAATCTAGCCAACACCATTGTAGAAAAATGCCCACCACAAGCCTGATCATGATATGCCCTTAGCGAATTTTCTTGTTGCTCTCTCCACGCACCCTAGAAAGCATCCATCAACTCCTCTCTTGTATAGCGCATGATCCCAGATGACATACCTGGCTGACTTGAGTTTGAGAGTTCTCCTTTGCTTGTAATTAAGATGAGCCAAGCACAAATTTGTGTAGACTTCCATGTTGTCGGCACCTGGTCAGCATTTTTTCTAGATGTTCGATATGGTTTACTCGCTATGAAATCATCAAGATAGACGATAATGTAGTGTTTAAGGTCCTTGAAGGCCAAATCCATTGCTCATTGAAATGTTGCTCCCGTGTTGATGAGACCGAATGGCATTCTGCTACAAGAAAAAGTGCCCCAAGGAGTTGTGAAGGTTGTTTTAGCTCTATTTTCTTCCGCTACCTCAATCTAGTTATACCCAAAGAAACCATCAAGCAACAAGAGCATTTTCGATCCTGTGACTGCCTGTAGGATGTGATCCGTGATAGGCAGCGGGTAGTTATCCTTCAGTGAAGCTTGGTTCAAATTGCGGAAGTCTACACAAATCCTTATTTCTCCATTCTTCTTCCACACTGGAACAATATTTGCTGCCCACGTGGAGTGGTGGATAGGGAAGATGATCCTCGCATTTAGCATTTTCAAGACTTCCTCCTTGATGGTATCTGCAATTTTTGGATTATATGGTCATTGTTTCTGCCTAAAAGGCTTGGTTTCGGGCTTCAGTGGGATCGAGTGATGCATCACCTTGGGCTGGAATGACTTGAGCTCACATTAGGAATATGCAGAACATCTGAATATTTTCTCAACAATGAGACAAATCTTCTCTTCTCCTCTGTGGAACAGCATTTGCCAATGTTTACCATCCTTGGCTGCTCTTTGGTACCAATATTTTCTTTCTCAAAATCAACAAGACATCGAGAAGATTGCTTGGATTTTTGTTTGATGAACCTATTGTGTTTATCGAACAAATCTTCAAGAGACACAAGGCCTCTCAGGATCTTGTTTCCTTTCAACCTGATGATCCCTTCTGAGTCAACCCCCATTTATCCCTTCTTTATCTTCGTCTGCCACCGACTCCCGATTTGGGTTATCACTTTTCTCATAAAAGAGACTACTGAAGTTGTCTCTTTGCTCCAAGAAAGAGAGAAGTTAATTGTCGTCATTGAATACTTGCCAATGATTTATGTTATCTGGCACACTTGGTTTGAACACCATTTCAACAGTCACTTTGTCCTTATTGAAGGACGGGTGCGGAGTCATCAAAGAAGTTGAAACTGCAAGAGAGTCGGCGTTTTCATTTTGCTCGTGAGGAACGACTTAGATGGAAAAAGCATCAAAAGATTCAATGTAGTCCCATACCCAGTTTATATAATTCTTGAGTCTCGTGTTCTTGACTTGATATTGATCCCTTGCTTTACAATCACCTCAGCATCGCCGAGACATTTGAGTTTCTTGATGCCCATGGATTCAACAACACCAATTACGAGAAGAAGGGCCTCATACTCTACAGTATTGTTCATGTTTTCAAATTGCAATTTATAGGCAAATGGAAAAAGCTCACCCGAGGGGGAAGTTAGAACAATGCCAGCTCCGGATCTTGCACTAGAATAGCTTCCATCAAATTCCATCGTCCACACTTGATCTTCATCGTCTTCTGTGAGGAGAGTCAAATTCTCGTCTCTTTGAAATGTGAAGTAGTTACCCAGACCACTATCTTGAAACAAGATGTCAGATTTTGGATCTTTAGACTTTTGGACGGTGTACTTCATTTTCCGCATTGGCAATAGCTTCTTCATTTCACCCTTCACTGGAATGGTTGGAGAAGACCAATCCATTTGTATTTCGCCAACCAAGTCTCTACAGAAACATCTACTCAATAACAGGCATAAAGATGTTGGGATATCCGCCACTAGGATAGTTAGCAAAATCTTCTTATCTGGGAAATCTGCCAAGGGCCACTTGAGCATTTTATATTCTTCCTACTAACGACACCTCTTTAGACTTCATAGAGTAGCGAGAGCCAGTTGCTCGTGTCCAGGTAAGTGCTAGGGCATTAGTAACTTTGATTGGCATTGCATTATCTGAGGCACTTGAATCTATAATACAATTATTCAATTGGTGGCCTTTGATCAAGAGGGAGAGGGAGAAGACCAATCCATTTGTATTTCGCCAACCAAGTCTCTACAGAAACATCTGCTCAATAACAGGCATAAAGATGTTGGGATATCCGCCACTAGGATAGTTAGCAAAATCTTCTTATCTGGGAAATCTACCAAGGGCCACTTGAGCATTTTATATTCTTCCTACTAACGACACCTCTTTAGACTTCATAGAGTAGCGAGAGCCAGTTGCTCATGTCCAGGTAAGTGCTAGGGCATTAGTAACTTTGATTGGCATTGCATTATCTGAGGCACCTGAATCTATAATACAATTATTCAATTGGTGGCCTTGATCAAGAGGGAGAGGTAGACGGGTTCTACTTTGATGGCTTTGGACGCGCTTAGTGTGAGCATGTTTTGAGTTGGAGTGGGCGGTGTTGGCAGTAACCCTTTAGAATTAGGATTTGCAATGTTGGGTTTTGGGTTGCCACCATTGATATAGTTGACGAGCCTCTCAAATTGCTCCAGGAGTGTCTGCAAAAACTCAAATTCAGAAATCTAAACTTTAGACTTATTCACATGTTCAATGATGTCAAATAGAGCAGAGGTGGATGAACTTGATACTTATGGGACAGTGGATGGTTTACAAGGTGGAGGTGGTGCTACTTTGGAAGTTTGGGCACTTTTAGTGGATGGAATAGCAGGCTGGGAAGGAGTGGCTGGTTTTGATTGAGCATTAGATGATTTTTCAAGATTACCCTTAGATGAAGGATTAGCCTTAGATACAGGGTTAGAACCAGGGGAAATGCTAAAGGACTTACTTGGTACTGCAGCTTGCTTCTTGCTTGCTACTGGGTCTGGTTTCTCCTTCGAAAATTCCATTGAAGGCGGGAGTGGCAATCCGCTATTGATTATCTTGTTCTATGGGGTCGCCACCTGAGGATCATCTTTCTTTTTCTTTTTTATAGCATCCGCAAAGGAAGAAGCTCCCTTTTGAGATCGGGAATGAGTAAACACTGCGCACGAGAAACTTGGTGCTTCGTCATCGTCATCATCTTCCCCCAAAGAATATTCAAGGAAACCAATATGTGTGTTGTCCTCAACTTCTTCAATCTCAAGAACATTTCCATCTTCATTTTCTTCTTCCCGCTCCTTCCTAGATCCCCTTGGCAATTCATGGATCAGTTGAGGGAGGGCAGGTGGACCCGTGATTCTGCCCCACGGCACAATTGGCAGAGGTCTCTCTCCTTTATCACCCATTATTGCTTTTGCCTTTGCTATGGCCTCTGCTTCTGCTCCTTCTTCTACTCTTGCTTCTGCTTCTGAAAAGAATTCAAAGTCTTCTCTGAGGTCTGGAAATTCTATGTCCAAAGGGTTGACACCACTTGAACTACCGATGTGAGGAGTTTCAAGATGAAACGAGTGCCGTGAATTTCTGACTTGTTCCTGCTGCCTTTGGAGCTCTTTAAAGATGGGGTCAAAATTTTCCTCTGTCTCTCAGAATTGGTGTATCTGCAATCAGCCAACTTGTTGACTTTGGATTGACTTAAGCTCTCCTTTGTTGGACTAAGGCTTGTCTCGCTCTTCCCAAATCTTCTGCACGTTGTTCTTCTGAATCTAGCACTCTTGTAGCTATGAAGTAGTGGGAGAAGTTTTATCTGTTATGTCAAATAGCCTCCCTCAAGTTGGACGCAATATTTTCTTAGATATGGAACAACAGTTCAGGTCTCTGGACTGGAGGGTTACTGGGAGTAGCCATTGCTGAAAAACATAAGGCTCAATGACTTTTCAAATTCCAATTTTTTTAGTTTCTGGGATATTTGATTTTTTTTGTATTTTTGTGGGAATATATTGTAAGGAAATAACATCAAAATGGGCCCCACAGTGACGCTAAAAACTGTTGGCGAGAAAATTTGTCGATGGGACAAATTGTGGATTTCCGCCAACGCTCTGTGACTAGGTCCCTTTGCTTGAATGGGTCAGCTTCATTATTGTGTGTAAACGAAAAATAAAACTTTTTGGTTGGCCGGCAGGACGGAGATCCAACAGGCACAGTCCAATGCACATGTGGGAAATGCTTGCAATTTTTTGCAAGGGAGGAATTTGCTAAGTATGTGGGGAAGCGGGAATGAGAAATTAGGAGAGGGATTAATGTTGCAAGTAGGAGATTTCAGAATCTTGCAAAGATTAATCAGAACAATTAACACACAAAATTAGAAAGAACCACAACCTTGCTAGTTATATCAAGACAAGATGAAACCATGAACAACAAAATTTCATATCTTTCACTCATCCAGAAAAAAATGAAACTCCTTTCTTTATTGACATATTGGCAAAGTTGTACAATGAGAGGAATGGAAGAACATATGAGAAGGAGAATGGAGGAAAATAGTTATCTTTTCTATTTATCCCAAGTAGTTATCTACTCTTGAACATACAAAATTGGCAACCCTTTGGAATGGGGGAGTCATTACAATTTATAGACTTCAAGAAGACTCTTCACCTATCCCCCACATGACTTTTCATTTGTCCTCAACAACATGTGACTCTTCGTATTCCTAGGAATAAAATTAAGCCCCTTTTATTAATTAAGGGTGACTTATTACAATGTCAACTATAGTCACATTTAAATGAATAGGACAAAAATGAATAAGACAAAATGAAAAGTGCAACAAAGAAATAGAACATGAAGAGGGGAAGGGGGAGAGACGAGAGAGGAAGAAAGAGAGATAACTACTCCGACGAAGACACTGCCCTTGCCGATTCTACTTCGTTGTCTGATGGATTTTTACCAAGTTCAACTAGAAAAATCTCCACTCCTTTTAACTCTTTGCTATACCGGGCTGCTGCAGGTGCAACTTTTTGAGCCTAGGGAAAACGGACAAACCTCAAGGACTTGAACCAACCATCCGAGATAGCATTGATGCTCTTCCTTTTGGTGAACCAGGATTAGGGTTTTTTTGCAATGCTTGATATTGTAGCTCTTATCTCAGCAAGAGACTCCAATTTGTCCTCGTTGAAGGAAAAGGGGTTCCCGGCCTCTTTCTTAACATATTCCTCAATTGACTTCAACAATTCGTCTGCATATTTCGGTTACATATTTGGGCATGATTTCCTGGTTGGAAAATTATGAGACTACTTTTGTTGGATAGCTTGTCTTCTCATGATCATTTTGAGCTATGATTTGTGTTCTAATTCCTATTTTCCATGGAGTTATGAATTTTAGAAGTTTCAGCTATGTTTTACCTTAATATTCTATGCCTGTTCCAAATTAATTCATTTCCAGCTATTCTCGCGTTTGTAAATTCAGTTTTATTGCATAAATAATTTACAATTGTTGTCATGCATGTTGGTATTTATTTCATGAAGATTGGAGATGTTTTGACTAGGGTTTGAGACTCCCAAAGTTTCATATCAGTTCGCTGCCCTAAGGAAGGGCATTTCATTGTGTGAAGATCATTTGTGGTTTATCTATTTCCATGTTCAGCTTGATGTGTTGTCGGTTTTGTTGTTAATTTGGATCAGATTTGTGAAAAAACCCCATTCGTCCCTTATCAGCCGGGTAAAAGGGACATTTCAGTGGTATCAGAGCTTAGATCTTAAAAGGACCAAGCGTTTCAATGGAAGATTCCAAGTGTGAAGAGTTGATGGCACGGCTGAACCATATCACACCAAAAGGAAGCAATGACGGTAGATGGTAGGGTAAGACCTCTAATTTTGATGGTACTAAAAAACCCTAAACATCCCTAAATGGTGTCATTGCAGAAGATCATCTTGAGAGCTTTCCAATGACTGTGAGAATGCGGCAAACAGACATCGGGAGCTCTAGTTATGTCCGGTCAAAGTTTGGTCAAGACAGCGAAAGTCAACTCTGGTCAACTGGTCAATATTGGACCAATCGCACTGTGACATGTGGCAAAAGGCAAAAGGGAAAAATTGAATGGGGTTTTAACCATCTTGACAAATCGGAATCAACTTTTGTTATGGATTTGGACTATGGGAGATGACAAGCCACCACGTGGACTACATACTCGATTTTCCTATCGGGATACGACCTAACGTGAGTTAATTATTTTTGATAGCCCATAGTATGGGTCGAATATTTATTTACTTGGTGAGTCCACTACACATTATTTCCAAATGCCACACATATATGCCAAACCGCTATATATTAATGTTTATACATTAGTATTAAATCCCCCATAATTCTCCTAACTATCAATTTAACCATGTTATTGCCAAACTTCCACGTGGAAGGGAGAAGGTGAAGCGGTGTTGGAGGGGGGCAAAGCCATGCATGGAAATCCACATGGTGATCAAGGTGGATGGGTGGTTATGCTCCAAAGTGGTCCTTTGACCACTATGTTTGCGTGGAAAGGCTATTTAAAGCCTTAAACATTATCAAACCCACAAAATGTGGGATATACCCACTTCAAAAGCCGCCGCTAACATGGGGATGTTAATCCCATTTCATATGCAAATGCTGCCAAATTGGGATTAATCCCATTTAAAATGTTAAGCGCCCACTTTGGAATATTTTATCCCATATCAAAATACTACGGGCTAAAGGTTTAAAAATAGCCTAAGGGATAATATGTAATGCATTTTTTTTGGGCCCTAAAATTGTATAAATAGGGAACCCATTTGCATTGTAATGAACAGGGACACCCCAAGCTTATTATTTGTTAAGCTTATTGTGGGGACACACACCGGCAACGGAGAAGCTCATTGCTAGTCGGAAAGGTGGAGACACACACTAAGGCTATTATTGTTAATCTTATTGTGGAGACAAGCTTATTATTTGTTAAGCTTATTTGTGAGATGTGTCAACAAATATTGTTTATTGGCCTATTATTTTAGGCAATAGTAGATGAAATATTTGTGATTGGGAGTAAATTATAAACTACCCAATAGGCCCATTGAGCCACACCAATTACTTGCAAATCCTGGATTGTCGACCGGAGTGCTAGCATCGCATTGATAGCGTCGGGAAGGCCGATCGAAGCCGAAGGAGATTGTGCATCAGGAAGGTGAAGAACAATTCGACTGATCATCAGAAGTTTTTGAAGAACTGGTGTACTGATAGGCAAGTAAAATTCCATTCTGTTTTCTTGTGAAAGTACTATTGTAACTTACAAGTTTTGACTAGTGGAACGGTTTGACCATGAACCCGGAGACGTAGGCAATTGCCGAACTCCGTAATCAATCTTTGTGCAATTGTCTTATTGTCTTGCATTAATTTTTAAATTGATTACTTAAAAGGAGAAAATCATCGGCAAATAATTAAAGCCTACAAGGGTCCAAGATCAGGTAGTAATAATCTGATTATTTTTTGATTATTTTCGAACCTGCAAACTAGATCAAACTTGCTAATGTTTGGTATCAGAGCTGGTTTAGCTCCTTATTTGTTTTTCAGTAAATCTGATTAACAGAGTGATTGCTTCAAGATTGGTGCAGTTAGTTCAATTTGTGTGAACAGGGTACAAGTGCACTATGGGAAAGATGTCTAAATAGGTGAAGCTCGAGGAAATTGAAGCTTATAATCACCAGATCCAGGAAGATAACTCTCTCCTACGATCAATGTATTACTCCTTGGAAGAGGAGAATGCTCGTTTGAAATTGGAACTGAAAACCAAGGATGAGCTCTTGGCAAGGTTGCAATGTGGTGATCAGAGGAAGGAAATACCTTCAACTTCAGATGCAGAGGCCATGGCAGATGATTGCACTGTAAGTTGTTCACCACTGGAATCTTCTTCTTCCTCCCATTCGGTTTCAGATTCAGGTAATGAAGTCTTTGGTTTGTTTGAAAAGAATACTAGAGGCATTGGATCCAAGTTACTAGATAAAATGGGATTTGATGGAAGAGGCCTTGGTAAAAATGGCCAAGGTATTGCTAACCCAATACAGGTCGAGGATCGTCCTCGTTTTGTAGGTTTGGGTTATCCTAGTGTGGGAATGGAAATTGGAGAATGCTCCAAGAACGCTGATGGGAGACAAGCTTCCGAAAGCAAAGAGAATACCCCACTAGTCCTGCAAGAAGATTCTGAGCAGGAAAGTTGTGCTTCGTCATCACAGGCAAGATGTGGTAAGAGAAATCAGTGAAGAGGTAATGAGATTCCACCTCTAGTTTCTTACCATAATCATAAGCACAATAAAACTTCTGATCCACTTTTTCAGCTTAAGAAGTATGGTTATGATTTTCAGAAGATGTGGAATTCCTTTCCATGTACTTTTTGTGGATTGCATAATCATTCAGTGGCCAGATGCTGGAAGAGAAGGACACTGATGAAGAAGTTGATGTCATTCATCAGGAACAAGGAAAATCAGAAAGACCAATCTCATCATGCAGAGTCGAGAAATGGCAAAAAGAGTTCCTCATCCCAGAAGAAGGAGATTAAGAGGAATTTTTGTGCTCATTTCCAGAGGAATGGGCACCAGGTGGAAAATTGCTGGAAACTGCATCCATCTCGCCATCAAAGTAATGGCAAGCCAAAGATGGAATGGAGGCCTATTGCAAAGGCAGAAGATGTTTCTACTCCACCACCAGTTGACAAGTCAACCCAGGACCAGGTAATACCTGAAAGTGAAAGTCCTTTAAAATGGGTAAGTTAACAATTTTTCAATTATATATTGCATAATTCAGATTGATGAATCGTATGCAGTATTAAGTTTGGAGATCAAATTTTGTGAGAAAATGCTGAGAGAAAGGTTTACAATACTCAGTGGATTTTCTTACTTAGAAAATTTGATTAATGCTCCAAACATATCTCCTAATCAGCTTTGTGAGTACCTGTTACAGCTTGGATATAGGAATTAACTCATATAAAGCTTGGAGATTGATCTGCCATTTGTATAGACAATAGAGTTCTCAAAAGATCAGCTCGAAACTTCATTCTGTGTAGAGGCATTGTGACCATGCAGCAGAATGGTAGCTGAATCACCATTGGCATTGATGTCAGGTCAGAACTTCATTCTGTGTAGAGGCATTGTGACCGTGCAGTAGAGTGGTACCTGATATTAGTATGTCAACAAGCAGAGCTCTCAAAGGATTAGCTCGGAATGTCATTCAGTGTCAAGGCATTGCAACCACACATACGAATGGTAGCTGATCAACAGACTTAGCATCATGCATTGGAGGCTCGAGGTCTTGCAAGAGGCTTAGCATCATGCATCGGAGGCGTTGAGGTCTGTAATAGACTTAGCATCATGCATTGGAGGCTTGAGGTCTTGAAAGAGGCTTAGCATCATGCATCGGAGGCATTGAGGTCTGAAAAGGGACAAGTCATTGTCCATCATTGACATCGGATCAATCAAAGCTCTACGTAACATGGAGTTCCTTCAAACCAGTTTGGATTCTGCGGAATCAACTCGGAGCCAGGAGCTATGTTATAGAGTCAAAGAAGATCCTTGTTGTCAGATATCAAGAAGCTTAGCACCGCACAGAAGGAGCGTTGAGGTTTCATTCAGAAACTTAGCACCATAAAGTGGAGGCGTGGAGGTCTTCTTCGGATATCAGAGTGGCACAGCGGAAGCGTCGTGGGCCCATAACCCACAGGTCCCAGGATCAGAAGTAGAGTTTTCGAAGTGAGAAGGTTGGAGGAGAAGACCCAAGGGTCTACTACAGCAACACTTTTGAGGTGGCAGCAGAGTTTTTCAGATTCAGGACAGTATGGAAGCTTTTTGGGACAAAAAGCCTTTCTCAGTGGGGAGGTGTGATCAGGGGATCATTTTTAAAAGTTCCCTAAACATCCCTAAATGGTTTCAGTGCAGAAGATCATCTCGAGAGCTTTCCAATGACTGTGAGAACGTGGCAAACAGACATCAGGAGCTCTAGTTATGTCCGGTCAAAGTTCAGTCAACGAGAAAGTCAACTCTGGTCAACTGGTCAATATTGGACCAAAGGCACTATGACACATGGCAAAAGGCGTCAAAAAAATTTAAGGTGGTTTTAACCACCGGTCTTGACGATCATGTGAAATGGAATCAACTTTTATTACGGAGGGGATCCCGGCCGCCGTGTGGGACTATGGTATTATCGCTGACGTGGTTGGTCCACAAGCCACCACGTGGCTTTCCACAACTTATCGAATACCACTCGATTTGCCTATCGGGAGACGACAAGTGGACTACATGATGACTGAGTTAATTAATTTCGATACCCCATGGTATGGGTCGAATTTTTATTTACTTGGTAAGTCCACTACACATTATTTCCAAATGCCACACATATATGCCAACCGCTATATATTAATGTTTATACATTAGTATTAAAGCCCACATAATTCTCCTAACCGCCAATTTAACCATGCTATTGCCAAACTTCCACGTGGAAGGGAGAAGGTGAAGCGGTGTTGGAGGGGGCAAAGCCATGCGTGGAAATCCACGTGGTGATCAAGGTGGGGGCGGTTATGCTCCAAATTGGTCCTTTGACCACTATGTTTGCGTGGAGAGGCTCATTTAAAGCCTTAAACATTATCAAACCACAAAATGTGGGATATACCCACTTCAAAAGCCACACTAACATGGGCATGTTAATCCCATTTCATATGGCCGCCAAATTGGGATTAATCCCATTTAAAATGTTAAGCGCACACTTTGGAATATTTTATCCCATATCAAAATAATATGGGCTAAAGGTTTAAAAATAGCCTAAGAGATAATATGTAAGTGCATATTTTTTTAGTCCCTAAAATTCTATAAATAGGGAACCCATTTGCATTGTAATGACAGACACCCCAAGCTTATTATTTGTTAAGCTTATTGTGGGGACACATACCGGCGCAATGAAGAAGCTCATTGCTAGAGCGTGGAAAGGTGGACACACACTGAAGCTTATTATTTGTTAAGCTTATTTGTGAGATGTGTCAACAAATATTGGTTTATTGGCCTATTATTTTAGGCAATAGTAGACGAAATATTTGTGATTGGGAGTAAATTATAAACTACCCAATAGGCCCATTGAGCCACACCAATTACTTGCAAATCCTGGATTGTCGACTGGAGTGCTAGCATCGCATTGATAGCGTCGGGAAGGCCGATCGAAGCTGAAGGAGATTGTGCATCAGGAAGGTGAAGAACAATTTGACTGATCATCAGAAGTTTTTGAAGAACTGGTGTACTGATAGGCAAGTAAAATTCCATTAGGTTTTCTTGTGAAAGTACTATTGTAACTTACAAGTTTTGACTAGTGGAACGGTTCGACCACGAACCCGGAGACGTAGGAAATTACTGAACTCCGTAATCAATCTTGGTGCAATTGTCTTATTGTCTTGCATTTTTTAAATTGATTACTTACAAGGAGAAAATTGTCGGAAAATAATTAAAGCCTACAAGGGTCCAAGATCAGGTAGTAATAATCTGATTATTTTCTTGATTCCTCGGACATATTGGCAAAACTGTACAATGAGAGGAATGGAATGGAGGAAATAGCTATTTTTTTCTTATTCTAAGTAGTTATCTACTCTTGAACATACAAAATTGACAACCCTTTGGAATGGGGAAGTCATTACGATTTATAGAATTTAGAAAGACTCTTCACCTCCCCACCACATGAATTTTCATTTGTCCTTTACAACATGTGACTCTTCGTATTCTTAGGATCAAAATTGATTCCCCTTTTATTAATTAAGGGTTACTTATTAAAATGTCAATTATAGTCACATTTAAATGAATAGGACAAAATGAAAAGTGCAACCCCAACGAAGAAATATAACATGAAAGAATAGGGGAATGGTGAGAGAAGATATAAAGAGAGAGAAAACAAGAGAGATAACTAGTCTGCTGAAGACGTTTCCCTTGGTAATTATGATTCATTGTCTGATGGATATTTTCAAAGATCAACTAGAAAAATCTCCACTCCCTTGAAATATTTTCTATACCAGGATACTACATGTGTAACTTTCTTAGCTTGAGGAATGCAAACACAAATCAAGGACTCAAGTTAACCATCTGAGATGACATTGATGTTCTTGCTTCTAGAAAACCAAGAATGGTGTTTCTTTGCAATGCTTGATATCATTTCTCTAATCTTGGTGAGAGACTCTAGTATATCCTCATTAAAAGAAAGGGATCCTTGGCTTCTTTCTTGACATACTCCTCAAATGGATTCAACAATTCATCTACCAAGGTGTTCTCATCAATGGTGGGAACTCCAAGATTTTGTATCCTGGTGTTGACATCATCCCACATCTTCAAGGAATGATCCTCATTTGAGTCCAACTAATCCATAATCTGATTTAACATCTCATACAAAAATAAAAGAGTCCTCACCCATACATATGAAATATTATCAAATGGAAACTCAAACACATTTTTGTCCACCAACACCTGAGAATGAGCTTTTCTAATTTCCACAACCAATGGGTACACCTGATCCCAATGTTATTTTTCTTTCTTAATCTCATCCCTCATCATTCAGAATTTGTTGATAGTCATACACATGTACTTATATAATGATATCATCTCTTGAAGTAGTACGCTCCCTTTCTCCATGATCTTGTTCACCCATTTATCACTGGCTCGTACCTGCATGGTGAAACCTTGTGTCTTTCGAATGGACTCCGGATTAAAGCTACTAATGGGAGTAAATTACTTGATTGGAAGAGATGAAGATGTATTCAGGTCCATGAAATGTTGTTCGCATAAGGTGAGTGTTCACACATGCTCTTAAAACTAATCAATATTCTCTTTATACTCTTTATTCATTGCGAGGAGTTGCGTGGAAGACTTCTAGAACAAATGTGCATATCCCTAGTGAGTTTTTAGGCCTAGGGAAATGGTTCTCATCTCATATTCAGCCACATTCATTTATTTAATGGGCTTGATTACCCTTGGCCTGAATACTTCCACATAATGATTTCTTGAGGCATAACTAAAAAAATGAGAAGATGTTTGAGTGAAATTTTTCTTCTTCCCCTTGAAAAATGATGATACAACTTAGAAATCAGGTACTATCATCTATTAAAGTGTATGAGCCTCATTTTTGTGATCATTTCTTGTGCATCCAAGGGAACATTCTCATTCATATAGGGCTCAAAAATTAGCATGACTATCATTTCTCTATGCTAGGAATGAGAAGGTACATCTCATGTAAGAGGATCAGGAGTGGTAACAAGAAGTGGGAAGCTTTGGGATTGCTGAGGGACTGAAAGGTGGATTGGATCACTTTCCCTTAGCTCCATTTCTACCACATGATCATCTGTTGTTCTTACCTTTTTGTGCAACCTTTTGTAGTAGGGGACTTCTGGTTCCACTGCCTTCTGCTTTGAGGTTTCTTAAGAATGAACTAAGCTTGAAGACTTTCTCCATAACCTTTGAAGAGGAAAGATGGGATGCTTTCCTTTAGAGAGTTGGGAAATTTCATGATGTGATGAGGGAAATTCTCTTCTTTTTAAACCACTCTTTTATCTTTTGATGAAAACCTCAGTTCACTCACTTATATCTCCCGATTCGAAGACACTCCATGTCACCTATGAAGGGGTGAAGCCTTTACTGATTGATATTATGGGTCATACATGTCTATGCCATCATCTTGGATGCCTTCCTCATACCAATCAACCTTAATCTTTTCATTTTACCTGATGGTCATCCTCTTGTGGTATCTCATTCTCTGACTTCGAAATCATGTATGCAATTCACCCAGTAGTCTTCAATTTGTGGAACATGATATGCAATCGAAGAGGTGAAAAGTGTCTGGATCACTTCGGATATCGAAGTATGCCCTTGAGGTGTATGAATAAAAACTCATAGGTGTGAAGGCATCTTCCAGGTTGGTAACATAATTGACACTTTTGTAAGAGAATATTCTAGGGAGGGGGAAAGAGGGACGTTCTTCTTCTGGTTCTTGAGCTTACCATGAACATGAGAAAGCTGCCTACATAGCTTTAACAACATGATCCTGTCACTGAGATACCATGGTAGCGTTCACGGAGAAAGATCGAAACCAAGATACTCGATATGTAGGATAAAGTTGGAAATCATGAAATATGACCCGTACCTTTTGATCAAAGAATCCACTTGGCAAGACAACCTTGAGTGAGGGTTTCCTTCCAGTGTTTTGATGGAAGACATTGTGAATGCATCGTTCACTCTCATGAAATGTTGGTTTTTTCCTTCAAGATTAGATGTGGATATTTTCAAATGCAGAGTCTTATGAGAAATATTTTGGGTAAGTGTCAACCCTTTGAATGGTCTCAAGCTCACAAGAGTGTAGACCAAGTATGAAGTCATTGAAAACTTCTTGGAGACTAGTACCTGGAGCAACCGATGATGCAAGTTATCGCTGATGATTTGCCCCCAATCTATCCTCTTATTTCCTTCAATGATGGTGAGTATGAACATAAGGCCATCCAATCATGGAAAATATTTTGTGGTTTCTTCTCCCATCAGTCAGCTAGTGAGGAGGATGATTGCATCTGAGAAGCCTTCATGAAATTCACTCTCGGAGAGAGACTTTGGCACACAAGAAGGATTTCTTCCTAGCTTCAACCATGAACCCAGTGTGATTCCTTAGAGTTATGAATATGTCTTGAACCATTCACCTTGATGCTAACATCTTTTGAGATGACGACCATGTTGCTCCAGGTTGGAATTTTCATATGATTGAGAGATTTCCTTGGGAGTGAGCACCACAAGGACTGAGTTATCATCTGCTCTTATAGTTCAAGTGTCTGGATCATAGTGATGGGAGCATGTCAACACCAACTCTATACACTGAACTAATACTGGATGACCACCCAGCTACGTACAACCTACTCATGAAGACCTTATCTTCCACTAGGTTCCTGGGTCCACCAAGCATCTAATCGTTGAGGTCTTCAAGGTCCATATGGGTAACATCACTATCACCCACACCTGAGTATTTCAGATGAGAGAGCTGAAATGGCATCAAGGCCTAAAAATTTGAATTTCATACGTTGAAAATGAAACCATTTAGCACCTAAAATGAAGGTTTACTATTTTTTAGAAAATTTCCTTTTTTGCACCTTTTTCACTTTGGATGCACTTTGTTTTTTTCCCTGGTTATCTCCTACGGACACTGCCTTGAAGAAATTACCATTCTTGAGAGTTTTATTTATAGTAATTACTTGTATAGAGACTTACTATTATTGGAAAGTTCCTTTCCACAACTTAGTTTATGATGAAACCACCTTCACCAAGATATTTTTTTCTCTCTATCTCACGTACAAATTTTCAGCTCAATCTTCACTAGAACGGTTTCTTTTTGGAATTTACAAAACTTTAGGGCATGAAGTTAGGATTGATGGACAGTAAAAATATATGGAAAATGCATTTAATTACAATCACATGTGTCTTGAAGGATTATAAAAATTCATGGAATATGTTTAAAAAACCCCACCTCGATCTGTGTACCAGTTTATGAGATATGAAAATTTCACTTTTTGGGTACGAAGTCATTTATAATAAGCGCACATGGAGCCTTTCAAAACTTACTATTTTGTAGAAATGTCCTTCCATTCACCTGAGATTGCATGAAAACAGCTTAGGGAGGAATAGGAGAGATAATCTAGAATTTGTTTGCCAAAGTTCTAGGTAGATTTTGAGAAAAGTGGACTGGGAAAATGGTTTCTTGCACTATCTCCTTATTTTTTTCCCCCTTATCCCCTTATAAAGGGATGAAGGGGAAAAAAAAGTGAACCCTATAGGGACAAGTGTTTTACATGAACATTAAAAATTCAGGTAGGATCTTATTGTTTTCACCTAGGGATGAGTTGAAGTCACCTGAGGAACCATGTTGGAGAAGGTGGGGGCAAAAAATGTCCCCCTTGATCCCCTTGACCGGATTGATGAGAAATGAATTTTTGCATCAACCTCAAGGTGACAAGTGGCAGGTATGTATGGCAAAACAAGGGCTATGGAATTCTAGAAAAATTTACAGAGTCCTCTCAGGGTTATTTGCCGCTGTGTTAAGGACATGGAGGGGGAGGGGTGCATTTTTCATCGCAACAATTGAGAATCAAATTTATAGTATTGATAAATCATTGTAAGATTCATCGGCATAAATGATGAAAATGGAAGCATGCATTGGGTGGATATAGATGATCAAGAAATATGATTTTTCATGCTTCTTGAGGAGAGGCGAGAGGTCCCAAAAGTTCCTTGGGATGTAGCATACAAAAAAATAGTTCTGAGTAAGAAATTAAGGGAAATTTTACAACTCATATTTAATATAAGAGCTTATATATATGGTTGAGTTGAGGCTTGAAAATACACCATTTTTGAATTGATAAACTAGGAAATTAAAGTTGAAAGGTGCAATGCACCCTGGCACTGATCATGCATTTGTGCACTGGGATGACAATGGAAATGGCTTCATTGAAACTTGATCAATAGGAAAGGATTCTAATTTTGGTGAGGAGTTGTGAGCAGGGGGGAGGGCGCATTTTGAAATAAGAGATGTTTCCACACTAGGACTCTATACAGGGAACATAAACTGCGGCATAAGAGAAGTGACAAGTGCAAGAGCTGAGTTTAGAGCGGAAGATTGCAATAGCTAACAATGACATTGGTGAAAGGGGCTTATGATAGTAGATCCAAACATTTTATTCAAGGGTCAACTTGATGGGGTTTGGCTAACTGGGCATGGGGCGCATTTTTCGAAGTCCCCATTTTCCCCTTGGAAGGGACAAAGAGGACACAAAAGTGTTCCTCATACTCATGCTGACATGTGGCACTAAAAAAATTGGCTAAGTACGAAGCTTGTACCTTGGGAAGGACCTTGAAAACGATGTTGCTGGAGATCTCAGAGGAATTTTTAGGAACTTCTTTATATGAATTTTACTGAAAAATCATTTTTAGTATAATGGGATGGATCTCAAGGTCTTATTCATCTTTCAACCCCTAAAAATAGCTCTTTATTTCTCTAGAGTGCCAATTGTGCTTGCTAAAAATGAGTGTGGAAAAAATGCCTGGGTCTTGTGAAAAATATGAAAATACCAAAATGTAGTTAATTTAATTATATTTCCAACTATATCTTTTTGAAATCCAACTCATTTCGGAGCTCCCGAAATCATCTTCCAAAGCTCAGGTGCTTTTTTGAATGCAAGTTCCTTCGCCTTCAAAAACCTACTTTTGGTGAACTTGTTCCTAAACCTTCAAATATTTCCTAAATATTCCTAAATAACTTGCAAAAATTTCTTAGCTCATCAATACCACTTCCTTGATTAATTTGGGCCTTTAAATATTCTTCCAATAATATGCACACCTACCTTAGAAAGGCTAAAAATAGGCATTTATAAGTCTATTGAAAAATCCGCCTCGAGAGGCACTATCTTAGCAGAATCTCATGAACTTATTTTCATCTTTCCAACACATGGGAAAGGTTATTACAACAAACATGATCACTAAAAGCATTGCAATAGGCTTGACACAAGGGATGAACTAATCCGGAGGAGTGGTCGAGAGGGTTTACAAGCAAAAATTTTGACACAAGGGTAAAGTTGTCATGTTTTCAAGCTGAATTTTGCCCTTGCAAAAACACATGACAACAATTGGCTTTCACTTGACTCATTCTGGATCGAACAAAGTGAGGATAGGATGAGAATGAACTCCAGAATCTCAATACACAATTTGGACTAGTGCCTTATCCATTGGGCTTTACAAAGTCTTTGCTTAAGCAAAGATAGACTGAAAGGAGCACACACACACGACAAAAGGGAAACACAAAACACACAGAAAAGGAAAAACACACACAACGGGAAACGGAAACACACAACCCAAATCACCTATGGTACAATGCAGGGGACAATACATTTTCATTGCTAATACAATTTCAAGCATTGCCCACTGCGGGGGCAACCCCAAATGTGTGCCATCAAGATACAAGAGATAGAAAGTGTTTTTCGCTGCAAGTTTCTCGTATCTGAAATGGACCGAGCCACAAAGAATCAAACTTCCCATGACTTCTTTTAGGTTCTCTTCGTTTGTCCCATAGCACGACAAGATCTCCAACTTTGAAATCCCTGGCTTTCTTTTCTTGTCAAACAACTTCTTCACCTTTAGCTGATGTTCTTTTATATGATCCACCACCTTGAATCTGACTTCTTCGAGCTTTTCGGGGAACAAGATTCTTTTGTCAATGGAATCATGATATTGGCCATCTTCAACTGCCTTGACCAATTAGAGTGTTGGCAACTCGACGGTGACTAGAATCTCTGCATTGATCTCGTAGAGCAATTGGAATGGTGACATACCGATTGCTTTCTTAGGAGTTATTATATCTACCCACAGAGCATCGTAGAGCTGTCAATTCCTTTGGTTTTCATCGACTAGCTTTTGGAAGATGGTCACAATGTTTTTGTTGCTCGACTCAGCCTGAGCATTCCCTTGCGAGTAATAGTATGACGCATGAGACAACGAGAAACTATAGCAGAATTGTGTTAACTCCATGGAGGAAAAGTATGTGGTATTATCAACCACAATCTTCTGAGGGATCCCGAAACGAACAATAATGTTCTCCTTGATGAAATTGCACACCGTTTCAGAATTGGCTTGTTTGGCCATAATTTCCTCCACCCATTTCGTGAAGTATTCAGTCGTCGTGAACACAGGTATGTCCTGCGCTTGAATGAGGATTTAGAACTCTGATGAAGTCCAGGCCCCATTGTTGAAAAGGTTCTTCTATCACCACCAGCCGGAGTGGAAGCGCAGTAAGTTGTGGTCTCCCAACAAATTGTTGGCAAGCTTTGCACTTGGAGACCCATTCTTGAGTATTTGCGAACAAGGTAGGCCAATAATACCTACCACGGAGGGTTTTGTGAGCAATGATCATTACAGAGAATTTCCCACCACAAGCCTAATCATGATATGCTTTTAGCAACTTTTCTTTTTGCTCTTTGTCCATGCACCTCAAGAAGCATTCAAGTCCTCTCTTGTATAGCACATGATCCCAAATGACATGCCTCGCTGACTTGAGTTTGAGAGTTCTTTGCTTGTAATCAAGGTGAGTCAGGCATTCTCCATAAGTGAGAAAATAGGCAATGTCAGCATACCACTCGTTGGTGGTATTTACAAAGAGCACTTGGGGCAGATCTTTACTCACGCACTCATAGCAAAGACATTCCTTTGTATCACTTTGAGTTGAGAGAGCTTCATCTTCCACTATCAGCTGACACAGACCATTTCCTCTTACCAAATTTGAAGGTCGGATGTCCAAGTCATATTCTTGAATTCTTTCCACCCAATTGCCTCTCTTGGCTCTTAGATTCTGCTCAGTTAGAATCGACTTGATTGCAGAGCCAAAGACCATCACCACAGTGCGAGAGTTGAGAATGTAGAATCTGAGGTTCTTCACAGCTTTGACCACAACATAGGCATGCTTCTCCATTTGGTTGTACCTCAACTCACAGTTTTTCAATGGATAGCTCATGAAAGTGATAGGGGCTTCAATGCCTTCTTCGTTCTTCTGGACTAGGATGGCTGAATATGTGTGCTCTGAAGCATAGCAATACAAAATGAATTCTTTGTCAAAATCAGGACATAACAAAGAAGGGGCTTTAGCTATTGCTTCTTTGATTGCCTCGAATGTTGCTTTGCCTTCATTGTTCCATTTGAAGCTTACTTGAGGCTTCATCATGGTGGTGATATGATTGGTCAACTCCGCGAAGTCTAGAACAAAGAATCGGAGAAAGTTAACTTTGCCGAAGGAGTGGACTCCTTTCTTGCTTGTTGGCAAGGACAATGCTTGAATTGCTCTTATTCTCTCTGGATCAATCCTGGCCCCTTCCATATTCACGATGTGTCCAAGGAGTTTCCCTTCAATAACACCAAAGATGCACTTCTTGGGATTTAGAGAGATTCCATGTTGTCGGCACCTAATGAGTACTTGTTCTAGATGTTTGATATGGTCTCCTCGCTTCTTTGAAAAAATTGTGAGATCATCAAGATAGATGACAATGCATTGTTTGAGGTCCTTGAAGGCCAAATCCATCGCTCGTTGAAACGTTGCCCTGGTGTTAATAAGACCAAAAGGCATTCTATTGTAGGTAAAAGTGCCGCAAGGAGTTGGGAAGGTTGTTTACAATCTATCTTCTTCTGCTAGCTCTGGTTGTACCCAGAGAAGCCATCAAGCAATGAGAGCATCTCCGATCCTATGACTGCCTATAAGATGTGATCCATGATAGGTAGTGGGTAGTTATCTTTCAATGAGGCTTGATTCAAATTGCAGAAGTCTACACAAATCCTTATTTCTCCATTCTTCTTCCGCACTCGAACAATATTTTCCACCCATGTGGAGTGGTGAATAGGGAAAATGATCCTTGCATTCAACATTTTCAAGACCTCCTCCTTGATTGTATCCGACCGTTGCTTTTGCCTAAAAGGCTTGGCTTCGGACTTCAACAGAATTGAGTGATACATTTCCTTAGGCTGGAATGACTTGAGTTCATCGTAGGAGTATGCCAAAACATCATAATGTTTTCTCAATAATCGAACAAATCTTCTTTTCTCTTCAGGAGAACAACATTTGCCAATGTTTACCATCCTTGGTTGCTTTGTGGTACCAATATTTTCTTTCTCAAAATCAGCGGGACACCGTGAAAATTGCTTAGCTTTCTCCTTGATGAACCTGTCGTGCTTATCGAACAAATCTTCGAGAGACACAAGACCTTTTAGGATCTTGTTTCCTTTCAATCTAATGACACCTTCTACTCCATCTATCCCCTCTTTATCTTCATCTGCCACAGACTCCCGTTTTGGATTATCACTTCCCTCATAGAAAAGATTACTGAAGTTGTCTCTTTGCTCCAAGAAAGAGAGAAGTTGACTGTCGTCATTGAATACTTGCCAATGATTTACATTATCCGGCACACTTAGCATGAACACCATTTCAACTATCACTTTGTCCTTATTGAAGGACGTGTGCGGAGTCGTCAGAGAAGCTGAAACTGCAAGAGAGTCAACTTTTTCGTTTTGCGCGTGAGGGACAGCTTGGATGGAAAAAGCATCAAAGGATTCGATGCGGTCCCATACCCGTTTCTTATAGTGCTCAAGTCTCGGGTTCTTGACCTGATATTGATCCCTTGCTTTACAATCACCTCATCTTCGCCAAGACATTTGAGTTTCTTGATGCCCATGGATTACACAACGTCCATTTCGAGAAGAAGAGCCTCATACTCTGCAGTATTGTTGGTGTTTTCAAATTGCAATTTATAAGCAAATGGAAATAACTCACCTGAGGGGGAAGTTAGAACAATGTCGGCTCCAACTCCTACACTAGAATGGCTTCCATCGGATTCCATCGTCCACAGTTGGTTCTCTTCATCTTCCATGAGGAGAGGCAGATTCTCGTCTCTTTCAGATGTGAAGTAGTTACCTAGTCCACTATCTTAAAACAAGATGTCATTCTTTTGACTTTTGGACAGTGTTTTTCATTTTCCGCATTGGCAACAACTTCTTCATTTCACCCTTCAATGGAATGGTTGCAGAAGACCAATCCATTTGTATTTCGCCACCCAAGTCTCTGCAGAAGCTCCTGCTCAACAACATGCCAAAAGATGTAGGGATATATGCCACCAAAATAGTTAGCAAAACCTTCTTGTTTGGGAAATCCACTAGGGCTACTTGAGCATCTTTGATTCTTCCTACCAGCGGCACCTCTTTAGACTCCATAGAGTAGCAAGATCCAGTTGTTCGTGTCAAGGTAAGTCCTAGGGCATTAGCAACTTTGATTGGCATTACATTATCTGAGGCACCTGAGTCTATAATGCAATTATTCAGTTGGTGGCCTTTGATCAAGAGGGAGAGGTAGAAGGGTTCTACCTTATTGGTTTTGGATGCGCTCAGTGCAAGCATGTTTTGATTTGGAGCAGTGGGTGGTGTTGGCAATAACCCTTTAGAATTGGGATTTGCAGTGTTGGGTTTTGGGTTACCACCCTTGATATAACTGACGAGCCTCTCAAATTACTCTAAGTGTGTCTACAAAAATTAAGATTCAGAAATCTGAACTTTAGACTTATTCACATGTTCAATGATATCAAATGGAGCAGAGGTGGATGACCTTGATGTTCCTGGAACAATGGATGTTTTACAAGGCGGAGGTGGTGCTACTTTGGAAGCTTGGGCACTTTTAGTGGATGGAATAGCAGACTCGGAAGGAGTGGCTGATTTTGATTGAGCGTTAGATGATTTTGCAAGATTAGCCTTAGATGAAGGATTAGCCTTAGATACAGGGTTAGAGCCAGGGGAAACACTAGAGGACTTACTTGGCACTGCAGCTTGCTTCTTGCTTGTTAGTGGGTCTAGTTTCTCCTTCGCAAATTCCATTGAAGGTGGGAGTGGAGATCCTATGTTGATTATCTTGTTCTGTGGTGTTACCACTGGAGGATCATCTTTCTTTTTCTTTTTCTTTTTCACAGCAACTGCAGATGAAGAAGTTCCTTTCTGGGATTGAGAACGAGTAAATACCGCGCATGAGAAACTTGGTGCTTCTTCATTGTCATCATCATCTTCCTAAGAATACTCATGTTCATCCTCAACATCTTCAATCTCAAGATCATTTCCATCTTCATTCTCTTTTTCTACCTCCTCGATTTCTTCCTTTTCTTCTGCATCACAGGCTGCGTTTATTGGCGGTGTCTCAAGAGTAAGTCTCTGAGGAAACGGACCAATCCATCTATTTGGAAAATTCTTCTTCTTTGGAGCATCTCTCAAGGTACTTTGTGTAAGTTGTTTCTTGAGTGCAATCACATCATTGGCCAATTTCTGAATTAGGGGATCTGTAGAGGTAGAACTGGAGCCTTGACCCTTTTGCTTACCATTTGGATTTTTAACTTTTCCAAATATAATGAGATCATCTTCTGTCTCAATAGCATATCTTGAGCTTCTTTAAGATTCCTAGGTAGAGATCTTTGGAGAATGAATCCTACCTCGGGTAGCTGAGCATTGATGAAGAATCTCTTTATGTTATCATCAAAGGGCATAGCTTCGAAGGGTATCCTCTTGATCAACCTGTTGTATCGGGCTACAAAATCCCTCATAGTCTCATTAGATTCCTTCTTCATTTGCACCAGTTTCACTAGGAGGTCTTGGCAAACTTCAATGGATTTTAATTTGTCCTCGAAACTAGTTTTGATGTCATCCCAGTAGGTGATGGATCTAGCCGGTAGGAGATAGAACCATTCCGCTGGTTTGTCTTGCAGAGATTCCACGAACAACTTGACTAACACATCTTTGTGCTCCACTCCTAGTACACGCAAGGCGGTGATGAATGTTTGCCACATGCTCTTCTGGGAGTTGTTTGCCATCACCTCTGAATTTGAGAAAACTCTTTCTAGATCCCCTTGGCAATTCATGGATAGGTTGAGGGAGGGCGAGTGGACTCGTGATCCTGTCCCATAGCACAATTGGGTGAGGTCTCTCTCCTTCATCACCCATTATTTCTTCTACTTCTGCTTCTGCCTCCACTTTCGCCTTTGCTTCTGCTTTTGCTCTTGCTCTTGCTTTTGCAAAGTCTTCAAAGTCTTCTCTGAGGTCTGGAAATTCTATGTCCAACGGATTGACATCACTTAGACTATCGTTGAGAGGAGTCTCACGAAGAACGGAATGCAATAAATTTCTGACTTGTTCTTGCTGCCTTTGGATTTCTTCCAAGACAGGGTCAAGATTTCCTTTTTGTCTCTCGGACCTGGTAAATCTACGATCAGCCAACTTGTAGAATTTGAATCGACTCAAATCAAAATTTATTAAACTCTCCTTTGTTGAGCTTGGGCTTGTCTCACTATTTCCAAATCTTTTGCATGTTGTTCTTCCAAATCTAACACTCTTGTAGCTTGAAGTAGTGGAAAAAGTTTTCTCTATTATGCCAAATAGCCTCCCTTAGGTCAGATGTAATATCTTCTTGGATATGGAACAACAATTCAGGTTTCTAGACTGGAGGATTACCAAGAATAGCCATTGGTAGAAGACATAAGGCTCGGTGACTTTTTAAATTCCGATTTTTTTGTTTTTGGGGATATTCAATTTTTTATATATTATGTGGGAATATATTGTGGGGCAATAACAACAAAATGGGCCCCACGGTGGGTGCCAAAAACTGTTGACGAGAGCACGCTCCTCATTTGATTCCATCTCGTCCAGAGCAGGGTTCATCATCTCATACCGAAAAACAAGAATCCTAGCCCATATCTGTGACAAATTCTCGAATGGAGAATCGCATACTTTTTTGTCTACCAACACCTGAGAATGAGCTTTCCCCATCTCCACCACCAGTGGGTACACTTGATCCCAATGTTCTTTTTCTTTCTAAATTTCATCCCTCTTCATTCAGACCTTGGTGGTTGTCACACACATGTGCCTGTACAATGAGATCATCTCGTGAAGCAACACTTTCCCTTTTTCCACAATCTTGCTCACCCATTTGTCGTTGGCTCATCCCTGCATGGTGAAACCCTGTGTCATTCGAATGAACTCCAGATTGAAACTACTAATAGGAGTAACTTCTTGAATTAGAAGAGATGAAGAGCATCGGGTCCATGAAATTTGGCACGTACGAGGTGAGTGTTCGCGCATGGTCCTCCAACTTATCAATTTTCTCTTTATACTCCTGATTCCTCACCAAAAGGCGAGTGGAAGACTCCTTGAACAAATGTGCACCTCCCTCAGGAGTTGTTAGGCCTAGGGAAATGGTGCTCATCTTGTAGTCGGCAGGGTCATTTATTCAATGGGCTTGATTACCTTTGGCCTGACTACTTCCACATATTGGTTGCCCGAAGTAACGGTGAAGAAGTGTGAAGTTGCTTGAGCGATCTTTCTCTTCCTTCCCTTGACCATTGAGGCTATAGCTGAGAAGTCAGGGACTGTCACCTGTTGAACTGTGTGTGCACCTCCCTCAGGAGTTGTTAGGCCTAGGGAAATGGTGCTCATCTTGTAGTCGGCGAGGTCATTTATTCAATGGGCTTGATTACCTTTGGCCTGACTACTTCCACATATTGGTTGCCCGAAGTAACGGTGAAGAAGTGTGAAGTTGCTTGAGCGATCTTTCTCTTCCTTCCCTTGACCATTGAGGCTATAGCTAAGAAGTCAAGGACTGTCACCTGTTGAACTGTGTGGGCTTCCTTTGTGATCATTTCTTGTACCCAAGGAAATATCTCATTCATTTCGGGCTCGGCAACTGACATGATTGTTGTCTCTGGCTCAGAGTGAGAATGAACATCTCGTGCAGGAGAAGCCGGTGCAATAGTGAAAGGTGAGAAGCTTTGGGACTGCCGAGGGACTCAAAGGTGAACTGGATCACTTTCTACCACAGGATCATCTGTTTTTCTTACCTTTTTGTGCAACTTTTTGTACAAGGGTGAAGTTGTTGAGCGATCTTTCTCTTCCTTCCCTTGACCATTGAGGCTATAGCTGAGAAGTCAGGGACTGTCACCTGTTGAACTGTGTGGGCTTCCTTTGTGATCATTTCTTGTACCCAAGGAAATATCTCATTCGTTTCAGGCTCGGCAACTCGCATGACTGTTGTCTCTTGCTTGGAGTGAGAAGGAACATCTCATGCAGGAGAAGCCGGTGCAACAATGAAAGGTGAGAAGCTTTGGGACTGCCGAGGGACTGAAAGGTGAACTGGATCACTTTCCCCTAGCTCTACTTCTACCACAGGATCATCTGTTTTTCTTACCTTTTTATGCAACCCTTTGTAGTAGGGGACTTCTGGTTCCACTACTTTCTGCTTCGAACGTTCTTCAGAGTGAACTGAGCCGAAAGCTTTCTCTGCGACCTTTGAAGAGGAATGATTGGATGCTTGCCTTTGGAGAGTGGGGAAATATCCTAATGAAATGAGGGCAGCTCTCTTCTTTCTGAACCAATCTCTCAATCTTTTGATGACGGCCTCGGTCCGTTCGCTTATATCTCTTGATTCACAGATGCTCCATGTCACCTGTGGAAGAGGTGAGGCCTTTACTGCTTGATATTTTGGGTCATAAATGTCCGTGCCATCACCTTGGATGCCTTCCTCATACCGATCAAGCCTGAATCTTTTCATTTTCCTGATGGTCATTCTCATGTGATCTCGTTCTTTGATGACTTCGAAATCATCTATACAATTCACCAGGTAGTCTTCAATCTATGGAACATGATGCAACTCAAAGAGGTGAAATGACTCTGGATCACTTCGGATATTCTAGGTCATACATGTCCGTGCCATCACCTTGGATGCCTTCCTCGTACCAATCAAGCATGAATCTTTCCATTTTCCCGATGGTCATTCTCATGTGATCTCGTTTTCTGACTTCGAAATCATCTATACAATCCACCTAGTAGTCTTCAATCTATGGAACATCAAGCAACTCAGAGAGGTGAAATGACTTTGGATCACTTCGAGTATTGAAGTCCGCTCTTGAGGTGTATGAATACAAGCTCAAAGGGGCGAAGGCAGATTCCAAATTGGCAGCATCACTGACACTTTTGAGGGAGAAGATTTTGACGGAGACGAGGAAAGAGATGGTCTTCTTCTTCCGGTTCCTAAGCTTACTATGAACATGGGCAAGCTGCCTACACAGCTTGAACAACATGATCTAGTCGCTAAGATACCGCGTCACCTTTCGTGGAGAAAGCTCGAAACCGGATACTCAAATGTAGGAGAAGGTTGCAAACTGTATGAAGTAACACCCGTACTGCTCGATCAAAGAAGCCGCTTGAGGAGACAACCTTGAATGAGGGTTTCCTTCCAATGATCTGATGCCAAACATTATGAACATGTCGTTCACTCTTGTGAAAGGTTGGTTGCTTTCCTTTAAGATCAGTTGTGGGTACTTTTCAAATGCAAGAGCCTTCTAAGAACTATTTTGGGCAAGTGTCAAACCTTTGAATGGTCTCGAACTCGCAAGAGTATAGACCAAGTATGAAGTCATTGAAAACTTCTTGGAGACCGGCACCTGGAGCAGTTGATGATGCAAGTTATCACTGATTATTTTCCCCCAATCTATCCTTTGTTTGCCCTCAAAGACGGTGGTTTGTTTGCCCTCAAAGACGGTGGGAATGGATTCAGTGGGGCCGTTGGAGTCAAAATCTTATAAGGTTGGTCCTCCAAACTCCATGTCTTGATCCCGAACCCAAAAATTCACGCCTTAGTCTACTTTCATGTTGAGAATGATGACATCAGCATTCCAAGAAACTTGGGCAAGGTTTTGGAGGTTTAATGTCCATTTGTCCCAACGTGCAAGGGGACATGGGGGACACCAAAGTGCGCTCCCCTATGGATGAGTTGCTTTCATCACTTAAGTGGCAACTTAAGTGGTTAGGTGGAGGTTGTAAACTCACTTTAAGTCATTTTTGGCCCCTTTTCATGGAAAATGGACCCTTGGCGGCGTTTTACACCCTTGATGTCCCTTTGTCCCAAATGCAAGGGGACATGGGGGACACAAAAGTGCACTCCCCCTATGGAGGATAAGTTTCGGCACTTGAAAACACAACCTGGGGTTTTAGGGAGATGTTTTCAACTCACAATTTTTGGCCCCATCCTCATGAGACCTTCACCCATGGTGCATTTTAGAGGGGGTGATGTCCCTTTCTCCCCTATTTTTAGGGTGCAACCACACCTCCAACATCCACCAAACTTGGGTTAGCTTAGTTGGGTTTAACGTGAGTTAAAGTGTGCAAATGGGAGGGAAAACAAGTTTGAAAGGGGGTTAAGTGATTCAAATACAATACTTAGTCACTTTTCATTGCATTTCATTGTTATTTCCCCTCCTCCATTGCTGTTGATATGTTGTTATGCTGTCAAAATTTGTTCAGACATCCTCCATAACCAAAAACCATTTTTGCTCATAACTTGCAAACCCTGACTCCGATTGCCACAAGATTTTGATTGTAGCTTCCTCGTGAAAACACCTTTGAGAAGAGTACTTACTTGCCTCCATTGATGAACCAAGATATTTATTAAAGTCACATGAAGTTTTTAGACATAAATAATGTTTCCTTGGATCTATGGAAACTCAGCCAGCCAAATTGCCTGAAAATTGGAGCAAAAGATCCCCATAAAATTAGCATCCATTTGAGCCTTTGTTTGCATCATAAAGTTGAGTATTCTTGAAAATATAGAGGACTGAGTTTTCTTCAGTATTCTGCCCCGTTCAAGAAAAAAAGTGCAAACCTGCAAGTTTCCTTTTCGTATTTAGAGAAATCCAGAAAAGAGAAACCTCTGAAAATCAGAGCAAAGCATCTTGGTGTATAATAGAAATTTTTGAGACCACTTTCTATTTTTTTAGTGTAAAATAGAAAGTTTTGAGACACTTTTCTTCCAATACAACGACTGAAAGACCATTTTGTATTTTTAGCAAGCCTCTATTAGAGCACCTACTAAGAATAGTAAGTCCAAGAAACAAGTGGACTTCAATCACACAGTTCGTTCCCCCAAGTGCAAAACACTCAAAAATGACAAATTGATAAAATTGCTAAAAATTGACATCCATGTATGACTTACTAAAAATAGTCAATGCTTAGAATGAGCTCAAATTTTATCACACATTCCTCTCACTCTCATTTCACTAATTCCAATCTTCAGGGAGGTCAAGTCTTCAGTTTGCAAGCAAATCCCCGCATTTCTGGATGTGGTAAGCATAAGATGTCTTAGAGTGAACATGCCAAATTTGGAAATATATGTAAATCTCCACCTATCACTATGTGGTGATCATCTCTCAGGAGCTTTCCTCATAGGAGTGATAAAGACAAATTCATGCTTGCAAAGGGTTGACATTTGATTTGTGACTCATGCAAAAGGGAAGCCCTCTCAGTTCCCAATTTTGGTCCCAAAGTACATTTTAATCCCGAAGGACATTTCACGTCATCTCATATGGGGTGTTTGATCATAAGGTGGATGACATTGCATTCAATCTCTCTCTCCTTCCTCCACCTCTATTTCGGAAGGATCTGGTCTTGCATCTCATTGGTCATCAATGTTCTTAACATGACAAAATCATGGATCATGGTTGTGCAGGCAATTGTCTCATTTTGCACAATGGTCAAGAAGACATGGCGGTGTTTCACGGATCAGAAGGTTTGTTCAAGTGAGGGAAGACATCCTTCATTGTTTTCAATGGTATATTGATCAAGTGTCTCTCATCTCTCCTCTCAGAGCACCTAATGGGCTATAATGGTTGATCATTCAAGAGGAGGCTTCTCACAATGTACAGGGGTCAAAGTTTTTCATCTGGAGTCCATCACTGGAGCATCACTGCAGAGGTCATCAAGATCAAGATTTCTTCTTCATTGTCTCTTATTCTCTCTCCTCTTCTTTCTCTCTCTAAGTTATATTTCCTCATTGGGAATAGTACTTTATGGCCCTTTTGTCTTATTCACTTAAGTGACCATGTAATATTGCATTGTAAAAGGGGTTTATTTTTCTTTCCTAGAGGAATGTGAAAGATCACAAGTCGTGGGACTATGAAATGTCATGGGGGGTAGATGAAGAGACGGATTGTAAAGTTATAAATTGGAATGGCTTCTCCATTCCAAGGCATTAGATTTTTTCAATTGATAGCTCACATTGTCTTACTACGAGCAAGAAACTACAATTTTCTATCTCTTTGTCTTATGTTTTCCTCTCCATCTCAACTTTACTCCATGAGCATGGTTACTTGTGCAATATTATGCAAATTAACTTTGATTTACTTGTGTTTTGTTCCTTGCTCCTTGACATGGTGTCTTCTCATTGATAACTTGAAAATATTTTGGTTTTATGTCAATAAACTCAGCTTCCTATTTATTGAGTAAAACCCCCTTCTCACTTTCTCCCCTCTCCATACACACAACTTTCCTCTTCCTTTTTGCACACAGGTTTAATAGAGTATTCATGTGTGATCCCCGGTCAAAACGCCACCCATGATGGTTAGAGTAGTGTATATATTTTATGTTTTCAATAAATGAAGTTGCCCCATTCCTAAGCAGAGGGACCTAGTCCTAGAGCGTTGGTGAAAACCCCTAATTTGTCCTTGTGACAAATTATTTTGCCAACACCTTCTAGGGCACAACTTTGCATTTGGTGTTGATATTTAGATTCCTCATAATTTGCAAGGCTGATTTCTCACTTCATTGGTATTTTTTGGGGGTTTGGAATCATTATTTCCAGCCCTTAGTGTGGGTTGTACCTCTGCTGTCATTTATTCAATTTCCACCTATGTTTTGAGGTTTATTTCTTGGGTGATGAATTGTCCTAAAATATTCCTAAAGTGCCTCTACATGTTTTAGATGATGTGAACGGTGATACTTTGATGAAGTATTGCTCTTTTCTAGCTGCTGTCATAAAAATCAGACTGTTGTGCACTGTTGTTCTATTTTTCAGTAGGCTGATATAAAAATCTGAATATATTTCAGTTTGGGTTTGTGTGATTTCATTGTTTTTTCAGTTCAGCCCTAAAAAGGGACATTACAGTGGTATCGGAGCTTCAGTCATCCCAGTCTAGAGGGTTTCAATGCACCAGGAAAAGATAGATGGCACACAACCTACACTTAGACGCAGTGCTTGCCCATGTGCACATCCTATATGACTTGGTCGATCAGGATGACACGGTTGATCCAGGTTATGCAAAACTCACACATGGAGAAGTGCCAGTCTCAAATGGCACTCTCATTACGTGAGGCAGCCCTTAGGGTAACAAAGCATTTAGTCAACATATTGCTACACCATATAAGTCAAGCCGTGTAACTCCCTAGGGAAGAATCTCCAGGCTCGCCAGAGTCGTGACACCATGGCGGACATGGTGAATGAATAGTCACAAATGGAAGCTCTTCAAGAGAAGATTCAACTTCCATAACATTTGTTCTGTTCATGGGAGTCAGCAAGTTTTGTAGATCATATTGCATAAACATAGGTCACGAGCATTAGAAAATAAACAAAAACTAGGGCTGCAAGTAATGGAGAAGAAACAACCCATACAGGAATCTCACCTGTAAGTTAAAGAGGGAAATCACGGAGCCTGAGCCATAAGAAGGACAGATTAATCAGATCTACAATTTGGTAAATGAAAATTCGAGTTCTGAATATTTATTGCCATATGTGAATGTTTCACTCAACAATATTTCTTCCACATATGTATACAGAACAGCCATCTACATGGAAGCCCATATTACTTCCATATTGATATGGGCTTCCACCATATAGGCAAGCCGTGAACTTGGTGGAAGGTGAAGAGTCGCAAATGGAAGCCCAAAGGGTTCAAGTTCCATAACTAGTTCTTTCAGCCTTCACGGTTTTGTAATATACACAAACATTTATAGCATTACAAAATAAACAAAAAGGTAGAAGCCATAAACAACCATACATCTCCCTTGAGAGTATACCATGTGTAAAACACAAAGATTAATGTAATTTTTATTCGAGTTCCAATATTTTTATATCATGTTTCACTCAATAATATTACTTCCACATATGTATACAAAACATCTAGCTCCTCACCTAGATTAATGTAATTTTTATTCGAGTTCTAATATTTTTATATCGTGTTTCACGCAATAATATTACTTCCACATATGTATACAAAACATCTAGCTCCTCATCTAGAGCATTGTCCCCCAAACTTCCTAGAATCCGAATAATTGGAATCAAAGTGCTTCATATTGTATGCCCCATCGAGTGAGGTTGGAGTATCATAAGCTTGGCATCAAACCAAGAAATCCCTCAAACTATCTATCATGTCGTTTCAGCAAAGTTCAAATGGTGTGAAACAATGAATCACGAGATGAAGTCCATGAGATGACCAAGTTGCATCAAATTGCAAAAGCTCTTCATGAACATAAGACACTTTTGTTCAACCAGATCTCATTGAAATCCTTGAATGGGTGGTTCCATTGACTCACCCAGCAGGTAAAACTACGGTGGTTGAGCCCCCCCGGGTTTCAAGTAAACCTAGACATTCTTATGTTTGAGGAAAAAATAAATGCAGATAACTGGTTAGATTTGTTAGAGACATATTTTTCTATCAATAATTGTACTTCAAAAAGTTTCTTCACCCTGTCAAGAAGTGGTAGCAAACCCATATTTTTTGGGAGGAAGACTAGAGAGTAGGAAGCATCTGAGCCAACCTGGAAATATTCAAAGGTTTGAATATTATCTTGAAGATGAAGATATCTATGATGACCACTATATGCAGTGGCAACAACTATGCTAAGGACTTCACTAATCAATCCAAGCCGTACACCATGCCTTCCACAATTTTATATATTCGAAATTGGGGCTGATCCTTTGAGACAAAGTAACATAAAGTTCTCAAGGACCATCACACTCAACGACAATTCATTCCATCCAAACTAAAGGGTGGTCAAGGTCAAAATGATGAGAGAACAACTATGCACTACGTGATGACCATTGAGGAAACAACTAATGTACCAAAGAATACACATGCTTCACATGAGTAAAACCATCTAAGACAAGTAAAATAGTAGACCCTTAGACAAGTATATGATGCGACAAACACAAAACCAGCATATTGCACACCATATAGCCAAGCCGTGTAACTGGCTGAAATTGTGAACAATCTCAAGGCTCACCTTATAACAAAGCATTTATCAACATATTATACACCATATAGCCAAGCCATGAACCTGGCAAAAGGTGAAGTTGCACAAATGGAAGCCCAAAGTGTTCAACTTCCATAACAGTTCTTTCAGCCTTCGTGGATTTGTAATATATGCATAAACATTTATAGCATTACAAAAAGGTATAAAGGTATAAACAACCATACATCTCCCTTGAGAGTATAACATGTATAAAACACAAAGATTAATGTAATTATTATTCGAGTTCTAATATTTTTATATCATGTTTCACTCAACAATATTACTTCCACATCTGTATACAAAACAAATGGAAGCCCTATATTAGATTCCATATTGCTTCCACATACTGCACACCATATAGCCAAGCCGTGAACTTGGCGGAAGGTGAAGAGTCACAAAGGGAAGCCCAAAAGGTTTAACTTTCATAACAGTTCTTTCAGCCTTCACGGTTTTGTAATATATGCATAAACATTTATAGCATTAGAAAATAAACAAAAAGGTAGAAGGCATAAACAACCATACATCTCCCTTGAGAGTATACCATGTATAAAACACAGATTAATGTAATTTTTATTCGAATTCTAATATTTTTATATCATGTTTCACTCAACAATATTACTTCCAAATATGTATACAAAACATCTAGATCCTCATCTAGAGCATTGTCCCCCAACCTTTCTAGGATCCGGGTAATTAGAATCTGAGTGCTTCATCCTGTATGTCCCATCAAGTGAGGTCAGAGTATCATAAGCTTGGCATCAAACCAAGAAATCCCTCAGACTATCTGTCATGCCATTTCAGCAAAGCTCAAATGGTGTGAAACAATGAAGCACGAGATGAGGTCCATGAGATGACCAAACATCAAATTGTAAAAGCTCTTCAAGAACAAAAGACATTTTTGTTCAACCAGATCATTGAAATCCTCAAATGGGTGATTCCATTGACTCACACGGCAGGTAAAACTAGGTTTGTCAAGCCCCCTCAGGTTTCAAGTAAACCTAGACATTCTTATGTTTGGGGAAAAAATAAATGCAGATAACTGGTTAAATTAGCTAGAGGCATATTTTTCTATCAATGATTTTTTGTTACAAAGAGAACAAGATTGCACTTCAAAAAGTTTCTTCACCCATCAAGAGGTGGTAGCAAGCCCATATTTTGTGGGAGGAAGACTAGAGTGTAGGAAGATTTGAGCCAACCTAGAAATCTTCAAAGGTTGAATATTATCTTGAAGAGGAAGATGTCTATGATGACCATTATATATAGTGGAAACAACTATGGTAAGGACATGACCAATCAATCCAAGCCTACACCATGCCTTCCACAAATTATATGCGAGATTGGGCTCCTTCAAGTCAAAGTAATATAAAGTTCTCAAAGACCATTGCACTCGACGACAATTCATTCATTCCAAACTAAAGTTGGTCAAGGTCAAAATGATGAGAGAAGCCTATCACTATGCGATGACCATTGAGGAAGAGTAAAAGATGAAGGGAAAAAAGGAAACGACTAATGTACCAGAGAATACACATGCTTCACACAAGTAAAACCATCTAAGACAAGTAAAAACAGTAGACGAAAAGTATATGATGTGACAAACACAAAACCATTAGCCATTCAAACTTTGAGTGCCATTAACACTTTCTTGCACTTGCAATACTAAAGGATACACCAGCCATTTCTAGAAATGGAGGAAGCAAAGCATGTAGTTCCTTGTCTCAACACGACAACCACACCAGCAGTGCAAGACAGTTAAGAAAAACCCATATTCTATTTGTAGATATGACTGTAACAGCAACAACCACTACATTTTCAGATCAATGGAAGTATAGCATTAATAATCTCATCTCTAAAGCAGTTATCAAGCGAACGAGCCTTCCAAGAATGCCTCATTCACATCCTTACAACTTGGGATGGTTCACTTCGCGCAACACCAAAAGTATAGATATAACTCACCAATGTCATTTCTCATTTGCAATTCCTAAGTTTGGGATGGATTAGTTCCCACAACACCAAAAGCATTCATATATCTCACCAATGTCGTTTCCCATATGTGATTGATCCTTTCAAAAAGCAGTCAAACTTTATTGAATAGCCACCGGCCAATTCTCAAAGTAATCAGAACTTGAATTGATTCCATGCTCTAACCTATTCCCCACAAAATCTTGAGAAGATTGCGACACATTTACCGCCTGAGTAGCACAACCTTAGCTAGCAGAAACATATCAAGTTGTGGAAACCATGTACACCCAGAACTTCTTTATGCCAATATATGGAGTTGTTATGGCAAGCCAAAGTGATTGAGAATGCAAATGGTTCACCAAGATGCATCTAGAAGCCCACGCTTCCTAGACTTAAGGCAATTGAAACAATTACTTCTCAAGAAAGGGGAAATTAGTCACATTCTCTCCACCATCACGAGCCCTTACCTTGAGTGCTTTGGTCACTCGCTCATTTGTGAGCAACCCTTTGCATCGTGTGCCTTCCAAGTAGTGTCGCGAAACATGCCGCACAACGTCTACACTTCGAGCACCTCAACGCAACTCCCAACATCATGTGCACCACTTAGATGACCATACCACACACTTCACCCAGTAAGCACAAACCGCATAAGTGTGAGAGGCTTAGCCCTTGCACAGTTGAGAAGTGTGCCCTTTGCATTATGCCAAATTTTTGAGTTTGAATCTCAATGCCATTTGTTTTGGAACTTCAAGTTCCATGCAACAATGCATCAAATCATTCCATGAAACCTACAATGCATTGGATCAATGTCACACCATATGCACAGCCTATGTGCAAACTCAACCATTTGCACAACCCCTAGAGATAATGCTGCATAGCACAATTCTTGCATGTAAAACCCATGCCATATTTTCGAGTTTGAATCTCAATGCCATTTGTGTTGGAACTTCAGGTTCCGTGCAACAACGCATCAAATCATTCCATGCAACCTACAATGCATTGTATCAATGTCGCACCATATGCACAACCTATGTGCAAGCTCAACCATCTGCACAACCCCTAGAGATAATGTTGCAAAGCACAATTCTTGGATATAAAACCCATGCCATATCTTGGCCATGTTGAGCCATTTTAACCATTTAGGTTGTGCCAAGTCAAGTGGCACTCCTAAGGAGCATTGTAACATAGCATCTATCATCATAACACATGCCTGACAACCAAACCGTGTAACTATTGGAAGGTGAAAGTGAAGAGGCACACATGTAAGCCCAAATGGTTCAACTTCGATAATAGTTATTTCAACCTTTGCGGATTTCTAATATATGTATACACATTTGTAACATTAGATAGCTAGAAGATAAAAGATAAACACGCATCTCTCTCCAAAGTATGTCAAGTATAGCCCTAAAGGCCCTAAGACCTTACCTTTTGTCAATCAAGACCCACTCCCCCTCCTAATAGCCAAATAGATATATGATTGAGGAAAGACAAGCCATCTAGATTAGGCCTCGAGCGCATATTAGTTTGAAGACTGGCGCAAAATCACTGAGACTCAGTGTGAATCGCAAGTCGTCTTAGAATATGTTGTGAGTCGGCAAGACAAGCGAACCAAGTTTAAATAAATGTTATGTCAGAAATCACCCCAGTTTTTCCAAAAACGTGGCCACGTCTCAACATCGGGCTAGTGATTTTTTCTATTGAACTCTCCAGCAACCAAAACATAAAATACATGTGCCCAAATTTATTTTTACTTTTCCTTAGTTACCTAAGACTCCATGACAGCGGGAGGGAACTTTCAGGACAGCAAAAAATTCTAAAATTTTAGGACAGCATTATAAAATATACAAATGAATTTGTAAAATTTTATGAATAGCAATCTGTGACAGTCCACCATTTGCATTTGTGCTCGAAAATTTATGTATTCATATATCACTCTCGATTCTTATTATGTCTTTGTAATACAATACAATTGGGTTACAGTTAACCGGTAAACATTTTGATCTATGCCTTATTTCTTTTATCTACACAACCTTTCTATTCATATAGAAATATACATATAGGCTTTGTAAATTTGTTGAGTGATTGGAACTTCCACAGTGAATTTTAATTAGATTTATACTTATAGACTTTTTATCCGTATAGAGATGAGTGGCGTCCAAAACCATTCTTGCAATACAAGAGTACAATAGGTTCTTCCCAAATTTATTTCATTTTCAAGTTTATTCGAGCCTAGTGCAATGGAGCAGCTAGATTGAGGCCATCCATTACCACTACCAAACATCAGCAAATTTTCGGAGAAGGTGAATCATCATCACAATATTAGCTTTACTTTACTATTTAATTTAAGAAGTCAGTTTTTACAAACAACAGAAAACATGAAAGAGAAAATTTAATATATATATATATATATATATATATATATATATATATATATATATATATATATATATATATATATATCTGAATATAAATGATGTCCTTGGATATTCAGAGAGATATATATAAAAGATGTCCTTGGATCTTCAGAGATATCCAGGTCCTTGTGTTGATATCAACATAGCTTCTAGTTCGAGGCCTAGAAATTTAAGTTACATTAGGAGGAGGAAGAGGAAGATGTAGATTGCATGTGACTCTTTTTTGAAATATGTAAACAATTATACTATATAGTACTTTTATACAATTCTTATTTATAATTTTGTTGTAATATAATGCATTCTTTGACTTCGAAACTTTAAAATTTCGAATTTTGAGCACTTAAGGGTTATATGACATGTAATCTTTGAATTATGACAAAAAGATGATAAAAATAGACTTGTGTTCTCTAAAAGCATTAATTTCTGTTTTTTTGCATGATTGTGATTATGCTCTCTAAATGCAATTCAGTACCGAGTCCTGAGTGCGAGTAAAAAAAATTGGTTGTCGAGAGTATTACAAATTTGAGTTTTCAAAATCCATAAATGACCTTAATTGTCGTCGGTTGAAACGCTCCTCTCCCCCCCCTCCTATGTCATGGGAGTAGCACAAGCACCTAAAGCTCAAGTGCATAAATGACCTTACCTTTTATCAGTCGAGACCCTCCTCTCTCTCTCTCTCCCCCTCCTACATCAAGAGCAGCCCTACATTGTGGAAGTCCCAAAATGTAGAGCACATAAATGACCTTACCTTTTGTCGGTTGAAAACTTCCCCATCTAACGTCGAGAGAGGCCCTCCATAATGGGAGGAGCCAACTAATTTATGGTCCTAAAGGCCCTCGATCACCCACAACCCTGACAACGTAAATACAAAAGAGAGGGTCAAGTCCTTTCCCATTGGTTGAGCCTCCAACCCAAAAATAAATATATGGAAGGGACAAGGGAGGACCTCCCCCACCTCAACCCCCTTTTGACAATTAATACCTCCCCCTAATTGATCTACTTTCGCCATTCAAGGCCTCCCCTCTCCCCACTCCTAAATAGGAGAGATCCTAAGTTAAGAGAGGAGAGTAAATACTTAAACGGCCTCGTCCTACCCCCCCGGGCCTAAAGGTACTAGAGGGGGTCAACTCCTCTGCCGTTGCTTGGGCCCCAAACACATACAGATGTCATATAAGATAAGGGCTAGAGAATGCGTCTTCCTCTTCTACAACCCTTCATCAATCAATAATTGAACGCAAGTTGATCTTAAGTAATTATTGTTGTCGTTCCTAGGATTTTACGTTAGGAATGCCAAATTATTGCAATTCCCTATGAAAAGCACGAATTCTACCCTCAAATTTTGCTTTGGATGTATTACCCAATCAGTTCTATGCCTATGAAATGACATGCTATGGTTGTTTTTTCATTACAAATTGAAATCCCCTTTGAACTTAATACAATATGATATCGTTTATTAATGTCATCATAACTCTTTGAGGAATGGAACAAAGTGGAGTGGATAAAGAAAGGCCTTTTATGAACGATATAAGATGAAGGATATAGAGATCCCTATATCCACAATGATATATTAACCATTCAATAATGGTAGACATCCATCCAATAGAGTATTGGAAAAGATTAATGAGGCTCCATCTAGTAGTGGGAGGAGGCATCTACACAGATCAAGCTCTCATCCTATGATAGGATGAGTTCTAACCTATACATATGGGCATTGATCAAGTCCTTGATCAAAAGAATCCTACATACAGTCAGTCCCCTAAAGGCCTTTAAGTCAAATAAGAGATCTATAAACAGTCATATCCACCCTCAACCTATAGTTTAAGAGGTTTGTTATCGCTCACAACCAATATATTAGGCTATCGAGAAGGTCCATGTAGAATTTCGTTGGCGGACTATAAATAGTTGCCTTCAAACAACTAATTTAGTGAATCCAACACTAATCAAGCAATTAGGTGATATAAAAATAATTTAGTTGCAAAGAATAGATTTCTTACCCTGTCCTTCCAATGGACAAGATAGGAAGGTACCAAGGATCCTCTAACTCCCAATTAGGGTTGCCTCCCCATATGTTGTGTCTCGGTGATGTTGCTTGTAGGTCAATGTTATATTCCACTCCAAGATGGCATTTTACCCCTAGGCAAGTAATTTGTTCCTTGCAATTCATTGCATTTGACCCATCCTCTAGGCACCCTCAAAAGGCAAGGAGTTACAACATAAAGTTTCAGGGTTTGGTGGCCCAAAACGAACTCGGCTTCATATTGCTTCCTACAGAGCTTTCTCATCCTTAGACAAAACCTAATGCTCTTGATCCAAGTGGTAGTTCAAGAAATGTTCCGACAAAATACCTAAAACTAGGTTGCCTTCTTGAGACCATAACTTTGCAATCATAGCTAGAAATGTCTTCATTTAGAAAGTGTCAAGCTTAGAACATTGATTAAGGAGTGTGGAACTTTGTTTGGCATAGTTTGACGCTGAAAAACCAAATTTGCAAAGCCCAAATTTGTAAAATACAAAAATCTAGAAAGTTGCAAAATTTCTAAAAAACAAAAAAATTATATTTTAATGAGTTTCATTGATGCAGAGCCCTGCATGTACTCTTCAATTCACCCAATTTTTTTTGCTTTAGTAGTCACAATTTCAACTATCCAATCACCCAAACTCAAGAAACCAATACCTTGCACAAGAAGACCAATTTTGCTTAATAGGTTAAAGATGCATACATCATTGTATAATATGTTAAAATCACTTCAAACATGCTTAACAATATCAAATAAAAATGATCAAATCAAGAAACAAGCTCCACTTTATCAACCTTCACACTTTTCCTTCTATACCTCACTTTAGGCTAGTAGCCCTCAAAAATAGTTTTACTAGCAAAATTCACTAACCGCACACCTTCATAACTGACTAGTAAGATTTATCAATACCCATTTGCCCCATTAAGATGTTTGAGAAGTTGCCACCCCCCCTAGTTTTTGCAAAATTTAAACTTCAATGGGGCTTCCAAAGGGAATCTCGGGCTTTCGGGGGCGGGGTGCATCATTCGAAATGAGTTTGGTGAAATGATAAGCACTAGATCTTTACATATTTAGGATTGAACAAGTAATCAAGCGGAGGCCCAAGCTCTTCTTTTTGGCATAAAAAGGGTAGTGGATTGTTGTTGCTCTCGTCTCCTAATTGATGGAGACTCACAAATAATCATTCAAGCCATCATACTTGGTAAGACTTCCAATTGGACCTTAGATTTCTATATCTCTAATGCTTTATATTGGCTCGCCAAGTTGGGCACTTGGAACATTAGCCACGTCTACCATGAGGCCAACTCAGCAGCGGATTATCTGACAAATTGTGGGGTGGAGCAGGAAGTAGACATCAGCATATCTAATGATAAACTAAAGTGGCCTGCTCTTATCGTCATTTTGGAAAGTGACGCCGGATTAAGGCATGAGTAATTCGAAAGGACTTGACACGCGGGAGACCATCTTTAATGTGATCTCAAGCCCTTCATTTCACATGCCATTCTCTCTTTGCTATCTTTGTTTTGTAGGTGGTCTGCTCTGTTTTGTTCTTCGATGGCTACCGTGGCCTTTCCAAGCCTTTTTTTAAGAAAGGAATCGTGGGAGATGGCATTTTATGGCCCAATTTCTCCTATCCATCTGAGAAAAGTTTTCCGAATTGCTTCGGGATCGGTGGGTAATGCAATTGAACACATTTTGGGCAACAGTTATCTCCAAGGTAGCGGCCGCACAAAAGCTTCGATTTTCATTACCCATTTGTTGTTCATCGGAGGAAACAAGGAAGAAACTATGTTGATCGCCCACCACATCATTCTCCCCAGGCACGCACTAGGTTGGAAGAAGAAGTTTAGAATTTCTGCATGCCCACAAGCTTCCTGCAGGCAGCAGAGGATGGGGGTTTGAACATGGTTGCAAGAGAATGTGTCTGTGGAACTTCGTTGTGACTTTCCACCAAAAATGTCGCATGAAGGGTCTCGCAGCTTCATTCATCTCCCCCATGGCTTTGGAAGCTCTCTCCGCGCCTATTGGTCCTCTGCCCCCACATGTTGTCCAGCTCAAATACAAAGGTAAATTCTCCTACGATTTCCTGCTACAGGCCGCCAGGGCTGGTGAAGTGGGGCATCGGTTGAGTGCTCACAAGAGGGGTGCAGAGGTTGTTGCAGAGTCAAAGAAACGTGTGAAGGAGGAGTTGATCGAATTGTCTGATTAAACCCTAGCATATAGCTTGTATAGTCTATCTAGCTATTTTGATGTTTTTGTTTCAGGGTGGCTCTCTCTCATTGTTTCATTTTCCAGTCACCCGGTATATTTCAATATAGTTATATACAATGTAATGTAAAGGAGGGGACCCAAGAACCCCCCGGTTCATAGCTCCAATAAAAAGCGTTTTCTTATCAAAAAAAAAAGATGTCTAAGAAGATTCAGGACTTAACTCTTAACCCAATCATTTTTATTCCTTTTTTCTGTCTTTTGACTAGTCTTGGCAATTAGCCCTCCTACAGGACAAATCTCAAAACTGGGAACTATGCACAAACCTTCACAAGAAGATGTTTACATTTTTGGATACCCATTTTGGAGTTCTTGTTTTTTGCGAATTTTCTTCTCTCAACTCCTTGTCTATCACTTCCAACACCAAATTTCACCTTTTTGGCTTATTTGTTAGGCTTAGCTAGGGTTTCAAGTAGAAAAACTAGGTTTTGTCTTTTTCACCTCTGTTTCAACCTTCTAGACCTCTTCAACCACACTAACTCACCTCTTTAGCAACACCTCTCTAGCAACAACTATGCCATTTTTATGTTTTTGGCTTCTTAGCAAGCTTTCTAGTTCTTTTTGTATACTTTGTTTGCCTCCTCACCTCTGACTTCTGACTTGTTTAGCTTCCTCACAATACCCATGCAATTACCTTATACGTCTTCAACCACACTAACTCACCTCTTTAGCAACACCTCTCTAGCAACAACTGTGCCATTTTTATGTTTTTGGCTTCTTAGCAAGCTTTCTAGTTCTTTTTGTATACTTTGTTTGCCTCCTCACCTCTGACTTCTGACTTGTTTAGCTTCCTCACAATACCCATGCAATTACCTTATACCTCCTTAATCATCTTCTACACCAGTTTCTTTTTAGTCTCAACTTCCAACTTGAGTATCTAGCTTCTTGCTCTTCTTTGTTGCTTAAGTCACTTACATCCTTCTTATCAATGTTTTCACATTACCTTACCTTATACCTCTTCAACCACACTAACTCACCTCTTTAGCAACACCTCTCTAGCAACAACTGTGCCATTTTTATGTTTTTGGCTTCTTAGCAAGCTTTCTAGTTCTTTTTGTATACTTTGTTTGCCTCCTCACCTCTGACTTCTGACTTGTTTAGCTTCCTCACAATACCCATGCAATTACCTTATACCTCCTTAATCATCTTCTACACCAGTTTCTTTTTAGTCTCAACTTCCAACTTGAGTATCTAGCTTCTTGCTCTTCTTTGTTGCTTAAGTCACTTACATCCTTCTTATCAATGTTTTCACATATCTTACAGCTTCCTTTAAGACCTCTTCACCTTATGCCTTGGTCATTAATGTCTCCTCCTCCTCATCCATCCACCATTTCACCCACTGCCTTAGCTCCTTATCAACTCATCACCTTAATTGCTCAATCACTATATTAGTCTTTCCTTTATGACTGTGTCAGGACAGTTTTTGAACAACCTAACTTAACCAAGACCTCTGATGCTTCTTAATCAATTTCTTCAAGCTCTTAACATGTTACTCTAACACTCCATTCTTCCACTTCTTTGAACCATACAATGACTATGATTACAGAACTCTATCTCTTCTTTGTTCACTTAATCCTCCCCATTCCCTAAGATGACTATTATAGGCCTAATAAATGGTTTTATAAGTTCTCTTGGCTATAGGCTCTGACTGCTCCTTCAAGGATTCTAAGCATGTTATAACCCTTCACAATTCTCTTGTCAACCTTCCCAAGGATACAACTCAGTCAAGCAATTACTCCCTCTTGAATAGCGACCAACACTGTTCATGCACATTGAATTCTGCGACTTCAAGCTTCTCCTCTAACTTTTTGCTCCTTAAGGTCTTCAAAACCATTTACACTTAGTACAAACTCTAAGCTCATCCTCTCTGACATATAACACATATGTTTGGACATTTGGTTTAAATTAATGATTCCTCCTCAAATTAGGACTGTCTCAGTTTTACTAGGAGGACTGTATTCAACCTTCCTCCATTACATGTTAGGGATACACTGATCATTAGGGCTCATTAACACACTACATACTCTCTTGCTATCTTGCAACACCTCCCAAAATAGTCCAGTGAGACAAGATTAAAGGTTTATACTAGAAAATCAATACTTTTTAACTCTCTACCTGTGCGTGCACAGTCACTTCTAGGTTTTCACTGTTAAAACCCTAGGTATTCACAATGGTCTTCAAACTCTGATGCTATAATTGTCAACTTCTCTATCATCTAACATATTTATGGACACCTTCTCAACCTCACACAAGAACAATCATGAATATAAAGGAAAATGAAGATTCTATTCAAATCAGACTGAGCACAAACCTCTGAACAATACTAACAAAAAGTGAAAACAAAACTAACAAACAACCCCAGCAATTCCATATATAAAAAATCTTTAAAATATATTTACAAATGAAAGAAAAATGTAAACAACTTCTTAAGAATTTGTTAGGGGAAAACTAAATATTTGGACATCATTGGCAAGAACTATTGAGACAACTTGTACAACTGCTCAACATGGAGCCTAGCCTTAACTCGTTTATCTTGCAATCTGGAATTGGAAAAAGATGAAGAAATAGTAGCCCTAACTCATGAACAACGGAATTCAATATTATTCACCATAACATCCTAATCCCTAGCAAAAAAAATAGAAACCTTAACAAAGCTAGGTGATGCATAAAAATATTAGGATATTTATGTGAAAAATATTTGTTTATAAATTATTTTGAACTGGAAGCAACATTTGACACAGAACCCTAAATATTGTGCAAAACATACTCAAATATAAGATGGGAATATAAATGAAGAAGCTAGTTAATGCAGCAAATATAAACACACTCAAAAAATTAGAGGGAAATAAAGCAAGCTAGGTAAAGCAGAACCTAGTAAGGAGATGATGATGTACTGAAAACAGGGTAAGTCATTAACAAAGCTGGTGAATGAAGAATATATTAGGAAATCAAGTTGAAAAATACACTTCTGAGAAAGCATTCTGAAACAACTACAATCCAAACCCTAAGCAATGTATCTGGCATATACTGATAACAGGGGAAAGCCTTAATAAAGCCATATAATGCAGAAAATATCAGAAAATTAATGTGACATGTATTTATAAAGAGTTATTTAAACTGACAGCAATAGCTAACACAAAACCCTGAACCCTGTACAAAAGGTATTGAAATATAAGTTGGAAATCTAAATAATGCAACAAATATAGACACATACCCAAACATTAAAGGAAAATAAATCAGTTAATGCAGCAAAACGAGAAAATCAAAAAACAGCAAAAACAAAGATATGTCCAGCAAGTACAAAATATTTACCTGAAAAAAAGAAGAAGAAACTTGTATAGTTGCTCTTCTACTTGTTTTCCTGCCTCTCCTACTGCTATAATGAACAACCCTACCAAACAAGACCACAACAAATACGAGAGGAAAAAACACATGATAAAAAAAAAAAATGTATAGAAATAGCATACAAAATCCTAACCAAAAATAAACCCTGAGACCAATCACATAGGTAAAGAAAACAATCACATAAAAAAAGAAAATAATCACATAAAAATTTATAAGACCATATTCTCATACAGTTTCACAGAACATTGTTAAATGCAAATATAATATCCTAGACATTCTTAAATGCAGAAACACAGTTAAATCCAGACGTAAAAAAGCAGAGACGAAGAACATTAAAAAGGGTCAGCAAATTAATACAAACAAATATGTCTATAATGTATTTTGCAATGGCGGCAACATTTAACAAAAAAACCCTATACAATAATGTTCATATACAAGACTGAAATCTAAATAAGCTATAATGTTCATATACACAGTTAAATCCAGACATAAAAAAGCAGAGACGAAGAACATTAAAAAGGGGTCAGCAATTATTACAAACAAATATGTCTATAATGTATTTTGCAATGGAGGCAACATTTTAAAAAAAAACCCTATACAATAACGTTCATATACAAGACTGAAATCTAAATAAGCTAGCTAGTTAATTAATAAAATATAAACACACGCTCAAAAATTAAAGGAAAATAAAGCTAGCTACGTAATGCATGATATACTGGAAATGGTAATGTACTGGAAACAGGGGGTGCAGAATATATTAGAAAATCAATTTGAAAAAAAAGATCTGTCTGAGAAACAGCTCCAACCCATAACCTAAGCCATGTATCTATATACTGATAACAAGGGTAAACCTTATCAAAGCTAACTCGCACAAAATATTAGGAAATTAATATGTAATGCATGTGTATATAAAATATTTTAAAATGGTAGCAATATTTAATGCAAAACCTTAAATCTTATACAGAGTGATCTCTAACAGGGATGGAAATCTAAATAAGCCAGCTCGCTTGTGCAGCATAAATAAACACAAACTAAAAAATTACACGGAATTTAAGCAACTAATGCAGCAAAACCAATTTAAAAAAACAAAGAATGTCCGAGTACGTGTAAGTTAATTACCTGGAAAAAGAAGAAGAAGAAATATGTCTCGTTGTTCCTCTGCTTGTTCTCCCGCCCTCCTCTGCTGCTAAAATGAACAGATCTCCCAAAACATAAGAATAAAAAATGAAAAATACAACACGTTAAAACAAAAAATGAAAATGAAAAACATCACAGAATCACCAGCATGGCCATGCTGAAACAAAACCCTTACCCCAAAAAACAATTAACATACAAAGTGGTAAACAAAATTACACGCTAAGAACAATCACAGAGGAAAAGAAAACAATCAAAGATTAAAAAAATAAGACGATAATCACGGATAACTATTTTAAATGACCACATTCTCAAACAATTTCACGAAAACATTGTTAAATTCAGAGATTAAAAGTGGACACAAACAACGTTAAAAAGGGTATATATAGATAGAAATCATCTGCAACGGCTAGGAATTCAACGGCTAATTGAAAAAAGCAGAAGATTCGACGATTAAAGGAGCGGCTTATCTTACCTGTAGAGGAAAGACGCCATGAATCTCCATACAGAGATTCGAACGCTGGTATGGCTCGACTTTCTTTTTCTTTTTCTTTTTCTTTTCTTTTTGTTCTTTTAAGATGTGTTATTTTTACTACCACTAAAGGGACGATCCCACGGAGGAGTCTTCAACCCTCTTTTGTCTTAATTTTTTTTATCTTGGAATTGCTTATGTGGTGTAATGGAGGGGTTTTGGATTACTATTTTAAATGTATAATTTTTTTTAGTATTGAAAAGCACACTTTTATTAAGTCGAAGGTGTTACTATAAGTTAGTCTGAACGATCTCTACCATCCATGTGGGGTTTACATTTCCCGCAGTCTGGTCATGGGTGGGCTTTTTATGACGCTACCAGACGATCGCGCCCGTGCGGAACGCCAGAAGACTTTCTCCGTTCTGCGGTCATGGAGATAGAAATTTGTAATTTATTTCAACCTTTCAATGATCGTGGTCTGATGTTTTCGAATGAATCTCACTCACCGACTCTGCTCATTGAGGTTCCTCACACGTCATTCCTTTTACTATGACTCGTATTCTTCCCATCTTCTTATGGAAATTGTCTTCGTCCCACCACACAAAATGGGGTTCAACCGCAGACATATTTGTAGTCCACCATTGGCACATAAACAATAAATCTGAGCCCATCGTCGGATTTTAAATGGGCACATGGGATATAGCAATGGTTGGCGTTTGATATTAGAGTTTAGTGCAATGAATATAGCCTTTGTCCATTCTAGACACAGCAAAAACTCTTGCACGACATCCCATAATTCTTTTTTTAAGACACCACATATATGACCTAGTGTTGGGTTCTATTTTATGTCCACTATTAAAACTTTCTTGTATTTGATGAACCCAACGATGTAGATAGCAATGACAATTTAATCTACTTGTCCATAATCACACCCAGGCCTGGAATTTCAAATTATCTATGCATGTCAAATCAAAAATTGCTAACGGTTTAGCTCTTTCAAGTGGTTGTAAATTTCAGTAATTTTTATAGATATTTTTTATAATTTGTTTATTATATATAAATAGGTAAATTATATTTGTATATAAACTGCTTTAAAAACTTATGGTATTTAAAATTTTCAACATATCATTGTCCACAGTTTCTTAAAATTTTCAACTATAATATACAGTTAAAATCACACAAAAAACAGCCTACAACCTGTCAATTTCCAGTCTTGGACTCATGCCCAATTGTTATGTTGTTTTCATATTTATACCAAAGGCATGCATAGTCATATTAGTGGTGAATGGAGGCTAGCCGTACTGACACAAAACAGAAAATGAATGGTGAAGATCTAGTTGTCGTACATGCGTTGACATGTGAGGCTGGAAAATTGTCCACGTAAACTTGAAAGCTACGCCATGATCCGTTCTGTGTGGGGGGTCAACAAGCACGACACGGTCCCGATCAATCTTAGGAAGGCCATGTCATCACTTTCCTCCTTGAAATAATGTGGTGGATCCTCACGGGCTCCAAAGACTATGCCGAGGACGGCAGATGCAAAGAAATAGTAAACAAGATCACCATTGTACTTGGAGCAATCGTCATCTGAGACTATATTGCCAAAATAGATTGGCTTGATTTACAAGGTGTCAAGCGGCACATGTCAATATTACACAAATCATTTATTGAGTTGATTGCGACAAAAATAATAAAGGAATGTGTTGATTACAGGTGTATCAATGGCATAAATGTGGTGAACCCAAACCAACGACCATCTAAGGACATTGTCGACATTCTGTTGGACTTCGAAATGGCCCAGTCCCATGATACCTTTAAAATAACACAGAACTGTATCTAAGCAATTATTTTTGTATGTGCCCTACCATTCCGACCTACCTGAGCTAACTTGGGTTTATTTAACATATATAAAATCATCCGTCATTTTTGTTGTTGCAGGATATGTTTGTGGGTGGAATGGATTCAACGTATACCGCCTAAGAAATTCTGTCTGTGGTGGGCATTCGTGGGAAAATAGGAGACTTTAATCTGGCAAGCATGGAATACTTCAATGTGTGGTGAGAGAGGCTATGAGATTATATAATCCAACTCCTTTGTTAGTCCTACACGAATCATTAAAAGCTTGCATTGACACCTGACATTGGAAAATGGTCTACGTGAACTCGCAAGCGGAGATAGCATAACTAGTGGCTAGCATCAGTCAGAATGGTTGGAAGATGCCATGTGGTTGCCTTGATGGTTTTTGTTACCTCTCAAATAGGCATGTCATCGGTTCACCAATGAGGATCCGAAAATTTTTGGGTTGGTCCAGGTGAAACTTGTAAGCGAAGATAACGCAACTAGCGGTGAACATCTGTTGGAATGGTTGGAAGGCACCATATGGCTACTTTGATGGTTGTTGTTACCTCTCAAATAGGCATGTAATCGATTCGGCCGTGACAACCAAACTAGAATTCACTTGTGGGGCGCAAAAATATTCAATTATATTATTGCAATGCCAATGCCAATGCTTACATTTCCAATGTTTCAATTACAATCATATGATGTCAACCAACCCTACGGGAAGATTGTCATGAAACATTAGACAACAAACACTTCTTGTTTATCTTTTGGATCCACAATCGTAGGAACATAAAGAAATAGCCATCCTCATATTTATAATGCCCCAAGACAACTACGTTTTGCTTCTTCCTCACTTCGAATTTTGACCTTTTTTCCTTAGCAATCTTGCATTTAAAATCTGCCCAACTATATCATTTTGCTCTTTTCCTTCTAAGCATGTGCTTGGTTATCATTGTGAATTTCAACATTATTATTACTATTATTTGTTTGTGAGCAGCCATATATTTCAACTCTTGCAATTCCGCCTCTCATTCGATAATTTTCATCATTGCCCTTGGTTAGTTTATCATGATCGTTAATTTCTCTTTGTAGCCAGTTGTAGTTAGTCTTGTCAATTTCATATCATTCATCAATATTACCATTAATATTATTGGTCATTGTGATTGATTGTTGTTTGAACATTCTCATAATTCCACATTTTTATTTTTATCATCAATTTATATTTGTTTGTAACAAAATATGGTTTGTCGTTTGTCTTACTTTTGAATCCAATATATCATTGTCAATAAATTGGTGAGGCCTATTATTTTTTGGGGAGGGATCCAATTCCCCTAACTTTCTTGTTAAATAGGGACATTGTTGCAATAAATAGGGTGGATGGACTTCTCAAAATTAGGATAATGATAAATTAGTCATTGATAACAACAAAAAATCCCATATAAACATTTTAAAACAAGTCGACGACCATGTGGTTACCCACGGCCTATTAGTAGGTTACATTTGACATACACCTATGCGTACCTAACAAGTTTTAGGTGTGAGTAAATAATCATTTTTTTAAAAATTTTATTGAATGTTGAAGCATTACAATTACGTTGAAGGCACAATCCATATAATATAAAGGGGATGGCAACCATCTTGTTGTCACACAGGTCATGCAGGGGTGACTAGATACTTATATATTAGTATTACCAACCATGAAGAAGGAATTTTCAATTTGAGGTGGCGGGTTAGTCTATAGGATATTTATTTTTTATGAGGTGGTGCAAGAGAATATAAGTTCACAAAAAAAACTTGTGTAAATCGAAAGCAAGTAGAGCAGTAATAAGCAATATGTGTTGCTCGTTGTGTGTGCAATGTTGAACTGGTGAAAGTGGTCTAGAATTTTGTTTATTTGTATAACCTGCAAAGCTTTCCACGTGTTTTGTCTTAAGAACTTAACATGTTATTATACAGAGAAAGGGGAAGTTTTATATAACCATGCAATGGTGAATTCATGTGTAATATATGTTGACTATGTGAAACTTTGTGATGTCTTTATCGAGCTTCTGAGCTTGTGTGAAGCCTTTTTGAATGATGAAGCCTTGCACAACTATATGTTTTAGCCTTTTTTGTGTAAAGTTGCATGTGGTTCCTTAGATACACATGACTATGTGAATTATATGATACCTCAAGTGTTTGTGAAATGTTGCATTGATATGTGCACTCAATGTTTGCAATCTATGAGTTAACATACAAGTGGTAGTATAAAAACTTCTACGAGACTTGGAAAAGTCTTGTATAGATGTGTAATGATCACACAAAGGGCTCAACAATGCATCATGAGCAAGATGAATAAAAAGATAGGGCAAAGGTAACAAGATATTCAACATCAATAGTTATAGGTGAACCATTTTAACTTCCATATAATGTACAAATGACATTATTAAAAAAATGGGTCTAAAGGATCAAAATTCAACAAGGACCGAGTGTTAAGTTAATGTTTGTGAAGCAATCCAAGGAACCAAATGTGGTTCTAGTAGATACTTGATGTGAATCTACACTTTCGATTTAACCCAAATTAGAATATAAAATGTGGAGAAATATCAAAATTAGGTTAGAAAACTATAGACAAATGCTCGATCAAATTTTATGAATAAATACAATGATATTGAGATCTAACCAAACATGTAAATGTAATAAACAAAGTTTATTCAATCAAGCACATGCCAATATAGTAATACACAAGAAGATAGATTGAATTATCTTTCTGGATGTATTGCAAATGTTCTAAGTTTATAATTAAGGCAAATAGACTATAATTGGGTTGAACTTACTTCATCTTGGATTTTGGAACTTGAAACCTTATTAGACACTAGCGCCCTATCAGATGTGACCGATAACCACTACTTTGATATTTGGCACTAGTGTTCGGTACTAGTTTTTAGCTTATAGTCAAACTAGGTTGATTCGCCACTAATTGTAGGTCCTTCATACACTTTCGTCATTTCCAAAACCTTCAGGCATGCACGTGTGTGATCAAAATCCAGATTCACTTATGCTACCACTTTAAGCACTCTATTAGGTAAAGAGATAAAGTGATGTGTGGTGGAATTAGACTACCCTTGGAGGCCAACCCCCTGTTGATTCTAACTAAAAAAATTAATACATTGCCTAAATAAGGGCCCAAACTCCATGTACTTATTATGATACTTGTGCAACTATAAATGCAATCTAGAAATATATTTCCCTTTATTGTCCCTCATGCCTCAACACAAATAGTAGGTATAGTTATAATATAATGTACCCTTCATGATAGATAAAGTGTTGCAATAGATTTATGAAGTAAAGTGCCTTAGTAGAGTGCATGTAAATAGAAACCCTTAAAGTGACATTTGGTGTATAAGTGCTTGATAACACTCGATAATACTTTGGAATGCATTTTACTTGAATTGGATGCTCCTCAAAGAGTGTGGAGCGCTTTAAACTTGCTCAAGGCTTGTTCCTAATATTTCGTCTTGATTTATGGATGTTTAGGTTAGATATGCTAAAGATTTGGAGATGAAGATCGGGTGTGCCTTATTTCCAAGTAGGAGCTTTGATTACCTCCAATGTTTTGAAGTGAATAAATAAGAATGATAAACTTGATTTTATATCTTTCCACAATATATAATTTTACTTTAAGTTCAAATGTTTACACTATTATTAAAAATAATAGATTAGTGAATTAAGTACACGAAAAGGATGTGTAAGGGGTGTTACAAGAGGTTATTATGATTAATTAACTTCCAACATTAACAATGCAATATCATAACAACACATTAATTCTCGCAAATATTGTATACAATATGATACGATCTCAAAAACACAAGAGTGTATGTGGACTTAGTCGATTACGACCCACTTCCTGAGCATGAAAACTAAAAATATACTTCATAAGTGCATGATACTCATTGTGTGGTGCCACCATCGACCTCTCATGATCACCCTTTGGATGCAATGATTAACACTCTCACTCACATACCATCTCCTACACCGATTATAAATTTTGATGACTCCAATATAGATGACACACTTATTTTTGATATTATGTCTATTCTTGTCTCTATTAATCAAGTACTTATATGTGGTGTTGTAGTTGATCCACATAACAAGGATAATGTTTATTCTATGAGGCTACTTCACTCTCTCAAAATTTCTAAAAAATAACTTGTATTTGATTCTAACCCTCACTATCGACATATTACTCTACCTATTATGATTTCTTCTCTTACTACATTGGTTTCATTTTTGGTAAATGTTACTATTAGCTCTATTGCATTGAATTTAGGTCTCTCTTGGCTACATGATATCAGGGTTATTCCATCAGTTATTCATCAACGTGTCAATATTATTCATAATCAATAAGCTATCACAATGCGAGGTATTCCCTTTTCAAAACCTTCTCTTAGCTTCCTAGTCATTCTTGTACAATTTATATCCCTACTCCTAGTACATTTATGGATAGGTCTTTTGTTTCAGACACTATCTCTAATGAATTTGGTCCTCCTAGGTCTCCCAATGAGCCTTTGGTTGCACACACTATCTCTAACAGCTCAAGCCCTCCTATGTCTCATAATATGTCTTTGGTTGCACACACTATCTCTAGTGACTCTAGCCTTCATAGATCTCTTGATAGGCCTTTGGTTTCACACCCACTATCTCTCACACCTATAGTTCTCCTAGGTCTCTAGATAGGCCTTCAGTTTCACACATTGTATTTAGTGTCTCACACTCTCATAAGATACCATGTAAATCCTCTAGTGTGCATGTTATCTCTACAGTTTCTCACAAGTCTTCTAGTTCACATGGTATGTCTAAGAGTACTCATTGTTTTAGTCTATTGTGCAAGTCTTCTACTTCACACACTACTCATGGATCTACTTCACTTAGTTCTTCTTTTAGGCCTTCTCTATGGCATATCACTAATATTGTACCACTTGCATTTAAGTCACATTATTTGGTACAATTGAGGCCCAAACCTCCATCTTCTTCAACAATGGCTTCACCTCCTTAGGAGGTTCTAATTGGGTAGATCTTGTGTTACCCCTCTCTTTATACATAGCTAAACATTAAAAAATACAACATTCAAATATTTGCAAATACCAAAAACTAGGACCTACACACATAGCTTGTGTTGTTAGCACTTTAGATTATACATGTTTTTCACTTTGGTTCAATAGATAACATATCTCATTACTCTTTACACACGTGTGTTCACACAATATATTGAGCTTGATACAGGACATGCACAGAGTAGTACATTATGACAGGTGTTAGCATACCCTTTACCCATACCTCCTATACATCTAGGTGCATCTATTATACACTTTACAATTGTGTTATTATTTAATTATAGTTCATTTTTACTTCCTCATTATGTTTTACTACATACATTGTGTACATGTTATCTTTTGAGATAACAAGATTAACACTATGTTTTGTGCATCATTGACACCTCTTGCTTCACATATTTCTCTATATCAATTGCTATATTACTTCATCACATTCTGAAACTCATTTTTTCTATGCATGCTTGCTAGTGTGTGTTACTACTTACTTTTGTTAGTGATTTTGGCTTGAGTTCCTTGTTTGTCTTGTGACACTGTGAGTGTCCCATGATTTTGGATCTATTCCTATCTTGCATGATGTTACTTCACATGTTTGTAGGCTTGAGGGCCTTGATTGGCTTGTGACACCATCGGCGTACCATTTTTATGGTTTTATGCCTGTGTGTGACACTATTTGCACACTGTTGACTTTGACTTCATTGTTTCTATCTCTCTGCACTTTTTCCATTATATATGCATTGTTGTTGTTGTTACTATTTTTTATTTTATCTATTATTTTGCACCATGGTTTCTACCATGTGCATCCCCTTTGTAGGTTTGGAATCCCATCATCAGTGACACCAATACAACTTCCATGTGTTTCTACACATATTATCAAACTCATCATACATGGTTACATATCTATTCTTTTGAGCCACATGTTCAAATGCTTTACCACACATAGCCCAAAAGAGGTGGTATTTATTTAAGTATATTCTACACCTACAATAGACACTAACACAATTTTGGGCTAAGAGACAATATACATAGGGTACATGTGCTCAAAAACAATATCAAACATAAAAATTCATAAAATAATGCATAGGTTCAAAAACGTACAGCTTGGTCAAAATTGTACATATGGTTCTAATTTTTTCACGTGGTTTTTCCAAGGGTCAATTACACCAACTTTCTCAGCAGTTTCATATTTCTACCTACAAGAACATTTTCTTGACAGAATTTCAGACTCATTTAACTCAATTTAGATCGATCACATGGGACATGAAGTAATTCACTCCTTCTTTACCACGACACTCAGTTTCACTAACAGTGTTAGATATCTTGAGTGCGTGGGCCTCTTTTATCCATATACATTTTAGTACTCTACATTTCTTATTCAATTTTGTGGCACTGGGAAGGGCATAGTGGCACTCATTATGTTTTCTATTGTGTGTCCTTATTTACAAAGTTAGGCATATGTATGATTGCAATTGTGTTCCCAGTAGGGTTATACAAGATATCAAATTTTCTAGATTATTTGTAGGTAGTCCTTTCTTTCCACATACATTCAAAGGGGAAGATATTAGAGTTATTAAATAACTTTGATACACATGTTTTGTCCTTCACGATGTACTTCAATACCTCACTCTCCTTCTCTCTCTTCTCCATTTTGTGTTAGGTTGCCTGTACCCAATACTATGGCTTCGCCTAGGCACAATAGGAGACTGATCACCCCAAATGATCTAGAACAAGATTTGTGAAAAGTTATTTTAGGAAAGTCTTGAAACTCTATTTTAATCAATTTTCAACAGTTTTTAGTATTTTACAATTTTGAGGGTCTCTAAAGAATTTCTGGAGTTTAGAGGATAGTGAAAAAGAAATAAAGTGTAATTTCCATTAGAATTTACCTCACCAAGTTCATTCCATGCTCTTTCTAATGGTTCTTGTGATTCATAGAATGGGTCAACGGGATAAGAGATATGACCCCGACAAGGGGTACTAAATAAAATAATAATAAGATAGATTTCAAAAATTTCCACTTTCGTCTTTTTGAATCCATCCCTAAGGTGGATATGAATGATCTCCATGTAGGATGATTTTTTTTGTTCCCATCCAAAATCTTTCATAGTCTATTTTTTGTATTTGTTTTCATATTGTCCTTGTATAGCTATAAAGAAGTTTGTTTTTATTAAAGAGATAGATCTTTGAGCATACATCTCTCATACAAATTTTTCTAATTTGTATACATTTGGAATTGTAATAAAATTAGTTTGTGTTTACAAATATTTCATTGTGAATTTATTTTTATGGCACATTAATCATTTTCGTTAGTTTGTTTTTTATAGTGTTGCACCTAAATCTGGATCAATAGTATAAGAGTTAGGTTATTTCCATTCTTGCATGTCAAAACACATGAGGTCAGAATAATAGAAGCACAATTTCGAGACCCATTGTCCTTCATATTACCTTCCTTCTCACTTCAAATGACCTATAGGAACGCAAGAGGAAATGGGATATCCCTTTAAGTAAATACGTTAGGAAGCTCTTGAGAAATAGAGGAGGGAGATGATGGCACAATTCATTAATGTCTTCTCTTGGTTCATCTCTACAATCGGCCCCACCTCTGAAATTGCACCTTCATCAATCAGAACCTTTAGGGGGCTGACACCATTGAAGTTACAAGAAAATTTTGACATTCCAAAGTTTGAATTGATGATGATGAATTGGATAAATGGCTCAATCAACTAGAATCATATTTCTTTCTCAATAATTTTTCTAATGCTGAAAAGATAATATTTGCACTTCTTAAAGGTTCTCTTCATGTAAAAAAATGGTGGAAATAACACTCGTTGCAAGAGGATGATAATGATCATGTGATGGATGATACAAAACCTCCATAAATATAGGGCTAATTTCCAAAGGACATAAAAGAAGAATATTATCTAGTGAATACCTACGAGGACTAGTTCAAGAAACTACATCAATTGTGTCAAAGACATTATCAAATAGTGTATGAATACACCGATGAGTTTCATACCCTATCAAAAAAAATAGGTGCATGAGACACCGAGAAGCATCAGAATCTCAAATATTGTTGTGGGTTATGATTTTACATTCAAGAAAAGATGGCGTTTGCTGACATCATTACTCTCAAGGAAGAAATAAGGAATGGATGCAACACCATAAGAAATAGGACAAGAAGCGAGCATTGAAAGGAAATACATGAAAGGACACATAGACATGGCGTGAAATGCACAATAGTAGGTACCATGACATGAAGGACTATCGAGTTGTCAAAAAACAATTGCTAGCAGAGTCATTGGAGCTAGATGCAAGAGAAGCCTCCACAGAGAGACAAGGTACACATGAAGAAGAGGATCCAATTGTGGATACAAATCCATATATCACTATTTCCACAACACGAATAATATCCCCACCAAAATATCCAGAGCATCTATTCCACTTGCATAGATGGGTAAATGGTATGAATCTTCACATTATTATAGACATTGGTAGTCAAAAGAATTTGATAGCTATAGAAATAGTAAAGAGGATAAATTTGGTGACAACTCCTCACCCACAACCATACTATGTTAGTTGGGTCAGTCAAAGAGGAGACATTTGTTTGAATCGACAACTTCTCCTATCCTATTTAATCAAACCATTCAAAGATGTGGTGGTATGCAATATCACACCACCAGATGTCTATGATGTAATTCTTAGATAACCATATATGTTGAATCATCATGGTCTCTATGATATTATTCCTAAGAGTGTCATCATTACTCTAGGTCATAAGCATTACCACATCCCGGAGGTAGCCCCTGTTAAATCAGTGGCCCTAATTAGTGCAAATCAGTGTCAAAAATTGATTTCTCAAGCTAAGACCTTTGTCCTACTTATGATTTATGCTAAGGACAAGAAAAAGGTTACAATGAACACACAAGTAATCCCACCAATAGAAACTATGCAACGGAAGCAGATGGATCAAATGATATCTGAATACATATATGTATTTGTACCACCAAGTGGTGTACCATTGCATTGTCAGGTAAAGAAAAAAATTGACTTGGTCCCTGAAACACCACTCTCAAATGGACCTCTATAAAAGCACTCAGTACTTGAGAATGAAGAAATAAAATGTTTTATTTAAGATCTGATTTAGAAGGGGCACCTTTGACCAAGTACATCATCTCGTAAGAGCTCAATTGTTCTTGTGTAAAAAATATAGGTTGTGGTGTCTTTACATTGACTATTAAACCTTGAACAAAATCACAATAAAGAAATGATACCCGCTTTCACAAATTGATGACCTCATGGACCAGCTTAGGGGAGTTAAGTTCTTCACAACGATCAATCCAAATTTAAGGTACCACCAAGTTCCTATTAACCGTATAAATGTTTAGAAAATTACATTTAAATCCAATGAGGGCTTGTTCGAATGGTTGATCACACCTTTTTGGCTCACAAATGCACTTACAACATTCTTGATGATGGAATGATATCCTACGACCATTCATTGATTCATTTGTGGAAATGTACCTAGATGACATTCTTGTCTTTAATAAGACATGGGAGGAGTGCATTGAACATTTCCAATAGGCTCTTCAGACCCTATGTGAGCACAAGCTCTATGCCAATATAGAGAATGCTCCTTGTCATGGAGAGTATCTAATACTTGGTATACATCATCAATAAGGATGGTGTGCCTCTAGACCTAGAAAAGACCCAAGTCATCTGAGACTAGTCAACACCAAAGATTGTCACTGAACTTTGAATTTTATTAGGAATAGCTAACTTCTATCATAGGTTTGTATTTGGGTTTTACATAATGCATGGCTTATGAATCAGGTGACACATGGAGGAGAAAAAGTAAAGTTTGTATGGACAGAGCCACAATATAAAGCATTTGCATGAATGAAGGAGAGACTCTACTCAACACCAATTTTGGTATTTCCATATCTATAACAAGTGTTTTAGATAGAGACATATGCTTCAAAATATGCACTTGGTACATTCCTCACCCAACATGGCATCCAATGGTATACCCCAACGATACCTTCTCTGACATAATGCGTAGGTACTTAACTTGTGAAAAGGAATTGTACACCATTATGTAAGCTTATTAAAAGTGGAAGCATTACATTTTAGGAAAACAAATTATCATATGTATATATCATAAGCCTTTGAAATTCATGTATAACCAAGACAAGTTACAAAATGATCGTCATCAGAGGTGGTCCACCTATATGCAACAATTCTATCTCAACATCCTATACAAAAAGGGACGTGTCAGCCGAGTTGATTGTTTTAGTCGGCCCCCAATCGCTTCATTGAAAACACTCCTTGAATCATGTGGGCAAGAGACATCAGAGTGTCCTCAAATGTATGAACATGACCCTATTTTTATGACATCTATCAAAGGCTTAGAAGGGATTGAAAAAACATTCCAAACTATCATTTACATAAAGGGGTTCTATACCATTGGGACACTGATGTTTTCTTATAAAGGGACATCACAATTTAATATGGTAGGCTCACTACAGTGGCATTGCGGGTCACTTTGGAGTAGAGAAAATGGTGGTAGTATTGTACAAGTATTTCTACTAGACAAATATCGACCATGATGTCACCATATACATAAGGTCCTGCACAACTTATGTGATTTCCAAGTCAGTGAATCAAAAACAACGTATTTATACCCCTCTTCCAATTCAAGGAACATTGTGAAAGTCTATCATGATGGATTTCATGTTAGGACTCCCTTTCACTAGGCATGGACATGACTGTATGTTTGTGGTGGTTATCAGATTCTCAAAAATGGCAATCTTAGCACCTTACAAGAAGACAATATCACTAGAGGAGATTGCATAGTTGTTCTTTAAGCATGTTTGGGTTCATTTTGGTCTTCCAAAAGTATTGTGTCAGATAGGGGTTCTAGGATTTTGGGGGCATTCCATACTCAGAGTGATGGGAAAACAAAGGTAGTCAGCCATATGATTGTGCATCTTCTTAAAATGTATCACTCCAATCATACATGCACATGGTAGTAAATTCATGTGCATGTCTAACATAGATATAACCGAGCTCTTCATATCTCCATGAGACATAGTAAATTTAATATATGTATTAGATTCCAGACATTAGATCCCATTGATGTAACATTTACCTTCATGTTGGAAGAAGAATCTGCCCATACGCAAAAAAAATTGGATAAGGAAATCAAACTTGTAGAACAAATATGACACATTCAATGAAAAGTTCATGAGATATTGGAACAAACTAGCCAAAAGTAAGAGCAACATCATGATGTCCATTGAATTCCTTGTCAATTACAAGTAGGGGATGATGTCTGGCTACATCTCTATAAAGAGTGACTCTAAGGTCCATACATGAAACTTATACCTCTATGACACAGGTCATACACAATAACTAAAAAATGGTGAGAATGCATTTGGGCTTTATCTTCCACCCTACCTTGGGTTACATCTAATTTTTTAATGTTGAGTTGTCCACTCTATACTTTCCTCCACTTTTGGATACATCAAAAATTAGTGAATAGTTGCAAAGCATAGAGTTAAACCCAGAATGTGTGATGCCATTGAACTCTGAACAAGTAATTGATATGGTGGTGAAGGATATGAAGCATCAACAGATCACACTCTATTGAGTAGTGAAGGTTGGGCAAATGGCATACCAGGGGAAGTGGTTCATATAGACGCAGATTGAGAATTCCCTTCCACACTTAGTCCATTTTTTAGGAACAATTGGTTCCATTTCTTCTTAAGGAGGAATGAATGATCTAGAATAAGATTTCTAAATAGCTATCTTTAGAAAGTCCCAAAAATCTATTTTTTAGTCTCCGAAACATTTATGGAGTTTAGACAATAACACTGATAAAATATATTATAATTTCCATCATCACTTCCCTCACCAATTTCATTTTGTTCTCTATTTGAAGGTTCTTGTGGTTCATGAAATGAATCAATAGGTAAAAGATATAACCCTGACAAAGAAGCACAAAATAAATTAATAGTAATAATATGATAGATTTCATATTTTTCCTCTTTTGTCTTTTTAAAACAATCCCTAAGGTGGATATAAATGGTCTCCATCTAGGATGACCCTTTTATTCCCATCTGAAACCCTTCATATTCTATGTTTAGTAGTTCTTTTCATAGTTTACTTGTATAGCTATAAAACAATTTGTTTTGAATAAAGAGATAGATATCTACCTGCATAGATCTCTCATACAAAGTTTTACAATTCGTATAAATTTGGAATTGTAATGAAATTAGTTTGTGTTTACAGCTCTTTCACTATGAATTTATTTTTATAATACATTAAGCACTATTATTAGTGTGTTGTCCATTGGGTTACACCTCAATTTGGATAACACAATCCTTCAATAAGCTCAACAATCCAAATCTCAAGTACATGTAAATAATGGAAACTTCTCCCCCCACAAAATAAATAGGTCTATTCCTTTCATGTTTTGCATCTCTTTATTTCACTTCATACAAATGCAAATTTTACATATATTACACTTTACATTTGATTTGAAGTTCAATTTTCTACTTTGAACACTGAATATACTCTGTGTTGCAGGTTTCATCATGAAGCATGCCAATGCCAACACAATGGGACACTATAAAGCAAAATTTTAATAAAGACAAAGTGTGTCTACACACTCAAGTATATTTTACTTTAAGCATGTAATTTTCATTGCATTTTTAAAGGTGGGGAAATGTAGACACTCAAATTTGGAAATTTATCCTATGACATTATTTGTTTTGGTAACGTACTCTTGATAAAACAAACACACTCTTTTTATTCCTGCTTAGTATATCTTGAGTCTCTTATCTAACTTTCTTATTCATATACACTGATATTTCGATATATTCTAATAATTAAATGCATAAAATCCATAAACAAACTCCATTAAATATAGGATTCAACCTTAAATTTTCACATTTTTCATCCTTGCCTAAAAATGTCCACTTTGGTCAGCATGTGGAATCTGATCCTGGCTTACTTGTACACTTTTTGGACTGACACATCCTCCACCTGACCTTTCAATTTTATATTCTTTTTTTGATCATTTAACTCCTTTGGATTAACCTTTCCTTGATAATTTACCTTTAGATCCGTATATAAGCAAGTTAAACTCACCTCATTCACTAACCTGACATTCTCATGAACTCTCATTGCAAACACTAGCATTAAAGGAACCCAATTCTCCCTAAGTCTCACTAACACTTATGCATTATTGTTTGGGTAGAAATCACTATAGGTTTGGAGCATTCTACCAAGTCAAGGAATTAATTTCTCTCATTTGAAAGAACTCAAACATCCCCATTTTAATTATTAGCAAGAGCTAAACTCAATCCAAACATCATCAAATAGGGTTCAATTGCTAAACCATAGTTGCATTAATTCATATATCACATGCTAGGTTGAGGATGGCATGTGGTTTGAGGCCTCTTCAGAGTAGTGTGAATGTCGTCGGTACAAGGATTACACATCAACCCAACTAATGCATTTTTGATAGGATCTCCTACCTGTGGCAAGGGTTTGATATCTTACTCAAAATATTCTGAAGGATTCATATCATGAGAAAAAAATAGGGTTTTACAACGAAAAAATTTTCATGGTAATCAAAGATCTTAGAAAGTTACATATCAGGATTTAGAGCTTGGTTAAAACCATGTAATAGGTTCAAAACAATACATATGTTTCTAGTAGATCTACACGGTCTTACACCAAGCCACTTTCCATCTACAATTCTAGATACAAAGCACTTACACATTCATATCTCCCAATTTCACACAGTTAGAACATCCTAGATCTATCTATAATAAGCTAAGTGTATTCATTCTTGTGTTTTTTATCTCATAACATATTGTATCCACTAGTTGCAAGAATTAAGGAATTGTTCTGGTATTCCATATTCATAAACAATGATATGAAATTTTAGGGTAACTTGCTAGATATTTGGAGATGAAGATCAAGTGTACCTTGTTATTTCCAAGTAAGAGCTAGATGATTGCCAATGTTGTCAAGTGAGTAAATAAGAGTGCTAAACTTGATTTGATATCTTTCCACGAGATATAATTTTTCTTTAAATTCAACCTATACAGAGGAATTAGGATAAGTTAATGAATTTTTCCTTTGAGAAGTAGAGGATACTAGTGCTTAGCTTAGGATGCTAATGTCTAACACTAGTGTCCTAGTGGATGTTATTATCTAAAAGACCAAAACTATAATGAGAGTCAGGAGAGAGGCCTGATAGAAGATAAACAAAGTTTTTAAGCATTTATATTAGTCATGTAGGTTTATGAGAAACTGTGTGAGAGAATGAGGCATACTTACAATCCTTATGAGAGGGAAAGATAATGCATTTACACCATATTTGTGCGTGTAAAGATAATTAAGGGATATAATCCAAATCTATAATTATCAAGCACTTAATTACCTAGTAAAGGAAATTATCTAGGTTAAGGAAATGTGTAACTAAGTGTGTAGAAACACTTTGTTTTTTCTCGATTTGTTTGGGTGTTTGAGATGTTGAAATATGCCTCTAAGAGCGAAACCTACAACAAAAGAGTGCAATCAATGTCCATATTTTGAAAATGAAATCTTTAACACTAAAATCACTGAAATATGTTCATAAAAGTAGAGAGGAATAAAGAATGGGTACCCCTATATGTGCAGAGACAACTTTTCTCTATAGATGGAGAATATTTTTCCCCCTACCAATGGTGTAGGGATATGGAGATTATAATCACCATTAAGAATTGGGCAATGATCAAGTCCCCAATTTGAAAATAGAAAAGTAATTGTAAACTATATTGACAAGTTTGTGCACTAAATATCCAATACTTAAAGAGGAGAGGAACCACATGGACCTGTAAATTGCTAAGCCTTAGAATAATATTTGTCACAATACTAACACACATGTTCTAATAAATCACACCACTACATATGAATCTATATTTGTAAATGCTTGAATGCCTTACAGATATTGGAAATTCTTGAAATAGGAATGATAATATGTAAGTTGCTTATGGGCCTTACATTTGTAATAAATACAATAAATATGTAATTGTTACACCCCTAACCTAAACCATTTATAAGGCTATGTGTGGGTCAACTTATGGCTTACATAACATATATATATATATATATATATATATATATATATAAAATCATTAGTTAGTTACTAATTAGGTATAAACTAATAATACTGAAGGGGTACGACCTTTCACAATCATACCTATATACATGTGTGTGTGTGTGTGTGTGTGTGTGTGTGTGTGTGTGTGTGTGTGTGTGTGTGTGTGTGTGTGTGTGTGTGTGTGTGTGTGTGTGTGTGTGTGTGTGTGTGTGTGGGTGAGTATGTGTGTATGGGTGAGTATATCTCTCCCATAAGTGTGAAGTGAGTGATTTATTATCTTATTGGAAGACTTAGGAGGCTACCCCTTGAATTGGCTCAATAATATATTATATATTATGACATATTTGCATTTATATTCAAGTAATTTTATTATAAGTGGTATCAAAGCATCAATTATAGCAACATTTTTTGTTTCCACTATATCTTTCATATGGCTACAAATTTTTCAAAGTTTTTTTCAAAAATTCCTGGAATAGTGGTAGGAAAGATTCGGTAAAATTTTTAGAATTTGTTCCTTGTTGTTGTAAGAGTTATACCAATTTTATGTGTTTTCATAAAATCACTCTTTAGGCTACATTTTTTTAGAAATTATGAGATTTCTAAATATTTTCAGAAATCTCTTAAAATATTCATTTAGTCCCTTTCATTATATTTTCATATGCGAGGCCATCTACATTGTCAAATTCGTTCAACATGGAAAATTTAATTGTGCACAGTCAAGCCCTCGTTATGGTAGGATCACAAACTAGGGGTCAATGATAGAATTCTGAAATGCCAAAAAAAATCTTACAAAGGGGATATTGGTTCAGTAATGGGAATTAATGATTCTTATACTCTAGGTTTTTCCTAGTAACAAATTACAAGGTGAGACATCTCAAGTACAATGTGTATCTTTCAATAAAAAATGATCACTAAAATGGACCGAATCAATCAACGCTTGGATGATCTCATGAAAAATATTATTCCAAATTTGAATATTCATCAACCTCAATAAAATCCATTACAAACTTATACATAGCCAGAGAGGACCATGTTCCCGAAAGTGGAAATGTGTAAATTTCATGGGCAAGATCCAATAACTTTGATAAACCAAATGGAGAATTATTTTAATGTATATCAAATACAATGTGGGAAAAAATTTACTATGGCATTCTTATATTTGGATCTTGAAAAAATTACTTGGTATCGTTGGTTGTGTGCTTAAAAAAATATGAAGTCTCTCAATGTCACCTGAGTGGTTTTATAGAGGAGTTACTAATGCACTACAATTGTAGTATCACAGATAACTACTTTAGCCAAATGGAAAAGTTAGGAAAAAGAGGCTCGGTTAAGGATTATGTTAATCTATTCCAAAATGTGTCTTCACGAATAGAGACAATTACTGATGAACATTTGAATGGCCTATTTTTAGGAGGTCTTAATTCCCACATTGAACACGAGGTCCAAATGTTTAATCCACGTAATGTTTTTGATTTGATTATCATGGCACATGGGTAGTGTAAAAATTCTTAGCTAGGTGAGCATACCCTACCAATAATACAAGATCATAGCACCCCTACAACATCATTTCCTAATGTAGAGCAACTATACAAACAATCATATATTTTGCTATCAAGGTTCTTACAAATAACAACTCCAACCCTACTCTGCATAAGAGGATCAAAACTAGTCTAGGTGGCTTAAAAACTTGAAATATTAACAGATAACATCATGAATGGATTAATTTAACATCTAACCCTGCTCTCTATACCTTCTACAATGTCCACACAACTTGTTTCAATGGTTCAAAATGAGAGAAATAATCCTCTCAATCCAACTTGTCAAATAGGACAACTCCTTGTTCTTGCTAGCTCTTTTGGTTCCTTGGTGATCTCTAGGTCTTCGCCCCTGTTCCAACACTCCATATGCATGTTATATGACCATCATCTTGCTCAAACAACTCAAGCCTTCACCTTTTTAAGGCTTGCTCTAATCTTGCAATTTGGGTACTCAAGACAAGTAACTTGGAGCAATCATGCATTTAGGTATATGTATCAACCCACAAAAGACTTTTAACTTCCTTCTAGACTCTTTACCATGGATGCATGTAAACTTTCAGGATTATATTCTTTGTATTGTTCTTCCTAGCTCAAATTCCTTCTCTAGGCTATTAAACCCTTACCTAGGTCTGTATTAAGCTTATGTGATGGATATCTTCATTTATAATAAGCATCAAGGAACAAGGTAGGTATTTCTGACCACCCATTAAGATTTCCAACCTTCCTTAGGAGATTGAAGCTTAAGTTTAAGAGATAAGAACAAGTTCCTTTGAAAAGATACCTTTATAATTAGGTTTAATAACTGTGACTCTATGTCATCGAGGGACTATCATGAATATCTGGGTATGGCACCAGTGAGAGTTGAAATTCTTCTTCCAACAGCCAAAGGATGTCCATAAGGTTGTTTCTACAAGATTTCGAGACTATATACCACTCCCAAGGGATTTTAACTCATGTTTCCTCTCAAAACCCTAAGGGTGACTGTGTGTGAGCCTGAAAGGATTCTTCTTCTCATAAAATGAAGGTTTCTTATTACCAAGATCCAAAAACTTGTCAACTTTGTAAGGTCTTCCAAGGTACCCACAATCTCCCTTTTTTTACATGCACATTCAACTTTGTTCTCCAGAACAAGCACACATAGTTTGTTATTTGGTCTTGAACAATAAAACATGCAATAAGAGTTTCCTGAAAGGTTAATACTTCCACATTATAGAGTATATCCTTTAATCTCACTTCAATACAAAACACAGTCCCATACATAATCTTGAAAAATTCATACTCACTTATCACCTTTATGCACAGATAACTAATGCTTTATAGCTTTCCATACCTATTTACTTAGTTGGATTACTCGCATTATGAGATTCCACTGAGATGAATAAGAGTATAAGAGTTCTCAACCATCATTGAATAACCTCACGCACACAATTTTTATGACTCCACATGTACTGAAACAAAGTATCTATAGACTCAGGCTTGAAAGTAACATTCCTAGGATACAAATGGCTATACCTTTGTGCATTGAAGCAAGTAATCTCAAGTTCCTGCATACGATTCAAAAAAATGTTCAAAAATATAGAATTATACCTATCTCCAAACTTCATAAATCCATATTTCACATATTTCATGAAAATGTTATTCTTTACCTTGCTTCTTCTCCCTCTTAATATGAGGAATAATGTCCAAAACTTACCCCTACTACTTATTCGAATACATCCATATGCATGTAACTCTCCTAAGTGTAACTACTCTTACATATGTTATGATGACTCAAAACTGTCAGCTTAGTGACTCTTGGACTTCCTTTCATGTCATGACCACTCACACACACACTTATCATTCTTAACCACTCACATATGACTAACTATATACCCCTTAGGACTTAAAATTTCACAACCTCTTTAATACTCCTAGATAGGCCTTTTACAAATTAAAGTAAATTTTGGAGGGAATGACCCTCATTCAAATTTTCAAACTCTTTACTCTTACCTCTCTTTCTCACATGACATTACCCACCTAGTTGACCACATTGATGAAAAAATGACACTTGGATTGACTCCACAAGATGCTCCTGCATCATACTCCTTAGGTGGAGAAAATATGTGCTTTGCACAATCATGTTCTCAGCTTTTTTGTAGCCACTTGGGTCCCATATGGTTATATTTTGTCTTCTATTTGTCTTCGCCCTCTTCCATTTCTCTTTAGTCTTCATCTCCTTGGTATTGTTCTCCAAAATGATAGCTTCTTCTTGCATATGCTTCTTGTAAGCTCTCTCAAGAGCCTTCTCTTCACTCAATTTTATTTCTTTATCTACCAAACCTTCACAAAAAAATTAAACCTGGCATTAGATGAAAATTTTGGAGACCATTTGGTCTCATCCATCACTTTTTGCTTCCCTTCATCTTGGTCTTCTTCTTCTTCATAGTCCATTTGCATTTCCTTCTTAATTTTTGCCTCTTCACTTACTACCCCTACCTCTTCCTCATCATACTTTCTTCCTTCCCCATGTAAATCTTCTTCTATAACTTTTATTTCCCTTTCTTGCCGCTCTTTGATCTCATAGACAAACTTGTACTCTGGGTTTGCTTCTTCTTGTCCATCAATTTACAAGCCTTCACAATGACTCCCAAACTGTCATATCTCTGATATTTCTTCTTTTTCTCTCTCATCCTCAACTTCTTCACTCATCTCTCATTCATTTTATGATTTTTGTTCTCCTATTGAAACTAGAAATATTTTTATAATCTCTTCTTCATCTTCTATTTGTTTTCCTTCTTCAAGAATAAATTCCTTCTTTACCTATCTTTCACTCTCTCTTAACATCTTATTTTATTCTCTTTCACATTTCTTGAGTCTCTTCTCTTCTTCTCTCAGCTATAACTTTACTTGTGTTCGCTTTCTCATCTCTACAATTTATTTATGGGCCATTTGACCTTATTCATTAATACTATACCAACCTCTTCATTTGCTTCTTCACTCATCAACACAATCAACCTTTCTACCTCTCTTCAACTCACTTATCTCTTGTTACATCTACAAGTCTAGTTTCCTCTTTTGTTCTATCTTCTTTTTGGATTCTCTCTCCTTTCTTCCTCTCTCCTTATTTTTTATCAATTTCACCAATGCTTCTACCATCTCTTTTATGTGCATCCTTCTTCCTTGTCTTCACAATCACCTGTTACACACCTTATAAAAAAATTTACATATTCACAATACACCTGTTAGAGTAATCAAATTATCTTCACATACTCATTCCCTTCTTTGATACCACATGATGTAGAGAAAATATGCAAACAATCATATATTCTTCTATCAAGGTGATTACAAACAACAACTCCAACCCTAATCTTCAAAAGAGGATCAACACTAGTCTAGGTGGCTTAAAAACTTGCAATATTAACATATAACATCATTCATGGCTTAACTTCACATCTAACCGTGCTCTCCATACCTTTCAAAATATCCACACAACTTGTTTTAGTGGTTCATATTGAGAGAAACAATCCTCTTAACCCAACTTGTCAAATAGGCCAACTCTATATTCTTTCAAGCTCTTTTGGTATCAGACGCATACAACTTATCTCTTTTGAAACATTTGTGGTCTTTAGGTCTTCTCTCATGTTCCAATACTCTATATACATGTTAGATGACCATCATCTTGCTCAAACAACTCAAGCCTTCACCTTTTTAAGGCTTGCTCTTATCTTACAATTAAGTCCTTAAGACATGTAGCTTGGAGCAATCATGCATTTAGGTATATGTATCAACCCACAAAATACTTTCAACTTCCGTCTGGCCTCTTCACCATGGACAAGATGCATGTAAAATTTCAGGATCCTATTTTTTGTATTGTTCTTCCTAACTCAAATTCCTTCTCTAGGCTCCTAAACCCTTACCTAGGTTTGTCTCAGGTTTCTATGACGGATATCTTCATTTATAAGAAGCATCAAGGCACAAGGTAGGTATTTCTGACCACCCAATAAGATTTTTAACCTTCCTTATGAGATTCAAGCTTCAAATCAAGACATAAGAGTGGGTTCCTTTAAAAATATACCTATATAATTAGCTTTAGCAACAATGTCATTGTGTCATCGAGGTATTGTCATGAATATCTGGGTGTGGCACCGGTGAGAGTTGAAATTTCTTATTCCAACAACTAAAGGATGTCCTCAAGGTTGTTTCTACAAGTTTTCGAGACTAAGTACCACTCCCGAGGGGTTTTAACTCATGTTCATCTCAAAACCCTAAGGGTGACTATGTGTGAACCCAAGAGGCTTCTTCTTCTCATAAAATGAAGGTTTCTTATTACCAAGATCAAAAAACTTGTGTCAAGGGTTGTTTACACATATTCATGAATCCTAAGTTCCCAGTGAACCATGATAGCACCTTTCAATACCTCTGTCCAACATACTCATACGTTCTAACAAATTATACAATATGAGGGTCATTGTGTTAGATGCTCATAATGAAAGCAAGTGTAAGGGGAGCCTATATCAAAGGTGTCACTATTATGAGACATATTCCTCTTTAATTCCACAAAGCATGTAAGGTCTTCCAAAGTCCCCATAGTCCCCTTTTTCTTTACATGCACAATCAACTTTGTTCTCCACAACAAGTGCACACAGTTTGTAATTGGCTCTTGAACAATAAAACACACACTAAGAGTTTCCTAAAAGGATAATACTTCCATATTCTAGAGTATATCCTTTAATCTCACTTTAATACAAAACACAATGCCATACATAATCTTGGAACAATCATACTCACTTATCACCTTTATGCACTGATTAACTAAAATATGGAAATATTATATATTCTAGCTTAATCTAATGCTATATAAAGCATTAAATAATAGCTAAATAAGTCAAGGAAAAGGACTCAAACAACTAAGTAAATAGAAATGCAAAACTTTGATATGCAAGGGGTTAGAAAATCCTTTGTTGATTTGACAAAGGTGTGGGTCTATGTCGCAGTGCTAATTCGATAAACAGGAGAAGGAAACAACTACACATGAGCCTGAGAAAACACAAATCTGAGCTCTTTGACTGGACTGGGGTGCCTAAAAAGGGACATGGGCACGCGTGAGAACCCTGGTCTGTGGAAATGTTATGAAAGCCCCCTTTGAGGTGACGCTGGATGTTTGCCTATATTATCTTTTTGTCACACTAATTTCTTTGAACTACAATGGATTTCGTTGTAAATCAAAGATGAAGGAGAAATCTGTAAAACTATAGACAAAACATCAAAACCCTAAAAAAATATATGTATATGAAGGGGTTAGACTTTCCTCGGCTTCCACAATGTTAGACTTACTAACTGAGTGCTACAATACATCTCAGACCCAGTGTAGTTCTAGGTGTGTGTGCGCCCTAGGTTACTCTTGTGTCAGTCACACTTTATGATGTAGCTAGCAATAAATAGATGTAAAATGTAATAAATGTGTGTATGGAAACAATAGACTCCCCTCCTATGAAGTGTGATGTAGATGAACCAACCTTGTGTGTCTTGTGATGGATGTAAATGTAGCTTTAAATGTCTTTGATGGATGCAACCTAGATGTGTGATAGCAAGTGCTTAGTGCTTGGTCCCTCATTATGGTCACATAAATTTATATTTATATGGTTCTCTTGTTCTAATTTTGTGATTAACCCTGAAAAGTCCGACCAGTAAAAAGATAAAAATCTCAAACAAATAGAAAGTTCCCAAAAGATGCAAGTAAAGTGTAAAGAGGATTAGGGCACCTCGAATGGGATCAGGGTGCCTAGGGCACCCCAGTCAGGAGTAGAGAAACAAAAATGATAAAATAGACTGGGTGAGTATAGGTATCAGATAGAAAAACATGACATCAAGCAATGTAAAAAATTGCCAAAGACATGGGTTAATTATTACTCTTTTCACTCAAGAACCATATGAACAGTAGTATGAGATCGAGACTAAATATCGACTCAAAGTGCATGATTTAGCAAATACATGCACATATAACTAATGCTTCAAGACATAAGAAAGAATTAGGGCTTTCCATACCTACTTACTTAGTTGGATTACTCATGTTATGAGATTCCATTGAGATGAATAAGAGTATAAGAGTGTTCAACCATCACTGAATAACCTTACACACATAGTTGTTATGAATCCATGTGTATTGAAACATGGTATTTGTAGACTAAGGCTTGAAAGTAACATTCCTAGGATACAAATGGTTCTACATTCATGCATACAATTCAGAGAAACATTCAACAATATAGAGTTAATCATATCTCCCAACTTCATATATCCATATTTCTCAGATTTCAAGCAAATGTTATGCTATTCCTTGCTTTTTCTCCATCATAATACGAGGGATAATGTCCAAAACTTACCCCTACTACTTCATTATTCGAATACATCCATATGCATGTAACTCTCCTAAGTGTAACTGCTCTTACATATGTTATGATGACTCAAAATTGTCAGCTTAGTGACTCTTGGACTTTCTTTCATGTCATGACCACTCACACACACACACATCACTCTTAACCACTCACATATGAATAACTACATATCCATTAGGACTTAACATTTCACAACCTCTTTAATACTGTTAGATATGATTTTTATAAATTGAAGTACATTTTGGAGGGAAGGACCCTCGTTCAATTTTTCAAACTCTTTACTCTTACCTGTCTTTCTCACATGACTCTACTCATCTAGTTGATCACATTGAAGAAACAATGACACTTGAATTGACTCCATGAGATGCTCCTGCATCATTTCCATAGCCTACCATATTAAATCCATAACAACTTGATCAAAAGAGGGAAAAATTATTATGCTTTAATTTTGATAGAAAATATAGTAGAGGATTTCCTTAATGAAGCTACGTATAAAGAAAAACTCGTGGAGACAGAGGATGAGCTAGGGTTTGGAGATTCCCAATCAATTATCTCTTGTCATTCAATATCCAGTGTGAGCTCCCCACAAAATTCTCCTCACAAACCCTCAAGGTAATGGGTCACCTAAAGGGCCATAAGCTGACGATATTGATTGACTCAAGGAGTACTCACAACTTCATCAACCATAAATTAACTACACAATTGAATTATTTTATTTACCCCACTTTTGAATTCTATGTCATGGTTACAGATGGGACTACAATTAGTTGTTCAAAAATATCATAACATTAAAATTTTCATGGGAATTTACCTACTAGATAGCCCTATGATTTCCATTACCATGTGTGGATATGCTATTTTCTTGGAAGTCCAATGGATCACAACCTTGGGTAATATTGAGACAAAATTCCAAGATTATTCATGCATTTTCATTCATCTGAAATGATGTTTGAGTTAAAAGGGTTGTGTGCAAATTCATCTAAGAGGGTAAGATCTCATCAAATGCAACACATTATTAAAACAAGATTTGAGGGTTATACATCACTATAATTTTAGTTTGAAAACAACAACCATTTGTACCCATGACAAGGTGGATAATAATTCAATTATTATTGAGGATATACCAGTAGAAATTCCTTATACGATAGACAATTCTTCCATCGTGTTTTTTCATTACTTGTCGACATCTCAAATATAGCTACCTACAATTTATTATGAAGGTCAAATCATTTTGGAACCTGAGAAAATCCTTGAGACGTGCACTAAGAGGGTGCAGATGGAGGTACTCACTGAATCTTTGATCAATTGGAAGAATCGAGACCAAGTTGATGAAACATGGGAGGAGGAAGATTTCCTATACGAACAACTAAAAATCATAAACATTGAGGACAAAGGTTGATTATATTCATTTCCATAGCTATTCAAACATCGAGAAAAATTTTTGTTTGAAAGAGACAAACTTGTTATACGACTAACCTATACCATTTATAAGGCTATGTGTGGGACAACTTATGGCTTATATAACATTAGTTAGTTATTCATTAGGTATAAACTAATAATATTGAAGGGGTATGACCTTTCACAATCATACCTATATATGGGTAAGTAATTATCTCTCATAAGTGTGAAGTGTGTGATTTATTGTCTTACTCCAGAAGACTTAGGAGGTTTCCCCCCTCGAAGTGGCTTAATAATATATTATATATTCTAACATATTTGCATTTATATTCAAGTAATTACATTGCAGTAGAATGTATCTTCCATATTATTCATACCCCTTGTATTAGTAATAAATTCAATGAATTTATAATATGTACTTGTCATAGTAATGACCCCCTACCCTTTTCATAAATGCAGTGAACATGTATCTTGTGATTTTTCATTATATATTCCATTGATATGTCTAAAATAACCCTACTTAATTTCCCCTCTTTCAGGTGAGTGAGACGTCATGTAAATTACTCGAATCAAAAAATTAGAAGTATATCCAATAAGAATCATATAAAATATGGCTTCAGGTGGCCACAACATAGAACTAGACTTGATAGATTGTGCATGATATAAACCATGGCACATATAAGATAAAAACTATAATTAATATACAAGCATACAAGTTCTTAAACAAATTCAGGCACAATTTCACACACATGGCACATAAAAGGGCCACATGGACACACACAAAATACATGAAAGTGTCATATACACATAATAGGCCTAGGATAATACAATCAAAAACTATTAAAGACACAAAAAAGGGACACGAAAGTGTTATACACACAAAAATAGGTTAAGATTGTGCACGCACGAGATAGGCAACGAGTGATCCAAAGTGTAAGGAAGTAATATGCAGTAGCCCAAAGGTGCATTGAACAAGATATTATAGTCATGTACCATCCGCATGCATTAGTCAAAAAATTCGTGATAAATAACATATATCACCATATAATATATGAACATAACTAGGAGACATGAAGCAAAACATTGTGAAATAGAATAATAACACTTGATAGTGTAAAAGCTCCCTCGAGTTAGCAAGGTGACTAGGTGAAAGATAAGTCCAACATCTGTAATCATGTAGAACCCTATGTATCATGCATCATGCTCACATACCTTGTGAAGTGTACATGTTTATAGAATATAGAATATACTATCTATTAAACCATGTGACAAAGAACACATATAAAGTAGAAACTAGTAAATCTAATCATGCTTAAGTTCTCATATTGTATTATCTGAATCTGTTTGGAATTTTTTAATTATATATATATTTTGAAATATTTAGAGTGTTTACAAGTATGATATTCAACATAGAGGGGATAATACATAGCAAGATCAAAAACATATTAGTTGTAGATTAGCCATATGATAAAGCTTACATAAGCAGGGGCAACTTAAATGTCTAGCCTTCCAAAGTTGATAAAGATACACAATGTATTCTTCATTGTTATAGGTTAGGAATTGTTCTGTCATAGTGTATTTCCAGCATGTCATATTACACTGGTAGCTAAGGAGACCATCATACTTAATTGTAATTGACGCAAGTAATTGGGGGAAGATAATGTTGTGACTGGTCTTATTGCAGATTCATTCAAACATCAAAACTATGATATTTCCAAACAAAAAGGATTTTTATGGGTATCAAGTGTTACCCATAATTTTATTGGTATAATGCATAAATCATATGCCACAAGTAACATAATACAATCATGAAAGTCACATGAATATCATACAAGTAGTTAGTTTGATGAAGGGTGTGTAATGCCTCAAATGTAAATATATTCTTAGACATGTAGTTGTATTAAGTTGGATGTGTTCCCAATTCTTTCCATATATACGAAGTGTGAGCATGAAATGATTGAATTTAGGGCACTTACGTGTTTCCACTGTATTGACAGGGTATGATGGTTTTAGCTGTGTGGAGTCATTAAGAAATATTTTTAATTATACTATTAGATTTAAGCGAATGTATCTTAGATATTAATGATTGGAAATTATTAACATCATGGTTAGTAGCATGATGATAATCACAAAAGTGGTGTTCATCTTGTTTTAGTAGATGTACAATTCCACCTAAGAGGTAAGGTTAAAAGATTATTCTCTAACAAGAGTGGTGTAATATGGTTTCTTGTGCATCATATTGCTTTGATGTTGTTAAAGGGGTAATATTTTTAATAACACTAATTATATTAAATATAGAGTTTGTTGCCAAAGTTGGTTACATGGTGTATTTGGATTTTTATAAAGCACAAAATCCATCAACCATATACTTAGAAATGATGGTGGCCTTTTTTGAAGTAGTATATTTTATAAGCATAGTTTACTTTTACACTTCCTTGTTGAGAAAACATTTCTTGATAAATGATGATTTATTTGCCTAGATTGGAATTTATATATCTTTCATACTAGGATATAGTTGGAGGGGGTGTTGCAACCCGACCTTATAAGAGTTAATTCCGTATTAGCTTGGGCCTGTAGATGTGAACAAAGAGTGGAGCATGGAGTCATCATAATTAGTGGGATTTTTATTTAAATTGTATAAGTTATCCTCTATCATATAAGACACGTCCTTGTCACTATCACACCAATCAATAACAATAACATCATTCTATTTCAAATTGACTAGAAATGGTAAGTTGAGGGTGCCCATAGAATATTTCTCTATATTTCCCCCTAACTATGCAAGTGGAATAATAATGCCAACTCGATGTGCATTTTTGTGGTAATGCAGGATTTGTTATTCGTGTTAAATAAAATCTTTATAATGATTTCTTATTGTGCTAATTGTGTTGGTAGATTTTTTTTTTAAATTTCTTCTTAAAAAATACAATTATTAGAAATGCTCACTAGCTAATGTAGATATTTTCTCTTATAATGATTGTATTATATTTTCATCGTTGTCAATTTTTTGAGATAGTCCAATGTCATACGTGTGTAATTTATTAAGCAAAATTGATTGTGCTATAGGAATGATTGATGTTTCTTGTTGTTGGGAATTCAAGACTGCGGAATAGTGCTATGATTTAATAACAAACAAAATCATGCACACATGATCTAAACAATTTCCCAAAATCTACAGTAGTGGAAGTATAAACTAGAATAATCCAAATCAAAACAAAGTACACACACATAACACAACATGTACCGTGGTTCACCCAATGTGGGCAATGTCCACCAAAGATAGAGATCTCATATATATATATATATATATATATATATATATATATATATATATATATATATATATATATATATATATAATACAACAAGATTACAAACCAAATCTTCAATACAAGAGTACAATGCATCTCTCCAAGAGTATATCCTCTCCTCCAGATCTCTAAATGGATCTCCACGAGTACACTATAATTGTGCCTCCAAACACCATTAGCAGATCTCACATAACCCGGAACTACTGCATCTTTGAACTGCTACCAAGTTCTCTGTGGATCTACAAAAAGACCTCTCACATGGGTTTACCATATGTGCACCAAGAAGTAAGTCTGTCTCTCCATCACTGCATAACATGCGCAAACATGAAGACAACCTCCTCTACGATATCTAGATCTACATGGATCAACAATACAATATGATCTCATGGATCTACAATACAAGACTAGATCTACATCCATCTATAATACAAGATCTCACCAACATGTGGATCTACAAGAATAAACTCTATGTGATTTGCATACTATGCAAGCTATTACAATGAGACGATAAATATACAAAGAAAATACAGTAGAAGACGTTACCCTCTTCTCACCATTCAGATGTACCTGCTATTTCCTTCTGTCCATCTCCTCTCCATGGAGACTCTGTCTTCATGTAACATGTTCTTTCTTTCTCTTCTTCTTCTTCATCCTCTCAATCTAGGAGAATCAAGGATCTAATTCAATCCTTCTCTTAATTCTTTTACTTACCCTCATATAATGCGTACATGCATATATATCTATTTTTGGCTAACTTAACTTCTCTTTTACAATCAATAAATCATCTTTAAAATAATTGATTTATTCTAATTTTTGTTAAAAAAAACAAAATTGCGTCACATAGGTAACTGTCGCCGATTACTGCCTGACCGACACTGGCCACTTCCTGACCTGGACTAACTGATGCCGGTTAACCCCGATCGACGCCGGTTACACCCTGACCGACGTTGGTTGCTGTCAGAACCAGTAACATGTAAAAGCAAGTTTCTTGTGAAGCAATTAAGCTCCATTCTCAACACTTGTGATGAAGATTGTTTTATATGGAAACATTTAAAGGGTTCCTCATCAACTATGATAGTGTATTCATGTCCATTGTGTGTGAGTTTATGCATCAGTGAAGTGACGAGGGTGTAGCCTCCATATCATAAATCCATGGTCTACCTATTAGCATGTTGTAATCAAGAGGTCCATCTAAGACATGAAATGTAGTAGACCTTCTTTTAGGTCTAAATAACATGTCCAAAGTAATCTAAGTTCCCAATTCAAGTTGAGGACGGTTATTGAAACCTTTTGATAACTTGAGATGATTATTGAGTAAAACTTGCATTAGTACCTATATGTTGTAAGAAGGAACTAAGATAAATATTAAGGGTAAAACCATTGTCAATTAACACCCACTTGATTAGAAGGGCTTTAAATCTTAATATAATGGGAAGGGGGTGATATTGATCATGCATATGCATATGAATTAAATCCTTACTAGTAAAGGTAAAGGGCATCTTAGCACCTTTTAGTGTATTCATGATTGCAGCAAAAGCCACCATCGATATATCACTAGCAAAGGTATTTTTTTGTAATACCTCTAGTAGTACATACTTATATATAAGTTATTTATTTAATAACTCAAGAATTGAAATTTTCGTATGAATATTTCATAATTAATCCAATAAGTCGTGTTGTGTCGATTGACCCACTTGTCATGTATTGTAGAAGGAGGTGGTAGATGGTTAGATTGATTTCCCCTACTTAGAGACCTTCCTTACTTAGTATTAACAACATGGACCACTGATCTGAATACAAACTGACACTTAATAATGGGGATGATATGGTAGATAGAATAACTTGAAAGTCAAGGGGAAAGTGGGAAGAAATATTGTATACAAGCTCTTTGACAAGATGAGTGGTAACAAGGATGATTTTAGATTGTATATTATTACAAGCATAGACATGGATAAGATGCTTCAAATTAGAATTAGGAGTAAAAATGACTCAAGATTCTAGAAAATAATGTCCAAAAAGTTCTAGAATATGTATATGCATATGACATATAGGAGCACATTTGGTTTTATATTAGTATTCTTATTATCAAGTAAATCTTGGATAAATTGGTTTATCATAAAGTCTAAATTTTAAGAATTTCTAATACACTAATGTTAGTCAAAACATGTGTGAGAATAAAATGATATTAATTATTGGTTTCTCATATCAACCTATAATGGGGGGATATAAGCTTACACTGAGGCAAGAGTTTAAGAATAACGTGCAAAGATCAAGGTAGCCTTATGAATAGGCATCTATTGGTGCAAAGAGTGATCTTAAGATAAATATGATGATCAGGAGGATTGAAAAAAGAATGAGCTTTGGCAATTGAGAAAACATGAGTATCATTGATGCCTTCATTAGAAGTGTCAATATCACAAGCCTTATAGAAATAAATAATAGATTGGAATATAAAATCTATGTAACAAAATAAGACTGTAATACCATCTAGATTCTGAAATAGGAAGCCCGTGGAAATCCTTAGAAGTAATAAGGATTTGGAAACCCTAGGTAAATCATGTAGATTTAGATTTAGGATATAGAAATCATGAATGAAAATCTGAAAACCCTAGAACATGAGAATTGAAACCATAAATGGGAAAGGATGTTGGATTCAATCAATAAACGTGGATTCACCAAATGATTTACCTTAGATTAGAATATAAATGTGTGAAAAATTTCATAATTAGGCTAGAAATCTACAAATTAATGCTCAATAATATTTTATGAATAATATAGTGAGATTTAAATTTGATGGAACATGTAAATACGATAAAGAAATATTATTCAATTAAGAATTTTCCAAAATACAATAAAATAAAAGAACATAGACTGAGATTATCTTTTTGGATGTCTCGTAGATGTTTTGGGTTTAGAATTATGGCAAAACATACTGTAAATAGACTAGAAATAGATTTATATTTGATTATGGACCCTAAAACCTTGTTAGATGCTAGCGCTAAGCTCAAACATGAGTGTCAGGTGTTACTATCCTATTTGGCACTAGTTTATAGTGATAATTTTTGGACTTATGGTAAACACTAGGTTGATTCGTTATTGAATGTAGATCATGCACTTTTATTGTTTCTAGTTTTTTATACATGCACATGTGTGATCAAAACCCTAATTCTCTTACATTAGCACTTAAAGCAGACATAATTGGATAAACAAGAAGTTATGTGTGATGCATGTGGACTGCATTTAGTGGAAAATGTGTGATGTTCTTATTTTCCATGTCTTTAGTTAAGATTTATACAACAATAAATAGATTAAACATAATAGATTTGAATTGAAATACACATTATAAACACTAAATTTGATAACATAAATCAAATAACACAAATAAAAACTATATCGTATCCTTAATGGCTTCAAGTTTTAAATACATATCTTTCAGGGACCTTTGGGATAACAACCAAACTCTCACATTGGAAGTAACAAGCATAGTCACATTTTGCACAATGAGGAATTCGTATCATGAACACATGTACATATAATTCACTAACCCCGTCTAGGGATATACAGAGTGTACTTTCTACCCCCAATCGGATGCACTTTATGAACTCCATCTTAATTACAAGGTACTTACCTTCTACTTCCCACTAGAATTTGTTCTTTGATAAATCATTTATCAGATACTTTATCTAATTCATATATTTCATAACCACATGTATCATTTCCATATATTCATTCATCATATATTATCATATCTTTTTATGCCATCCACATATAGTCCATTTATTTATTTATTACATGTGAAAGGGTCCCACCCTTTCACATACATCATTTCATTACATAATTGCATTAATTTCATACCCATTTTATCGGGTTTCCACACTTTTTTATTTCACCCATACTATGGGATTTCATTACACATTATTTTTACTATTATTCTTTGTAAATTTTTTTATCCTTTTACCTATTTGTTTTCAAAAGGGTAACAAAGTATATAATATTTCACCCCTTTAATATTTTGGGTAAATATACGGGGATTTGCTCACGTAGCATTCTCCCATGTTAACTTAGTTTTTGTCCTTAATAACATATGGTTTATCTGAAACACATGTCATAACAATACTTGCTTAGTCAAAGACATAATCAATGTTATACATGTAACATTAAAAAAAAAAAACATACCAATTTAATTATGTAGTATCTTAGTTCATTTATCTAGTTTTCCTCTATTCCATTAAACATATCTAGAGGATCAAGAAAACATCACACAATAAGTTATAAATTCGTCAATAAATCGTCTGACATAAAAAGATACTACTATAAACTTATAGATAATATTAAAAACTTATAGATAATATTAAATATATCACATTAAACACCCAAATAAAATTCACCATTTTATTTTGGATATAACAAATCATCAAATCAAGATAATGTGCTTCGATTAGGAACTTATTTAAGTCCTATAATTCAACATGAATTGAATTTGATCAACAAAATGAATTACTAGATCTAAGGGTCATCTCTCCCCTGTAGGATTTAAATATCCTCTATTGGACTATATCCTATAAAGAAAATATTGTACGCAATTCAATATTGGACGTCTCCTATATGGACAAGATGATTGTCCCCAAATAACGTGTGATGCACATGCAACACTTATCACGAATTAAGTCACTCACTCGTAAGAACACTTTATTAGGAAATAGATTGTGACTACTTTGACCCAAATGTGCCTAAATACCTCATTTTGGTAGGATCCAGTGCACAAACACTAGTATGAGAACACACAAAATAATTTCTATATAACATTAGCTCACACCAAATAATCTTATGCTTTGTGTCCACTATGAATATTTCATAATATGTAGCAGGTTACTAGAGTTCATAAAAAATGAGTTTAATTTTCCATTCCTTTAGCTATGATCACTAACTGTTAATGTTTCCAGCAGTGTAGAACAATCAAATGTTCAAAAGAACACACAATTATACTTATCGAGAAATTAAAATATAGTACTCTACACTATCCACATATTTATTATGAATATTATTCCTCAAACTTAAGTTCCTCTTTCTCAAGTCTTAAGGGTTTTCTCTAAGAGAGCTCGAATGATTCATACAACCATAATAATCACATTACACTTTATGCATGACATTCAATAATATATGAGTGTGATGTAAAAGTATAGATACCTTTTAATCAAATACTTTATCAACAAATGGACATGTATCAACAACAAACAAGGTTATCAACACTTTCCTTTCTCCATAGTGAAAAAAATCAATGACACGCTATGCTAAAATTTCCAAATTTTAATCAACTCACAGTTTTATCTATGCACAATTGGGTCACAGTCATATCTAAGGGTAAAAAATAAGATCATATTGACCAACACAATCTAACATCATATGCATACACACAACCTTTATCTCATATTATCGAGGATATAGAGGACTTTAGTATGATAGGCATAAAGATAAGCACATATATGACCTCGCCTCTCAATATAATATGGATTTAATAGAGGATTTACCTAGTTAGATCTTAAGTAATGGAGTATATATGACAACCAAGTTTGGAAGGAATTTAATTACATATATTCATACCTCATCTCTGTGTTTCTAGATGAACTCGTGGAACATATTTTTTCACTCATACCCAATTTCATTTCTTAGGCGTTCGTTATATCAATATACTATTGAAAAAGTGTTTTCTTCCCTTCTCTGTTTTCAAGTGTTAAGATTTCTTCCTTGTATTTATTCACAAACCTTATTAAATGTAGAATTAAGTGATCATTTCAATTTGGAAAATAATCTCTTTATTATATACATGGTTGATGTTTCCTTTTTCACCTTTTTATTGTAAGTCTCTGATTCTAAAAATCATTTTCTTATGTTTGTTGATTCCTCCATTATGTTGGGCTATTCTACACACATAATGGTTTTCCACCCATTCTTCCATAATTACATAGAGTGCCAATTTATCAACAAATAATGGAATTAAACACAATGTAGCCTGATACATTGAACCTAATTGTGAATATAAAAATAAAATCCTCTAGAGTTGATAGAATTTTATAGCTTATTCCTACAGGAGCAATATTGCAATATACAAGAGTTTGAATAGACAGTCATCGAAGCATGATTATTTTATTCTAAAATAATTGACAGCTACCAATAAGTGGATAAGTGCCTTGAAAACCCAGTATACATGAAAATTGGAATTCCACGCCATATTATATGTGAAAAACCCCTTTTCCATATTTCAATGATGGATGTCCATGCCTAATTGTAAAACTCCCATTTTAGTATATATAAAAGTTTGTTCGAAAAGGTTGTGAATTTTGGCTAACACTCTGATTTTGTAAGCTTATCTTGGTGAATATTTTTCATACTATTATAACTGTTGAAATGAAGGCAAACATGTTAAGATATGTTCTGATCTTAAGAGAATGTGTTGCTAACTTGGATTCTTGCATGCTGTAATTTATTGCATAGGACAACAGTTATTGTGCTTGTGTGTTTGCTGATGTGACGACAAATTGTCGTATACTTGCTAAACTCTCTTTGCTGATTGACAACACACCTTGAATCAATTTTATTGATCCAAAGTATGTTGTGGTCTTCTTGTGATTTCTGTGTCGATTTACTCTTTAACCGAACCGGAGGTTGATATGAATGTGCAGCGCCTGATTGCAGGTATGAGCAGCTGGCACGTAAATGCCAACGACAAAGGTTCGATTCTTGAACCCTGTACTGTCGAACTTAAGACCTCGTGAGGCAAGAAATGCCTGGACACGGGTGGCCTTGGCATGTGATCCAAAGGACGGAACATCCTGCACAACATTGTTATGAGAGTCAGTTGAGAGATTGGGTTAGAGGTTGATTAATGTTAGTGGTTAGAAGGAATTAAATCCTAAGCTAATCCTAAGTTCTAACATGCATCCTAAACTACTATCCTAAGTGGATTTTTAAATTACAAAAAAAAAGGGAAATAAACCTAAGTCCTATTAATCTAAAACTAAACTATGACCTAGGTGAACACTAATATACAACCTAAACTAATCCTAACCTAAAGGGGACGCACAGACCCTTGGAGGGAGAGGATAAGGATGAAGGGGTATTCAATGGCATTTATTGGGGAGTCCATACATGGACAGCGCCAGTTTGGCGGGGCAGGTAAGTGGCGGAGGTATCTATTTGGAGATGGAACCAAATTTGGTTTTGCATGGGAAATTTGAAATTTAGAGTTCGCCAACTCAAGTTGGTAGTGGCGTGGGAAATTAGGAAAAAGGCAGAGCCTTTAATGCATTAAATTCTCTTGGTCCTCGCGACCAGCTCGCCTTGGAAAGTGTATGAGGGAAATTTGATTTTTCATTGTGTCGATTCAGACTTTGCAAAGTTGCTCTGCATTTGGTTTTTTTTTGTTTGGTTCAGTCGAACCAGTTCTTTGGATTTATCACTGTTCTTTGGGAAATTGGAGGCTGTTGCTGAGCCTGAAGAGGAAAGGATTGTTGGGAAGTTCTTGCTGTCACCGTGGAAGGAAATATCTTCGGCAAACGTAGTTTTCTTCGAGTTTTGGAAAAGAAATTTCAGGCATGTTAAGCCCTTCTCTTTAAAAATACTTGCTTTGTTTAAACGTCTCATTAAAACAACCCTGCTCTTGGGTTTTGGGTTTATTCGATTTTTCTGTACTTGTTTGAAATGATATGAGTGGAATCGTTTCTAGCTGTTGTGTTGATCTGTCTTTGCATGAATTGAAGTAGGAATTACGAAACTGCTGTGTGGGTTGTTTGACAGTTTGGAGAATTAGAAATAAGTATTTTCTTTCTCTGTTCATGTTTATATGAAAACGGAACAGAGCAGTATGAGTTGTTCTCCTTACTATGCAATTGTTCTTTTGTTAAATGAATTTGAATGATCAAAGCAGTACAGGCAGTAGGAGTTGTCTTTCGGTGTTGAACATTTGTTCTTTTGCTATATGAATTTCAGTGATGAAAACTGTACAGGATGTACGAGTTTTTGAAGTTGTTTCTTATTGAAAATTTTAAGGAAATAGATCCTTTTCCTTCTGCTGTTTTGGTTTTTGATGGAAATGGCATTTGGGTTTTCCGTGAGCATATGAACTCGATTCAAAGGAAGTAATAGTAATATTTTAATTGCTGTTCCTTTTTCTTGCAAAAGAACTGAACGAATACGTTTTGGGGTATTCGTGAAAGTAGGAGAATGCGGCTGTTCTTTCTTCTGAACTTATTAATGAATGGTGTTTCTCCTTGCTGTGAGGATAGGATGATTTCGTTGTGTTTTAATTGATGCTATTCGGTCTTCCTGTTCGGACTGTCGTCACGATTACTGTCTCGGCTTGTTTTCTGTACAAGATGATGGAAAAATATAGAAATTTGGGTTATTGCTTGAGTTTGTCTTAACTGCACCAAGCTTATATATTTAATACCCTATGCGGGTTTTCCTTGACAGAGATATTGATATATGAATATATATATATTTTGAGTTCTGTATCTCATTAAGAAAAAGGAGAATGCTGTTTTTGGAACTAATTGTTGATCGAGATAGAACTCGAATTGGTTATTTCATTGTTTGCGGTATTTTGGATATTCATTGTTTGTGGTATATTGGATTGGAACTGCACAGGTTAGGTGAGTTGATTTTCAATATGAACGATTGTTCTGTTATCTTTAAAAGTTGAGCTGTCATGCTTGGATAAACACGACTTGGATGTTTTTAGTTCATCCTGAGCAAAATGATCATTTCTTAATGAAATTTTAGGGACATGAATTCTTCTTTATGCTGTTTTCGATTCAAAGGAAACAATAAATTGGTTTTGATGAACGTTATAAGTTCAGTTTGACAAAGATTACAGTGACATTTAGATGGTTTCTGAGTGTTGATTATTTTTCTGTACAAACGGAAATTTTGAATGTTTTGTGTGGTCTTCTGATCTTTGCATTGTCATTTAAGCAAAAATGAAATCGGCATGAGTAATTCTTGTTGAGTTGAAGAAAATGATTGTTTCTTATTTGAATAGTTAAAGGAACGAATCCTTCTCTTTGGGCTGTTTGAATTCTGGAAATAGCAATATGATTGGTCTTGCTGTAGGTAACAGCCATGAATGAATTTTATTTTGAACGGAATGCGTTCATAGAATTAGGAAATCATGTGATTAATTGATTGCATGATTGTATAACTGTTTATCTGGTTTAAATTACAGTGAAGAAAGTATGGGCTCTTCTAGTACAATAAGTGCATAGTATGCATCCTTATACTATTTGATCTATGATAAATACGATGTTGTACTAACCTGTTTCGGATATTCATATGAGCCTGATTTAAATGAAGTATGGATAAGGACGATGAATTCTTCCTTGTTTTCATTTAAAGATGATTATGAATGAAATTACTCTTGCTGCCGGAAAGTGAATTCTGAATGGATTTTGTAAGTTTCACTCTGAACTGTTATCTTGATTTGTGTCTCGTTTGGATTCCATTTTTAGGACAGTCATGTGGAAAGAAATAGGGATATGGATGAATGACTTGGAAAAATGATCTTTTCTTCTTTCATTCAGTTGAAAATTTGTAATCATTATTGATGAATTTTGTGGTGCTTAGATATGAGCAACTATATGCATTGCTGTTCGCTTTCTTGTCTGTGCTTGATTGCGTGGAATCTAATATGATGCATGAACTGAAAGGAAGGTAATGGGTTTACGTTTCAGTTAGTTTCAACCTTTGCATTTATTATTAATGAAAGGTGTGGAAAGGATAACAGTATGTTATATCAGCAGTATGTTACTTGTATTTCTAAACTTTTCAAATACTGCAATTTGGAACTTGCAACGGTTATGTGGAAAATGGGACAACAGTTCTTTGGCTGATTGTGATGATATTTTGATGGTTCAGTTGTTATGCTGATCTTCTTTTTGTGTGCCTATTCTTGATTGATGTCTTACTGTCGTTTCATAAAAGCAGGGTTCTTTTATTGAGACAGTTAGTTGAAGCACCTCATTTTTATGATAAGTGCTTAATATGCTCAGTTCATTGAACTGACCCGTGCAAATCATTTTGCAGATGGAATTTGATTAGAATGAAGACATGGCTTTTTTCTGATGCTTCTTGATTGGTTGAAGATGAATTGTATTTATTTACTTTTATTCCTCTTCGAGGAATTGTGAAAAGAAGAAAGTATATTCTTCTATCTATGAGTTGTAATGATGTTTTATGTAAACAATGTCCATTCAGTTGGATTGGAAAATGTATGGATTATGACATGAATTGATGAATACAAATACAAGTGTGATATTTTAATAATTATATCAGTTTGATATTGTTGACTAAATTGGAAATATAATGTTATTTCTTGATTTGGATTAATTTAATTGTCCTTGGATGGATGTTAAAAAGGAATTGATATCTATTCTTACCTAAATGCAACTTTTAAGTTGAAATGTGCAATTAGTTCATACTTGGGTAAAGATGAATTTTTAATTGACATTAAAAAGGATTAGGAAGAATATGATTCCATAACTGATAGGTATTCAGGATTAGCTTGGAAGCTAAGGAATATCAATTAACTTCAGAGTAATCGAACTTCGCTTTCGAACTCCATCAATGACCTCGTATGTTAAATTCAGAATAAAGGATATGGGATAAGCATATCCATAACTAATGGACCTTAACTATGTAATGTTGAGGAAAATAAATGAATACATTTATTAGGAATTAGACCTCTTTAAATGACGTCTAATAAGCTAGAATTCTGAATTTAGTTACAGTTGGAAAAATCTTGGTTAAAGTTTAATAGGTTAAACTTATCACGTCCGTCGGTAACGGGCTGCTTAATCCAATGATTAAGAAGAGAACCAAGTAGAGAAATGCAGCCCTTCGGCACGAAGGAGAAGATGCATAACAAGCTAAAGGACGGATTTAGTCTCTCTTAGCTATATACAACTGTAACGGGAACGAGGATAAAGGGATCAACATGGTTGCTGAAAGTTGATTCTTAATTATTAAGATCATATCCAAATCACTTGAGCAGGATGTGTACTCTCGATGGGAGGATTTCGTAGGACATTGACATACGCCAGCTACAGCAAGGTGTCTTCATGAAGATGGGGTCTTCATGACGACACAATGTTGCAGCTGACATATTGCAATGCCCTCCTGAATTAAAACATCAAGAATACATAGGCTGAATGTGAAGTTCTTGGCAGGGAATAGGAGTATGATCAGGTATACGGAGTGACTCCGGGATACTAAAGATAACTAGACACACGGAGTCGTGGGGAACAACACCGTATGTCTGCGTATCTTTAGTTACCAGGAGTGCCTTCCTATATTCGTTCATATTACTAGTTAGAAATTGGAAGTTTAAAACTGATCTTAAACTGAGAGGACTGGTAGGAACCAGGAAAGACCATTCTAGATAACAGGTGAAGTGAAGTGAAGGACGTATTCCATTGATGTGTATCACATCCAGGAATATGATCATGCAAAGCATGTGAAAATTTTTGGCCAAAGTATCGCAAGTGCTGGTTGCGTTGTCCTTATCACTTAATTTAAGATGCAGGATGTCAGATGAATATCAGTAATAGATATTCAGATAGGCTTCTTAAATGGATCACTTCGAGAACCGGAAATGGTTATGAGAACTGGTATATATAATATACTATGCATAAACGAACATGAAGGATCGGTTGTTGCCGAGTCATGAAATGAAGGATCGTTGAAACTCCGAGCCATGAAAATGGAAGATCGGCAGTTCCTCGAGTCATTTACAGTAGCATATAGAATCTGTTATAGGATTGAATGGCATTGAATGTGTGTTCCATATTGTAAATATGCAAACAAGGAACATTAGTTTTAAAAAGAAATTGTGTGATCCAAACTGTGTTGTTTGGGCAGAGAACAATTATTAAAACTTGAACGTGTGTTTAAATTTTATAATTCATAACAGAGAACGTTATCAATTTTTTTTTTCCCTTGTTCTAGTATCTTAAAATGAGGATGTTACAAATTAACAAAAGCATACCCATTTTATAACCTACTAGTTCTAGCATGTTGTCACATGGCTGGAGCTTATTCCTCGTAGTCATAACTAAGTTTAAAATAAAACTATAGTCAAGTATATTATAATTATTACCTTCAACATAATTAATAAAATTATATAATTCAAGTAATTCGATAAGTATATAAAATAAATTCCCATCGCATAATAGTTAATAATTTGGTTTAACAAAAATAAATTTTTGAATTATCACCTGAATCATTCATTATCATTAGAGATTAGTCACTTCTAGATCGATCACTTGGAGACATGAACCAATCGACTAGAGTGAGAAAGGAAATCCCGTGGTGAACAACATTGATCACATATTTAATATTTTTGAATGGACCTTTGAATTGATCTTAATCACTACAAGATCAGTCACTTCAAATTTCACTATTAATTACATAGATAAGAGAAAAGAGAATTCACAAGAAGAACATTTATTAAATGATTTCTTTCAATCCCACATTCATATGTCAACAAGAATATTAATGTTTTATAATCATATATATATATATGTGAATCTTGTGGGAGTATTGTGGAAACAACGTAAATATTTTAAATGTGGTAAATAAAATATTCAAGCTCAAAATGGGAACTTGGCCCAATAACGGGGTCCCAATAGTTATCCAATGACGTATCGAGTCACCATACAATCACGAGGTTCCATAATTCTTAGGGGTCTCAGGCGACAAGAGGACATGTCTTAGATCAGTGAGGGGAGCCAAAATGCACAAGATCATGAGATCACGAGTTCAGTCAATAATAGGCTTTGGTTATTTATACCAATCACATTGTTTGGATAAGCTAGTAGGTTTGAGAAACATAAAATTATGCAAAAGAGAGGATACAGTTGCTACTATCTTTGGCTCTTAGGAATCCATAGATTCAAACATTTGTAAATTTGGCAGCCTAGACAAGTGAACACTTGAGATTGCGACACGTGGTCAAATACTAGATACTTGGGATTCTCGAGGTTCATAGTGTCATAAGTTTCCTTAAAGTTCACAAGTCCTCAGGGTTCACGGGATCTCATATTTTCTCAGATCTCATAGATCACAAGATCTCTTACATGAAGTTAAAGCCTTTTGATCATAGGGATGAAATAATAACACCGCCAAATCATGGGGTAACAAGTCAATAATATACATTTAACCCTTTTATTTTCAAGGTCGAGGTCGGGTAAAAAGACATGATTTAACAATTCTCACACAGTTTTATAGGAGCTAAAAATTGTCCCACAATTTGTCCTATCTTACTTGTAGCCCTGCAAACTGGTAAGAATTGATAAAAATGACAATTTTCAAGGAGTGAAGCTTCACTGGTAAATTATTTAGGGACCCATTATGGAGCTAAAACATTTACCAAAGTTTCACCATTTAAGTCTAATCTCGTCAATATTTATCCTCTTCTTACCAATTTAGGCTAAGTCTTCCAACTAGCCCTTTCTGGGTACAAAACTTAACATTCTGAGCAAAGTACAAACTTTTAGGAAAAAATATTTACACTTCTTAGTACCCTTTATTCTCCTTTGTCTTTGTGATTAGTTTCAAGTTCGAACTCCAAGCTTAGTCTTCCCAACACAACTTTCTCCCATATAACTAGGTCTCTTATAAGGCTTAACTAGGGTTTTGATAGTTTCTTTAGGGTTTGACTCCTTCCACTATTTTACAACCTTTGAAACCCCTTTTACCAACTTATCCCATCTCATTCATGCTCATTCAATGTTCAATCACTTGGTTTACACCATCCATGCAACATTTTCCTTGTTTAACCTTTAAAGCTTTCTTGCTTTTCCTCTAGTCCTAACAGACCCTATTCTCCGTTCTTCCTCTCTTAGGAATCGTATGTTCTCTAATAGTCTTCTTTACATCTGTAACATATGCTCATTAACTTCCACGTTAAGGTATTTAACTAATTCAACCAACATTTACCATCAAGTAGCATTTTCCTCCTTTCAAGCTACTTCTTAGGGCTGTGTTATGACAATCTAGGACTCCACCTTATTTGCAACTCTACAAAGTTTGTAACCATCTCTCAAGGCCTTCAGACATAAATAATACCTCCCAAATATTTAAACCACTCACTCACCCTTGTTTAGGTATGTTCCTTGTCTTTTGGCTAACTAATCACTTGATAACTCTTAATGAGGATGACACATTACAATCAAGGTTTTCTAGAAGGTTATAACTCTTTAAGGACTCCATTCTCCTTACAAGGTCTTCGACAATATTTCCAAGCTTTCTTGCCAATCTAATATCCTTCACTCACTCTATAAGATCAATGTATCACTTCTTAAGAACTGATTGTCATAGTCCTAACATTGACTAGTTCTCCATGCCTATCTTGCAACTTAGGAATTATCTTCCTTCAAGGGTCTCTGCAAAGGTTCTTTAAGGTTTTAACAAGTTTATTCCAACTTCATAAACAACTGATATTGATAAAAATTAAGAAACAAATACTACCACTTGTATTCTTCAACCTTGCTTCCATAGTCCAGTAGCCCTGCCACACTAGTGTTTTAATGATAACTTTTTACAATCTTCAAATTTTGACAAACAGAACTACATTCTAAGTACCCATTAATCCATCATACCTTCCCTATTAATTTTGTAGGATGATCTTATAATGATTCTTCCCAGAATAGAATTGGATGACTCAATTAGGCCTCATAATACACATAGTTAAGATTGTCAAGAAAATATGCATCCGTACAATATCAAAATGCTCTAAATCTTTCAAATATCCTTAATAATCACCCTAAGATTATATGTATCAAGTTTCAAGATAATTCATCCATGGAACACAAAGTTACACTCTTTTTTACTTCCTTGCCCTGGCCTAGGGTTTCAAACAACCAAAGAGGGTGATTTAAACATATTTTACAGAAAATAATGATTCAAGGCTTCTTACTTTACTCTAAAGTTTTGTTACATCCCATCACACCTTTCCCCTTTAGAAACCTACTCTTAAAACCCTTAAAGTTTTCCACAACTTCTAATTTTTCTTCATCTTTAATACTAGAAATTATGTTTCTAGGTACAATTCTCTTATTACTTCTTCAATTTCATTTTCTTACCATGTCACATTTGTTGAAAGAAATTTCATGCATGTAGAAGCATATCACCACTCACTAGGTACTTTCATTCACCATTTATTCTACTTTTCCATAACAAGGAGCTAACATTATACCAAGAAACCCTTCTTGAGTAGCATTCAATGATCAATACAATATATCAAGCCTTCTAACTTTAACATTACTTCATCCCTTGTTTCACAGATCATACTTCATTCCTTAAGTATTGTACAAATATTTTTAAAATTTAAAGAAATGCAAGTATACCTCGTTCATGCCAAAATATTTAAGAACATCAATATTTTATAGCTTTATTATTGACCGAGATCTCTTACAATGGTTCTTCACTTTTTGCAGATCTCTTGAGAATTTCCATGGCTCCTTCACACGTACCACAACCTCCTCACTCCTTCCAAAACATGATTGCTCTCTTACCATTCAAATTTCCTCCATTTAAAACAAGAAGAGGTAGTTTCAAAACCACCCAACTAGGGTTTTAAGATGACTATGGTATTCACAACTCAAGTTAAAGTTAAATGCACCTTTATACCCAACATGAGGTCATAAATGACCTTTTACAAGCATTGATAACCCTTTCACTTTACATTTGAACCCTTCATATCAAACTTAGCAATTCAAATTTTCAAATACAACATTTGGAGGGAAAATTCATAGTTTTTAATTTACATTGCAAAACCAGTCCTCAAGGACTCAAAACACACTAAGACACCCAAATGACTCCCTAACACCTAGAGAACCCAAAAACAAAGCTTTATTCATCTATACAGCTGATGCTCATGCATTAGATCCTTATAGATCACATGTTCTGATACCAAATGTGATGTGCTTATTTTACAATTCTTTAATTAAGATTTATACAACAATATATAGATTGAACATAAAAACATTCAATTGAAATACACATTATAAACACATCAATAAATACTTAACTAGATATCATAAATAAAGTTACACAAATCAAAATTGTATCTTATCATTAATGGTTTCATGTTTCAAATACATGTATTTGAGGGACCTTCGGGATAACAACCCAACTCTCATAATGGAAGTAACATGCACATCATATTTTACACAATGAGGAATATGTATCATTAACACATGTACATACAATTTACTAACCTCGTCTAGGGACATCTAGAGTGTACTTAGAACCCACCCCTAGTCAAATGCACTCTATGCACCCTGTCTCAATCGGAAGGTACTTGTCTTCCTTTTATTAGGTTGTCCCCTCACACATGGTAAGTCATCTCACCTTAAGTGACGTCATAGGTCTTAGGTGTCACTAGGAGCTATGACAGATTCCGTCATAGAATCTATCATACGCATCTATGTGTGTCAATGCATCATACAGGAGTTACATTCCATTTTTGGATTGTAACTCCTTTATCCCTTATGGAGGTATGATGGGTCTTGCATTGGGAGTTACACAACACTCCTATTTGTACTTATTTTTCTGATTTATGAGAATGAGCAAAGATTTGTCTTGCATGCACAATTTTCATCTTGGTCAATTGATTGCTTAGTACTTGGAGCTACGTCATGATTCCATTCGAGCGCAACTTGGTTGATGTGTGTGTATTATGGCTTGATCCTCATACTCACATTCTCTCACATAGTATTAAAGCACATTTTTGGGAATCATGTCACTTGGAACTTTCATTGCTTCCTATTATCAGTTTCATGGTTTTACTATTTTCTTGTGATTTTTTTAACTATATTCATTTTGTGCTCTACTTTCATTAATTTGGTTTAACTAGTTGTTTGTGGAGTTTTTCATGTGTGTTTGGGTGTTTAGTGTGTGCAGGCTGCATTTGGAGGTATAGGGGTTTCTTTTCCAAATCAGGGTGTCTACGGATAAACTTGGCAGAAAAATTTTTTTGGAGGTATTTTCTGGTTTCAGTGTTTAGTTATTTGTATTAAAAAAAATTCCTATTTTTTTCTTTTGGCCTATGTTATCAGCTAATTTTGACTTCACAAAATTATAGCGTGATTTTTTTTCGGAAGTGTATTTTCTCATGGTTTATCACCCTCATTGTGATTGTTTTATTCTTCTGATCGTTTTGGCCTTCGTTTCATCCATTTTGGGTAAGTACTTCTCCCGTTGTGTCGCAAACCACATTTAAATTAATTAATTAATATTTAATTAATTTCTTACCCTTTTATTTAGTAAAATTAATTTTATTAAACTTGGGGGTTTTTAATGAATAAATATTAATTTAATCTTCATTAAAATTGATCAGCAACTTTGGAAGAAATTTTCTCATTTTCCCATTGCCATGGGCAATTAAAATTCCACCTCTAATTGTCAGGAATGCCAAGTTGGCTCTCCACGCCCTTTTTTCCCTTTCCTGGAAAAGTTTTCATTTTCCCCCGCTTGTGGGAAATTCCCTTGTTGATTGACAACACAACTGAATGTTAAACGACAAAATATCTCCCATTTTCCCATATGGGGAAATGGAGGGGAATTTCCAGCACACTTTGCCATCGTCACAGAGTAACAAATGGTTAACTTCTTCCCATATTCCCCTAGAAATTAATGCCCACTACCCGAGGAAAGTGAAAATTGGTTATTCAACGGGAAGAAGAAGAAACCGTTACGAGAAAGCTTCTTGGATCCTCATAACTTTCCTCCGTGAAACTCTATGAGAACAGTCATGCGAAAGTAATAAAGAAGCTTTAAAGATATTTATTTCCAACTTCTTATTATTTCCCTTGTGCAGAAATTTTTTTCCGAGAAAGTGTTTTTCAAAGGATTCATAACACATTCCTCACAGACATTGACTTTTCACGCAAAGAGAAGTGGAACTCATTACTCAAGAAGCAATAGTCCACGCAAAAGGTGTAACAAAAGGAGGTAAGATCCATGCACCAGTTAAAGCAGCCAAAACATAGCCCATGCAAAGGAGGTGAGATCCACGTTGCCAAGGGAGAAAGGATTAAAGCTCATGCACAATTGTCCACTCAAAGAAAGTAGAAAATCAGTCAAAAGAAGAGAAAAGAAGAATCTTTCCAATCACTCATTCAAAGACTCACGCCAAGACAAAAAAGAAAATCCCAACGCATTCACAGTCAAAGAAAAGCCATAAGCTTGTAGCTGTTAAAACAAAAAATCAGGAGATCCACGCTAGTAGATTGAAGCTGGAAGGCCACGCATTACAAGGAAAGCAAACCGTTCATGAAGAAGCCCATGTAGACAATAAAGAAAATACCACGAGTTGGTAAAAAGAATAGCCTACGCAGAGATTCATCTCTTATAGATTGATTGCTGGTCCTATGATTGATTTACTTAGCAGTGAGAAGTATGAGGCCTTTATGAAGCATTTGGATACATTTGCATGTTTTCCACTCCAAAAACGTAATAATAACCAGCTTATTCGTATTAGCAATCTTTAACAGAAAGCATGGCTGTTGAAGCTTTACGCACTGGAGTTACACACAAGTGACATGGATGTCATTATACATCGTGAAAGTTACTGTCGTCTGATTTCACGACTGTTTTTTCAGGATAGTCGTCATGTGGATCAAAATAATTTGGGTTTTCGAAACTTTGGTATCCAATAACATATAAATGGTACAAATGAAAGCATTAGTAAAATAAAGGTGCTCAAACTACTTGATGTCATTCAATTTCGACCTCATGAAATTATTTTTAACTTTCCACAAGCAGTCCTGAATTTTAAGCAAGATTTGTTTACAAGCGTCGTGGTGGATATTTGTTCAAAATATGGAAATATACACATGGTGTGCGAGTTGTTTGACAAAATGCCTCAAATAAATTTGATCTCATGTTGTGACTGCAAGACATGCATCAAAATGTTTTGTGTAAGCATTCTCAAAAATTATTTGAAAGAGACCACCGTCCATGCAAGGAAGAATCAATTACAACTAGCAAATTTAGTGAAGGCCATCCTAGTGCAAGAAAACAATTGATGCGGAATGAAGACTGTTGTTGTTTGTATCTGTCAAAGTAGTCAACTTTGGAGCTTGATATCTCGAAGCAAGATGATTTTTTTGAAAAACCAATCATTTCCCACAATGTTACTCGTGTTAATGTGCTTCTATACACATTCTCAGAATCCTAGCTCTTCATTTGATATTTTTCACGGACCCAAATAAAATGTAGTTCATTTGAATGTCGCTGCATGCACAGTTTCAGCTTGTCAAAAGGCTTATTTTGAGAATCCGTATTTCGGGCCTGAGTGGTTTTCAAGAAGAATGATTTGGTTCTTCGGATTCTCCCCACCTTCATGTACTCCTTTTCCAAGTTGCAAATGCGCAACACCTCATTTGATATTTTTCACGAACCCAGATAAAATGTAGTTTGTTTGATTTCGTTGCTAGTGCAGTTTTCAGTCTCTCAAGTAAGCTCACTTTGAGAGTCAATATTTTGAACTCGGATGATCGTCAAGAGAAAATGTTTGATTCTTCATATTTTCCCCACCTTCATGTGCTCCCTTATTAAGTTGTAGATTTCCAAGGAGACGTTTGGTATTTTTCCCAGGCTAAAACCAAACAGAATTTCCGCAGTTTTACACTTGCATTTTCCTAACAGTTTCAGAAGAGTCATCTTTGAACTTTAATATTTAGCTAAATAATTTGATTTGGAAAAAACTCTCTGATCTAAAAACTTGTGGTACCTTAATAGACTCCCTCATCCAGTGATATTTTCTCAGAACAAGATTTGCTATTTTTCTCAGGGTGTTTTCAGAGGCAATTTGTTTAGTTTTGAAGTAAAGAAGTAATAGCTTGAAATCAAGCTTCTGTCACAATCGTGTCATCTTTAAACAAAGAAGTGTTGCGGTATAGGTTCCAGGGTAATATACCCACCTTGATGCTGCATTCAGAGTATGAGAACATCATGGATACTAACTTGGGACACGTCAACATAAGCCAGTTCTGTGATCATGTATCAACTGAAGGCGAGTTAGAATTTTCCCGGTGCTTGTTTCAAAACGGTCTCTCACGTGCGACAACCTTCCCAATTTTAGTACAGACTCCTGAATTGGTCATCACTTACACGGAGCACTATGACACCTACACAACGTGGCGATTCAACTCCAATGGGTCCGAAGTAAAAGCGACCTCGACTTATGAGCTATCAGTCTTGTCTCCGTAATGAAAACACTTCTTGATGGCACCAATGGGTCACCTCTGAATTCCTCATTATGTGGTATAGGTCATAGCTATTAACAGAGGTCTCTTCGAAGTCAAAAGTCATTGTTATTGGTAGAGATCGATAATGGGAGAAGCGTGTTTACATCAATTGTCTTCACTTGATCATTGTGGCAGATCTATTCATTGAAAAACCAAGACCAACGACAAGTGTGGTTATGCGGATCATCATGCAAGGCCACATTATTCAAGCGTGTCCCTGTCAGCTCTCAGTTAGCAATGGGCACGATGCTTCATGAGCCAGTCTTAAAGTTGGAGCATTCTTGAATTCGATGATCGTGAGTGGATCAGAATGGTAACACTTCAGGATGGTGACAAAGATGAAATACATAACTCCAGGAAGTGAATTGCAATCTGGATTCTTGGAAGAGATTTTTAATGGTGAAAGATTAAGAGCTGGATTTTGACAAACCAATGTGGCATAACGAATACGGTCTTGTGATAAATGAAGAATTCACCATGGAAAGGTATTCAGAGCATGTAGAGAATTGTGTGTAATTGTGAATGTGAATACAAATGAAGACAAAATTGCTCATACTGGAATGCAACTCAAATAGATAGGTGAATGAATTGCTCAAGCTTCAAGCTCAACTCTCTTGTCATCTGGAGGATTGCGTAGCACAGTCAATGAGTTCATTCTCGTACAACTGGGATAGGCGGACTCTTGAACCAATGGATAAGGCACTGATCCTAGGTGTCTTGATCTAGGTGACGTGTTGCTAACTAGGATGTCTATGTGTGTGTCCAACTCATCTAAGTGGGGTGCACATGTACCCACTTCATTATTGTAATAATTGATTGGGTCATTTAAGTTATAAAGTTGTAATATTTTAATAAAGTAACATTACTTTATTAAAATAAAGTCATAAAGTTATATTATTTTAATAAAATCACTTTAATTTATTATCAAATGACCTAATTGTGCCCTAAAGTAACCCTAACTACTTTTCAACCAACTTTTGGGTTATAAAAGGAAGTTAGGGGCTCATTTGTAAGGGTGACTTTGAGAGAGGAAAAGAAAATACTTTTGTGTGCAAGCTTTGTTTTAGGAAATAAACTTTGTGTTCTTTTATGAGGACATTTTGGAGTTAATAAAATATGAACGTTGTGTTCCATTCATTATCTCTTGTAGCATTTAATGTTCTTATGTTCAGTAGATGTTAGTGTTTAAATCCTGCATGCGAATATTGTCTTTGATCTTATTGTCAACACTATTAATATGTTGTTCTTGTTCACAATGATCAAGCTTTGATATTTACTTGCTCATGTGTGTTCCCTTTCACTTATTCTTGTTTAGCTTATTTAAACTGTGTTTCATTTGAGTTAGTTGTTGATTGTTTTGCTTCTTCTATATGCAATATTAGGCTCTATTTTTACCAAACTATTGTATGCTCCTTCCATCCATTTATTTCCTTCAATCCATTTAATTTTCTTCATTCACTCTTATTTCCATTTAATGTCCCAAAACACCCCACACATAAAATTTTGAATGTATAGATGTAAATATAGTTTTTGTTTTCAATAAAGACAACCTCACCTTCATTGAGGAGGGACTTTGTCCCCTTACTGTTGCATGTCATTTGCATGCATGTAAATCCATACGCTAACACCCTCAAAGGTTGTATTCCTCCTCCCTAATACTCATTACTGCCCTGCACCTTGTTCCTCTCCTAGCTCTCCCTAGATCTCTATGGGCTCCTCACTAAGCTCATCTGGCCCTTCCCTCCACCCAACTCAGGTTTTCTCTCCTGGCTCACTTGACCGAGCCCTCCTTAGCTCATCGAGCTCATGTTAAACATGTAGACCAAGCCATCTCAGGCTCGGTCTCTCTCGTCACACCTCGGCCTCGCCAACCTATGTGGTTGCTTGATTGAGCCACCTCGAACTCAGCCCCTCCCCCCGCTATCTCCAGGAATGTTGTTTGGCTCTTTCAAGCCCGACCCCCCATCCTATTTGCAGGTTCATCGAGGCCTTGATGTATCCCACATCGAGCCTAAGATTTTTTTCCTTGATGTGCTCGGTCCCATGCTCGCCTTACTTGGGGTCATTCCTTCTCTTACCATTAACCTCATCAGGCTCTCTCTCTATGTCTCCATTGTCCACTCTGCTTTGACCTCCCCCTCAATTTGGGCTCGACCCTGTCTTGGCTCTGCGGGCTCTATGCAAGTAACCCATGCCCATCTCTATTTTCGAGATCATTATTGGATCTGTCCGACCTCCTTAAACCTTACCTCGACCAATTTTATTTACAAAACTCGGGCTCAACTCTTCGTGACTGTGAGCTCATTCCATGTGTGATTGTTTCCTCATTTGTTGTAAGCCCCTATTTCCTTGCATTGTAACACTCCTCTTAAACTCTCTTCCTTCCTTGCCTCGGCCACATCACATCCATTTTTATGGTGTTTCTTTCCACCCACCTGTCTTGACACTAGCACTGCTTACTCGCTTTGTGAGTTAATCTCCCCTCAAGCCCCTCCCCCTTGCCATGTGCGATGTAACACTTTCCTGCTACATACCTCTCCATTGTGCCACTTGGCTCTTTTTGACCATTGACATGTTTCAAATTTCCTTCCCTCCCTATTCTAATTTCTAGCCCACATTTTAATTTAAGTAGATTTTGTTTAAATTTATAGCTTAGTTATTTTTTTAACCTCAACTTATAAACATAAAACTTGCCTTTATTTATTAGGTTTTAGTTTATTTCAAAGTGGGGGAACTAATGAATTAGCTATTTATTAGTCACAAAGGGGTAAAATTAATTAGTTTCCTCATTTGTTGTAAGTAATTAACCAACCCATATATTTTTTGCATTGTCACACTGGTTAATAAAATCTCTTCCTTCCTTGCCTCGAAAACCACATAAATTACATCCAGGTTTTTGGTCTTTTTACTTCCACTCATTTTTCTTGACACTGGCACTGCTTCCTCACTTTGTGAGTTAAAAATGTTACTTTTTATTTTGTCCTCAAGCCCCTCCCCCTGTGCCATGGTGCGATTGTAACACTTTCCTTTCTACATAAAACTCTCCATTGTGATCTCCACTCTTGCGTGATTTTTGACCTACTGTAAAGTGAGTGGCCAACTGTTTCAAATGTCACACTCTGTCCCTCCCAGGGTAACACACCCTAATTCTAACCAACACATTTTAATTTAAATAGAATTTGCCACAAATTTATAGCTTAGTTATTATTGTTATAGGGTGTTGTCAATTGCTTATAAACATAAAACTTGCCTTTATTTATTAGGTTTTAGTTTATTTAAAAGGGGGGGAACTAATTAATTAGGTATTTATTAGTCACAAAGGGGTAAATTTAATTAGGAACCCATTATTTTTTCTAATCAATTGGTTAATAAAATAATCGGGAAAACTCATAAATTAAAGGTTTTTGGTCTTTTTTTTCCACTCATTTTTTTGAGGTGTTCCCCCCCTTTTTATTTTGTCCTTTTTTGTTCTTGTGTATGGTATTGTTCCTTTGCTTTCGACAAAAAACTTATTGTGATCTCCACTCTTGCGTGATTTTTCACCTACTGTAAAGTGAGTGGCCAACTGTTTCACGTCACACGAACACATCCTATTGTAACCAACCCAGTATTTATAAAATGCCACAAATAAGGGGGTTATTATTGTTATAGGGTGTTGTAATTGCATGCAAATGCATTCTCAGTTGATTCCGACATGTTGCAATTTTATGTGTGTGCGTGTTCTTGCAGCCTTCTTTTATTGTATTCTGAACACAATTTTAGCTGAGTCCAATGTCCTTCTGAGCCTGTATTTATTCTCCTTAACTTTTCTGCTCTGATTTCCTTTTTGTGGATGCACCATGGAGGATGTTCTTCACATACTTACACTTCATAGGGCTGATAATGCATCATAACCTCTACCTATTCTTCATAGCAGGGCTAATTATGCATTGTGGCATTCGAGCACAAAATGTTTTCTCATTCACGATGACCTATATCCATTATTGCATGGACAAATACTTGCCTCAAGTGATCTTGATCAAATTAAAGACTGCATTGGCTCTTGTAACATGGTCGTTGGTCATTTTTTGGAATGCACTTCTAGGCATCTCCACCTTCATGTGGTGCACACAGAGTTTCCTCGCATTCTTTGGAGCATTCTTCAGTCCTTATTTGGAGACCCTTTAGAGATTGTTTTTGTTGCTCCTTATTTTTATACAATTGTTTCCTCTCACACTTCATGTGATGATAGTTTTGTTGGCATAGATTTGTCTATTCATATTCTTGATAATGACGTTTTCTCTTATAGTTATGATGACGAGAGTACCGATGAGAATACATATCCTCCCTCTCCTGGACACCCTTTAGAGAATGTTAAACCTCCTCCTTACCCATCCGAAATCAGGAAAACATGTTCACATCCTTTTACCTTTATTACATCTAACTCCATTCCACAACTAGTGTGTGAGGCTTTTTATACTCCTCTTACTTCATGTGTTGCACTACATTATGTTTCTCTTCCTCTTGTCGAGTCCTCACACTTTTATACTTTAGAGGATTCCTTCATCTCTATTGTTGGAAGTTCCTTTTCTAAGACTTCAGTCACTTCTACCATTGTGGAGACCATCATTGATTCAGATATGCTTTTAGATCCTATTTTTATTGTTTTGGGGGTTGTTATGCCGTCACCTCATATGTACATTGCTTCCATGAATGTTCCATACCCATACTCTAATAATTCTACTTCCATGTCATTTACTTTGGTTCTTTTACACATGTTTGTTAGACCTATGTCACATTTTAGTGGACCAATTTCCGAGTTCCTTGTACTGATGCCTTCAGTTTCCTTTGCAAAGTGGGTGGATTTTGAGTACACCACTTCTGTTCTTTATAAGGTCAGAAACATTGTTCGATGTGGTTGTACCTTCTTTAGTTTACATGCAAAAGACCACATCATCGACACTCTTCTTGGAGACTTCATAGAGTTACATACTTTATTTCAAGTTGCATACTTCTTTACCGAAACCTTCACTGAAGCCAAGTATCCTTACTTGTGCTCTTTTCTTGGGTAAGGTTCACTGCACCTTCACATCTTATTCAGTCTTTCTAGTTTCCTTGTTCTTCTCTTCTCTTCTTCTTCTAAAAATATTGCAGTTTGTACATGGATACCTCAACAGACATTTAGTTGTTGGGACCCATATGACGTATATTTATTAGGTTGTTTAGGGGAGTCTTCTATTTCTTATAAGTGGATGTTTTTCCCATTGGGTTTTCCACCATTACTTGAGATCCTTATTGTACGTGGGTACATCATCAACCGTAGTTGTTGAGACCCATTTCTCTTTTCTGACTTGTCATACCTCATCCTAAGCTATGATGAGGGGGGGTGTTGGTGTGAGGGATTTCATTTGCCTCTTATTAGGTTGTCCCCTCACACATGGTAAGTCATCTAACCTTAGGTGAGGTCATAAGTCTTAGGTTTCGTTAAGAGCTATGGAATTTTTTTTCATATGCATCAATGTGCATTAGTGTGTCATATAGGAGTTACATTCCATTTTTGAATTATAAATCATTTCTCCCTTGTGGAGGTATGATGGGTATTACATTGGGAGTTACAAAACACTCCTATTTGTACTTCATTTTTTGATCTATGAGAATGAGCAGACCATTTTCTTGCATGAACAATTTGCATGGTGTTTGATTGTTTGCTTACTACTTGGAGTTACGTCACAGTTCTATTTGAGTGCAACTTGGTTGATGTGCGTGTATTTCGACTTGATCCTCATACTCACATTTCTCACACCTTCTTCTTTTAAATGGAATATGTTCTTTGATAAATCATTTATCAAATAATTTATCTAGTTCACATATTTCATAACCACATATATCATTTTCATATATTCATTCATCACATGTTCTCATATTTTTTATGTCATTCACCAAAGGTCCATGTCATTATTTATTACATGTGAATGAGTCCAACCATTTTGGATGCATCCTTTCATTACATAATTACATTAATTTCACACCCATGTTATCGGGCTTCCACCTTTATTTATTTCACCCATACTATGAGATATCTTTACATATTTTTTTACTATAATTCTTTGTACAAAGCTTTATCCTTTTACCCATTTATTTTCATAAGGGTAAAATAGTATTTAATATTTCACTCCTTCAATATTTTGGTAAATATACAGGTATTTGATCATGTAACACAACCCCATTATTGATATTTACCAAGAATTGAACTACATTTCCTAAAAGAGGGGCTCAAACTCCATGTAGTTCTTATAGTGCTCATTCGAGTGTGAATGCTATCTAGAAAGGCATTTCCTTACGTTGAAGGTATTAGTGATGATGTTTGAAGGATTTGGGGGTTTTTCAGATACACTATATGGTGTGTTGGATGCTTTAATTGAGATCTGGAAGTGATATGAGGTTGCATGAAGAAGGTCACAAGTTGACCTAGTTTGACTGGTTCAGGACAACAAGGCTTTAGTCTGAAGATTGGTCTGCAAGACCAATATATTAGATTCTTTCATGACACATATCCATTGTAGAGTGAAGAGGGATGAAATTTGATCCCATTTCATTCATTTATAAGGCTAGAAAGTGTCATCAACTGTGCAAGAAGGCCCTACTTCTAAAACTAGTTTGTGGGCAATTCAAGTTGTTTGAGAGGAGAAGTTGTTCTATTGGCTTTGTAGGCTGAATCATGATTTATAACATGATTATAAGTGTTATTTAGGTTAAAATATTTCCAATGATTGGTTTTATACCATGGTTGAGGTGTTTGGTTCGTGTTTGGTCTTCATCTTTGAAGACTAGTTTGTTGGAGGAGCCTATTTGAGCAGGAAATAGTCCTACTTGGTGGTGTTTTGAAGAAAATTGTCTAATGTAGAGGTTTGTGAGCTAATGGAGGATGTTAAGAGGATATGTTTAGTTGTGTGAAGAATTTAGAGACTTGACATTGATAGAGTGATCCCTTGGAGTTCATGGTGTGCTCGATGGAGAAGGATTTGGTATTTTTGACCTAGTTATGCAATTTTGAGTGTCTTGGTACATTGCCAACATATATGGGAATTTTTAATGATTATATATGATGTTGTAATTTTTTTTTGTGTTTTTATGACTGATCTTGAGGGTCATGGCTGACCTCGTAGTGTTTATAAGAATAATCATGTATTTAAGTGAGTGTATGTGTTCATTTTGAACTAGTGTGAGAGGGAAAAGTTTGAGCTTAGAGAGAGTGTGATAGAGGTTCAAGGACATAAATACAAAAATGAGAGAGAATATGAACTATTGAGTAGAGTTGAGAAGAAAAGCAAAAAGGGAAATTGATCTAATCAGCCCATGAATAAGCAAGATTGAGCGAAGTAAGAAAGAGTGTGTTTGAAGAGGGTTTTGAGGTGTGTGATGTAAAATTGTGATCACTATTAGTTGTAGCATTAACAATACTTCAGTGGTCTTCATATTCATGTGGTTTAGTTAGTTCTTGATCACCTTAAGGGGTTGTATCCTCCTTGCATGGTTGGTGCCTTGCTAAATAAGGGTTGGTGCTCCTTATGGGATTGGTGTCTCACTAAACAAATCTTGTGTGATGTGGCATATTCGTGCAAGTCTTTTGGTTTAAGTAATATAATCAAAAAATTTAGTGGGTTTTCTTCTCTTTGAGGGTTTTCCACTTTACATATTTTGTTCTTGCGTACTCTCTCATAGTTATGTTGATACAAATGATTCTTTCATGTTGTCAAGCTCACATTAATGCACGGTTGAATGGTTAATGGTTTATCCAAGTAAAATACAATTAGTTAAAAGTTTTGAAGGAATGATTCACCCCCCTCTTAGTCCACCATGCTTCCAATAATCAGTATCAGAGAAGGTCCTTTTGAATAAGTTTAATCACTTCAAGGAGATCCTTTGAAGCACTAAAATGGTGAGTGAGAATAGTGGTACTTCTACCACCAAATCCCCCTTATTTGATGGAACAAACCATGAGTTTTGGATCATTAGGATGAGGACTCACATTATGTCCTTAGGGTTTGACATTTAGCAATATATGTTAGATGGGTATACAGTTCCTCAGAATCCTCCCACCAATACTACAAACAAGGAGCTTAGTAATGAAAATTCAAGGGAAATGAATGCAATCATGTGTGGTCTAGCTGAATCAGAACCCTTGAAGGTCATACATTATACATTTTTTGAACCATGGTGCATTTGTGTTGTCATTGATGTCAGGTGGCATTGATGGTAAAGGTGTGATTACTAAAGTGAGGATCAGTAAGGGTCATGAAGATTGATTGACAGTTCCATCTCAATGGTGGTTGGTATTCATAGAGTGGTCTGATGGCAATTTCTTGATCAATCAGGATGGTTTCAGGGTGCTATAAGCTTGGTCAGTGAGGTTGGTGCCCACTGGAGGTATAGAGATGCTTGGTGTGCCTTTTTCAGGTATCCCAAAATTTTGAAATGGTGTTTCATGGATGTGCAAGAGCTTCTAGGGTAATCATAAGGTCATGAGTTACATGTCACAGTTGAAACTATCCCATTTAGGCCTAGTTCTAGAGCCTAATGAGGTGTAAGACCTAAAGCAGACCAAAAAAATACTATGTAAGCATGGTAGGAGCCTAAAAATTCTTCCTAGAGAATTTATGAGTATATATAGGGTATACTTAACTTCTAGAGGCAAATTTGAAGCTTTCACTAAAACTATCCTTGAGAACTAACAGTGGAAGCTTAGGAAAATGATATTGGTATCAACCGTATAAGCTCATTTATGAGAAATAAATCTATGGATCATGTAGAGGGATGTGTTGTAATACTGTAGTTCAAGTTTCATCAAAATTTGAAGAGGATTGTTGAAGATATTCAAGTTTTACCAAAACCGGGTAAAGTGAGAAGGGCTAAAATAGTGACCTATCTTCTTAGCACTCAAAAAAAAATTGATAAGCCTTATTTAGATAAATCATAAGAGGTTTTTTTGAAGATAACTCAAAGACTTAAATTTTATAAATTTTTTGAGGAAAAATGGTAAAGGAACAAAAAAGTTCTATTCATTTTTCTATCAGGGTTCTTCACTCACTAAACCTCCTTCTTGAAGCGATATACATGAAATGAGCTAATTTAACTTCAAATCAATTTTTCACGTTGTCTCAACCACTCAAGATTGTATAATTTACCTCCTAGGTAAAAATGGTGGCATCCTTGTTTCTCATGGTTAACTGTTTCGTACAGGTTTGACCCTATTTTGCAATATTTTGACTATACAATCCTAATTATAATGTTCCAAGATGTATCTCCTGCTTTTGTAGATGGTATGTGATGTGTTATTAATGTAAATAAAGGGGTATAAGAAAGTTTAGTATATGTTTGGTGTGAACATCAATCAATCTTATACTGCTACCAGTAAAGACCAAATAAGCCTAGCCAGTCATGGTTTTTGACAAATGTTTTTGTGCATAGGCATGATGTTTGAGGTAAGAAATGGATATGGGTATTTGGTACATGTCTTGGATAGTGTGTTGACACCCATTTTTTCTTTGGTAAAGTGTTGGGAAGTTTAAATATTCTAAGTCCTAAGGTTTCATGTTTTCCAAACTAAGAAACTTGTAAAAAAGAGATGTTTATGTGAATTCTTCTTCACAACTTGTACACACAAGTGGTTGGTGGTGGTGTATAGGTTGTATCTTGAAGAAATCATACAGTGGTTAGTTAGGTAAGTGAGGGTATAATGATAAGAAGGCTCTAAATGAAGGCTGCCTTGTGTTGCCTCAAGAGAAAGTACACTCAGTCCTACAAACGTTTGTTTCTCGTGTTCATTCTCCTTGAACTAGTGACTGTATTTAATGTAATAAGATGGTTAAAGAACTGAGTTCCTTAGAAAAATGTTTAATAATTCTAAATCAGAGTTTTCTCAAGTAAAACATCTCACCTTTAAGGTTGGGTCTACTTTCGTATGACCCTCTAAATGATAAGAGCATCTGGTCCCAATACATGAAGTTGTTCCCATCAATCAATGCAAGAGAAGGACTTAAATTGTATTAGGAAGCCTTGATGAAGTTACTCTTCAAGTGCAATGACATTAAAATTAAGAACGAAGTGATGAAATATCTCTAATGGATGACTAGGGTTTGAATCCTAAAACCCTAACTAAACAAAGTTTGGAGATCAAGTAAGTTTGAGCTAGTTGCCTTTATATCTGAACCTAATTGAACCTAGGGAATCTGCACAACATCGATACTCATATGAAAAGTGATTTTAAAGCCAGACTAACTGAGTTTGGGGCATACTTTTGTTCAAATCTTGAAGATGTGGTATTGTGCATGCAAATAAATTATTATCCTTCTAAAAATCATACTCCATGAAGATGGTAAGGATAATCCACCTCCTTTGATTGTTGAAAAGTGAATACAAAACCTAAAACATCTTGTCAATGCTGAGATAAGTTCTTTAAAGCTCCTTATTTTATTCAATCATGCTCCTCTATCACTGACGTGCAGACTTCTATGACTGTGAAGGTGAAGGGTTTGAAGAAACTGTGAACAAAGAGCTCCATGCCATGTTTGGTTAGTTTATAAGCTCTTGGAGTTAAATGCATATTTGAGATATGCTAATAAATCCTCTTCTTGCTCTTTTTTCAAAACTATGATGACTAGTAGCTTTTCTCCTAATGCGCTCTTATGTGCTCAAATGAAATTGAAGGCTAAAATGGCGAAGGTTAAGAGTTGTAAAGATACTATAAAGGAATATTATGTGCTTTGGTAATGTTCTCAAATGATGGTGAAACCTAACATTCATTATAAATCTACCTCAGGTCAGTTTGCTCGCCAAATTATGAGACAAGTCAAAGATGATAGTTACAAAAATATATGTTGCAGGAGAAAATAGAGTGTCAGGTTGTTTTTGAACTTCCCATTGTTCGATTTTTAAACAAAATGAATATTGACATGCCTGACAAGTCTGTGCAAGTAACTAAAGATGATTAGATGTAATCATGACATCTAGAGGCAGTTTTTGTGAATACCTTTTCATTTACTTGTACGTATGGAAGAGTGAGTTAGTTGAAAAGACTTTGAAGGTGAAGGACAAAGGTCACCCCTCATAAGTTATTATTGTTTATAAATATCTATTTTTGTGTATGGAGATGTTGTTGAAGCTTGGGAGAGCTTGCTGATGTATGTAGAATGTAGATAAGTGTATAGAGAGAGAGAGGTGTTTTTAAATGAAGTAGTGGTAATGAAATCAACATAGAGAACATTTTATGTATGAAAGGATCATCCTCATGAAGAAGAGTGCAATATTCAGTGTGAGAAATCATCTTTTAAGACCTGATGTGAGATGTGTGAGAAAATGTGTGAATGAAGAAACAAAGAATAATGAATTGATGAATATAAAGCCTGTGATCATGAGTGAGTGCTAGTCTGTGTGAAGATAAACAAAGCATGAGAATGAATATTTGATCACCATGACTATGAAGGAGCTTAGGGACATGTAAAATTAGATGTTATGTCTTCTTGACTGAGTTAGTTGCAACATCATATACATATGAAAGTGGGAGGTTTTGAGAGGGTGGTTCCCAAAGAGTATCATGAAGAGAATGAGAGTGTGAAGGCAGCCTTGTATGATATATATTTGATGTTGATCAGGTGATGAGATTGAAGGTGAAAGGAGAGTAAGAATGAGCTGATTTAGTGGTCGTAATAGGTTGTTTGAGACAAAAAATTCAGAGTGTTCAAAACCTTGTAGAAGTCTAAGTAACAGCTTAATGAATATGGAGTTGAAGCTTCCTTGAAGTTGAAGATTACATAAGGTTAGTAGGTGCTTGACTGAATTTGGGCGTTGAAGATTCCATGCAAGTAGAAGCTTGCTAAAGATCAAGTAGTTGCTTGGTTAAATTTTGGAGTCGCAACTCCATGTTGAGTTGATGCTCAACTGTGAGATCATTGTAATCTTTATAGGATATTCTTGTCCAAGTTAGTGCTTTGATTTCAGTGGGTTTTTCTCCCTTGAAGGGTTTCCAACATTAACTCTTGTCTCTCTGTGTTTACTCTCATGTTGACTACTTGTGAATGTTGTTTTGGCTTTATTGTAACAAATTGAATAAATTTAATTGTTTGTTAAAGTTTGAATAGATATTGATTTACCCCCCTCTCAGTGTCCTAATTTCCAACAACATTAGCTAAAGCAATGTGGGAAAAACTTCAAGTCATTTATGAAGGATATTTGAAGGTAAGGATAGAAAATATTCAAAATTTTAGAAATCAATTTGAAGGCCTAAAAATGAGTGAAAAGGAATCCATTGGTGCGTACTTGCTCAAAGTTGTCAATACCATGAGAGGATTAGATGAAGAAGTGAAGGAATAAGTTGTGGTAAAAAATGTGCTAAGGTCTCTCTAGCTCCTAAGTTTGACCCTAAAGTGTATACTATTGAGGAATCCAAAGATTTGAAGGTTATGTCGATGGATGAGCTTTATGGCATCTTGACTACATATGAGATGAGGATTGTTGACTCTAAACCTATCAAGAAGGAGATTGCTTTCAAAATTGAAAAGAAGCCAAAGGATAAGAAGACTAATGATGATGTTTCTCTTGAGATTGAATATGATGAACTGTTTGCAATGATTTTTAGAATAAGGAAGCTTGGTTTGGGTAAGTACAAAGGAAAGTTGCCTTTTAAATGTTTCAATTGTTGTAAATAAGGTCATTTTGCTATAAAGTTCCCCCATAAGCTCAAGGATGAAAGTGATGATGAGCATGATGGAGATCATGACAAGAAGACTTATAGGTGTGAAAAGGGAAAGAATAAATTCATGAAGTTTGATATCAAGAAAAATTCCAAGAAGAGCTTTTATTCAAAAAGGGAGTGTCAATCATCTGAGGAAAGTACTTGTGATAATGGTTTTGACTCTGACTCTAAATCTGAGCATGAATAGGTAGGTGATGAGGTCATGTTCATGGAAAAGGATGTTATGAGGTATATGAGTGATGGATTCATGTTGTTTGGTGACTCCATACACTCTGAATATGAAGAAGAAGGAGATGACATTAAGACTGAAATAATGTGTGTTCAGACAGAGCTAAAGCATGTTGAGAAAAGCTACAAGAAGCTGAGAATTCACGTCAAGGAGTATGAAGCAAACATCCATGACCTAAAGGAGAAACATTGGTTTGTGAATAATAAGCTTGATGAAATAGTCAAAAGGTTATAAATGTAGATGAGTTCCATGACTCTAAAATTGTAATCCAAATAAGAAGAGGTGATACTTCTAAAGGGTGAACTATCTGAGGTAGTTAAGAGAGATAAGACATTTCAGAAGTTTGAAAATAACACTAAGGATCTTAATGATCTCTTAGGTAGTCAAAGGTCTGTGAAAGACAAGACAAGATTGGGCTTTAAGGAAGACCTCAAAGGCAAAGAGGTGATGCAAAATGACATAATTTCCAATAAGTATATTGAAGGTCCAAGCACCAAAGAGGAGAAAAATGAGAGAAATGTGAAAGATAATGTGAAGACAAAGTCCATAAGGCAGCTGTAGACACAAAATCACACACTTGGGTACATTTCTAGGTCCTAATCACATACTACTATTCATATGATTCATAAGCAATAAAACCGGTAATTGACTACTATCTTTGGCCTCTTTCTTGTCTTTCTTACTTTCTCTCTGGTCTTGCACATCCCACAACCAAGTCTGATCTTCATGGATTTATAATTATTGACTCTAGACACCAGTTCCTAGCTAGGATGCCAGTGCCCAGGTGCCCTTGTTCCCTCTTAGTGCTCTGACCTCTTTGTATATTACTCGCCTCTTTTGGGCCTCTTTTAAATTTTGGGCATCTTGTTTTCTTATGGGTTGGCCTTTTAGTTGTCAATTACGAAATTCAACCAAGGGAATCATATAAATATAAAGCTATGTGACCATAATAAAGGACCAAGATCTAAACATTTATTATCATCACCTAAGGTTGTATCCAAAGGCATTCTAAGAGCATCAAATCATCCATCTAGAACTCACTCAAGGGACAAGGGACTAAATTTTCTGCATACACGTATATGAGGGGAAGTTCATTTTTTCCATCCACACATATATTTACATTGCTATATCTAGCTAGCAGTTGCTATCAAGTGCATCTTGCATAACAGATTCTAGGGCACAATTTCTACACACACGCACAAGAACTACACGGAGTCTAAGATGTAGTGCAATGCTTTGTCATAAGTTCACTCTATTAGGTGACTTTCGGGGTTAGTCTGACTCCCCATTTGCATCTTTCTTTTTTAAGACTTGAAGTAGTTTGGGGTTTTATAGGATATCATTTGTTTTGTAGGTTACAAGCAAACTTTGCAATCATTCAACGACATACAAGTGACCAAAAATGAAGGTTAACTACCACCTTGCGACATATGAAGAATCAATTTCTGAGCTCCTACACAGTCACAAGCGTGCATCAGAGGTCTCTAGTGCCTTGGCGCCTTTGCCCCTATCTAGGTGCCCTAGTCTAGGCTCATCCTGGAATTACATAATTTTTTGGGTGTGGTAGCAACAGTCTCCTCCTCATGTTCATCAGTCTTCCAGTCCAGAACACTTTGGGATTTATTGCAAAATAAACTAAGTCTTCTACTCTCTCTCTTACACCTAGGGTTTCATAGTTCTTTAGCTTACTTTTTGTCTTAGATCTATACTTTAGCATTTATTTATCATACGCGACTCTACAATATATAGGGTTTAACATAAAATTCAATTTTTGTTAAATCATTTGGTGAACGCTTCTTTCTGAGCATGTATCAATCTCTCTTCATCTTCTCAATTCATGGATAAATCTTCTCATCATTATTTCACCCCAACTAGCGTTTCTGGCATGGTTACTATTGTTGTTGATTTTATGTAAGTTTGTACTTATCATTCTCCTCACTTTATTAATCCTATGGTTGATTCATCTATTAATGTAGTTGCCACCCATAGCACTCATCCAACTATGACTCAACTTGTTTCCATTCCACCACCTGTCACTCCTGTCGCTCCTACCACCACTTCTAAGAGTTATGACATTATAGAACATCTTAAGAATACACCAGTTAAAACCTCTCTTTATGACTTATTGCACAATGCACCCTATTGTTGTCATACATTAGAGGTCGCCCTTCACTCTATCCACATTGAAAAGAATAATTTGTCGGTGTCCTTCACACATCTCATTCAATCTCTCAAAAATCTACGACATGCTATATCATTTAGTAATGAGGAAATATCACCATCTATTGTTGATAATCCATGTGCACCTTTGCTTATCATTGTTATCACTAACACCATTTGTATTAAGCATATCCTCATTGATAATGGATCTACCATTAATCTATGTGATCACTCCCTTTTAAAACAAATCAATATTAGTGTTAAACTAATTACTAATAATTCCACTCTCATTCATGGATATGAATCCACTACTCGCACATGCCTAGGCACTATCACGTTACCTATACAAGTCATGCATAATATTGTTCCTACAATATTCTTCGTTATCGATGCCTCGTTTCAGTTTAATCACTTAAAATCACCCCTACAATGTCCTTAAACTTCAACTTTGAGTTAGTTGGAACCGAGTTGCTTACCTCCATTACGGGGATATTCCAACTCTCAGGTAAGGAGCACAAAATTAATAAAGCCCTAACTTCATCAAATTATATTGTAATTGAAGCTAACATATTCACAACTGTATTAAAATCATTTAAATGTTTTTCTATTGATCCATTCTAAGACATCCTCATATTAAAAAAAATTCATAAAAAATATCTTGTTAGAGGCAGAGGGTTTTTCATATAACTTCCCTAATGCATCCATCAGTTCTTTTGTAGTCTTTTCCTTTGAAACATTAAATAATACCAAAGATGTAATACATAGTCAGATTGTTCCAAGTGTCTTCCTATCTAGCAAATCCCATTCCGCATCTGTCATGCTCGAGGGTTTGTACCTTTCTCAAATGGAAAAATATAAAGATCCTTATGATGAAGGTAATCTTCCATCTGCATCTTCCAAAGACTAAAATTCTGCCCCATTGAATTTTCCAACCTTTGATCTTCCATCATCTGCCATAGCTCCCACTCAAGATAAAAATTTCCCTATGATTCAACACTTCAACAAACCAAACTAGACTTTGATACCAATTGTTAAGAAATAAGGGATAAAATATGTGGAACAATCCCACACATAATCGTTGTAGTAGAAACTAATATGTAGAAAATATTATAGATTTGAAATAAAAGTGTAGAAAATAAAAGAACACAATATAAAGACAATATTCAACATGGTTCACCTAATGTTGGCCACACCCACCAAGAATCACTTGCTCATATTTTACTACAAGCCACCTCTCTCTCAATATAATACTTAGATCTATTGGGAGCTATACTCAACAGACTCTCCTGAAATCACACTTGAAATCACAGACATATACAATCATATGTCTCACCTATCAAAAGCACATCAATAGGCAACTGGTTAAGCAGTTTTACAATACCGTGGGTACCAAAACCATGGGTCAAAATTGCCCCATAAACCTATGGGTAAAAAAATCCCTCCTATATGAGAAGAGAATGTTTCTCGAGATATCGAGCATGCTTTTCGAGGCCAATTTTTCTCAAGGGCTGCACCCCCGAACCCCGGCGAGAGAACTATGGAGAGTGTACACTACTTTTAGTGTACAGTCTTCAACACTTCCACACATGAAAATAGGTTCCACAACATAACATGATTGTAGGAGAAGAGTAAGTTATAAGAAGATTTTGGGTGTTTAATTTTATGGAACGTGTATGGAAGCATTTAGTGGTGAAGTGAGTATTTGAGAGTGAATGAATAAATGCATGAAGTTTAAGATCTCTAACTATGGTCTTCTTGCAGGCTGGGGTTTCTGGTAAGTGCCTTGAAAATGAGACCATCCTATTGTGAGTTGAATCAAAATAGAACTCTCATTGATACTACAATCTATAAGCAAGGGTTTGACATCAATGTGAAAAATATAGCTGAAAGGGGTTTGTATAAACAAGAAATATTTCTTTCATTGTTAGTCTCTAATCTTACTAACTATGACTGAACTCTGTCTCCAACATGGATAAGGGAATATATTTAGTTAGTTGGATGGAATATATGTATTTTCATGAGCATTTGGTAAAATATAACAAAGTAGGAAGATAACACAGAACTTTATGTCAAATTTGAGTTCTTCATACTATCAAACAAGGAAGATATAAGCATTTTACCCCTCTCGGGTTACCCAGTCACCTAGAGCTGAGTCCAACTAGGGCATGAGATTTAAACCATCAAACTTAGTCATCTCTACTTGAAAATTAGTACAAATGGTAATGAAGATGTGTAGAGAGTGATTCAAAAATAATTTTGATTTTTCAATGAATATTTCTTCAGATGTTTTTGACAGTCTTGCATAGGGACTGTGAACACAGTTTTAGACCTAGGTTGTGAGCTATTTTGAAAAGAAAGAGCTACCTAATGGTGGAGATACTTCTTGGAAGGTGAAACACAAAAAAAATGGATCTAATAGGTGTCCAAATGTACTAATATATTTCTCTAAAGATGCCTACTTATTGAATTATCCATGATAGTCCTTGCCTGAGACAATGATGCATATCCAAGACCTAGTTTTGAGGTCAATTTTACAAAGTGCTTAATATTCATTGTGTTAAAAAGTGAGATTTAGGAAATTTTTCAAAGGCTCTAAATGGTGATAGAATCTATATTCAAGTCATCTTGAAAGAACCTACATTTAAAGCTATGCATGACGCTACTCCTATGGAGAACAAGTAAGGGTCATAAACCAAAATACAAGAAGTGCAATAGAGGGAATTATGGAAGGAGTGGAACCAAAAAAATTTAGACACACATCTAAAGTGATGAAAGGATGATAATGGAGTTAGAGTGATCTCAGAGACACCGCTAGAAGCCTATACTTACATATGATCCAAGCATATTTTTCCTTAAAAGAAAGGGACAATTTTTGTGCTAAGGAAAGAAGTATTATAAGTTGAATTGTTTGAATAATTTTTGGTGATCTACTAACACCACTTTGAGGTGGTTAAACAGGGTATCTTCTTGAAGATGTATAAGAGAAACCAAGAACCAAGTTGACATGTCTATGGAAGGAGATTCTATTGAGAAGGTCTAGATCAAGGAGAAAGTGAAATGTGCTAAGTAACTTGAATGAAGAAAGGATTAATAAAGACTTGAAATGACATAGGTGACAGAGTATGAAGCAAACTATATTGAGAATTAGAGCTATCTAAGTTAGATTGAGCCAAGTAAAGGTGAAATTGCTATCATTCCTTGATTATTTGTGTACTTATATGGAAGTAACTCCTTGTGCTACATCAGAGAATAACACTAGACCTTTCTCTCTAACACTCTTCTACCGTGGTGTGAGATTTCCCAAAAAACTCATTTTTGGCGTGAGATCGCCCAAAAAATTTGCACTTGGCATGAGATCGCCCAAAAAACTCACTATTTTACAACAGTTTAGGAAACTTTCTATCCTTTTCATTTGTCACGGATTAGGTGCACATGTTATTTTTACTACTTTTTCACATTTTTTACATATTTTTGCATACTTTTACAGAGTTTTCATAACACATGACTTTGCCTACTATTTCACTCTTCATTTACAGGTCCATCCTTAATATGCAACAAGAAGAAACCCTTCATCAAGCTACAACAACAACATGTACAACACGATATAACTCATACGCTTCACCCGTAGGATCACTTCCTCTTTCTTAGCTTCCACGCTTCATTTTTATCACTTCACTCTTTCACTTGTCTCCTCGGCACACTTTTGCCATCACACTCTACATGGTTATCAGGTATGCATCTCTTATCTACTTTATGTTATCAAGTATTCACTCAACAACATAACGTGGGGGAAAATGTAGACACAAAATCATGCACTTGGGTACATTTATAGGTCATAATCATATACTAATATTCATATGATTCCTAAGCGAGAAAACTAGTAATTGACTACTGTAGTTGGCCTCTTTCTTGTATTTCTTACTTTCTCTCTGGTCTCACACATCCCACAACCTTGTACAATCTGCATGGGTTTATCTTTATCAACTCTAGACACCAGCGCCCAGACGCCCTTGTCCCCTCTTGGCACCCCCGACCTCTTTGTATCTTACTTGCCTCTTTTAGCTTTTGGGCATCTTGATTTCTTATGGGTTGGAATTTTAGTTGTCAATTGTATAATTCAACCAAGGGAATCATATAAATACAAAGTTATGTGACCATAATAAAGGACCAAACTCTGAACATCTATTATCATCACCTAAGATTACATTTAAAGGCATTCCAAGAGCATCAAAGCATCCATTTAACACTCACTCAAGTGATAAGGGACTAAATTTTCTACATACACGCATAGGAGGGGAAGTTCATATTCCCATCCACACATGTATTTACATTACTACATCTAGCTATCACTAATATCAAGTAAATCTTGCACAAGGGATTATAGGGCACAATTTCTACACACACACATAAGAACTACATGGAGTCTGAGATGTAGTGCAACGCTCAGTCATAAATTCACTCTGTCGAGTGACCGCTATGGTCAGGTCGACTCCCCATTTTCATCCTTCTTTTTTAGGATTTGATGTAGTTTGGGGTTTTATAGGTTATCATTATTTTTCAGGTTATAGGAGAACTCTGTAATCATTTAACGACATACAGGTGACCAAAAAAAGGTTAGCTACCACCTTGAAACATAAAAAGACTCAATTTTTGAGTTCTTGCATAGTCACAGTTGCCCATTAGAGGTTTCTAGAGCTTAGGCACCCTCGCCCTAGTCAAGGCACCCTAGTCTAGGCTCATTTGGAAATTACAATTTTTTTTGGGTGCGGTATCAACAGTCTCTTCCTCTTGTTCATCGGTCTTCCAGTCCAAAACACTTTGGGATTTATTGTGAAGTAATCTAAGCCTTCTACTCTCTCTCTTGTACCTATGGTTTCATATTTCTTTATATTACTACTTATTTCAGATCTGTACTTTGGCATTTATTTATCATACGTGACTCTGCAATATCTAGGGTTTATCATAAAATTCAAATTTTGTTAAATCAATAGCTCAATGCATCAAGGTAAAAAAGATATTTTTATGGATATTATTATACATGTATAGGATTTAGACATAGGGCAAAAAAATGTAGGAGGTTTGTTAGAAATGATCATCCATTGAGGGATAGTAGAGATGAACAATCAAGGAATGTTACTTGTTTCAATTATCATGAGAAAGGTCATACTATTGGATACTGCCTATATGAACCATCAAGTAAGAATTGGGGTAATGAAGGTCTAAATGGTAGGAGTGAAGTTGTGTGCTTCAACTTCAATAATATTAGACATGTTGTTAGAGACTGTTATGGCCCTTCAACTCAATCCAAGAGGTATCATAACCCTAGAATGCAAGAATGAAGGAAAAATAGATTATTGGAACCAAGAGTGAATAATGTGACTTTACCAAAAGCAGATATGGAAGTAAAATAGGAAATTTCTCAGGGTGAAAATCAGAATCAAGATGGAAAAGGTGAGTCTCAGGTGTAGATGAAAAATAAATGTTAGAGCAAAATACAAACTAGAAACCAAACTAGATCGATTCCTAATCTAACACTCTCTATCACTACTTCAGATTGATCTAGATGGAAAGGGAATAGAATGAAATATATTCACTTCCAAAGTAGAGCTCCCTTTGATTTGTATGATGTGATCAAGATGTTGGATTGATCTTGGATGCTTAAGATTTTGGAGAAACTTGGGCAAGACCTCTCCTTGATTTTACTTGGATTACTTGATCGATGAAGATGAATTTATTGATTGTAGATGAATGATGGATTGATGGAGTGATTGAAGATAGAAATGGATGATTGGTGAGACAAATTGATAGAGATTTGTTATGGATTTGAGAGATGTATCTCATGGAGGAGAGATAGATTTATAGATGAGGAGTGGAGGATTCAATGGCTAAGATGAAGCCATGTTGGATTTGGATCAAGGGTGGAGAATGAATGTGAGGATTGGAGGCTTCTAGAGTGGAAGACTCTAGAATTTGAATTCAAAAATCATGGAGGGAAGAAGCTTATATTGAATTAGGAGTTCAATAGAAGAAGAAAGTTAGAGAGGCTTATAGAAATAAAAGCCTCTAGATTTAGAGGTGTGATGATGTGATTAGGATTAGAATTGTTTTAGGTTAATAAATGATGATTAGGGTTGATGTTACATGGAAAGGATAGATGTCGGAACATGTAGATTAGGTGGGTAGGTGGGTGTAGGAATATTAAATTCCTAGAAAATATTATTGAAGGATTAAGATAGGAAAATAGGATTAAAATGAGATTAATGATGGAATGGAATATAATAATGGATTAAAAAGATTAATAATGGGATGTTGAAATAAATGATGATGATAAAATGATAAAGGGGAAATAAAACATATTAATAATAATTAACCTTGTGATTAATTATTATATGTTTTTAGATGATGTTATTTGTTGGACAGATCATGTCGACATTTTAGATGTCTACATCGGGTATCAAAGAGGGATTATGACCTCTTAGAAGTTGTTTTTATAGAATCCTCATGTAGTAGGATGCCTCTAGTAGGCATCTTAGAGGCATTATCATCCATATGAAGCTTTGAATGGTGGGGGAGCACGAATACTATGAAAATGATATTGTAGCAGTCCTATTATGAGGTCAAAAAGAGTTCATTATGGTCTTGAAGGTCTCAATCTATCTAGAAGTTGGTTTAGTTGCTAACAGTGAGCAATAATGTTAGATTCATCGAGAAGAAGGCCATTCATCTTGAATGATGACTTGATTAGACCATCATATGTAAGGTGAAATGGTGTTTTTAGGGTATGTGTGTGATTCGACTGGGTATAATTGATGTGTCTTAGTTCTTGACTCATACTCTAAGGTGTATCAAGTGTGTTTTTGCATCATGGAATTTTTGTAGAGATGTTTAAGTTTGCCAGGTCTGTAAAGGAAAAAGGTGAGTTTCTCAGTGGTCAAACAATGTTGTAAGTCTGTGAGTGGATACTTGAGGTCTGTAGTTGTGTCTCAAACAAAAATATGAAGTGATAAGGAATTATGCAAGGCCACTTAGGTCTAGAATGAAGAGTTAAAGCTTGATGAAGGTCTGTGAAATTAGTGCAAATGCATCAAAGGTTAAAGGTATGACTCTGAGTTATTTCTCTTGAAGAGGTAGCAGTATAGTAAAGGATTGTATATCTTGTTTCTTCTCGAGTATGAAGAATCATGGGGTTTGCATGGGTGCATGATGTAGAGGAAGAGCTTAAGTGCTCACAAATCCTTGAGAACAGAAAATATGAATGTTGCACGGTTTGTGTGGTTATTCACTAGCATTATGAGTGAAATTGCACTATATCAGGGTAGATTGTTGAAGCTCTGCAAGAGTGAGCTACATGTACATGAAGACTGCTTAAGTCATGAAGAGCTTGTATTGATCCTTAAATAAGGTACATAAGGTGTCAATGAGGCTAGTAAGGTAGAGTGATAGGTGTTTACAAGTAGAGTTGCATGGGGATTCATTCATATGATCAAACAAGTTGAGAAGGCATGAAAAGAAGGAAATAAGCTCTGAAGAGTTACTTTAGGACTATAATGATATTCTTGACCCATCTCCATGGCATGTATGTAAGGTATGTAAGCTTATTTTGCTTAGGCAGTTAGATTGAGATGGTATATCCTCAGGGGGAGCTATAAAAGGTGAATGTTCCACTAGAAACTCATATGCTCTTGAATAAAAGAGAAAGTCAACAAAGATGTCTGATAGGATATTTCACTCCTCAAAGATAAAGGTTCTAGGATTTCTCATATATGCCAGTCCATGTTTAACCCTGATCAAGTATCTCATGAGGGTTTGTTTCACCCGTACATAGGCCTAATTAGGAGTCAAAATTCTTCTTTATACCTCATCAACAAACACTGCTGATTGGCATCAGTATGTGCTTTACATTGCTCCTCCTCATCTTCAAACATGAATTTTAACAGTCCTCAAATTCTATCTTGAAGCCATTATCAGACTCAAGAAGAGAATCCCTTTGGCTCACCTCATTAGCTTGTATAGATGTATTTGGGTGATGTCTTCCAACACTATAGATGCTCCCACGTAAGTTGATAGCAAGATTCTAAGACATGTATCATACAGGTATGTGATAATTATCATTCAATGTAAAAAGGGGGAGACTTTCTCACCTTCTTATTCCATCAATGACTCACTTTAGGAGATTGTTGGCATGTGTGAGTTAGATTGTTATCATCGATGTAAAAGATGGACACCTCATGGCTAAGTAAATAGATGATCTTTCATCAGTGTAGAATCAAACTTGTAGTGTTATTGTAATGAGCAGTTATACGAGTGATTTGAATTCAATGAAGCTTTCTTGAACAAGGTATGAGAATGGCTTGGCAAGGAAGACCTATCCAGGAGTCCTAGTCTATCTTAGGAAAATGATTCATGGAGAACATACCTACATGAAATACTTGAGTAGATTAATCAAAGCTTCATGACAGAGCATTTGGAGAGTCTAGGTAATACACTCATGGTGAGATATTAGAGGGAAGTTTTACAAAACATGGGAGCATGGTTTGGGACAAAATGTATCTTCTTAGACCTAGTAAAAGGATGCTTGGAGCCATAATGAACCATGAAGGTGCTGTCCTACAGAGTAGTGAAGTGGAAAATTTAGAGGCTCAAAAATTATATGAGGAGTTGGTGGCAAGTCATCTCATAGGTGTTAGGTCCTTTTGAAGATATTGGAAGAAACAGGGAATGAATATCCTTCATTACTTAGCTTTGAACTAAGACTCCTAATTCCTTAGATAACTAGACATGCAAATGCCAGTGAGTTGAAGAAGCATTTCCTCTAAAGGACTATTTATGGTCAACATAAATATTAAAGATCAAAGTCTCTCAAATAATACAAGTTCATACCTAGTTGGGTCTGGGAAAGATCTTAAGGGATTCTTCTCCAATGTGAAATTGTGCAAGTTATGAGGTTGAATTCTGATACATACTCCATTGAGGCTCTCTTTATGAAGTGTTGAGGTGTCTAGCTCAAAGTCAGAGATATAACATCTACATTATCACTTGTAACCATTTCATGGGACTCCTGATCCTTGGTCAGGGATGTTGAAACATGGATTTTGGAACCAATATCTTAGAGTTATTAATCAGATCAAGATTTAGGCCTTAAGATTAATGAAGAATTGTTAAGAAGGCAAGGTGGTCATAAACCCTACTATAAACCCTAGTTCTACTTCTGATGGAAGAAATATTCATGGTATGATCACAAAATGGATTGAGATCATCATATTAGATGCTTAGAGGATGGCTTAGAGGAGTCACCCAAATTTCCATGAAAGAGAGGTAAGGTTATCGGACTGTTCTATGGTTGATCAAGTACGGAACCCACTCAGGTTTGTACATTTCAACGAAAGGTTGCTACTTTGAATCCTAGGTATCGTCAATTAGACCATAGGTAGTAAATGCTACATTTGGAGATGAAATCACAAATTGGTGAATAAAGTATCTGAAATGACAAGTCAATGTAGGCTGGCATTGCTCATAGGGCCTAAAAAATGAGAGGTAGCAGTCATAGAGAGTAGAGGTTGTTGTAACCCTTGTGGTATGACACATGGTGTCCCCAAGATTTCAATCTGAAATCTGGGACTAACCCTTTTAAAATAATTCGTTCTTTTCAACGTAACGGGTTGTTTTGTGTTTGTTTTTCTTGCAGTTGTTTGCATTGCTCTAAGATATCCCCAGAGAGTCATAAAAGGCAAATTCGACAAATACCCACATGCTAAAGCTCACTCAATCCCTTCGCCAGACCTTGTTTGCAAGTGTTTTATTTATTTATTTATTAAATAAATAAATAAAATTTAAATATAGATTGAACTAAAATTGGAGGATTTAGGTTATAGAAAGCACTTCACCCCATCATTATTACCACAAAACATTCACCTGGAGGGAAAATTTTTTGCAGATCAACTAATTGGAGAAATTTTTCGAGCAATTGCCTGTTGCTTCTTTTGTTTTGTTTTACTTATTTTTGTCTGTGTTTTAGTTTGTTTTCTCCGGCAATTCTTGTAGCCTATTCATTCTTGATGCCAAATCTTTCCCCAGGCCTAGGGTTTTGAAAAGCTATCCAGTATTTTTAATTACTAATCTGTCTAAAGGTGATCAGAGCTCAGGATTCTTTCAGAAGATTGCAAGAAGTCGCTTGGTCCAAAAAGGTGCAAAAATGGATTTTATGAAAATAAGAAAAATATTGCCATCAATGCGTAGAGCTTGAGAAAATAGGCACTTTTAGAGAAAACGACACCTAAAACAGAGCCACGAAATGAAAGTTATGGCACATGCAAGTTTTGCTACTACATCTTCCTGGACCCTTTCCAAAAATGGCAAATTTTATTCTGTGCTTGTGTTTTCTTCACCAAAAATTCAAAAATGGAAATAAAATATTGCTGATGAGTTTTCACGCGACTTTAGAAGCTTTCTTCATGCAAGTCGCACTTTTTGGGAAGAGCAATTTCTTCATGCAAATCACACTTTTGGAAAGAAGTTTTCTTCCATGCAAGTCGCATTTTTTGGAATGAAGGATTTAAGCTGCCAATGGAAATTTTAGAGGTGGCAGGCAGACGAGAATTTCTTGCCTGCCTAGCGGGTTACTTTTTCCCATCAAGTCAAATCATTTAAGCTGCCAATGGGAATTTTAGAGGTGGCAGGAATGCAGGAATTTCTTACTTGCCTAACAAGTAACTTTTTCCCATCAAGTCAAATCATTTAAGCTACCAATGGGAATTTTAGAGGTGGCAAGTAGGCGGGAATTTCTTGCCTGCCTAGCAGGTTACTTTTTCCTATCAAGTTAAATCACTTAAGCTACCAATGAGAATTTTAGAGATGGCAGGCAAGCAGGAATTTCCTCCCTGCCTTGCAAAGTAAAAATTCTCATTATGAAAGTCAAGTCACTTTGAAAAGCGGGAATTTCCCGCCTACCTTGTAGGGTAAAAATTCCCATTATGAAACTCAAGTCACTTAAGTAAAAAGCAGGAATTTCTTAATTGCCTTCCAGGATAAAAATTCTCATTGCTTTGACTTCCTATTTTTAGCAATTGCTCTTGCCAAAAAGTGCGACCCATTTTGGCATAGCTAAATGCCTAAAAGCTGACTTTTTTTTTATTAATTGTCGAGAAGCATCCAATTTTGGTGCCTATGGTTGGAGAAGCTTTCTTTTTAAAATTCAGAGCATCTGCATGTTGATGTGAGTGCATTGGTGAATGAAAAACTATTTTTAGCTTGTTTGGCATGCAAGCAAAGTCTAAAAATAGAAGGCAACAAGCTTTATAATCAGATCTCAATGAAGAAATTAGATATTCATGCTATGGACTGCATACTTGTCTGGATTATTTGCAGGAATACTTCATTTATGCCCATATTGGTGAAGAAAGCAGAAGTCAATGTCTGATACATTGAATATATCTTCAAAATTAGAGGAAGAAATAGATCCAGATCTCATAATTGCAAAGGCTTCCGGAAAAAATTTATCCTCTTGCTTTTAACGCAGTCCAAGTGGAATTCATTGCATGGAAAATTCCTTATAGGAGTTTGTGCATGTGCTCCCAATCTTCCAGTTGAAGCCTTCATTGAATTTACTTGTATTTGCATTCACTCGGAGTGCTTTCCAAAATTTAAAAGTGCTCATATGCAATTAAAAATAAAAAATGATGAGTTTTGTTTGAATTGTTTACGACAACATTTTACTAGTGCACGTACTGGAGAGGAATTGCAAAAGATTCGAGGATAAAAGGGGAAGGCAAGTCAGAGGAGGCACCAGCAGGCAAATCACAATCAACTGCTTCCAGACCCAGTTTGGTGAGAATCAAAGGCAAAAGAGTCAACTGCATGCAGAATATGGAAGAAGAACAAGACTAGGAGTGTTGCAGCTTTCTTCTAATTTCTTTTCTTCTTTCTTCTTCTTTCTCTTATTTCCTCCGACAAAGTAATTGATCAATCAATTAAATTATAAAACTTACGTGATTGGTTTAAAAGTCGTTACTTGAAGAAGTCAATTACTTGGAAATAGGTGATAGGCATGCAAAATAGAAGGGTTCTATTTTCAGTTATAAATCATGCATGTCATGCAAAGAGTAATTCTAGGAGGAAGATTGTTAGCTGTCCCCTTTTCTATAGCTTCCGCATGCGGGAATTCATTAAAAATTTCCTATTTGTAATTGCCCTCTATACACTATAAATAGAGGAAGAACCTACAGGTTAAATGATCACAATTTGTTAATCAACATTCTGGAGTTCCAGACTTTGTGCTGCAGCCCTTGATGTCATTTTTGTGAAAGCTGAGGAATTGAATACAGACAAATTTCCGGAGAACTTTGTGTCCACGGTGCATTTGCTTCTTGCTTTGGTGTGGATTTTTAGATAAACTTTGTATTATCTAAGATTTGTATTAGAAGCTTTTCTTTTCCTTTTCCTTTATTTCTGTATTGTGAGATCTATTTATTTTGTCTATGTGTATGAGATCAACTCTGAAAACTATTGGTCGGAATACACATCTTCCTTTCTTCTTTCCCAAATCCTATTATTTCCCCCGCTTTTGCAAAACATTCCAAAACAGCTGCTTACTTGCTGCAGAATTGCCTAGCTATGGTTCATGAGCTTTGCAATTAAAGTAAAACCCACAAACAATTACTAAGATCTATAAATTGACAGAAATCTTACATGGGAGCCTCACTGGTAAATGAGTGAGATTTATCTCATGACTTCCTAGGTTTTTAGCTATGCAGAAAATCTAGCCAACAAGTGATGATGGTTGAAAGTTGTGGGGGTGTTGCAGACATCCTATATAATGTTTTGGATGCTTTGGTTAAGCTCTAGATGTGATATGATATGGCATAAAGAAGGTCATAAGATGACCTAATTTGATTGGTTCAGGACAAAAGGGCTTTGGTCTAAAGATTGGTCTAGAAGACCAATATCTTGGCTTGGTTCATGTTGCTTATCCATTGGAGAGTGAAGAGGGATGAATTTTTATACTATTCCTTGCATTTAGAATGCTTGAAAGTGTCATCAAGGATGCAAGAAGGTTCTACTTCCAAATTTGGTTTCTGGGTAGTTTAAGTTGCTTGAGAGGAGAAGTTGTTCTATTGGATTTGTAGGTTGAATCATGATGTCTAACATGATTATAAGTGTTCTTCAGGTCAGTGGATTTATAATGAGTGGATGCATGCCATGGTTGAGGTGTTTGTTGAGTGTTTGGTCTTCATCTTTGAATAGTGGTTTGCTAGAGGTTCTTGTTCGAGTAGGAAACATTCCTACTTGGTGGTGTTATGAAGGAAATTGGATGATGCAGAGGTTTATGAGATGATGGAGGATGTGTTTGAGTTGTGTGAAGCCTTTGTATCCTTAACATTGATAGAGTGAGCCCTTGGAGTTCATGGTGTGCTTGGTGGAGAAGGATTTGGTCTTCTTGGCCTAATTGTGCAAGTTTGAGTGTCTTAGTGCATTGCTGACCTATATGGGCCTTTGTTATGATTTAATATTATGTTGTAGGTTTGTTTTTCTATTTTTATGAATTTCTTTGAGGGTCATGGCCAAACTAGTAGTGTTTAGAAGATGAATCATGTATTTAAGTGAGTGTATGTGTAGACACTTAATTTTGGCACCTTCTCGTGCCTTCATATCACATTCACATCCCCCCCGCTTAGCATACTCATTTCCCTCTTATTTTTAAATCATAACCATTCCCTCCTAAATTATACTTCCCCCCATACCTCATAATATCATTTATCTTTTATAATTCCCATCCCCCCATTTTTTAAATTCCCATTAATCCCATTAATCCTAAATTAATTAATTAATCCTAAATACATCCTAAACCAATTAAATATCGTAAGCCTACCATAATCTCCCTCATCTAATTATCCCCATGGGATTCCCATCCTTTCTCCATAACTACCCCTCATTAATTATTACCTAGGATTCCCCCCACTCATTCCACCTCTCCCTAAGATTCTTTACACCTCCTTCTATCCTTTTAAAACCTCTTACATGTGCACAGTTCTAAATTTAGCCTGCTAGCCATTTCAAAATCTATTTCTTCCTTCCATTATCATTCCAAAAATGGTAGTCTGCTTGCCCCAGTCGTCGACGACTGACCCGGGTCGCTGTCGACCCTGCCTTGAGCTATTTAATCACCCCTACCTCTCTTCTCAAATGGCTAGAAAATATTCAATCTCTTGTGTGTTTTGCGAGTATTACTTTATGAGTTATCTTTGGATTTTTTATTATTAGTTGAGCCACCTTATCAATCTTTGTCATGACTTTGTTGGAGCTTAGAGTTTAGAGAGTGTTGTGGAGCTTTTTATTTGTGCATGTTGTTATTTTTCTTTCCAGGTTATTGTAGATCTTTGCAGGTTTTCATCGAGCTCTGCTTCAGCCTCCAGTCAACCTCAATCATCATCAGGTCCAGCAGTTTAGCCCATCCCTTTTTCTAACATCTTATCCCTAATCTAGTTACCGTCAACTTTTCCTGGTCGCTATCAATCCACAACCTTTATCTATTAAATCCCATTAATTCCTCATTTTATCCACCTTACTTTACATCCTGTTTGACACACTTTATATCTTCTCCATCCTTGTGGCATCCTATTTATCCTGTTAGCACTCTATAATCTATCCCGTTCTTCCAGAATCCATACTTGCCATCATTTTTCATACCTTTACCAATCTTGCACAGGTCACCGTCGACCCTATCTTAAGTGGTTCTATATCAATCTCATCTCTATTTCTACATAGTTTCAGGTCATCACTTCTTAGGTCACTGTCGACCTTACCTGTCTACACTCGGGTCACCATCGACCCGCTCTAGTTTTTAATTTTATTTTTAGCATTTCCATTATCACTCATTACATCAGCTTATCTTAGCTTATCAAATACTTGTTCAGATTATGTTATTCACATTTCCATTTCATTATTAGATCATCATTCTTTATCATAATCACATGGGCTAACATCCTCTCTAGGAAAATTTCATTTCTTAGAGATGACTTTGTCGGGAAGCTCACCATATGTATTATTAATCCTTTTTCGTCTCTAGTCTTTGTTGTTGTGCAGGTTGAGGACTCACACTGAGGAGGATCATTTCTTGTGCACCCGTACCACATCACCATATCCACATCAGGAGGTTCCCTAAACCCTCCTATACTTCGAGGTTTCTTGGTTTCTCGTTAAGTTTTTGCTAATTTGGAACAGATAGTGCGAAAATATTTTCAAATGGTATGTGTTCATTTTGAACTAGTTGTGTGAGAGGGAAAAGTGCAAGCCTAGAGAGAGTGTGATAGAGGTTTGAGGACATAAAGAGAGAATTGAGAGAGAGTATAAAGTGTTGAGGATACTTGAGAAGCAGAGCAACAAGGTCAATTGATCTAATCATCCCAAGAAGAAATAAGATTGAGCGAAGTTAGAAAGAGTGTGTTTGAAGAGGGTTTTAGGTGTGTGAGCTGAAATTGTGATTGCTATCAGTTGTAGCAACAACAATACTTCAGTGGTCTTCATATTCATGTGGTTGAGTTGGTGCTTTATCAGTTTAGGGGGTTGTAGCCTCCTTACAGGGTTGGTGCCTTGCTAAATAGGGGTTAGTGCTCCTTGTGGGATTAGTGTCTCACTAAAAAAATCTTGTGTGATGTGTCATATTCATGCAAGTATTTTAGTTTGAGAAATATAATCAAAAGTTTTAGTGGGTTTTCTTCCCCTTGAGGGTTTCCCAATTTACATCTTGCATTCTTGTGTACACTCTCATGGTTATGCTCATATGAATGATTGTTTCATGTTGTTAAGCTCACATTATGCATGGTTGAATGGTTAATGGTTTATGTAAGTTAAATACAATTGGTTAAAGGTTTTGAAGGACTTATTCACCCCCCACTTCTCAGTCCATTGTGCTTCCAACAAGTAAATCATATATGTTTCTTTGACAACTTCATTCATATGTGAAGGCCTATGGGAAATATACCTTGGCCTTATGAAGAGTGGGTGTTATTTTGTGTGGAATTTTGTTGTTATAAGGAAAAGATCATATAATAGATCATGATATATAAGAGACGTGATTTTTGGGATTGAAATGTTGTTATGATAATGAGATTTAAATACAAAAAAGGTGATTATGTGGGTTCAAGCATAGTAACACATGTCATAAATACATGTGTGGGCTTTGTTGCAGAAGATGCTACAAATGTTATAATTGTTGTTTGGAATACCACATTCATAAATCTTCTATAACAATATGTAATGTCAAAGGAGCACACACTTCCACATTTGCAAGAGTTGTTCCCATCTTTTATTGGGGATGGAGGCGAGCAAGAGACATGTTTTTTTGGGTGCTTTGTGTTGATGTCATGGGTTATAGAATTATCCTCCTTTACTAAGATTTCAAGTCTCCAAATGTAGAGTGTGCATTGGTGGTGTGAAAGTGGATACCACAGGTTATGGTTATTTCACATCCGTCCATCAATGAGATCATTTGACACTATAGGTAGAATCACATGCTCAAGAGCATTTAATTTTGGGATCCTATGGTGGTGTAGCTTATTTGGGAGGAACATTTTGACAAACTGAGTGTTGGTACGCAAGGAGTCAGGGGTCACCATTGCGATGAAAATGGGGATTGCTAGTTTTGTGGGAAGGTTGGTAGAAAATTGGGCGGTGGGTGAACCGTTTACCACATAATAGGTGGCCCATAATGTTAGGAAAATAAAATGTTATTACTTACATGCGTGAGCAAATATATATTGTTATTTAATATATATTATGTAGGTAAGTTTGTTTAGGTTCTTTAAACAAACTTACGTACATTGGCTTATGAGATATTCTAGGAGGCTTGTTAAATTTGTTACAACATATCTCCTAGTTTATAGGAGATCATTGCCTATATGTATTATCGTCTAAATAAATATAGACCGATGTATTATTCTGTGTAAAGCTCTCTGATCTTTCACATCTGGTATCAGAGAGATTATTGTAAAAACGTTGCAACACTTTTTATGGAGCAATAAACTCTTGGAGGGCAATTGGTGTTCTAAAACAATTAAACACCATGTATGGCATAGACTATTATGGAGCAAGTAAACTAAGGGGCATTGGTGTTCTTCTTGTCCCGTGTATATAGACTATTGCAAGTAAATAAATTATATCAGACTGTATTTTAGATGATTTAGAGTGTTAAAGGTATTATATAGTTGAAAGACGTGTCACATACATAACCCGGTGAATCCTTGCGAGTCCAAGCTTAGTTCAGAAAAATCAAAAGTGCCTTCTTGGTGGATTAAACCTGTCAGGATATTCATATTCATTTCATATATAATATACATTTTGTGATGAGGAACACCTCGTCAAAGGTGAAAAGGAAGATCCATGGTCTCGGTTGTAGCTTGAAGAGGGCCTTACATTCCCTATCACTTCTTATCAAATCCATGGTAGCTGAAGACATCAAAGTTGGCAATAAACTTAGGTGGATGTCATCATTTACTAAGTTGTAATGTTAAAGTAATTAAATTTAATTACTTTAACTTAGTTAGCTGTTAGTTAGATATTATCTAGTTGTCACATCCCTACGATTAGTGGGGGCTATATATTGTTAGTTTAACTGCTTCTTGTATATCAATGTTCCGGGCTGAATGTGATTAGTTAGGGGCAATATGCTATTTCTGCATATTTTCCATATGGCCTAGTATATTTGATCCACTTTATGCTGGATTTAATTATAGTTGTATAATGTCTATAAACATTGCATGCCTTCTTCATTTGATAATCATGAAGGGTTTCCATGGATATTACATTGTTAAGATATGGTATCAGAGCTGGTTGGTCAACTCTGTGCTAATCCAACGAATCACCAATCAGGAAATAAAGAGGTTTTATTTAGTTATTCACCAAAGTTGTGCATTAGTTGACTAGCTGCATTCGTTACTTTCACCATAAGAAGCCACCCATACCACTTTATCCCATTTCATACATAAACACGACATACCCTAATTGAAGACTTAATCTACAAAGGTTGTCTAGATTGAGTCTTGTATGCAGTTGAAAGAATGAGTCACTAAACTTGAAACTGTAAAGTTTTAGCACTCAACTAATTTTCGAGATTGTGCCAAATTCATGACCCATTCCCAATGAATACATATCATCAAAAAATTCACAATTTTTTGAGAGTTTGTCAAATCCAATCTTATAATTTGGATTATAATCTTGTTAGCTGACCAATCTGAAATTGGATTTGTTACTCTTCATTGTCTCATCTAATTTAGTATTGTTTAAATTGAAAATTCAGTTTGAGTCAAAACAGTCTTTGTTCAATTAGTGTTTGTGTAAAATGGATCGTCATTTTTTTTGTTAGTTCTCATTGCAAAAAAATTCCACAAAAAGATTTATTTGCCACGGTGTAACCCAACGTCAAGAGGTAGAAAATAAATGTTTTCACATTGCAGGGGGAAACACCTTTCATAATGCAAACGATAGTTCTTCAATATGGCCAATCATACAGACCATCATGTCTTCATCGGATGAGTAAGAAACTCATATACTAGAGGTCCTGCAGTGGAGGATGGAAGGCGAATGATAAAACAATTTGCCACAGACCTCTCATCATAGGTTTACACAAGCGTCGTATAACTAAGATGTTTAACTTGGTGGCACCTATGATTATATATTATTTCAACTTGCACTGAAACCAAGGCTGTGCATGAATAAAATTGGGTTAATTAATCATTTAATTTTTCAAAATCATTAAATATAATTAAACTTAAGTTGAGTTAGCTTTAGTCTATTGTGTGGATATTTTGTGAATATTTGATATTTGGAATAGTTGTATAGGCAGGCCCAAACCCGAGCGATCCTCTGCACTACTGAGATTATTCAACTGTAACTTCTTCATCGATCGGGCGATTTTAAAAAGCATCCACTGGAATTTTAAAGCGGGAACTGTTGAGTTCGCATATTCAGGTTATTTGGAAAGTGATCATCCGATGAATTAGACTATGGTGAAACGATTGGTCATGTAAAACAATATCCAGAACTTTCAATTGATACAAGCTTGGCAATTGAGACCTAAAAGTTTTGGAAGTGCATATGATTCGTTTGATCTCTACGCTCTTGAGATCATAGCTTTTAATAAGCATGTTCTCACTAAAAAATTGTTATCCTCATGTCAAATTTTTTTTCAAAGGTTAGAAATTTGTAGTGTGTTGAAAAAAGTATAAAATTTGATGAATTTTTACTCACAATGTTATCCTAAAAGGAAAATTTTCCACAGAAGAAGAGACAAACTTGTAATTGCATTATTATTTCTACAAGTGCCAAAAACTTTTTAATAACATTTATCATGGAACTAGTTGTCTTAGGTTGTTTAAACAAACTTTTCACTCAGAATTTAATTTATAGGGAAAAGATGAAAGATTTTTTGTGCAAATTCTTCATTGATCGCTCAAAAGTGGTATTCCTTGCAAATTAAAGCAAAGTGAATGGAGGGTTTTTTTTTGTGACGAGTGCTCATTTCGAGCTACGAGCCAACCCAACAAAGGTTTTATTGAGCCAAGAGCCAACCCAACACAGGTTTTCAAAATGTTCATAGCTACTTATTTTCTTTTCAAGCACACGTGCCAACCCAAAAGAGGTTCCAAACATCCATAGAGATAGTTCTTAAGCCTATTCTATGACTCTTCAACACCGTTTATTAGGAAGGTTGACCTTCATCCAGTGTACTGGCTTTCAGATGAGATCTATAGAGACCATACTAAATTAAGGGGGGAATGATAAACCATCATTTGATTCACCTTAAACTAGGTTTCTTTTAGCATGTGTGTGCTAATAAATGTTTACCTCATGTAAAACATATTTTTTTTAGAGTTTTTTTCTCTCTCCTATTCACTTCAAACTCTTAATAAAAATCATATAAAAGATGAATTAAGGGGGGGAATGTTAGGAATAAACTTAGGTTAATGTCATCATTTACGAATTTGTAATGTTAAAGTAATTAAATTTAATTACTTTAACTTAGTTAGCTGTTAGTTATTTATCTAGTTGGCACATCCCTAGATTAGTGGGGGGTTATGCTATTGTTAGTTTATCTTTGGAATGTTCCCGGATGTGATTAGTTAGGGGTCAATATGCTATTTCATAATATTTTCCATAGATTAGTATATTTGATCCAGCTTTATGTGGATGTTCTTATAAGTTGCCTAGTAATGTCTATAAACATTATTTGCTTCATTCATGTGAAAATTTGATGGGTTGCCATGAATATTAAGGTCAAGATCTCTTCATTAAAATCCATAACTGTGACTTCATTTCCTTTTCATGTCCACACTCGATTCACCCATCAAATACATACACGGGGATAAATTAAACATTCCATAATATAATGTTCATATGAACAACAAACCATGTTAATATATCATAAGGGTCTCAAATCAACTTATAACTCGATCATAATGATTTCAAAACATCACAAAAATAGTACATCTCAATGACATTGTAAACAAATGTAAAGAATGATATGCATCTAACCATATAAAACAACTATCCAAAGCACAACAATCCAAGCATATGTCATATATATATATATAATCTATATAGGGAACTCGTGCCTCAAAATATGAATAGATGTTTGTTTGATACATGAATACACTATAACTGAGATATTCATCAGAGAATATATGAACACAAAATGATTAGGGGGATTCAAATTCAATTGTAGGAACCTTCCATGAATAAATGCCAACATAATAAAAATTAAGTGAAATTCAACCATGCCATCGAATTCTAAACAAACATTCATGTCCCATTTTGAGAATTACTTGTCATTAGTATTTAATATTATGTAGCCCATTTACTCTCAAATGGTTGAGAAGTTGTATTCTTCACAGATGTAAGACATTTATAAGGATTAATGAAGAAATAATAATTCTTCCAACCTTATCCCAAAAAAATGATGAGACTTACACATAAAAAACTAATAAGATAGTGCAACACAAGATGTTCAAAATTTCCTTGAAAATTGAAGTCTTCTAGGATTGCAATTCACTAGAAAGAGATTGAAGGTCAAAAGGAGAGGAAAAAAACTTCCTTACTATTTATGATTTTTATGGACCTTCTTATAAATAAATATTAATATAAAACATCATAAAGGCTAGAGGCCACCCACACTTAACTACTGGAGTCAGCTCCCCACTAAACCACCATCACTTGGCTCAACAAATGATTTGATATGCTATGTGGGTTGAGTAGATAATTTTGAAACATATTATCCCACTTCTGACACTAATTCCAAGACAACCTTAACTCATAGTAAGACAAACTTAAATAATTCCATCACCCATGTTTGTGTCTTGGGTGGAGAGGTGAGACAAGGTGGATGCATTTGCATAAAACATCAAAAAATTGAGAATGATGATGTGGTCTCATTCGTTGTATTGCACCTTCTTAGAGAATATCTACGCAATGTTGTTGCAAGTTCAAATCCCACATCTCCCACAATTTCCATCCCTACGAATTGGTGGGGTACTATGTAATTCCATGTCAATCTTTCTCTCTCCATAAACACACAAGAGGGGAACAATTGGATGCATTCACATTCTCTTTCACGACTGGCTAATAGATAGGGAATGCTTACATGTTTCTTAATCCCTCATGCTTTTACCTTATTCCAACCATGACATCTAGATCATCCACAACTTACTCTCACCTTCAGGGTTCACAACAATTTTTTCCATTGCCCACCCTACCAACAACATCGTTGTTTCAGTTCCTTGAAATATAATTTCTTACATAACATTAAAAGTTAAAAAATACACGAGCATGAATGGAATCAACAAAGAATAATGAAAGTTGAACTTTAGAGAGAAAATTAAAGAGTATGTTCACTTAAAAACTAAAATCATTGTTAAATTTATTGATTATTGACCTAGTTATTTGAATAAAAAAGGACTACAGTGAGTGGCTAGACTCTAAACCTATGTAATCAGTCATATATGTTTTTTTCAACAACTTTATTCCTATGTTAAGGCCTCCGATATTGGAAATAACCCTTGGTCTTAAGAAAATCAAGTGTTATTCTGTGTGGGCACTTTTTCCTAATAAGGAAAACATCAAGTAGTAGATCATGGTATGAAAGAAACATGATGTTGGTTACATGAACTTTGTTATGAAAATAGGATAAATACATGTAAAGAAAAAAGAAAAAATAAAAAATAAGGTGATTAAGTGGGTTCGGGCATAAGAGAACTTGTCGTAAACACATATGTGGGCTTTTTGTAGTGGAAACCACATGCACCAAAATGGTTGTTTGTAACACCACATTCAAATATCTTCTATTGCAACATGCAAGGTTGAAGGAGCACACATTTATGCATTTTCCATAATTTTTCCTTCTTCTATCGGGATTGGAGGTGGATTTTTTGGGTGCTTCGTGTTGTAGCTATAGGTGATGGGATTCTCCTTCTCGCCTAGGATTTTGAGTCTCTAAATGCAGACTGCGAGTTGGTGGTGCATAAGTGGATGTTGTAGGTTATGGTTATGTCACACCCATTCATTAATGAGTTTATTTTTGTATTACAAAATGGTTATTTGTAATGCCACATTTAAACATATTCTATTATAACATCCAAGGTTGAAGGAACACACATTTATGCATTTTCCATAGTTGTTCCCTTCTTCCATCGGGGTTGGAGGTTGTTTTTTGGGTGCTTCGTGTTGAGAGTTAATAACATTCTAATTTTTGGGAAATACACAATCAAGATGGTGGAGCATGGTGGTAGGTTGTGGTTCTTTCACACCCATCCTTTAATGAGTTTGTTTTGTATTACGGGTAGCATTCAAGAGAGGCAACATGGTGTCATGGTCCATTTAGGCGGAACAAAGGAAAAATGGAGTGTTGACGTTGAAGGAGTCGGGGGTCGCCATTCCGATGAAGATGGGGACTAATGGTTTTATGGAAAGGGAGGAAACAAAGAGTGCAGTGGGTGAACTAGTCACCACATAATAGGTGGCTAACAAAGAAGACACAAAAAGGTAAAAAAACTAGTGTGGTTTTTTATTTTGGGTGACGACAGATTAACCAATGCAACAATAATGGGATTTGATAGTTGAAAATCGCAGAGCCAGTGTAACTTGGTATGGTAGTTTGGAGTGAAACCGTAGTTGGAGGAGGATGTAAAGTGGCTATTCAAAGAGATAAACGATGGAGATTCCATAGTCCATCTTACGACCATCAAACAAACATATTTCTTATTTCAAAATGGTTGACCCTAAGTTTACAACTTTCTATTTTCACACTACATTATTCTAAAATGTTGAACATCATCATGTGCCACAAACTCTTATATTGCATTATTTTAAAACATTAAACACCATCATGCCACAAACTCTCAAGAAAAATCATTTTGGAAAAGTGAAGATTGAGAAGATTAAGTGAATTGTGAAAAAAGATCCATTATCAAGGGGTCAAATTTGGTTTAAGAGAATCTTGCATGTATGTAAAGCATAAATAGGTTGCACTTCAAGGAATTTGATCTTTGAGGGTTTTTTTTTGCATTTTCTTCATTGTAAGGTTGTAAAGAGATTTATAATGCATAATTCCCAAGTTATAATTTTCCTCATCGACTAATAGAAGAAGAATTTATTGTTACTTTCAAGTTGCTTAGTAACCTTTCATTTTTAAAGGTCATTTCTTTTGAAACGTATGGGTTGCATGGTTTAAGGTATCTCTTCATCAAAACCCCTAAGTGTGACTTCATCACCTTGTTAGGTGCACACTCAATTCACCTATCAAATACATACACATGGATAAATTACATTACATACTATTAATTTCATATGAAAGAAAAACAATGTTAATATATCACAAGGGTCTCAAATCAAATTATCAATTGATCATAATGATTTCAAAACATAAACAAGTACATTTCAATGACATTTTAAACACATATAAAACATGTTATGCATCTAACCATGTAAAGAAACTATCTAAAGCACAATAATCGAAGCATGAGTATGGCATATACATATAATCCATACGGGGAACTCATGCCTCAAAATACAAATAGATGTTCATTCGATACACAAATATGCTATAATTGATATATTTATGAGAGAATATATGAACACAAAATAATTAGGGGGATTCAAATTCAATGGTAGGAACCTGAGCCATGAATACATATCAAAATAAAACATTAAGCAAATGTTCAACATGCCATCAATTCTAAATAGACATTCATAACCCTTTACGAGACTCATTTCTCATTGGTATTTAATATTATGAAGTCTAATTGTTACCAAGTTGTTGAGAAATTGGATTCTTCGTTGATGTAAGCCATCCATAATATTTGAAAAAGAACATCCATAATACATAACAACAACAATGTATAATGGTGAGCTTGATAAACTATGCTTAACCAAAAAAATTAATGTTTGAAAAAGAACAAAGAACATCCATAATACGTAATGACAACAATCTATAACATTGTTTAATGGTGAGCTTCATAAACTAAATCTTCAATTTCGCACAAAGAAGTTCTTAATACTTGTTTTGACCCTTATTAATTGTTGTGAATGCTTCAAGATACTCATTGATGTAATATTTTCCTCTTGACAAATTTACAAGCCTTACTATATGAACAAATTTAGATCCATGGCATTGGTTAGTTGTGAGGATGAAATTCAAATTAGTTTTACTTTGAAAAGGTTTTGAGTTTGACCCAAATAGTATCCTTTAGTTTGATTTAAATCTTAGCCAATAGTGATCTAATTTAATTTGTAATAAGTGACAAACAATTAAACTTTTGACTAAAGATAAATGTCTATTTGACCAAATTAAAATTAAAATTAAAAAGTTGGAACTAATCGATTTGTTTGTTTGATATACTAATTATTTGTGAGAAAGACAATTCGTTTATGGAACTTGTTACCACATTCCAATTGTATTATATTCATTGATTTCAAATTACATTGAGGTTTTACATCTCCTTAAAAGTTGTATAAATATCTTAATTGTATTTATTTTTTAAAATCATAGTTGTTTCTCTAGTTGAATATCTCAAACTTCGAAGTATGGCAATTTGTAAGTTGACACATAGTTTCTATTAATCTGAAGTATTATAACATTTTAATCTGATTAAGCAACTACATTGCAAAAAACATATGTACAAAAATTCAATTTCCAATATGCTCTGATGGATGTCCTATATTTAGTTGGCTAAAGCTTCTATTTTGGGTTCACAAACTAGGAGTATGCTGAAAAAAAACTTGTGGTTATAAAAGACTCTCAAACTCTATTGAGTGCCATAAGAGTATTGGAAGGTAATTTTAACGATGCACTCGTTTTATGAATATCTTGCAATCATTACAGATCTATGGGACTGAACATGTTCCAAATGATATTTTCAAGTAGTTCATGTGCCTTATATATGCAGTCCACCATTTTACATATATTTGTACATAGGGCACCTTGGTACACTACGATAAAACCCCAATTAGATTTCCATTGTATGCTATGATGAATGTCTATGCCATGTTCTAAAGCTCCCATTATGACACATTGTTAGAAGGCCTGTGAAACCATATGTTACGGCTTCAATTTTAGTGCTTCCAATCGCATTTTTTAGAAATCTTCCTGAAAAAACCGAAATTATCAATTAAACCCATTTTGTTCATATCCCTCAAGTCTTATGCAATCCATTATCACTGCATTCCTTTGGAATTTTTTTCTAAAACTGACATGTTCCTTAGAGTTAAATGAGTACCACATATTATCATACATATCTACCAAGGAAGTCGCAAGAACATACATCTGATAAGTGAGTCCCTTCTCCATGATGTAAAAATAAAAATATGTGATCAAAACTCAAGTATTTGGGCATAGGCGAGAGAGTATGGTAGCACACATATGGACAAGAGAGTGCATCATTGCTTGGGCACCTGTTGGTTTCAAGAGGTTTGTAATGAGGATAATCTTTCAGGTAAACTGTAATGCATAAGAGATGGGTTCTAACTTCGACGTTCTTACAGTTGGCGTGCCTCTAACATAAAGCACTATACATAAATTTTATAGATAGAGCTCCAGTAGGTAGCACAATTTTCAAATTTATGTCAAGGATTAAAATGATATATAAAGGAAATGATAGATAAGAGATATCAATAGGAAAAATAGGGAAAATTACATAGGATATGTCAAGTATAAAATTTTGGCATAGCTTTTGTAAAATAATGATATTATTGCTAATTTTCTTAGTGGTAGTAAAGGTAATGTAAATCATCACTATTGTGTGTAGGATATGCTGACAAATCTTTGGGCACATGGGATTTGCATGGTACTTCAAGCACATGTGGATAATCAATCTTGTGTGCACTCATATTTAGTTACTTATAGAACTGAAGCTCAAGTATATATGCGACAATGGGAGTTGTGTTATGACGTGGGTAATGGCATTAAGAAAAAATGGAGGTGTAAGAGGAAGATGTGGTTTTTAATACTCAATTTCAAATTGGATATGTCACGTGGAGAAACAATAGGTTATCAACAATTGGTGCTCAATCTACGTCAATAAGGGTTAGTGAAAATCAAACTATAAACGATGGCTTATGCTTGGTGAAAGTCTAAAGATGATTCTTAGGGATTCAATGCTTTGTACAGTAATGGCGTTATTTTAAAGAATGCAATTACTTTAAATCTACATATGCAAATCTTACAAGTACATCACAAAAATGGTCTTAAAAAACTTACAACCTGCTATAAGATCCTGGTATTTATTCAAATGCATGGAATGGTATGAGAATCCCAGTTATTGGAATGTAGTAGTACGCCCCAATTACATGGACTACTAAATACTATGTTTCCCAGTTCCTTGACAGGTCAATGTTATGTCAGGAACCTTATAATTGATCCTAACTCTAAATTAATTAATCTTTGTTGTACATTCACCCCTTGTGATTAATTGATTCAATTCCCAACATGCACTGGGAAACTAAGTTAATTAACATTTATTAAATAAATGGTATTAAATGATTATGCTTAGATCCATTGTAAAGCATCCATTAAATTATTGTATTGATCTTAATTAATGAAAATTGCACCCTTGAATTTATTTGTGATCTTATAAATCAAAATTTGCCATCTTGGACTCCACTTAAGTTATTTCCACTTCCCTATTCCAGTCAACATCCACTTTTGGGATATAACTTTTTCCAACTAGATTAATCATGTTCCCCTAGGAAAGCTGCATTTGGCACATACTAAGTCTACTTGTTAGCACTCTAGGAAAGGGCCATTCATGCATCAACTATGTTACTTTAGGGTTTATGTAATACTGATCCATATGTCCATGGCTCTCACCCTTTGCTATAACAAGACCTTAGTGATCACACAGAGTGGGTAATGGCAACATCTAAGCCCTAGAGAATCCCTGGAAGCTTTGAGAAAATTGTAGCCAACTTCTTCTCAATTTAGGGTATCTACTATGTTCCTTGTGTTTTGAAGCTCGTAGCAAAAAGCATGACATCTTTTGGCCAGAATTGATCAATTAGCTTTACCTTGATTTGTACAAGTCCAAGTGCTATGCACAAATCTTCTTAAGCCATTGCAAGCATGTTGTATATAGAGGTATTGCATGTGTTGTTATAATTGTGCAATACGTTGGGAGGCTCTTTGGTCTATAGTTTTCATTTGCTTACATTCTTGCACGCCCAATGGGACTTACCCACATTAGTTTGTTTATTTTGTTTCGATTTTTCATTCATTGTAAAATAGTAATGTGGACTTTTAATCTTTGGAGATGAATCAAAGAGATTGAAGAATTTGGTATTTGAGTTGATTAATGTGTATGTTTTGGTGTTTGTTGTGTTGCTCTGTTTGCAAGAGCATCCTCAGATAATTTGATAACAAAAATCAAAATTCATACAAATTGTTAAAAAATTCTGTTTTCTTTGCTATTTTACTAGTTTATGTGCCTTTTTAAGGGGTGTTTATAGGTGTTATGGAAGCAAAAAACTAGATTTAAAACTATAAAAAACAGTCTTTGCTAATTAGGTGTTTTTCCTCTAACTATAGAGGTGGTTTTGGCTATAATAAATGTAACTCTCTGCTACATCTAGATGGCTCCTTCTTTGCATCTCCTAACTTCTAGTTTCTCCCTATTTTTCTGCCTTGCAGATCCTTAATCTCTTCTCATCTTCTAGATCTACCGAGCTATCACTCCCATTATCACCTCCTCACATCCTGTAGTGCCCACACTTTTTATAGCTCAGTAGCTTGTTGTTTCTTTGCTCATAGACATGGTTTGACAGTGATTGGTTATATCTTGGACATTATATTTAGATATTTGATCTTATTAGACATGTGTGGACATTTAGGTGTATAACGCCAATTTAGCTTAATTTCTATATTGTCGCGTTTTCTTATAATGTCATAGATACTAATGGATATGATGTTGTGTTTGGAACATAATTATAATAATGGATAGATGTGGCATGTGGAATTCTATGGTTATATGTCATGTATCATCTTATCTAACTTTTGGAATATTGAGTATAATTGTGCACGTTGTCGCATCTTGATTTCATTAGGATGTTAGGATAGTTTAGAATGCTTTGATATCTTATTATGTCATTGAATTATCTTGTATCGGACTAGGTGCGGTTAATGTGTGCAATGAGTGTGCATGGTGACAGGTTTACAGGAGAACGTGTGATTTAAGCCAACGACTCAATCTTGGACAAGCAGCCCACGGGCCGAGTCCTAACCATGTTCATTATGTGAAGCCTTAGTATAGGAGATTATCAATTTCGGGCATTATGAGTGACCCCAATGTATGTAATGAATTGTGCTTTGAATTATTAATTTTGGTTAGGGTAGTTGGTTATGTTGTAAACTTGCTTTAGGAGTTAATAATCCCACTTTCATTTAAATTTTAGTTTTTGTTTTATGAGTCACTTAATTACTAGGGTTTAGGGTCACATGTGAGACCCTTGGGTGGTCCCCACACCCTCCACCATTGTTCCAAAAATGCAAAACCCGAAATTAGGGTTATTTTGGGTATTTTTGGGGACCCCTTTGTAGCTTGGGAGTTCCCTCCTAACATAAAAATGAGCCCTTAGACCCTACCTAATGGGTAGGGGGGCTTATTTTCAAGGCTTGAGGGAGTTTTCCCTCCCTCTTTACCTCTTGTTTAGTCACATCCATGTAAGGGATGTGGATTTGGGTGTTTATCAAAAGTTTCACTAATTTTGTCTTGCTAACATTTAGGGGAATTTGGGAGAAGAGGGAAAAAAGTTAATTTTACCCTTTCTTTCTTTTATTTTGGCATCTTTGACCTTGATGAGGGAGAAGAGGGTGACACATGTCACCCCCTCATTTGTGAGGAGGCTTGCTTGCACCTCTTCAAATTCCCATTCATGGAAAAAGAGAGGGACTTTTTTTTGGGAACTTCTTGCTTGGGATGCTTGTGGATTTTGAGAGCTTGGAGATTGACTTGAGTCAAGTTGTGGAGACATTTGAAGTTGGAGAGATTTTTGGAGAGCTTTCCTTGAGGTAGGCTCTTATGTCTATGTTGTGTTGTTTTCCTTTGCGATGCTAGTTTAGGTGTTGAAAATTGTTATTGTTGTATATAGCTTTTAGTTGTATGTTTGTGTGTTTTACTCCCTCTATCATATGGCATGATGGAGTTTTGGAGTGTGGGGGGAAGAGAGAAGGAATTTTCCCTCTCAATCCTCAAGGCGTGATGGACAAGCCTTGTAGGGTCTTACTATTTTCCCCCTCAAATGGTTGAGGTGGGGAAGTTGATTTATTTGGCTTGAATCTCCTTCCGCATTCTTGGTTAAAGAAACCCCTTTGGGGTTTGAAAATCCTTTCGAGGAGGACTTGGAGAAAGGGGGGGGAATAAGGAGGGCTTTGATTGAATCAGGAGCAATAGGGAGGAGACGGAGATGTGTATTTTGTACGAATAATTTTGATGTATAATTGTGGAGAACTTTTCCTCCTCTCTTCCCCATTTTTGGAGGATGAACATGGGTTCTCCTCCTTGTAAACTTTGAAGTCTTGTGTTGTTGTGAATTATTTTTGTTTGCTTGCATCATTATTTGTTCACCCTCCATCTTGTGCAAGTTTTGGTTTGTTATCCCTCTCTTCCCATGGGCTTGGGGGAGGCTAGCATGCATCCCCAACCTTGGGATAGGCATGTGATGATGCCTATGGTTGGGTGGCAAACAAATCTCTTCTCCTTGTCAGTTTTCTTAAAACATGAGCATTTGGATCTCAAGATGGAAGTGAGATGTGGATTGAAGCTCTTTATCATCCTCAATCTAATGTGGGCATCACCTTTTTGCCTCTTGAAAAAATATGGCTTGTGGAAGTTTCCCTTATGTGCTGAATCCTCCTTGTAATTGAAGTCATATGTAAACTAGTATCCCTTGTTGTAAACTCTTTCTTTTTTTTGGCATTTGAAGATTATTTTTTTTAAACTTGAGCAAGATTAAGTTGGGCAATTTCTTGTATCCTTGTAAAGGAGCCTTGCATTGTTGCATTGTATCTTTCTTGGGTAGTTCCTTGTAATTTGAGGAAACAATGTAAAGTGAGTTTTAAACTTTTGATAAGCAAGATATATTAGATGCTTTTCTTTTATATAAATGTGATGTAACTCTAATTGGCTTGGAAGAAAGGATAATTCCATTTGAAAAACAAATTTTGTGAAATGAGTGGTCTCTTGGTATAAACTTGCTTGGATTCCATTGAAAAGAAAGCTTACTTCTTGGAAAGATGCAATTAAAATTAAATTAAAAAAAAAAAAAAAACATATATATATGTTGTATTCCATATTTTAAACGTTTGAAATAGAAAAGTCTTTTGGTGGTGAACTAGTTGATAAGTATTAAGTTCATTATGCTAACAAATAATAAGTTTAAAATCTGTTAATTATTTTCAAAGTGAAATCCTTGTGTATTTGTCATTGTGTATAAGCCTGATCTTATTCAGTTTTCAAAATAAGTTTATAATCCTAGCTCAAATTTGTATTATCATATTTGAGTTTTTAATTTACAGACTTCCTTTATCTATTCATATGGAAATTTATCTGTTGTAAAACTTTGTTATGCATATATAGATATTGTGTTATGTGTATACCTGAAAATCGATAATATATATATATATGTATGTATGTATGTATGTATGTATGTATGTATGTATGTATGTATGTATGTATGTATGTATATATGTATGTACATGTACATGTACATACATATATGTACAGTACATATATATATATATATATATGTACCATGTACATGTACATACATACATATATATATACATACATACATACGTATTATATATATATAACGATATTATATATATATATATATATATATATATATATATATATATATATGGTGGGGGGTATCGGCCCCCATCCCCCTGCGCATGTTACAATAATAAACAAAAAAAAAAATATAAGCAATGGCAGGGGGGGCCGAACCCCCCCCGCACCCCTGTGACTGCACTCGTGGGGGGGGCGCTGCCCCCTTCTGTCTGCCGCCGCTACCCAAATACGCTGCCCCACGGCCACTGTCTCGTCCCCCTTCTGCCGCTTCCTCTCACCCCTCACACCGCCGCTGCCCTGGCCGCAGCTGCACCCTCCCCTGCTGCCCTACTTCTGCGCACAAACCCTGCGCGCCCAACACCGATGCCGTTCGCACACAGCTGCGCGGCTCACCATCCTCAACTGCCTAGCCATTCCCTCCCTCTCCGCTTCACACCTGTGTGTAACATCAAACCCTCCGCCCTCTTGCAAAAAACAAAAAACTTAACTCTAGTTAACAATATATATATGTGTCCAAAATAAATAAATAAATAAATAAAATAAAAAGAACCATTCTTGTTCTTGCATGAACTACCAAATCAAAGCTTATAAAAGGATTAACAAACCTCCATAATGGTTTCCTCTCTAACCCACCTCTGCAACATTCAAGAAGAAACAAACCCAAACACCAGAACCAGAAAGCAAGATGAGAGATTGAGAATAAAGAGAAAGAAAAGAATAGGCCATTAGAGCAATAGGGAAAACTTTAGGGATTTTTTCTAAAACCAAGGGGCTCAGATGGCTTTAATCATAGGGTCATTATTAAATCCTTTATTATTATTATTATTATTAGTCATGGTATTTTAATGGGAAGTTTAGCAAAGAGGAAGGGGTGGGACGTATTAAATATTTTAAGAAGAGGTTGGGGGTAAAGTTACCTAAGGGGAAATTGTTTCTATTTAAAAATGAAGTAGTCGTTATTCATGTAGAATTTCTTTTTAAACCAAGAGAGAGAGAGATATTAAATGTGTGTAAATTTAACAAATAAGTAAATAATTAAGGACATGTTTAGGGTAGTAATTAGTTGAATTAGGTAAATTTAAATAGAATAAAATTAGTAATTATCAAGAAAGGGTATAAGAGATGTAATAGTATTAACTAAGCACTTCAAAAATAAAATTTTACCCTGAAATTTTAGTCACGTTTGGTGCGTTCTTTTGGTGTCCTAGGAGGGGCATTACAGTTTCATCCATGGCTGCATGATCTAATGTAGATTTCTCAAGCAATAATTGTTGCATGTGGCATTCTGAATAGTCATGCAAGTGTGTGAAATGTCCATGACACCTCTAGTCACCCGATTTCTTCTTTCTTTTGTTTGAGTTAGAAGAGAAAAATCCTTTGGGTGTTGTGATGCCTTCTTGGGTTGTTCTCCCTTGAGTTGTGCTTTGATTTTACAAAAAGGGCTAAGATGGTGCCTTTTGCATGGGTTGGATTTTACGCACAACAATGGAAGAATAGGGTAAAATTCACACCATTGATATAGATGTAAAGTAAAATTCCATTGGTGTACTTCGACATCTTATGTTTCTTTGAGAGGTCCTCACAAAGGAACAAAATATAGTCGTCGAACTCATCAATTTAGTCTTCTACTGAATACTCCTTACATTGTCACAACTGCTAGAGCTTCAAGTAATCATTCTAATAGTGTTTGAGGGTTTAGAATTCCTACTGAAAAGCAATGAAAAATTACTCCCAAGTATGGATGGCATCAAAGGTTTTCTCATGTTTTGCATTCAATGTTTCTTACTAGTGAGACTCTCAAATGGAAATATTCAACGTTACAAGGGTTATTTTCTCTTCATCATCGAAGAGAGTGACAAAGAAATTGTCCTCAAGTTGATTAATCCACTTATCTAATCATATGGCGTAAAACATGCCTTCAAATACTACAATGTCCATATTCACTCAGACCTTAGACAAAGTTTGATGTCGAAACCGCTAGTGTGATAACTACGAGAAAGAGTGTGTGTTTGTCAGGTTGAGATGAGACATAAAATATCAAATTTGACTAAAGAGTTTTGTGCAACATGCTTCCAATGTATTCTTGATGAGATTTTGGAGATCTAGGAATGCCTCAGTTTGCATATGGGAATTTTCCATCTCACTATTGCAACAACGTTCTTCTCGATAGTTTGAAATAGAGCCATCTCGTTGTCCCTCCCTCTCACTTACACTCACATGTTTACAAGCATAAGACAGAGCAATGCTAAAATGCTAATGATCTGTGTAAGGGTACTACAAATTGGTTGTGTGAAGAGACACTAGCACACTTATAGACAAGTAGTGTATTTTATAATGCATAGGAAGATTAAAAAAATCTTTAACTAGCACATTCAAATGCAAACGACTTATATATCAATAATAACAACTTCTATTCAATGAAATAATAATAATATTACAAATGTGTACAATAACACATGGATAAGAGAGTAAAATCTTGTGATCAGCAAAGGAATTCTTCGTAACTGAAATGAATAGAAAGTAGTGCAAAAATTACAAGATACCTAGAGCATGAAAGTATTCCTACTATTTGGCTTGGGACTGATTACCTTGTTGTTCATTACCCTAAGTGTTGAACATATACATATTTAAAAAATGTACATTTACATTAGAGGTAGTTACAAAAACAATTACAAAAGAAATGGTTGGCAAATGAGGAGCTTTATCTTCCATGGCCATGTAATGGTTAAAATTTGACGTATAATAATGTTTATGAGATGCTCTAACATGGCGTTGGCGGGGAGTGTGCCACCTAGAGTGCCATGTGGAAACAAAGTACTAACAATCGAACATTAAGCATATAAGTATTGCATGATTAGCAGGAAGGAAGGTGGTAGTGTGTTGAGGTACCATGGGAAGGTGTGAAACATTGTGGAAGTTTTAAATTTTGTATTTTAAAACATATGGGTTTTGTGCTAGGAGTCAGTGCAAGATTGCAAGAACTGCAAGTGTTGTGTTGTGAGGACTGCAAGTTTACAGAAGTAACGAATGTTGCACTGATCTAGCAAAAACTAAAGAAGCTACAAGTGTTTCTAAGCAACGATGTTGCATGTGTGGGACATTATGAAGCAATGCACCATGACACTACAACACTTGGTAAATGACATTAAGAGTTAAGAAAGTTGATATGCAACAAAGGGTTGTGATAATGTTGCAAAGTGACACAATGCCTTTTGATTTTCATTAGATGCCACACGGGTGAAACGTGCATGTGATTGCATACAACCACACACCTCAGTAACACAGCACCTAGTTAATGATGCTTATATTTGCCACAAGGTTAAGGAGCTCAAGTTCTACAAGAGAAGTGAGTATCCTTGCATTGTTATGAGGGAGGTCGCAATGTTACACATGGATCAACATATGGTGAATATTACACTAAACAAGGGTTTACATGATGTTAAATATCTTTTTAATTAGCAATATGAAGGAATGGGTTCAAACAATACTTACATTTTTTGCTTTGAAAATAATTTAGTTATTGTTCTACATGGAGTAAATAATTGTATTATTATCAAAATATAATTTTTTCCTTTAAAGAAGTAATATTTTATTCCTCGTTTTCTATGAATGCTCTCAAAATAACTCTATAATTCTATGTACAAGACATAAATATATTTTTAGTATATGTGATATTTAAGCAGGGAGCAAAATCTATCAAACCAAAAGAATATTTGTTATTTCACATTAATATAAGAAATAAGTTGAAGCAATGCATATATATTGCAAAACAATAGTCACCGTCCATGTCACAAGGTGCTCCAAACTTAATGGGAAAAGTTTGAAATTTGCCAAATTTTATTCATGTCAAATGTGAACAGGAATTCTTTCCATATTTGTATAGGGGAAGTTTTTGACATGTTTTTCATAGTTTTATAAATGCGAGTATAAATATACTGATTGAACAGAGAGAACAATGTCTCTCTTCTCAGCTCCGCTGGCATATTTATGCATTTATTTTAGAAAATTAAAATGATAAAAAATTCTATTGCTCAAATTTAATGAAGTTTTTGTTTCAAACTTTATCCATTGGTAAACTTGAACCGAACATCCGTTGAACTCAAACTCAAACCTTGTGATTTATGTCAAATTTATCAGAATTATAAGTTATAAAATTGGTATAGTTCAATGGTGTGAATGATGGCAAAAGCATGTGGTCATGCCATCCACCAATGTTCAAAACCCACGAGATGCCAAAAGGGTTGAGAATGGGTTTGAGTCGCATGCAAATCTTGTGCATTAAGCTAAAGAAGATTGACTATTAGTGCACTTGATACCAAAAAATGCTAAATTAGTCTCCATATTCCCCTTCACTAAAATAACATAAAAGGATAATAATTTGATAAAACTAGATGACAAGGAGTGATGGTTATTCTATCAATTTCTTATTGTTTACAATAGACACATTATTAAGATGAAAATTTAGTGATGATATTGTCTTAGTATTTTGCTTCATTTAATAAATTTATAATTGATAAAAATGAAGGTTAAAAACATGGGCTTTGTTAATAGATCATCCTAAACATGTTTTATACATGCACCCACACAAATATGTATTTGTTTGATACATGTTATTAAGATGAAAATGTAGTGACAATATTGTCTTAGTATTTTGCTTCATTTAATAAATTCGGGTTGAATTATTTTTGGTAAAAAGCATGGAATTTGTTAGTAGATTATCCTAAATACGTTTTACACATGCATCCACGCCGCTTTCATGTGCACACAAATAATTTTTATTCAATACACATTATTAAGATAAAAATCTAGTGATGATATTCTTTTAATATTTTTGTTTTATTTACTAAATGTATAATTGAAAATATATCAGTAAAAAGCATGGTCTTTTTTGTTAGAAGATCATTCTAAACCCTTTTTACACATGCCCACATAAAACTTTTATGTACACACTCACATTTCTCTTTGATCAATCACAATGTTTTTTAATGAACTTATGGAGAAATAATTAGAGCTAAATCATTTAAGTCTTGAACAATCAAAAGATAATATGCTATTTTTTAATTTCATGTTTAATAAAATGAGCACATCTACTTTTTTGTCATGATAACGGTTTTATAAATATGTTTTTAATCAAAATTCCCATGAATCAATATATAATGATATATACACAAACAATATGAGTGAAGTTGATTAATTGGAATATGCTTAGCAAAAGATGTTAATGTTTGGAAAAGAACATCCAAAATACAGTGGCAACAATGTATAATGATGACCTTGATGAACTATATCTTCAATTTCTCACAAAGAAGTTTTCAATACTTGTTTTAACCCTTATTTAATAATTGTTGTGAGTGCCCCCAAGATATTCATTGATGTAAATTTTTCCACATAAAAAATTTATAAGCCTTTCTACATGAGAAAATTTGGATTGATGGTATTGGCTAGTTGTGGAGATGAAATTCAATCCTAATAAAATTCAAATTAGTTTTACCCTGAAAAGGTTTTGATTTTTACTAAGATGATATCCTTTAGTTTGATTTAAACCTTAGCCAACACTAATATAATTTAATACTTAAGAAGTGATAAACAATTTAACTAACAAATAGAGATAAATGTTTAATTCAACAAATAAAAACTGAAAATTTGGAATTTATTGATTCTTTTGTTTGATATACTAATTATTTGTGAGAGACACAATCTATTTACGGAATATGTTACTACATTCCAATTGTATAATTCTTTGATTTCAAATTACATTTAGGTGTTACAAAACTCTCATTTTAAGTAGTAACATATCTTAATTATATCTATTTGAGAAACATATGTGTATATAAAATTCGAAATATTTATTTTAGATTTGTCACATATTTTTCTTATTGAAGGGTTCCACATTGATTAATTAACCCATTGCATTCTTTGTACAATTTTTTGTCGATTGGTAATTGATTACCTCAATTTAACTATACAATTAAGTTGTGTACCAAAAAAAAAATTCTAATAAAAAAGGGTTCCAAACTCCATTGTATTTTATAGATATTGCAAGTTTTTTATAACATTTTTAAGTACAAAAGAAAAAATGCCATATGATAATCATATAGGCATTAAATTTAAGATCAACCATTTTTATTAACATCTCACACTAGTTTTTTTGGTAATCTAGGGGGATGAGCGAATACCCAACAACTCGGAGCATCGAGGAGGGAGACTCTAACACAAGGTGAGTGCCACCGATCAAACTCATTTGGAGCAACATACAATGATGACATCTCACACTGTTACACTCTACAATCCCCCTTTGGCTACCTTGGTAGGTTATGCCTATTATCGTAATTAAAATAAGCAATTTTGAAAGGAAACCATATTTCTCTTTAGTAAGAGTTTTAATTTAGTTAAGATCACCTAAAAAATGAAATTGTAATTAAACTAATTCCAATTAAGTTACATCGATTTTTACACATTTATACTATTTTTGAATAATATTAAAAAACTGACAATTACCAAGAGTTAAATTAGTCCTGGATATGATCAAATAGTGGATGAAGTAATAGAGTGATAAGTAAGCAAAGGAGAAGGTGAATACAAAATATGTGATCGACAATCAAGATGGTAAAGTCCAAAGGGAGAAAAAGAGCAGAGAAGAGAGCACACATCATTTTGGTGATGGAGATCAAGATGGTTTGAACGAGGATAATCTTTTTCGTAAGGTGTAGAAGGGTTCTCAATTTGACATATTGACACAATTGCTTTGACATATTGAAACAAGAAGAACACAAGCACTATACATAGTGGGATGAAAAGTTAGAGATTAAAGAGGGACACTGCAATATAAGGATGATAATGGATATAAAGGAAATCAAGATTAGAATCACAAAGGAGACAACAAATTATAAGGAAAGTATCAACTTTCAATAGGATTGCATAAGAGATTTTTTACTTAATGGTTAGTGGTGCACAAGGTTTTCAAGCATAATTACAAAAGGATATGTGCATAAATATTTAGGATCACAGGCATTGCATGGTACTTGTGCAATGTGGATATGAACTATGTGTGTAGTATTGTGCTATGTATGGGAGTGTTCTCAAGTATATATGTGCAATGAGAGTTGTATTATGGTGTGTAGTGGCATTGTGCAATATTGGAGTGTAACAATAGATCCGTTGCTAATACTTGTTTAATTGGATTTGCCATTTGGAGGTATAAAAGAGACATGTTGATAATAGATTGAAAAGGTTGTTGAAGCAATATTATGAATGATGACTTGGCTTAGTGGTTAGAGAGAATGTTAGGATTCCCTACTTTGTAAAGTCACAAATTGTTTAAAAGCATGTAACTACTTTAAAGAATGACTGATTCTTAAGAGTAAATCATGGAAGTGGTTGTAATAACTTGCATGACAGTATATGCCATTATTGCGTTGTCAAATGAATGGGAAGGTATGGGAATGGGCTATTGTATTGTAGTTGTAATATATAATTATATGGACTACTAAATATTGTTTTATAGTGCCTTGAAGGTCGCTTTAGGTTAGGACACCTTTGTCCTAACTTTCTCTTTATAATATTTAATGTAATAAAGGCTATGGATGCATATGATTTATAAGTCATCCATTTAAATATTGAGAATAATCCCACATGCATGGAAAGTAATAGTTAGATCAAATAGAACTAGTATAAATGTGATGCATAAGCTAGTGTAAAACATCCACAAATTTATTGTATTGATCTCTCTCAAAGTAGGTTGCCCCCTTGAAGTGGTATGTGATTTTGTAATGAAAAATTTATCTTGACACACAATGAAGTTGTTCCCATTTCCTTTTCGCAACATATTTTCTCTATATTTTGTTGTTTGATTAATCTGTTATAACAAGGTTTGTCACGTTTGGTATTAGAGCTCTTTCCAGGGCCCATTCCAACTACAATATTATTTTAGGGTTTATGTAATTTTCCACTGTATGCTTTCACATTGTCCTTAAGAGTACCTTAGCGATAAAAAAATAGTAATATAAGTGGCAACGCTAAGCCCTTTTACCTAATCCACCATTTTTAGTCTATTTTTCTTCTTCTTCAGGGTATAAAATGTATTTCAAAAGTTTTAAAACTCATAGAAAGATGCCATTTTAGGCCAAGCAATAATTAGTTTTACATGATTCCGTTGATTGAGGGTTTATCCCCCAATACACAAGCCATTAGACATGGATTTTCCAAAACACGCCCAAAATATTTGGTATGTTCAACACGCTCAACCCTTTAACAAGCATTTCTAGCTTGACCCGCCTTACACGCCTAACACACTAAGATGATTCTCCCCTAGATGCCTATATATAAGCCATTACTCCTACTCATTGTCACATCAAGGTGCTTTGATCCTCATTTAATTTCTATAGAACCCATATGCTTCATTTTGTTGATAATTCTCTTTTCTTGACCCCTATCCACTCATTTTTTGGTATTTCTCTCATCTTGCTCCCATTCCAATTGTTTTGCATCCCATTTTGCATATTCGGTTATGTATTTCCCTATTTGCCTTTACCTAAATAGTCCAACCTTCACTTCACCCTATGTTTACAAGAGCCTATTTCAACCACTCCTAAATATTTCTCAACCGAACCTCTCCATCACCACCTTCGTCACACTACAAGCATAATGCTATGAAAATCACGCGATTTTTTGTGCCAATTTGAAACCAAAAAACTCTAAGTTCCCTCAATCACTACAACACACACCTCCCATGTGCACCTAGCCTTTTATTTCTATTCAGGGGACGATTTTGAGAGTTTCTTATGGTTATATGACCACCATTGCTTCCTGTTATGTTTGTGGAGCCTATTTTCATGTTAGAGTGTGGTACACCTTCTATGTGTTACTCTCGGGTATTTTTATGGCGGTCCCGCTCGCCGGTGAGCGGGTCAAGGGGGTTCGGGGGCGAAGCCCCCGAAGTAAATTTTCATGGGTGGTTTATTAACCCATGGGTAATGGGTAACCGTTATGGGCTGTTTTTGGGCCCATGGTTTTTTGGTACCCATTGTTTTGATACCCACGGTTTTTTGCCCATTGTTTTGCCCATGGTTTTTTGTTTTGATACCCATGGTTTTTTGCCCCATTTTTGCCCATGGTTTTGATACCCACGGTTTTGTATCAAACTGCTTAAGCAATTGTCTATTTATATGGTCTTATGCATATGATACATATACAAGCAAATGCATTGCAGATGTGCTTTGAATTTGGGTGTGAATTCTGTAGAGTTTGTTGAGCATAGCTCCAAACGGATCTGGGTATTGTATTGAGAGAGTGGAGGCTTGTAATAAAATCTGAGCAAGTGATTCTTGGTGGACGTAGCCCAAATTGGGTGAACCACGTTAAATACTGTCTTTCTGTGTTGTGTTATTTATTCTGCACTTTTATTTGAGATCTGTAATATTTTCTGCATATTAGTTTCTACTGTTGTGATTCTGTAAGGGATTATTCCGCATATTTTATCACTTATTTCCTAACAATTGGTATCAGAGCCTGGTTTTGGTTTGCTGAAGTGTTGAATCACAAGGAAAGTTTTATTTTGAGTGGGAGCTATGGCAGATGATGGAAGATCTAGGGTTGATAAATTCAACGGGTAGAATTTTAGTCTTTGGAAGATGCAGATGGAAGATTACCTTTATCAGAAGGATCTTTATACTCCGTTGTCTGAGAAGGTGAACAAACCCTCGAGTATGATAGATGCAGAATGGGATTTGTTGGATCGGAAGGCACTTGGAACGATCCGGCTGTGTCTTGCATCTTCGGTATTATTTAATGTTTCAAAGGAAAAGACTACAAAAGATCTAATGGATGCATTAGGGAAGTTGTATGAAAAACCCTCTGCCTCTAACAAGATATTTTTAATGAAAAAGTTGTTTAATATGAAGATGTCTGAGAATAGTTCAGTAGCAGATCATTTAAATGATTTCAATACGGTTGTGAATATGCTAGCTTCGGTTACAATAGAATTTGATGAAGAAGTTAGGGCTTTATTAATTCTGTGCTCTTTACCTGAAAGTTGGAATAGCCTGGTAATGGCGGTAAGCAACTCAGTTCCAGCTAACTCGAAGTTGAAGTTTGAGGATGTTGTAGGGGTGATTCTAAGTGAGGAAATGCGAAGAAAAAGCTCTGGGGAATCTTCTACTTCAGGGAATGCTTTGACAGTGGAAACTAGAGGGAGACAGAAGAATAGAGGAAACCGTGGAAAATCGAAAGATCGGGCAAGGTCAAAATCCAAGAGCAAGATTGTATGTTGGAACTGTGGAAAGTCTGGGCATGCAAAGAAGGACTGTTGGGAGCTTCGAGACAAGAAGAAACAACAGGAAGAAAACAAGGAGGTAAATGTGGCATCGGGTAATGTATGTCAGGATGCTTTGATTCTTTCTTTGCATAATATTACTGAATCTTGGGTTTTAGATTCAGGGGCTTCTTTTCATGCTACTCCACATAGGCATTATTTTGTTGATTATGTTCAAGGGGATTTTGGGCATGTTTTTCTTGGTGATGATGAGCCTTGCAGTATAGTTGGAAAAGGTTCTGTTCAGGTTAAGATGTAGAATGGGAATACATGGCTATTGAAGGATGTCAGACATGTGCCTACATTAAGGAGAAATTTGATATCGGCGGGGCAATTGGGAAGTGATGGTTGTACTGTGATATTTACAGCTGACTCTTGGAAGGTTACCAAGGGTGCTCTTGTGGTGGCAAGAGGTAAGAAGGTTGGAACCTTGTATTTATCCACTGATAGTACTAATGATTGTAATCTTGTGGCTTCAGATGCAGATACAACATTATGGCACTATAGGCTCGGTCATATGAGCCATAAGGGCATGGACATCATAAAGAAGAATTTTCTTGGATATACAGAAACAGGTTTGGATTTATGTGAGAACTGCATATATGGGAAACAGAAGCGAGTAAGGTTTCTCAAGGTTGGACCTACGAAGAAAGAGAGTAAGTTAGAGCTGGTACATTCTGATGTGTGGGGGCCAGCTCAGGTATCATCTCTTGGGGGTTCAAGTTATTATGTTACTTTTATTGATGATGCAACAAGGAAAGTTTGGGTTTATTGTATTAGAAACAAATATGATGTATTTGATACTTTTGTTAAATGGAAAGCCTTGGTAGAGAATGAAACAGGTCTTAAGTTAAAATGTCTCAGGTCAGATAATGGAGGGGAGTATTGCAGCAATGAATTTGATGATTATTGTTCTAAGAATGGAATCCGCAGGCAAAAGACGGTTCCAGGAACCCTGCAGCAGAATGGGGTGTCAGAAAGGATGAACAGAACAATAATGGAATGTGCTAGGAGCATGAGGATACATGCAGGACTGCCTCTTTATTTTTGGGCAGAAGTGGTGAGCACAGCTGTGTACTTAATAAACAGAGGACCCTCAAGTGCCTTGGATGGAGGCATACCTGAGGAGGCTTGGTACGGTAAGAAAGTCGATTACTCATTTCTTAGAGTCTTTGGATGAGGTGTTTGTTCATATTGACAAGGATGATAGGACCAAGCTAGAGGCTAAATCAGAAAAATGCACTTTTATTGGTTATGGTGGTGATGAATTTGGATTTAAATGTTGGAGTATTAAGGACAAGAAAATCATTCGATCTAGGGATGTGGTCTTTAATGAGAAAGTCATGTATAAGCAACAGTTGCAGGAAAATAGGGAAGAATCCAAGAAAGAATATGCAGTGGTAGAGGATCTTTTGGATGGGACAGTGACCCATGAATCAGTTCAGGAACCTACTCAACAGGAACCCCAAACTCCTACAGTGAGGAGGTCTTCTAGGGTAAGAAAAGAACCTGAACGTTTTTCTCCTTCTCTTTATTATTTATTACTCACTGATAGTGGAGAGCCAGAGAGCTTTGATGAAGCAATGCAGGTAGATGCCAGTAAGAAGTGGGAGCAAGCCATGGATGAGGAGCATAAGTCTCTCATGGAGAACCAGACTTGGGATTTGGTGAAGCTACCGGAAGGCAAAAGAGCATTGCAGAACAAGTGGGTGTACAGAGTTAAAGACGAAGGAGGAAAGAAAAGATATAAGGCCCGGTTGGTGGTCAAGGGGTTTGCACAGAAACAAGGTATAGATTTTGATGAGATCTTTTCTCCTGTAGTAAAAATGACTTCTATTAGAACTGTTCTTGGAATAGTGGCAGCAGAAGACTTGCACTTAGAATAGTTAGATGTAAAGATTGCATTTCTCCATGGTGATTTGGAGGAGGAGCTATATATGCAGCAGCCAGAAGGATATGAAGTCAAAGGTAAAGAGGAGATGGTGTGCAAACTGAAGAAGAGCTTGTATGGCCTGAAACAAGCTCCACGTCAATGGTATAAGAAGTTTGATAGCTTCATGATGGAGCAAGGTTATATCAGATGTCATTCTGACCATTGCATGTATACAAATAAATTTGAGGATGGAAGTTATATTATCCTGTGTTTGTATGTTGATGACATGCTGGTTGCAGGTAAAAACATGTAGGAAATAAAAGTACTCAAGAAACAACTAAGTGAATCCTTTGATATGAAGGATTTGGGGGCTGCCAGACAAATCCTTGGTATGAGGATAACTCGGGATAGGAAGGAATGGAAGCTGACTTTATCTCAGGAAGAGTACATTAAGAAGGTATTGGATAGGTTTAACATGCAGGATGCTAAACCGGTTGGGACTCCTTTGGCAGGCCATTTTAAGTTATCAAAGGAGCAGTGTCCCAAGACAGAGCAGGAAAGAAACCATATGTCCAAGGTACCTTACTCATCAGCGGTTGGCAGTTTGATGTATGCTATGGTATGCACTAGGCCTGATATTGCCCATGCAGTAGGAGCTGTGAGTAGATTTATGAGTGATCCAGGTAAAGAGCATTGGCAAGCAGTAAAGTGGATCCTTCGGTATTTGAGAGGGACCATGGGGACAGTTTTATGCTATAGTGGATCAGACACCACTTTACGTGGTTATGTAGATTCAGACATGGCTGGAGATGTAGACAACAGGAGGAGCACGACAGGTTATATTTACACTGTAGGTGGGACAGCAGTAAGCTGGATTTCATGACTACAGAAGCTGGTGGCTTTGTCAACCACGGAGGCTGAGTATGTTGCTGCCACAAAGGCAAGCAAAGAGATGATTTGGTTACAACAATTGCTTGAGGAGTTGGGGCATAAGCAGGAGGAATGTAAGTTGCATAGTGATAGTCAGAGTGTTATACACCTAGCTAAGAACTCTACTTTCCACTCCAGGACGAAGCATATACAGTTGAGATATCACTTCATCAGGACAACTTTGGAGGAAGATAAGTTGAAGTTGGAGAAGATTCATACCAGTCAGAATCCTGCAGACATGATGACCAAGGTGGTCACAAGGGATAAACTAAAGCTATGTTCAGCTTTGGTTGGCCTTCGCGGATGACAGTGAAGGGTTGAGAAACTTGCTCAGTGGAAATCAGTCTCCAAGTGGGAGATTGTTATGTTTGTGGAGCCTATTTTCATGTTAGAGTGTGGTACACCTTCTATGTGTTACACTCGGGTATTTTTACGGCGGTCCCGCTCGCCTGTGAGCGGGTCAAGGGGGTTTGGGGGCGAAGCCCCTGAAGTAAATTTTCATGGGTGGTTTATTAACCCATGGGTAATGGGTAACTGTTATGGGCTATTTTTGGGCCCATGGTTTTTCGGTACCCATTGTTTTGATACCCACAGTTTTTTATGGTTTTGATACCATGGTTTTTTGCCCATGGTTTTGATACCCACGGTTTTGTATCAAACTGCTTAAGCAATTGTCTATTTATATGGTCTTATGCATATGATACATATACAAGCAAATGCATTGCAGATGTGCTTTGAATTCAGGTGTGAATTCTGTAGAGTTTGTTGAGCATAGCTCCAAACGGATCTGGGTATTGTATTGAGAGAGTGGAGGCTTGTAATAAAATCTGAGCAAGTGATTCTTGGTGGACGTAGCCCAAATTGGGTGAACCACGTTAAATACTGTCTTTCTGTGTTGTGTTATTTATTCTGCACTTTTATTTGAGATCTATAATATTTTCTGCATATTAGTTTCTACTGTTGCAATTCTGTAAGGGATTATTCTGCATATTTTATCACTTATTTCCTAACACTTCCCCTTTCAAATTCCCCAATCGATTTTGGCCATCGAACCCATATTTTCTGAATTTACAACTATTAGACTAAATTGTTGTCTATTGCCCTTTTCACTTGAAGATGTAACAATACCTTGGATTTGAATCTCATAATACCTCGAAGACTGAAATTTAATAGATCCGAGATGTAGATGTGAGACATTTTAAAATAGAACAATTTCATAACAAACTTTTTACTCCAAACAAGTCAACATTTGTACAATGCCTAGTTGATAGTGTTTTGCTAAAGTAGAAAATTTTCCCATCTTAGTGTAGTGTGTAGATTTGGTGTTGGCTTTTGCACAACACTATGACTCAGAAAAGAGAGAAGCAAGGGGTACTACAAAGTTGCTAATTGTCCAATTAGACAGTGACAACATTGATCATACATTCAAGATTCCATTATTAGAAACTTGTAGAGACATAATTCTCTCTAGTGCCTAGACCTATTGAGGAGCATAATGATCGTTGTATCTAAAAAATTAACTAGGAACGAATGAAACGAAGCAAGCCTAGCAAGGATAATTTACCTAGGGAGATGTATTGATGTGACTTCAATGATGACATGTCAGATGCCATTACTTTTATAAGTAGAGGGGTTGTAAACAAGTTGAATAGTGATTTCCACCCTTAGATGTTCTTATCCATCCATACCATAAGTAAGGAAAGGAATTCATAGATTGGGGAATCTTGATTAATGATGTGCTACATAAGTGATTCACGGAATCCCCTATTCTCTTCGCAAATCCAGGCTTGTTTCTATCTCCTTTCAAAAACTTTTGACCTATATGAGTCTCTTCTTTAACCTATATGTGGATTGCTACTACATCTAACATCCTTTGCTTCCTTCTCTATGTCATATAAAGGACATTCTTTGATTGTTACACTATCGTTTCCCTTTAAGGCTACCTTTAGGTGTTTACCAAGTAACTCTTATTTAATAGTCTCTTATGTAATGTGTTCATTGAAAAACACCTCTTCTTCATCAAATATGTGACCTTAAATGACCACTTTAATTTGAGCACACATTATGCATGTGCCACTCTCTTATTGAATTTGTTTGTTGTGCGCTCCAAACCTCCTCTTCCAACACACTCATTGTTGTCATCTCATCATGTGTAGTACCATGAATTCCCCCCATTTGTGCCTTCCCCAAAGGATTTTATACTACAACAATATTCTTTCCTTCCTTTAATGCTTCATCTAACAAAATATTATGCATTGATCCAAAATTGGATTTAAGATATGCCCAATTCATGTAATTCACATTGTAAACACTTGGAAAACAAAATTTATTGTAAAATTACATTAGAACCTATATGTTTTGATGATATATTTGGGTTCCTCTTGAAAAATTACACTCTTAGGAAAAAAGGACACCTGATTTTGAGTTTGTATGTAAAATTTATGGTCTCTGGAAGTTATAGGACTTTTTCTTGATACATATCCATTGTGGCGGTTACACAATCGTTAGTGGTTGTTGTGTATTTGTCAGTGGTAGTTGCACATTTTTCAGTGAAAAATGCATAATGGAAAATGGTGGTTGTGTAACTATTTTCTACAGAAGGCATCAGCTCCATTTTGAGATAAAGAAAACTGTGCATTTGAAATGGTTGCAAATGTTTCAACTTTCATAAGCTACTTTTAGACTTTTTGGTGGTTTTCTAAGGTAGAAGGAATCAATCCAAGTTTGATGGATGTCAACAATCATCAAGAATGGACAGAGGAGTTACAAAATGAGAATCTTCCTTGGCACTAAGGGAGTTGGAAGGTATTTGGTGGAAACTCAAGTTGTTCCTAGCCAACAATGACATGTTCTATTGTTGTAGAAAGGGAGAAAATGTTTGTAAAGTGTTAACTAAGTCTTGTAAAAACTTTGGAGAGATATTTATTTCCATGAAAGCCATGAATATGACAGTATGATGCACAAAATGTGAATTAAATAGTGAAGGGGAGTGTTATTTCCTCACCCGCTGGAGGGTTTTCCCTTATTGGGTTTCTCCAAGGTAAATATTGTGTCCTTGTGTGTTTACAGATATTCTCATATCTTTTGTATGTGTTGTAGACATTACACATTCATTTCCAACATGTTATAACTCTATTTGTATGAAAATTTGAGTTATTATTTATCACTGGTTGATTTGGAGATAGAAGTATCGATGTTGGTGAAGTCTAGTGTGGAATATCCACTTGGTTTACCGATCATGTGTGCTCGGTTCATTCACTTCCATTTTCACGCCCTTAATGAACATTTTACAATTGTAATATCATCCTCTTTTGTGCATGCTTCAGTTGTTGACAATGTCAAATGTGAAAAATATTAACCCTAGACTCATGCTTCTTCTCTTTCAATTTCAGGTGAGTTGATCCCGCATTTTGTGCATGTATCAATGCAATTTGTAGAATCATATCTACTGTCTTTACTACATTCATTTACTCAGTGTCATGTGTGCTACATTCTTCTTTCCTCTATTGTCCAAATGCTTTTAAAATCAACTTCATTAAATGATGAAGGAGAATCATGAAAAGAGTATAAAAATGTTAATTCCTCTTTATTCATGGTTGTAATGAGTGTGTTAAGATGTGTTGATTTCTTGAGAGGGAGTTTTAGGTGATTTAGTACTCACAAATTTGAATTCTTGTGTTTCCCTCCAAATTGCAAATTCAAATTCCAAACATGTAATTGTGAGGTTGAGGGTGTTTAGATGGTTTAAAATTGGTGTGAGTGGGTCTATTCATGTGGGAACAAGTTCTAAGTCATAGCGAGTCACTAAAAATGATGTAAAAATGCTCCATTATGTTGTATGGGCATGAGTGGCATATGAAGAGTCATCAAAGTTAGTTAGGTTTCAAGAAGGAATGCATTAAAAAGATGGTTTATTTGAATGATGGAGAGTTAGTTAAAATTAGAGGGAGAGAGGGAAACCTTATTAGGAAGGTGAGTGGATAGGAGGAAGGAACTCCTTGAGGATCAGAAGAGAAGTATTTTTGTAAGCTAAATATGGATTAATACACAATAACTCTGTTTTGTGTGGAAAAACTTGTTGTTGTCATGAATGGTTCTAATCTTATAGCTTAATAATTGGATGCTTATCTCTTTTATTACAATTTGAGAGTTGGATGGAACCTTTATAGGAAGTATGATGGAAGATTAAGTCAAAGATATTTGATTTCTAGTATAAAAAATTGATACATGAGACTAGGTTAAAACTGTATTTGCTTGGAATAGTGTATAGTTCAAGTTATTGGCATGTGCATGATAAAGAGCCATTTGTAAAGTTGAATTCCCTTCTTAAGAGCATGAGTGGAAGCTTTTTTAGACTTCATTAAATATTTCATGTGGGAATATATTATGAATACCTTTTTTCTAACATGCAAATGAATGTGTGGATTGTGCATGACTGTGAAATGATGTGTTTAACTATAGGAGTTGGTCTATAGGAATATTAATGAATTATTGGTTGATTCCATTGATTGAAGATGAATGGACTTGGTTCATTGAGGTTATAATTACATCAGAGGGCTTATGATTTTTGTTGTTTAAGGAAAGATGCGTTGGAAGCTTGTATAAAACTATGCACCTACAGGCATGGCAAGGGAGAACTGAGTGATTTTATTAATTTTTTAACTCCACAAGATTTATTGGTAAGAAAATATTGTGTAAAATACTGAAACAAAAAATAGGTCAAAATCATGTGGTTTGATAAGGATTTGTAAGATTTTTGCAATGATTTTCCTACTACTCGGGTTCTTAGGAAACCCTATTAGTGTTTGATGAAATATTTTAGTTTGATGACTCTAACTATTGAGATAATACTTGAAACTTGGTGGATATATGTGTAACAGTCCTCTCAAATAGAATTTGAAATGATTTTTGATTGAAGGTGTCCAAATTTTAAGTTCTTGATGACAGTCTAGTTTGAGGATAATTGTGACTGGTAGAAGACCTAATAGAAAACCTAGAACCTTGAAATTGATGCATATTGTCCAAAGTAAGGCTTGATGAAACTTGGCACATAGAAGGAAAAGATAAATGTGTATCAGATTATGGTTTTATAATGTCTCGAAACCCCATACATTGTAAGATATACCTGATAATGTAAGAAAACAAGGCTTAAAATAGGCTTGGAAGCTAGAAGGGAGAAAGAGAGATTGTAAGAGAAGTATAAGGAATGGGCTTATAAAATTTGGCGTCCACCATAAGGTCCATAAAGGGTAGTGGAAGAAGTTTACAGTTCTTTTTGGGTATGCATGGAATTCTCCAACCATGAACATACTAGAGACAATGGTCTTAAAAGCACAAGAATGACAATTTTGGCAAAATAGGTGAAGTTTGATGTTTAGATTCATTATGAGTCAAGTTAATGCTTAAGTTAACATTATTTTGAGATTTTGGAACAAGGTACATAGTTGCAAGTGTCATAGAAGGCCGCAAAGCCAATTTTTATAGTTTTGGGGTTAAGACCAAGAGGAGCTAGTGCAAGAGAAGTGAAGGATAATGAAGAAGGTAAGAGTTTTCATGAAATGTGGTCACTTTAATGATTGATTTGACATTGCATGAGTTGAAGAAACATGGTATAGATTTTGGTGAAGTTAGTTAAGGTGAAATTTGATCAAATATTACATTTCAAAGCCATTTTTGGGCTTCTTGAAGGATCCTCACTGCAAAGCTTGGGTGAAGGTTGTTGTTTGAGTTCTCTTAACTGGATTGAATGCATGGTAATAATATATATCTTTGCATCATTTGGTATCAGAGCTCAATCTTCTTTTTGATATTTAAAATTTATTTGTGTCTAACAATGAATTGTAAGTGTGTGTGAAGGTTGACAGGTGAAGAGTAAGAAGTGAAGTGAAGAATGAGAGTGAAAGAAGAGTTTGAAGACACCAAAAGACTAGGTCAACAATCCTAGGTGAGGTGTGGAAGAGAAGAAGCAAGGTGAGAGAACTTGTTTGAGAAAATTAAAAAGAAGGAGAGAGATGGATAGAGAAGAGATAGTGAGAGAGGTGTTGAAGTTTATAAGCCATAAGAAGAGATAGAGAGAAAGAAGACGCCAAAAAGAGAGAAGTGCCAAAAATACAAGAAGAGAGGATTGAACAAGAACTGAGAAAATTGAGAGAAGATATAGAAAATTTTGAAGAGTTAATTATGAAAGGAAGTAATGGGATTGATTTTGTGATGATAAATAAGGTGAAGTGGCCTCTAGAGCTGTTTGTGAAATGAAATCAGAGGTTGTAGATGAGAGAAGCAATCAAAAAAGAGGAAAAGAAGATGAAGCAAGAGGAAAAGAAAGAGAAAGAGGTTACCAAGGAGATGAGTGACTTGAGAAGAGCCATGTAGAGCTCTCAAAACTATTCAATAATCATGGATACATATTGCCCAAGTGGATGCAAAAACTAGCAGTAGACAAAGAAGATATCAAGCCAAAGCAAGTGAATGAAAAGACAAGTGCACAAGGACAAGACAAACAAGAGAAACATGCTTCTTGAGAACAAAAAACAATGCACAAAGGGATGAAGATGGTATGGAATAGAAAGAATGTAAGTGTGGTGTAGAAAAAAGAGAATGGAATGATGAAGAAATATAAGAAAGAATGTAAGTGTGGTGTAGAAAAAAGAGAATGGAATGATGAAGAAAGATGATGAACTCAAAAGAGACCAGCAGGTACAAGAGGCTAAAGAAGAAAAGCATCCAAGGAGTGAAGGAAATGTAAGCAAAATTGATGGTTTGTTGCTTTATATTGATGTTTGTGTGAGTGAATTTCTTGAAAATGTACAATATGACTCCATTTGTGCATTTGAGAAGCATGTCATAAGCAAATGTAAGTGGATGGATGAGCATGGTGAAGAAGAAAAACATGATGATCAACTTTGCATAGGTGAGGTAGATGAGATTTTGCAAGAATTGTTGGATGAGATGGATGAAGGAAAGAAAATTACAGGTACATGCTGAGAGAGAGAGAGAGAGAGAGAGAGAGAGAGAGAGAGAGATAGAGAGAGAGAGAGAGAGAGAGAGAGAGATGGTTTCTTGGGAAAGTAATGGATTAAATGAAGGCAAAGAAAACATAGGTACAAACTTAGAGCAAGCTGATATGGTGAAGATGAACGAACAAGCAAATAAACAAGACAATGAAGGTTATGACAAGGAAAGTGATGAGTATATGATGGACATGGACTATACATGGATGAAGAAGGTGGAAAAATATGAAGAACAATGTGTATTTTCTATTTTATTGATTGATTTTGTAGATAAAACAAATGGAAGCTTGAGAATGATGAAGGTGGAGATGGAACTCAAGAAGCAAGGAAGCCAATTCAAGGTAAATGCAAGGATAAAGAGAAAACTATGAGATCCAGGTGGACAAAGAGCATACAAGGACAGTGGGAGTGAATAAATCAGACTAAGGGAAAGCAAATAAGATGAAGACCAAGCTAGAGACATGACTATGCAAGTGTTGTCATGAAAATGTGCAACAAGAAAACTTCTAATTTTCAAGCATGACAACGGACCATAGTGTCAAATTTTTTCAAAGTCATACCTTCCTAAGACACCCCAAGTAATTCTATCCCAATCAATAGTCCTATCCTATTAGTCTAATGATCCCTATGTGAATGTCAAGTGTTCCCCTAGGTGATTTAGGAAAGTAAAATCAATCCCCCTAGGTGATTTGAGAACTTCTGGAGCATTCACACATTCAAGCAATTTTGGGAAGGGCTATCATCAACCTTCTTAGAACTAGTGCACCACCCCCAGAGTGGATCAGAGGAGAAAAATTAATCATGGAAGAGTATTTAAGAGATACAAACATTAGGGAAATGATTTTGGAATATTTGGAGTTGTTGGAGCCAATTCACTAGAAATGGGTTTTCGGGCCTAAACGAGCACACATCGTGAATGAGGACCTGAGATTCAAAGCAAGATTTTTGGATCCACCGTGATGATTTGAAAGCCTAAAAAAGTATAAATTGAAATAATTTTCAATGCCCTCCATGGTGGGTAAAATAGGACTTCTTGAAACCTCGTGCATTGTTCTTAGTGGCTTATTATTCTGCACACAACACACGATGCTGAGAATGAAGGGGAAATTTGGAGGTTTTATAGTAAAAATTATATCTTGGGACCATCACCATTGGATTCATTGAGGTGTTTTCAAAAATAATCATATTAAATTTCACCCCGAAAGTCATCCTGATGCCCGAGATATCACCTCTGCAAGTTGGTCCCAAGGTATGCTTTCCAACACTCAACCAAATTTTTTATGGACACGTGGCAGCTTGTCGTGAAGGCACATTTTCATGTCCCCTTTGTCCCTTTGCAAAGGGACATAAGGTACATAAAATTGAGCCCAACCTTTTTTATTCCCCTAGATCACCCATATGACCTAGAAACCACCTCCCTCAGCTCCCAGGTGCTAAAACTAAGGCCCCTCCTCCAAGTTGCACAACCAGTAAAAAAATGACAAGTGGCATGATGAGGCATGAAGTGTAATTTCACGTCTCCTTCATCGCTTTTCTGAAGGGATGAAAGGGACATGAAAATGCACCCCATCCTTCCCCCTTCCATTTGCAAACTTATAAATAGCGGGACTTAGCCAATTTTTCCATTCTCACCCCCCCACATTCTCCTCATGTTGCCAGAATGTTGTCGGATCTTCTCCAAAGTTTCATGCTCTTTTTTTTGTTGCAAAAACAAGATCATTAATGCTCTCATACCATGAAAACACCAAAAACACAACGAAATTCGGATTTGAACGGTGGAAAAACAAAGAAAAATGAAGAGATTTTACCTGAAAACTCTCATAGCGAAAACAAAGAAATTCTCATATCTCTCCATTGGTAGTGCGGGTTAAGATGAGATCTTTTGCAAACTTCCTAATTTTTGAAGGCCGTCATGATGCAACAAACAAGAGATCGAATGATTCCCTAGATTACTTTCTACAACAAAACCCCATTTTGTGCCCTAGCTCACATTCGTTGAATTTCTCGCCAATTCGGCAGTTGGATCGAGCTAAAAATTTGCACATAGATTTCAAGTGAAAAACCTATCCCAATGGAGTCAATTTCATCGCTATCGGAGGTGAAAACCAGACCTGCAAAAAGCTTCATGACTCCATTAATGGCTGTCATGGTAGCTCCATGCCTGAAGCCCTTACCAGATAAAAAATTTCATTTTTTTATTTCCAAGCATTCTGGTGGACGAAATCAAGTGAAATTCAAGGGATAAGAATGCAAAAACAAGCCAAATTCGAAAATATGTGTTTCGTCGCAAACCGAGCACCGGAAATCCACTTTCCAAAAATAGTAAGATTTCCTATACATGCATGCTATGTTTGGAAAGTCATCATTAAAAGTGGCTATGGCGAAGGCAGTATGCACTAAAGATCATCATGAATTCAAAATGATTTTTCGGAGTAGAAAACAATGAAAATGACCACTTACTAAAAATAGTAAGTTCCCTATACGGGTACCTACTAAAAATAACAAGTCATTCCAAGAAGTGGTTGAGGTGAAGGCGGATTTCACAAAGGAAGCATATCAAGAGATAAACATTCAAGTTGGAAACATCAGTTGGAGTTGGGAGAGGTAGATTCTAACACTTACTAAAAATAGTAACTTGTCTCTTACGCACTTCAAAACAGGTACCTGATCTTTGATGGATGATTTCAGGAGCTCTGTAAGGATTTAGGAGGCAAAAAATACTCCTTGGAAAGTTAAAAGAATCCTATACAAGGTGGAACCATCAGGTTTTTAAAAAACTCTTGGCACTTTTTAGTGGAGCTCATTATTTCTAGGGACAGTTGAAAATCCTAATAAAAAAGGGGCCATTTTAGGCAGTTTCTGGAAAAATTGAAATTTGACCCATCTCATTGATCTTGGAAGGCTATTTGGAGTTAAAATCATGTAAAATTTCATCCAAAAACAACCTTCTAGAGCTCCGGCAATCTCAATTTCAAGTTTGCTCTCTTGACGGGTCAAATTCTTATGTTTTGCCTCTCAAAAGTCCAAGGTGCATTTTTATGCACCTCACGTCCCTTTGCAAAGGTGCAATGGGGACAGTAAAATGTGCCCATGCATACTTTTTCTCTATTTCTTTATTTGATCCCAATTTTTTTGCATTGCGTGCGCATTCACAATCCCCAGTTCTCCATCTAGTTTCAGGTTTTAAAGTGCAAAATCACGCCTCTGGGAACAAAGAGGGTTTCTTTGTCCCTCTCATCCCCTTGGTGCCGTAGGGACAATAAAATGCGCCCATGCATAAATTTTTCCTTACTGATCTGTTCGTCATGATTTTTTCTGCATTGAGTGTGTCTTGCCTTGTTCTATCATGCCCCACAGTTCTTTGATCAAAATTTTCCACCCCAATGCACTTACTAAAAATAACATGTGTCCATGGCGAGGCATACTTAAAATAGAAAGTGGATAAAAAAGGCATTGCAACATCAACAAAGAAGGATTGAGATGTGCCAAAGGATTCAAAGTTCATCACATTGGAGTGTTTCATCAGATCATCTGGCAAAGATCATTGGACTTCATCAGAGGTGGCTTCTAATTCTTCCTTCTTCTTCTCTTTCTCTTTCTCTCTCTTCTCTCATCCTCCCCTAAATTTGTCTCTTCAACATTTTAATTTTTTATCGGGGTTGCAATTTTTCATATGTCCTTTATGAAATTAAAAAGCAACTTCATATTTTTAATGTAAAAGTCACCTTTAGGTTATAAAAAGGAGACTTAAAAGTTTCCTGGGAAGTTGAAATGTTTTAATTTGTGCGAGGACATATGAAAAGTCATTAAGGGGCATATGAAGAGTCACCTCTCTTCTTATAAAAGCAAAATTCCTCCCATTCTCAAGGGGTTGGTGATCGATTTTGTAAACTCAAGAGTACATTGTGCTTAGAGAGAACAAAAGAGAGCCATTTTCTTCTATTCTTGTCTTGTATATGTTTCCTCATTTTCCCTACTTTGTAAAAATTTAATTGAAATGCCAAGTAAGGAAGAAGATTATGTTTTCCAAGGCATATGAATGTGTCCATCTTTGTATGCATGGTTTCCTCTAGCCAGTAGAATGGAAGTTTTGGTTGTTTCTTCTCATAAATGCACGTGTGGAAATTTCTAACTAGTGTGTGCAGGAATATGATTTTCTACCCCCGATATTAGTTCTCCTATCTCTTTTCTCACTCCCGTTTCCCGCTCTCCAGACAAAGTCTTCTCTAGCAAGCAATTGCTAGCTTTTCCGCAGGGTCAGTGGAGTGCCCTTGTTAGATCACCGACTGCAAGGCCACAAGGAAAATCCACCTTTTTATGCACATGCAAATATCGAAGTTGCACCGTCTAAGTAGAGGGACTTTGATTCCCAGAGTGTTGGAAAGAAACCCACAAATTTGTCCACCCGACAAATTTTCTCGCCAACAACAATCAAGAAGTACATGGAAACTTTTTCTCCACCTTGGGAGTATGACGTAAGAGCATCATAAAAAGAGTATAAAAAAATTTAATTCCTCCATATTCATGGTTGTAATGAGTGTGCTAAGATGTATTGAGTTTCCGAAAGGGAGTTTTAGGTGATTTAGTACTCACAAAATTTGAATTCTTGTGTTTCCCTCCAAATTACAAATTCAAATTCCAAACATGTAATTGTGAGGTTAAGGGTGTTTAGATGGTTTAAAATGGGTGTGAGTGAGTCTAGTCATGTGGGAACAAGTTCCAAGTCATAGCGAGTCACTAAAAATGATGTAAAAAATGCTCCATTATGTTGTATGGGCATGAGTGGCATATGAAGAGTCATCAAAGTTAGTTAGGTTTCAAGAAGTAATGCATTAAAAAGATGGTTGATTCGAATGATAGAGAGTTAGTTATAATTAAAGGGAGAGAGTGAAAACTTCTAAGGAAGGTGAGTGGATAGGGGGAAGGAACTCCTTGAGGATCAAAGGAGGAGAGAATTATTTTTGTAAGCTAGATATGGATTAATACACAATAACTCTATTTTTTGTGGAAAAACTTGTTGTCATGAATTGTTATGATCTTATAGCTTAAGAAATGGATGGTTATCTCTTTTATTGCATTTGGAGAGTCACATAGAACCTTTACAGGAAGTATGATGGAATATTAAGTCAAGGATCTATGATTTCTAGTATAAAAACTTGATGTATGAGACTAGGTTAAGACTATATTTGCTTGGAACTGTGTATAGTTCAAGTTATTGGCATGTGCATGATAGAGAGCCATTTGTAAAGTTGAATTCCCTTCTTAAGAGCATGAGAGGAAAATTTCTTAAACTTCATTGAATATTTCATGTGGGACTAGATTATGAATACCCTATTTCTAACATGTAAATAAATGTGTAGATTGTGCATGATTGTGAAATGTTGTGTCTAACTATAGGAGTTGGTCTAAAGGCATATTAATGAATTCTTGGTTGATTCCATTGCTTGAAGATGGATGGACTTGGTTCATAGAGGTTGAAATTCCATCAAAGAGCTTATGTTTTTTTTTGTTTAAGGAAAGATGCATTGGAAGCTTGTATAAAATTGTGCACCTACAGGCAAGGCAAGGGAGAACTGAGTGCTTTTCTTAATTTATTGACTCCACGAGCTTTACTGGTAAGAAACTCTTGTGTAAAATACTGAAACATACCTCATGTTAAAATCTTGTGGTTTGAAAAGGATTTGTAGGAGTGTTGTAGTGATTTTCCTACTACCTGGGTTCTTAGGAAACCCTATTAGGGTTTGATGAAAAATATGAGTTTGATGACTGTAACCATTGAGATAATACTTGAAACCTAGTGGATATATGTGTAACAAACCTCTCAAATATAATTTGAAATAATTTTTTTATTGAAGATGTCCAAATTTTAAGTTCTTGATGACAATTTAGTCTGAGGATAACTGTGACTGGTAGAAGACCTAATAACAAACCTAGAACCTTGAAATTGAGGCATATTGTTTAGAGTAAGGCTTTTTGAAACTTGGCACATGGAAGGAAAGGCTAAATGGGTAACAAAATATGATTTTAGAATGTCTTGAAATCCCATACATTGTAAGATATACCTGATAATGTAAGTAAATAGGCCTAGAAAGAGGTTTGGAAGATAAAAGGGAGAAGAGAGATTGTAAGATAAGTATAAGGAGTGGGCTTATAAAATTTGGCATGCACCATAGGGTCCATAAAGGGTAGTGGAAGAAGTTTACTTTTATTTCTAGGTATGCCTTGAATGTTCCAACCATGAACATACTAGAGGTAATGGTCTTAAAAGCACAAGAATGGTAGTTTTGGCAAGATAGGTGAATTTTGATGTTTAGAATCTTTTTGAGTCAAGTTAATGATTAAGTTAACATTATTTTGAGCTCTTGGAACATGGTACACAGTTAGAAGTGTCATAGAAGGCTACAAAGCCAAATTTGCTAGTTTTGGGGTTAAGACCAAGAGGATCCAGTGCAAGAGAAGTGAAGGACAGTGAAGAAGGTAAGAGTTTTCATGAAATGTGGTCACTTTAAGGATTGATTTGAAATTGCATGAGTTGAAGAAACAAGGTATAGAGTTTGGTGAAGCTAGTTAAGGTGAAATTTGATCAAATATTACATTTTAAATCCATTTTGGGCTTCTTAAAGGATCCTCACTGGAGAGCTTGTGTAAAGGTTGTTGTTTGAGTTCCCATAACTTGATTGAATGCATGATAAAAGTATGTAGCTCTGCATCATTAAACAAAGTCAACGCTTTTTCTGTTACAACTCTAGCCTAGCCATCCCTCAAGATGGAGTCACATCCTTCTTTACCTATAGTTTCACACGGAGGAGGTTCTCTTCTTCTTATCAATCTCCTTCAGACTCTTTTGTGAGATTCTCCTCTCCCATCTACTTTGCTTGAATTCCATCAAGTTTGGGATCATCAAATCCTTCACACACACATCTTCATCTCATAATGATCCATAACAAATTATCTGTAAACATTTTTGAAAAGTCCTAAAAAAATTAGTAATTTTTGGCAGGTTTTCATATTTTGCATTATCGAGGGTCTCTGGAGCATTTCTGGGCTTCGGACTGTATGAGGATAGCCGAAGTGACTTTTTCATATTAGTTTTTTATCTTTCTAATGCATCTTGTGGTTAACAAATTAGGTCAGAGTGCTAGGAGCTATGACCCCAAAAAGGAACACTAAAAAAATAATAGTAATAATAAGATAAATTTTTTTTTCCATTTCAGTCTTTTCTAATCCATCCCTAAGGTGGATACGAATGATGTCCATGTAGGATGACCTTTTGGTTCCCATTTGGAACCTTCATATTCTCCATTGTATAGCTATAAACTGGCTTGTTTTGAATAAAGAAATAGATCTTCGGGTATACATCACTTACGAAGTTTGCTAGTTTATATACATTTTGAATTGTAATACAATTAGTTTATTTCTACAACTATTTCATTGTGAATTGATTGTTATAACACATTAAACACCATTGTTAGTATTTTGTCCCTTGGATTGCAAATCAATCCGAACTAGTGGTATCGAAGCAAGTTCATTCCACTCTTGCATGTCAGAATGCACGAGGTTGAAAATCCCAGAAACATAGTGTTGAGACTCATGATCCTTCATATTACCTTCCTTGTCACTTCAAACAAGCTCAAGCAATAAAAGAGGAAATGAGAGATCCCATCAAAGAATTACTAGATGAATCCCTGGAAATCCAAAGGAGGGATATGATGGCATCATTTTCTAATGTCCTCTTATGGGTTGTCCCTACAATCAACACCACCTCTACAACTGCACCCACATCAAGTAGATCTTTCAAGGCCCTGACACCCTTCAAGGTATAAGTAAATTTTGACATTTTGCAATTTGAAGAAAAAATTGACATTGATGAATTAAATAAATGGCATGATCAACTAGAGTCATATTTATATGACAATGAAAAGATAACATTTGTACTTCTGAAAGCGTCTCTACATGTAAAAAATAGTGAGGATCACACTCCTTAGAAGATGATGATAATGATTATATAGTGGTCAATGCAAAACCCCCAAAGACATTCAACATTTTTGTAGAGGCTATCCAATAGGAATATTATCCAATGAACAATTATGAGGACCAATTTAATAAATTGCACCAATTGCACTAGGATTGTGATCAGACAATCGAGGATTACACTAATGAATTTTATACCCTATTGGTAAAAGTGGGTGCACAAGACACAGAGAGGCATTAAATTCTCAAATATTGTACCGAGTTACAATATTACATCCAAGAAGAGATGGAATTTGTAAACATCAATACTCTCGGGGAAGCCTATTGATAATCAGTCAAGGTTAAAGAAAGGTCTAAACACAAGGGAAACAAAGATCCTTCATATTCAAAGAAAGGGAAAGATGACAACAAACAACAAGGATGCACCACCCAAAAACAAGATAAGAGGCAGGCTTAGAAAGAAAGGCCACGAAAATAATACAGGAATGTGGTATAAGAAACAAAAGAGCAAGTACCATGACATGAAGGAGTGTCAACCTGTCAACAAAACTTTGCTAACAGAGTCGTGGGAGCTAGATGTAGGAGAATCCTTTATAGAGAACCAATGTGCATATGAAGAAGGAGATATGATTGTGGATGAAGATTCATATACCAATATTTCCACAACATAAATAGTGTCCCCACCAAAAGAGGATGTAAAATGGCTATTTGACTTGCATATATGGGTAAATGGTGCGACTCTTCACCTTATTCTAGATAATGGGAGTCAAAAGAGTATGATATCTACAGAAACAATAAAGAGGATAAATCTGTTAACTCGCCCACAACCATACTCTATAGGTTGGGTTAGTCAAAGAAGAGACATCCATGTGAATCAAAAATGTTGTCTTCTCTGTTCAATCAAATCGTTCAAGGATGTGATGGTATGTGATGTTGAACCATTGGATGTCTATGATGTGCTTCTTAGAAAACCATATATATGGGATCACCATGGTGTTTATGAGGGGAGGCTTAGAAGCGACATCATCAATATAGGTCATAAGCACTACATCATCCCAGAGGTAGACCATGTTATGGCAATGCCCATGATAAATACAAAACAATGTCAGAGGTTGATTACTCAAACTAAGACCATTTTCCTACTCATGATCAGGCCTTAGGATAAGAAATAGGTTGTAGTGACCACAAGAGTTGTTGCACCACGCCAAATGACGCAGTGGGAAAAATGAATCAGATAATATCTAAATACATAGATGTATTCATAGCAACAACAAGTGTATCTTTCCATTGCCAGGTGAATCAACCAATTGAATTGGTACCTAGAACACTTTTGAATTGGCCCTTGTATAGGCACTCAAGACTTGATAATGAAGAAATATAGTGTCATATTCATGGGATGATCCAAAAAGGGCATATTCGACTAAGTGCATAACCTTGTGGGAGTCTGATTGTTCTTTCTCGAAAGAAAGATGGGTTGTGGTGAATTTGTATTAACTATCAAGCCTTGAACAAAAAGACAGTAAAAAATAGATATCCGCTTTCGTAGATTGATGAATCTTGGACCAGCTCATAGGATCTAATTTTTTCACAAAGATCGATTTAAAGTCAGGGTACCATCAAATTCCCATCGATCCAACAGATGTTTGAATAATTGCATTCAAATCCAAGGAGTGCTTGTTCGAATGGTTGGTCATGCCTTTAGGGCTGACAAATACACCTACAACATTCTTGAGAATGATGAACAATATCCTACGACCATTCATTGATGCATTTGTGGTTGTGTACCTGTATGGCATTCTTGTCTTCAATAAGACATGGGAGAACCATATTCAACAGGTTCTTTAGACCTTACGTCAACATCAAATTTATGCCAACATAAAGAAGTGTTCCTTTGACATGGAGAGTATCCAATACTTGGGATACACCATCAAAGATGATGCGCACGTGGACCCAAACAATACCCAAGTCATCTGAGACTGGCGAACCCCAAAGACCCTCACCACCAAACTTTGAAGTTTCTTGGGACTAGCTAACTTTTATCATAGGTTTGGAATTTGTTTTCTCACATTGCATGGCCATTGAATTAGGGGACATAAGGAGTGAAAGAACAAACCCTATGGATAAAGTTACAACAAAAGGCATTTGCATGGATGAAGGAAAGACTCTATTTACTGTTGTTAGATGTACAACAATAATTTGAGATAGAAACAGATGCTTTAGAATAGGCACTTGGCACAGTCCTCACCATGGGCATTTAATGGCATACCCCATAGAGACCTTCTCTGACATAGTGCACAGGTACCTTACATTTGACAATGCGTTATACGCCATTGCAAGCTTGTAAATAGTGGAAAGACTATATTTTTGGAGAAAAATCTATCATGCACATATATCTAAGCCTTTGTAGTTCATGTAGTCCCAAGGCAAGCTGCAAAATGACCGTCACTAGATATGGCACACCTAGATACAACAATTCCATCTCAACATCTTACAGAAGAAGGGAAGTACCAATACAATTGTTGATTGTTTGAGTCGACCCTGGATTACCTCCTTGACAACAATCCTTAGCTCATGTGGGCACGAGACACCAAAGTAGCCTCAATTGTATGAACACAACTATGAATTTTTTATGTATATCGGGGAATAAGGTTGGAAAAAAATATTTCAAACTATCATTTATAGGAAGGGGTTATATTCCACATGGGACACCTCTATGTTCTTGCAAGGGAACATTGAAAATTAATTTAGGAGGCTCCCTATAGTCGAGTTATAGGCCACTTTGGAGTAGATAAAGTAGTGACAGTCTTGTAGAAGTATTTCTATTAGCCAAATCCCTGTCATGATGTTACCAAGTACATCAAGTCTTGTAAAACTTGTGCCATTGTCAAGCCAACCAATTGAAAGCATGGCCTTTACACCCCTCTATCAATTCAAGGAACACCATGAGAGTCTGTATCAATGGATTTGATGTCAATTCTTCCTTCTAGCAAGCATGGCCACTATTGTGTTTTTGTGGTGGTTAACAAGTTCTCAACAATGGAAATCTTGACACCTTACAAGAAGACAATCTTAGAAAAGGAGATTGCAATACTATTCTTTGAGCACATTTGGGTTCATTTTTGCCTTCCAAGAAGCATCATTTCAAACCCATGGGAAAACAAATGTGGTCAACTACATGATTGTGCATCTTCTTTGGATGTATCACTCCAAACATCTACGCACATGGGATGAAAGTCTTGTGTATGTCCAACATAACTACAATTGAACTCTCTGTAGCTCCACGTGGCATAGCCCATTTTAAGTATGTCCTAGATTCCAGTTGTTATCTCTCATTGACGTGGTAATGCCTTTTTTGTTGAAAGAAGAAGATGCCCAAACACAGAAAGAAGTGGATAAGGCTACCAAAGTCGTGGAACGAATTTGACACATCCAACAACAGGTTCATGATATTTTGGAACGAAACAATTCCAAGTTGGGTATAAGGTATCAATAAATCTACAAAAAGAGTGACTCAATGGTCAATACAAGAAACTAATAAATTTACGATATGTTCCATACACCATCAATAAGAAAATTGGTGATAATGCATTTGAGCTTAATTTTCCACCCTACTTCGAGTTGCATCTACTTTTCATTGTTGAGTTGCTCTGTCCATACTTTCCACCACTCTTGGATACATTAAATATTAACAAGTAGTTGAACCCAAACTGTGAAACCCTAATGAACTTTAATCAGATCATTGACAAGGTCGTTAAGGACATGAAGCATTAACAAATCACACTTTAATCAGTAGTTAAAGTATGGTAGATGCCACACCAAGGGAAGTGGTTCACCTAGAGCCAAATTGAAAAGTATTTTACACATGTTGTCATGTGTTTTTGCAAGGGAAAAATTCAATGTTGAAACATGACAACAATACCCTAGTGTCAATTTTTTTTATTGAAATCCCTCCTAAGCACCTCTCCGGATCAATCTGCCCTTCGTGTCATGCCCATCCTAACCCTTGAATTCCATCATATATGTTGTATACACTTTCCCTAATGTTGGAAATGTTGAGACAAGATGACTCACTTCTTTCATTCGAAGGAGATTTTTTCAGTAAGCCTAGAAAGGCTACTTTTGGCCTTTCCGGGATAGGTGTGCATCCCTCCGGGACAAAGTGCAAGGCCCATATTCATCGAGAAGCGGTATTGAGGAGCTAAGAATATATTGCATGTTATTTAGGAAAATTTAAGGAAGATTTGAAGGTTTAGGAGAAAGTACATTGAAAGTGGGTTTTTCAAGGTGAAGGAGCTTGTACTTCAAAATAGTGCCTACGCTTCGGAAGGTGATTATGGGAGCTCCGTAATGAGTTAGAGGTAAAACAAGATATCATTGGAAAGATAATTCAACCCTATACATGATGGTACTTTCATATTTTTCACAAGACTTAGGCATTTTCTTCCACAAATTATTTTCAGCAGACACACCCACTTGTCCCGAGAAAAAAATAGATATTTTCGAGGGGGTTGCAGGCATAATTGGATCTTGGGAACCATCCCATTTTCTTTAAAAGGATATTGGGTGTCAAAATAATATATGGGTTCATGATAATTGACCTCTTGGAGCTCCGGAAACTTCATCTTAAAGGTATCTCTCAAGGTATGCTCTCGCAGTTAGAATTTTTTTGAAGAGGACACATGTCACCTCTTGGTGCATGACAACATTTTGTGTCCTATATGTCCCATCCCTTTGGGACATTTGGGACAAGAAATTGTGCTTGGCCCTAGTTATGCCCTCGAGTTCATCATATAACCATTTGGAGCTCCATGATGCATTTTAAGCAATTTTGCCTATTTTCTAGCCCTCATGTCATGCAATCACATCTTGTCACTTGTAAACCTAGGGTGAGGGCACATTTTTTGGTGTCCCCGAGATTTCACTGTGAAATCTGGGACTACTTCTTTTAAAAAATTTCATTCTTTTCAAAGTAACGGGTCGTTTTTTGTTTTTATTATCTGCAGTTGTCTCCATTGCCTTAAGGTGTTCCCGGAGAATCATATAAGCCAATTTTGACAAATACCCACATGCTAAAATTCATTTTATCTCTTCGCCAGGTTTTGTCTAAGAGAATTGTATTTTATTTATTTAATAAATAATTCATGTCGCAATTGAACCTTGCTGAAGATTTGCACGCTAGTATTTTCGCCTCTCAGTTGAGTATTCACCAAGGATGAGTTTTTACTAACCAATTATTTGGCAAAGCAGTTGTCTGCAACTTCTGGCAACATTTTTCATTTTTATTTATTTCTTTCGTGTTTGTTTTCAGTTTTTCTCCATAGTTTGTCTGTTAATTCCCTTTGATATGTTCGTTTGTTCTGTTTAGCCTGTTTAATTGCCTGGAATTTCTTGAAGTCATCCATGGCCTCAAACAAAGAAAGAAATTAATCATGGAGTGCTAATTTCTAACAAAGAAGGAAGGATGCAAGTAACATTTTTATGAAATAAGCTTCTAGGATGCAAGTAGCACTTCTTGGAAGGAGAGTTGTTAAGTGCCAATGGGAATTTTGGTTGTGGAAGGAAGATGGGAATTTAGAGCCTTTCTGGAAGGTTGTTTTTTCCCATCATTAAAGTTAGTGCTGATGGGAATTTTGGAGTTGCCTACGAGGGTAAAAATTCCCACTTCCTTGCCTTCTTATTTTTAACACAACCTCTAGTCAAAAAGTGCGACCAACCTTTGTAAATTTGCATGCATTTAATGATTTTTTTTTATTCCTAGCTAAAGTTGGCACCAAAAATAGGTGAAAAGTCAAAGCAAATTAGTGGGCCAAAGAGAAGACAAAGAAACACGCTAAAAATAAAGGAAATAATTGCAAGGAAAAAAAAAGCCAAATCAAGCAAACTTGGGCGCCATAATTGAGAGAAAAAACATAACTTAGTATTAATAATTGCCAAAAATAAGAAGAGACAATTATTAAATTTAGCATGCAGTTGCCTATATAAGCATGGGACGCCATAAGGAGAAGACAATTAAATCTTTTAGGTGGAGCATGCTGCCCTAGAGAAGTTTGGCACCAAAGGAAGGAGTGGTTAGCATTAAAAAATATTTATTGTCAGGAAGCATCTAGTTTTGGCACCTAGGGTTGGAGAAGCTTTCTTTTTATTATTTAGAGTATTTGCATGTTGGTATAAGTGCACAGGTGAATTAAATAATATTTTAGCTTGCTTGGCATGCAAGCAAAGTCTTAAATTTTAGGGCAGTGGGATTTATAAGAAGATTTTGGTGATAAAAATTAGGCATTCATGTCATGGACTTCATGTTTGTCTGAATCATTTGCAGGTATTTATCACAGGAGCTCATATTGGTGAAAAGAAGGCAAAGTCAATGTCAAATACATTGAATATATCTTCTAAATCAGGAGGAACTGCAGGTTCTGCACAAATTGATCTAATTGCAAGGTCTTATGGCAAAAATAAAAGAAAAAGAGCTCAGACAAAGATTGTTCCAAGCATGATGCAGCATGATGAAAGAGAAGGGTCATCAAAATTATGCATTGTTTCCAGGCTTACTGAAATCAATGATACAGACATAGGCCCTGAACCTATCACTGATTTAATTGACAGATCCAAAGCCACCAGAAGATCATCTATTATGCGGGCAATAAGGAGTAGTGGGATTATTCAAGCTGCAGTTTTTCCGATCACAACCTAGTTCCCTGAGTTTGTTATGGAGTGTGCAAAGTCTTATCATCCTCTTTCTAGCATAGTCTGAAATGCTGCAGGAAAGACAATAATCAGGTTGAATGCAAGGTTCATTAATTATTGTCTCAAACTTCTGGCACGTCCCATGGTGATTGCAATTAGCATGAAGGATGCTATTGATAGATGGGAAAAGCATAAAATAGATTGCGTGGGTATAACAAATAACAGATACATGAAGAATCCCAGAGCACCATCAAAATTCCCAAGGACTCTTCCACGATCCAATCTTGTACAGTAAGTTGATGATATCACCAAATTGCTTTGCAGGATAAATGGGGAACCTAATACCAATAACTTCTACTCATGGATGTATGCCTTTGTGAGGACCATTGAGATCAACAGAGCTGATTCGATAATTAATTGGGTGGAAATCATCAGTGAACAAATCCAAAGTGTGAGGTGGACATTCAACTTCAAAATGACTTCATACCTAGTATATGCAACATCTTCTCAGTGGATATTTTCCAAACTGGATAGACGACGCATATTGTCAAAAGATCATATTTATGAGTGTTTCCCGCAGTTGAAAATTCTTGAATGCGATAAGGATTACAAGACAATTAACGATGGCTTCTTCTATAGATTCATTTACAAATTAAATAGTGATCTGAGGACCAATAGAGTGAGCAAAGAAGCTTGACAAGCTCTCTCCCAACATGGTTGTATCTTCATCCATATTGCGGATTTCACATATCTCAGGGGTAGTGGTTTCTACGGAGAACCAGTCAAGTTTCCAAAGTACCCAAGTGATAAGTGGGTCATCATGGAGTTGTGCAAGAAGCTCATAGAGTTGCATGACTTACAGTAAATATGGCACAAGTCTAAAAGTAGCTTTCCAGTCATAGTGGGTCATTATAGTTGCCAGAGCATTCACTGAGCCAGATGAGTTGAAGCAGAAATGTTTTCTGGGTATGAGCATGAGTTATTCATAGCATGAATGAACTTTGACCCGTATGGGATAGCAAAGATGACAATCTCCTAAGAATACTCACATGTTCCTTCACTTGAAAACTTTTGGATGAAGTGCATGAGCGAATACGAAGTCAAAAAGGGAGATTTCAGCAAGTTATCTATGCAGCAGGCTTCTAACTATGGTTTAGCACGAATACCTGCAAATCTCTCAGATGATGGGCATGTGGTACTTGACACATATCATCAAATGGGAGGAGATAGAGCTGCTCTTCAGGAGAGTGTGGATGGTTGTCACACGATTGAGGAGAGGTCTTCCGCACTCCTGGTTAACACCTCAATTTGGTTGTTAACAAAGGGGCATTTCTTGGACGAGGCTTTGATGAACCAGATCAAAGGGAATTTCATTAAAGGGGATCCCAACAAGAGAAAACATGAAGGTGAGAGTAGCAAAAGACCAGAGAAGTTCAAAGTGCACAAGAAGTCCCAGGTACTAGAAAAAGGCAAGTCTACATCCATTATATCAGTGCCACTTTCAAACGAAGCTTCTCTAGTGTAAACTCACAGCACTTCGGCAGCTCCAAGACCTCAGATAGATGTTCTCATTCCACTATTGAATCCAACATCATTCGTATTTGTTCCTTAGCTACCCAGATCTCCACCTCTCACTGTGGATAAGTTGAAAGCACAAATGACAGAGTTCGAAAGAGCATTGTCTTTAGACAATTCATAAGAGGGAAACCATAACACTGTGGTGAATTCGGATGCAGCAGAGTCAGAGCATGAGATGGTGGTACATTCAATGACTTCTCATTCCCAGAAGAGAAATTTCTCGTCTTGGTTGGCTTTGCAAATAGTCCCAGAAGATAGAGAAGAGATCAACTTCAAAGAACATGGCTTGCAGTTGCTCATGAGTATAGGCAGAAAAGTTAGAAGATCTAAAGTTGCCAAGGTAACTTCTAGGTTGATTATTGAAGAATCGGGGCAGAAGTTTGTTGAGTTGTCAGTTCCAGCTAAAGGGTAACAAAAGGGAGAGCTAACTATTGCAGACATATCAATGACCAAAGTACCATTGGGGAGAATCACCACAGAAGGATTAAAGTGAGATACACAGACAGTGATAGATGTTTTATTCCTTAAACTTGACAAGGAGAAGGCAAAAAAGACAAGCTTCAGATGCAAATCTCTCAGTTATGTGAGATCATCACTAAGGTTTCCAAACCTTCTTCTCAGCCCGTGTTAGTGCAGGGTATGAGCATGAGTTATTCCTAGCACAAATGAACTTTGACCCATATGGGATGGCAAAGAGGACAATCTCCCAAGAATACTCACATGTTCCTTCACTTGAAGACTTTTGGATGAAATGCAGGAGCGAATACGAAGTCAGAAAGGGAGATTTCAACAGGTTATCAGTGCAGCATGTTTCTAACTATGGTTTAGCACAGATACCTGCAAATCTCTCAGATGATGGGCATGTGGTACTTGACACATCATCAAATGGGAGGAGATAGAGCTGCTCTCTAGGAGAGTGTGGGTGGTTGTCACACAATCGAGGAGAGGTCTTCCGTAGTCCTGGTTAACACCTCAAATTGATTGTTAACAAAGGGGTATTGCTTGGATGAGGCTTTGATGAACCAGATCATAGGGAATTTCATTGCAGGGGATCCCAACAAGAGAAAACATGAAGGTGAGAGTAGCAAAAGACCAGAAAAGCTCAAAGTGCACAAGAAGTCTCAGGTACCAGAAAAAGGCAAGTCTACATCTATTATAGCAATGCCACTTTCGGATGAAGCTTCTCTAGCGTTAACTCATAGCACTTCGGCAACTCCAGGACCTTAGACAAATGTTATCATTCCACCGTTGAATCCAAGATCGTTCGTATTTGTTCCTTAGCCACCCAAATCTCCACCTCTCACTGTGGAGAAGTTGAAATCACAAATGGAAGAGTTCAAAAGAGCATTGTCTTTGGACAATTCTAACGAGGGCAGCCATAACACTGTGGTGAGTTCGGATGTAGCAAAGTCGGAGCATGAGATGGTGGTACATTCGGTGACTTCTCATTCCCCGAAGAGCAATTTCTCATCCTGGTTGGCTTTGCAAATAGTCCTAGAAGATAGAGCAGAGATAAAATTGGAAGAACATGACTTGCATCTGCTCATGAGTATAGGCTGAAAAGATAGAAGATCTAAAGTTTCCAAGGTAACTTCTAGGTTAATTATTGAATAATCGGGGCAAAAGTTTGTTGAGTTGTCAATTCTAGCTAAAGGGCAACAGAAGGGAGAGCTAACTATTGCAGACATATCGATGACCAAAGTACCATTGGGGATAATCACCATGGAAGGATTAAAGCAAGATACACAGACACTGATAGACACTTTATTCCTTAAACATGACAAGGAGAAGGCAAAAAAAGACAAGCTTCAGATGGAAATTTCTCAATTACGTGAGATCATCACTAAGGTTGTCAAACCTTCTTCTCAGCCCGTGTTAGTGTAGGAACATATATGCAGCCATTTGATTGAAGAGATTGAAGATGTAGGGAACAAGGTCAAAGCTATTGCTCAGTGGAAAGAGCAAATTACTCACCAAGCTTCAAAGCAGTTCGAGGGAATACCAGCTGGCTTGGAGAATATGCACAAGGCATTATCTCAGCTAAAGAAACTAATGAAAGGGATAGAAGACGAGAACATAGTTGTTGAAAGTCATCTGGATACCTTAGCTAAGATACATTGATTGCCAGAGGATGTGCTAATTGCAGAACAAATTGTACCTGATGGATTGATAGAAAATGGGAAAAAGTTAGAGATAGCAGTTTCCTTCCGCATGGAGATCCTCAAGCTTATGTTGAATAGAATGCAGTTGCTGGAAAACGAGACGGGTGAAGTACTAAAGAACATTCCAGACAAGTTGCCTACTTCCCGTGAGGAATTTAATCTGGTTGTGCAGAAGAAGATTGATGAAGCCATCATGCATTTCACGTTATATTCAATTGGCAAACTTGTGAAGCTGCATGCAAATATTAGGGGTATGGGCCTAGTTTAGAGAAGGTAAAGGCCAACATTGCTACTTTGTCCAAAGGATTGTTGCAGTTTAAAACTGAGAAAGAAACGGTTGCTAAGGTAGATGGGAAGACACTGAGTCACATGTTTGACAAGTATATTCAGTTTCAGAACAAAGAGAAAGCGTAAAGTAGTATGGTCGACACATTTTCTTTCTTCTTCTCTTTCCTCTCTTATTCTTATTTTCTCGGACAAAATTGTAAAACTAAAGTAATTGGTTAAAAACCATTACTTTTAGTTACCTAAAAAGGTCCTTACTTAAGAATAGGTGGCAGACATGCAAAGCTTTGATTTAGTCTTCAGATGCATGTCATGTAGAGAGGAATTCCACGTGAAAGATTCCCAGTTGTTTTCCTTATAGCTTCCGCATGTGTCAATTCAGTTATTGTTTTCCTATTTGTAATTTCCTTCTATACACTATAAATAGAGGAAGAACCTACGGGTTAGGGATCAGAATTTGTAATCAACATTCTCTGAAAGATGAGGAATTAAACAGAGGAGGATTTTCAGAGAACTTGGTGTCAACGGTGCATTTCTTCTTACTTCTGTGTAGATATTTAGATAAACTTTACCTTATCTAAGATTTAGATTAGAAACTATGTAAACTATTGGTTGGATTACACCTTTTCCTTCCTTTCTTCCCGAATTCAACTATTACCCCTTCTGTAAATATTTTTTTTATAGTTGCTTACATGTTGCAGAATTGTTTAGCTATGGTTCATGAGATTCACAGTTAAAGTAGAAACCACAGATAGTTATTAGAATACATATTTGACAGAAATCTTACACGGGAGCCTCACCGGTAAATAAGGGAGATTTATCTCATGACTGCCTAGGTTTTAGCTATGCATAAAATCTAGCCAAAATTTGTATGCCCCATTTGTCCCATCCCTTTGGGATAGTTGGTCCAAGATAATGCATCTCATGCTTGTCTTAGCCCATGGTTCTCCACATGAACCTGAACACGCTCCACAAGACATTTTTCAGCCCTTTCTCCTGTACACCTCGTCAAACCACAACTTGTCACTTGTCACCTCCACATCAGGGCGCATTTTTCTACCCCATCTGTCTCATCCCTTTGGAATAATTGGGACAAAAAAATCACCCCATCCCTTCCCCTACCATGGTTTCTCATATGACTCAGTCTTAGCCCCCGGGTTTCTAAGGTGTAAAGACAAGGTAGTCAAAATAGTTACTTGATCTTCCGCAGATGATTCCAGGAGATTTAAAAGAAGTTAAGAGGAAACAAAATACTCATTGAAAAGCTTGAAGAATTATATACATGATGAAATGTTCAAGTCCTTCAAAAGATATATATGCGTTTCTTTCCACATCTCATTTTTGGTAGGCACACCCTAGTAACCCAAGAAAGAAGGAGAAATTTGAGGAGCTTACATAAAAATTGGGATCCTAAGACTCATCCCATTGTCTTCATAAGGTTCTTGAGAGCAAAAATCATATATGGGTTTAGTCAATTTTTCCACATCTGGGTCCATGGCGGATTTTTCTATCCCATCTGTCCCATCCCTTTGGGACAGTTGGGACAAGAGAATGTGCCCAACCCCAGTTATACCCTTTGGTTCATCATATGACCTTGTTAAAGCTCCATGATGCATTTTAAGCGCTTTTCACCTCATTCCAATCCTTCCCGTTGACCAATCACGCTGCGCCACTTGTCCCAATTAGGTGAGGGCACATTTTTTTGTCCCTCATGTCCCTGTCCCTCAGGGACAAATGGGCCAGAAAATGTGCCCCATACAAAGGAGTTAAAAATACAAACAAAAAATTAACTACTGTTTCTCCTCCTGTCTCTTAAAAGAACTATCGGAGGCTTTAAAGCTCATGATTGAAGATTTTCACCATTTTCTTCCTCCTAGTTCGAAATGACATCCATATTTGAAGTTGCATAACATCAAAATCTTGCAAACACAACCACCATATTGTTGAAATATTTCCAAGACATCCATGGTTGGGAATGAATATTTTTTCATTGTTCTTCATCCAATTTTCGAGGCACGAGATCCCTATATGAGACAAAACACAACTAAGATTCATTGTTTGCACTTGGATGATATTTTTTGCTGTCAAAGATTCAAGCCACCATTAATGGCTGCAATGACATAGTAATGAAAGGGAAACGAGGCTCATTTTCACTTTGCGAGGTTTTAGTGGGTGGAATCACTTAAAAATTAGAGGAAACATCCCTGAAAAATCTTGTTTCATGTGAACTAGTTTTCGTGCCATGAAGTCCCTATTTTTTAGGGATATGGAGGGCTATGATTTTCACTAGAATTCTTTCCTCGAAGAAATTTTCAATTTCCCGAAGATCCAGCAGGTGAGAAAAATGTTGAGCTAATATGGATTTAAGTAAATTGTTCAGATCAAATGCAAAAATTTTGTGAGTATAGTCAAGATCAACTTGTTCTCACCACCTTTGGATGCTCTACCAATACAGAACTAGAAGTCATACTATAAAATTCACTCAAGGGTGATGAATGCTTCTATGACAAAATCGAGAATTGTTGTTTTGAAAATGATGTCAAGATCAATTTTGAGATGTTAAGTATTGACAATTGTTCCAGACAACAAAGTGAAGATGTGCAAGAATTTTTTGAACAGATACAAAATCATCTTGATTTCACCATTCCCAAAGCTCCAACTTGTCTTGAACATGTTTCCATGTTGCAATATTCGCTCGAGGATGATGAAGACCATCATACCATGGATGTTTCCTCCATACCTGAAAGAAATTGTCCTCAACAAAAAAGTGAAAGTTTTCAAGAAGATGTTGAAAGGGAAGGGAGTTAGTTTGTTCTCACTTCTTCTAAGGGCCTCCTTGATTCAAGAGATTGGCTTCTCATTTTCACAAAGCATCAAGTTAGAGCTACAAGATACAAGAATTCCAAGAAGGTAACAAAGCTGTCATTGGATGCAAGAATGTTTTTAGCACATTGTGAGAATGAAGATGGAATCTTGGTTGGTCTCCTTCTTCTCAAGCCATGGAAAGCCATCACATGAGTATGGAATGATCAGATAGTGATTTTTGTGCTTCAGAGGTCACATTTCAGTCCGTTGTTCCATGATAGTATGTACTTCTCCCAACCCATTATGGGGTATGTGTATATTCTTTCCCCGCCTTTGTAAATATCTCGCCCCTGTAATATAGTTTATGTTTCTGTTGTGTTGTTTTTTGCCTTTGGTGTGTTTCCCTTCCGTGTGTATTTGTTTGAAAGAAATGAATTCATAATCACAATGGATGAGGTACTAGTCCACACTGTGTCTTGAAATTATGGGGTTCCTGTTTGCTCTGTCCTCGCTATGCTCGCTCCATAACATGTCCCCAAGCTAGAGCTAGTTGTTGTCATGTGCTTTTGCAAGGGAAAAAATTAATGTTGAAACGTGACAACTATACCCTAGTGTCTATTTTTTTCTTGAAAACCCTCATAAGCACCTCTCCGGATCAATTTACCCTCTGTGTCATGCCCATCCGAACCCTTGAAAACCCTCATATATGTTGTATACACTTTCCCTAATGTTGAAAATTTTGAGACAGGGTGACTCACTTCTTTTAGTGCAATGCTTTCGAAGGAGAATTTTTCAGTAAGCCTAGAAAGGTTATTTTTGGCCTTTCTGGGACAGGTGTGCATCCTCCAGGACAAAGTAGAAGGCCTAGCTATCCCTAGAAAAATGGATATTTTTGAGGGGGTTGCTAGAATAATTGGATCTTAGGAAGCATCCCATTGTCTTACGAAGGATCTCGGGAGTCAAAATCATATATGGACCGTTCATGAAAATTGACCTCCTGGAGCTCTGGAAAATTCATATTCAAGGTCTCTCTCAAAGTATGCTCTTACAGTTAATTTTTTTTTAAGAGGACGCAACTTCATAAGCCCAATGGATGAGGTACTAGTCCACACTATGTCTTGAAATTATGGGGTTCCTGTTTTCTTTGTCCTCGCTATGCTCGATCCGGAACATGTCCCCAAGATAGAGCTAGTTGTTGTCATGTGCTTTTATAAGGGAGAAAATCAATGTTGAAACGTGACAACTATACCCTAGTGTCTAATTTTTTCTTGAAAACCCTCATAAGCACCTCTCCGGATCAATTTGCCCTCCGTGTCATGCCCATCCTGACCCTTGAACACCCTCATAAATGTTGTATACACTTTCCCCAATGTTGGAAATTTTGAGACATGGTGACTCACTTCTTTCAGTGCAATGCTTTCAAAGGAGAATTTTTCAGTAAGCCTAGAAAGGTTATTTTTGGCCTTTCTAGGACAAGTGTGCATCCTTCGGGACAAAGTTGAAGGGGTAGCTATCCCTAGAAAAATGGATATTTTTGAGGGGGTTGCTAGAATAATTGGATCTTAGGAAGCATTCCATTGTTTTATGAAGACTCGTGGGAGTCAAAATCATATATGGGTTTATGAAAATTGACCTTCTGGAGCTCCGAAAAATTCATCTTCAAGGTCTCTCTCAAGGTACACTCTTGTAATTAATTTTTTTTTGAAGAAGACACAACTTCATTAACCCAATGGATGAGGTACTAGTCCACATTATGTCTTGAAATTATGGGGTTCATGGGGTTCCTGTTTGCTCTATCCTTACTATACTCGATCCAGAACATGTCCCTAAGCTAGAGCTAGTTGTTGTCATGTGCTTTTGCAAGGGAAAAAATCAATGTTGAAACATGACAACTATACCCTAGTGTCTAATTTTTTTTTCTTGAAAACCCTCATAAGCACCTTTCAGGATCAATTTGCCCTCCGTGTCATGCCCATCCTGACCCTTAAACACCCTCATATATGTTGTATACACTTTCCCTAATGTTGGAAATTTTGAGACAGAGTAACTCACTTCTTTCAGTGCAATGCTTACAAAGGAGAATTTTTCAATAATCCTAGAAAGGTTATTTTTGGCCTTTCTAGGACGGTGTGCATCCTCCGGGAAAAAGTTGAAGGGGTAGCTATCCCTAGAAAAATGGATATTTTTGAGGGGGTTGCTAGAATAATAAGATCTTAGGAAGCATCCCATTGTCTTATGAAGGCTCGTGGGAGTCAAAATCATATATGGGTTCATGAAAATTGACCTTCTGGAGCTCTGGAAAATTCATCTTCAAGGTCTCTCTCAAGGTACGCTCTTGAAATTAATTTTTTTTGAAGAGGATGCAACTTCATAAGCCCAATGGATGAGGTACTAGTCCACATTATGTCTTGAAATTATGGGGTTCCTGTTTGCTCCATCCTCGCTATGCTCGATCCAGAACATGTCCCCAAGCTAGAGCTAGTTGTTGTCATGTGCTTTTGTAAGGGAAAAAATCAATGTTGAAACATGACAACTATACCCGAGTGTCTAATTTTTTCTTGAAAACCCTCCTAAGCACCTCTCCAGATCAGTTTGCCCTCCGTGTCATGCCCATCCTAGCCCTTGAACACCCTCATATATGTTGTATACACTTTCCCTAATGTTAGAAATTTTGATACAGGGTGACTCACTTCTTTCAGTGCAATGCTTTCGAAGAAGAATTTTTCAGTAAGCCTAGAAAGGTTATTTTTGGCCTTTCTGGGACAGGTGTGCATCCTCCGAGACAAAGTTGAAGGCCTAGCTATCCCTAGAAAAATGGATATTTTTGAAGGGGTTGCTAGAATAATTGGATCTTAGGAAGCATCCCATTGTCTTATGAAGGTTCTTGGGAGTCAAAATCATATACAGGTTCATGAAAATTGACCTCCTGGAGCTCCGGAAATTTCATCTTCAAGGTCTCTCTCAAGGTATGCTCTTGTAGTTAAATTTTTTTGAAGAGGAGGCATGTCACTTCCTAGCGCATGTCGGCATTTTGTGTCTCATCTGCCCCATCCCTTTGTGCCAATTGGAACAATAAATTGTGCCCAACCCTAGTTATGTCCTCTGGTTCATCATATGACCTTATTGGAGCTTCATGATGCATTTTAAGAACTTTTGCCTAGTTTATAACCCTCTTATTGTGCAATCACAGCTTGCCACATGTCAACCCAGGGTGAGGGTGTATTTTTCTGCCCCATCCCTTTGGGAAAGTTGGGACAAAAACATGTGCTCCATGCTTGTCTTGGCCCATGGTACTCCACATGACCTTGCACAAGCTCCACGAGGCATTTTTTAGCCCTTTCTCCTATCTGCCTCACCAAACCACATTTTGCCACTTGGATCCTCCACATCAGGGCACATTTTTCTGCCTAGTATGTCTCGTCCCTTTGGGATAGTTGGGATAAAAAACTATGCCACATCTCTGCCAACTGCCATGGTTTCTCATATGACCCAGTCTCAGCCCCCGAGCTTTTAAGGTATAAGGAAAAGGCAATCAAAACATGTACTTGATCTTCCATGGATGATTCCGAGAGCTTCGTGAGTTAAAAGGAAAACAAATACTCATTGGAAAGCATGTAGAATTATCTACTTGATGAAATTTTCAAATCCTTTACAAGATATAGGTGCTTCTTTTCAGATCTCATTTTTGGAAGATAAACCCTGTTGTCCCAAGAAAGAAGGAGAAATTTGAGGGGGTTGCAGGAAGCATTGGATCTTAATACCCATCTAATTATCTTCGTAAGGGTCTTGGGAGTCAAAATCATATATGGGTTCATCAAAAATGACCTCCGAGAGCTCTGGAAACGTCGCCGACAACTCTCTCTCTCCCGTGAGGTGTGTTCTTCATACTTGGTCAATTTTTCCACCTCCTAGTACATGGCAGTTTTTTGAGTCCCATCAGTCCCGTCCCTTTGGGACAGTTGGGACAAGAAAAATGTGTACAACCCCAGTTATGCCCTCTATTTCATCAAATGACCTTGTTGAAGCTCCATGATGCATTTTAAGCCCTTTTCACATCATTCTAGCCCTGTCTATTGACCAATCACGTTGCACCACTTGTCTCAACCAGGCAAAGGCTCAATTTTCTATCCCTCTTATCCATGTCCATTGGGGACAGGTGGGACAAGAAAATGTGACCCATACTAAGGAGTTAAAAAGCCAAATAAAAAACTAAAAGCTCCTTCTCCACCCATCTCTCAAAGCTCTATCGGAGGCTTTAAAGCACAAGATTTAAAATTTTCACCCTTTTCTTCCTCCCAGTTCGAAATGACATCCAAATTTGAAGCACCATAACATCAAAAGCCTACAAACATAGCCACCATGTTGTTTAAATATTGCCAAGGCATCCATGGTTACAAGGAACAAAGTTTTTCTCATCATTCTTCATCCAAAAATCAAGGCACGAGATCCCTGTATGAGACAACACGCAACTAGGATTCATTATTGGCACTTGGATGATATTTTTTGTTGTCAAAGATTCAAGCCACCATTAATGGTTGTCATGACGTAGCAATGAAAGGGCAGCGAGGTTCGTTTTCACTTCCCAAGGTTCTAATGGGCGTCCAATCCCTTGAAAATAGGAGGAAACGATCCCTGAAAGATCTAGTTTCGAATGAACTAGTTTTCGTGCTATAAAGTCCCTATTTTTTAGGGATATGGAGGGTTGTGTTTTTCATCAACATTCTGCCCTTCTCATAAAAAAATTAAATTTCCCGAAGATCTAGTAAGCAAAATCATCCAAAACTAGGAATGAGGGGTGTTCGAAAAATCTAGTTTCATGTAAACTAATTTTCGCACGATGAAGTTGCTGATTTTCCAAGATATGGAGAACTGATTTTTAATCATTATTTTTTTCCGTGTGATGAAAAATTCATTTTCCCACTTATCCGGACGAAGGAATCATCCAAAATTCGGAGCGGGGAATCCATGAATAAAACCCATAATTTCAAGACCTTTTTCTGTCGAAATCTGACACCCGCAGCGTACTTACTAAAAATAACATGTCCATGGCAGGGCATGCCAAAAAATAGTAAGTGGAATAAGGTGAGTTCTTGACATTCGTGATCCTCCAGACAGGGAAAATGTATCACAGAATGAAAACAAGACAAAATTGCCAAAAATAACAACTCGTGGGCCCACCTATTAAACATAAAAAAGTCTCATTTACAAGTATAGAAAGTTGCAGTTGGCTCTGATTTCACTCATCTTGCCAAATTTTACCATCCTCACATGGTCATATAGTTGTCTCGCAGTTCTAATCAGATATTCAACCTTCCGCGAGGACCTTGAAGTCATCATCATCTCTGCAATGCGCTGAGTTGGGTGAGTTGGTTGTAGTGAGCTGGTTACAATGAATTGAGCTGACTGAATGAGTTGAGTTGAAGGGAGCTCATCGAGCTGGTTGGCCAAGTGAGTTTGAGTTGGTCTGGTTGCGGCGGTGAGCTAGTCAAGAATTCATCCTTTTCATGAAGAGCCTATGCAAGTGAGCCAGATCAAGCAAGCTGGGTGAACTAGTCAAGTTGCAATGAGATGAGTTGGTAATTCAAATCAACTTTGACAAGCTCAATGAACTGGGTACAGCGAGCTCAGCAAGCTCAATGAGCTTAGTGAGCTAAGGGAGTTGATCAATCAAGCATCAAGAGGATCATCATGAGCAATGCATGTAGTCATATTGAGCTCACATTAGAGAATTTGTCAACAACGTTTCTAAACACTCATTTGGAAGCCTTAGGTGTCTGTGCATCATGTAAAAGGAGGTTGTGATCATCATCAATAAGTTATTCATTAACAAGATCAATCAATCCTCTTCCCTTCTCCTTTTCTCTCCCTTTCTTCTAATTCTTCGATGTACGCAATCATAGTATTTTGTCCTATTCACTTAAGTGACAATATTTGTAATTTATAAAAGTATTATCTCAAAATTATAAGAGAGATATTAAGTTTGTCTCTTCTAGGGGAAATTGAAAGGTCACAAGTGGAATAGGAACATGAACAGTCATGTGGGGGGAGATGAAATATCAATTTACAAGGCTATGAATTGGGATGGCTTCTTCATTCCAAAGATATAGATTTTGATAGTTTGTGTTGTAGCAATATTGGATTGTTGTTGAATTTTGTATCATCAATGCACAAGAAATTAAAGCTACATTTATTTTATTTCCCTTTTCCTGTGTTCCTCCATTTTCTTTCTTATGCACTTTGTAAGTATAGTGATCAAGAAAGAGTTTTGTATCTTTGATGAATGAATCCAAAGAACTGTGTGTTTGGGTTTGCTTGTCACACTAGACAGCTTCATTGTTTCTTTCCTCTAATTGAATGTTGAATTACTTTGGTTATTGGGTGTGAACTCTACTAGTGTTCATGTGTGATCTCAGGCCTACCGGCCACACCCACAATATTTCAATAGGTGTAGATTCATTTATATTCAATAATAGGAGACTCCCCATACACAACGAGGGGTGTAACCCCATGAGCCTTGGTGAAAACACATAATTTGTCATATGACAATTTATTTCACCAACACACTTAGTAAAAAATCTAAGAGTAATGGGGTCAATTGCTTCTAAAGAAGGAACAAATTATCCAAAATAAGATTTCTAAAAAGCAATTTTTGGTAATTCATGAAAATTTATTTTTAGTAGTTTTTGGTAGGTTCTAATAATTTATATTTTTGGGGGTCTCCGGAGCATTTTTGGGTCTCAGATTATACTTTGATAGTAGAAGTGTCATTGTTAACAAAATTTTTTGAGTTCGTTCCATCATCTTTCCAACGGATCCTGAATTTGGCAAATCAGGTCAACAAGCTAGGAGATATGACCCCAACAATGAACACTAAAAATAATAGAAATAATATGATGGATTTCATTTTTCTACTTGTTTTTTTGAATCCATCCTTATAGAGGATACGAATGGCCTCCATGTTGGATGACCTTTTAGTTCCCATCAGGAACCCTCCATAATCTATTTTTAATAGTTTTTCATATCCTCCATTGTATAACTAAAGAGATAAATCTCTAGGCATTCATCTCTCTTATGGAGTTTGTTAGTTTGTATACATGTTGAATTGCAATAAAATTAGCTTGTTTCTATAGCTCTTTCATTGTAAATTGATTGCTATAAGACATTAAACACCATTGTTAGTGTGTTGTCCATCGGGTTGTAACTCAATTCGGTTCACATAAGGTTATCCTTGGTTGCGTAGAAGAAAACTCTTCATATGCACTCTTGTTATCTCCACCAATGTATAGGTCATCACTTACAACCAAGTCAACATTGGAATAATTATGTGATCTAACATATTCCATCTCTTGTATTGCCACTCTAGTTGTATCTATGTCTTTTTGTGTCCTTCATGAGGGCTTTATTCCATGTTAGCTATATAGAGCCTATCTCATTCACCAAAGACAATTCACATAGAAACTCCATGCTTCTATTGCCTCTCAAGGCAATCTACTTCTTTTCACACCTTATGAAAAATTTGGGATAATTGCCTGCGCTTTTCTTCGTCAGATTTGAGTTACACACAAGGAAACATAACTCTCTCATTTCCTCACAAAGCAATCTTCTTCACCATTCTTGTATTTTAAGGCACTGTGTTATGAATTGAATTGGAAATCTCCCTTTTTCTTTCTTACTTTCTTACAAATCTCTCTAGTATATAGCTACAACTTCTCACATTATTCTTTCACCACAACCTATGCGAGTCTTTTTCTTTGGCTTGCCAGTCTTCTGTTCAAGGCATCCAATTTAAACACCATTTCTTCTATCATTTGCCCCTTTCTCGCAACATGTAACTTTGAGTCACTTTTTGTCGTCTTTTGATTCTTCTAAGAGTAACTTCTTCCATTAGTTGTTCTCTACCCATCGACACACAATGGAAAACAAACTCATTGTTTCTCACGTGCAGATCATGTTGCTTTCAACAATATGTTTGAAACTTCCTCTATGCATTTCTTATCCACGATGACCTTCCCTCTTTTGGTTCTTCCTTATCTCATAGTCTTAACCAATTATTTATTCTACATTTGGAGTGCTTCATCATTTCTCACACCTTTGACAACTCCTATGTGTTATGTAGTATCCATAACATAGAATCTCACTTAGATTATTCTTAGCATCATTCCCAAGTTTGTAAACTCGAACGCCCTACCCCTTTAGTATGTTATCCTCATAACATCATGTTCCTTACCTATATCATAAAGATGGATAACAATCAACTTCTTTTTCCTTAATCCTCTACCCACTATCTTAAAATGGAGGACACTTAGTCGCAACACACTAAGACATTGCACTCACTCACAAGGCACTCTCTGCTATGATACCCAATTATGTCATTGCAACTAAGGGTCCAACGAAATAATGGTTTAAACCTCACAAATTAGAAACTCGCCCACAATAATGGGCATGCATAAGGCCCATGTGCAACAAGAAACAACGTATTAGGTTTATTGCTCTCATTGAGGAAAAAATCACATGCCGACATACTACAATATCAGTATTAGAATCTCATTCCACTTATGGACGTAGTTTACTCCTATAACTCTACTCAGACTTGTGTGTTTTTAGTAAGTCTATGCTCACAACTTTCATTTGCTTTGAAAATAACTCTAAATCTTCAATCCTCTAGTTGTTGAGTCAACCCCTTATCCTATCAATTCCATGACTCTCATTGTTTGAAAATGAACTTTTATGGAATCCCACATGCTTCTCCTTTTGGTTACACAGGAAACACTTTTAATTGGTTGAATGACAAAATTGCATAGATGCAAGACTCTATTTGCTCCCCTTAAGCAACTTATAATGTTCACATATATGGTTCACACTACCGTCCACCATGTTGATCTATACGTCCATATTAACCATGTATTCACACACTATCATAGTACATCAAAACACAACACAACCTCAAGGAAGCTTGCACAAATGCGACGATATAAAAACTACCTCATTAAGTTTAATTGTGTTTGCTTAAAATGCAACCCCTTGCCCTTTTATGACATGACAAAAATATCGATAACAATACTTTCTATTATTGCTTGTATCTATTTGTTACAAATGTATTATAAATATATTAAAACAATATACTTTTGATTATTGGTCTAGATTATGCTTTTATTGGAAATCATTTCTCATAATTTATTTCCTATGTAGGAAATCAATGCAAGGAATATAATTAAATATGCAATGACAAATCATTTTATGAGGTTCTATACTTCTTTACTTAGGGTTAGCTTTGAGTTTGTGTGACATGTGTGAATGGTGTAATTATAAGCATACACAAGTCTAACCCCTTTTAAGTAATTTTTGGTAATTTTATTTCCATCTTAACAATGCTAATACTAATCCTTTCCATTGATCAATATGTCTTCCAATTTGAATTTTTCCTCTACTAATATAGATGTGTATCGGTGGGTATTCATCTATTGTTCGCTAACTGCCCATCAGATACTTTTGATTCTACATATGTTGTTTACCAAATATTTAAAACTTTAAATGTGTCCATAGTTCCTAAGAATGATGGGAAGCTCGAGATTAGGATATATATTGAATAAACTCAGGAGGTTATTTTCATTTGAAAGAAAGAATTAATCAAATCCTTTCTAAGATGTTTACCAAATATTTAAAACTTTAAATGTGTCCATAGTTCCTAAAAATGATAGGAAGCTCAAGATTAGGATATATATTGAATAAACTCAGGAGGTTATTTTCATTTGAAAGAAACAATTAATCAAATCCTTTCTAAGATGAAGCTAGAAAAAAATACCAGGAGCTATCGACTCTATTAACAATTAGTTTAAAAAATAAATTTGTAATAGAAGATTTCAAGTCCAAATATTTGCAAGAAATAGATACCCTTTTCTTACCCACTAGAAATGATTCCAACTTCGGTATCTAGCAATTATTCAAACACAAAATGAATTTCTTAAAGAAACAAAATAAATTTCAACTCTGTAATAGAAATAGATAGCCACATGATAAAGATTACCACATTTGAATGTGCTATTCCAGAATCGATATTGCCTTTGAAGTAAACATCTTTTTATTGAAATCTGCATTCTCTACAACATCCAATGGATACATTTAAAAAGGTGTTTAAATATCAGTAACCAGCGTGCAAAATGACGTCAAAAGTACTTCAATTCTATACATATTATAGCCACGATATGTAATTTACAACCTACCATTCATGGTTTTTGGCAATCTAACAGATTAAAGTAAGCAGGGCTCAGTACCATGGGTGGTTCTAACTCTTTGTTATTTGGTGCCATTAGAGTTGAAGATTAAGTAGATCAGACCAGCACCACAACCTTCTTGCCTCACTACCACATAAGAAAATATGGTGCAAAATTGCTTACTATCATCCTTTTCTTTAATTGTCCCATTGCCAAAGGTTGGCACAAAATCATCTCAATTGCAACTCTTAAACTAGTCGGAGGGCCTATGGTTGCCCTGGTTTATCTATTGTTGACAGTCCTCTTGACATGGCTGGCATTACAAGAATAGATGCTGATTGATATACATTAATATGCTGGTGCATGCTTGCATGCTATGGAAATGAGTATCAGAAAAAAATATAATTACCTTATTTAGCTCAACTTGATGTCATGATTCGCTGAGCTTGACTACACCAAATGATAGTAGTGAGGCAATTTCTTTGAGCCCAACTGCAACTAAGGTAGAAGATAGCTGGAATAGGAATCAGTACTTTTGCATATATACTAGCTGTTATTTTACAGGAACATAACCATAAATCACCTCGATGGGTTCATTGTCAAGAAAGGGGCTCTAGATTTGAAGTAACAAATATATAAAATAAAATTGGTTTGAGGATTGATCAGAATATAAGAATGGGAGATTTTGATGCTAATAAGATTGGTTGACAGGAATCAATTCTTTTCAAAATACAGAATTGCAATGGGTGTGTAACATATGTCATTAATTTCTTTACAAATCAGCTACGAAAAACTAGCGAATATGCTAAGCAAGACTCAGACAGTGGATTACATAATTGAATGGATCCCAGGTTGTCCCTATCACGACACTTTAATTCAACAACCATAAGTGAAATTGACATTTTGGTGAAAAGCCCACCTATTCTGGTGGAGGCCTGCATGTAGATATATTAGTACAGATATCTTAAATACATTATTTTGAAAAATACTGATAGATATCAAATCTCAATGCTCTTATCTTGGATTTTACACATATCACATTGATTAAATTTTCTCATAACATTCTTTTCATATTTCCACTTGGTGGTGACAAAAACTCTTTCCAGGAGAAAGGCCCCCAAACTCTACCACATGGTCAAGATATTACTATTTTTTTATTTCCTTATTAAAATTAGAAAATAAAAATTTAATATACAAAATAAAATTTACACGATTACATCATTATAGATCCCACCCCTTGCTGTCATTATAGAATGCACATCAGCATAAAAATTTGTAAAACATCTATTTAGACATGAATTAAAGCACTGTTCCAAGGCTGAAACTAATTTTAATTAATTTGTAATGTCCTGTAGGAGTCGCATTTGGGACACAATATTCATGCTGGATCAATCTTCTCCATAATAGCAAGCACATCATGAACCAAAGTTAACCACAATATGTTAAATGAATGTCAAATTTATTTATTTTTTAAATTGGAGTGTCCAAAGTTAAGTACATTGTAACTAGATGTTCCATATTCTTGCCAAAAGATTTGAAGATAAAACGATGGACAATTTGCATAACGGGAAAGCACCATAAGGTGTTTCAAAAGATATACTATGATGTCATAGGAGTAGACTTAGGGATTTTTTACAAAACAGATGAAGTTACACTCAATTTTTGCTTGAAATTTTAGAAAATAAGCGGATAACCAAAAATTGTGTACTCAATGCCCTATGCTTTGCCCGATGTCGTAGGAGTAAACTTAGGTATTTTTTACAAAAAAGATAAAGTACACTCAATTTTTGCTTGAAATTTTAGAAAATAAGCAAATAAACAAAAATTGTGTACCCAATGCTCTATGCTTTGCCTTGTGACTTACGGTTCAGAAGATAGACTTGAGACTTACCCTATGCTTTACCCAATGCAAGTGATGCTCATACAGCTCACAGTAGAAATAATCTTTTAGTGCTTATGTACTTTCTGGTGTTTTTCGCAGGCTAGAGTTTTACCCAATTCTTAATACTCTACAACATATATGAAATAAGAATCCATATCCCAGAAATTGGACTAGTTTCCATAAGCAGATAAAATAAACATGGCCTAATATTAGTGGGCAATAGAACACAAGGATGCCTTCCTAGCACTACATTTAAGAGGACTCTATAACTGCCAACATTTTTTTATACAGTATTATTGGTGCCAGCATGCCATTATGGTTTTATGGATAAACACACTTTTAAAAATCTGTTTTTTGAAGCTGCAATTTACTGCCATTAGTGTATAGAATTAGTTTTCATTATTTTTTGCCAGTAATTGTTGGACATTTGCTGTTATTTCACATAGATAATCAGATGTCTGATTCTGTAACTTGTTAGATATGAATAAAACAAACATAACTTCTAACAAATTCTTGAGAGTGGGTCTAGGACTTGAGACACACACTGAAATACAACCCCACTGTAAGCAGTATTCTTGACGAGGGTACTATGATCAGAAAGCAGTTTAATTTGCTTTCCCTGCCTGGACTTTCAAACTAAACATGCAGATTGGGGAGACTTTAATTTCAAATGGAAAACGGATTCATTATATAACTTCATCTTTGACTCAACACTATCAAGTCAATGCAGAGAACCATGTCAAACTCTAGCATTAGTGTCATCCATATTATTCTGCAGTCATACAGAAGACCTGAGTATTCAAAAATTGTGTGCTGGATTCATGCAACTGATTTTCTAATTCAAGAGAAGCGATATGTGGAAGGTGTTGCTTCAATTCTTGTGGTTATTTACTATAGTTTTGTCATATTATAAAGATCCATCCATCAGGAAACAGCCCTGGGAGTTCATGTCAACATAGTTTTGTATCATCCTTACAACTATGCTTAATAAAACCTTAAGAGAAACATACTCCAATTTAATGATAATATAACTCAGTAGCTATTTGGATTTTATATGCATGCCTTGAGCATCTTAGAATTGGAATCTAATAGCTATCTGTTTTTGATCAGTTATGCCACAGCTTAAACAACCAATGTTTTAAACATTGAAACTTTGTTAACACTACTTTCATAGAAACATAAATTGTTTGGGTACTAGTCATTTCTATTTTCAACGACCTACATGATGAAACATTACGATGCGATATAAAAGTCACTGTTCAATAATTAGAAATAGAAAATATTCATGTGGGCTGGAAGTCCTAACACTTACCATTCTCTAAAGTCCCATGTCAACAGCGAACATATGGAGATCATTTGGACAATCTCAAGTGATAAATAAACATTTATTGATATGAATAATAGAATGGATAAATTTAGATGTTTTTATAGAGTTATGTTTGCCTGAAAAGAATTGCTAAAGGAGAAAAAAAGGGTTAAGAAAGTTTTGTTCTGCAGTAGTCCATAAAAACCTTCCTTCATCCAATTGATGTCTTTGAAACCCCTACTTATTTGAAAGATTTATGTAGAACTTTTCTGGAGATGGCAAAGACAACCATCTCTAGGATAAGATGCCTGGTGGTAACCAGCTTGTTAAATAGTTATATAAAGTGGGTCTATGGATCCATCTAAATATTAAAGGAGAATTAATTAAATAAATCTTTGAAGTAGGCCATAAGAACTCGGGAACAACACGAGCCATGGCATGATTCATGAATGTCTTTTAGAATTTACACTAAGCATTGGCTAAGAGTTTAAAGAAAATTCTTTCTTTAGTTATGTTGCCCACTCAATCAAGCCCTAGGAACAACAGTGTCCCATTAGAAGGTACCGCCACTACTGAATAGTGCGCCATGGACCTAAACTAACAGAACAAATGATTATAGTTTTCCTAAATATTTAAAATGCACATTACATTATAAAATGGAACTTTATTCAATCACATTGCCGCTCATGTTAGCGCAGTTTTTCTAGAATATAGTGCACTTTTATACTCAAGTCTTCAATAGCTACCAAATGGCAAATTAAAATCCTGGACTGTTCAGACTAAGCTTGTTTAGAAGGATCAACCATCAAAATGCTAATATAGAAGTCTAACTCAACGGGCTAGGAAACCAAGTATTTCTCATTCCAATACAAGTTTGTGATCTGGATCCCAAGTCGTATGGGGGACAACACTCTAAAAGAGGATCTATGTGCTATATGCATATGTAGAAGCAATAATATTAAGAGAAACATAATAGAGAAAATAAGAGAGTTGGAACAAAAAGTTAATATGTAATATCCTCTTGTAGGATATTAACTGATTATTATTAAATACTTGCAAAAATAAGCACTTAGAAGATAAACCCTCCTAGGTTTACCTCAACGAACCCTAGTGTCAGCTTCAATACAACCCAAATAGGGTTGGAGTGATCCAAGGTGAGGGTTTGATAGGCAATCCAGTTGGTATTTACACTCCTTTATCCAATACAATTTGCAGAAGTAAAAATAATAAATAATAACTGCTGAAAATTAGCTGAAACTTTGGAAATTAATAACTCCCAAAATACTAACTCTTTTAACTTGAAACCAAATGCAGTAGAATGGGAAAATTATGAGTTTCTCATCAAGATAAATATCAGATCTTTGCATGCATTAGAACTCACTCAAATCAGCCCCTAAAATTCCAAACCCAAACGCTAGGGTTAGGGTAAATTACATAAATAATTTCCAGCACTTAGAACCCTTCAAAATAATCAATAACATGCAGATTTTACCCTTAATAAAATGCGCCAATACCCTAGACAAGTCGCCAAAGCTACAAAGAAAATATCACGCACAAACACTTTCAACACAAGAGAGCAAAATGGAAAGAAAATGGAGTCTTCAACAATCTTCAATAATGGATCCAAATAAGAGAGATCAATGCAAGAACTAGGGCATACATCTCATGGGCATACATCCCAATTCTCCAAGCATGGAGTGAAATCAATAATTCATCAACATGCCCTCTAAGGAAATGCGACCTCCCTTTTATAGAACTAAGGGGTGCAATATCCAATAAAGACCTACCTTTCCCTTTTGGAGGGAAGACATAAACTCTCATTAAAATATTTAATACTAAGACTATGTGCACTTTATTTATTTTTTAATTAAATAAATAAAAGTAACTAACCTATGTGCACATTAAACTAAACTTTAAAAAGACTCCCCACTTATAGCGCTAGGCATGCCAAGGGGTTACAATGCAAATGAAAAATAAATATTAATAATGTCTCGAAAAAGGGGACATTACATAATATTAATTTGCGTGTTCTATACTTGGGATACTTTCATGGGATATGTATGGTTGGCTATTGCTACTTATGTGTATACATATACATATATTACAAAGTTGCGAAGGCATAAAAATCCATTATAGAAGTCGAAATGGTTGAGATTCAATATGTGACTCTTCACCTTCCAACTGTTATGTGACTTGGTTGTCCCCTGACATGGCACAACATGGTGCTTAGTGTCCACATGGCTACTACAAGTTTTGGAAAGTTTTATGCAAGAATTGTACAGACCCAAATTTTGCATGGTACAACATTCGGAAAAGCTTCGATGATGATGCAAGCACGTCCAAAATATACAAAAAAACCCACACCCATTTCTTCTACACATTCCCCTTCTTGTTCTTCAAACCTTGCCCAAATAGTCAACTCTACAAAATCTAGTTGTTCCCCTTCCCAAACATCAAATTCTTCATAGCATGACGAAACCGCCCCGACGTCACTATCTGCCATGTTGGTTCCACAATACTTGCATTCTTATTAAATCTCACTCTTGAAGACAAAAACTTTCAAGCGCTTTGCATGTTAACCCAATCGTTTTGCATGTAATTTCGCCCAACTTGAGCCCAGATCACTTCAGTTACACTCCCCTTCATTCCAATGCACAAAATTTCCACCATTGATTATTCTCAAAACTCCCAAATGATTTTTTTGCCAACTCCCACATACAAAATTGCACCATTCTTTACAAATAAGGTTGTGTGCGATCAAATGGAGGTTGGGAAATTGAGATTGGAAGTTGTGTGATTAATACTACGATCTAGACTTTTGAAGATCAAAATTTTGGTGAGAAATCAAGGAGCCATAGTTTTCCATTTGTGTTTTTCATTGAAATCTAGACAAAGTTCAGCTACAATTTCCTTTTTAGTCTCACAATTGGAACAAGAAGATCTATAGGAGAATAGCCAACACTCTGATTCTTTTGTGGAACCCAGCCACAACACTACTGCACTTCTTCATCCAATTCATCATTTCCAACCTGTCTTTCAGATTCCCTCTTGCCGTGAAGAATTCTTTCGGGTCATATTGAGCAAAAGCTAAGGGGCTAGCAGCCTGAGGATCAGCACATCATTTCTTTGATCTGCCATTTACCTTTGTTAAGTTGAGGATTTTCAATCACTACCCCTTTTTATTTTCTTGTGATTGAATAGGTTAGAATTCATCTAAAATATCTAGAAAGAACAAAAGAAGGAAGTAGATTAATGCTTCCGAATTTTAAGTAGTACAAAATCATTTAGCTTGTTTGGATCCTCTTGCATTACATCTACGAAATTTTCCTAGATCTGAAATAAAAGATAACAGCATATAGTTAGAATCATACTTTGCATATTAAATTAAAAGCACCCAAAAATTGATCTTACATTTTGCACATTGTTTTCAGCATCTAGTCATCATTTGTTTGCATATACATAAACTTAGAGATCTAAAACACATTCATCTGTGCATTTAGATCATTTTTGTTATTTTTTATTGCCTGCGTTTAGACCTGAAGGTTTAAATTGTGTATTGATTCAGATCTCTTAATTACTCAGTTTCAACATTTAATAAATTGATTGCATTTAGGAAAGAGAAGAAATCAACAATAGTTTAAATAAATTTCAGACTTCCAAAATTTGTTTGTATCCATATAAATTCTAAAAAATACTAAAAACATTTTCAGCTTGTTCCAGCATCGTTATTTTCTCTAATCATTGGCAAACAAAACCTAAACTGCACTTTTTCATTCGCACATTCATAATTATACCTTCCAAGTAAATAAAACAAAACTTAACCTTGCTGAAAAACTCACACTCATAAATGCAAACTGGCAAGACCATTTACACTGAAACACCAAGAAAAAATCAAATGAACTCATGTTCAAGCTCTAAAAAATTTTCAATTGTCCCAACACTCTTAGATGACACTCCCTGAACAAGTGTTCCCACAAAGTTCGGACAATTCCCACGTGTGCCAGCTCCTCTTGTATTTCGGCGAGAGGCCTTCTATTCAACTGCATTTCCGAACTTAATCATTGGACAATTCCAATTCCTAGATGAGCAAACTGGGCAAAACGAAGTGCAGTTAGCTAGACAAATTCATGTACTAGCTCACCAACAAACCAACCTTAAGATGTGATCGTTGGGTTTTAATTTGTCTGACTTCATTCGCTTTTGCATGACACTTCCTGGGAAAGACTGACACGAGAGAGATGGTCAATTCATGTGGGTAATTCAACGCAATTTTAACTCGTTTTGAGAGAGTGATATTGACCAGAAGCTATGCTCCCTAGTTATCTAGAATTTGGGTTGTCCTAGGGCTGAAATCTTTGGACAATTTGCTACCTTCAATGAGCATTTCAAGGCAGCTGAGCAACATTGGGGTACACTAGCACAGCCCATTCGTCTGAACCATTAGCCACCTCATTCACATCACCTCCTTTTCAACTGTCTCAGCCCGACCTTAGGAAGTAGAGTGTACCAAGTTGGTTTCTTACTTCCCAGGCATACAAGAATTGTGTTGCACAACATGTTTGCGAGTGCTGTTAACTTAACCGACATTGTGTGCTTGGCACATTGTTGTGTAGGTTACATAGAGAGAGCACAACGGCCGAGTTTTTCCTAACAAGAAGTGTCATTGATCGATATCGATATCGATCATTAAAAATTGGCACAGGTGATTGCTCCAAAGGGGGTGCACTCCCTCAACCCTAGAAGGGCTAAGGGCTAAGCCCTTAACACATTTAAAGGCTCCACCCCACTTCAGATGGTGTTGTTAATGCCTTCTAAGTTGTGTTATGTGTATCCTAGAGTTGCGCATAATGCATAGGATTGCACAGAAGTGATCAAAGTACGGAGGTTAGAGCCACGTAGCATGGACCTTGGCATTACGCAGGAGGCACATTATGCAAAGGACAACACAAAAGTACTTAGTGTGAGGATTGTCTTCTGAGTTGCACGGCATGTGTGTTGGTGTCGTGTGAAAGGTGCATGATGCAAGGGACTATGTGGAGGTGCTCAAAGCACAAACTTGCACAGGGTTGCACAAGTGACCAACAGAGCATGAGGTGGCACAACTGCATTCGAAACAGTGTGTGCTAGTAAATATTTTGCCTTTGCAAGTCTAGCTCCTTACCACTTCCAAATGGCCCAAGCTCATTGAGATTTCATCTCCCTATCTTCTCTTTCCCACCTATCTATGCTCATAGGTACAATCTTGTAGTTGCAAACTTGTTTGAAGCAATGACGTCATGTAAAAATGCAAAGCAATCCTTCATATACTGGATCCTTGTTAGAAACAATGATATCAAATAAAAATGCAAAGCAATCCTTCATATATTGGATCCTTTCTCAAGATCATTCTATAGTTGTTTATTCATGTCATCTCCCCTCTTCAAAGCCTCCATTTTCTCTACAACTCTAGTATAATACATCTATATTCCCTACCATTCAAAATCTTTGTCGACGATCTTACCATTTCCTCATACTTAAATCCCTCATAGTTATTTATAATCATAGATATGTTCATACTCATAAGGGTATTTAGGGTCATGATGTAGATGATAGAGACACCACTGCTGATAAATATTATAGGTATTCCATAAATTAGTACTCCAATAGAACATGAAATAGGAGAAGTCGCTTTTAGAGCTATCCACCCCACTCCTTTACAATGAATGACGACAATTTTATAGCCTCCCACCATCAACAAATACTTTCTCTAGAAGCTAAATGCATACAAGAATTATAATATACAAGGAAGCAATGTGAACTCCATTCACATATTGCATTTTGGATCATTGGAAACAAGCCCTTCAATTACAATATCAATCTAATAGAACTTTAGAATCCATTATCGGTACATTGTACCTGTTATCCAAATAACTCTCCTAGTTATTTGGGTAACTGGTATATACACATTCTGGCTCTCAATTCCCCATTGAAGACTATGCACACTCAAGTTCAATTGGCATAACTCCTTGGTTGTAGCTCCCCTTTGGCGCCCATTCTTTTTCCTCAAGCACCCTTGCACGCTTTTTGTTCTCTCCTTCCTTTTTCTTTTCCTCTTTGTTCCACTCCTCCCTTATGCCCACCTTCTGCACTTTCACCTTCTTTCTAAATCAGTTTCTTCCCTTCTCGCACGCCTCGCACTTGCTTCAATCGGCTAAGTTCCTGGCCCTCTCGCGCACCGCACCCATTACCTTGTAATAGTTGCACCTTCACCATACGTTCTCTGCTCATCAATTTGCCTCATCTTCCCACATGTCACACATGACCTTCTACACATTCCTCTGCGCCATTCCTCCTCTGTGCCCTTTCCTTTATGCCCTTTTGTGCCAGGTCATCTTCTGACATGCTTGAGTGTGCTGTGTGCAACCAGTCAAAGCGCGCCAACAAAGGCATGTGAATCCTTGCAAAAAAATCAGTGAGAGACACGTGGCAGAAACAACAAAATATTTGCACATTTGGCCATCATTTCAGCCAATCTTCATGCGCCGATGACTCTGACATCTTCTGACAGCCATATCTTTTTCTACAAATCTCAAATTGGCGCATACGCTTGGACTTGTCAGAAAGTTGCTGACATCAGCTATAGTGCCAAAGATTCAAATTCAAATTTTTGGTGGATCTGGTAGGTGAGAAATGGGAAAACATCTTTCTGAGCATTGATGAGAAGATCTGATTGCTCTAACCACCCGATTTAATATGATCTGCCCTCCTTTCTTCTTCAACATGCCAAACAGGCTTGGGGAAGTGTATTTCACATATCTCCAGGAAGATTTGCAGGCATTGAATGCTTCTTGTTGGTGGTTACATTTCAAATTTGAGTTTTCCCTCCTTCTTCCCTTCTTCCTCCATGGATTCATCTATAAATGTAAGAGATAAACTCATTTGTTATGTTGGACACTCTGGATCCTTACGCATTTTGCTAAGGACTCCATACTTTCTGTATTTTGAGTTGCAGACCTCTAGATCTTGCTCTTACATGTGGATATCAGCCTCCTTCATCATTATAACAGTTCTGTGCATTTCTGGAAGTAATAGAAGCATCGTTTTGTGACTATTCTTTGTCCTAACGTGTTTGTATTCCTTCTTCTTGCCTTTTATTTTGCGTTGTGTGCTGGTTGTGCTATTTCATGTCCCTTGCAGTTCTATATTTAGTTGTGTTCCATGAGAATGATCTGGTGAATACGTGTTTCGTTGTGCTACTCATGCCTAGCCTCCTTTCACACATTTCCTTTCATTCTCACTCAGAACAGATAGTGTTCATCCCTCTTTTCTAGTGTTATCGCCTTTTAGTGTAGTTTCCTTTCATGTCATCCTTCTATCCCTAGTCCCTTGGCATTATTAGCTTAGTTTTCCCTTTCAACACTAGGAGTAGCAATAGTAGTAGAAATAGATAGAGGAACCGGCCTTCTCCGGAGATCCGTCCCAAGCGCGCAAGGTCCCACAACTTGGGGACGGTTCCATTGTGGTCTCAAACACCTCAGCCCTTTTGAGATCTGAGACGTGGGTGCATGTTTGAGAAACCAACAGTTTCTGGCACGCCTGGTGGGACCAGCATTGAAAGCTCAAATTTCATATCTCTAAGTTTTGGTGTGTGGACTTAGTATTTCAGCCTTTGGAGGCTCATTTCAACACATCTGGCGACTCCCAACATTTTAAGATATTTGTTTTAGCAGTCCTGAGCACCTTTCATGAGAAGAGTGCACACAAGAAGAAGTGTAGTAGCTGAAGATTCTTTTGAGTACCTCCAGCTATCCCCAAGAAGAGTTCGTTCTATAAATCCCACGCGTGCTTCACCATCTCCCCCACGTGTTGCGCCCATTCAACTCCTCCTCAAAATAGACAACCTGCGCGCCCTGCAATGGCGCATCAGCAACCTCCTCCACTGAGAAACTTTGTGAACTTTTCTGGAGGAAGTCCCTTGCTGTTGGTTGTGTAACATGATATGCCAAATGACATGCTCAAGAGTATTCCATACTTTACTGGTGAGAATCAAGTCACCCCTCAGGAGCATATCCAGGATATAGCAAATGTGTGTTCACTCTATTTGATCACACATGATGATGTAGCAATCAGGTTGTTTGCAACCTCTTTCAAAGGTAAAGTAATTCAATGGTATAGAATCCTAAGACTCGGATCTATCACCACCTAGGATGAGTTGGAACAACTCTTTGTAATTACTTTGAAGATAAGTTAGATCACCTATCTCTGGTGGAGCAACTGACAACAACAAGGAGGGCACCCAATGAGTAGATGATTGATTTCAACATCAGATTTTAGAAGACTTGGGACAAAATCCCTCTTATGGTAAGACCTATAGCCCAACATGCTTTCCTTTATTATCTGAAGGTGCTCAACAGAGATATTTCAGTTATGATCCAATCCATGGGAGGTAGGACTTTACCAGCTGCTTATAGTATTGCAGTAAGGGTAGAAAATAGTCTTATTCAGGTGGGAAAGTTAGCTCCTAGACCGCCTATGCCCTTGTTCCCAGAAATGTCACAAGTGCCCCAACCTTCTGTGGCCCCTATTCATGTTCTTGAGAAAAGAGAACAACATGTTGCCTCAACATCCTACTCTCCAGCACAACAAAAGGAAGATGAAGAATTGAAGGCCTTGATTAGAAATTTATCAAACAAGGTCATATCATTAGAAAAGTAATAGGCGCAAGCCTATAGAGGAAATTCTAATCAGGTGCATGGCCAAAGTAATCAACCTTGGCGGAATCAGTACAGAAATCAAAGATACATGCCCAACCAGCAGAATGATAGATGGTAACCCAATGCACATCTACCCTTGCAAGTTGTTCCTCCCGCGCCTTCTCTTCCAGCACCCAGTGCAAGTCAGGTGCTTATTCCAGTTCAGAATAATTTGGCACAAGAGTCAGAATGGTGCTTCCCTTGCAACATGCCTCATAGTCAATATCATTGTGCCAATGTTGCACGTGCCCAAGCCTTCATGATCCAGAATGCTTTAGTCTGTGAGCCTTCAACAAGTGCCCCTGAAGCAGATAACCAAGAAATACCAGAAGCTCCTCCAGAAAAAAATTTGATGTTCTTTGGCACGGAGGACTTTTGTGCAATCAACCAAGCCGTAGAAAATATGAAACATACCACGTGCCCAAGTTGTAGACAACACAAGATATAAGAAAAGGATGTTAGAGTCAGGTGTGCACAGGTCCCACTCCCAACAACGCAAGTAGATCCTCAAAGAAAGAAAGATGCAGACAAGGAATCTTGCAGTAAAAGTGCTCAAGCCCCTAGGTAAGAGGTCCCACACAAAGCTCCTTCTGAAGCAGCACGTGCACTCCTCCTTTGGTAGGTCAAGCCTCTGCTCTAGCTAAAGTCTAGGCTTCCACGCCTGAACACTCAAGAAGGGATGTTATTCCCCAAATGCATAAGACAGGGGGCCTTCCATTTAGCATTGTTGACTAGATGAAGAGAACAAACATAAATGTCACAATGTGGGATGCCCTGACCATTCCATCTTAGCGGGATCTATTACACGAAGCTTTGACGCAAATCCCGCACACTGATCCAGCTATGCAGAAGCCACACGCTTCTATCAATGTATATCAAGAAGAGGAGAAACAAGTAAGTAAAGTTGTTAAAACCCCACCCTTCTATATGTCCTTAATCATAGGCAAATAACTAGTGCATAATTGCATGATTGACTTAGGTGCTAGTACTTCTAATCATGCCTAAGAAAATAGTTGATGTCTTAGGTCTGAAATATAGCCCTTTGTCTAAAGGAGTCCTACAACTTGATGGTTCAACTGTCACCACCTTAGGAGTCATCAAGGATCTTGAGTTAACCCTCCATGCATGTCCAAGCCTAACCATTACTCAAGATGTGTCAATCATTGACCTACCTCCTTTGTTTGCCATATGTCTATCAAGAGAATTTACTGCTAAAGTGGGTGGTTACTTGTCTTCTGATTGGTCTCATATGTTACTCAAGACAAGGTATGGTACCCGGTTTACCATACAAGTTGAGCCTATATTTTCCTATCATGTAGAGTCATATGTCTCATCCCCTCTCCAAGCCAACTGTTTAATCCAAGAAGAACAAGCTTCAATTCCTGAAGAACAATCTCTTCCACCCTCTGTTCCTGACCTAGTGCTTGATGAATGGGCGGAAAGACACCATAAATTTGATCCCTATGCTGAAGAACTGGAAGCTTATGAAACTAGGCTTGGTACTTATTGCATTCTAGAAGAATAAGTTATAATGCCGCTCGCACTCAAGGAAGACAAAGTTCAACCTAGTATATGGAAGTTGTACTTTGATGGATCTAGAAGCAGAAACGGCGCGGGAGAAGGAGTGGTTCTCATTTCCCCCAAGGATGAGAAATTCTTCTTCGCGCACAGGCAGCAGTTTGCATGTTCTAACAATGTGGCAGAGTATGAAGCATTGGTGCATGGCTTGCTCATTGCTGAGAAGAAGAAAATTAAGGCGCTGCAGATCTTTGGGGACACAGAATTGGTTATCCACCAGGTTACCAACAAATTCCAAACAAAGAATAAGCTTCTCAAAGCTTATAAGCATAGAGTTTGGGACCTCCTTGAGAGCTTTGATGCTCTAAATCTGTAGGTGGTGCCACACAAAATGAACAAGGAAGCTGACCAGATGGCCGCGTTGGGTTCATAATTCTCTCCTGCTGAGGACTTTGTCAAAGGAAATACTCAGCACATCAAGATGGTGATCAAACCATCCATTCCAGATAACACCAGCTGGCAAGTGTTTGACAGTGACACGCAAATCATCCAATTTATCCAGAATGAAGCTGAGTTCTCATCAAGCATGCAAGCTGACTTGCATGATAGTTATGGTGACCAAGTGATACAACTAAAGACAAACAAGTTTCCTAAAGGGCTGGTCACCTTAGAGGAAATGTTCAGCCCTAATGATGAGTTCAAGGGTGAAGAAAGATGCATGCGCGGTGACCAAGTAATACAACTGAAGAAAAACAAGTTACCTAAAAGGCTGGTCACCTTAGAGCAAATGTTCAGCCCTGATGATGAGTTCAAGGGTGAAGAAAGATGCATGCGCGCCGCGCAAGAAGACTGCTCCTCAGTCACTGTTACACATGGGAAAGAGTTGGTGCTCAGCAAGACTTGTGCGCATAAAGAGAAACAGGCCTTCATCTCTCTCTGTCAAAAATACAGTGATATCTTCTCATGGGAGTATGAAGACCTCAAAGGTTTTGATCCAAGTGTTGCTCAACACTTCATTGACCTTGATCCAGGCATCAAGCCTGTAAGGCAAAAGCAATAGCCAGTCAATCCAAAGATAGAACCCCTCATGAGAAAGGAATTATCCAAACTCATTGAGGCAAAAATTATTTTTCCTATCAAATACTCTACCTGGGTCACAAATCTGGTTCTAGTACGTAAGAAGAATGGTGAAATCAGACTCTGTGTTGATTTCAGAGATTTGAATAAGGCATCTCTAAAGGATCATTATCCTTTGCCTTCAATGGAGCAGATTTTGTAGATTGTGGCTGACACAGAGATTCTCCATGCTAGATGGGTATTCAGGTTTCAACCAGATCTTGGTCAAGGAAGAGGATCAATTCAAAACAACATTTAGAACCAAGTGGGGAACATATGCATATCAGAAAATGCCCTTTGGTCTCTCAAATGCGGGTGCCACATTTCAGCGCGCTATGGATATTGCCTTCAAAGGATACATTAATGAGTTCAAGGAAGAGGATCAATTCAAAACAGCATTTAGAACCAAGTGGGGAACATATGCATATCAGAAAATGCCCTTTGGTCTGTCAAATGCGGGCGCCACATTTCAGCGCGCTATGGATATTGTCTTCAAAGGACACATTAATGAGTTCATCTTAGTTTACCTTGATGATATAATTGTCTTCTCAAAGCAGAGCACGGATCATATGGCGCACCTGGAAAAAGTCTTTGAGAGATGTAGAAAGTTTGGGGTGTCTCTTAACCCCAAGAAGTGTAATTTTGTAGTGGTGCAAGGCAAGCTCTTGGGCCATGTGGTTTCAAAGGATGGCATCACAATTGATCCTGAGCACGTTTCAGCCATCCTGGCTCTTTCCCTGCTGGCGCACAAAAAGGCCCTACAGTCATTCCTTGGCAAGATCAATTTTGTTAGGCATTTTATCCCTAACTTTGCAAGACTGGTTCGGCCCATTACCTTAATGCTCAAAAAAACATAACCTTTAGATGGACAACAGAAGAAAGAGAAAGCTTCAACAAGATCAAGAAAGAGATTGTTTGCGCGCCAACACTTATCAACCCGGACTACCAAAGGATTTCATCCTTTATGCTTGTGGTGCTGATGCAAGTATTGTTGTTATCCTAACACAAGAAAATGAACAAGGGCTGGAACAACCAGTGGCTTTCTTCAGCCAAACGCTAAAGGAATATGAACTAAAGTACAGTCACACGGAGAAGCGGGTCTTCGCCATTATGTGCACGCTCAAGAAATTCAAAAGTATGCTCACCACCAATCATATCAAGGTGTTAGTCTCCCACTCTTCGGTCAGAAACTTCATCATGGGAGCAGAAATCAGTGAGAAAAGAGCATGATGGGTGACCAAAATCATGGAGTATGATGTGACTATTAAGGCCACAAGACTGGTGAGAGGTAGCGCGCTCTGCAAGTAGAATGTTGAGGATGCGCAAAATGAACCTGAAACTTCATTATTTCTGGATGAGAACCTCTCGTGTGTGGGACTTGAGCAGAATATTGACCCAGGCGTGCGTGACTGGATGAAGGACATGATCACATTCCTTTCCGAGGGCGCATACCCTCCTGGTTTAAACAAAGCAAAGAGAAGACATCTGAGGTTATAATCTATCCCTTATGTTTTGATTGATGGACTTCTCTTCAAAAGAAATCTTGATGGCGTGTTATTAAGTTGTATCAACGGCGCGCAGACTGATAAAGTGTTAGCAGAATTTCATGATGGATTCTCTGGTGGACACTTCTCTACCAAAACTACAGCAATCAAGATCATGATGGCAGGTATCTTCTGGCCTACCCTGTTTGCAGATGCACACAAGTGGGTCACAAAATCCAAAGAATGCACTTTCTTTGTAGGAAAGAAAAGATTGACAGCGCTTCCCCTCCGACCAATCCAAGCGGATCAGCCTTTAAGCAATAGGGGCTTGACTTCATAGGCATGATCAATCCGCCTTCAAGCGCTGGACATAAATGGGTGTTGACAGCTACAGATTACTTCACCAGATGGACAGAAGCTGTCGCGCTTAAGGAATCAACAGAGTCAGTCATCCTTGACTTTCTCTAAGGTATATATACAAGGTTTCGCGTTACTCAAACTATTATCTCTGATAATGCAAAGGCCTTCCTTGGTACTAAAATCATTGATTGGGCTCTAAGTCTGGGCATTTACCTAAAGACTTCTTCCAACTATTACCCTCAAGGCAACGGTCTAGCAGAATCAACAAACTAGAACTTGATCAGAATCATGAAGCGCACATTTAACATCAGCTAGAGAAATGGCATACAAAGGTCTCGCACGCGCTCTGGGCAGATAGAATCACAATAAAAAAGGTAATAGGAACTTCGCCTTACAAGTTTGCCTATGGCAAGGAGGCTACCCTTCCTTTGACACTGATGTCCTCAGATTTCACCCTGAAATCTGAGACTATCCGTGTTAAAAAATTTCATACTTTTAAAATAATGGGTCGTTTTGTGTTTTTATTGCCAGAAAGTGTCTGTATTGTGTCAAGATATTCCCAGAGAGTCATATTAACCAATTTCACCAATTACTCAGATGCCCGAAATCATTATATTCTGTCGTTGGAGTTTGCCTATGGGAAATTTGTATTTAATTATTCTGATCCCCATTTGAGGCAAATTGTGCTCCAGTTTAACCCTGTTGTGGTCTTACATGTCAACATTCCCATATACCAGTAGGGTTTTAACCAGGAATTAATCCTGGGCTTTATCTGTGACTTCTGGCAACGTTTTGTGTTTTTGGTGTTTTCCCGTTTTGTTTTCTGTGAAATTTCTCTAGGTCAATTCCTTTGTCGGTTTAATCTAATTTCTTGCCTGGAGTATCTGGAGATCACCTATGGATGTTATGCCAAAAAGAATTTGTCACGGGAGGTCTGGTTCTCTCTGAAAAGAAGAAGTCATGCACGAAAAAACTTCTTCTGGGCAGGCCGCATTTTTGGAAAAAGAAAGTTTTAAGCTACAATGGGATTTTTGGTAACAGCAGGCAGGTGGGAATTTTGTACCTGCTTAGCAGGTGCTTAGCAGGGTACTTTTTCCCATGGAAGCAATGCCACTTAAGTCACATTGGGAAAATTAGAGGCAGCAGGCAGGCAGGAATTTCTTACCTTCCTTGTAGGGTGAAAATTTCCATTGTGAAATAAAAGAAAATCACTTAAGGCATTGATGGGATTTTCTTACCTACCTTGCAAGGTAAAAAATCTCATTATGAAAGTCAAATAGCTTAAGTGGATCATGGGATTTTTGGAGCTGCGGTGCAGGGTGAATAATCCCATTGTTAATTAGCTTTTAAAAATAGAATTCACCCTTGCCAAAAAGTGCGACCCACCTTGAGTGAATAATAATGCATTTAATAATATTTACTCACCCAATTTTGGTGCCCAAGCATGAGGAAAAAAGTCAACAAGGGAAAAGTGGATAAAGGAAATTAGAATTAGAAATTCTAAAATTAAATAAATATTATTTATTTAATGGAGCCCCTTCATGACAAAAAAGTGTGCCCCATTTAGGAAAAGAAAAATATTTTTTTTAAGTATTAATTGATATAATTAATTCCTATTTTCAGTGGAGGTCAAAGCATACTGTGTAGCTTAAGTGAACTGGAAGTAGAGAGCTTAAATTAAATAAATTTAATTTATTTAATGGCAGCCATGAACATGCACAAAATAGGCGCCCCATTTGGAGAGAAGAGCTTATTAATTAATTAATTAATTAATTAATTGTCAGGAATAGGAGAGGCATTAATTAATTATAGAATTATGAGGGTCATATAAACAAGGGCTGCCATAAGGATGAATTAATTAATTCAATAGCAAGGAAGTGCAGCCCAGACAAAAAGTGTGCCCCATTTAAAGAGCAATTTTGCACAGAAGGTGTATCTACTGCTGGAAGCTTCAAAATTTGGCGCCTAGGTTTGAAGGAGCTTGATGTGTGTCTGAATAATTGTCTGCATAGTGGTACAGGTGCTCAGATGAAGTTGGTAAAATTCATGCTTGCTTTGCATGCAAATAAAACATCAAATTTTGGGGCTGAAGACTTGATATATGTAGATTTTTACAATTAAAATCAAGTGTTCATTTTCTGGTTGCCATCTTTGTCTGAATTAATTGAAGGAATTCATTGCAGGTGTTTTTATAAGAAAAAGGGAGCTTAAATCAATGTCCAATACATTGAACATATCCTCTAAATCTGAAGAAATCCCCAGATCTGCACTGGTTGTAAAGAATTTCGGCTGAATAAAAAGAAAAAGAATTGCTCAGACAAAGATCACTCCAGCCATGGCAAAGCGGGATGAAAAAGAAAGCTCAGCAGAGTTATGCATTACTTCTAGATTTGTTGAAGTCAATAGGCTCAGATCCAGATCTCATAATTGCAAAGGCTTCCGGCACAACTTCATCCTCTTATTTCTGACGCAGCTTGTGTAGAAGTCAGTATGTAGAAAATTCCTTCCAGGATCTTGTGCATGTGCTCCCAATCTTCTAGTTGAAGTCTTCATTGAAGTTGCATTCACCCCGAGTGCTTTCCAGAATTTTTAATTGCTCATATGCAATTAAAAATAAAAAGATGAGTTATTTACGGCAAACATTGCACTGATGCATGTACTGGAGAAGAACTGCAAAAGCTTCAAGGATAAGAGGGAAGACAAGGCAAAGGCAACACCCATAAGTGGAATTCCAAATCCAGCCGCTTCCCAGATCCACCCACTTCCCAGATCCAGCCACTTCTAGATCCAGCTGCTTCTAGATTCAGTTTGGTGAGAATCAAAGGCAAAAGAATGAGCTGCATGCAGAATATGAAAAAAGACAATGCTGCAACTTTCCTCTTTCTTCTTCTTTCTCTTATTTCCTCCGACAAAGTAATTGAGCGATCAATTAAACTATAAAACTTAAGTGATTGGTTTATAAGCCATTACTTGAAGAAGTCAACTACTTGGAAATAGGTGGTAGACATGCAAAATAGAAGATTTTATCTTCAGTTGCAAATCATGCATGTCATGCAAAGAGGAATTCCAGGAGGGAGATTGTCGGTTGTTTCCTTTCTGAATTCCACATGTGTCAGTTCAACTAAAAACTTCCTATTTGTATTTTCCCCTCTACATGCTATAAGTAGAGGAAGAACCTACGGGTTAAAAAAAAATAAAAAAAATTGTAAGCAGCATTCTTGTGTTCCATACTTTGTGCTAAAAACCCTGAGAGCCACTTGAAGCAAAGGAATATAAAGGAGCAGATATCAAGAGAACTTTGTGTCACGGTGCATTTTGTTTCTAGCTTTTTATCTTAGATCCTCTAATAAACTATGTTATTTTAGATCTAGATCTGAAGTTGTCTTTGCTTATAATTATGTGTTGATATCTATTGGTTTCTTCTATGTGCATGCAATCAACTTTATTATCTCTTGATTGGATTGCACATCTTCCCTATTTCTTCCCTGTGTTTTGTTATTTCCTTCTTCTATAAATATTTTCTTTCTTAAACAGTTGCTTACTTGTTGCAAAGCTATACAACTATGGTTCATGAGCTGCATGGTTAAAGGAAAACCCCCATATAGATACTAGCATATTTTATTGACAAATCTGACACGGGAGCCTCACTCGTAAATGAGGGAGATTTATCTCATGACTGCCTAGGTTTTCAGCTATGCAGAAAATCTAGCCAACAAACACTAGAGCTGAATTCGTTAGCGCTTGCCCAGCAGCTGGAATTTTAAGGCGCAGACCAAAGAGAAATTAGAATGACAGAGCTGGTCAATCTTGAAGAATCAAGGAACTATGCATGATCAAGCTAGAACAGCATCAACAAGCAACAAAGAAATGGTTTGACAGAAAGGCTAGGACTCAATCTTTCAAAGTTGGGGACTTAGTTTTAAAATGGGATGCTGAGAGAGCTAAACTAGGGTGTCATTCAAATTTTGATGCACTTTGGAGTGGCCCATACATCATCAGTTCATGAAAATATGCTAACTCTTTTGAGTTAACTCATCCTAATGGAAGCATGTTACAAATCCCATTAAATTGTATCTCTCTCAAACCTTTCCATTAAGTTTGTTGCATCATTCTATATATATATATATATATTAGAGTAGTTTCAATTCCTCCTTGTGCGTTGCACACACATTTTTTGTTTGTACATAGTTCTTTCCTTTCGCGTGCTTCCTGTGCATGCTCTTCTTTTGATTCCAAAATTCAGATCTTATTTCAACACTTGCAAGATTTAGGACCGAGTCAAGAAATGATCCTTCAGGTGACTTCAAGGGCAGTTTCTTCAACTACATAAAAGCCACTTTAGCATGCCACCGGTGGATGAAGACGTCAGTTTTGTCTATGAAATGATACATAAATCTTCCAATGGACTAGTGCTTTGTTAATGATGTGATTCTCAAGGATTCACCATTCAGAATTCATTATCCAGTACATAACTCTCCTATGTGATTGAATAGACTGATAGCACTTGTATAAACATCATTTATGGCATCTGAGCCTCTTCAACGCTAATAAGGGGATTGCGTGCACCTTCTTTCAAGCTCCCTGTAACACCACTCCTTTTTTGTCTGGGTGGATGCCAACTTGTGCAGCTTCCCCTAACATTCCCTTCCTGTCCTTTTGGCTTATTTTTTCCATCTTGCACCACATCAAGCATGTACCTTACACGTTGGCATTCAATCAGCTAAGTCCCTAAGGCACTCGTGTTTTGTCTACCCCCACAGTGGATCTTGTAATAGGTTGATAGCACTTGAAAATCCATTGTACGTTCATGGCTACCTTCCACCATTTCAATGAGGGGGTCCATTAGCCTTCTTTCAAGTGCTATCACACACACACTCCTTTGTGCCCTTCATATGGGCAGAAATCATCTTCTGACATGCTTGAGTGTGCCACATCGTAATGCAGCCAAAGTGCGCCAGACAGGTGTTTTGTTAATGAAGTTGCATACAAATCAGTGAGTGACCACATGGCAGAATTCGATAACAGTCACCCTTTTCCAACAGTAATGGCCATGGGTTAAGTGCATCCAATTTGTCAAGTGTTACAAAACTAGTTGAGTCTTGCATGTGCAAACAGCTCTGACATCCTCTTACAGTCATATATTTTTCTACAAAGCTCCGATCGGTGCACGCCTAGACTTATTAGAGAACTACTGACATTAACCACAGTGTTATACATTCAAATAAAAACTTTGGTGGACTTGGTAGGTGAGAAATGGGAAAACATCTGTCTAGGCATTAATGAGCAAATATGATTGCTTCAACCACCCGATTTGACATGTATTTCGCCTTCCTTCCAACTCTCCAACCTATAGCTCAAACTTGAACCTAGGGAAGCTGCATTCTACACTAGATTCTCATGGCAGACCGATTTACATTGCATTGGCAATGCTTCTTGTGGTGGTGGACTTGTATTTGGTAAATTCAAAGTTTTCCCTCAAGAACTTCTCTTCTCAAAATCCACAAATAGTACATCACACTAACAATGTAATGAACATGGTGCTAACATTATTACAGGTCCATAAGATACATCTAGACTCCTTGTGGAATGAACATTTTTTCTAAGGACTTTACAATCCATTTTTTGTAATTTCTGAGTTGCAGACACTCTAGATTTGGTTCATGCATGTGGATATCAGCCTACTTTTTCCATTGTTGCAACACCATTCTAAGTGCATTTCTATAAGTAATAGAAGCATCGTTTTGTGAGCTATTATCATGTCTTAACTGTGTTCTTAGCATTTCTTCTTCTTGCCTTTATTTTACCAAGTCGAGGATGTTCATTTTTCCAACTTCATGTCCCTTGAAGTTCCATTAGTGGTTGAGGACTTGTGTTCCATGAACGAAGTGATCTAGTAAATGTGTTTTCAGTTGTGACTAAATCGTGCCAATAGCACTCCAGAATCCATCTTAGGTACCTCGCCCTTTCATTCCCGCATAGAACAATGTAGGGGGGTCAGTGCCCTCTCTTTCTAAAGTTGCTATCACCTTTTAGTGTAGTCTTACTTTGGGATGTTATTCTTCTATCCCTGGTCCCTTGGAATATCATTAGCTTAGTCTCTCCTTTCAGCAATCTTAGGAGTAAGCATTCAGTAGTAGAAATAGTATTAGAGGAGATCAGCCTTCTTTGGAGATCTGTCTACAAGTGCGCTATAGGTCATCCATAACTTGGAGATGGTTCCATTTTGTCACAAACAACTCGGTTACTTCTAAGATCTGATATGCGGGTGCAAGTTTGATGACCAGGGATGGTGGGGATGTTAAGGACGAGGTATTTTGGGACTTCAATGAAGCATTTCCTACATTTTTTGTAAAACTGTGAAGAATAATATATATATATATATATATATGTGTGTATATATATACATTAATATTTGAACTATTTTAACTGTAATTCTATGACATTTATAAGGTTAGAGATATTGTATTTAATGATGGTGTGATTTGAATGGCAAGATTTGATGTTCAATGGAATGATACTAGAGGAATCATAGAGTATGTTTACATATTCATAGGGAAAAGCATTGTATTTGGTGTGTGTCAATAACTTTACAGATTGTGAAGAGGTAGCAAGTGGCCCCTTGTATCTATTAGCAAGGGATACATGGTCCATGAAGACCATGAATACCTTCCTATTGTTCTTAGGCTAACCACATGTCACCAATTTTAGATGGTAAGTGAATCAGCCACCTAAAGAATACCCTACTTAACTAGATTCATGTGTTTTGATACCCACTTGACTATCCGGTGACATATAGGATTTATTATGGAGTATACTAGACTACATTTTGAGAGAAGGATGGAGGAGTCTAAAAACCTTGTAGAAAGGTACGAAACCATAATAGAGATGTGCGATGGGAGAACCTAGAGTTACCTAATGCAAATAACTATCCATTGAAAATGCCCGTTGGTCTTTTGGGTAAGAGTACCAATACAAGCGTTTATTTTTTAGCATGACATGGTACAATTTCAGGAAAAAATATATATATGAGAATAGGTGGGTAAGGTCATCACAGAGATATATAAGTTACCCCAAACTTGGAGGAACTTATTCACATCTGTAATTTGTGTAAAATGATGCATTATCTCTTGCTAGTCTTGCTTAAGAGAACAACTTCAACTAGGATAATAGAAAGATGTGAAAACAATTGTAAAGCCTCTGGATCAAAGGTTTGACCTGTGGAAGTAAATCCCAAAAAATTGGCTATGAATGAGGATCCCTCCTAATTGGGTTTCCAATTAAGGGTATTATGAGGGGCAGTTTTAAGGAAAATGGTAGAGATTTCTTATAGGTAAAATCCACTTATACTTGGTCTAATTGTGTCCTGTCAAAGCCATGGTCTTGGAAGTGTTTGAGGAGATTAATAAAAAGGTAAATTTTGTAAAGTGACATGAGCATACATATGTGCCTACTCGGATAGAAGTGTACGTAAAGACACTAAATACATGAAGGGGTGTCCTGGTAAGTATCTATGTGTCCTCATGAGAAATATTTATTGAAGGAGTTCACAATGATATTAATTTTTAACATTGCTCCACTACTCCGCCTTGTTTCATTACTCTTACTGAGAGAAGAAACAACATGAGTCATAATGAATAAGCACCGGATGTAAAGGTATTCAAGCCATAACTAATTGGAAGTCATGGCCAGGTTTAAACTTAAGGAACTAGTAAGGCCAAAAGACTAGACAATTTTATAGGAATCTGGGGATAATTCTCTAGGAATGCAAACACCAATGAGGGTGTGACTTTGATACAGAGTAAGGCCAGATTGTACACATATTTGAACACCTTGGTATAAGTACAGGTTCTGAGTTCTAAATGCAGACATACTGTTGAGGTTCCTTATAATCCTTAGACCAACTTGAATTTTAAAGTGGGTGTAAATTCACTTTGGACAGGCTGTGGTATGGTAGTCTGTACCATCAAAAACTTTATTGGTTCGAAGACTCTAGCAGGTCTAATTGAGACAGGTAACAATCTAGCTAAAGAATTTTCTTTATGAGTTGGAACAATAGAAACTTCCTTTCTGAACCTATAGCTATTCAATAATTGAGGCTATCTAATAATATGGTGTAATGTCCCTTTCCTAAGTCTTTGGGATTTATTTTGTAATAATCAAGGACTTATATGTACACATAGGGCTACTAGAAGTCAACCTTCATTGTTATAATAACAACTGGTAGGTAAGCCTGAAGAGGTTAGCAACTTACTAGTATAGGGACTATAGAAATTGACCATGATAGACTTATGCACAACAGCATGAAGGGTACTTCTAAAAAAATTACTTTCTCCTAAGTCCTTATAATCTAGTTAAAACAATCCAAGGTTTGCATCAAAGAAATCAGGAGAAAACTAGAGAGCAGACCTAGCTGTAATTGGGTTTATGACAGAAGCAGGGCATGCCACATAATTAAGGGCTTGATTCATCAAAGATGGTTCTAGTTGTCCATATAATTACCAAATAAATGAGTTTATGAAGAGAATAGAATAATGAAAAGTCTTTGAATATCAAAGACTTAAATGAATTGTGGTCTTCTGTGTAAAGTACCAAGTCACACTCAAAGAATTGTATGTTCCCTACGTAGAGGGGCTCCAAAAATATGCCAAAGCTAATTTTTGGTGTGTCTTCTTGAGTGCTCTAGTTCCCCTCTACATCAGGTGTGTATTCAGAGTAGGTTTTCTCCTTGAATAAATTTGAAATATATATTTGAAGTGAAGAAAGTTGAAGATTCGATAATAAAGTGGTATGTGAAGAAGGAAGGGTTTCGACACTAAGGCTTAAAGAAGAAGATAGAAACACGTGAAGAGGAATTTCTTCCTCAGGTGGAATAGGTACTTGAGAAATCAGGTGATACAAACCAAGTATAAGTAAATATGTTCCAAAAGACCAGGTATGACCTAGGGTGAGGTACTAAGAAGAAACAACTTGGTGGAAAATATCTTTCTCGTAAAGAAGCCAAGAAAAGTTGAGGTTAAGAACCGACCTCTTGAGCTAGAAATGGAGGGTCTAATCTCTTCTACATGGGGTACCACAAAAAAGTTGAAAGAGACCTGCCTGTGAAAGAAGATGATGACACCAATGACAGAGATGGTTTCTAAGATAATATAGATAGAGGAATATTTGAAGTTTATTATAGTTCAAGAAGAAAGGAGGAAAACCAAACTATTGGTTGGCCAGTATGAAGAAAAGAGTGGCAATGAAGTCTTCATTTGACATGGCTTTGTAGAAGAGAACAATACAATCTATTGATTGCTTGGAAAAGAGAGTTGTCCTCAAGAAGATTGACAAAGATCCTGTGAAAGTTAATAAATGCTATCTAGGCTCCTGGGTGTGATGTTAGGTGAAGATGAAGAGGAAACTCAGTAAATGAATAATGTGTTCCATTCAAAAAGAACTCATGCTTTGCAAGAGATGATTACTATGGGGTCTTCACAAGTGGATATGTGGCCATCTCATAATTTTCATTCAAATGATGGGTTCCCAAAACTTTAGTAATTTTGTCCCAAAAACAGTTGTAATCTTGCATTTTCTCTCAAAAATAAGAATGTAGGTGGCTCGAAACAAGTTATGACAGTCATAAATCACTTGATTTTCCCCCCAATTTTAAGCTATGTTGGTTGAAGACGTTCCAGGTAATTAAACAGGCTATATAGAGTACATAACGGATCAAGGGGAATTTAACAGATAGACCGCGGAGAAAACTGAAAACAAAAGCAAAAATAAATAAATAGAAACAAAAAATGTTGCCGGAAGTTGTAAACAATTGCTCTGAATTCATTCCTGGTGAAAACCCTATGGAGATGTAAGAATACTGGCATGAAAAACTTTAACAGGGTTCAACTGCAGCACAATTCACATTAAATGGAACTTTATTTATTTAATAAATAATTAAATGAAATTCCCGCAGACAAAACCCAGTGGAGGAATAAAATGAGTTTTAGCATCTGGGCATTTGTCGAAATTGGCTCATATGATTCACTGGGAATATCTTAACGTCAGATACATATGTTTTAGCACTTCTCGTAATTCAGTCAGATACATTATTCTTTTATCAAGAGCGTCGATGAATGTGGCGTCTTCCAAAGCTTTGGAAAGTTGCAAAGCAGGAAATTCCAATGTAAGAGGTAGCTCTGCGTCTCTTCCATATAACAGCTGAAAAGGGGACATGCCTATAGCTTTCTTTAGTGTAATCCTATCTGCCCATAGTGCATCAAACAACTTCTTATGCCAAGTCCTTTGATTTTCTATCACTAATTTTTGCATGATAGTCACCAAATTTTTATTACTTTATTCAGCTTGACCATTCCCTTGTGGATAGTAATTTGAGGAATGTACTAGCTAGATCCCATGCGTGTAGCAAAATTCAACTAGCTCCTCAGAAAACAAATTAGGAGCATTGTCTGCTACTATTTTATTGGGCACGCCAAACTTTATGACAATATTTTCTTTGATAAAATTACACACTTTTGTGGAAGTGGCATTTTAACGGGAATAACTTCTACCCCCTTACTGAAATAATCAGTAGCCGTCAGGATGTAATGATGGCCAGCACTGGAAGCTGGGTTAAGTGTACCAATGAAATCCATGCCCCACTGCTGGAAAGGCTCTTCAATCACAACTAGTTTCAAAGGTGATTGAGCTTTATCCACACATCTCAGAAACACCCCGTCAATTCCTCTCTTATATAGAACATTATCCCAAAGGACAAAGTCCCTGGACTTTAGTTTAATATTACGTTTCTCCTTGCAAGAAAGGTGATCTGGGCATTCCCCATAAGTTAGGAAAAAGGCAATGTTATTGTACCATTCATCTATCAAATCTATAAAAAGAACCATAGGCAATCTTTTGCCTACTTCTGGATCTGTTGTCTTCATCTCAGTGATTAATTCACACAAACCTCTTCCTCTAACCAGCTTTGTGGGCTTTATATCCAAGTCATATTCCTGCACCTTCGTCACCCATGTGCCTCTTAATATCCCTAGCTCTTATTGCGTGAGGATAGATTTTATTGCAGTATCTAGAACCATGACCACAGTATGTGAGGCAAGAATATAATACCTAAATGCCTTACATGCTTTTACAACTGAATATGCATGTTTTTCCATTGGAGCGTATTACAACTCGTAAGCTTTTAAAGGCATACTCATGAAAGGAATCAGAGCTTCTACATCCTCTTGATTTTTCTGCATCAAGATTGCTAACATTGTGTGTTCAAAGGAATAACAGTAAAGAATAAATTCTTTACTAAAGTCAGGTGAAACCAAGATTGGTGCTTTTGACAAGGCTTCTTTAATTTTCTCAAATGCTTCATTTCCTTCGCTGCTCCACTTGAAATCTTGTGTTTTCTTCATCGTATTCAAAATATGACGGGTTAATTCAGCAAAGTCAGGGATGAATCTCTTAAGAAAATTAACTTTACCAAAGAAGCAATGAACCCCCTTTTTGGATGTTGGCAATGGCAAAGTCTGAATAGATTTTACCCGCTCAGGATCTATCTTGGTTCCTTCTTTTGAAACGATATGCCCTAGCAGTTTTCCTTCTGTTACTGCAAAGATAGATTTCTTGGGATTCAAAGAAATCCCATGCTTACCGCACTGGATGAAGACTTCTTCGACATCCGAGATGTGATTACCCCTTTAGAAAAGACTGTCAGATCAACGAGGTAAACCACTATGTTCTTATCTTTGAGATGAGGAAATGTTAACTCCATAGCTCTTTGGAATGTAGCTTCAGCATTGATTAAACCGAAAGGCATCTTTTGATAAGCAAAAGTTCCCCAAGGTGTAATGAATGTCGTTTTGTATTGATCTTCTTCAGCTACCTTGACCTAGTTATATCCTGAGAAACCATCAAGCATGAACAACATTTCAGATCCGGTGACAACCTGCAGAGTGTGATCCATGATGGAGATGGGATAGTTGTCCTTCAATGAGGCTTGATTGAAATTGCAAAAATCAACACACAATCTAATCTCGCCTCTTTTCTTTCTTACAGGAACTATGTTGGCCAACCACTCAAAGTGATGTATAGGATAACTCATCTTTGCATCCAACAACTTCTGAATCTCAGCAAAGATAGTACCTGAAATAGTTGGATTGTGCCGCCACAGTTTCTGTTTGAAGGGTTTTTGTTCCTGTTTTAATGGGATATAATGTTGCACTTGAACAGGTTGATAGGTCTTCAAATCTTGGTAAGACCAAGCAAAGACATCTATATATTCATTAAGAAGCTGTGAAAAAGCTTCTCTTTCTGCCTCTAAACAACACTTACCCAGATTCACCAACTTGGGATCATTATCAGCTCCTAAATTCAATGATTGTGTATCAGAAGAACTTTCTTCACATTCTTTATCTTTTTAAGCATTTTATCACGCTTATCAAACATTTCCTAAAGAGACACTAAACCTTTAGGAATTTTATTTCCTTTAAGATGAATGATCTCCTGGCTACCTGCAATCTTTGAATCCGCTTCAACTACGGTGGTTTGTCTCGGAGGTGAAGTGCTTCCCTCGTAGTTTATTTCTTCAAGGTTGTCTTGTTGCTGGAGAAAGGCAACAATATATTTATCATCATTAAAAACTTGCCACTGCTGGACATTATCAGGAACCTTCGGACGGAAGACCATTTCAACTTTATAATCACCTTGCCTGAAGAATGCAGGTGGCCTATCTGGATTTAATAGAGCTGCAGTAACTACAAGTGAAGCAGCTCTGGAATTTTGATCTCTAGGGATATAAGATACTGAGAAAGCTGCAAAATCTAGAGTTGCAGAATAGACCCGGTCTCTATAATGTCATAGTTTGTCCTTTTTGACAATTAACTTCGTGTCCCCCCTTTCATGTGAGAGTTTGATTCTCATTGTCCTTGCCTTCTCCATTCCTAACAATAGTGCTTCATATTCTGTTGTGTTAGTATTTTCAAACATTAATTTAAAGGAATGTGCATGTACCTTTCCTTCAGGAGAAATAAGTACAACACCTGCGCCAAATCCAAGTGAACAGCAGCTACCATCAAACTCCAAGGTCCAAATCTTATTATCTGGATGATGCGTCTCTTGCGGCTCTTGAATCACGAGTTGGGTTCCTTGTTTATCCATTTCTAAATAATAGACTCCATGATATGATTCCTGAAACAGGGTCTGCGATCTGGGGTCTTCATATTTTGATACTGTATACTTGGATTTCTTCTCAAGTTCCAACTTTTGATTAACTCACTTTATTGGGCTGTGTGCACAAGACCAATCCATCTTGACCCCTCCACCTAATTCTTTACAGAAGTTCTTGCTTAATAACATGCCATAAGATACTAGAATGTCTGTTACAAGGATTGTCATCTTCAATCTTTTATCTGGAAAGGAAGCAAGTACTGCTTATGCATCTTTAATCTGTCCAACGAGAGGTACTTGTCTTTCCATTGAGTAGCACCTTCCAATGGTTTTGGTCAATGTGAGACACAGGGCATCAGCAACTTTGGTTGGCATCACATTATCAGAAGCTCTAGAATCTAGAATGCAATTGCTAAATTTGTAACCATTGATAAGTAATGAAACATAGAATGGTTCAATCCTTTCAGAAGTGGAAGGAGAAGAAGTTGTAGCGTTATTCAAAGGAGTACTTTTGGGGTTAGATAGAATGCCCCGTGAAGCATTGTTCGGTGAATTATTAGGACCATTACTCTATACATATTTCACCAATTTGTTTAATTGATCGGGAAAAGCCCTCAAGTATTTAGCTTCTGACATCTGAATCTTGGTCTTCTTTATATGATCAATTATATCAAAAGGTTGACTTAATTCAGTTGTTTGGCCAATTGTCCTTTGTTGTTGATTAGAGGAACTTACCTGCTTGTCTCTTGGAGACAATGAAGAAGGGAGTGGGTTGCCTCTTTTTAGAATTGTAACATCTAGTCTAGGATCTTCTCTTTCTCTCCTTTGGCCACTTGAGGAAGCTTCTGCATTTTGACGTGTTTAAGGCCTTGTGAATACCGCAAATGTATGACCATCACTATCTTCAAAAAAATTGTAATAGCCTTCATCAAATTCATAGTCTAGGTAGCCAATGTTGGAGTCGCCAGTGGGATCAACAAAGTCTTCTTCGTGTAGTGATTTGTCAACAACATGATCTTCTTCATTTGTTTCTAAGTTGTTCCTTGGAGCAACTTCAATTGCCAACCTCTGTGGTGCAGCAATAAGTCTGTTTCGATTTTGATTTTGCCCATTAAAGGTCCGAGCAAGAACCGTTCTTGAAGGAGTTGCATTTCATCCTTGAGCTATCTGCTTCTTGATTTGTAGCATGTCATTAGCTAGTTTCAATAGCAAAGGATTAGAAGTACTTTAAGTTTCATCACCTTTATGGGGTGATTGCCTGATTTTTCCAGCCATGATCAAATCATCTTCAACCTCTACAACAGCATTTTGTGCCTCTAATAGATTCACAAGTCTTGCCCTCTGCAACTGATATCTAACTTCAAGCAACATAGTGTTTATAAAATACGTCTTTTGATTTTCATCGCTAAGCGCAACGGAAAAGGAGATTTTATACAAAATCCTTTGGAACCTAGCAATAAAGTCCGTCATGTTCTCATTTGGTGTTTTTTTCAACTGCGTCAACTGAGTGATCAGTGTACTAGTGTCTTCAACAGGTTTGAACCTTTTTAGAAATTGTTCTTGCATGGATGCCCACTTCATTATAGTCCCAAGAGCTAATCGATAGAACCATTCTTCGGCCAAGTCGTGTAGAGTCTCAATGAAAAGTATGACCGAAACATCCTCATGCTCCACCGCAAGCACCCCATAAGATATAAAGAATGCCACCAAGTGATCATTTGGATTTTGCTTGCCATCTCCAAAGAATTTTGGGAAATTCTTTCTCAACCCTTTAGGTAATTCATGCATAGGTGGAGTCAAGTTCAGTGGCCAAAACGCTGCACCCCATGAAACAGGTGGTGGCTGATGTTGATTCTAGTTCAACATGATGAACAGAACACGTCTTCTCTGGAAGTATAGACTTGATGAATAATTCCAGCTACCGGATTATGCTAAAGACAATTCAGATCTGGAGGAGTTGGCACTCTTCTTCCTGGTGAAAGACTGGATCTACGACTTCTCACTTGAGGAGGATGATTGAAATTGAATTGCTCCTGCAATCTATAAAAATGATCAGTCCTTCCTTGTGCCTTGAGAGATCAGGTGAACGAGAGTTCAGCTAGGTAGAGAGTTCAGTGGGAACTAGCAAGATAAGCTCTGGTCTACAAAAGATTATTGTTCCCCAGCGGAGTCGCCAAAAACTGCTGGCTAGATTTTCTGCACAGCTAAAAACCTAGCCACTCATGAGATAAATCTCCCTTATTTACCGGTGAGGCTCCCGTGTAAGATTTTGTCAGTTATATTTTCTAATAGCTATCCGTTGGTTTTACTTTAACCGCATAGCTCATGTACCATAGCTAGGCAGTTTTGTAGCAAGTAAGCAGTTGTAAGAAATATGTGAAGAAGAGGGGAAAATCATTAAATACAAAAAGAAAGGAAAGAAGATGTGCAATCTAAGCAATAGTTTGCAGAGTTGGTCAAATGCACATAGACAAAACAAATAAATCTTGAAATATAGAATTTAAAGCAAAAGAAAGTTTCATATCCAGATCTAAGATAACACAAAGTTCATGCAAAGATCTATATAGAAATAAGAAACAAATACACTGTTGACACAAAGTTCTCCGGAAATCTGTCTCCTTTCAATTCCTTAGCTTTCAAAAAAATATCAAAGGTTTCAGCTCAAAGTCCGGAACACAAGAATGTTGATTACAAATTCTAATCCCTTAACCCGTAGGCTCTTCCTCTAATTATAGTGTAAAGAGGGGAAATTACAAATGGAAACTACAACTGAACTAGAACATGCGGGAAGTTGTAAAGGGAACATCTAACAATCTTTCTTCTAGAATTCCTCTCTAAGTGACATGCATCTGGAGGTTAAGCCAAAGTTGTGCACATCTGCCACTTATTTTAGAGAACTTTTTCAAATAATATTAAAGTAATGGCTTTTAAACCAAAAACTTTAATCTTACAATTTCATCCGTGAACATAAGGAATAAGAGAGAAGAGAATAAAGAAGATCTACTAGATGTTACACCCTACACTTTCTTCTTGTTTTGATATTGAATATACTTGTCGAACATATAATTCAGCAATTTCCCATCTATTCTAGCAACCTCTTTCTCGGTCCTTAACTGCAGCAATCATTTGGACAAAATGTCAATGTTTAATTCCACTTCCTTCAAACTAGGCCCGAACTCTTTGATATCCGATTGAACTGTTATCAGCGTGTTGATTGAATTCAACATGAAAGTCTTGACAACTCTATCAATCCTCTCCTAAACCAATAAAAGAAACCCTTCAAGAGAAGCAGACACCTTGTCTAAAATGAGTCTTCTGTAGGAAGAAACACCCCTAACTACTTCCTCCTCGATGAAAGCAACTATATTGCTTGGTAATGACAATATACAATCCTCGAGCAATTGCATTCTTTTCAGCATAAGATTGAGAATTTCGAAGCGGAAAGAAACTGTAAACTCAAGTTGCTTACCCTTTTCAATCAGTCCATCAGGCACAAGTTGTTGCGCAATCAAAACTTCCTCTGGCAGCCTTTTTATTTTAACCAAAATGTCCAGGTTACTTTTAACCACTGTATTCTCATCCACTCTGCTCTTGAAGTTTGGTTTTCTCTGCCTTCTCTTTGTCCAGCTTGAGGAATAAAGCGTTTAGTAGTGTCTGTGTATCTTGCTTTAATCCTTCCGTGGTAGTCTGGCCTAGTGGCACTTTGGTTACAGAGATATTTGTCGCCGCGAGTTCTCCCTTCTGCTTCCCCTCTGCTGGAACTGTCAACTCGGCAAACTTCTGCCCTGATTCTTCAATAATCAACCTTGAAGTTACCTTGGCAACTTTAGGTCTTCTATCATTTCCACCCAAACTCAGGAGTACCTGCAAGTCATGCTCTTCCAAGTTGATCTCCTCTCTGGCTTCTGGAACTGTCTACAAAGCCAACCATGATGAAAAATTGTTTCTCGGGGAATGAGAAATCACGGAATGTACCACCATCTCATGCTCAGACTCTGCTGCATCCGAATTTGCCACAGTGTTGTGGCTGCCATCCTCTGAATTGTCCAAAGACAATGCTTTTTCAAACTTTGCCATCTATGCTTTCAACTTCTCTACAAGCGGAGGTGAAGATTTGAGTGGTTGAGGAGCAAATACAAATGTTGTTGGATTCAACGAACGACCAACATTTGTCTGGGGTTTAGGGGCTGCTGAAGTGCTATGAGTTAACGTCGGAGAAGTTTCGTTTGAAAGTGCTACTGGCACAATAGTTATAGACTTGACCTTCTCCAGTACCTGAGACTTCTTGTATACTTTAAGCTTTTTTGGTCTCTTGCTACTTTCACCTTCATGTTTCCTTTTGTTGGAATCTCTTGCAATAAAATTACCTTTGATCTGATTCATCAAAGCTTTGTCCATGCAATACCCCTTCGTTAATAACCAGTTTGAAGTGTTAACCAGGACTACAGAAGACCTTTCCTCAATCGTCTGACAACCACCTATGCTTTCTTCAAGAGCAACTCTATCTTCTCCCATTTGATGGTATGTGTCAGGTACCACATGCCCATCACCCACGAGATTTGCAGGTATCCGTGCTAAACCATAATCAAACACTTGTTGCACTAATAACCTGCTGAAATCTTTCTTCCTGACTTCATACTTGCTTCTGCACTTCATCCAAAAGTCTTCCAACGAAGGTACGTGCGAATATTCCTGGGAGATTATATTCCTCACTATCCCATATGGATCAAAGTTCAATCGTGCTGGGAAGAACTCATGCTCATATCTGGAAAACATTTTTGCTTCGATTCCCCTTGATCTATGGATGCTCTGGCAGCTGTAATAACCCATTGTAACCGGAAAGCAACCTGTAGGTTTGTGCCACTTCGATTGTAAGTCATGCATTTCCACGAGCTTCCTTCACAACTCTATGATGACCCATTTGTCGCTTGGATACCTCGGCAACTTGACTGGTTCTCCTGAAAACCCGCTGACCCTGAGATATGTGAAGTCTGCAAATTGGATGAAGATGCAGCCATGCTAGGATACAGCTTCTTTGCTCACTCTGCTGGTCTTTAGATCACTATTCAATTTGCAGATGAATTCATAGGAGAACCCATCGTTGACCACCCTATAATCTTTGTTGCACTCGGGAACTGTCAACTGTGGGAAGCACTCAAAAATAGGATCTTTCGACAATACTCCTCGTCTATCCAATTAGAAAAATATACCCTACGAAGTTGTTGCATATACCAGGTATGAAGTCATTTTGAAGCTAAATGTCCTCCTCACTCTTAAGAGCTTCTCACCAATGTTGTCACTTGATCTCCGCCCAATTGATTATGGAATCAACTTTGTTGATCTCAATGGTTCTCACAAAAGCGTACATCCATGAGCGCAAGTTATGGGTATTGGATTCTTTGTTTAACCTGCAAAGTAATTTAGTAATATCATCAACCTCCTGCACCAGATTGGATCATGGAATAGTCCTCGGGAACTTTAATGGAGCTCTGGGCTTCTTCATGTATCTACTATTCATTATGCCCACGCAATCTGCGTTGTGATTTTCCCATCTATTGCCAGCGTCCAGCATGTTAATTGCAATCACCACTGGCCATGTCGGAATCTTCAGACAATAATTAATAAATTGTGCATCCAACCTGATTATTGTCTTTCCTGCAGCATCTCGAATTGTTCTCGAAAGAGGATGATAAGATCTTGCACACTCCATAACAAATTTAGGCAACTGAGTTGTGATCGGAAATGCTGAAGCTTGAATAATCCTGCTCCTTTTAATTGCCCGCATGAGGGATGTCCTTCCGGCTCTGGATTTGTCAATTAAATCAGTGATAGGTTCAACGCCTATATTTGTATCATTGATGTCAGCAAATTTGGAAGTTATGCATGATTCAACTGATCCTTCTCTTTCATCATGCTTCATCATGGCTGAAACAATCTTTGTTTGAGCTTTTTTTCTTTTAATTTTGCCGGAATCCCTTGTAATTGGATCAATTTGTGCAGATCTGACAATTTTTTCTAATTCGGAAGATATATTCAATGTATCTGACATTGATTTGAACTTCCTTTTACTAATATGAGCACCTATGATGAATATTCGCAATTAATTCAGACAAAAATGGAATCCATGCAATGAATATTTGATTTTTATCACCAAAATCTGCATATAAAGTTTGCTGCCCTAAAATTTGAGACTTTGTTTGCATGCACTTCAAGCAAAAATATTCTTTAATTCACCTGGGCACTTATACCAACATGCAAACAATCAGAATAACAAAAATTAGGCTATTCCAACCCAATGCGCCAAAACTGGAAGCTTCCCGGCAATGGAAAACACTCTTTAATGCAAAATCCTCCTTCCCTTGGCACCAAAACCTGTCCGAGCTGCAAATTTCATCAAAAAGAATTAAATGCTTCTCCCTTATGGCATCCCATGCTTATATAGCCATTTGCATGCTATTTTTAATAATTGCCCTTTCTTATTTCTAGCAATTTAATTAATGAAAAGTCATGCCTCTTCATCCAATTTGGGCGCCCAATTCTGCATGCTTCTGATTGTTTTTTAATGAATTTATTTTATTTATTTTTAGCATGCATCCGTGACTTCTCTTTAGCTCATCCACTTGCATTGACTTTCCTCCTATTTAGGGCACCAAACTTAGCTAGGAATACCATTAATAAATAACATTAATTACATGCATTAATGCCAAGGTGGGTCACACTTTTTGGCAAGGGTATTTGTTAAAAATAGAAAGTCAAAGTGATGGGAATTTCCAGCCTATATTGCAGCTCCAAAAATCTCATCTTTCACTTAAATGATTTGACTTTCATAATGGGAATTTTCACCCTGTGTTGCAGGTAAGAAATTCCCGTCTGCCTGCCATTGCCAAAATTCTCATTAGAAACTTAAACCCATCCTTCCAAAAAGTGTGACTTGCATGAAAAATAGCCTTCTTCTCAAAAATGCGGCTTGTATGGGTGAATAAACTTCTTTGATGGGAAAAGTTATCCTGCTAGGAAGGAGAGAAATTCCCGTTGGTGCTTTAAGTGATATTTTCTTTATAATGGGAATTTTCACCTTGCGTTGCAGTTAAGAAATTCCCGCCTTCCAGCCTCCTTTGAAATTCCCATTGCAACTTAAGTGACTTTGACTTGATGGGAAAAAGTAACCTGCTAAGCAAGAAATTCCCACCTACCTGCCACTACCAAAATTTTCATTAGCAGCTTAGATCTATTATCCCAAAAAGTGCGACTTGCCTAGGAGAGGCTTTTTCTGCTTAAATTCTTCTTTTCTGGTCAGAAGTCAGCACTCTGTGATTAATTTATTTCTTTGTTGAGGCCATGGATGACTTCCAGACGTTCCAGGTAATTAAACAGGCTATACAGAGTACAAAACGGATCAAGGGTAATTTAACAGACAGACCGCGAAGAAAACCGAAAATAAAAGCAAAAAGAAATAAATAGAAACGAAAAACGTTGACAGAAGTTGCAGACAATTGCTCTGAATACATTCCTGGTGAAAACCCTATTGAGATGTGAGAATACTGGCATGAAATACTTCAACAGGGTTCAACTGCAACACAATTCACATTAAACGGAACTTTATTTGTTTAATAAATAATTAAATAAAATTCCCGCTGACAAAACCCGACGAAGGAATAAAATGAGTTTTAGCATCTGGGTATTTGTCGAAATTGGCTCATATGATTCACTGAGAATATTTTAACGTAATAGAGACAACTTCAGGCAATAAAAACACAAAAGACCCATGATTTTAAAAAGAACAAAGAATTTTTTAAAGAGGTAGTCCTAAATTTCATAGTGAAATCTAGGGACACCAGTCAGCTCCGTCTGTGGACACCAGGCTGAAACTGTAAACCAAGGAAATTACACAAACCCCAAGTGAAGTAAACTTTGATTTTTATAATAACTTTAATATTCCTTAAAACCCTAGAAACGAACTATATAGGGACTTAAATTCACCATATAACCATGCACAACAGCTGAAAATACTTCTAAATAATTATTTCAAGTACGACAACAATTATCCATCCAATTTGCATCAAAGAATTGGAGAAAACAAAAGATGATACCCACCAGTAATTAAATTTATGACAACAACAGAGCAGCCACAAACAAGGGTTGAAAACGATAGATAAACTCCTCCAAAAATGACCAGATTATAGATTCCATCCTTATAAAATATGATAAATCAAAATATCAAATAATAAATGAGTTATGTTCCCTAGAAGGCACCAAATCACACTCAAACCCTGGTCGCTCCTTAGGAGAGGGGCTCCAAAAATATGCCGAAGCTCTTGTAGGTCTTCTTCTTGATGCCCTAGATCCAAATCAGCAAGAGTGTCTTCAATAATGCCTTTAATTCGCCAATATGGAGAGTTTTCGTTCTTCACTATGCCACAAGGAAGGGTTTCGTCCTCCTTGAATGCCACACAAGAGGGTGTTCGTCCTCATGTGGAAAGGTATTGACCAATCAGCCCAACAAACCAAGTATAAGTGTATATGCGCCAAAGATGATGTGCAAATGAGGCCAAGCAACCTTCTTTTATATCCCTTGGTTGGCGCCAAGACCCCTTGGGTGAGAACCTAGCTCTTTAAGCTTTACTTTATCTTCTAATCCCTTGTTGGTGTCTTAAAGTCCCAGCCGACCTGCCTTAAGGAGTGAAACACTAAATGAAACATTAAAAATAATAAAGGAAAAACTAAAATGAAGTTCGATTACTTCCCTTGTTCAATTATTATTCTTGACCACAGGGAGAGAGTGGCAAGAAGTCCTCAATCGACATTAATTTGAAAAAGGGGACATTACATATGGGCTTGTCCCATTTTGATTTTGACCTCCTAATGGTTTATTTCCTATAATTTGCATTAGGTGTTCTTATGAGCTGATATGTTATGATACACTTTAATGGGTGGTATGTTGTATTAGTCTTTGTTGAACTTGTCTTCTGGATTTATATTATTTTGTTCAACCTATTTTAATACAAAAAAAAAAAAAACGAATTGTCGACGGGCCTCAAGTCTCTAAAATGTCCCATGCCTTTGGGATGTCAGCAAAATTTGGGGAACGTGTCTCTGCATGACACTAATATGTTGTAAGCTAAATTAGTTATAACGTTGTTAGTAGTTAATCTAAACTAAAAAACCGTATTATTTAGGGATGTCTTTCCCCTATTAGTTAGGGACACATTTCATTTTCTCTTCATGTTGAAATTTTCCAACAAGGGGTTTTATTAGACTTCCTATATTTTTGGTTAGTTGTTAATTATCGTAAAGCCTATTTTATGGATAATTTTTTTAATACAAATTGGTTGCAGTTTGAAATGCAAAACATGACTTATTGCTCAGTCTCATTATGTGCATTTACATCACTAACCAAGTTTATGGCTTCGTTGGCATGGATAATATTGCCACACCTTGTGTAGACATCCTGATTGCCACGTTAATTGTTCTATGTGACTCTCTGAGGCATGTCACTCAAAATAGAGCACACTTTGCTCCATGCAAATTTTAGGGGCTTAGGTACTATCATTCGAAGAGTTGTAGCTTCACTACCAAGACCCTTGAGTTTCCCCATGCCCTTATTTCTGGCCTATTATTGAATTGAGTGTTTAAGGAAAATTCAAATTTTTTTGTTACGCACTTGTTGGGCTGAATCTGAAAGCTCAATTGCATGCAGATCAATAAAATCATTGGGAGAAGGTTTTCATTTCAATGAAAAGGTGCACTAGGGTCCAAGATATTGGTATCTGAAGTTTCTAGACACATTGCCTATGAAGGCATGTTATAAGTGTTAATGTGGTTTTTACAAATATTAATGTAAAGTTGTTACTGCTGATGTGATAAGCAAGCCTACCATTTCACACGTTAATGTGGCCTACTACACCTCCACCATTCACACTATCACACATTGCTATCATTGTTTACAGTGTTATAACCATCATTTACAACCCGGGTACCCGTTATTATCAACGATTGCCGCATTGTGCGTTGTTGACCTCCTACAATTATTTGATCATTATGGGCTTGCATCTATTAAACTTGTGCATCCATGATCGGTCGTCCTGCAATGGTCATGATCCGCAAATTGCCTCTTTTTAACAATAAACAGATCCTGTTCTAGTGATAATTGAATGGAAAATTACTAAGTTCCTTTTAACGAATCTAATGTGCATGAAACATTCAACATTATACTGCAAATTGAGAGATAAAAGACAAAGGAGACACAAGAATTTATCCTAGAGAAACCCACTGTGGGAAAAACTCCAGTGAGTAAGCAAATTGCTTCCCTTTCAATAATGTAATTCTTCAAAATACAAAGCTACTGCCAAAGATTGGCCTTTAAGAAGGATGAACGCTCCTAATTGTTTTTACTTGCTTAAAATCCTCAACAATTAAGAACTCGCTCTCAATGAACAAAACAAGAAAGAACTCCAACTCCTCTTTGCTCACACTTGAATTCACTCAAAATCACTTACTAGAATGAAGAATCAAACTTGTATTTATAGTTTCTTTGCCCACGGATGGAGGGAAAGGCAAAACGAACTGATAGGGGAAGCCCAAGCTTTAGCGACCACTCAAATTCCCATTTTGGTTTCGTCAGAACAGGACCGCCGGTGACCATAGTGTGGTGGTTGTGTAACTGCGGTTCCTTACAGGCGGTGGTTGTGCAACCGCTGCTTTGTGAAGAGCGGCAGTTATGTAACTGCCAGGGCAATCGCGTCACCATCTCCTAAAAATCTCAATAACATAACAACGATGGCCTTCTTATTTCATTCGAAGGTGTCCAGATTGCCATCAGCTTGCCTAGACCACCTCCAAAACTAAGAATATACTGATAATATGCACTACAAGTGTCAAATAAGGAGAATACATAGAATTGGGTATTTCATATCCATTTTTGGATCATACCTCCCCAATTTGATGCTTCCAAGTCCCTAAAAGCTTCAAGGACTAATGAGGTGAGGAAATTTCTTCCCCACATCTTCTCTGGAATACCACTTGGCCTTGCTAGGCAATTGGCCTTTCAACCCAATCAACCACTTTTCTTGTACTCCTCTCTGTGTTGTCCTCTCTTTTCGCTGCAATACCACATCTTCCTCCAATTCCAACTAACTGTCTGGAGCAAAAGATCCGCAATATATGGAGCAACACTCCCTCTTCTTCTTTATCAAACATGGTGGGCTCAAAGAGACGTAAATTTTCAACATTCGAAACTGAGTAGATCCTAATATAAGGAGGCAAATCCAAGTAAATGCATCCTTACCCACTTGTTCCAAAATCTCAAATGGGCTATATCGAAGAGGTTTGAGTTTCTTAGCTTTTCCCTGTAGCCTTTCTTTACTCAAGTACAACCATACCATTTCTCCAACAAGGAAAGAATGCTCAGTCCTGTGCTGATCATGTTGCGCTTTGTACTTGGCCTGTGACTCTGTCAACCTCTTCTGTACTTGGAGGTGTATCTGCTGAATTTTCTCAATGAATTTCTTAGCTTTGTGAACTTCCAATTCCACTTTTCCGTTGTCTCTGCATGGTAATCTCAAAACAACATCAAAAGCACTCTTAGGCAAATAACCAAAACATGTTTCAAAAGGATCCTTACTGGTAGAAGCATGAACTACCCTGTTATAAGAATGTTGAATATATACCAAGTTCTCATCCCAAGTCCTTATATGTTTCCTGTTGTACCCTCTCAAGATTTGAACCAAGGTACGAGTTACCACTTTTGTTTGCCCATCTGTCTGCGGATGAAAAGCAATAGACCTCTTTAGCTTAGTATCCATCTTCTCCCACAAAGTAGACCAAAACTTTCCTCTTAACCGTGAGTCCCTGTTTGACACAATAAAATTAGGCAAACCAAAATGAACCCACACATTAGCAGAGAACAACTCAGTTGCATCGTTGGCCTTGATGGTCTTCTTGCAAGGAATGAGAATACACATTTTTCTAAATCGGTCTACTACCACAAAAATGTATTCATGACCTTTCTTGGAGGTAGGAAAACTGCCCACAAAATCCATCGAGATGTTTTCCCATGGCCTGGAAGGAACTGGAGATGGCATATATAACCCCAAAAAAAATTTATTAGGCTTGCTTGTATTGCACAAAACACAACCCCTAATGAATTTAGCAACCACTATTTGCATGTTTGGCCAATAAACATACTTTTGTAAGTGCCCAACAATCTTTGTCACACCAGAGTGACCAGCCAACCCTGAAGTGTGTGCTTGCTCAAACAAAGACTGCAACTGTTGTTTCTCTTCGTAGGCATCCTGCATGGACTTCTTATAGAATCCCATGTCTAGAAGCGGACTATAGGGTAACAACTGTATCACATGCTCAATTGGCCTATCCGGGAGCAGCCCTGTAGACTCTTCCCTGAACTGCTAAACCCACTCTTACATCTGCTTCTGCTCTTTGTTAGTAACCATGCTACAAGTGGTCTCAGATGAAACAACTTCCTCTATTTGCATATTCTTCAAAAGAAGCAATGAAAATCTCCCACTAGCATAAATGAGTTTTCGGGCCTCAGTGGTACTTACTAGAGAGATCTTTAACACTTCCTAGAAAGGCTGAAATGATGTAGCTCTTACCATCCTCCACCAAGCGATATTGGTTGGCTCTTCTCATGAAGATGGCATCCCTGGTATACAAGTACGGACTGCCAAACACTACACCACACACATCAAGAGGAACATCCAAAGTAACTTCATCAATGAAATTTTTATCAATACCAAACGTAATCTTGCATTGCTTGGTAATATTAATGTCTACGCGTTTCTTCACCTAACCCACTGAGTACGAACTCGGATGATTGTAAGTTTCCAACATCAACCTATCAACTAACTCTTTACTAACCAAATTAGCTTGCAAACATGTATCAAAAAGAGCATCCACTTTGGTTTCCTTCAACTGAATTTTTATATGAAAAAGTTGAGTCAGTTCATTCTCTTGACCATTCTTACTATTACCCAAACATACCTCTCTACGGACAGAGGTACAACACATCGTCTCATCCACCTCTTCACTGCAAAATACTTCCTCTCCTTGGAGGGCAGTCATGGCCTTCTTTTTATTCTTCTTATTCTTGAAGGGATGTAATCCCGAGTGGACATCATGGAATGTCTATGGTAATTTGCAGTTCGCTGTAATTTTCCGAACAGCAGGCCCTAATGGGCAATTGAATGAGGTTTGGCACCCAAGCATGAGTCTCATGGATGTCCCAAGTCAGTACCCACCAAGTATGAATGCTTGTGGGGAGGACATAGGGGTTTTAGACGAGGAAAGTAATGAGGAACGAAGTGTTGTTCCAAACTCAGGAATTCCGAGTTTTGTAGATGTTGGGAGCAACCCAAGGTATGATCTTTCTTGTTTTATTTCTCCTCATATGTTGAGTTTTAATGGGTATGATTTCGAGCATTGTAAGGATTTGGATATGAGGTGCAATATGGAGTATATTGGTTGCATTTTTGTTGGTACTCTTGCTCTTAACATTTGGGTGCATATGGAGCATGATGGAAAAGGAGAAAGAGTGATTATCACTTTTTCCAATGATGGAAGCCATAACAATAAGTTTGTTGGTCCGTATGAAGAATTCATCATTAGAAGGCAAAAACCTACGATGATTTCATGTGTTTTGCCACCGATCATAAGAGAAAGTCATTGGCACAAAGTAAGGTACAAGGTTCATTGGTTTCTCTATGATAATATTCATAAATGCATTCGTTATATTTCAGCACTCTCCTTTCTTTTTTAGCATAGAAAAAGAGGAAATTTGTGGTGTTATCTTGCACATATTGATTCATGTGGTAAGGGGATAAAAGGATTTGGGTTTTGCAAGTTTAGTTTGGATACCGGAATATCATTTCATTTCCTTTGTCAAATGATGTTAACTCCTATCTCTTTGGAAGACTTGAAAGCAAGATGGATCACATAGACTACACTTTGCATGGTAAGAAGTTCATTTTCAGATTTTGAGCTACAGTTATGTCTTCCATTTGAGTGTTTGATTGACATGCTTCCAAGGGTAAAATCAACCAAGGATAGGTATTGGGTATGTTTGGATGATGTTGCTTGCATGGCCACAATCTTTTGGGCTTCAATGAAAAGTATGAGAAGTTTGAAGGAACATGGTATGAACTTTTCTCAAGGCATTTCATTTTCAGCTGTGCATGTGGATAATTTTCAATTTGTTATGATTGAGGATGACATTTCAGCTATATGGGAGCCATTTTTATTCACTAGGTTGATGATCATTCATGTTGGGAAAAAAATTTTGAATTATTCTACTTGTTGTCCTCTCATTTTTATGGATAATACTATTAGGATCAGCTCCACTATTACTTTCAAAATTCAGATTTTTTACATACATTTGGTGGCATGGTTATTCCTGCTTGATTTTGGCTCATGGGTGACTATTTGGGGGTGGAAACCAGCCATCCTAATTCTGATTTTTGATGGAAGAATGCATGATTACAACAATGTTGGGAGCCACATAACAGACTTTGGGGACACCCCATACATGAGGAAGATTTGGGAGCTCTCCATGCCTTGGAAACATGAAGAAGAAACGGGAAAAGTGTTTCTCAACACTTGTTTTTCTAATCAATTTGCTTCATGTGCAGGATTGAAGTCATGTGATGGAAGAATGTTTGCTTATTCATTTCATGAGGGCATGTTTGCGCGGGCAGTCTTGGAGCTTAACAAAGCTCATCCTTTTGATAACTCTCTATGCCATGTCGAGAACACCATCTCTTGGAGCACATGTTATGGAGTTGATGACCCATCTTTTTGGGTTGACGTGAGGGAAATAAATTTGTTCTTTCCAACTATTCACCACTTGATAGGAACTGGATCGAGGTTTTGGATGCACCACCCCACACCTTCTCTTTGGGGCATGATGCATGGATCTATGAGTTTACTATTGCTTCAAGGAAAGCAATTTCCGAGAGGGGAGGACTGTAATGTCCCCTTTTTCGGAACATTATTAATATTTATTTTTCATTTGCATTGTAACCCCTTGGAATGCCTAACACTACAAGTGGGAGTCTCTTTAGTTAGTTTAAATGTGCACATAGGTTAGTTACTTTTATTTAATTAATTAAAAAAAAAATAACGTGCACGTAGTCTTAGTATTAAATATTTTAATGAGAGTTTATGTTTTCCCTCCAAAAGGGAAAGGTCAGTCTTTATTGGATATTGCACCCCTTTGTTCTATAAAAAGGGAGGTCGCATTTTCTTAGAGGGTTATGTTGGATGATCATTTGATTTCACTCCATACTTGGAGTATTGGGATGTATGCCCATGGGATGTATGCCCTAGTTATTGCATTTTGCTCTCTCTCATTTGGAAGCCATTGTTGAAGACATTGAAGACTCTCTTGTTCCATTCATTGTCTTTCATTGTGTTGAAGTGTCTTTGTGCATGATTTATGCTTTCTAGCTTTGGCGACTTGTCTAGAGTATTGGCACATTTTATTGAAAGTAAAATTTGCATGTTATTGAATATCGTGAAGGGTTTTATGGTGCTTTAGATCTGCTGGTTATTGTTGGTTTTATTCTAATTATAGCGACTTCAATTGAGCATCTTTTGGCATGTTTTAAGGGTGAACAAGCTATATTTGTAATCTGATCTAAGTTGTCTTAGTTTTCTGAGTGTGAGTAGCCATTTCGGGATGTTTTCGAAGGGTTCTAAGAGCTGAAAACAATTTACATGTTTTACGCTAACCCCAGCGACACGTTTGGGGATTTTGGGGGCTGTTTTGGAGGGTTTTCAGTGGACTACAAATTCAAATTTTAATATCTTTGGAAAGCTTTTGAATTATAGATTAGTCTGCACTTTATTTCACAGCAAAAGATGAAGTATTGAGCAAGTTATGAATTTTCCAAGTTTCAACTGTCTGTACCAGGGTTTTATCTACACAGTTTCAGATTTCATGGGTCGATTTGCATGCCTGCTACTTATCCAAAAATTGTGATCTATAGCTTGTTGGAAAGCTAAAAATATGAAGAATCTTTTGGCATTGGTTTGATAGAAAAATACTGGACAGTGAAGGAGTTATTAATTTTTTAAGTTTGCAGCAGTCTAGTGCATTTATTAATTAATTATTGCTGTAATTAATTTCAAATTTGAAGTGATTAGTTTCCTAACCGATTCTCCCATCTAATCCGCTACTTTGGCTCACTCCAACCCTCTTTGGGTTGTATTGAAGCTAACATTGGATTATTTGAGGTCGAACTAGGAGGGTTTAGTCCTACTAGAGTCGATTCAATAAACTAAATTGTATATTTGGATAATACCCCAAAAGGGGATATTACAGTTTTTCTGCTAACAAATGATCTTAGCAAGATGAATAAAGGGAAACATAATGTGAATGCTCAAAGTGATCAATACCAGCAACGGAGAAGAAATTTCTTTCAAGTATGGGTTAAAAAATCTACACTCATAAGATCACAAAATATCTGATTGCCATAGTGAAATTAAGGTTGCCGATGAAAAAAAATTTATAAGGAAATGAAATCGTTGGTAAAATAGATAACTTGCCTAATTAAAACAATACATACACCAGGAAAAATGTGCAAATTATGGCCACAACTCTTGCTATGGTCATATTTCTAGGAGTTCAGGATTTTTTTACTCTTTCACTCTGCACTCACTGCAAAATACACCACTCCTGCCAATTCTCAGTAACCAACGGAACCCTATCTTCACAACATGCAAGGTTTGATAAGAATGTTGTTAGAGAAAGTATGGGTTGAGATACCTAGTAATATAATGCCTTTAAAAAATTCTTATGATGAAGATGCTGAGGGACCCACAGAAGGCTCAGCTCCAGAATGGGTTCTAGTTTGGCTAGTTTCTGTTATAATTATATTGTATACAATCTCTAATTTCTATTATTTTAATTATGTTGTTGCAAATGAATACTCTTAATTCAGCTAATCTAATCCCTTGCCTATTAGGGCTTTTAGGATTAATTGTTGGACAAATGACGGTGTAAAATTCGGAGTATAAATCACCGTCCACATTGTGGGATATATAGTCCTACTAGAAACCTAATTTTATATGATACAAGAGATGGTAATATGATTAAGCACCCCATTTATACAACTAAACTACTTTCTCCCAAATATTAAGTTGTTGATGGATTGCCAGTTGTGATGTCGTAAAAAGTTGATGTTCAAAGTGGCATTGCCAAATTAGAGAGTCGGGGGCTGATAGTCCAATTTTTAAGATTCCGTCCTGTAATATCCCTTTCAAGGGCTGAAACTGAAAAAGAAGGAAACCACACAAACCCAAGTGAAGTAAAATTTGATTTTTATAACTGTAATATTCTTTAAAACCCTAGCAACGAACTGTATAGGGAATCAAATGCACCACAAAACCATGCACAATAACTTGAAATTACTTCTAAGTAATTACTTCAACTATGGCAACCAATATCCATAATCCATCCAATTTGCAATAAATAAATGGAGAAAACTAGCGATGATACACTACTATAATTAAATTTGTCGGAGCAGTAGGGCAGTCTCACACAAGGGCTGAAAACAATAGATAGATTCCTCCAACATAACCAAATTAAGGATTCCTGCTTTGTAAATTATGGAGAATCAGAATATCAAATAATATATGAATTATATGCCCTAGAAGGCATCGAACCACCACCAAACCCTAGTCGCTCCCCTAGGGAAGAGCTCCAAAAATCATGCAAAGCTTTTGTAATTCTTCTCCTTCATGTCCGTGATTCCAAATCAACAAAGAGTCTTCAATAGAGATCTTCAATCCACCCAAAATGGAGAGTTTTCATTCTCCACCAAGCCACGTGGAGGGTTTTTGTCCTCCTTGGATGGCACACAAGAGAGTTTTCGTCCTCAAGTGGAAAGGTATTGGGCAACTTTCCCAACAAACCAATTGTAGATATATCTTGTTATTTTAAATATTTATATATTTTTTAATCAACCGTCCCCCCCGCCGTCCCCAAAATTTAGAAATTTTTTCCCGTCCCGCCGTCCCCCCCCGTCCCAAAGATCGTCTTCAAATGAAGCCATACAATCCCTTTTATACTCCTTGTTTGGTGCCAAAGGCCAATTAGATGTTAATCGACCTCTTAAACTTCACTTTATGTTTTCATTTGCTTCTTTAATTCCTCCAACCCAACCGACCTGCCTCATAAAGGAAAAACACTAAAAGAAAACATTAAATCTAATCAAAGAAAACTGAAATGAAGTGCAATTCCTCCCTTTGTTCACTTATTCTTCTTTGCCAGAGGAAGGGAGTGGCAAGAAGTATTCATTTGGCCTCAATCTAAAAAGGGGACATTGCACCTCCATTGACGGCTTTTAAAAAATGGGCCAGGAAATTTTGGCACAGCACAAGTGAGTTTTCAATCTCTCTTTACCCTCAAGGATATTTCTCATCTTCTTTTCAACTGTTTACCCTCAAGGATTTTTCTCATCTTTTGTTTATTCTTCCAGAACTGCAGAAGACAGAGAGTTCATCTTCCAAGGGGGGGGCTTGGTTTTATGTCAAAACGGAGCTCTTCATGAAAGCCTGGCATCTAAGGTTTAAAGCGGATGAAGAATTACCTTCCGTAGCTCCGGTTTGGGGTTGTTTTGGTTACCAGTGCAGTTCTGGAACAATAATGTTTTTACCGCGATTGGCAACATCCTAGGCACCTATATGATGATTGTTGATTTTTCGAATCAAATGAAACATATGATATATGTCAGAATCTGTGTGTTGACGGATTTGAATAAGCCGCTTCCTAGTAGAATTTCTCTGGCTGTGGAAGAGGACCAATGGGAACAAGTGGTTGATCATGAAAATATTCCTTTCCGATGCAGAACTTACCATGAGTATGGTCATTTGATAAAAGATTGTCCTTTGATTATGCCCAATCCTTTTGACTTATAGCATGTAGATTTCCCTTTTGGAGACTCTCAGGAAAAAAGTAAGAAAATGAGAATGGATATTAATGTTAAGGTATGGAGAAAATCCAATCAGACCAACCTACAGAAGGAAGGTCAAAAGTTGAGTAACACAGGAACAATAAGGGATTTGTCCCAATTTTTTTAAAAATATATCCCTATGAAGGTGCTTACATGGAATATTAGAGAGATGAAAGGAAGCCCGTCTAAGATTAATGAAATGCAAAGAATGATACATAATCATCATCCTCAACTAGTGTGTGTTCAGGTAACCAAAGCTTCTATTGAGTTAATGAATGTTTTAGTTCATAGGGTATGGCCTCATGCACATGTATTGTCTCTTAGTTCTCATGGAGCATCTGGAGGGGTGACGTGTTTCTGGGATCCAAAGACGCTTACAGTGTTAAACTCTCATTAAACTAAAGGAATTTTGTTGTTACATGCTTATTCACAGGTGGACTCTCAACAACTTCTTTTCATTAATGTTTATGCACCTACTTCCACGGATGACAAACTATTACAATGGCAACATATTGCATTTATGATCAGGTCATTCCTTTAAGTTCTTGTGCTTTTAGGAGGGGATTTTAACACTATCCTAAGTCTAGAGGAAAAACAAGGAATTTTGTTGTTACATGCTTATTCATAGGTGGACTCTCAACAACTTCTTTTCATTAATGTTTATGCCCCTACTTCCACAGATGACAAACTATTACAATGGCAACATATTAAATTTATGATCAGGTCATTCCCTGAAGTTATGGCAGAACGGATGAAACCTCTTTTGCACAAGATCATATCTCCTAAGCGAGGGGGATATATTCCGGGACGACAAATCCATGATGAGATAGTGTTAGCCCAGGAAACTATATATTCTATGGACATTTAGAAATCCCGTTCTATATTTATCACATTTGATCTGTCCAAAGCCTATGACAGAGTTGACCAGGGTTTTTTATGTAAATTTTTGGCTCAATTTGGTTTCTCTAATGAATGGATTCAATGGGTTCAAGTTTGGTTGTCTTCAATTCTTGTTGATGACAGCCCAACTCAAATTTTTTTAGCATCTAGAGGTATTCGCCAGGGTGATCCTCTATCTCCTTTCTTATTCATTATTTTGGCTGAGTACCTTGGAAGATTGGCCACCAAAGTATGTCATGATAAGAATATCGGCAACATCAAATTGGCTAAAGGGGCTTGAACTCTTACACACTTATAGTTTGTTGATGATTCTATGCTCCTTTGTAAGGCTACTTGCCTAGAAGCTTCCCATATGCAGAAAACTCTTCAACTTTTTTGTAGAGCCACAAGTCAATTGATCAATCACGCCAAATATAGCATAATTTTGTTCCATTGCTAAAGAAGACGAGGAAAAAAATCTTGATATTTTTCACTTTAGAGAGGCTTTTCTTTTGCTCCAATAAAAAGATGACTTCATTTCATTCCTAGGAATATGAAGAGTCACATGTTGTAAAGGACAAATGAAAAGTCGTGTGGGGGGTAGGTGAAGAGTCTTCTTGAAGTCTATAAATTGTAACGACTCCCCCATTCCAAAGGGTTGTCAATTTTGTATGTTCAAGAGTAGATAACTACTCAGAATAAGAAAAAGATAGTTATTTCCTCCATTCTCCTTCTCATTTGTTCTTTCATTCCTCTCATTGTACAACTTTGCAACCATGTCAATAAAGAAAGGAGTTTCATGCTTTTCTTGATGAGTGAATAAATGAAATTTTGTTGTTCATGGTTTCATCTTGTCTTTATATAACTAGCAAGGTTGTGATTCTTTCTAATTTTGTGCGTTAACATGTTCTGATTAATCTTTGCAAGAATCTAAGTTTTCCTACTTGCAATATTAATCCCTCTCATAATTTCTCACTCCCGTTTCTCCACCTACCTAGCAAATTGTTCCCTTGCAAGAAATTACAAGTATTTACCGCATGTGCAGTGGAGCGTACCTGTTAGATCCCCGGCCTGTAGACCAACAACAGAGTTTTGTTTTTGTTTACACGCAAATAATGGAACTGCCTTGTTAGGAAATAAGCGATAAAATATGCGGAACAATCCCTCAAAGAACCGCAACAGTAGAAACTAATATGCAGAAAATATTACAGATCTGGAATAAAAGCGCAGAATAAAAAGAACACAACACAAAGAGACAATTTTTAACGTGGTTCACCCAATTTGGGCTACGTCCACCAAGAATCACTTGCTCAGATTTTATTACAAGCCACCGCGCTCCCAGAACAATACCCAGATCTGTTTGGAGCTATGCTCAACAAACTCTACAGAATTCACACCCGAATTCACACACATCTGCAATATTACATAAACCCTACCTTATGCACAAAACCACATAAAAAGTGGTGTCCCCAGATTTCACCCTGAAATCTAGGACTACCCTATTAAAAGAAAAAATGTACTTTTAAAATAATGGGTCGTTTTGTGTTTTTATTGCCAGAAAGTTCATGTATTATGTCAAGATATTCCCAAGGAGCCATATTAGTCATTTTCGCCAAATACCCAGATGCCCAAAATTATTTTATTCTGTCACTAGGGTTTGCATGCAGGAAATTTGTATTTAATTATTTTAAGCGCCGTTTGAGGCAATGTGTGCTCCGGTTTAACCCTGTTGTGATTGCACATGTCATTATTCCCATATACCAGTAGGGTTTTAACAAGGAATGAATCATGGGCTTTATTTGTGACTTCTGGCAGCTTTTTGTGTTTTTTGTGTTTTCCCGTTTCGTTTTCTGTGAAATTTCTCTGGATCAATTCCTTTGATGGTTTGGCCTGATTCTTGGCCTGGAGTATCTAAAGATCACATATGCACGTTGTGCCAGAAGAAATTCCCCACCGGACATCTGGTTCTCTTGGAAAAGACGAAGTCGTGCACCAAAAAGCTTCTTCTGGGCTGGCCGAATTTTTAGAAAAAGAGGGTTTGAAGTGGATCATGGGTTTTTTAGAAGCAGCAGGCAGGTGGGAATCTTGTACATGCCTAGCAGGGTACTTTTTCTCATGAAAGCAACGCCATTTAAGTCACAATGGGAAATTAGAGGCAGCAGGCAGGCGAGAATATTTTACCTGCCTTGCAGGGTAAAAAATCCCATTGTAGAATAAAAGAAAAATCACTTAAGGCATGAATGGGATTTTATTGCCTACCTGACAGGGTAAATAATCCCATTATGAAAGTCAAACAGCTTAAGTGAATCATGGGATTTTCAGGGCTGCCTTGCAGGGTAAATAATCCCATTGTCAACTGACGTTTAAAAATAAAAATCTCTTATGCCAAAAAGTGTGACCCCTTTAGGGAAGGAAAGACAACCTTAAATTAATTGGTTTAATTAATTCCTTCTCCAATTTTGGCGCCCAGGCTTGTAGAAAAGTCAACAGAGGAAAGTAGACAAAGGGAAGTTGGAAATAGACAGTTCTAAAATTAAATAAATATTATTTATTTAATGCAGCCCCTTCATGTCAAAAAGTGCGCCCCATGTGGAAGAGAAAAAATATTTTTTTAACTATTAAATGATTAAATTAGTTTCTATTTTCAATGGCTAAGGTCAAAGCATTCTGTGAGGCTCGAGTTAACTGGAAACAGAAGTCTAAAATTAAATAAATTTAATTTATTTAATGGCAGCCATGAACATGCACAAAATAGGCGCCCCATTTGAAGAGTAAAGTTTATTAATTAATTAATTAATTAATTGCCAGGAATAGGAAAGGCATTAATTAATTATAGAATCATGAGCATTATATAAGCAGGGGCTGCCATAAGGATGAATTAATTAATTCACAAGCAGAGAAGTGCAGCCCAGACAAAAAGTGCGCCCCATTTGGAGAGGATTTGTGCTCAAAAAAGGTGAAATTAATGCTAAAAACTTCCAGAATTGGCGCACAGGTTTAAGGAGGTTGATTTGTGTCTGGATAATTGTTTGCATAAGTGATACAGGTGCTCAGGTGAAGTTGGTAAAATTCATGTTTGCTTTGCATGCAAATAAAACATCAAATTTGGGGCAGCATGCTTGAATTATGTAGATTTTTATGATTAAAATACACTGTTCATGTTCCGTTGCCATCTTTGTCTGAATTAATTGTAGGAATTCATTATAGGTGTTTTATAAGAGAAAGGGAGCTTAAATCAATGTCCAATACATTGAATATATCCTCCGAATCTGAAGAATTATCCAGATCTGCACCACTTTTGAAGAATTCCGGCAAGATAAGGAGAAAAAGAATTGTTCAGACAAAGATAGACAGCCATAGCAAAGAGGGATGAAAAAGAGACAACAACGGAGTCATGCATCACTTCCAAATTCACAGACATTGGAGACAAAGATCAAGGTCCGGAACCTCTTTCCAAATAGATTGACAGATCCAGAGCAGGAAAGACTTTCCTCATGCGTGCAGTTAAAAGCAGTGAAATTATTCAAGTTGCAGCATTTCCATACACAGCCCAGTTCCCAAAGTTCGTTATGGAGTGTGCTAGGTCTTACCATCCATCATCCAGATCTGTCTGAGATGCCACGGGGAAAACAATAATCCGGTTGGACGTACAGTTCATCAATTATTATTTGAAGATTCTGACACGAAAGGTGGTGACTTCTATTAGCATTCAAGATGTCGGCAGCAGGTGGGAGAAGCATAGAGTTGACTGCATGAATATAATGAACAGCAGATACATGAAGAAGCCCAGATCTCCTTCCAAGTTCCCAAGAACTCTTCCGCGGTCCAATATGGTACAAGAGGTAGACGATATTGCCAAATTGTTATGCAGGATAAATGGCGAAGCAAACGCTCACACAAATTCCGCACATGGATGTATGCTTTCATCAAGACCATTGAAAGTCAACAAAGCGGATTTAATAATCAATTGGTCAGAAATCATTAGCGACAACATTGGTGAGCAACTCCGGAACGTGAAGCGTACTTTCAACTTCAAAATGACTTCCTATTTGGTATACGCAGCAGCTTCACAAGGCATCTTCTCCAAGCTGGATAGATGTGGTTTTCTTTCCAAGGACCCCATTTTCGAGTGCTACCCACAGCTTACTGTACCTGCGTGCAAGAAAGATTTCAAAGTGGTCAATGATGGATTCTTCTACGAATTCATTTGCAAGCTAGACAGGGACTTAAAGGCCAACAGGGTGAGCAAGGAAGCATGGGAAGTTGTGTCAAGAAATGGTAGTCTCTTCATTCAGTTTGTGGATTTCACATACCTCAGGGTCATCGGCTTTTCTAGAGAACCGATTAAGCTGCCCAGATATCCGAATGATAGATTGATCACCATGGAGCTGAGCAGACAACTTGTGGAGATGCACGACCTTCAGTCGAAACGGCACAAGTCTACAGGCTTCTTCCTGATCATTGTTGGTCATTATTTGCCAGAGCATTCATAGAGCTTGAGGAATGGACGCGGAGATGTTCTTTGAGTGCGAGCAAGAGTTGTTCCCAGCGCGGCTAAACTTCGATCTATTTGGAGTAGCCAGGAAGACGATCTCCCAGGAGTACGCACATGTGCCTTCATTAGAAGATTTTTGGATGAAGTGCAAAAGTGAGTAAGAAGTTAGAAAGAAAGATTTCAGCAAGCTATCAGCACAGCAAGTGTTCGACTTTGGATTAGCACGAATACCTGCAAATCTTAAAAATGATGCGGTTGTGTTACTTGACACATACCATCAAATGGGAGGAAATAGAGCTGTACCTCAGGAGAATATAGGGGGTTGTCATACGATTGAGGAAAGGTATGCCGCCGTTCTAGTGAATACTTCAAATGGGTTGCTGACGAAGGGATACTGCCTTGATGAAGCATTGATGAACCAAGTCACGGGCAACTTTGGCGCAGGAGATTCCCTTAAGAGGAAGCACGAAGGAGAAAGCAGCAGAAGGCCCGAGAAGATGAAAGTGCACAGAAAGTCTCCGTCGAAGGAGAAGATCACTTCCATGGCTATGACGTTAGTTCCGGCTTCTCCAACATCCAGTACTTCACCCAGTATTGTACCTCAGCAGGACACTGCCATTCCTCAGTTGAATCCAGCAACATTCATCTTCTCTCCTCAGCCACTCCGTTCAGCACCTGTTCCTGAAGAAACGTTGAAGCTGCAGATGGTAGAGTTTGAAAGAGCTGTCTTTGGATGATTCAGAGGATGGCAGACACAATACTATTACAGTTTCTGATGGAGAGGAATCAAAGCAGGAGATAGTAATACACTCAGCAACTTCTCATTCTCCGAGAAGTAATTTCTCAGAATGGTTGACTTCACAGTTGGTTCCAGAAGCTACAGTGGAAATGAACTTGGAGGAACACGACTTGCAGCTGCTCCTGAGTCTAGGCAGAAAAGATAGAAAACCTAAAGTTGTTAAGCGAACTTCAAGGTTGATCATCGAGGATTCGGCGCAGAAGTTTGCTGAGATGTCAGTTCCGGCGGAAGGAAAGAAAGAAGATGAGATCACGGCAGAAGACATAACAGTAACCAAAGTACCTATCGTTCAACCCACCACAGAGGGATTGAAGCAGGATACGCAAACATTGATGTTCTATTCCTTAGGCTTGACAGAGAAAAGGCGAAGAAAGTTGAACTTCAGAAGCAGGTATCTCAGTTGTGCGAGATCATTGCCAAGGTTGCTAAATCTTCCACTCAGCCCATTTCAGCACAGAAGCAGGTGAGTGATCATCTGAAGCAGGAGATGGAAGATGCGAGCAACCAGGTGAAAGCTATAGACGAATAGAAAAGTTTGATTATTCGTCAAGCTTCTGTACAACTTGGAAAGGTGTCAACCCGCTTAAAGGTTATGAAAGATGCAGCAGATCAACTGAAGCAACTGGTGACGAGCATAGTAGATATGAACACAATTGCTGAGAGTAACCTGAGTACTTTGGCCGAAATCAATAACCTGCCGAGAGAAATGTGGTGTCCCTAGATTTCATCTTGAAATCTGTGACTACCCTATCCGAAAAAAATTCGTACTTTTAAAATAATGGTTCATTTTGTGTTTTCATTGCCTGCAAGTTCTTGTATTGCATCAAATATTCCCAAAGAGCCATATTAGCCTTTTTCCGTCAAATACCCAAATGCCCAAAATTGTTATATTCTGTCCTCGGGATTTGTCTGCGGAAAATTTGTATTTAATTATTTTGAGCCCCGTTTGAGGCAATTTGCGCTCCGTTTTAACCCCTGTTGTGATCAAACATATCATAATCCCTATATACCAGAAGGGTTTTTAACTAGGAATAAGATTTGGGCTTTATTTGTGCCTTTTGGCAATTTTTCGTGTTTTTGTGTTTTTCATGTTTCGTTTTCTGTAAAATTTCTCTAGATCAATTCCTTTGCCGGGTTAACCCAATTCTTGGCCTGGAGTATTCAGAGATCACATACGCACATTGTGTCAGAAGGAAGTCGCCATCGGAGATCCAGTTCAATGGGAAAAGGCGAATGTCGTGCACTAAAAAACCCCTGTGGGGGTTGGGGCGCATTTTTTGGAAAAACAAAGGATTTAAGTTGTAGTGGGAAAAATAGAAGCAGCAGGCAGGTGGAATTTTATTGCCTGCCTTGCAGGGTACTTTTTTCCATAACAGGAAAGTCACTTAAGCTGTAAAGGGAAAATTCAGGCAGGCGGGAATTTATTGTCTGCCTTGCAGAGTAAAAATTCCCATGGTGAAATAAAAGAAAAGTGACTTAAGTGAAATCATAGGATTTTATTGGCCTGTCTTGCAGGGTAAATAATCCCATTGTCAAAGTTAAATCACTTAAGTGGATCATGGGGATTTCCAGGGGCTGCCTTGCAGGGTAAAAATTCCCATTGTCATGTGACTTTTAAAAAAATAAATTCCTTATTCCAAAAAGTGCGACCCACCTTGGGTGAATAATAATGCATTAAATAAATATTTGTTAATATTTATTCACCCAATTTTGGCGCCAAGGCTTCTGGAAAAGCCAACAAAAGGAAGTAAAACAAAATGAATTTAAAAATAGAATTCCAAAATTAAATAAATTTAATTTATTTAATACAGCCCCCATTTGGGAGCGAAATAATACTTTTTAAAGTAATAAATTGATTAAATTAAATTTTATTTTCAGTGGCTATAGTCAAAGCACACTGTGAAGCTTAAGTGAAGTGAAGAGAGAATGATTAAATTAATTTAATTTAATTTAATTTAATGGATGGGTTGTCCTTAAATCTTGCAATTTTAGCACCCCCAATTAAAGAAAAGAGCATGATTTTTAATTAATTAATTGCTAGGAATAGAAAGGGCAATTATTAATTATAGAATTATGTGGGTTATATAAGCATGGGGCTGCCATAAGGATGAATTAATTTATTCACACGTGAAGAAGTGCAGCCCAGAGGAAAAGTGCGCCCCATTTGGAAAAAGGATTTTTGCTCAGAGGAAGGTGGATTTGATGCTAAAACCTTCTAGTTTTTGGCGAATTGCTTTGAAGAAGGCTTATTTGTATCTGCATAATTGTTTGAAGAAGTGATACAGGTGCTCAAGTGATGTTTGGCAAAATTCATGCTTGCTTTGCATGCAAATAAAACGTCAAATTTCGGGGCAGCAGGCTTGAATTATGCAGATTTTTGTGATTAAAATTCGTTGTGCGTGCTCTGGTTGCCATCTTTGTTTGAATTAATTACAGGAGTTAGATACAGGTGTTTTTATAAAGAAAAGGAGCTTTAATCAATGTCAAATACATTGAATATATCCTTTGAATCTTAAGAATTATCCAGATCTGCACTAGTTTTGAAGAATTCTAGTCAAATAAGAAGAAAAAGAATTGTTCAGACAAAGATAAACAAAGCTATGGTGAAAAAAGATGAAAAAGAAAGCACAACAGAGTCATGCATCACTTCTAAATTTGCAAATACTAAAGACACGGTTCTAGGCTCAAAACCTCTTGCTGAATTGATAGACAGATCCAGAGCAGGAAATACTTCACTCATGCGTGTAGGAAAAACTTCACTCATGTGTGCAGATTAAAATCAATGGAATTATTCGGGGCTGCAGCTTTTCCATCCACATCCCAGTTGCCAGAGTTTGGTATGCAGGTGCAGATCCATATGCAGATGCAGATGCAAATTCATATGCAGATCCAGATCCAGATCTCATAGTTGCAAAAGCTTCTAGCACAAAGGCTTCATCCTCTTGTTTCGAATGCAGTCCGTGAAGAAGTCAGTGCGTGAAAAATTCCTTCCAAGATCTTGTGTAAATGCTCCCATCTTCTAGTTGAAGCCTTCATTGAATTTTCGTTCATCCGGAGTGCTTTCCAAAAATTTTAATTGCTCATATGCAATTAAAAATAAGGATGATGAGTTATCTACAGCAAACATTGCATTGATGCATGTACTAGAGAAGAACTGCAAAAGCTTCAAGGATAAAAGAGAAGACAAGGCGAAGGCAAAATTTCAGCCACTTCCAGATCCAGTCGTTTCCAATTCCAGCTTGTTTCCAGATTCAGCTTGCTTCCAGATCCAGCTACTCCCCAGATCCAGTTTGGTGAGAATCAAAGGCAAAAGAATCAGCTGCATGCAGACATGAAAAAAGGACAAGACTGCAGCTTTCCTCTTCCTTCTTCTTTCCTCCGACAAAGTAATTGAGCGATCAATTAAATTATACAACTTAAGTGATTGGTTTAAAAGCCATTGCTTGAAGAAGTCAACTACTTGGATATAGGTGGCGAACATGCAAAATAGAAGGTTCTATTTTCAGTTACAAATCATACATGTCATGGAAAGAGAAATTCCAAGATGGAGATTGTCAATTGTTTCTTTCCTCCGACTTCCACATGTGCCAGTTCAACTAAAAGCTTCCAACTTGTAATTGCTCATCTACATTCTTATAAGTAGAGGAAGAACCTTCGGGTTAGTAATCAGAATTTGTAAGCAGCAATCTTGTGTTCTAGACTTTGTGTTTGAACCCCTAAGAGCCACTTGGCGTAAAGGAATACAAAGAAGCAACGTTTCCGGAGAACTGTGTCACGGTGTACTGTGTTTCTTGCTTTTAAATCTTAGATCTCTTAATAAAACTGTGTTATTTTAGATCTGGATCTAAAGCTGCCTTTGTTTTAAAATTCTGTGTTTATATCTATTGAATTCTTCTATGTGCATGCAATCAGCTCTGCCATCTACTGATTGGGATGCACATCTTCCTCATTTCTTCTATGTGTTTGTGTAATTACCTTCTTCTATAACTTTTCCCCTTTCTTTAAACAGTTGTGTACTTGTTGCCGAACTGTTTCAGTTATGGTTCATGAACTGAGTAGTTAAAGTAAAACCCCCATTTAGATATTAGCATACTTAAATTAACAAATCTGACACGGGAGCCTCACCCGGTAAATGAGGGAGATTTATCTCATGACTGCCTAGGTTTTGTGCTATGCAGAAAATCTAGCCAACAAAGTGTTAATTGTAGAACAGATTGTACCTGACAGATCAGTTGAGAAGGGGAAGCAACTGGAGTTTGCAGTATCTTTCCGTTTGGAGATATGCAGAATTATGCTGCACGCGGACGCAGGCCACTTGAAAGTATGGCGTTGTCTTTGCTAGACAATATCATTTCTTTCATTCATGAGGAAGTGGTCGGAAATATTACTTCTTACATACGGATCATTCCTAGCAAAGTGCCTAATTCCCTGGAAGGGTCTCTTCTGATGGTACAAGAAAGAATTGATGGAGCTACTAAGCTTTTCAGGATGAACTCCATCAGTAGACTGGTGGCACTGCAAGCGGACATTGCGAAGTTCGGGCCGAACTTCGAGGATGTGGAAGCATGTATCAGGGTGTTGAATGAAGGATTGCTGCAGTACAGGACAGAAAAGGAAGCTGTGGCTAAGACAGATGGGAAGATGTTGAATTATATGTTCGACAAGTACATTCAGTATCAGAACAAAAAGAAGATATAAATATTATAGTTGGCTTGACTTCTTCAATTCTTTCTTCTTCTATTTTCCATATTCCCGGATGAAACTATAAAACTTTAAAGTTATTGGTTTTAAAACCATTGCTTTAAGTTATGTGGAACGATTCTATTAGTCAAGAGATAGATGTGTCACTTGAGTAGAAGTTAGAGGAGGATTGCTAGATGTCATCTTTACTTCTTGTTTATGTTTCAGTTCAGTTCTACATTCTATAAGCAGAAGAAGAACCTTTGGGTTAATGATCAGAATTTGTAAGCAGCATTCTTGTGTTTCAGACTTTGTGCTGAAAACCTCTGATAGCCACCTGAAGCAAAGGAATATAAAGGAGCAGATTTCCGAAGAACTTGGTTTCACGGTGTAATTTGTTTCTAGTTTTCTATCTTAGATCTTCTAATAGACTGTGTTATTTTAGATCTAGATCTAAAGTGCCTTTGCTTATAATTTTGTGCGTTGATATCTATTGGTTTCTTCTATGTGCATGCAATCAACTCTGTTATCTATTGATTGGGATGCACATCTTCCCCATTTCTTCCCTGTGTTTTTACTATTTTCTTCCTCTATAAATATTTCATTTCTTCAAAAGTTGTTTACTTGCTGCAGAACTATAACTCTCAGATTTCAGGGTAAAATGTGGAGACAACAGTTAACTCCGTCTGTGGACATCTTTACCTCTTTCAAAATAAAAGGAATGAAGATGAGATCCCAACATCTCGAGTTTCGTGTCTTGTCCATTGGGCTCGGGGTCGGGCAAACAAAAACAATACAAAACAAAAAACAACAAAAGTTTTATTTATATATATACAGGTTTTACCCTGCTTTTTTATGTCCGTAAAAGCTTTAGATGTTGGCCGTTGAAAGGCAGTGGTAACTCAAATTCCATCCTGGTAAGCAAGGAAGAAAGTATCCATTCTGGCAGCTCTCTTGATCATGAAGGGCCCTTTTCGGAGAGAATCAGATTTGTCATGCATGCCGTTCAGTTCATGTCTCTTGTCCCACCAAAGTACCCAATCTCCAATCTCGAACTTTCTTTCTCTGGCCTTCTTGTCAAATACTTTGGGCAAACCCTTATCAACTTCATCTTGTGGTGGCTCATCCTTTCTTCTCTCTTTGGTGGGTAAGTCTACATCAACTTGCTTTGTTCCCAGATTTATTTGCTGCATTGAGGAAGAACTATCACCATATTCTTTGTTCTTCTTCAAGTACTGTTCATGCTTGTTGAAATTCTCCACTAAGGAAACTAAACCTTTGGAAATGTTGTTACCTTTTGGTTGGATTATTCCACTACTGTCATCATAACCTGGATCAAATTTTCATGTGACTGTTTGTCGTGGTGGTGATTTACTCCCTTCAACATATACCCTGTCAAAGTTGTCTTGTTACAAACACGCAAATGTTTGTTTGTCATTATTGAAAGTCTGCCACTGTTCAACATTATCAGGGACTTTAGGGAGGTAGACCATCTCCACTTTATAGTTTACTTGTCTGAATATGGATGGTGGTCTATCCGAATTCAATAGTGCAGCCATGGTGGTGATTTACTCCCATCAACATACAACCTGACAAAGTTGTCTTGTTCCAGACACACGGATGTTTATTTGTCATCATTGAAAGCCCGCCACTGTTCAACATTATCAGGGACTTTGAGGTGGTGGACCATCTCCACTTTATAGTTTACTTGTCTGAATATGGACGGTGGTCTATCCAAATTCAATAGTGCAGCCGTGACTGCCAAAGAGTCTGCCTTGGAATACTAATTTATTGGAATGAAGTCGATAGACAAGGCTACAAAATCGCCTGTGGCAGAAAGTACCCATCTCTGTAATGCTTCATCTTATCTCCTTTGACTTGATTTTTCCCTCGAACTTGCTTTACTAGAAGTTCAGCATCTCCTTAGGCATTGAGGAGTTTTGCTCCTTTCTCTTTAGCTTGCTCCATTCCTAGCAACAATGCTTCATACTCTGCAGTATTTTTGGTGTTCTCGAACATCAGCTTCTGGAAGTATCGGAATATCTCATGATCTAGAGATATTAGCAGAACACCGGCTCCTGAATCAAAAAAGCAACAGGTGCCTTTAAACTCCAAAGTCCAAACTATTTCTTCTTCTTTTGTTGGCTCTGGTTGAAATTTTGACTCTAGAACATCTTTATTCATTTCCAAGAAATAGACCCCACGGTCAGATTCTTGAAAAAGAATTTGAGATCTAGGATCTTCAGATTTTGTCAACGTGTACTAGGACTTCTTTTATGGCTCCAGCTTCTGATTTATTCCTTTGATAGGAATATCAGCACATGACCAATCCATGTTTACTTCTCCTCCCAGCTCTTTGCAGAAGTTTCTGCTTATCAACATCCCATAGGAGAAAGGAATATCTGCAACTAAGATTGTCACCTTTAATCTTTTGTCAGGAAACGTTGCCAGAACAGCTTGTGTGTCTTTGATTTGTCTGATTAAAGAGACTTGTCTTTCCATGGAGTAGCACCTTTTTATGGTCTTTTTCAAGGTAAGTCCAAGAGCATCTGCAACTTTAGCTGGCATGACATTGTCAGAAGCACCCGAATCTAGAATGCATCTTTCTTGAAATATTCCTCAAATGGCTTCAACAATTCATTTGTTGAGGTATTCTCATCAATGGTGGGCACTCCAAGCTTCTGTGTCCATGTCTTGATATCATCCTTCATCTTGGAAGCATGCTCCTCATTTGAATCCATCTCGTCTAGGGCGTGGTTAAGCTTCTCATAAAAAGAGACAAGAGTCCTATCCCATACCTGTGACAAATTCTCGAATGGAGAATCAAATACCTTTCTGTCTACCAACTGAGAATGAGCTTTCCCCATCTCCACCACCAGTGGGTACACTTGATCCCAATGTTCTTTTTTTTTCTCAATTTTATCCCTCGTCATTCAGACCTTGGTGGTTGTCACCCACATGTGCCTGTACAATGAGATCATCTCGAGAAGTAACACTTTCCCTTTTTCCACAATCTTATTCACCCATTTGTCGTTGGCTCATCCCTGCATGGTGAAACCTTGTATCACTCGAATGAACTCCAGATTCAAACTACTAATGGAAGTAACTTCTTGCAATGGAAGAGATGAAGAGGCATTCGGATATATGAAATTTTGCGCGTACAAGGTGAGTGTTCGCACATGATCCTCCAAATTATCACTTTTTTCTTTGTACTCCTGATTCCTCACCAGAAGGCGAGTGGAAGACTCCTTGAACAAATGTGCATCTACCTTGGGAGTTGTTGGGCCTGGGGAAATGGTGCTCATCTCGTAGTCGATCGGGGTCATTTATTCAATGGGCTTGATTACCTTTGGCCTCACTACTTCCACATATTGGTTGCCCAAAGTACCCATGAAGAAGTGTGAAGTTGCTTGCGCGATCTTTCTCTTCCTTCCGCTGACCAATGAGGCTGTAGCTGAGAATTTAGGGACTGTCGCCTGTTGAACTGTGTAGGGCTTCCCTTTGTGATCATTTCTTGTAACCAAGGAAATATCTCGTTCATCTCAGGCTCAGCAACTAGCATGATTGTTGTCTCCTGCTGGAAATGAGAAGCAGCATCTCGTGCAGGAGGAATGGGCTTGATTACCTTTGGCCTCACTACTTCCACATATTGGTTGCCCAAAGTACCCATGAAGAAGTGTGAAGTTGCTTGCGCGATCTTTCTCTTCCTTCCGCTGACCAATGAGGCTGTAGCTGAGAATTTAGGGACTGTCGCCTGTTGAACTGTTTGGGCTTCCTTTGTGATCATTTCTTGTACCCAAGGAAATATCTCGTTCATCTCAGGCTCAGCAACTAGCATGATTGTTGTCTCCTGCTGGAAATGAGAAGCAGCATCTCGTGCAGGAGGAATCGGTGCGACAGTGAAACGTGAGAAGCCTTTAGGACTGTTGAGGGACTGAAAGGTTAATTGGATCACTTTCCCCTAGCTCTACTTCTACCACAGGATCATCTGTCGTTATTACCATTTTGTGCAACCTTTTGTAGTAGGGGAATTCTAGTTCAACGCATTCTTCAGAGTGAACTGAACCGAAAGCTTTCTCCGTGATGTTTAAAGAGGAATGATTTGATGTTTGCCTTTGGAAAGTGGGGAAATTTCCTGATGAAATGAGGGCAGCTCAATCTCTTCCTTCCCTTAACCATTGAGGCTATAGTTGATAATTCAAGGACTGTCACATGTTGAACTGTGTGGGCTTCCTTTGTGATCATTTCTTGTACCCAAGGATATATCTTGTTCATCTCAGGCTCGGCAACTAGCATGACTGTTGTCTCTTTCTCAGAATGAGAAGTAACATCTCGTCCAACAGGAGCCGGTGCGACAGTGAAAGGTGAGGAGCTTTGGAACTACTGAGGGACTGAAAGGTTAACTAGATCACTTTCCCCTAGCTCTACCTCTACCACAGGATCATCTGTTTTTCTTACCTTTTTGCGCAACCTTTTGTAGTAGGGGACTTCTGCTTCCACATGTTCTTCAAAGTGAACTGAGCCGAAAGCTTTCTCCGCGACCTTTGAAGAGGAATGATGGGATGCTTGCCTTTGCAAAGTGAGCAAATTTTAGCCCAATCCGACCACTTGAATGATGGAAAATAGAAAAAAACGAAAATTGGGTCACAAAGCTGGGGTTTTACGCCGTTAAAAATTCAAGGCATGCATGTGTTTACATGTACATGTATCTTGAAGGCACCTCGAAAAGAAGAAGTTTGCAAAAAATCCCACTTCGATTTGTTTGCCGGATTGTGAGATATGAATTTTTTACTATCCCAGGTACGAAGTCACCAAGACAAAAACATGGGCATAGAATCTTGAAAAATACAGATTTTATGAGGTATTTTGCCGCTGCGATCATGAGGAAATGAAAAAAAAATGGGACGAAGAAAGATTTCTTGAGAAATTTCGGTAACATTTCTGGGGTTTTTTGTCCATATGGAGGAGGAGCTCCGAAAAAACTATCTTCTGGTTTTTTAATGCTTCCTAGGGAGGGGCACACTTTTTATCCCCTTGGAACGAGACGAATGGGACAGAAAAATGCGCCTTAGCCCTATGACGACAAATGGCGATCGTGCATTTGTTTGCGGATGAGGGAGAAGAGCTTGTTTTTAGCATCCGGGAGATGAGATTGGGTCATGTGGGAGACCATGTGTGAGCAAAGGGGGAGGGTGCATTTTTCTGTCCCCTTGGAACGGGACGGGAGGGAAAAACAAGTGCGCCTCAGCCCCATGGCGACAAGTGGCAAGTTGAGGTTTCACGGAGCGGGGGCTAGAAAATTGGCAAAAAGGGCTTACTAATACTTCACAGGGTCATGTGATGGGTCCAGGGGCCCAACTGGGCATGGGGCGCATTTTTTTGTCCCCATTATCCCCTTGGAACGGGATGAACTGGACACAAAAGTGCGCCTCGTCCTCATGCTGACACATGGCACTGAAAAAATTGGCTAAGTATGGAAGGTTTACCTTGGGAAGGACCTTAAAGACAAAGTTGTCGTAGCTCCGGGAGGACCTTTTTTATGAACCCTTACATGATTTTGACTCCCAAGAGCCTTCTAAAGATGATGCTATGGGTCTCAAGGTCTGATTCGTCCTGAAACCCCCTCAAAAATAGCCTTCTTTCTCTGGATCACAGTGTGTTTGCAAAAAATGAGTTGCGGAAAGTACCTTGGTGTTCTGAAAAATCTAAAAATATCACTATGTAGGGCACTAAATGAGCTTTCCAATGGTGTCTTGTTTGTCCTCTAACTCATTCCGGGGCTCCCGAAATCATCTTCCGAAGCTCAGGGGCTTTTTTGAAGTGCAAACTCCTTCGCCTTCAAAAACCCATTTTCAATGAACTTGTTCCTAAACCTCCAAATCTTCCCTAAATCTTCCTAAATCACTTGCAATATGATCTTAGATCCTTGATACCACTTCCTGATGAATTTGGGCCTTCAGCTCTGTTCCTAAGGATGTACACCTACCTTAGAAAGGCTAAAAATAGTCATCTCTAAGTCTATAGAAAAATCTGCCTCGAGAGGCACTGTCTCAGCAAAATCTCATGAACTTGTTTTCATCTTTCCAACACATGGGAAAGGTTATTACAACAGACATGAGCACTAAAAGGATTGGAATAAGCTTGACACAAGAGATGAACTGATCCGGAGGAGTGGTCGAGAGGGTTTTTTCAATACAAGGGTAAAGTTGTCATGTTTTCAAGCTGAATTTCGCACTTCCAAAAACACATGACAACAGTTGGCTCTCACTTGAGGACTCATTCAAGATTGAACAAAGTGAGGATAGGATGAGAATGAACTCCAAAATCTCAATACACAACTTGGACCAGTGCCTTTCCATTGGGCTTTACAAAGTTTTTGCTTAAGCAAAGATAAACTAAAAGGAGCACACACACACAACAAAAGGAAAACACAAAACACACAAAAAAGGAAAAACACACACAACGGGAAACGGAAACACACAACCTAAATCACATATGGTACAACGCGGGGCACAATCCATTTTCATTGCTTATACAATTTCAAGCATTGCCCACTGCGGGGCAACCCCAAATGTGTGCAATCGAGGTACACGAGATAGAAAGTGTTTTGGCCGCAAGTTTCTCGGATCCAGAATGGACCGAGCCACAAAGAATCAAACTTCCCATGACTTCCTCAAGTGGCCAAAGGAGAGATAGAGAAGATCCCGGACCAGATGTTACCATTCTAAACAGAGGCAGCCCACTCCCTTCTTCATTATCTCCAAGAGACAAGCAGGTAAATTCCTCTAATTCCTCTAATCAATAACAAAGGAAAACAGGATCAAAAGCTGAAGTAAGTCAACCTTTTGATATTATTGATCATATAAAGAGGACCAAGATTCAGATGTCAAAAGCTGAGTATTTGAGGGCATTTCCTGATTATTTAAATAGGTTGGTAAAATATATACAGAGTAATGGTCCCACTACTTCAACAAATAGTGTTTCACGGGGTATCTTATCTAGTCCAAAGATTACTCCCCCTTCAAATAATACCGCTGCAATTTCTTCTCCTACTACTTATCCTGCTACATCTGAAAAGCTTGAGCCATTTTATGTGTTATTACTTATTAATAGTTATAAATTGAGTAATTGCATTTTAGATTCCGGAGCTTCTGACAATGTGATGCCTGCCAAAGTTGTTGATGGTCTGGGTCTCACGTTGACAAACACCATTGGAAGATGTTAATCAATGGAAAGACAAGTACCTCTTGTCGGGCAGATCAAAGATGCACAAGCAGTACTTGCTTCATTCCCAAGATAAAAGATTAAAGATGACTATCCTTATGGCAGATATTCCAGTATCTTATGGCATGTTGTTAAGCAAGAACTTCTGTAAAGAATTGGGCGGAGAGGTCAAGATGGATTGGTCTTGTGCACACATCCCAATCAAGGGAGTTAATCAAAAGTTGGAGCCTGAAAAGAAATCCAACTATACAATATCAAAATTTTAAGACCCCAGATCACAAATCCTGTTCCAGGAATCAGATCATGGAGTCTACTACCTAGAGTTGAATAAAGAAGGAACCCAACCCGTGATTCCAGAGCCACAACAAACGAATCATCCGGACAATAAGATTTGGACCCTGTCGTTTGATGGTAGTTGTTCGCTTGGATGTAGCGCAGGTGTTGTACTTATTTCTCCAGAAGGAAAGGTACATGCACATTCCTTTAAATTAATGTTTGAAAACACTAACAACACAGCAGAATAAGAAGCATTGTTTTTAGGAATGGGGCAGGGAAAGACAATGGGAATCAAACTCTTACATACAAGGGGGGACGTGGAGTTAATTGTCAAACAGATACATGGTGTCTATCAAGTAAAAAAGGGCAAACTCCGACATTATAGAGACCGGGTCTATTCTGCAACTCTAGATTTTGTAGCTTTCTCAGTATCTTTATATCTCTCGAGATCAAAACTCTAGAGTTGATTCACTTGCGGTTACTGCAGCTCTATTAAATCCAGATCAACCACCTCCATTCTTCAGGCAAGGTGATTATAAAGTTGAAATGGTTTTCCGTCCGAAGGTTCCTGATAATGTCCAACATCGGCAAGTTTTTAATGATGATAAGCAGATTGCTGCCTTTCTCTAGCAACAAGACAACTTCGAAGAGATAAACTACGAGGGAAGCACTTCACCTCCAAGACAGACCACCATAGGTGAAGCGGATTCAAAGATTTCAGGTAGCCAAGAGATCATTTAGCTTAAAGGAAATAAAATTCCTAAAGGTTTAATGTCTCTTGAGGAAAGGTTTGATAAGCATGATAAAATGCTTAAAAAAGATAAATAATGTGAAGAAAGTTTTTCTTCTAATACACAATCATTGAATTTAGGAGTTGATAATGATCCCAAGTTGGTGAATCCGGGTAAGTGTTGTTCAGAGGCAGAAAGAGAAGTTTTTTCAAAGCTTCTTAAGAAATATAAAGATATCTTTGCTTGGTCTTACCAAGATCTGAAGACCTATCAACCTGTTGAAGTGCAGCATTATATCCCTTTAGAAACAGAACAAAAACCCTTCAAACAAAAGTTGCGGCGGCACAATCCAACTATTTAAGGTACTATCTTTGTTGAGATTCAGAAGTTGTTGGATACAAAGATAATTTATCCTATACATCACTCTGAGTGGTTGGCCAACATAGTTCCTATAAGAAAGAAAAGCGGCGAGATTTGATTGTGTGTTGATTTTCGCTATCTCAATCAAGCCTCATTGAAGGACAACTATCCCATCCCCATCATGGATCACACTCTGCAGGTTGTCACTGGATCCGAAATGTTGTCCATGCTTGAAGGTTTCTCAGGTTATAACCAAGTTAAGGTGGCAGAAGAAGATCAATACAAAACAGCATTCATTACACCTTGGGGAACTTTTGCTTAAATGTTGGAGCCGCATTTCAAAGCACTATGGATTTGGCGTTTGCTCATCTCATGGATAAGAGCATAGTAGTTTACCTCGACGATCTGACAATCTTTTCTAAAGAAATAAGCAAGCATATCTCAAATCTCGAAGAAGTCTTCATCGAATTGCCGTAATCATGGGATTTCTTTGAATCCCAAGAAATCTATCTTTGCAGTGACAGAGGGAAAACTGCTAGGGCATATCGTCTCAAAAGAAGGAACTAAGATAAATCCCAAGCGAGTAAAATCCATTCAGACTTTGCCCTTGCCAACATCCAAAAAGGGGGTTCACTCCTCTGGTAAAGTTAATTTTCTCAGAAGATTCATCCCTAACTTTGCTGAATTAACATGTCATATTTCGAATATGATGAAGAAAACATGGGATTTCAAGTGGAGCAGTGAAGGAAACGAAGCATTTCAGAAAATTAAAGAAGCCTTGTCAAAAGCACCAGTCTTGGTTTCACCGGACTTTAGTAAAGAATTCATTTTTTACTGTTATTCCTCAAAACACACAATGTCAGCAATCTTGATGCAGAAGAATCAAGAAGATGTAGAAGCTCTGATTGCTTTCATGAGCATGCCTTTAAAAGCTTACGAGTTGAAATACACTCTAATGGAAAAACATGCATATTGAGTTGTAAAAGCATGTAAGGTGTTCAGGTACTATATTTTTGTCTCACATACAGTGGTCCTGGTTCCAGATACTGCAGTAAAATCTATCCTCACGCAACAAGAGCTAGGGCTATTAAGAGGCACATGGGTGATGAAGGTGCAGGAATATGACTTGGATATAACGCTGGTGTCTCCGGATTTTACCTTGAAATCTGAGACTACCCCATGTTTAAAAAAATTTGTTCTTTTAAAATAACAGGTCTTTTCGTCTTTTTATTGCCAGAAGATGTCTGTACTACGTTAAGATATTCCCAGTGAATCATGAGCCAATTTCGCCAAATACCCAAATGTTGAAACTCATTTTATCCCTCCAAAAAATTGTCTGCTAGACATTATTATTTAATTATTTATTAAATAAATAATGCCTCGTTTGAAATAAATTGTGCACCGGTTGAATCCTGTTGAAGTTTTGCATGCCAGTATTCACACATCTCAATAGGGTTTTCACCAGGAATGAATTCAGAGCTTTGTCTGTGACTTCTGGCAACGTTTTTCGTTTTTATTTATTTCGTTTGCGTTTTTCTTCAGTTTTCCCTGTTGTCTTTCTGTTTAATTCCCCTGGATCCGTTCTTTGTCCTGTATAATCTGTTTAATTCCCTGGAACATCTAGAGATCATTTACGGCCGCTACACCAAAAGGAATCAACCTCAAAAAGCAAACTTTTGATCAAAAAAGATGAAGTCAAGCACAAAAAGCCTCTCCTAGGCAAGTCGCACTGTTTGGAATAAATAGATCTAAGCTGCAATGGGAATTTTGGTAATGGCAAGCAGGCGGGAATTTCTTACGTGCCTTGCAGGGTACTTTTTCCCATTATGTCAAAGTCACTTCAGCTGCAATGGGAATTTTGATAGTGGTAGACAGGTGGGAATTTCTTACCTGCCTTGCAGGTACTTTTTCTCATGAAGTCAAAGTCACTTAAGTTGCAATTGAAATATTAGAGGTGGCAGGTAGTTGGGAATTTCTTACTTGCCTTGTAGGGTCAAAATTCTCATTATAAAATAAAATCACTTAAAGCACCATCGGGAATTTCTTACCTACCTTGCAGGTTAAAAATTCTCATTATGAAAGTCAAATAACTTAAGTGAAAGAGGGGATTTAAAAATTCCAATCAAAGTTGACTTCCTATTTTTAGAAATTACCTTTGCTAAAAAATGCGACCCACCTTGGGTGAATAACAATGCATTTAATAATATTTATTAATGGTTTATTCAACCAATTTTGGTGCCATAAATAGAAGGAAAGTCAATGCAAGTGGAAGAGCTAAGGAGAAGTCAAGGATGCATGCAATAAATAAATAAAATAAATTTATTTAAAAGCAACAAGCATCATGCATAATCAAGCGCCCAATTTGAGTGGATAAACGTGATTGTTTATTAATTAAATTGCTAGATATAGGAAGGGAAATTATTAAAAGTAGTATGCTGAGGATTATTAAAGCATGGGCTGGCATAATAAAGAGGCAATTATTTATTTTTGCTAAGGATTGTAGCCTAGACAGGTTTTGGCGCCAAAAAAAGGAGGTTTTTGCATCAAAAGGTGTTTTTCATTGCCAGGGAGCTTCAAGGTTTGGTGCCTAGGATTGGAATGGCTTGATTCTTGCTATGATACTTATATGCATGTTGGTATAAATGCTCTGGTGAATTAAATAATATTTTTTCTTACATTGCATGCAAGCAAAACCTCAAATTTTAGGGCAGCAGGCTTTATATGCAGATTTTGGTGATAAAAATCAAGTATTCGTGCCATGGACTCCATCTTTGTCTGAATTAATAGCAGGTATTCATCACAAGTGCTCATATAAGTAAAAGGGAGTTCAAAATCAATGTCAGGTACATTGAATATATCTTCCGAATCTGAAGAAATTGTCAGATCTAAACAAATTGATCCAATTGCAAGGGATTCCAACATAATTAAAAGAAAAAGAGCTCAAACAAAGATTGTTCCAGCCATGATGAAGCATGACGAAAGAAAAGGATCAGCAAAATCATGCATACCTTCCAGATTTGCTGAAGTCAATGATACAGACATAGGCCCTGAACCTATTACCGATTTAATTGACAAATCCAAATCTCAGAATTGCAAAGGCTTCCGGCAAAAAAATCATCCTCTTGTTTTTAATGTAGCCCGTGTAGAAGTCAGTCATGAAAAATTCCTTCCAATCTTGTGCATGTGCTCCCAATCTTTCAGTTGAAGCCTTCATTGAATTTACTTGTATTTGCATTCACCCAAAGTGCTTTCCAGAATTTAAAATTGCTCATATGCAATTAAAAAATAAAAATCATGAGTTTGGTCTGAATTATTTACGGCAAACATTGCACTAGTGCATGTACTAGAGAAGAACTGCAAAAGCTTCAAGGATAAGAGGGAAGACAAGTCAGAGGCAATACCCGCAAGCAAATCACAGTTAGCTACTTCCAGATCCAGTTTGGTAAAAATCGAAAGCAAAAGAGTCAACCGCATGCAAAATATGGAAAAAGAACAAGACTGGAAGTGTTGCAACTTTATTCTAATTTATTTTCCTCTTTCTTCTTTCTCTTATTTTTTTCGACAGAGTAATTGAGCAATCAATTAAATTATAAAACTTAAGTGATTGGTTTAAAAGTCGTTACTTAAAGAAGTTAATTACTTGGAAATAGGTGGCAGACATGCAAAATAAAGGTTCTATTTTTCAGTTATAAATCATGCATGTCATGCAAAGAGGAATTTCCAGGAGGAAGATTGCCAACTGTTACTCGTTTTCTATAACTTCTGCATGCGAGATTTCATTTAAAGCTTCCTATTGTAATTGCCCTCTATATACACTATGAATAGAGGAAGAACCTATGGGTTAAAGGAGCAGAATTTGTAATCAGCATTCTTGTGTTCCAAACTTTGAGTTGACACCCTTGATAGCTTTCAGCAAGCAGAGGAATAGAGAAGAGGCAGATTTCTGGAGAACTTTGTGTCAACGGTGCATTTGTTTCTTATTTCTTTTTAGATCTCTACACAAACTTTGTGTTGTCTTAGATCTAGATCTGAAACTTTCATTTGCTTCAAATTCTACATTTCAAGATCTATTTGTTTCGTCTATGTGAATGTGACCAGCTCTGTCAACTATTGGTTAGGTTGCACATCTCCTTTCCTTCTTCTCGTATTTAATTATTTCCCTTTCCTGCACATATTGCTTACACTATGGTACATGAGCTACACAGTTAAAGTAAAACCAACAGATAGATATTAGAAAATATAATTGACAAAATCTTATACGGAAGCCTCACCGGTAAATGAGGAAGATTTATCTCATGACTACCTAGGTTTTCAGTTGTGTAGAAAATTTAGCAAACACCAGCCTCTGGAATGATGTCTTCCCTTGGGAGGAAAGTAGGCCTAGTGTGAATTGATCCATGAGATGAAGACAACTTTGGGCTGCCTTGAATTGTTAACCCCGGATGAAAGTTTGCCCTATGCTTCATTTTGATAGATCTTGGCTGAATGAATGTTTCTTTAGGGTTAGGGCTTTTTCCTAACTCCATGGTGTTTGCCCAAATCAACTGTCTTGCCCTTTAATGAGTACTATCGATCTTGAAGCCTCTTGGGAACTTTGTCCTAGTGGGCTAATGGTTAGACTCTTCAAACAACTAATTGACGCGTTTCTTCTTCTCAGATCTTTTGATAACATATGCTCACCCTTTGATCACCGTCTTGCAAATATACACTTCAGGATGGGAAGATCGATGCCCTGATACCAGTTCTAATGTCCCCTTTCCGAGCTCTAACTGAAAACAAAGGAAAATACCGCAAACCCTAATAGATAGTAAACTGAATTTTCCAAGATACAGTCAGACTGAAAATCTAGATGACAAGCAATGAACAACAGTCTGATTTTTATAACATTGACAAGGAGAATGTCAATAGTTACCTTCAAAGCCAGTTGCATCATTGAAGAGCCATTTCAAAACATGTAGGGACACTTAGAAATCATTGGTATACTTAACCAATATTAATCAAGAAATCAGTCTTCATTACATCCTTACGGCAACTGAAAATTGTTTAATTAAATGGGTAGAAGCCATTCCAATAAAGAAGTGTCACTTACGCAGAAGTGGCTGGAAATGAATGATTCCAAGCCCAAAATATTGAACTCCAAATATAGATTTGGCAGATGCTAAGTAAATATAATAGCATACAATGATGGCTGAGTTGGATGTCTGACTGTGCCATCAAAATCCCCTAAATTCTCCTACAAGGAGGGTCGCTCCAGCCTAGGAGAGGGGCTGAAAATCACTATCCAGAAGGGAATGGCTAGGCTGAAAATCAAGCAAAAATCAATCTTCTTGAAGCTCTTTGGAAACTCCAAAATGTAAAATTCTCAATGAATTGAAGAGTTTTCGTTCTTTAATCAAACAAGGAAGGTTTTCATCCTCCTTGTTGGCCATACCAAAGGATTTTCGCCCCTAAGTAGTAGTTTAGGAATCAGCCCAAAAACCATGCAATGCTAATTTTAGACAAGATGATGACGATGATGCACAAATGAGCCAAGCGGCCCCTCTTTATACCTTGTTGTGGCGCCAAAACCAATTATAATGCTTCCAAACTAGGACTGACCTCATAAGAATGCTTCTCTTCTATTTTTCCTTTGGCTTTTCATCTTCTTAACCTAGCCGTGCCGACTTTATATGGAAACCTGCTAAAGAAGAATGCAATGCTCATGAAAATAACTGAAAAACATGACAATTACTTCCCTTGCTCACTTCTTTCTTGGCCACGAGAAGTGGAATGGGCTTGAAGTCTTCCAATCAAACTAGTTTGGAAAAGGGGACATTATAGTACCAGTCAGGAACCAACTTCAGATTGCTGCACTGGGGTTTCAAGTAAAATTGGGGTTAATGCGTTGGGGTTCATTTGATCAGCTGAGCCTGATTTGTGCAAATTGAAGTGGCTATTGTGGCCTTGACTTCCAGCTGCAACCTTACTTCAAGCTTCATTCAGATTGTGATCCCTATGTTCATTGTTTGTTGCTCATTACTGCATGTAATTATTTTAGAGCGGTTTATCCAAGTAAGTTTTGTCTTTTGGCTTGGTGATGCAAAATAAATGTAAGAATTTTATTACAGCATTCAATTATTGTTTAGATTGCTTCACTATTAGATTTTTTGTACGCTTTCATCTCAATATATTAAGGCTTTCATTGAAGTTTCAATATCAATATTGCATGTGGGATGTTTTAGTATTTGTTTGATATCCAATATTAAAAAGGAATCACGGAGAACTTTAGAGTTGATAGATTATCAAGAAAGGGACATTACATAGAAGATGATTGTCTTTAAGCTAAGTTGCCGAAACGGCAAGCAAGGGCCTCGGAAGCGGGTACGGGAGCGGGAGCGGCGTGGGAGTGGGCAGGGAGCGGCTAGAGGCCTGCAGAAATAGCCGGGTACGGCCTGTACCGTACCCGACCGTTTCTGCAGGCTTCTGGCTGCTCTCTGCCCGCTCCCAATAGCAAAAAACACATTTTCCAACACATAAAATTCCTGACAAACAAAAGCTCAAAGATTTTTTTTTTCAAATTTCTTACAGGGACTGAGTTGTAGCAATAGCTTTGAAAATTACAAATTGCAAGTTGAAGAAAATTCTACTTCGCGAGCATCTAAGGAAATAGCTATATTTTAGTTAATCCATATCCCAAAATATAAACTCCCTCTTATTCTTAATAAATTACATCTAGAGCATTGTCAATGATTATAAATACGAATGAACTTAAGTTAATAGAATGTATGCAAATGTTGTAAGACAGAAATTAAATCGCTGTCCAAAAGTGACCAAAGTTGGTAAAATGGGACACAAAAGCGTATCAAGTTACAACACATAAGTGCTAGCATGAAAGTACATCTATAATGCAATAGTGGTGGTGGGCAAGCCATAGAAGGTGTATGTAGTATTTATCGTCAACCTTTCTGCCATTGCACAACATGCATGATGCAACATGTATCCTAGCTTGTTTGTTGTGGTTATTCACTTATTTTAATTTAGCTTATAACTTGTCTTTTATGTTGTTTTTCATATACATAATATGTGGTTTATAATTAAATTCCTATTTAGAAGGCTGAGATTTATATATTTTTTAATTTTTATATAGTTTTTGTACTGCCGTATCCTACACCGTATCCAGGGTCAAATTTTTTTTGCCGTTTCTGCGTATCGGATACCCCACTCCCGCTCCCATATCCAAAACGTTTCGGCTACTTAGTCTTCAAGTTATCATGGAGACAAGAGAGAGTGGGAAAGTGATGGTACAAGAATGTTCTCAAGAGGACGTGCATGAGGGAGTTCATTTGCAGCAGCCAGAGGTGGGATAGAAGACTCTCACAAGGGCAAGCGGAAGAGATTGGCAAAAGAAAGAATGTTACTCATGTGGCATAGAAGTAATGAAAGTAATTATGGAGCTATTAATTACCATAATGTTATTGATATATGTGCAGATCCAACAATACAGATTTAAAGGAAGGTGAAAATGTGTTGTTCAATGCATCAAACTCTTGTACATAAACAACTCGTAAATGATATCTTTGTGGAAGAGGGTATAGAGGTCGAACTTGAAGAAGAAGAATCTTCTTCCTTTGAGGAAGATATACAAGAAAAAGATGAGAAACAAGATAATGGCTATGAGCAGCCATGTGCTGTACTTGTCCAAGTGAAGAAAGGTAAAGAAGCATCATTGATTGATGATAGGAATGACGTTGAGATGTTGCCTTTTCCAGGAGTTCAAGTGGGGCAAGAAGATGCTGTTGTAGCAGCTGTTAGCAAGATGGTTGACGAGATTATGACAATAGTAGTGTGTTATCTTCAAAATATTATGAAGGCCATAGAAAGAGGGCAACAAATTGCTTCAGTAAAAGGGTTTCTGTAAGAGCACATGCAAGTGGGATTACATTTTCAGCATTTGTAAGGAGAGAAAACTCTCATAATGGACCATTGAAAGGGTTTGCAAGAAGGACACTTTGTCCATAGGATAGCAGTGGATGAAGAAAGGTATGCATGTTCAGTCTTCAGCTTGAGAAAAGGGTAGATAAAGAATTCATAGAAGACAAGTTTCATAGATTGTTTGTAGAATTTTATCCAAAAGGCCTTTGGACAAAGAAAGAGGAATGCTCTAATCCATTTGTCATAAAGGAAAATAGTGAGATAGAGGTATTAGATATGCTTCTACTAAGAGAAATAAAGTACGTTCCTATTGTTATACTTGTGGCGGCAGCCCACAAAGGATTTGAAGATGGTACTCTTATGAGTCAAATATGCGACAGTTTTCATATTGGAAGAGAGGGTGAAAGTTTGTTTGCACATGTTATGTATGTGATTGACAAGGGAGATGAAGAAATGAGGTAGCAATCAACCTAGAGTTGATATAAGGGAGTTGAGATTAGAAGGAGAAGAGAATGAGATGGAGTAGTTGATGCTCTTTTCATCCAAAGCATGTGTAGTAGAGGATGATGTTACAGCTGAAACATATCTCTTAGACTATATGAAGATGGAAGAAAAGGATGTGCAAGTGAGGGGACACGATGCTTTGCAAGAAGCGTTGAGTGAACAAGAGGAGAGCAGTATTGCAGCAGAGATGCAATTGCCGAATGACGAGGTTGAAAAGATGCTTCTACAAGCATTAGAAGCACATGGTGGAGATGATGAAGAGAGGCTAGTTGGGACAGTGGTGTCCCCAGATTTCACCCTGAAATCTGAGACTACCCCATGTTAAAAAATTTCGTTCTTTTAAAATAATTGGTCGTTTTGTGTGTTAATTGCCAGAAAGTGTTTGTATTGTGTCAAGATATTCCCAGAGAGTCATATTAGCCAATTTCGCCAAATACTCAGATGCCTGAAATCGTTATATTCTGTTGTTGGGGTTTACCTGAGGAAAACTTTTGTTTAATTATTCTGAGCCCCGTTTGAGACAAATTGTGCTCCGGTTTAACCCTGTTGTGGTCTTATATGTCAATATTCCCATATACTAGTAGGGTTTTAACCATGAATGAAACCTGGGCTTTATCTGTGACTTCAGACAACGTTTTGCGTTTTTGGTGTTTTTCTGTTTTGTTTAAAGTGAAATTTCTCTAGGTCAATTCCTTTACCGGTTTAGTCTGGTTTCTTGCCTGGAGTATTTGGAGATCATCTATGGACGTTATGCCAGAAGGAATTTGCCACAAGAGGTCTGGTTCTCTTTGAAAAGACGAAGTCATGCACGGAAAAGCTTCTTCTGGTCAAGTCGCATTTTTGGGAAAAGAAGGTTTTAAGTTACAATGAGATTTTTGGTAGCAGCAGGCAGGTGGGAATTTTGTACTTGCCTAACAGGGTACTTTTCCCATGGGGGCAAAGCCACTTAAGTCATGATGGGATTATTAGAGGTAGCAGGTAGGCTAGAATTTCGTACCTGTCTTGCAGGGTGAAAATTCCCATTGTGAAATAAAAGAAAATCACTTAAACCATTGATGGGAATTTCTTACCTGCCTTGCAGGGTAAAAAATTCCATTATGAAAGTCAAACAACTTAAGTGGATCATGGAATTTTTGGAGCTGCGGTGCAGAGTGAATAATCCCATTAGAAATTGACTTTTAAAAATAGAATTCACCCTTGCCAAAAAGTGTGACCCACCTTGGGTGAATAATAATGCATTTAATAATATTTATTCACCCAATTTTGGTGCCTAAGCATGAGGAAAAGCCAATGCATGATGAAAGGATAAAGAAGATTGGAATTAGAATTCTAAAATTAAATAAATTTAATTTATTTAATGCAGCCCCCGCTCATGCAAAAAAGTGCGACCCATATTGAGGAGAAATAATACTTTTTAAAGTATTAATTAATGAAATTAATTCCTATTTTTGGTGCATAAGGTCAAAACACACTGTGAAGTCAATGTGGACTGGAAGTAGAAAACTAAAATTAAATAAATTTAATTTATTTAATGGCAGCCATGAGCATGCACAAAATAGGCGCCCAAATTGAAAAGAAAAGTATGTTAATTAATTAATTAATTGCCAGGAATAGGAGAGGCAATTATTAATTATAGAATGGTGAAGATTATATAAGAATGGGCTGCCATAATGTTGAATTAATTAATTCTTCAACAAGGAAGTGCAGCCCAGGCAAAATTTTGGCGCCCAATTAAGGAGGAATTTTGCACAGAAGAAGGTGTTTTTACTGCTGGAAGGCTTTAAAGTTTGGTGCCTAGGTTTGAAGAAGCTTGAATTAAGTCTGATTTATTGTTTGCATAGTGATATAGGTGCTAAGGTGAAGTTGACAAAATTCATGCTTGCTTTGCATGCAAACAAAACATCAAATTTTGGGGCAGTAGACTTGATATATGCAGATTTTTATAATTAAAATGAAGTGTTCATGTTCCGGTTGCCATCTTTGTCTAAATTAATTGTAGGAATTCATTACAGGTGCTTTTATAAGAGAAAGGGAGCTTCAATTAATGTCCAATACATTGAACATATCCTTCGAATCTGAAGAAATCTCCAGATCTGCACCGGTTGTAAAGAATTCCAACTAAATAAAAAGAAAAAGAATTGCTCAGCGATGGCAAAACGGGATGAACGAGAAGATTAGCAGAATCATGCATAGATCCAAATCCAGAACTAGATTCAGATCCAGATCCAGATCCATAATTGCAAAGGCTTCATCCTCTTGTTTTGAATGCAACCCGTGAAGAAGTCAGTGCATGGAGAATTCCTTCAAGGACCTTGTGCATGTTCTCGCAATCTTCCAGTTGAAGCCTTCATTGAATTTGCATTCACTCGGAAGTGCTTTCTAGAATTTTTAATTACTCGTATGCAATTAAAAATAAAAATGATGAGTTATTTATGGCAAACATTGTTCTGATGCATGTACTGAAGAAGAACTGCAAAAGCTTCAAGGGTACGAGGGAATACATGTCAAAGACAATACCCGCAAGCAAATCACAGTCACTTGCTTCCAGATCCAGTCGCTTCCAGATCTAGCTGCTTCCAGATCTAGTTTGGTGAGAATCAAAGGCAAAAGAATCAGCTGCATGCAGAATATGAAAAAGGACAAGACTACAGCTTGCCTCTTTCTTCTTCTTTTTCTTATTTCCTCCGACAAAGTAATTGTGCGATCAATTAAATTATGAAACTTAAGTGATTGGTTTAAAATCCATTACTTGAAGAAGTCAACTACTTGGAAATAGGTGGTAGACATGCAAAATAGAAGGTTCTATGTTTCAGTTGCAAATCATGCATGTCATGCAAAGAGGAATTTCAAGAGGGAGATTCCCAGTTGTTTCCTTTCCAACTTCCACATGTTGCCAGTTCAACTAAAAGCTTCCTATTTGTAATTTTCCCTCTACGTACTATAAGTAGAGGAAGAACCTACAGGTTAATGGATTAGAATTTGTAAGCAACATTCTTGTGTTCTAGACTTTGTGCTGAAACTCCTGATAGCTATTTGAAGCAAAGGAATAGAAATGAGCAGATTTTCGGAGAACTTTGTGTCACGGTGCATTTTGTTTCTAAGTTTTTGTCTTAGATTTACTTATAAACTGTGTTATTTTAGATGTAGATCTGAAAGCTGCCTTTGCTTATAATTCTGTGTGTTAATATCTATTGGTTCTGTCTATGTGCATGCAATCAACTCTGTTATCTATTGATTGGGTTGCACATCTTCCCTCGTTCGTTCTTGTGTTTATATTATTTCTTTCTTCATCAGTTTTTTCTTTTCTTTAAACAACTGCTTACTTGCTGCAAAACTATACAGCTATGGTTCATGAGTTGCATGGTTAAAGTAAAACCCCCAAATAGATACTAGCATATTTAATTGACAAATCTTACAGGCGATTCTCACCGGTAAATGAGGGAGATTTATCTCATGACTGCCTAGGTTTTCAACTATGTAGAAAATCTAGCCAACACCCTATCTAAACAAAGGGGGGAAACGACCCTATCTATATAACTAACTCGGTGGGGGAATTCCTATCCAAAGTAGCCCCCTCATCTGAGCCATGTATAGATCCTCCCGAGCAAAACTGGAACTAGTTAGTCGAATTGAATCCACACCGGAGTATCTCCCCAAAGATCAGATAGGGGGAGCTACTTTAGGTCAAGGCGCTGCCGAGTGAGAGAGAGTTGGTCGGGATACCATATAGTGCAGATGTCTTCGAACAGGTTGAGTTATACCCAATAGATAGAGTTCCGAGAAAAGTGGTATGTTGTTGCTGAGTGAAGGCACTCTATGTGCTAGTGGTATCCCCGGATTGCTGAGTCCACGAACTATTGTGGAGAGATTGGCATACCCACTGGGTCCAGACGCCCTATAGATTATGTAGTGGTGTCGGCCAGTGACAGAACTAACTAGCAATGCGACCTACCTGTCTAGTTCAAAATATATGGACACCAACGACTAGCTATAACGAGTTTGTTTATCAAGAATTGGTCTATGCCTCGACCTCAAACCCATCCCATCTATTCTATAGCCTAGCCGACCACCAAGGTTAGGTTGATGCCTCCAGTTCATTGGTGCATCTATATCTGAACTCTACCCAACCTAAACCTAAAGTGCCCAAACCTAAAGCTAAAGCAAGGGGGTTCCTAGTGCGTCAAGCAAGGGCTATTGTTGTTGAAGCCAAGGGGAGAGGGGGAGATAGCGGGATATGATACCCTCGACCGACTATAGCCTCTAATTAGAACGATACCCTATAATTAGATTTTCTCATAGTAGAGGGGGGAGTGCCCTCTATCTGAGGGAATGCCATAGAGAGAGATCAGGGGGTCAGGAGCGATAACGGAAGCAGAAGTTCAGATGGATTGGGCAATCTCGAAACTGCACGTGCACAGATTAAGCATCCATAGTATCTGCGGGACGAGGATAAACGAGTTATACAGCATGAGCAAATATATAGGGTGGTTGCAGCACAACCCTCAATTAGTATTTGCGCTTCATTACAAGCAGAATCCCGATCCGTCGTACAATTACTACTAGAGTCGCTCGTCGTGAACATCGAGCATCTAATCTATATATGGGGGCAGGGGCGAGCTGAAGATTCCACTCTTCAAGATAGCGAGATTCAAGTCGGTACCCTTGCTCAAACCCTGTGAGACCTATTGCATTCCACTCTCGAAATGGGGGACAGGATTCGTGGAACAATTTCTGGCAAAGACTATTACAGCCATATCAAGTGTTGATGCATCTAAGACATTCAGACTTCAATAGGGAGCCTGGTGAAGAAGACGGGGACAGGGGGCTGAAAAATGATGGCCCCAACTAAATCTAATAAAGCGAAGGGCCCATACCATATATATAGATAGATATGGGGCACTCCACGCGTATACCACTTTCCAACATTTCCAATCTCAATCGAGACCATTACTACCGACTATTAAATGATATAAGGGCCCCCCTCCATAGTTCAAATTTCTAGATAGGGTGGGGGAGGAGAAGGGAGAGGTGCCCGAGAGAATCAGATGAAATAGAAGGGGCAAATGGAGTGTGGATGGGGGAATCCAATCAATCATATTAGCGCGGTCGCACTGGGTCGATGGATACCAATAGGGTTGGGGATGTCAAGGAAGGGATGGGGGGCCCCTTCCGCTTGATATAGATATAGAACCCCACCCCCCAGCCCAGCCTAAGACTATCTACTATGATGTCGGTACTAGTCTCTATCTTTCCACGCCCACTATCTCTCTGTGCCGCCCGCTAGTCGTACGCCCTATGATTGATGCTCGGCATACACATGCCATGATGATTCTAATATGAAACATGATTCCGCATCACATCCTAGAATGATTCTAATACGATGGACGAGCGCCAACTCAGAGTTCAGATAGAGATATAGAGAGAGATAGAGAAAGAGAGATACCGAGAGAGAGATATAGAGTTCGGATAGTCTCATTCAGATAGAGGGGCGGACGAGACCCTAAAGGTTCTCAAGCTCATTCTTCGGGCGAGTGCTTCGCTACACTCACTCCTCGATTGATCTCTCCATCGAGTGGTTCGCTCCGCTCCGTTACGCTATGCTCACCCCTCACCCTCCAGATAGAGAGATTGAGGGCCAAGCCGAGAGATACAGAGTTCAGGGGGGGCAGGCCCCTCTATATAGATCTGGCAGACAGAGAGATTGGGGGCCCTCCAGAGAGAGAGCCTAGAGATATAGAGTCCAAGGGGGGCGAGAGTCAAACCCATATCTCCCTCATCCGAGCTTAAGACTCTAGCGACGGGGGGTGAAATTGGCAAGCATCCCTTTGGGAGATCTCATAATCGATCACTATTGTAGCTCCACTACCTTGAACTATAGATATGGTCGACCCCATCCCCATAGAATCTATAGGGTAGGGGAGGACCATCTCAGAATCTTAGGCCTATAGATGGCAATTGAAACTCGTTGGGGGCCCTATATACATATCCGTATGGGCCAACGGGAGATGAGCCAACGAGAGAGGACTCTAGGGTTGGGTCGAGGGTGGCTATATAGTGATAGTGATAGTGACAGTGAGAGTGATAGTGGGCCTCCCCCGACGAGCCATCCTATCTATATATGGGGCGAAGGGTACTAGTTCTAGTTTTCTGGGAAGGATCTATATAGAAAGAACTGGGGGGAGGGCAGTTATGGCTTCTGTAAAGTCAGTTGGCACTCCCCCGCCCTTCTCTCTCTATTTGGTGGTCAGCCCGAATGCGTGCGCCACTATATCTATTCATATATACCCCCCTCCCTATAGTTCTATCCACTTCCCACAGTATATAGTTTCCATATAGTTAAGAACTAGAACTATATAGAGGGGGTGGCCAAAAAAACTAGACCATACCATATATATATATATAGAGATGGAGGGAAGGGGGCCAAAGAAACCTCTTCACTCTACTTACAGGGCTTGGGGGAACCCCTATATAGAAATAGTAGTACCCCCTATCCCTTCCCTATCTATATATGGGGCCATCTCTCTATATCTACTTGTATATATATCTCTCCCGGGCATATACTAACTTGCCTCATGTCGTCAACGCCCTATCTGTCCGTGACACTTGTATTACATATAGAAGAGAATAGAGACACAGACTAAGAGCAGAGCAGAGCCCTATCTCTATAGAGTAGCGATAGATCTTCCCTCTCCTCTACTCTACTCTAATTTATCTAGCATGCCCATATCTAGATAGAGAGAGCATGCCCATATCTAATCTAGAAAGAGCAGAGCAGAGCCTAGATTCGTAGAGTAGAGGCTCGACAAAGCAGAGCAAAACAGAGCCTATAGATTCTCCGTAAAGGCTCGAAGAGCTAGATGAGCCCTCTATATCTAATATCTAGATAGATCTGTGGGAGAGACCACTATAAAGATATGGCCCTATAGATAGATATGGCCATATCTAGAGATCTATGCCCATAGAGATGGCCTATGGTACGGTATGGCCAATGCCCTATAGATAGATATGGCCATATCTAATCTATAGAGAGAGTTTGGCCCCTATAGAGAGATATGGCCCATAGAGATGGTATGGCCAATGCTTTAAAGAGCATAGAGATCTAGCCACTCCTCTACCTCTAGTGTATCTAGCATGGCCATAGAGATCTAGCTATCTCGAGTACGGCCCATATCTAGAGAGTAGAGAGTATCTATATAGGGGTCGGGCATACTGGATATAGTCACTTCCATAGAGTTTATAATCCGGCATGGACTGCATCACTCTAGATAGCATAGCGGACGACAAGCGGTTCTCATCTCATAACCAATCCCATAAACAGATAGATTGATCCAAGTTGAGGCAGACTCGATTTGGAAAAGAGGGCCTACCATTGTCAGGATTGATTCTAGATAGGGATACCTCCCCGAATAGATAGATAGAGGGACGGGGAGTGCCTCATATAGTTATAAGATAGGGGGACCTCCTCCCTCGGCCTCCTCTAATTGGCACGGAATGTCCTATCCCTATATAAAGAGATGGGAGATGGAACAAGGCACTCACCAGAGCATGACACCAGCCAGATGATAGCGCAACAGCCAAATCCTACGAACCAGATGAACGAGCAGATATTTGAACTGCAGCAGCAATAAAGTATCCATTCAGTAACAAATCCCTATTCTTGTACCTTTATGAATCGAGACCCGGTCTATAAATTCTATTGGATCACCATGGGGACTTGGTTGCCAGTTCCGTCTGACAAACTACCGTTCCCTTGTGCCAATTCTACACCACTGGAGTTGATAGAACTAGAACTAGAACTCTATAGAGGGGGAGGGGGAGGCCAATGCCCTCTATATAGATGGGAACTCTATATATTACCAAAAAAACTATATACAGACGGCCCCTATCTATATAGAGATCTATATGTATGGGGCTCTGTTGTCTCATAGTCGGGGTTGCTCAGCCCACCCTTTCTATCTGATCCATATATCTGCCATCAGCGATAGATAAGATAACAGATGGCTTTTCTTATCTAGATGCCCGACTAGAGACTATGGGCCCCTTCTCTATATGGGAATAGGGACAATATAATATAGATAGGGGTGTCGACTCTCCTCTCTATAAGATATAGCCGCTTAGTTTGAGATATAGCCACTTGGTTCAGATCAGATTTCTAGCCAGCCTGGTCGCCCCATACCATATATATAGAATAGTCGGGTTGGATTTTAAAGGCCTCTATCTACGTCTATAGATAAAGTGGAGATATTAATCCCTATCTATATATTAGTTTAGCCCAGCACATATAGATGGTGAATCGACTCGACCCTTTGCCTTGATGGTGAGATAGACGCAGAGTCATATCATATATAGTTTAGATAGGGGCCCTCGGCCTCCCCAGATAGAACTATAGGCTAGTGAATAGACCCATTGACCATATTCTATATAGGGTACTAGTGAATAAACCATTGATGCTAGTGAATAAACCTAATTCCTATCTAAATATGGCCAAGAAAATTCTATATTGTGCCAAGAAAACCATATACACCCCTCCCCTGTATAGATTTCTAGTTCTAGTTCCCTGTAATGTCCCTTTTCTCCAATTTAATAGCATAATTGGATTTGTGGGCAATTTCTTCTCCATGAAATGAAAACAAAAAGCAAGGAGAAGACTTATAATCAGTTTTTTTTTTGTTTTATGATGGTTTTTAGTAAGTTAAATGATATTATATGGGTCGCCATAGAGAAATAAGAAGACTAAAGGGTCGGCCATGCTTAAGAGGTTTTGGCGCCAAGATTGGAGGAAAAGTATAAATAGGTGTTATGGGATTCATTTGGGAGATATGAACTTGTATTTGAAATTCAGAATTCTCTTCACTTGAACTTGTATTTGAATTTAGAAACTTGTATTTGAAATTCAGAATTTGAGATTTTTCTCTCATTCTCTTCACTTGGGACGAAATCCCCTTGTGAGGTCCATTGTGACTAAAAACAATTTATAATTACATATTATTATTATATTGAAGATCAAATTGTGCCAAATCTGATTTATGTCATTTATTCTAAAAAGTGTGACTTGTTTTAGTAAGATTTCTGAATTATTGGATTATAAAATTAATATTCCAAGTCGACTTGCATTATAAAGGCCAAATCTGCATTCGCACGAATTTCTATGCATATTTAATGGTCAAATCGAATTATTTATGGCTGCAGTGATTTCCAGATTTAAATAATTATTTCAGCAGTGCATTTTGCACAAATCAAATCAATTTGGGCATAAGGGATATCAAAATCAGTAAATAATCATTCCCATGTATTCATTGATGATTATAGAAGACTTTCTGCACATTTTTCGAAGGGTTTCGGTTCACTGTAATTAAATTACAGTCTGCTGAAAATTAATTCCAGAATTCTGACTATTTTGATAAAACCCTCAAAAAGGGTCATTACATTTCCATATATATAGAGGGGCCCATATATATAGGCCCATATAGAGAGAGGGGTTAGTTGGCATGTATAGAGCCCCCCCCCCTTAATAAATCATATCTATGTGAGCCCCTCAATATAAAATAGAATAAATGGTAGTCAACGACCAGACATAGATTCTAAATAACCAGAGGGACCACCGCTTTCGGGTTACCCCCCCGAGCTTCCTGATGCATAGGGATCCAAAATGACTCTACTTCATCAGATCAACCAGCACCAAAGAAGGAAAATGAAGAAACAAAGGTTTTGTGTTTACGTTAACAGAACCGCCCCTCTGTGCAGATTGGCGGTTACAAAACCGCCGCCTAGCCAGGGTGGTGGTCCTAAGGACCGCCGGTCTGCATTGGGCAGCAGTCCTGGCTCTTCTGGACAGAAAAATTAAATTCGAAACGAACAATCACAGAATTAGAAAGGTTGTTTGTGTCTCTTCTCCTCAAAGACCTTTCCCATCCTCCAATGCACGGGAGGACATGAGAAGGGCTATAAATACATGTAGGAAGGAGAGTTTTTTATTATCGAAGCATGAAAGCAAGTGAGCAAAAAATTCTTAGTGCTGGAATTGTGTTTGTAGAAGGAAGGAGTGTTAATGGAGAGCAAGCAAGTAATTGGGAGGAAGTGTGAGATATTACCTACTTTTCTTTCATACTTATTGTAAATTTTGTACTTCTTATTTGAATTGGCCAATAAAAGTGGGAAGAAAGAGAATTTTCCCTTCCCGACTGGTTTTCCTCCTTTGGAGGTTTCCAGAATAAAAATTGTTGGTATTCATGAGTTTAGATTCTTCCCTTTCCTGCAATTGTTGATTAAACTCATTCACTAAGCTATCTCTGTCATTTTCTAATCGAAAGTAGAATAATAGCATTTAATTGTGGTTCTGTGAACAATTCCAAAGTAGAGAGTTTACAGATCACTTCCCCCTATCCCTATCCCTATCCCTCTAAATTGGAAGGGGAAGGGGTTCCAGATAGATGAGTTATATGTTGGGGGGACATATACATATACATTATCTCCACTAGAAGATAGAGATAAGTCTTCATTTGGTGTGAAGGCAGTTAGAAATATATTAGGCAAGATAGCAAGTCGAATCATCTAAGGGAGATAGAGTTTGTGTATGAAGATTTGTTAGGGAGGTGTATGTGTTAGACAAGCGTAGACAAGGCAGGGGAGGTAGGTTAGGTGGTCAAGAACAGAGACTATGTAAGGTTGCAGAGATAGCAAATTATGAAGAAGAAAAGTTGTTGGGCATGAATCTATGTCCCATCCTACTTCCCAAAACCAAGAATGAAGGAGTTCTTACTGGTATGATTACTTGATATAATAAACATGCTCAATTGTCTATGATCTCACTTTCTATCTAACCGTAACATGTTGTTTCTTCATGATTTCATAAAAACAAATGTGTTATAAGAGGATGAAGGCGTTTATGTGTATGATGACGATCTAGGAACATGCATGGTAATAAATGCAGAGCCCGTGAACCCATGATTAAGCCTTTAGCAAGTCAAACTGATAAAACATTCTACAATTACACCTCTCAAGCACTGCCAAAACCCTAACACAGGATTTGCAAAAACTTTGTCATATCAAGTGAAAATGGAGGAGTTAAAACCTAAAAATTGGAACATATGATCTTGATAGACCCCTAAAGATAATACAAAAGGAATTTTGTCAATTTGATATCACATGTGCCAGTTCTTGATGACAGTCTTAGACTGAGACAAAAATACAGTGAAGAGGGCTAATTTGAAGAGTGAGATCTTAGTGTTGGACAGAATTAGCAAAGAATTATTGAATGAAACTTTGAGAGCTTCTAAAACACAATAAAAGGTATCAAAAAATGTTCTTAGTTTACTGAGAAACTTAAAATTTGGCATTTTATAAGCGAAACTCAGTGTGAACTTTGTAAATTGTCCAAACCCAGTTTTGGGTTAGCGAGCATAACTTTTGCAATGAGTTTCCAATTGACACAAAATTTGGACTGTAGAATGTTGACACTATTTTGCAAGTGGGTTTTTAAGCATTTTGCCATCAGAGGAGGAGCTTTGGTGATATTTTTAATGCAATCTCAGTCGGACTGTCCTAGAGGTTTGTAATGTTGTCTTGAGAGAAAAATTGTAACTACAAGAGTTTTATGATCTGGGTATCCTCCAAATTTTGCATGCATCTTTTTTAGGGCATTCAGAAATTGGGTACAAAGTTTCAGAGAAAATCACATGATAGAATTCAATATACAATCAAAAGAACAGTCATACCTGATACAAGAGAGCTAGTAACTGTGAGGGTCAAATACTTATATTTCAAGTCTTTTATCCACATAAAATCTATGTTTTTGAGCTGACTAAGTTGGAACAACCAAAAGGGTATCTTAAACAAGGATTGGTTTGTTTATATCCCTTCTAGATCTTTCAAGTTGGATAGATTTGCCTTAAATCAAGCCAAGAAGCCTAAGACAGGGTATAGAAGAAATGCAAGAGATCAAGTACTAAACCATGCAAGAATGGACCAGATCGATATTGATGATGGTGTACAAAGTGACATGAGGTATGAAGAACATTAATTCATTGTAATGAAAGCATAATATGATCTGATTGAGACAAGTAGGGTAGCTAAGCTAGACGTTGCACCATTTTGGTATCAGAGCGACAAGATACCTCTTTTATTCTCATATGTTTTACTTATGGCAAAATGTTGAATGATTGAATGTGATTCAGAATTGCAGGTGATTGTGATTGATAATAGACTACAAGTAGTCAAGACCTAGAAAGGCTTAAGGAAGGTAGGTAGCAAAGAAGAAGACCAAGCGCAGGTGAAGCTTAAGAGAAATCAAAAGACCAAGGTGAAACAGACTTGGGTGAGACAAGTGAATAGACCAAAAGACTAGGGTGCAAAGACCTAGGTTTTGACTAAGGGGATCAATAGACCAAGGTGAAAAAGACTTGGGTGAAGATCTAGTGAAATGGAAAACTTGAGAAGAGTAAAGGGCTTAGAAGAAGGAAAATGCCTCAAGAGAAGAGACTTAGTTTCAGAAAAAGAGATAAAGGAACTAAGAGAGAGGATAGAGAAATTTGGGTCCATGATAGAGACCATGATGATCCAACAAGTTGGATGGAGGATGAGAAAGAAGGTGAAGTGGCCAGTCAAGCTATTGATGGAGAAGAAGAGGAGGCAAGAGCTGATTGCCTTTGAAAGAGAGAAAAGTACTTATAAAAGGATGGTGAAGAATGACTTACCTTGTGAAGAGAAGAGAGTTCTCATTGTGGAGAACATGAAGAAAGACGTGTCTAAAGAGGCACTTGAAAAAGAGAACATGAAGAAGAAGAGAGTGTTCATGATGGAGACACTTGTAAAGATGATTTGGTATCTTGTTTTTTTATTTAACATTGTATTTCAGTTTGTATATACAGGTGTAAGTGATGGCTTAAGGCAGATCAAGGATATGATCTTGATGATAGCAAAAAGTGGATCAAACCAAGTGTTTGTGAAGAGAGATGGAGAAATGAGTGAACTTGTGATAGTTCAAGAAGAAGAAGTGCATTCTAAAGCACCTACAAGAGAAGCAGATGCTGATACGACACAGAAGCAAGCAAGTGAAGAGGACAAATCAGATTTCTATGATGCTCTAGAAGATCATGCAGAAGAGATAGATCAAGTACACCAAAAGAAGATGTTGATAAGCAATGAGGACTTGAAGAAAAATGTCCTCATAGAGCAGCTAATGCAAAGAATGGAAAAGAGTTTAGATGTTGATTTCAGCTATGCATGCAAGAAGGAAAACTCAAGAAACCAAGTCATGGAGAAGAATACACCAAACCAGCGGGATCTCAAGAAAGCAAACTTTGTTTCTAAATCCGATTTTATCATATTTCTAATACAAATGCAGGTGCACAACATGGTGGAAGAAAGGAAAGAGCTGATATCTCAAAATTGGCAAAAGAACATGGTACACATTTCCTAAATGGCTCAAGAAATCAGATGCAAAGGTGAGAACTCAAATGTGGGTAGCTAAGAATGTAATAAGTAGTGAAAATACATCTCAAGATGATGCAGTTGATGATGATGGGCATGAGAAAGTGATGCTAGCACCAAGAAGCCTTTGGAAGAGAATTGAAGCAAATCCAAACAAGCAAGAGGATGGCGGTGAAATGAGAAGCATACAAGAGATATCCAATGAGCACAAAGAGGTATACAAAGCAAATGAAAGGTAAACAAGTTGTGTATGATGATTTGAATCATGATGTTTATGAGTATATTTCTGATTTATTGTCTCCAATCAGTTTAGAGGAAGATTAAATATGGAATAATATACCTATGATGACTAACCTGCAACAGGGAGAAGGATCAAAATTGGCTTGTGAAGATCAACGTCATGATCAGGTGATGTTAAAGGATGAGAAACCATTGGACGAAGAGGATTCATACCTCTTAAATGAAGCATATGAAAACTGCTTGAGACAAGAAGTGATGACACAAGGTGTTGATGTAAAACAAAGCTTAGAGGAAGAAAACAGAGGTGAAGCAACATCATTAGAGGCTATATTTGATGAAGGCTATGATGATATTGATGATATCACATTGAGTGAAGAGTTGAAAAGGATAGAGGAGCTGTTGAACCCTTCTAAGGGGTTGTACACAAGTTCAAATCAGAATGAGGAACTCATGGATCAGATTGCAGATGAGTCAAGACAAGAGCTAGATAAGTTAAAGAAGGCAGATTTGAGCAAATTGCTTGGAGAAGCAAAGAAAGATGAAGAAAACCAGCAGTATGAAGACACTCAAGGGGCTTCATAGCCTCAAACTTTTACTTCTAATGTTGCTTTCTATATTTTCAATGCAGGTCATGAAGTTATGAAGATTAATGAAGTTCATAATCCAATTCTCAAGCTCATGAATCAAGAAAGTCAGATGAATTTGAAGACATATATGATAGTGAAGCATGGACATGGAGTATTGCAGCTAAAAAAGATATAAGGAAGATATACATAAAGACAGCAAGCAGTACAAGAATGAAGAACAAAGAGTACATCAAAGAGACTCAAGCACTAGCATTGTCAAAGAGACCATGGGATCCAGGAATACAATGAAGAATGATGAAGACACTACATTTGAACTGGAGTTCAAATCTTTTTCTTACCCAGGGAGTCTAATGCAGGAGCATCTCTTAGATGCTTGAAGAAGTTTGGATAAGACTTCAAGGCATTGTTAGCATGTTCTAGTTGTTTATATATGTTTCCTTCCAAAAGCTATGATTGTATTTGAATTTGAATGTAAACTCTCATAGTTACATGAGCGTAAAAGTAAAAGGTAATTATCTAGGTGGATATGAGTTATGGTATCACCTAGGCTGCGTAGGAGGAAAAATAGGTGTGTTAGGATGCTATAAGATCATGGTTAGTTGTCATAGCCCCATACAAGCTGTCCACAACAGCTTTAGCTATTCTAGTTGTTAGTTGAGACATTATCTCAACTAGAAGATAGAGATAAGTCTTCATTTGGTGTGAAGGCAATTATAAATATATTAGGCAAGATAGGAGGTTGAATCATTTCATGTAACATGTAACATGTTGTTTCTATATGTTGTGTCTATGATCTCACTTTCTATCTGACTGTAACATGTTGTTTCTTCATGATTTCATAAGAACAAATGTGTGTTATTAGAGGATGAAGGCCATTATGTGTATGATGACGATCTAGGAACATGCATGGTAACTGCACAGAGCCCATGAACCTATGATTAAGCCTTGAGCAAGTCAAACTGATAAAATATTCTAAAATTACACCTCTCGGGCATTTTCAAAGCCCTGACACAGAGTTTACAAAGAATTTTTCATTTCAAGTGAAATGAAGGAGTTAAAACCTAAAAATAGGAACATATGATCTTGATAGACCCCTAAAGCTAATACAAAAGGAATTTTGTCAATTTGATCTCACACGTGCCAGTTCTTGATGACAGTTTTCAACTGAGACAGAAATACAGTTAAGAGGGCTAATTTGAAGAGTGAGATCTTAGTGCTGGGCAAAATTGGTAAAGAATAATTGAATGAAACTTTGTGAGCTTCTAAAACACAATAAAGGGTATCTTAAAATGTTCTTAGTTTACTAAGACACTTCAAATTTGGCATTTTATAAGCAAAACTCAGTCTGAATTGTGGAAATTGTGCAAACCCAGTTTTGGGACAGCAACATAGTTTCCAATTGACACAAAATTTGGACTGTAGAATGTTGACACTATTTTTCAAGTGAGTTGTCAAGCATTTTCCCATCAGAGGAGCTTTGGTGGTATTTTTAATGAAATCTCAGTCGTTCTGTCCTGGAGCTACAAGAGTTTTAGTATCTGGGTATCCTCCAAATTTTGCATGTGTGTTTTTTAGGGCATTCAGAAATTTGGTACAAAGTTTCAGAAAAAATCACATGGTAGAATTCAATATACAAGCAAAAGAACAGTCATATCTGATACAAGAGAGCTAGTGAGTAACTGTGATGATCAAATCCTTATATTTCAAGTCTTTTATCCACATAAAATCTATGATTTTGAGCTGATTAAGTTGGAACAGCCAAAAGGGTCTCTTAAACAAGGATTGATTTGTTAATATCCCTTCTAGATCTTTCAAGTTGGTAAGATTTGCCTTAAATCAAGCCAAGAAGCCTAAGACACGGTATAGAAGAAATCCAAGAGATCAAGTACTAAACCATGCAAGAATGGACCTGACTGATATTGATGATGTTGTACAAGGTGACATGAGGTATAAAGAACATTAATTCATTGTAATGAAAGTATTATATGATCTGATTGAGACAAGTAAGGTAGCTGAGCTAGACGTTGCACCAACTACTTCAAGGTCCAAAAGGCACTTGATCATCCTCAACCCAAAGGGTCCAAAAGGTCGTTGATTGCCCCCAACCCTAATGACATAAAGACAAAAGAGAGGGTCGAGTCCTCTCCCATTATTCAAGCCCCCGACCCTAAAATAAATATATGGTAGGGACAAGGGAGAACCTCCCCAACCTCGACCTCCTTTCGTCAATTAATACTCTCGCCCTACTAGAGGCCATATGTGAGGAGAGGGGAGTGAATACTTAAATGGTCTCATCCTACGCCCAACCCTAGAGGCAATAGAGGGCGTTGATTCCTCTATCGTTGCCCGGGCCCCAAACACATATAGATGTCATAAAGGGGATTGAGGAGTATGTCTTCCTATTCGACCTCTTTTCGTCGGTCAATACACATGATTTCAAGTCAGTCAAGACCCTCCTCACCTTCTCACATTCATGGAAGATCTATAGTGGTGGAGGAACTATTTCCCCATCTAGATAGATATATAGGGATGGGAAGCCCTAGGCCAAGCAAGCTCCTCGGCCTAACAGATTGTCAAGTGGTTTGGTATCACTCACCACTAAAGGTCGAGCACAAATAAAAACCCTACCTTTCGTCGGTCGAGAGAAAACCCTCCTCCCCTTCCCCCTCTCATACATTGGGGCAAAAGGGGGAGACCTAAAGGCCCTTGACCTACAAATTCCCCCGTAGCCAATAAAAATAGATAGAGAGTAGAATGGGTTGAGTCCTATTATGCTAGTTGAGCCTTGAATCTAGATATATATATAGGGGCAGGTAGAGGTGTGAGAGTTTCCTCCACCTCCTTCCCCTCCTATGTCATGGTAGGAAGGGGTGAGGAAGAGGGGCCATATAGATTAAGCCCCTGCGAACCCCCACCTCCTCCCCTCCTCCACAAAGCAAAAAAAAAAAATCATTAGATGAGCGATAAAAGGGATAACAGAGAGTAAGGCCCTACATCGGGGGAGGCCCTTTATAAAGAGAGAGCATGAATTCTAAACTCCCAACGATAAATAGACTCCCTCGCACTGACATGACTATTTCTCTATCTGTATGTTATGTTTTATTTATATGATATGCTACAGAGGTTGAGTGAGCATAGCTAATCCAGGGGAGGGCCTTTAATCATAGGGGAGAGCAACTCAACCAACCACCTTTAGACAAGACCATGACCATCTCATCTATAGGCAACCTAGCCAACACTTGATTGCCACCCACCATTGGTTTCGGTCGATCATGATTCGTGACTATTTATACTACTCTACTCTCATCAAGGGCAAAGTCCTAATCCATTCATGTCACTCCTCCATCTCTTGGGCTATTTATTGGGGTCAATCACGATGAGTGACAATGCAAAAAATTCTAAAATTAGGGGTCCATTCTATTCATGGCCAAATCAAATGGCCTAGATGGTAGATGATATCACAATTGAAGCAAAAGTTGGCTAAGTGGGTCCTGTAAGCAACTAAATCTCCTTGCATGCGCTTATTACCACCCGTCATCCCCCTGCCTCCAGCAGATACTTGTTAAAATTATATAAATGATCAGAAGACATTATATATATGGTTAGACCTTCTCCCAAACAATTATTTTGTTTTTTTCTACTCCATTAAGTCCTTAGGTTCTTACATTCCATTGGGCACTTCTCTCGACAGATTATGTTTTTACTTTATGCTCCTTTTCATTCCTCAGTTTTCCCTTCTTGTTTGGCACTTCTCCCGAACATTTGTTTATTGCTTCCTTTTTTTGCTCCTTTCCATTCTTAAATTCTTTCTTTTCATTGGACATTGTTTTTAACGATTTTGTCTAATTTAGTAGACGCATTTGAGCAATTATTTTTATTAGTGGAAGTGGAAGTGTTCTTTCGTTTAATTTTCATTCGTCAATTAATACTCTCCCCTACGAGAGGCCATATGTCAGGAGAGCGGAGTGAGGAGTATGACTTCCTCTTCAACCTCCTTTCATCAATTAAGACCCTCGCCTTCTCCCCTTCATGAAAGATCTATAGTGGTGGAGGAACTATTTCCCTGTCTAGATAGATATATAGGGGTGGGAAGCCCTAGGCCAAGGAAGTTCCTCGGCCTAACCGATTTTCAGGTGGTTCGTTATCACTCACCACTAAAGGTGGAACACAAATAAAAATCTTACCTTTCATCAATCGAGAGCAAACCCTCCCCTTCTCCCTCTCTATTGTGGGGGACAAGGGGGGAGTACCTAAAGGCCCTTGACCCTCAAATTCCCTCGTAACCAATATCAATAAGTAGACCGTAGCAGGGATTGAGTCCTATTCTGCTAGTTGAGCCTCTAATCTAGATAGATATATAGGGGCGGGTACAGGTGTAACAGTCTCCTCCACATCCTTCACCTTGTATGCCAAGGTAGAAAGGGGAGAATGTCCCCCTCTATATAGAGATAAATACACAGGTGTTGGGGAAGAGGGGCCATATAGATTTGGCCCTTGCAAACTCCACAAAAAAAATCAATAGATGAGCGATAAAGGGGGCAGCAGCAAGTAAGGCCCTACATCGAGGAAGGCCCTTCATCAAGAGAAAGCATAAATTCCCCACTCCCAACAATAAATAGTCTCCCTCGTAGTGACATGACTAATTCTCTATCTGGTTATGTTTTATTTATACAATATGCTAGAGAGGATGCCGAGTGAGCATAGCTAACCCAGGGGAGGGCCTTTAATCACACGAGAGAGTAACTCAACCAACGACCTTTGAACGAGACCATAACCATCTCATCTAAAGGCAACACAGCCAACACTCGATTGCCACCCACCTATTGGTTTGGGTCGATCATGATTCGTGACTATTTATACTACTGTACTGTAGTGTCCCCTTTTTCGAGACATTATTAATATATGGGTTCATCTCTTTTATTTGCATTGTAACCCCTTGGCATGCCTAGCGCTACAAGGGGGAGTCTCTTTAGTTTAATGTGCACATTGGTTAGTTACTTTTTTTTATTTAATTAGAAAATAAATAAAGTGCACATAGTCTTAGTATTAAATATTTTATTATGTTTTCGCTCCAAAAGGGAAAAGGTCGGTCATTGGATATTGCACCCCTTAGTTCTATAAAAGGAGGCACATTTCCTTTAGAGGGTTATGTTGATTGAACTTTTGAATTTACTCCATGCTTGGAGAAATGGGATGTATGCCCATGGGATGTATGCCCTAGCTCTTGCATTGTGCTCTCTCATTGTTAGCTTCATTTGGATCCATTATTGAAGTTTATTAAGACTCCATTGTTCTCTCCATTGTGCTCTCTTGTGTTGAATGTGTTTATGCATGGTATATTCATTCTAGTATTAGCGACTTGGTCTTGGGTATTGGCGCATTTATTTGGAGGGAAAAATCTGCATTTTTGTTAAGGGTTTGAGATACTTTGTGACTGTTATTAATGCTGCAATTTATTAGAGGCAAATCGACTTGGTTTGGGGTTTGATCTATCATGCTTTGTGGTTGATTATGCTAGATCTATTTGTTGCTGTGTCTAATCAATTATTTTAGATCAAGGGCTGATTGTTTGAGTGTTTTGGAAGGGTTGTATGAGCTAGAATTAATTTATAGCATTTATTCTAACCCTAGCAACTTGGAGGCAGATTTAGGGGGGAGTTTTGATTGGGTTTTGGTAATCAGAAAATTCAATTTTGTGGTTCATTGGAAAGCCCTTCATTTCTACTTTATTTTGCATTTTATTTCATGCAAAAATACCAAATATTGAAGAAGTTGTTAATTTTCGAAATTTCAGTTGTTCTGAGTGCAATTTTATTATCTGTTATAAAAAAAATCAGATCTAAAAAAGGTTTGAATGGGATCAGTTTAGCATTGGTTTTGATTGTAGAAATTAGGAGGAATAAGAAGAAATTAACTTCATAATTTTTGCAGCTAATTTGATGCCCTAAATGTGTTGGGCGACCTAATTTTTAGGGTAAAATTAGGGTTTTATGTTGGATGTGTAAAAACTGATTTTGGGATATTATTCTTTATATTTTTGTGGCCCAAAATCCAACGTTTGAAGATTTTTGCTTGGATGGTCAAGTGGTAAATAATTTTGGAAGATTACAGCAGTTGGGGTGTAATTATTAATTATTTTTCAGCTGTTAAAAATCTGATTTGAATGTGTTTGTTTTGACGTAATCAACAACACTAGCGCCACCACAGTGAGATCTGCAGGTGAAGAGTAGGGAATCTGGGAAACAGGATATGCAATTAAGGATCAGTAGGTCATGAGCTTCCCGCAACTGTAAAAAGTGTCGGCCGTATGTCGTCAAGGGCCCTACCACATCATTTGACTCCCCCCCTCTTGGGCTATTTATTGGGGTCAATCACGGTAAGCGACTATGCAAACCGGGTCCAATCCTATCTAAGGGTACACTCTAATTAGGGGTCAACAATCCATGTCGTGGCCAAATGGAGACTTGGCCTAGATGTTTTTGAAGATATCGAGCAATTGAAATCACGAAAGTTGGTTGAGTGATAACCTACAAGCAAGTGCTGAGAACCTTGCATGAAATGATTAGCACCCTCCATCCCCCCTAGGTCCTACATGCCTAAAGGATCCCCAACTCAAACGGGCACTTTCTCAAATGGCATAAAGGATCAGAAGGCATATACATATATAGTTAGACCCCTTCTCCCAAACAGTATCTTTTGCTTTTCTTTTCTACTCCTTTTCGTCATTAGGTTCTTGCATTCTACTGGGCACTTCTCTCAACAATTTATTTTCTTACTCTTTATGCTCTTTTTCATTCGTCAATTTTTCCCTTCATGTTTGGCACTCCTCCCAAACATTTGTTTATTGTCTTCATTTTTTCGCTCCTTTCCATTCTTAAATTTTTTCTTTTCATTGGACATTGTTATGGTTAACGAGTGTGTCTTGTTTAGCAAATGCATTTAAGCAATTGTTCTTATTAGTGGAAGTCAACGTGTTCTTTCGTTTAATTTCCATTCTTGCATCTTGATACCACCAACGCCTTTTTAAGTTGATTCTACAGGAAAAATGTTTTTTCTATGTGGGAAAAAAATTTCAATCACAGCATGAGATCCTATGACTATATCATCCCAAATATAGGTGTGACGAGAAGAAATGGCTCTAGAGGTGTGGCTTACTCCACATTGGGGTTTTGAATGACAACTTGCACTATCCTTTCATAATTAGGATAAAAGTATATTATGTTATTCGATGGTGGATCTACAATTTTTGACATAATTGAATGCAAGTTGATCTTAAGTAATTATTGTTGTCATTCCAGGGATTTCACGATAGGAATGAGGAATTATCGTGATTCCCTCTGAAAAGCACCAATTCTCCCCTCCAATCACGCTTTGGATGTATTACCCAAACTCCTCTAACTAATGCCTATGGAATGACGCACTATGGTTGTTTTCTCATTACAAATTGAGAAAAGCACTACGGATTTCACGATAGGAATAAGAAAGTATTGTGATTCCCTCTAAAAAGCACCAATTCTCCTCTTGAATCACGCTTTGGATGTATTACCCAAACTCCTCAACTGAGGAACGGAACAAATGGAATGGATAAAGATGGTGATTTTCTCATTAAAGAGATTGAGATCCCTATATCCACCAATGAATATTAACAATTCAGTAGTGGGAGACATCCATCCAATAGATATCATTATTAATGTCATAATATACTAGGAACGGAACAAAGTGGAGAGGATAAAGGATAAAGAGATCCCTATATCCACACTGATTTATTAACCATTCAATAGTGGGAGACATCCATCCAATAGATAAGATAAGATAATTATATTAAAGTCCAACGAATGACCACAAAAGTAGGTCAAAGTGCAGAGTACAAAGGTGTCCATACAAAGTGGGAAACAAAAAGGTTTCCGAAAGAGTGTTGGATAAGAGTAATGCGGCCCTATTGAATACTGGGAGGCATCCACATAGACTAAGTCCTCATCCTATGATAGGATGAGTTCTTACCTATACATAAGGGCATTGATAAATTCCTCGATCAAAAGCATGTTACATATAGTAAGTGCCCTAAAGGCCTTAAGCTCAGATAATGAGAGATCTATAAACAGCCATATCCACCCTCATCCTATAGATGTAGTTCTTATTGCTCACAACCAATATATTAGGCTATCGGAGGGTCCTTGTAGAATCAAACAACCAATAGCTATTAGCTTACCCTAAACAACTAGGTAGTGGTCAAACACCAATAAAGCCAATAGGTGGTATCTAAATCAGGGTCCTTGTAAACAATAAATAGCTATAAATAGCTACCTCTATAACGTAGTGAATCAAACACCAATAAAGCCAATAGGTGGTATCTAAATCATTTAGTTGCAAAGAATAGATATCTTACCTTGTCCTTCCAATCAACGAGATAGGAAGATACCATGGATCTTCTAACTCCCAATTAGGATTTCCTTTCTATATATTAGGTCTCAATGATGTTGCTTGTAGGTCACTGTTATAATCCACTCCAAGATGGAATTTTCCCCCTAGGTGAGTAAATTTCTCCTTATAATTCGCTGCATTTGGTCCATCCTCTAGGCACCCTTAGAAGGCCCGAAATGAACTCAGCTTCACCAAAATGCTAGTTTGCTTTAGCTATTGTTTGCTTACATTCCTCATCTCTACAAGCATCAAGCTTACAACGCACATGTTAGGAATTCAATGTTATTATTCACATTGGTTGTGATTCCATAGGGATAGAATCAATTATATTTTGTGTGTGTATGAGTTGCTCATATTAGAGATAGGCATAAGAAGAGATATTGTAGCGATTGATCTTGATGAGGATGGGCAGACTTCTTATCTATAGGAGATCTTTCCCCTATTTATTTGTACTTCTTGTTCATTGAATCAGTCAATCAAGATTATTGTGTGTTAATTAAATCCAACTATCACATTGGGTATCAAAACAGGTATTTTTTAGTGCAATATAATGTATTGAATGTATGTGATGATTCATGTGGATGTAGCCCTTTATTAAAAACAAAATTGTTGTATATTATTCATTCTTTGCAAGTCTGTTGTTTTATAGAGCGTATAGCAAGTTGTCTAAGTGAGGTGGAATAAATCAAAAAGGAGGTGAAGTTGTTAAGAGGATATAAGCGCTTCATTTACAACACTTTTTTAAATTCGGCATCTTTGGAAGAGATAAGATAACATAAAGATAAATATATTAATGTCCAACGAATGACCACAAAAGTAGATCAATGGGACTGCAGTCCAAACAATATACAAAGTGCAATCAGGGAAGACTCGAAACGAGTTCCCGAGAACAGAAGAAAGAATAAGAGAAGAACAAGCAAAAACACCAAAAAATAAAACCCCCGCAGACGGGAGAAATGAAACAGATGGGGGAAGGAAAGCAAAGAAGAGAATGGAGGGGACCGATAAGGAGTTGTCTACTCAGAAATGGTAGTCATATCCCTCCTAACATTCAAAGTTGACAAGAAGTAGCTACTAATGGAATGGCTCCTCGAAGAGGGGGGAGAGCGCCCCGTAGAGATCTAAGACTAGAATGACGGCCAAGGAGGCGAGTAGATCTGGTTCACCCTCTGAGACGTGTATGTTGCCAAGTCGGCTGGTGGCCACTGGGGGAACTGTGAAGGTCTAGCCGGGAACGAATTGATCTATGCCCTGTAACAGGATCAGAGTGGCTCTGCCATTTGGTACCATCCACTGCAGCAATGGTATTTGAAGGGCCCTACACAAGAACAATGGGCTATTTACCTTAGTCTGCACACATGGAATTTGAATGAAACGTAACTCAATTTATAACTTTAACATGTCACATATGGAGAACACATTGTACCAGTAAGTTCTTATTATGTGACATTTCCTAATGCTTTGATTTTATTAAAATTTTCAAAATTGTGTCGGAAACTGTTAGTAATGTAAGCCCTTTGGGTCGCCCTCAACGGCTAAAAATATTGTTGGGGAGCATGTATGGAGAGCTTGAGGGCACAATCATGTTAAAAAATGCAACTATTTCTTATCCATGAGTGTGGTCCATGAAGCCATAGATTAAGTCACACCTATAACATATCCATGATCAGTTCATGCACCGTTCAAGCAAACTACAAAACCTATCTGCCAATGAGTTTCATTTATTGTTTATGTGCACTTCTTGCCTCTGTTATTGGCAAATCTGGTAATGCCGACATCATTCACAATCCATGCATCACTCTAACAAATCGTGTACATTATTCTGACTTCCACGTCATGCTACTCGGACATTTGTTAATTCATCTACATTTTTGTGCATTCGTTGTGGTTCTTCTTTCAAAGAGATGTCCACCTATCGTCGTGATATCTCCAGTTCTTCTTTCAACAGATTTCCGTGATATCTCCATTTGTTTCAGCTATATTTCTTCATGATTATGAGTCTCACAGGGCATCCGACCTAGATTTGTTTTTTGTGATTATTTACCATATTCTTATTCATTTTCGTCCACGTTTCATTCCTCTCAGACCTATTGAGCACCGAGCAAATATTATAATTTGACTCAATCAAAGAGAACCTAAATGCGAGTATTTCTTGTCTATGAGTGCAGTTCATGATATAACCTAATAAGAAACAACTATACATTAAAAATACACATACTTAACAAACTATATATGAACTACAATATAAAGAACATGCCTAAGACTAAAACACGATTAATGGACAACAAACTATAATAGATCCTATTGAGCATCGTGCAAATATTATAATCTGAGTCGGTAAAAGAGAACCTAAATGCGAGTATTTCTTGTCCATGAGTGCAGTTCATGATATAACCTAATAAGAAACAACTATACATTAAAAAAACACAAACTTAACAAACTATATATGAACTACAAACCCTATGAGAGCCACTTGAAAAAGACTATAAAACATGATTAGTGGACAACAAACTATAACAGATCCTATTGAGCATCGTGCAAATATTATAATCTGAGTCGGTAAAAGAGAACTTAAATGCAAGTATTTCTTGTCGATGAGTGTGGTCCATGATATAACCTAGAAACAACTATACATTTAATAAATAAAAAACCAACAAACTATTAACTACAATATAAAGAACATGCTTTAGACTAACACATGATTAGTGGAAAAAAAACTATAACAGATCCATGAGTGCGGTCCATGAAGGCATATATTACATCACACCTATAACAGATCCACGATCAATTCATGCACCGTTCCAGCAAACTAAAGACCTTATGTGCCAATGAACTTCATTTATTGTTTATGTGCACTTCTTGCCTCTGTTATTAGCAGTCTGGAAATGCTCATGACATCATCCACAGTTGATGCGTCATTCTAAAAAATCGTGTACATTTTTCTGACTTCCATGTCATGCTACTCTGCTAAAGCCTACTGTCAATGCAAATTTGTTTGCATTCATGTGCACTTGTTGTGGTTTTTCTTTCAAAGTGATGTCCACCTATCATCTCGATATCTCCATTTGTTTCAGCTCATATAATCTTCATGCTCAAGTAAGGTCTCTCTGTATACAGATCATCCAACCCTGATTTGATTTCTGTGATTATTTTCCATATTGTACACCTGATTATTTTCCAAATATAATTATACATTAATAAAAAACAAATTCGTCAAACTATTAACTACAACTTACAGAAAACACCTAAGACTAACACATGATTAGTGGAAAACAAACTATAACAGATCCTATTGAGCACCATGCAGATATTGTAATCTGAGTCAGTCAACGAGAACTTAAATGCGAGTATTTCTTGTCCATGACTGGGGTCCATGATATAATCTGGTAAAAAACAACTATACATTAAAAAAACACACACTCATCAAACTATTAACTACAGTATAAAGAACACGCCCAAGACTAACACATGATTAGTGGAAAACAAACTATAACAGATCCATGAGTGAGGTCTATGAAGGCATATATTAAATCACACATATAGCAGATCCGTGATCAATTCATGCACCGTTCAAGCAAACGACAGACCCTATGTGCCAATGAGCTTCATTTATTGTTTTTGTGCACTTCTTGCCTCTGTTATTGGCAGTTTGGAAATGCTGACATCATCCACAATTGATGTGTGTGATGCCCAATATTTTACCACACAAAATGCAACTGAAAAACTAGCAATTTTTTTTTTGGTGAATTATATGGCGCAACGCTTAAGAACCGTTGCACTAATCAATAGACACTTAACACCAACACTTACCCTACACTAAGCCAACATACCAAAATTTACGATTGCCACATGTGCAAGCATTGCATTTTATTACTTCAAAAGTGTTACCTTTGCGGAAGAATGATTGTGCCTCACATTCTCGCAATGCAGGTTAGTTTCTTTTCATTCTGGGATCCATACCAATGTTAGAATTCTATATTTTTTTTACTCACACTAACTATATCACAACATACATGTCATCGTCCATTCTTAAACACAAAAAGGGTTAGGTCCAAGAGTACACAACTTTGGTGAGAACCGCTACAAACTCTATCCACCACACAAGATGTGAGGTATGCATGAATAAGTTGCTTAACCCATGGAAAGTCTTCCTAACCATCCTTCTTCTATCGATTCTAGCTTACATGGAATCTAAACAATGCAAAGGAAAACGAGTTTAACTCGGAACGCCTTTCACGAGGCTCATGCATTTCTCACCAAGGTGGTTTCATAGGTACAAAAAGTAGGGTCAACACAATTTATCCTTCTCTTAATTTAATAAAATGGAGATGATCGGCTAACGCATGAGTGTGAGCAATAAACGTCATAAAGTTTCCCATATCAATAAGACCAAAATTTCATCCTCTTTATAAGGTGTTATTTCACATCAAAATTACCACCAGGAACAAAACATTTCAGAGTATAACCCACGAACATGGGTTATGAAGAAGAACACTTACCGACTAATCAAATTCCTATGAAATTTCCTCGCACTGCAAACATTAAGCTTGGCCTAAATATCTCTTCACACATATCTCTAATCCCTCTAATGGCATAATAAGGAAATCAAATCTCAAGTGTTAACATATGAACATGATTTCATTTGCTTGATGGGTACAACTAAACCATCCTTGAGATAATTATAGGAAGCTTACCATATAAGCCACTAAAAGGGGTGACTAACTCCTCAAAATCATGGAAAAACTTTCCCTGATGTCCTATAGAGACATTACATCCAAGGAGTTGCAACATTATAGATTAACATTGTTTGGTCCTTTGCTACCAATAGTGATAAATGAAACTTGAAAGAACTTACATCGGTTACCATGCGCTATACACACCATTATCCATTCCTTCCCAATCCTACACTCAGGTTAAACATGAATCCAAAAGAATGGCATTTTTGTTCAACACGACGGAAGAGTTCCACCCTACTTTCACTTGTTTCTCAGACCAATCCACGATAGTGCCATTATAGCATATTACTAAAATGTTTCCCCATGAATAACATTAACCCTACTTTCACTTGTTTCTCAGACCAATCTACGATAGTACCATTATAGCATATTAATAAAATGTTTCCCCATGAATAACATTAAATTACATCCTTTCAATTACACTTAAATTGTTATTAAATGAGACCATTATCTCATGGTTATCACATTAATTGAAATTAAAGTCCCACAAACACATATTATGGTAACTAAGAAAGAAGAGAGATTTTGTAAGATTATCATGACATATAATTGGATCGTTTAACAAGGAATGCAATACTTGTGTGGTCTACTTACTTGGGTTTCTTTTCACTAATTGATTTCCCCCTAAAATCTATTTCTCAAAGTGGTTCCATTTACACTTATATATAAGCAACATTTCCCCTCTAAGGTGATACACACTTCATAATTTGGAAGGCCTTATGTCACTATGTCCATAAGAGTTGCTAGAGTTTATTTCTCAATTGAGCAAAGATTCATCACCACATTATACATTATCTACAATGTTTATAGGTACACATTAACACGTGACTTAACCATGGTCAAGACAAAGCTTAGTTTCAAACTTACAATTTCCTTGTATTTAAAGGTATATCATCCTTACACATATCGTTAAATCATATAACGTTATTCCTTCGCTATTGTAACATCCCTCCCATCTCCACGTTGTAGAAATTCACTTGTTGAACTCGAGTTGGTCCTATGGTATGGTCGAGTTCATTTTTAAGAGGTATAGTTTAATCATTAATGTATTCCTGTAAGTGACGTGTTGACTTGTCCCTTTGTTTCGGAAAGTTACATAAAATAATAATAATAATAGAATGATTAATGAAAGAAACCATGAAAGGTGAGTGGGGTTAATGGAGTGCTTGAGATAAATTAGGGATCAAATAAATCACTTTCCACGTGGCAATGTGGTCATGGGACCACTTAAGGTGCCTAGACAATGCATGAAATCTTCTTGTAAAAGTGCAGAAATTTGGTGGATGCTCGTAAAGTGCGTAACCAAATGAAATAGATAGAACACGTATGAAAACCATTTTTTTGCAGCGTACGAAGGCATGGTCACTTTTCCCTATGCAACGAACATGTTTTCAACCGATCAGTTTACATTTGCCAACGTTTTGCTAAGCCGCTACCAAAAAGGGAATTCTGGAGCAAGGTATGGTCATCCATCAAAGCGTAAAGGAGGCATGAATTTTGTTAGATGTTATAGCGGTAAATTCCCACTTGCTCATCAAAACGCCTAAAAGAGAGATGGTCTCATATGCTTGTCCCAGCTATGCAAGCATTTTTTTCAGTTTATTTGGGTTTCTTTTTTTGCAAGGCAGTTTTAATGCCCAGCTCCACAATCTATGTTATCATCCTCCAACCAGCGCTAGAATGGGAGCTTTGGAACAATGTTTGGACACCCATCAAAGGATGAAAGGTATGGACGTTTTTTTTGGTTTTGTTGTTTCAGATGCAAGGGTAGTGGTGCAAGCATTATGTGGACGTATAGCCAAGGCACAGGTAATGTTTGTTAAAATACCTCAAAAAATGCCATTAAACGTATGGGCTCATGGAATGCCATTGTTGTAGGTTCTGCAAAAACTGTTGGATAAATACAAAACTGGTTTGTGTAAAAGGCTTTAGAAACATTAAAGCAAATGCGACGGGTGGATGTCAAGCCAAGATGCCACAACTTTTGTCAGTATTTCCCAGGTTTGTCCAAATAAGAACTTTGAGACAGGGTATGGACACCCATCAAGCATAATAAAAGGGGATTTTATTTTATTTTGGTTTTGCATTTGTACCCTTGATTTATGTTTTATTGGCTACGCTGGCTGTGTGGAGGAAGCTCTAAATTTTATCATCCACCTGCTAGTTATACATGTAGTGGTTGCATGGATTTGAGTTTTGGGCGCTTGTAGATCTGCGCAGCCTAGACAAACATTTGGGCACGTGAATTGTTTGTTAGATTGCTTCAGGGAAATGGAGTATTACGGAATGCAACGATTTTTGTATATGCATAAAGAGGACTTGTTGAGGAGGCCTTGAAAAAATTTATTCAAAAAAATATATATACATAAATATATTGGCAGCTCTACAGTAAAAGGCCACAACCACTGCCAACATTTTCCTTTTTGTATGTGCCTTAATGGGAGCTTTTGAATAGGTCATGGGACCGTTTAGATATTTGAATGTGGCATGGAATTTACGTGAAGCTATGGCAAAGATACTCTCAAACTCTTTGAACTATGAAGCACGCTAGAGTAAATTCTGAAACTTATTGCATTATGGCAAATTGTGGGAGATACAAAAGATGGGCTTAGTGAAAAGGCCTTGGAACCCCACAAGCAAATGCAACTGGCTCGTGAAATGTCAACCCCTCAACTCCTACTCGCCGATCAGTTTCAGGCATGGTTTTCCCTCTACTTCTAGCACGTTTTCGCTTTGATAGTTGTTCATTTTCTCTTTGGTTGGAAATTAATACAAATAAAAAGAAAAAAGCTTCGGTATAAAATATGGAAATGTGTTGTAGCTAAAAAACATTAAATTTACCTTATGGTTGCGCATATAAAGGAATTACTTTGAGTGTTAGTCTTGCTTGGAATTACTCCTTATAATTATTTAAATGGCGACGATGGGTTACGATAACAAAAACCTTTCAAACGAAAAAATTGAAACTTGAGACTTCATGATAATTTTACGCTTGTACTCTTACAAAATTTAATAAAACACGAATTTTCTTAGACGCGCATAACACCCCTCCAAATCCCGTGAGCGGAAAAGATGTTTTAAATATGTTAATTGGTTGCGGGATGCCACATCGACCCCTAGAATGATTGTAGATAGTCATTTGACAAATTTTCGTCACCCATCTAGGAGCCCGATGGTCAATATTACAGCGTTGGATAGCTTTTGCAAGTTAATAATTCTATTTGGTTTTAGCTAACGGTTTTGGCACCGCATTGAGAAATGAAGTTTCGTCACCTCATACCTCTAATATTTCTTAAGGACAATCTTAGTAAAATTTTAGTTTTGATAAAATTGCTTTGGAAGCTTGTTTTTTAAGGGGGTTTTGTAGGCCTATGGTCATTAAGCGACAAGTTAAACTGATGCAATCACGACGAGTAGCTCCAGATAAGTGACCGTCATTTGAACCTTGATTGTCATATCCTATTTCTGTCAACTTCTTGGGCATCCCTGTAGATAGGAGAATAGAGGAAAAATTTCTCATGGTGTGTTTGAGTTTGGAAAAATGGTTTTTCAAACTCAGTTTCTAGGTCATTTGAGTTAAATTGGACGTTCCTCCAAACTTGTTGCAGTATTAGAAAACTGTCAAGAAATCTTCTCCTAGCCGAATAACTATTGAAAAGTCTATCAACACTATTACATGACCTTATAGAACTCCATTGTGTTTCTTGTTTGATCAAAATAGTTTGTGAGTAATATGGTGTTTTTGTATCTTCTTTCTTTTTCTTTGTATAGTTTGATAACGAACGGAAACTGCATATGTGATTTTTACTCTTTTTAATTTCGTGCAAGCGTTTGAATTTCTTGTAAATGAAAAATCATATATATGTAAAAAAATGTTAGTTGTAGGGGAAAGCCATGTCAACGTCTTTTTCGTTGACCATGTTTACACCAACTTGAAAGGTTGCAAGTAGCGTAAGCAGGATTAGAATGGGTGATGGAAATCTAATTTTAATGTTTATTACAGAAAATGTGTAATTAGGATGCGAATGGAAATGCATCTTATTTGCACAATAATTACACTTGTATTATTAAAGAAAAAAGAAATCCTTCCATTGTCTATGTGTTTTAAATAGAGAAATGGTAAATTTTCATTTTGTAACCTTGCAATTCAACTACATTGTAAAATAGTTTAATTACTCAACTATCGTAAATTCTTGTAATTTTGTATGTTTGCATGGAAGTGAACTAAAACTTTACAAGTATTCGTGATGTAAGCATGTAAAGAAAAAGGTTGTTGATAGTGTGACTTGTGTCAAACCCTTCACAACCTTTTTACATATTTATCGTCTTGTAAAGAAATCATGTGATTCCATAATATTGTAGTTAGTTCTCTTATCTTCTTACTTATCTTTCGTAATAGAAGTTGTAAACGGGAAGGTGAATACTTAATTGATAAGGGTTGTTATTACCACTCAATTTATCGTTGATCATGGTCATCTTATATTGCACTCAAGTAGTTTTCCCTTGCTATAATAACCTTGAACAAACCTTCACTTCACGGGGTAAACTATGTTGTCTCAAGTATAGAGTAGAGTCAATGGGCATCCCAATATCTAGGTGATTCTTAGTGGCCTCATCCCTTCATGACTCTTCTTAGGTGTCGAACTATCAAAAAACTCACAGGTAGTCTTAAAATTGAGATGATCATTGATCTCAAAAACTTGGTAGATTATACAAAACAATTAAAAAATGAATTGTTATCATGATCGTAAGAGAATAACATGTCAATTTTGGGTAATGGAAAGAAAAAGAACATTACATGATCGTGAAGAAATAATGTTATATGATTTAACGATATGTGTAAGGATGATATACCTTTAAATAAAAGGAAGTTATAAGTTCAAATTAAGTTGTTTTGACCATAGTTAAGTCATGTGTTAACGTATATCTATAAACATTGTAGATAATGTATAATTTGGTGATGAATCTTTGCTCAATTGAGAAATAAACTCTCGCAACTCTTGTGAACACAGTAACATAAGGTCTTCCAAATCTTGAGAAAAAGTACATTACATGATCGTGCAGAAATAATGTTATATGATTTAACGATATGTGTAAGGATGATATACCTTTAAATAAAAGGAAGTTATAAGTTCAAATTAAGTTGTTTTGACCATAGTTAAGTCACGTGTTAACGTATATCTATAAACATTGTAGATAATGTATGATTTGGTGATGAATCTTTGCTCAATTGAGAAATAAACTCTCGCAACTCTTGTGAACACAGTGACATAATGTCTTCCAAATCTTGAGAAAAAGGACATTACAGGATCATGAAGAAATAATGTTATATGATTTAACGATATGTGTAAGGATGATATACCTTTAAATAAAAGGAAGTTGTAAGTTCAAATTAAGTTGTTTTGACCATAGTTAAGTCACATGTTAACTTGGTGATGAATCTTTGCTCAATTGAGAAATAAACTCTCGCAACTCTTGTGAACACAGTGACATAATGTCTTCCAAATCTTGAGAAAAAGGACATTACATGATCGTGAAGAAATAATGTTATATGATTTAACGATATGTGTAAGGATGATATACCTTTAAATAAAAGGAAGTTGTAAGTTCAAATTAAGTTGTTTTGACCATAGTTAAGTCACGTGTTAACGTATATCTATAAACATTGTAGAGAATGTATAATTTGGTGATGAATCTTTCATGCTCAGTTGAAAAATAAACTCTCGCAACTGTTGTGAACACAGTGACATAATGTCTATCCAAATCATTGTAGAGAAAAGTAAATGACATGATCGTGAAGAAATAATCTTATATGCTTTAACGATATTGAAAAATAAACTCTCGCAACTCTTGTGAACACAGTGACATAATGATCTTCCAAATCTTGAAATAAGAAAGCAAGTTGTAAGTGACATGATCGTGAAGAAATAATGTTATATGATTTAACGATATGTGTGACCATAGTTAAGTCACGTGTTAACGTATATCTATAAACATTGTAGAGAATGTATAGTTGTAAGTTCAAATTAAGTTGTTTTGACCATAATTAAGTCACGTGTTAACGTATATCTATAAACATTGTAGAGAATGTATAATTTGGTGATGAATCTTTGCTCAATTGAGAAATAAACTCTCGCAACTCTTGTGAACACAGTGACATAAGGTCTTCCAAATTATGAAGGGTGCATCACCTTGGGGGGGAATATTGCTTATAAAGATGTGTATATGGAACTGTCGTGAGAAATAGAATTTAGGAGGAAATCAATTAATCAAAAGAAACTTAAGCAAGAAGACCACAAAAGTATTGCATTCCTTGTTAAATGATCCAATTATATGTCATGATAATCTTACAAAACCTCTCCTCTCTCGTAGTTATTTACCATAATATGTGTTTGTGGGATTTTAAGGTGAATTGGCGAGATAACTATGGAATATTGGTCTCATTTAATAGTAATTTAATGTTATTCAATGAAAAACATTTAGTAATATGCTCTAACGACACTATCATGGATTGGTGTTAGAAGCAAGTGGAAGTACAGTGGAATCCTTCCATCGTGTTGAATAAAAAGACCATTATTTTGAATTCAAGTCTCACCCGAATGCAGGATTTGGAAGGAATTGATAATTATGTGTATGGTACACGGTAACCGAAGTAATTTCTTTCAAGACCTATTCATCACCACTAGTAGGAAAGGACCACACAATGTTAGTCTTATAATGTTGCAACTTTTCATTAGATATAATGCCTCTATATGATATAAGGGAAAGTAATTCCAAGATTTTAGGAAATGAGTTAGTCACCCATGTTAGTGGATTATGTGTTAAGCTTCCTATAATTATCTTGAGGATGGTGGTCATATCCAACAAGCAAATGAAATCATGTTCATATGTTAATACTTGAGGTTTGATTTCCTTATGATGTCATTAGAGGGCCTAGAGTTATGTGTGAAGAGATATTTGGGCTAAGTATCTATTGATTATGTGTGAGAAAATTGCTTAGGAATTGGAGTAGTTGGGTAAGTACCTTCTCCATAACCCATGTCAATGGGTTAACCTTAAATGAGTACCTTATACTCTGGAATGTTTTGTTCCTGGTGGTAATTTTGATTTGAAATAGCTCCTTATAAAGAGGATGGAATTTTGGTCATAGTGATAAAGGAAACTTTGTGACAATTCTTTGTCACACTCATGTGTTAGCCAAACATCTCCATGATACCAAATTAAGAGGACAAATGGTGTCGACCCTACTATTTGTACCTATGAAACAGCTTGGTGAGAAGTTCATGGGCCTCGCGAAAGGCATTCCGAGTTAAACTCGTCTCACTTTCAATTGCTTAGATTGCATGTAAGCTAGAATTGGTAGAAGAGTGATGGTTGGGAAGACCGTATATGGGTTAAGCAACTTATTCTTGCATGTCTCGCTTCATGCGTGATGGCTAGAGTTTGTAGCGATTCTCGCCAAGTTGCGTACTCTTCGATCTAACGTTTTTATGTTTAAGAATGGAAGGTGACATGTATGTTCGGATGTAAGTAGTGCGAGCAAAAAATATGGAATTCTAACTTTGGTGTAGACCTTAAAATGAAGCGGAACTAACCTGTACTGTGAAACTGTGAGGCATAACGATTTAAACTGTGCTTCTGTAAAGGTAACACTTTTGAAGTAATAAAATGCAATTCTTGCACATGTGACAATTGTAAGTTTTGGTATCTTGGTTTATTGTAAAGTAAGTGTTGGTGTTAAGTATTTATTGATTAGTGCAATGGTTCTTCAGTGTAGCATTATTTGATTTCACAACAAAAAAAATTGTCAGTTTTTCGGTTACATTTTGGGTGGTAAAATAGTGGGCATGACAACTACGATATAATGTTTTTTTCTTTTCATTATCCACATTTAAAATGTTATTCTCTTATGTTCATGATGACACCTCGTTTTACAATTATCTTGTATAATCTATCGTTCTTGAGTTGGATGACTATCTCGATTTTAACATGTGGGCATGACAACTACCATATAATGTTTTTTTCTTTCCATTATCCAAAATTAACATATTATTCTCTTATGTTCATGATGACACCTCGTTTTACAATTGTCTTGTATAATCTACCATCCTTGAGTTAGATGACTATCTCGATTTTAAGACTACCTGTGAGTTCTTAAAATTTCGACACCCAAGAAGAGCCATGCAAGGATGAGGCCACTAAGAATCACGTAGATGATGAGATGCCCACTGGCTTTACTCCACACTTGAGACAATATAATTTACCCTGGGAAGTAAAGATGTGCCCATGGCTATTATATCAAGCAAAAACTATTTAAAAGAAACACCAGGTAACCTTGATCAACTATATATCGAGTGGTATAACAACAAATCAATTAAATATTTACATTTCCGTTTCCAATTTACTAATACGAATACAATGAAAGATGATAAGTGGGCTGACTACAATGTCCTGGAATCACATAAATTCTTTAAGTCAGTAACGATGTACAAGAATCTCAAAGGATTTGCACATGACCTAAAAAAAACATTTCTCCTTACATGTTTATGGTGACACAACTTTCCAGTTTTAGATCATTGCCGTGCAACTATACAAAATTACGAAAACATGCCACAGTTAACTAAATACACTTGTTTACAATATAGTTGAATTGTAAGGTTACAAATGAAATTCCACCGTCACTTTATTTAACCCACGTACGCAATGAAAAGAGTTCATCATTCTTTACAAATACAATAATTGTTATTGTTAAAATAATGCACTATTCTAATTCCATCTTGAATACACATTTTTAATAATAAACATTAAAATTAAATTTTCATCATCTATTTTAATCTTGCTTACGCTACTATTCTAATTCCATCTTGAATACACATTTTTAGTAATAAACATTAAACTTAAATTTCCATCATTTATTTTAACCCTACTTACGCTACCTATAACATGTCAAGTTAATGTAAACATGGTCAGCGAAACAGGTGTTGGCATGGTTTTCCCCTACAACTAACATTTTTCACATAGATAAAAAAATTCATTTACAAAAAATTCAAACACTTGTACGAAACAAAGAGGGTAACAATCACAGATGTAGTTTCCTTTTGTTAACAAACTAGAGAGAGATAAAGGGAGAAGAGAGAGAGTAACACCATATTTTTTGCAAGCTATTTTTACAAAACAATAAACATAAGGGAGTTCTATAGAGTCATGTGATAGTGTTGACAGACTTTCCAAGAGTTATTTGGCTAAGAGACGGATTTTGCGACAGTTTTCTAATATTGCAGCAAGTTTATAGGAACGTCCAATTTAGGCAAAGTGGCCTGGAAATTAGATTCGAAAAACTATTTTTCCGAACTCAAACACACCATGAGTAAAGTTTTATCTATCCTGCTATCTACAGGGAGGTCCAAAAAGTTGACGGAACTTAGATCTGGCGACCAGGGTTCAAATCTCAGCCCCTTATCTGGAGCTACTCGCCGTGATCACGTAGCTCCAAACCTAAGTTTCTTGATGCGGTGCCAAATGTTTCTTGACACGATGCCAAAATTGTGAGTCAAACCTAAATAAAATTATTAACTGGCAACAGCTATCCAACACTGTAATATTGACCAACGGGCTCCTAGACAAGTGACAATAATTTGTAAAACGACTATCTGCAATCATTTTATGGGTTGATGTGGCATCCCACATCACCAATTAACATATTCAAGGCATCATTTTCTGCCACGTGATTTGGAGGACTATTTTGCGCGTCTAAGAATATTTATGCTTTACTAAATTTTGTAAGAGTACAAGCATAAGAATGTCATGAAGTCGCAAGTTTAAATTATGTCATTTCGAAGGGATTTTTGCTATCGTAACCCATCGTCTACATTTAAATAGTTATAAGGAGTGATTTCAAGAAAGACTAACACTTAAAGTAATTCCTTCTAATGCACAACTATAAGGTAAATTTAATATTTTTGAACTACAACACATTTCCAATTTTTATACCAAAGCTATTTTTTTTATTCGTATTAATTTTCAAGTAAAGAGAAAAGGAAAAACTATCAAAGCAAAAACATGTTAGAAGTAGAGATAAAGCCATGCCTATTAATCGATGACCCAGTGTACAAGGCGCCCCAAACTAGTTTGAACGTGCACATGTAACAAGTCCACCACACAACCATATGTAAACTCCTTCACGTGCATTGTGAGTGCTTCAACATTGTGTACAACAGATAACTATCCACTTCCTTTGTTGTTCGAAGCTCCATACCTTGCTCCAATGTTCCCTTCCCATTTTGGCACAAGCAGTTAGGATGCTTGCAAAAAGGGTGTGGAATTTGGAAATTTTTTTCTTTCGTTCTCCACTTGATTTGAACCTCGCCTCACCTACTTACTTCTACAAAGATGTTTGAAGGATGAAAATAAGTTTCATCCACCTTTTCTTTTGAAACCAAAACAAAACGCATTGCTACAGTGCACACTCATGAACTTGTATTCATTTGTGATCCACATGTACCAAGGAAACACCTCTACATAACCACCACATGTTTATCTAGCATCTTAATATTAACGTTTTGGCTGTCCTCTAGACAGCCAACATGGCCAAAAGGTCAAGCCACGTCCCCAAGGCAATTTCTATATACCCATTTTGTGCATTGTCTTCAATCATTGCATTTCATACAAAAATGCTAGCCACGTAGACCAATTTTTGTAGTTTCCTTAGGATTAAAAAACAAAAACAAAAATGAGACTTACAAAGTTAGGCATATTCCTTGCATCATGCATTTTACGTCCCATGATTTTCATACTTGTCTGTTATGGTGCATTCCACACAAAAATAAGCACCTATTTACAACGATTCAATGCATCATTGCATTGTCTTGGCGTACATATGTACTAATACATTTCACTTCAAACCTCGCATTGCCATTCGACCTGCATGTGTACCTGGTAAAATATTCTACATTGCATATGCCTATCTCAGTTCTTTGGGTTAGATTGTCAAACGGTCCAGGCACCTTATGACTACTCCCACATTTTCATACTTGTCTGTTATGGTGCCGCCCAGCCTCACATCCACACAAAAATAAGCACCTATTTACCCAACATGAATATAATAACGTTTGGAGTTGCCCTGAGATAGTGCAAACAAAAGTTTGTCCACACAAACAAATCCACGAAACCAACATAGTTTTAATTAACATGTTGTACACAAAGCTTATAGTTTCCTTAAGATAATTGATGAAGCCAAAGAGGGTGATATGGGACCTAGTTTGGATCTCTCAGGCCATTGCAGCATCAAAATATGGCAAAAATCCTTTCCAACATGCTTTGGCAAATTCCATACCCTATACCAAAGCACCCATCTTATCTCAGGCAAGAAGTGAAAGCAGAAAAAAGGTGCAGAGTCTAGTTTTGGCAGCACCCAAAGCATTTGAAGAAATTTTTCTTAGCTATTTTCTGTAATGGATCACCATACATTTTTCATGATTTCCTTTTGCACTCAGGACTAAGACAAAGCTGACACAACAAGGGGGAAGGTGGCTAGGTTAGGCTGTCAGATTTGTACTTGCCAACTTTACACATGCTTGCATTGCTTTAAGATATGGATCTCTCACGCCATTGCAGCATCAAAAGTTGGCAAAAATACTCCCCAACATGCTTTGGCAGATGTCGTACCCTATACCAAAGCGCCCATCTTAGCACCGAAGAAGTGAAAACAGGAAAAAGGTGCAGAGTCTAGTTTTGGTGGCGCCCAAAGCATTCGATGAAATTTTTCTTAGCCATTTTTTGTAATGGGTCGCCATACATTTTTCATGATTTCCTTTTGCACACGGGACTAAGACAAAGCTGACACAATAAGGAGGAAGGCGGCTAAGTTGGGCTGTCAGATTTCTAATTGTCAGCTTTACACTTGTTTGTATTGGTTTAAGATATGTAGGCAAGCACCAGAGGGGGTTGTGTGTGTAACAAGTCAAATGAAACGTCTCACATCAACCACCATCACTCACTTTATCCAAACCCAATCATAGACTTCATGCACAACCCGGCCTCTGCTTGTTTTGTTTGTTCGATATTTAATCATATCTATCATTAACACATGTATGAAATATACTTTAAAATTTGATAATAATAATGTTATTATCATTACTATCTAATTTCTTGTTAATATTCTGAAAATACAATATAACAGAGACCATGGAACCAAGACACCATGAGTGCCAAATGAAATCCGCAATGGTGATAAGGTGAGGTACAACATTTACGAAAAAGATTAACATCTAGTGAAAGCCCCAATAATTCCCAATGACCACCACCTTACGCTTGTTGACCGGCTGTGTCATAGTAGGGCACTACTAACATCTAGTGAAAGCCCCAATAATTCCCAATGACCACCACCTTACGCTTGTTGACCGGCTGTGTCATAGTAGGGCACTACAATGTGTCACTCAAAAAAATCATGTACATTATTCTGACTTCCACATCATGCTACTTTGTCATGTGCAAATTCATTTGCATTCCTGTGCACTAGTTGTGATTCTTCTTTCAAAGAGATGTACAGCTATCATCTCGATATCTCCATTTGTTTCAGCTCATATAATCTTCATGCTCAAGTATGGTCTCTCCGTATACAAGTTATCCAACCCTAATTTGATTTCTGTGATTATTTTCCATATTGTTATTCCTTATCGTCCACGTTTCATTCCTCTCAAGCCTATTGAGCATCGTGCAAATATTATAATCTAAGTCAGTCAAAGAGAACTTAAATAGTGTTAAGCTATATGACAATACACACCATTCTCAGATACTTGCCAACCTGTTTCATGTTTTTATGCCCTAATTTGGTTCCATCATGGATTTTGCTTCCACTATCCTCCGACCCTACAACTTGCCATTTATTCGCATCACCAAACTCAAGCTCAACAAGTGGTTCCAAGCTCAACAAGTGGTTCCAGCTCATGGATATCTTTGAATTTTTTGCACCATTGACTTAATAAAGTCATAGGCATAAGTGAAATGTAATTATCAGGTATTTTGTTTTTGGTTTGTTTTCCTCTAATCATGTGGTAGTCTTAGGCATGTTCTTTATACTGTGGTTAATAATTTGTTAAGTTTGTGTTTTTTTTAATGTAAAGTTGTTTCTTATTAGGTTCACATCACCAAACTCAAGCTCAACAAGTGGTTCCAGCTCATGCATATCTTTGAATTTTTTGCACCATTGACTTAATAAAGTCATAGGCATAAGTAAAATGTAATTATCAGGTATTTGGTTTTTGGTTTGTTTTCCTCTAATCATGTGGTAGTCTTAGGCATGTTCTTTATACTGTGGTTAATAGTTTGTTAAGTTTGCGTTTTTTTTAATGTATAGTTGTTTCTTATTAGGTTATATCATATATGTTAGTTTGTCATTTAATTAGGTGGTGGTGTATATCATAATAGTGGAATAATATTTGTGTATCACAATAACCCAAAAAAAAGAAAGAGGATAGTTTTTAGTTATTGTGGGTATATAGCTGAAAGAAATAGGTTAGGGTCATATCTATAGTTTAGTGTGTCAATAAATTGAATGTTGTCAATGTTAAAAGTCGAATACTATTTTTGTGACGGATGCAATATCTGGGGAACTGGGCGTCCAAATAAATGAGTGTGTCGAACCTAGGAGGGTGAATTTCCTCATAAAAACGGCATTCAATTAAGCTTCAAGTTCAATCTGGTTGTGTGTGAAACGAACCAAATCGGGAAACAGAGGTAACAGAGGCAAGAAGTCAACAAACAACCTCACAATTGCCGCCAACGAAGAGGCCACATATTGCACTAGTGGCACCAATGTCTGCACCAAATTGACTAACATAAAGGACAATCTCAGTGGCGAGGGAATCATCTATGTTGTCTGTGACCAAGTGGCAATAGTTAAGAACAGAGGACTCAATCTTCAAATATTTCCTTAGCTATTTATTTTGTGATGTGATGTTTGAATCCTGTTGTATCAGTGAGTAGCCCAGCACTTACTGAAAGTGAATAAAAATTTATGGGTATAACAGTTCATGTTTTCCTAAGTGTTGTACTTAATTGTGAACTATGTGTATGCTTACACGGGTGTGGAAGATGAACATAAGCATGTTCATACTTGGATGGTTGATATGCATATCCATGAAAGCCATCTATGCTAGAACAGATATGTCGATCCCTATTCACAATTTCCATCCATGGGGTGGTTGATGAGAGGTCAATGGGTTCCATCTCTACCTTCATTTAGTCAATCGGTTATTATTCACATTAGTTGTGAGCATAGTTACCATGTTTGAAAAGTTCGGTTTGTTTGAAGGAGGTAAAAAAGATCAAAAGTACGGAATTTTACAAAAAAGTTTGGTTTGATTCGATTTACAAATTTAAATATATTTTTAAAAATAATAACATATAGAGTATTTGTAAAATAATTTAACTACACAAGAATATACAGAAATTTGAATATCTTTTATAAACCAAAAGTGATTAATATTTATGGATGCAACGTGATTTATAAATTTAGTATTTACATATAATTTAGAGTTAAAATCAAAAATGTATTGCTAAATATAAGAATAAATATTGCCTATATCTATTATCCTAGGTAGACGGTACGTACCCTACAAGGCATGGGTGCGGGTACGTTATGCCAGGGGTACGCCCAAGGCACTTCCATCAATACCCGGGAAGTACCCAGACATACTTGGGTATTGTTGGACGTACCCTGGCCGTACCCACAGTAAAAACAGCAAAAAAAATTAATTATTATTATTTTTTTATTTTTGTGGGATCAATAAAGGTCAATAGATGGGATTACGTAAATGATTCAACTGTGGTAAAAAGGGCATTCACAGAAGTACCTAAAACAACGGCTGAAACTGCAATAGTTGAGATGAGTTTGGGACCTGGGTAATGTAGAATCAAAAAATGCAGTTGCAACATCTCCACTAGCAAGTAAGACTCATTCAGGAATAATAAGAGAAACCCCGAAAGAATCTGAACTGCCAAATTTGAAGGGAGCTGGTAATAGAAGGAATTCCATTCCAATTATGTGATTTGTTATTATTTATGACTAGCAGTTGCTCCTCCAGGGGGGGAGCAAGGATACGCTGTTGGTTGCTATTACGAGTTTTTTATCTGTGGTATGTGCAGGAGAAAGAATGTGTTTTTTTAATAACAGGAAGGAGATAATTGGTTTTTGAACATGTAAGTGCCCATAAACATGACCAGATTTTTGAATTTTGAAACTTAAGTTTAATTCAAGTCCAAGAAGATGAATTTAGTATTGATGTATCCACCATTAACAGAGAAAGAAAACAGGTCTAAATTGTTATGGCCGCATTGCCAATTTGTGATCTCACAGGAAACAGCATGTAGCAGAGGCACAGTTATAATGTCTTAGGCTCATGTCATTTAGAGTTTGTGACTGATTATTTCTCTGGTGCTATTCACATAGAAGATTGCAGATTCTTCTACTTTCAAAAAAGTTCAAAAAATTCGATGATTTCTCTTGCTTGTCAAGAGTTTCTGTTTAACATCAACCTTTTTTCAAGCCTATCTGGACATGGTCTAGTAGTAAGGACGAGAAATCACCGCGTTTTTTTGTAGCAAATTCGTTATACAAAACTGAATTGAAATAATACATTAATTAATTAATTGCAAATTTAGTGTACACTACATACACAGGAATGATTAAATATACTTTCAGTCATGAATGACACAGAGGTAAACATTGAAGTTGACTATTGAGCTGGTACCTATTCGTTTCAGCTTTCTGTTCTCGTCATAGAAGTGTTATATCATATTCTTTCGAGTTTTTTTTTTTTTACAAATAGCAATTTCATATTATTACACATTTCTCAGAACCATGTACATACAAAAGACACATGAAATATCATACCTCCTGAGACAGATGGTATTCCCATAGATAGAACATATCATAAGTCGGTACTCTATCCTCTATACCCTGATATCTTAACTGTAATAATTTTGTCATACATTTTGCATGCAGTCATTTTGTCAAATAATTGACAAACTTCCTCGGTCATTTGGCACTGGATCTGTAAGGAATCGACATAAAAATAGGATCCACACACACCCTTGCACTCTTTAACCACAGACTCCCCGATACCCGCGCATATAAAGATACTTCTGCCCAAAACAAATAAAGAGATCAACAATACGACAGAAGAATAGTGGAAAAAATATGGAAGCCATGCAGAGTGAGATATTTGCAAAATACATCAACCAACAAACTAACTTGGCTGAATAACGTGCTGTTCCCAACTGATATCTGGTTTCTTCTCAACCTTTCGCATTCAACAATATTTAAATATCAAGCAAAACCAGTATTCGTAAAGGAGGCGATGTAGAAGGTCTGGGAAGTAATACAAACGGTGAATGATGAGGTAGGAGGACAACAAACATCATCCGCCAGCCACATCCAAGCCACAGGTTACTCAGCCACGGACTGCCAGACAACCAGACTAAAGAGGCAGTGACAGAGAGAGCTGGCTGCGGCAAGCGTTTGGAATGACACCAAAGCAAAATTAAAAAAAAGAAAGAAATAAAAAAACCACCCGCACAGAGCCGCACCAGCATCCAATGAAAACAAAAAAAAAAAACCAACGGCACAAACACGTAAAAAACGGAACAGGACGGGGTTGGCAAAGGAAGGACGACGAAAAAACGGGAATGTCTCCCACAGTAAAAGATGCCTACAGCATAATTATAATTGGACATTGTAACATTTGGAGTTTGAACAATGTACTTGTTCTAAGTTGGATCAGTGAATATCACGACAAAATGCATTGAATTATTAATATGTGATTCAGCTATTTCACTTATTAATTTGTTTACTCTATTCACGTATAAGGCTGAATTTTTGCTTATTTGGCTATATTATATATATATATATATATATATATCTTGTACGGCCATACCCAAGTGCCGATCCTGAGCCCACAAAAAAATTGTCATACCAATGTACCGGATCACCGTACCCCATACCGGCTACCTAGCTATTATCAAGTCTTCATATTTATAAAGGTAAAAGACATCTGTCTCACAAATGAAAAAGTTATGACATCACCCCAGCCCTGACACAAATTTTGCAGGGATTAAAGACCAAAAGCAGCCGCCACTAATAGCCCTAACTCGAATCTGATGTAGATGGATGACAGGCTACAGATCTGAAGCGGATTGAGGACAACTTGTATAGAAGCTTCAAGTTAGACGTTCCGGCAGCGAACACAGTCCAGAAAAAGGCCCAGAACACGCATATCAATAACCTGTGAAGAAATAAAATGGCCTACTGCACCATACACAGTGAAAACTCCAAAAGTCAAACAGCTCGAACAGCCCAGGCTGAGAATAAAGGAATCGAACAGCTCAATGACTGTCTAGTTGATGCGTTTGAGAAGTATGAACAATGATTAGGGAGTTCTACTGGTGTGTTTGTCTTCTTTTCTGTATTTGACAATAGGGTTTAAAGCCTCGATTCAGTTTTCATTTAGTTTTTCTTTTCTTTTTCTTTCTTTTATTATTTCAATTTTCAAACATTTAAATCTTGTTTCCAAATTAGAATCTCAAACTTACCAATTAAGTCTCAAACTTACCAATTAAGTTCAACCAACCAAAAAAGTACGGTTTGATACGAACTTCCACCAGGTTCGTATGAAAATGGAAACTCTTGTTTACATTACTTTCAGATCATAGTATCCGGTTATGTCACAAGATATGCAGAACATTATCAAAAAAGTTTGAACTTCGCAGAACTTTATCCCCGTCGAATATGAATTTCAACTTTGACCATTATTTTTACATGCCAAGTTTTTGAAATGCGTTTGCATTATTTTATGAATATACATTACACATACCGATTGAAAGCAGAACTCCCTCCACTTTGTCCCTCTGACATAATTTAATGCATTTTTTAAAGAAAAATAAAAATGATAAACAAAATATTTTGTTCAAACTCAAAGACATTTTTTTCTGAACTTTATCCAATCGGGAACTTGAACCAAATTTTATCCTCCTCAAACATGAACTCGAACAAAAACCTTGTTACTTAGATTTCCAGTTGTTTCAAATTTCACTTATATAACAGAGATTTTAAAAATTACATTAGTACCAACTTTATAGCATAATTCTATATTTCAATTAGCTGTTTCAAATTTCCTGCCTGTCATATGTATGTTCCATTTCAGTTTCAGATCTTATGAGGTTTATGACAACTGCAGCAGGTTACAAGTTGGATCTTAACAAGCCCTGCTTATTTTCACTCTACTCTCCCTATTTTTTTAATAATGGTTGGAGGTTTGTTCAACAATTAAGTAATTGAACAAAAAAATAATTAATTATTATCCATCAAGATTAATCAGCAAAATAACATTCTAAAGGCATGTTAGGGATTGTCATCATCCACCACCATTAAAGATGCTTTGTTTGAAAGTCTTTGTTAGCCTAAAGTTCACTGTCAAAAGGTCAAATCAAAGTGCATTTTGAGAAGATTACATACCATTAAACAAAAGACTCCTACAGCAATGTTTAAGCATGCTTGAGCACCCATGCTCTTGAATCCTAGCTGTAATCTTCATAAGCATTGTTCTTCACCAAACCAGATCACATAACATCAGCCAAGATTGTGAGACAGAGAGCAGCCCCATATAGGAGGACATCGCCTCCTTACAAAGCCCCTTTCCTCCACAGCCAAAATAAAACTCAAAATTAGCTGTTTCAAATGATTCCATTCAGATCTACAAAGAGGATCTATTTCGGATCATAAAAAAACCACATCCATGGAACCCTCATAAGACCTAACTTCCCCACAAAAAAGGAAAATGGTGGATGTTATCTTCATATGGACAACCCACCCAAGGAAAAAATTTCGATGGACGGAATAGAAAACATGTTGCGGTTCCTCAAGCAGAAATCCCTAATATTCTAGGTCCAAGAATACTGTAAACTAGTTGGTCATGTGGACATACTTTCTGCCAAAAGGCTATTTTTTGGCAACATTCTCTTCCAATCTAGAAAAGGATCAAGCTTTTGAAGGCGGTCCTTGGTTCGTGAAAAAAGGTGACCTTTCCATGAAAAGCCGTGGACTCCAGCTTCCAACCCAACAAAGGATCTCCCAAGCACAATACGCATCTGCGTAAGGCTACACCCTTTACCAAGTGGATATTGGAAAGACTCATCTAAGAAAAATAGGCAGTCCCATTTGGGAGTAATCACAGTTTTGAAGTTTACAAGGCATCCGGGAGAAATCCATGTCAACTATGCTAGAATCCGTGTCAATATAGATCTGGAAATGCCCTTGCATGACAGACTCTTATTGGAAATGGGAGAAATAGAGCAGGAACAAATAATAAATTTTTGGAACATTCCCTTCTGTTTCAGAATTTACCATGAATATGATCTTGCCCCACTCAATAAGATCAGGAACAACCACCCGTAAAACAGGAAGAGCAGAACAACCACCAAGTCAACCAAGTAGAAGCAGAAAAAGCCCCACCAATTGACACCAAGAAAAAGCAAGCTTGTAATCTGTGGATTGGCTATAGCACACATAATGAGCATCAAGGGGAGGATAAATTTCTGAAATATCCCTTGTTAGGATCTTACCACAAAAAATGACAAAACACAGAAATTTGCAGCAATATGCTAAATCTGATTTTTGCAGATTTTATACAGAAAAGTACAGCTAGGGCAGCGAACAGAAAAATGTGAATAACTCTTAAAATATCCGTCCAAATTACTTGAAATTTTAACTGGAACAAGATAATAATATGTAGAACACAAGGGAAATATTTTTGGAATTTTTCAGATAACAGAATGCTGCCAGAAATTTACAGCGTGCTTAGAATAGCCGGAAAACTTCGAAAATTAATATTTTTTCGAATACAAATGCAATAAAGATGAAACTTTGGAAATAATATATATAAAAATAGTAGATAACTCTCCAACCTTCAGATCTAGAAAAGGACTGCTGGAAACCCTAGAAATTAGGGCTGCAAATTCCCAAACAAGTCGCCCCCTTTGGAAAACAGCCAAAACCCCTGTGAAACCCTCTGTAGATGATGCCGAATCCTTCTTCTATGGCTGCCGTAGGTCTGATCCGAAAACCGGCTGAAAATCTCCACAAAAACTCTCAAAACCCTTCAAACCCTAATTCTGAAAATCCTGAAAATACCTCTGTAAAACAGCCCTGAAATCCACTCCAAATGACAAGCTAGGGTAGATCTTTCACTACCGAAGAATGCCCTGCTAGCTAGGGTTGGATCTTTCACCACCGAAGCTAGGGTTCCCGTGGGATCTTACTCCACAAGCTAAAAGTTGCAAACAGCAGTTGCACCATGAAAAGAAAATATGAGTGTATGTATGAATGAATCCTTTCACCCCTCACCTCCTTTTATAACCTTTTCATGCCAAACAAACCCTAAAACCACTCAAGGCGCACTTTCCCAAAAAGAGGGCCTTATTAAAAATAACTTGAAGTTGCTTTTCCCTTCCTAGGCGCCTAGGCCCATAAAGTAACCTCAATGAAGAAATATAACATTTAATGCCATGCATGTCCTCTCAAGTCGCCAAAAAGGTACTTTAAGTGGCCCCAATGATGAAACATAACATCTAGTCCCTTTTAAAAGTACTTTATGACCCCGTCAAAAAAAAATAATAACAACTGGACTAGATGCCCATACCCAATAGCAAAATAGTGTCCGTAACCCCTTGGGCATGACTAGGGTTAGGGCACGCATTGGCCCTTAGGCCATGGGCGAGGGAAAAGGGACATTACAATTTCAAAGGGCCCATGCAAGGAAAGGAAAAGTCTCATGTTAACCAGAAAAATAGGTTGCTCTATCAAACTCCTTTGAGGAAATTGCATACCGAGGATACAAGAAAGAGAATACATAGAAGGAAGTGACAAGACAACTACCATTCACTCTCACTAGATCCACATGATTATAGAACAAAACCAACAACCATAAAAGACCAAGAGCGTCAACAAGGAATATCTAAGGCTCCTCTATACTTCTATCCACCTACATCCACTTATTCGTTATTTACCCTGCATGGTTACCCACCCCTACATCCTAGACATGCTGTTGGATGTCTAAAGGGTACACAGCCCTTGAAAAATGCATTAGAAACTAAAATACTAAACGAAGCACAATTGCAAACGGAAAATGTTTTTTAAAAATAAAAAATTGAAAAAAGTAAAAAGCAAAACGAAAAATATATAAAGGGTCAAATGACAGACCAAGATTTACCTCATAATGTTCGTTTGACTTAACTCTAATTCTCAACCAAAATTCTGTGAGCTTTGCATTATTCACAGAACATAAACTTTTTTAGCAAACAAAGACTGAAAAACTTAAACTTCAAGACAACAAAACAAAAAATTTTAAAAAGTCATGACGACCACAGTTCAGACTTAATTATCAACCAAAATTCTTCGAATTATTACAACTTTACGAACAAAACTGAAGACCAAGATTTAATAACAATGTTCATTTGACTTAACTCTAATTGTCAACCAAAATTCTGCGAGCTTTGCATTATTCGCAGAAAATAAAGTTTTTTAGCAAACAAAGACTAAACAACTTAAACTTCAAGACAACAAATATTTTCAGGCAACAAACAGAGTTTGACTTTACCTACCACCCTCATCTTGACTCATGACACGTCTATAATATAATCAACTGGTACGTTGAACACTGATGTCATACATCAACTACATAACTTCGACATTAAGATGAACATGTATTAACAAACAATTCTTAAAAACTTTGGATTTCATGTTTATTTTGTAAAAGGCTAATGACATTTGTTGATGCATTGAAATTATATAAATCAATATGATATAATTTTTTTTAATTCAAACTTACTATAATTTAAGATGACCTTATAATTTAAGTTTACATTTTCAATGTGATATTTAATATTGTAGTATACCTAAGTTTTGGGTGTTTGCACCCTACGTGACCTACCACACGCATACCCAAATTTTGGAAGTTCCCACATGTTACCCTACACCTGCAGACCCATGTAACCCTAAGTATAATATAATCTAGATTCTATACACATATATACATTACTATTAAAAAACTATGCAAATATGACAATCTATATGTATAATACTATATTTCTTCCTACAGAGCTCTCTCATCCTTAGAAAAAGCCTAATGCTCCTAATCCAATTGGTAGTTGAAGAAATGTTCTGAAAAAATATCTAAAACTAGCTTGCCTTCTCGAGACCATAACTTTGCAATCGTAGCTAGAAATGTCTTTGTTTAGAAAGCGTCAAGCTTAGAACATTGATGAGGGAGTGTGGAACTTTGTTTGGCATAGTTTGACCCTAAAAACCAATTCGAAAAGCCCAAATTCGCAAATTACAAAAATCTAGAAAGTTATAAATTTTGTGAAAACAAAAAAAAAGTTTTTATGAGTTTCATGTTGCGACAAATCTTCTTAATTCCTTAGTAAATGCTCACCACATAGCTTTTCAGATTATGGAGTGAATTGCTTCACTTTATATTTTTAGGCTATTCATTTCATGCCAAAAATAGTTATAAAGGAATTGTCATTCACATGTAAAAATCTTAGAGATTTCAACGTTTTGTAAAGTATTGTTTCAATCAAACTTCATTTACATTGCAGTACCATATGTGTTTATTGTGTTCATTTCATTTGCCTCAGTTCACTACTACCATGACATAAACTTCCTACAATTTGATGTTTTGTCAAAGAGATGGCCAATAAGATCTGGATCAGCTCCCATTTCTATATGAGACTTTGCATGAATGGCATATGCAAATGAAAAGAACAAGATAAGGTCTAGAAGGTAAGAAATACCTCAACAGGTTTTGAGCTTCTAATTTAAATCTTAAGAAAATAATTTGGTAGAAAAGTAGACATTGGAAGAATTCAATTCTTGCTAAGGACTGACCTACCTCAAGAAAGACATTGCTTTAATAACCTTCAACCTCATCATCTACACCTTGTAGAGATGATATAGTACAACAAAAAATGGACTACAATACATGCAAAAATTGAGTTCCATCTAAAGTTACAAAGAGCAAAAACACCGGCCATGTTTAATGAATAAATAATCACAAACTCTGAAACAATATCTGTTAATCATATAGAAAAAGTGCAAATAGAAATACCTTATTAGTGCACTTGCAGACTCAATGTCTAGCATCATACCATCTCCAACCCATTAGTCTATAGCAAATCTTAGCAGTTTCATCAGTACAGATTCCAATCTTCACTGAGATCTGCAAATCCAAAGAGCAAAAGACTTAGTATAACATCAAAAAAAACAATTTAAGATGTGAGAAAAATATTAAAAATTAAAAATAGATACACTTATAAAATAATGGATGATCAAAAAAATGTAGCCCTAAACAAAAGGTCAAACCCAGGAAAAACTACACAAAGTGAAAACAAAACTAAGAAACAACCCCAGCAATTACATATGTAAAAAATCTTTAAAAAGTATTTATAAATTAAAGAAAAATGTAAACAACTTACTTCTTAGGAAGTTGTTACGGGAAACCCAGCTATTAGTCGTTGACTAAAACTATAAAACAACTGTTTAGCTTGGAACCTAGCCCTAACTCATGTATCTTGCAAAATGGAATTGAAAAAAGACAAGAAATAGTAGCCCTAACTCATGAACAACAAAATTCAATATTATTCACCATAACATCCTAATCTGTAGCAGAAAAAATAGAAACCTTAACAAAGCTAGGTAATGCATAAAAATACTAGGAAATTTATGTGAAAAATATTTGTTTATAAAAAAATTAAACCAGCAGCAACATTTGACACATAACCCTAAATATTGTGCAAAACAAACTAAATGAACAAGCTCAAATATAAGACGGAAAACTAAAAAAATAGAGGGGAACAAGCTAGGTAATGCAGAACTAAAATGGAAAATATAAAGGAACACGACGAATGCAAAAAAAATCAAGACGAAGAAAGCATTTTGAAATAACTAGGTAATGCTGAACCCTAAGCAAGCAAATCTGATGATATACTGAAAACAGGGGAAGTCATTAACAAAGCTAGGTGCAAAAATATACAAAATAATTGAAAAATACACTTCTGAGAAAGCATTTTGAAACAACTACAATCCAAACCCTAAGCAATGTATCTGGCATATACTGATAACAGGGGAAAGCCTTAACAAAGCCACAGAATGTAGAAAATATCAGAAAACTAATGTGAAATGTATGTCTAAAGAATATTTTAAACTGACGGCAATAAACTAGCTACTTAATGCATAAAATATAAACACACACTCAAAGATTGAAGGGCAATAAAGCTAGCTAGCCACGCCATCATGTATTAAAGAAATGATAATGTATTAGAAACAGGGGAATCATTAGCAACGCCAGACAGTGCAGAAAATATCAGGAAATCAATTTGAAAAAAGATCTGTCTGAGAAACAGCTACAGCCCAAACCCTAAGCCCTGTATCTGCATATACTGATAACAAGGGTAAACCTTAACAAAGCTTAACTGAAGCACAAAATATTAGGAAATTAATATAAAGTGTATCTGTATGTAAAGTATTTTAAAATGGTAGCAATATTTAACACAAAACCTTAAACAGGGACGGAATCTAAATAAGCCAGCTAATAATCAGCATAAATAAATACAAACTAAAAAAATAGAGGGAATTTAAGCAACTAATGCAGCAAAAACAATAAAAACAAAGATATGTCGAGCAAGCGTAAGTTAATTACCTGGAAATGGAAGAAGAAGAAATCTGTCTCGTTTTTACTCTGCTTGTTCTCCCGCCTCCTCTGCTGCTACAATGAACAGTCCTCCCAAAACAAAAGTATAAAAAATGAAAAATATAACACAAATTAAAACGAAAATGAAAATAACACAGAATCACCAGCATGGCCACGCTGAAACAGAACCCTTAACCCCAAAAAAATTTAACATAATTAAACCGAAGAACAATCACGGAGGAACAGAAAACAATCGAAGAGAAAAAAGAAGAAGATAATCGCTGATAAATATTTTAAAAGACCACATTCTCAATCAATTTCACAGAAACATTGTTAAATATGAAAATGCAGAGATAAAAGCGGAGACAAAGATTATGAAAATGGGTATATGTAGATAAAAATGCTCGCAACGGCTAGGAATTCCAACGGCTAATATAAAAAGCAGAAGCTTCGACAATGAAAAACTATCTTACCTTGCCTGCAGAGCAAAGAAGCCATGAAACTCCATGGAGAGATTCGAACGCTGGTGGCTCCACCGAGTGCTTGATAGTGACCGTCTTTGATTTTTTTTATTTATTTAGCTCGGTTTTTAAGATTTGTTTTTTTTTAACCTTTAAGGGACCTGGATTTAGCTCCGAATTTTTTTTTTTTGTTTTTTTATTAATGTTTTGGAATTGCCAATACACTTAACTGGGGTTTAAAGGAGGGGATTTGGGCTACTATTTTAAATGTATAGGTGATTTTGTGGAACATTAATAATGTATAGACACACTAGAGTAAATTTTGGGTCAAATTTTATATACGATAATGGGACTTATAGCAAAGAATAACTAGGGAAAGGGATTTCTGATTGTCTAAGATAGATGTGGGCCAATTCATATCCTCATTTAATTAATCATAAAAATAATGTGTAGATGTATAATTACGTTGATAGGTGTTTCCAAATTGGACACTGGGTGGTTGCATCTAACACGGCGCAAGCGGATGAACAGTCAGGATGTCGATGGTCCTTGATGCATGACTTAATCCAGATCATCCATGTGTCATAATGCTACATAACCCTAATATGTCATCACTAAAATTAAAAACCTTCCAATGTTTTTATGTTTGCGGGTTTGTTTTATGAACCGCCATTCTATGGTAACTGGCTCACCGATTGCCCACTTTGTTGCCTCCCTTGCCACAAACCTATCAGTCCCCATCTTCATTGCAATGGTGACCCCCGACTACTTCAACACCAACACTTTGTTCGTCCTTTGTTCCGCCCAAACAAGTAATGCTTACACATTGGAGAGCGTTTTAATGAACCACAAATTAAAACTCTCTCCAACGTGCAGGTCCACCCACATTGCGAAACAAACTCATTGGTGGATGAGTGTGAAAGAAGTGCAACTTGTGGTATCCATTGGTGCACCACTAACCTGCACTTCATTTGGACACAAGAAGGAGAATGTTATGTCACTTCAACAAAAGCACCCACAAAACTCCCTCGCTCACCTCCAACCCAAGCAAAAAATGGGAACAATCATGGAAAATGTGGAAATGTGTGCTCCTTAAACCTTGCATGTTGCAATAAAAGGTGTCTGAATGTGGCATTCCTAACAACTATTGTGACACTTGTAGTATTTGATGCAACAAAGCCCACCCATGTGCTCTTATGCATGAACTCACTTCATCACCTTTTATTTATTTACATGTATTTATCATGTTGTCGTAGTAACGTTCATGTCCTCAACATTGTATTTCTTTCATACTATGATTTACTACCTACTCTTTTCCTTCTTAGGGCAAAGCACCCACACAAAATATCACCCTCTCTTCATAATACAAAGGACTATTTCTCATATATGAGGCCTCGACATGGGAATGAAGCTACTGAAGGAAACACATATGATTGATTGTGGTGGTTTAGATTTGAGCCATTCATTGTAGCCCATTTTGATCTAGATAACTAGGCAAATAATCAGTAAATTCATTGGGGATTTGGGTTTCCCAAGTGAATATGTTTTTTATTTTTCTCTCTACTTTTCTACTTTCTTTCTTCTTTGTTGGGATTTGATTCATGTTCGTGGCTTTTTTAACTTGTAATGCTACATAGGAAATGATATTTAAAGGAACTGAAATGATGGCATTGCTGACAAAGTGGGCAATGACAAACATGGTTGTGAACCTTGAAGGTGAGAGGAAGGTGCATGATAAGCTAAAGGGAACTGTGGGCAAGGGTAGAAGCATGAGGGATTCAAACATATGCAAGCTTCCCTATTTGTTGGCGGTGACAAATGACATCCTACAAATACATCCACGTAGTCCCCTCATGTGTGTCTATAGAGAGAGAAATATTGAGATGAAATTACATAAAACCTCATTAATTTGTAGGGACGACAATTGTAGGAGATGTAGGATATGAACCTGCAACAACAGTGTGTAGATCTTCTTTGTGAAGACACAATACAATGAATGAGAAGACATCACCATGCATGTTTATGCTTTTGATGTTTTTTTGTGAATGCATCCACCTGTTCTTGGCTCTCCACCGAAGACACAAATATGGTTGGTTGAATTAGTTAAGTTTGTCTTACTGTGAGTTAAGGTTGTCTTGGAATTAGTGTCGGAAGTGGGTTAATGTGTTTTAAAACTATCTACTCAACCCACATAGCGTTTCAAATCATTTTTCAATCCAAGTGATGGTGGTTTAGTGTGGAGTTGACTTCATCAGTTAAGTGTGGGTGGCTTCTGGCCTTTATGATGTTTTATATTAGTATTTATTTATAAAAAATTCCACAAAAACCTAAATAGTAAATAAGGTTGTTTTCCCCTCCTTTTGAAGTTCAATCTCTTGCCAGTGAATTGAAATTCTGGAAGACTTTGATTTTCAATGAAATTTTGAGCATCTTGTGTTGCATTATCTTATAACTACCATTGAATTTGAATCCCCCTAACTATTTTGTGCTATAGCTCTCAAAGAATATCTTATTTCTTCCTTGATCCTTATAAATGGCTTACATCATGAAGATATCCAACTTCTGAATAACTTGATAACAATTAGACTACATTATTATTTTTGGTACCTCAGAAACGGTCTCGATGCAATCATGTTATGATATGTCTTTTATAATGTCAATGAGATGTTGAACATTTCTTAATGTTTTGATGATATCATTATGATTCAGATTCCTACCATTGAATTTGAATCCCCCTAATTATTTTGTGTTCACATATTTCTCATGAATATAAAATTATAGTTATTTGTGTATGCATCCACATGTATGTATTTGATGGGTGAATTGAGTGTTGCACCTAACAAGGTGATGAAGTCACTTACGGATTTTAAAAATGAAAGTTCTTACTCATGAAGAGAAGATCTTGGGGTTACGAAATGACCCTCCAAATGTGTGCTCTGCGGTGAAGCCGAGGAATCAAATCTTATTTCTTTTTTATTCAATTGCTTCTAACTGTTGGCATTGGCTTTTTAAATTGAATCTTGTACTCCCTTAAAAATATTGGTGACAATCTCCTCTCTTGGCCTAGGTGTGGTCAAGATAGTTCCCTCAACTCTAACCTTGGTTCATGCTCCTTTTTTCCTTATTTTGCACATTTGGTGAACGTAATTTACATTTTTTTTGGGATCAGTGCTGAGCTCCCTTTTTTATAAATAAATTAAGTATTTCAGAAACTGTCAATAAAAACAGTCACTTGATCCCATTTTCTCTTTATGGATGTGACAATTAGATGTTTTAGCCTAATCAATTCCCAGTATGGTTCCATCATCAAAAAAGGCCTTTCCCAAGTTTAGAAATGTAATGTGAAGAAAAAGTTATAAATTAGGGTCCCAGCATTCTTAATGGAAGCTATATTTTTTATTGATGGGGCCTAGGGGGAACCCTGAAATCTGGTGCTATTGTATTTCAGGAAATGATTCACACCTCTCATTTATTTGGTTCCTCCTATTTTATTGCCACTTGTAATTTGGCTGAAGCTTCAACTACTTCTGGAAAGTCAAATTATTAGTGCACCTTGGTTGTGAATTTTTACATCACCAAGGTGATCACAAATTATTATTCATGCAATCTCTAGTGGATTATTCCTTTTTGTGCAAAATTAAATGCATAAATTGTGCTCAATCAACCTTGCTTGTTGGCAATAGGCAAATTACTCACATGGCAACACTCAATCACCTATTTTTTGATTTTTTCAAGTTGCAGATCTTCTTTAAACATGTCATTGATTACCTATGTTCCATAGTCAAAGATTCATGTAAAGCAACATGGTGTTCTCCTACATCATATCAACGATCTGCAATCGGTTGCATTCTTTCCCCTATTACATGTAAGTGCCTCTTTTACACAAACTACTTGTTTCTTGCCCTTAAGACCAGTATTTCCGCATATTTCTATCTTAACATAGGAATAAAGTTCTTGAAAGAAATCCTTTTGATTGATTCGGACATCGGTTGAAGAGTGGCCATATGACTTTTTGCTATAAAAATCAAATCTTTAGTTACTCATCTCATGAGGAAGCCAACAGCGATTGAATCTGGGGCATATTCCTATTTTTCTCTCTCAAATTGCTACTTTCATTATTCTGTTCGATTCCATTTGTGCTCATGGATTTTTTAAACTTTTAATCCTATTGTAATCAAATTTTCGAGGAAATGACGAGAATGTTGTTGGTAGTTTAATGTTGTTCGTTTCTCCCTCCCTGAACCCTAAAGTGCAAATTGCGGATGAGCTAGATGTATTAGGTGGCACAGATACACGTGGGATTGCAAGAACGTATGCAACCTTTCCCTACCTCACTAATGTCTAGTCTTGATATCGGTGTGAATGCTTGACCAACTGTTCCTACCTGAAGTGTTGTATGGATGAGGAAATGTTTAACGTGGATTACATAGTAACCCACTATTCGTGAAAAAATAGGAGATTGGGATTTGACAGGCAACAACATTGTGCCTAGATCACTTCTTCTAGGAAGGTGCAATACATGAATGAGACCACATCAGCTGAGTTCTTGGGTTTTGGCCTTATAGGACTTGTTTTTTGTGGATTGCATCCGTCTTAGTCTCTTATTCACTCCACGCTCAAGTCACAAACATTGGAATTTTTATGTTGACATTCCTATTCCTTCCTTTAATTGAATGTTGAATTCTTCCCTAATCATTTTGTGTTGGGGCATAATTCTCCGGTATCAATAACAGGTCATAATGTATTAATTTATCAACAAACATCTATTCATCTTTTGAGGCACGAGTTCCCTGGTGGATTATATGTATATGACATATCATGCTTGGGTTATTGTGCTTTGGATAGTTATTTATATGGTTAGACATATCATGCTTTATATTTGTTTACAATTTCATTGAGATGTACCATTTTTGTGATGTTTTGAAATCAAATGATTGATTCATAATTTGATTTGAGACCATTATGATATATTAACATGGTTTGTTGTTCATATGGACAATTATATTATGCATTATAATTTATGCCCTTGTATATATTTGATGAGTGAATTGAGTGTGGACCTAACAAGGTTATGAAGTCACAATTAGGGGTTTTAATGAAGAGATTCCTTAAACCATACAACCCATATTGTGACCTCAATTTACTAGGCAACTTGAAAGTAACATCTTCTTCTATTAGTCATAGGAAAATTATAACAATTATGCATTATAAATCCCTTTACAACCTTACAATGAAGACAATGCAAAAAAAACCCTCAAAGATCAAATTCCTTGAAGTGCAACCTATTTATGCGTTGCATACATGCAAGATTCTCTTAAACCAAATTTGACCCCTTGATAATGGATCTTTTTATCACAATTCACTTAATCTTCTCAATCTTCACTTTTCCAAAATGATTTTGCTTGAGAGTTTGTGGCAAATGGCATGCTGTTCAACATTTTAGAAAAATGTAGTGTGAAAATCCAAAGTTGTAAACTTAGGGTCAACCATTCTTGAAATAAGAAATACATTTTCAATGGTCGTAGATGGAATGTGGAATCTCTATATTTATTTTGTCAAAGGACTTCACATCCTCCCAACCATGGTTTGAAAAGTTGTTATACCAAGTTACATGGCACGATTTCAACTACCAAAACCCATTATTATTACATTAGTTAATATGTCATCACCAAAATCAAAAACCTCATTAGTGTTTTTATATATGTGTGTCTGCTATGTGAGCCACCCATTGTGTGGTGACTAGTTCTCCCACTACCCTCTTTGTTGCCTCCCTTTCCATTAAACCATCAGTCCCCATCTTCACTGGAATGGGGACCCCCGACTCCTTCAACGTCAACACTCCATTTTTCCTTTGTTCCGCCTAAATGGACCATGACACCATGGGAGCCCCAAATTACATGCTCTCAAGCATGCAATGCTACTCCCAATGTAAAATAAACTCATTAAAGGATGGGTGTGAAAGAACCACAACCTACAACATCCACTTGTGCTCCACCATCTCGCATTGTGTATTTCGAGAATCAAAATACTAGGTGAGAAGGAGAATGTTATTACTCGCAGCTTCAACACGAAGCACCCAAAAAACAACCTTACAAACAACCATTTTAGCGCATGTGGTTTCCACTACAAAAAGCCCGCATATGTGTTTACGACAAGTTCTCTTATGCCCAAACCCACTTAATCACCTTATTTTTTATTTTTTATTTTTTCTTTTTTCTTTACATGTATTTATCCTATTTTCATAACAAAATTCATGTAACCAACATGGTGTTTCTTTCATAGTGTGATTTGCTACTTGATTTTTTCCTTATTAGGTCAAAGTGCCCACACAAACACTCATGCTTTTCTTAAGACTGAGGGTTATTTCCCATATCTGAGGTCTTAACATAGGAATAAAGTTGTTGAAAGAAATATATATGATTGATTACATAGGTTTAAAGTCTAGCCACTCATTGTAGTCCTTTTTTATTCAAATAACTAGGTCAATAATCAATAAATTTAACAAGGATTTTGGTTTATGAATGAACACATTCTTTATTTTTCTCTCTAAAATTCTACTTTCATTATTCTATGTTGATTTCATTCATGTTAAAGGATTTTTTAGATTTTAATACTATGTATGAAATGATGTTTCAAGGAACCAAAAGTGTGATGTTGTTGATAGGGTGGGAAATGGAAAACATGGTTATGAACCCTAAAGTCAAAAGAAAGTTATGGATGAGCTAGAAGGCATGGTGGGCATCGATAAAAACATGATAGATTAAGAAACATGTAAGATTCATTGCCTATTAGTAGCCATGAAAGAGAATGTGAATGCATCTAATTGCTCCCCTCTTATGTGTTTATGGAGAGAGAAAGATTGACATGGAACTACATAGTACCCTACTAATCCGTAGGGATGGAAATTATGGGAGGTGTAATTTTAACATGCAACAACAATGTGTAGATATTCTCTAGGAAGGTGCATTACGACAAATGATACCACATCAGCATTCTCATTTACGCTTTTTATGTTTTCTGCAAATGCATCCACCTTGTCTCGCCTCTCCACCCAAGACACAAACATGGGCAATGGAATTATTTAAGGTTGTCTTACTATGAGATAAGGTTGTCTTTGAATTAGTGTCGGTAGTGGGATAATATGTTTCAAAATTCTCTAATCAAGCCACATAACATATCAAATCATTTTTTGAGCCAAGTGATAGTGGTTTAGTGGGGAGCCTAGACTAGGGTGCCTAGATAGGGGTGAGGGCACCAAGGCGCTAGAGACCTTTGTTGGGCGCTTATGACTGTGTAGGAGCTTAGAAATTGATTCTTCATATGTCGCAAAGTGGTCATTAACCTTCATTTTTGGTCACCTGTATGTCACTGAATGATTGCAGAGTTCACCTGTAACCTACAAAACAAATGATATCCTATAAAAACCCAAACTACTTCAAATCTAAAAAAATTAAATATGCAAATGAGGAGTCAGACTGACTCTAATAGTCACCCGACAGAGTAAACTTATGACCGAGCGTTGCACTATATCTCAACCTCCATGTAGTTCTTGTGCGTGTGTGTAGAAATCATAACCTAGAATCTGTTATGCAAGATGCACTTCATAGCGCCTGATAGCTAGATATAGTAATGTAAATAGATGTGTGGATAGAAAAATAAACTTCCCCTCCTATGCGTGTATGCAGAAAATTCCGTCCCTTGTCCCTTGAGTGAGTCCTAGATGGATGATTTGATGCTCTTATAATGCCTTTGGATGCAAACTTAGGTGATGATAATAAATGCTTAGATCTTGGTCGTTTATTATGGTCACATAGCTTTGTATTTATATGATTCCCTTGGTTGAATTTCGTAATTAACAACTAAAAGGCCGACCCATAAGAAAACAAGATGACCAAAATATAAAAGAGTCCCAAAAGAGGTGAGTAATATACAAAGAGGTCAGAGCTCTTAGAGGGAACGAGGACGCCTGGGCACTGGCAACCTGACTAGGGATTGGTGTCTAGGGTCAATAATTATAAAGCCATGAAGATCAGAATGGTATGTGGGATGTGTAAGACCAGAGAGAAAGTAAGAAAGCCAAGAAAGAGGCCAAAGATAGTAGTCAATTACCAATTTTCTCACTTATGAATCATATGAATAGTAGTATGTGATTAGGACCTAGAAATTTACGCAAGTGTGCGATTTTGTGTCTATAGCTTCCTTACAGACTTTGTCTTCACATTATCTTAGAAATTTCTCTCATTTTTATCCTCTTTGATGCTTGGACCTTCAATATACTTATTGGAAATAATGTCATTTTGCATCACCTCTTTGCCTTTGAGGTCTTTCTTAAACCCCAATCATGTCTCGTCTCTTGTAGACCTTTGACTACCTAAGAGATCATTAAGATCCTTAGTGTTATTTTCAAACTTCTAAAATGTCTTATCTCTCTTAAATGCCTCAGATAGTTCACCCTTTAGAAGTATCACCTCTTCTTATTTGGATTGCAAGTTTAGAGTCATGGAACTCATATGCATTTATAACTTTTTGACTATTTCATCAAATTTATTATTCACAAACCAATGTTTCTCCTTTAGGTCATGGATGTTCGCTTCATACTCCTTGACTTGAATTCTCAGCTTCTTGTTGCTTTTCTCAACATGCTTTAGCTCTGTTTGAACACACATTAGTTTAGTCTCAATGTCATCTCCTTCTTCTTCATCTTCAGAGTGCATGGAGTCACCAAACAGTATGAAGCCATCACTCATAGACCTCATAACATCCTTTGCCAAGAACATGACCTCATCACCTACCTCTTCATGCTCAAATTTAGAGTCAGAGTTAGAACCATTATCACAACTACTTTCCTCAGATAAATGACACTCCCTTTTTGAATAGAAGCTCTTCTTGGACTTTTTCTTGATATCAAACTTCATGAATTTTTTCTTTCCCTTATCGCACCTATAATTCTTCTTGTCATGATCTCCATCATGCTCATCATCACTTTCATCCTTGAGCTTATGGGGGCACTTTATAGCAAAATGACCTTCTTTACCACAATTGAAACATTTAAAAGACAACTTTCCTTTGTACTTACATGAACCAAGCTTCCTTATTCTAAAAATCATAGCAAACAGTTCATCATCTTAAATCTACAGAGAAACATCATCTTTAGTCTTCTTAACCTTTGGCTTCTTCTCAACTTTGAAAGCAATCTCCTTCTTGATAGGTTTAGAGTCAACAATCCTCATCTCATATGCAGTCAAGATGCCATAAAGATTATCTATCGACATAACCTTCAAATCATTGGCTTCCTCAATAGTAGACACTTTAGGGTCAAACTTAGGAGCTAGAGACCTTAGCACCTTTTGTACCACGACTTATTCCTTCACTTATTTGTCTAATCCTCTCGTGGTATTGACAACTTTTTCAACTTTGAGCAAGTATGCATTAATGGATTCCTTTTCACTCATTTTTAGGCCTTCAAATTGATTTCTGAAATTTTGAATATTTTTTATCCTACCTTCAAATATCCTTCATAAATGACTTGAAGTTTCTCCCACATTGCTTTAGCTGATGTTGTTGGAAATTAGGACACTGAGAGGGGGGTGAGCCAGTATCTATTCAAACTTTAAAAAATAATTCAATTTATTTAATTTTATTCAATAAAGCCAAAAGAAAATTCACAAGCAATCAACATTAGAGTAAACACAAAGAGATAAGAGTTAATGTGGGAAACCCTTCAAGGGATAAAAACCGTTGAAATCAAAGCACTAACTTGGACAAGAATATCCTGTAAAGATTACAATGATCTCATAGTTGAGAATCAACTCAACATGGAGTTACAACTCCATAATTTAACCAAACAACTACTTGATCTTTAGCAAGCTTCTACTTGCATGGAATCTTTAACTCCCAAATTCAGTCAAACACCTACTGACCTTTTGTAAGCTTCAACGTAAAGGAAGCTTCAACTCGCTATTCGTTAAGCTGTTACTTAGACTTCTGCAAGGTTTTGATCACTCTGAATTTTTTGTCTCAAGCAACCTATTGCGACCACTAAATTAGCTCATTCTTCTTCTTCTTTCACCTTCATTCTTATCACCCGATCAACATAAAATCTCTATCATAAAAGGTTGCCTTCACACTCTAATTCTCTTCATGATACTCTCTGGGAACCACCCTCTCAAAACTCCCACTTTCATATGTACATGCTTTTGCAAGTAACTCGGTCAAGAAGACATAACATCTGATTTTACATGTCCCTAAGCTCCTTCATAGTCATGGTGATCAAATATTCATTCTCATGCTTTGTTTATCTTCACACATACTAGCACTCACTCATGATCACATGCTCTGTATTCGTCAATTTATTATTCTTTGTTTCTTCATTCACACGTTTTCTCACACATCTCACATCAAGTCTTCAAAGATGATTTCTCACACTAAATATTGCACTCTTCTTCACAAGGATGATCCTTTCATACATCAAATGCTCTCTATGTTGATTTCATTACCACTACTTCATTTAAAAACACCTCTCTCTTTCTGTACATTTATCTGCATTCCACATACATCAACAAGCTCTCCCTAGCTTCAACAACATCTCCATACACAAAAATAGATTTTTATAAACAATAATAACTCATGAGGGATGACCTTTGTCCTTCACCTTCAAAGTATTTTCAACTAACTCAATCTTCCATACTTACAAGTAAATGAAAAGGTCTTCACAAAAACAACCTCTAGATTTCATGATTACATCTAATCATCTTTAGTTACTTTCACAGACTTGTCAAGCCTATCAATATTAATTTTGTTTAAAAATATAACAATGGGAATTTCAAAAACAATATGACACTCTACCTTCTCCTGCAACATATATTTTGGTAACTGTAATCTTTGACTTGTCTCATTATTTGGCGAGCAAATTGGCTTGAGGTAGATTTGTACTGAATGTTAGGTGGCACCATCATTTTAGAACATTACCAAAGCACATAATATTCCTTTATAGTCTCTTTACAACTCTTAACCTTCACCATTTTAGCCTTCAATTTCATTTGAGTACATAGGAACGCATTTGGAGAAAAGCTACTAGTCATTATAGTTTTGAAATAAGAGCAAGGAGAGTATTTGTTAGCATATCTCAATTATGCATTCAACTCCAAGAGCTTATAAACTAACCAAATAGGGCTTGGAGCTCTTTGATCACAATTTCTTCAAACCCTTCAACTTCATAGTCACAGAAGTCTACATGTCAGTGATAGAGGAACATGATTGAATAAAATAACGAGCTTTCAAGAACTTATCTGAGAATTGATAAGATGTTTGAGGTTTTGTATTTGATTTTCAACCATCAAAGGAGGAAGACTATCCTTACCATCTTCATGGAGTATGCTTTTTAGAAGGATAATAACTGATTTACATGCAAAATACCACATCTTCAAGATTTGAACAAATCTATGCCCCAAAATCAGTTAGTCATGGCTTTAAAAGCACTTTTCATATGAGTACTAATGTTTTGCAACTTCCCTATGTTCAATCAGGGTCAGATATAAAGGCAACTAGCTTAAACTTACTTGATCTCCAAACTTTGTTTAGTTAGGGTTTTAGGATTCAAACCCTAGTCATCCATTAGAGATATTTCATCACTTCGTTCATAATTTTAATGTCATTTCACTTGAAGAGTAACTTCATCAAGGCTTCCTAATACAATTTCAGTCATTCTCTTGCATTGATTGATGGGAACAACTTCATGTATTGGGACTAGATGCTCTTATCATTCAGACTTTCATAGGAAAGCATACTCAACCTTAAAGGTGAATTTTTTTACTTGAGTAAACTCTAATTTAGACTTCTTAAGCATAGTTCTAAGGAAATCCATTCTTTAACCATCTTATTACATTGAATGTAGTCACCAGTTCAAGGAGAATGAGCATGAGAAACAATCGTTTGTAGGACTAAGTGTACTGTCTCTAGAGGCAACATAAGGCAGTTTTCATTTGGAGCCTTCTTATCAGTATACCTTCACTTACCTGACCAACCACTATATGATTTCTTAAATAGATAACTTATAGACCACCACCAACCACTTGTGTGTACAAGTTGTGAAGAAGAGTTCACATAAACATATCTTTTTTGCAAGTTTCTTAGTTTGGAAAACATGAAAACTTAGGACTTGGAATATTTGAACTTCCCAAAACTTCACCAAAGCAATAATGGGTGTCAACGCAGTTTCCAAGACTTGTACTAGATACCCATATCCATTTCTTACCTCAAACATCATGCCTATGCACAAAAACATTCTTCAAACACCATGACTAGCTAATCTTATTTGGTCTTTAATGGTAGCAGTATAAGATTGATTGATGTTCACACAAAACATACATTAAAATTTATCATACCTCTTCGTGTATGTTAATAACACATCACATACCATCTACTAAAGCAGGAGATTCATCTTGGAACATTATAATTAGGACTGTATAGTCAAAATATTACAAAACAGGGTCAAACCTGTACGGAACAATCAACCATGAGAACCAAGGATGCCACCATTTTTACCTAGGAGGGGAATTATACAACCCTTAGTGGTTGAGACAACTTTAAAATTGATATGGATATAAATAAGCTCGTTTAAAGCCTATCACTTCAAGAAGGATGTTTGGTGAGTGAAGAACCCTAATAGAAAAATGAATAGAACTTTTTTTTTCATTAACTATTTGTCATGAAACTTTTTGCAAAATTTCAGTCTTGAAGTTATCTTCAAAAAAACCTATTATGATTTATCTAAAGAAGGCTTTCAAATTTTGTTCGAGTGCTAAGAAGATAGGTCACTATTTTAGCCCTTATCACTTTACCCAGTTTTGGTAAAACTTGAATATCTTCAATAAGCCTCTTCAAATTTTGATAAAACTTGACCCGAAGTATTAAAACACATCCCTCTACATGATCCATAGATTTATTGCTCATAAATTATCCTATACAGTTGATACCAATATCATTTTCCTAAGCTTCCATTGCTAGTTCTCAAGGACAATTTTAGTGAAATCTTCAAATTTGCCTCAAGGAGTTAAGTATGCCCTATAGATACTCATAAATTCTCTAGGAAGAATTCTTAGGCTCCTACCATGCTTACATAGGATTTTTGTGGTCTATTTTGAGCTCTTACACCTCACTAGACTCTAGAACTAGGCCTAAATGGGCTAGTTTCAATTGTGACTTGTAAATCATGACCTTGTGATCACCCTAGAAGCTCTTGCACATCCTTAAAACACCATCTCAAAATTTTTGGACACCTGTGAAAGGTACACCAAGCATCTCCATACCTCCAGTGGGAACTAACCTCACTGACCAAGCTTATAACACCTTGAAACCATCCTGATTGATCAAGAAATTACCATGAGACCACTCTGTGAATACCAACCACCATTGAGATGGAATTGCCAATCAATCTTCATGACCCTTACTGATCCTCACTTTAGCAATCACACCTTTACCATCAATGCCACATGACATCAATGACAACACCAATGCACCATGGTTCAACAAATGTATAATGCATGACCTTCAAGGGTTCTGATTGTACAAGAGCACACATTATTGCATTCATTGCCCTTGAATTTTCATTACTAAGCTCCTTATCTCCAGTACTGGTGGGAGGAGTTTGAGGAACTGTATACCCATCTAACGTAGATTGATAAATGTGAAACCCTAAGGACATGATGTGATTCCTCATCTTGATGCTCCAAAAATCGTAGTTTGTTCCATCAAATAAAGGGGCTTTGGTGCTAGAAGTACCACTATTGTCACTAGACATTTTAATGCTTCAAAGGATCTCCTTCAAGTGATTAAACTTATTCAAAAGGACCTTCTTCGATACCAATTTTTGGAATCATAGTGTACTGAGAGGGGGGTGAATCATTCCTTCAAAAAATTTAACCAATTGTATTTAACTTGCAAAAACCATTAACCATTAGACCATGCATTAATGTGAGCTTGTCAACATGAAAGAATCATTTGTATCAGCATAACTATGAGGGAGTACACAAGAACACAAGATGTAAAGTGGGAAACCCTCGAGGTGAAGAAAACCCACTGAAATTTTTGATTATATTACTTAAACTAAAAGACTTACACGAATATGACACATCACACAAGATTTTTTTAGTGAGACACGAGTCCCATAAGGATCAACAAACCCTATTTAGCAAGGTGCCAACCATGCAAGGAGGATACAACCCCTTAAGGTGATCAAGCACTAACTAAACCATATGAAGATGAAGACCACTGAAGTATTGTTAATGCTACAACTAATAGTGATCACAATTTTGGCTCACACACCTCAAAACCCTCTTCAAACACACACTCTCTTACTTCACTCAATCTTGCTTATTCATGGGCTGATTAGATGAATTGCAGTTGTATTTTTACTTCTCAACTCTACTCAATAGTTCATATTCTCTCTCAATTTTTTATTTATGTCCTCAAACCTCTATCACACGCTCTTTAAGCTCGCACTTTTTGCTCTCACACTAGTTCAAAATGAACACATACACTCACTTAAATACATGATAAATCGTACAAACACTACTATTTTGGCCATGACCCTCAAGATCGGTCATACCAAAACAAAAATAAACTAAAAACATCATATATAATCATAAAAAGGCCCATATAGGTTGACAATGTACAAAGACACTCAAACTTGCATAACTAGGCCAAAAAGACCAAATCTTTCTCCACCGAGCACACCATGAACTCCAAGGGATCACTTTATCAATGTCAAAGTTCCAAATGCTTCACAAAACTAAAACATGTCCTCTCAACATCCTCTATCAGCTCACAAACCTCTGCATCGTACAATTTTCTTCATAACACCACCAAGTAGGACTATTTCCTACTCAAACAGGCTCTTCCAACAAACCAGTCTTCAAAGATGAAGACCAAACACTCACCAAACACCTCAACCATGGTATGTATCCACTCATTCAAAATATACTAACCTTAATAACACTTATAATCATGTTAGAAATAATGATTCATCCTACAAAGCCAATAGAACAACTTCTCCTGTCAAACAACTTGAACTACCCACAAACCAGTTTTGGAAGTAGGACCTTCTTGCACCCTTGATGACACTTTCAAGCCTTATAAATGAATGAAATAAGATAAAATTTCATCCCTCTTCACTCTAAAATAGATAGGCATGATGAAAGAAGCCAAGATATTGGTCTTCCAGACCAATATTCAGACCAAAGCCCTGTTGTCCTGAACTAGTCAAACTAAGTCAACTTATAACCTTCTTTATGCTACCTCATATCACTTCCAGAGCTCAACCAAAGCATCCAACACATCATATAGTGTGTCTACAAAATCCCCAAATCCTTCAAACAGCATCACTAAGACGTTCAACATAAGTAAATGCCTTTGTAGATAACATTCACACTCGAATGAGCACTATGAGAATTACATGGAGTTTGAGCCCCTCTTTTAGGAAAATATCAATAACGGGGTTGTATTACATGACCAAATACCTATATATTTACCCAAAATATTGAAGGAGTGAAATATTAAATACTATGTTACCCTTAAGAAAATAAATGGGTAAAAGGATAAAGCTTTGTAGTAAGAATTATAGTAAAAAGAATATGTAAAGATATCCCATAGTATGGGTGAAATAAATAAAGGTGGAAACCCGATAATACGGGTGTGAAATTAACGTAATTGTGTAATTAAATCAATGTAATTGTGTAATTAAATCATGTGTCCAAAATGGTTGGACTAGTTCACATGTAATAAATAATGACAGGGACCTTTAGTGAATGACATAAAAAAATACGAGAACATGTGATGAATGAATATATGAAAATGATATGTGTGGTTATGAAATATGCGAACTAGATAAAGTATTTTATAAATGATTTATCAAAGAACATATTCCATTTAAAATAAGGTGTGAGAAATGTGTGTACGAGGATCAAGTAGAAATACACGCACATCAACCAAGTTGCACTCAAATGGAACTATGATGTATCTCCAAGTAGTAAGCAAGCAATGAACCACCATGCAAGAAAAGGTTCTGATCATTCTCATAGATAAAAAAATTAAGTACAAATAGGAGTTTTTTGTAACTCCCAATGCAAAACCCATCATACCTCCACAAAGGAGAAATGAGTTATAATTCAAAAATGGAATATAACTCTTATATGACGCACTAATCCACACTGATGCATATGACAAAATTTGTCATAGATCCTAATGACACCTAAGACTTATGACCTCACCTAAGGTGAGATGACTTACCATGTGTGAGGGGACAACCTAATAAGAGGTAAATGAAATCCCTCACACCAACACCCCCCTTCATCATAGCTTAGGATGAGGTATGAAAATTCAGAAAAGAGAAATGGGTCCCGATAGCTACAGTTGATGAGGTACCCATGTATAATAAGGATCTCAAGTAATGGAGGAAAAACCAATGGGAAAAACATCCACTTATAAGAGATATAATACTCCCCTAAACTACCTAAGAGATATGTGTCATATGGGTCCCAACAACTAAATGCCTAATGAGGTATCCATGTACAAACTGCAATCTTTCTAGAGGAAGAAGAGAAGAGAAGAACAAGAAAACTAGAAAGACTAAATAAGATGTGAAGGTGCAGTGGACCTTACACAAGACAAGAGCACAAGGATACTTAGCTTCAGCGAAGGTTTCGGTAAAGAAGTATGCAACTTGAAATAAAGTATGTAACTCTATGAAGTCTCCAAGAAGATAGTCGATGATGTGGTCTTTCGCATGTAGACTAAATAAGGTACAACCGCATTGAACAATGTTTTTGAGCTTATGACGAACATAAGTGGTGTACTCAAAATCCACCCACTTCACGAAGGAAACCGAAGGCATCAGTATAAGGAGCTCTGAAATTGGTCCACTGAAATGTGACATAGGTCTAACAAACATGTGCAAAAGAACCAAAGTAAATGACATGAAAGTAGAATTGTCAGAGTATGTGTATAGAACATTCATGGAAGCAATGTCCATATGACGTGAAGGCATAACAACACCCAAAACAATAAAAACATGATCCACAAGCATAGATGAATCAATTATGGTATCCACAATGGTAGAAGTGACTGAAGTCTGATAAGGGGCACTTCCAAAACTAGACATGAAGGAATCCTCTGAAGTAAAAAAGTGTGAGGACTCGACAAGAGGAAGAGAAACATCTTGTAGTGTAACACATGAAGTAAGAGGAGTATAAAAATCCTCACACACTGGTTGTGGAACAAATGTGAATGTAATAAAGGTACAAGAATGTGAACATGTTTACCTGATGTCAGATGGGTGGGGAGGAGGTTTAACATTCTCTAAAGGGTGGCTGGGAGAGGGAGGATATGTATCCTCATCGGTACTCTCGTCATCAGAACTAGAAGAGAAAACCTCATTATCAAGAATATGAATAAGCAAATCTATGTCATTAGAACTATCATCATATGAAGTGGGAGAGGAAACAATTGTATCAAAAGAAGGAGCAAGAACAACAATCTCTAAAGGGTCTCCAAATAATGACTAAAGAATACTCCAAACAATGCGATGAAACTCTGTGTGCACCACATGAAGGTGGAGAGGCCTAGAAATGTATGCCAACAAATGACCAAGTAGCATGTTATAAGAGCCAATACAGTCTTCAAGCTGATCAAGATCACTTGATAAAAGTATTTGTCCATGCAATAATGGATATAGGACATCGTGAATGAGAAAACATTCCATGCTCAAATGCCATAGTGCATAATTAGCCCTACTATGAAGAAGAGGCAGAGGTTGTGATGTATTATCGGTCCTATGAAATGTAAGTATGGGGATAACATCCTCCGTAGTGCATCGACAAAAAGGAAATCAAAGCAGAAAAGTTAAGGGCAATAAACACACGCTCAGACGGACATTAGACTCATCTAAAAATGTGTTCGGAATACAATAAAAGAATGGTGTAAGAACACACACACACACAATTGAAAAATGTCAAACTCAGCCGAGAATGCATCTGCATGTAATTATAACACCTTATAACAATGATAACCCCCTTATTTGTGGCACTTTATAAATAGTGTGTTGGTTTTAATAGGGTGTGTTCGTGTGACGTGAAACAATTGGCCACTCACTTTGCAGTAGGTGAAAAATCACGCAAGAGTGGATACCACAATAAGTTTCAGTTGAAAGTAGAGGAACAACATTAAAATTCTTATAGACATATGAATGTGGGATTGAAAGAAATCATTTAATAAATGTTCTTCCTATGATTTCTCTTTGCTCTTATCTGTGTAATTAATAGTGAAATTTGAAGTGACTGATCTCATAGTGATTAAGATCAATTCAAAGGTCCATTCAAAAAAATTAAATATGTGATCAAATTTGTTCACAACGGGATTTCCTTTCTCACTCTTGTAGATTGGTTTGTGTCAGCAAGTTATTGATCTGGAAGTGACTAATCTCTAATGATAACGAATGATTCGGGTGATAATCCAAAAATTTAGTTTTGTTAAACCAAATTATCAACTATTATGCGGTGGGAATTTATTTTATGTACTCATCGAATTACTTGAATTATATAACTTTATTAATTATGTTGAACATAATAATTATATTATACTTGACTATAGTTTTATTTCAAACTTAGTTATGACTACGAGGAATAAGCTCGCAACCATGCGACAACATGCTAGAACTAGTAGGTTATAAAATGGGTATGCTTTTGTTAATTGTTGTTTACAGAAGACATGGTCATCCTAAAAAGGAATTGATATTGTTTCACTAAGAACAATGAACAAATGTATAACTTGATCATATCTCCTCTTCCACCATACTCCTTGCCCATGGAAAATAGGAACTCTGGAAAATGGGATAGAATCCATCAAAGCATAATAGAAAATGGTTTTGGTCTCATACTATATTTGCATGTGCATTAGTTGATTTGAATGAAAAACATGGAATTGTATACAAGGCATGCAAACTATTTGACAAAATGCCTCTGAGAGATTTCATCTCATGGAAAACAATGATTTCAGGATATGCAAAAAATGGGTCTATTGAAAAGGCATTGTAAACTTTTACGCAAATTCATTTGGAAATTGTAAAGAGAAAATTCACAACCTTTTCGAACAAACTTTTATATATACTAAAATGGTAGTTTTACAATTAAGCATGGACATCCATCATTGAAATATGGAAAAGGAGATTTGTCACATATAATACGGCATGAAATTCCAATTTTCATGTATATTGGGTTTTCAAGGCACTTATCCACTTATTGGTAGCTGTCAATTATTTTAGAATAAAATAATTGCAATTTGATGACTGTCCATTCAGACTCTAATTGTATATTGCAATATTTATCCTGTAGGAATAGGCTGTAAAATTATCTCAATTGTAGAGGATTTGATTTTTATTCACAACTAGTTTCAATGAATCAGGGTAAATTATGGTTAATTCCCTTCTTTGTTGATAAATTGACACTCTATGTAATTATGGAAGAATGGGTGGAAAACCATTATGTGTGTAGAATAGCCCAACATAATGGAGGAATCAACAAACATAAGAAAATGATTTTTAGAATAAGAGACTTACAATAAAAGGGTGAAAATGAAAACATCAACCATGTATATACTAATGAGATTATTTTCTAAATTGAAATGATCACTTAATTCTACATTTAATAAGGTTTTTGAATAAATACAAGGAAGAAATCTTAACAATTGAAAATAGATAAGGGAAGAAAACATTTTTTCAAGAGTTTATTGATAGACCGAATGCCTAAGAAATGAAATTGGGTATAAGTGACAAACAATTGCTCCACGAGTTCATCTAAAAAACAGAGATGAGGTATGAATGTATACAATTTATGTACTTCCAAACTTGGTTTTCCTATATACTAAAGTGATTATCTTTATGACTATCATCCTAAAGTCCTCTATATCTCGATAATATGAGATAAAGGTTGTGTGTATGGATATGATGTTAGACTATGTTGGGAGGATAGTTAGATATGTGATTATCTTTATGACTATAATACTAAAGTCCTCTATATCCTGATAATATGAGATAAAGGTTTTGTGTATGGATACGATGTTAGACTGTGTTGGTTAATATGATCTTATTTTTTACCCTTAGCTATGACTATGACACAATTGTGCATACATAGAATTGTGAGTTGCGTATTAAAAGTGATTAAAACTTGGAAAGTTTAGCATAATGTGTCATTGATTTTTTTGACTATGGAGAAAGGAAAGTGTTGATAACCTTATTTCTTGTTGATGCATGTCCATTTGTTTATAAAGTATTTGATTGGAAGGTGTCTATACTTTTACATTGCAACCAAATATTATTGACCATCATGCATAAAATGTAATGTGATTATTGTGGGAGTATTAATCATTCGATCTCGCTTAGGGAAACCCCTTAAGAGATGAGAAAGAGGAACTTATGTTTGAGGAATCTTATTCATCATAAATATGAGGATAGTGTAGAGTATTATGTTTTAAGTTGTTTAAAAGTAGAATTTTGTGTTCTTTTGAAATTTTGATTATTCTACACTATTGGAAAAAATGACAGTTAGTGATCATAGTTAAAGCTATAAATATGTTTTATGGAATAGAGGAAAACTAGATAAATGAACTAAGATACTACATAATAAAATTGGAACGGAAATTTTTAATAATGCTAAATGTATAACATTGATTATGTCCTTGATTAAGCAAGTATTGTCATGACATGTGTTTCAGATAAAACCTATGTTATTCAAGACAAAAACCAAGTCAACAAGGGAGAATCTTACATGACCAAATGCCTGTATATTTATCCGAAATATTGAAGGGGTGAAATATTAAATACTATGTTACCATTTTGAAAAAAATGGGTAAGAGGATAAAAATTTGTACAAAGAATGATAGTAAAAATAATGTGTAATGAAATTCCACAGTATGGGTGAAATAAATAAAGGTGGAAAGTCGATAACATGGGTGTGAAAATAATGTAATGTAATGAAATGATGTGTTTGAAAGGGTGAGACCCTTTCATGTGTAATAAATAAGTAAAGGGACCATTTGTGGATGGCATAAAAAGATATGATAACATATGATGAATGAATATATGTAAATGATATAGGTGGTTATGAAAGATGTGAATCAAATAAAGTATTTTATAAACGATTTATCAAAGAACAAATTCCAATTGGAAGTAAAAGGTAAGTACCTTCTAATTAAGACGGGGTGCATAGAGTGCATCCAATTGGGGGTACAAAGTACACTCTAGATGTCCCTAGCCGGGGTTAGTGAATTGTATGTACATGTGTTCATGATACATAATCCTCATTGTGCAAGATGTGACTATGTTTGTCGCTTCCACTATGAGATTTTGGTTGGCATCACGAAGGTCCCTCAAAGATATGTCTTTGAAATTTAAAGCATTAATGATAAGATATAGTTTTGATTTGTGTTATTTGATTTATGTTATCAAATTTAGTGTTTATAATGTGTATTTCAATTGAAAACTATTATGTTTAATCTATTTATTATTGTATAAATCTTAATTAAAGACTTAGAAAATAAGAAAATCACATGTTGGCCACGAAACACAGTCCACATGCATCACACACCACTTCTTTTTTATCCAATTGTGTGTTTTAAGTGCTGATGTAGGAGAAGTAGGGTTTTGATCACACATGTGCACACATAAAAATCTAGAAACAATAAAAGTGCATGATATACATTCAATGATGAATTGACCTAGTGTTTACCACAAGTCAAAAAGTATCACTTTTAAAATAGTGTCAAACATGATAGTAGCGCCTAACACTCATGTTCGAGCTTGGCGTTAGCATCTAACAAGGTTTCAGGGTCCATAATCCAAGATGAAGCAATTTTAGCCTAGTTACAATATGTTTTCCATAATTCTAAACCCAAAACATCTGCGAGACATCCAAAAACCTAATTCAATATATCATCTTTTATTTTATTGTATCTTGGAAAGTTCTTAATTAAAGAATATTTTTTATCATATTTACATGTTCCATCAAATTTGAATGTCACTGTGTTATTCATAAAATATTATTCAGCATCAATTTGTAAATTTCTAACCTAATTATGAAATTTCCACACATTTATATTCTAATATGGCGTAAATAATTTTGTGAACCCATTTATTGATTGAATCTAACATGTTTTCCCCTTTATGGTTTCAATTCTCATGTTCTAGGGTTTTCATATTTCCATTCTGATTTTTATATCCTAATTCTAAATTTACATATTTACCTAGGGTTTTCATATGCTTATTGCTTATAAGGATTGCCACAGGATTCCTATCTCAAAATCTAGATGTTATTACATTTTTATTTTGTTACATAGATTTTATATTCCAATCTATTATTTCTTTCTATAGGGCTTGTGATATTAACACTTGTAATGAAGGCATCAATGATACTCATGTTTTCTCAATTACCTAAGCTCGTTATTTTTTCAATCCTCATGGTCATCATATTTATCTTAAGATCACTCTTTGCACCAATAGATGCCTATTCACAAGGCTACCTTGATCTTTTCATGTTATTCTTAAACTCTTGCCTCAGTGTAACCTTATATCCCCCCATTATAGGTTGATATGAGAAACCAACAATAAATATCATTTTATTCTCACACGTGTTTTGACTAATATCAGTGTATTGGAAATTCTTAAAATTTATACTTTAGGATAAAACAAGTTATCCAAGATTTACACGATAATAAGAATACTAATATAAAACCAAATGTGCTCCTATATGTCATATGTAATTACGTCTTCTAGAATTTTTTGGATGTTATTTTCTAGAACCTTGAGTCAATTCTATTCCTACTTCTAATTTCAAGCATCTCATCCATGTCTACGCTTGTAATAATATATAATCTAAAATCATCCTTGTTACCACTCATCTTGTCAAAGAGCTTGTATACAATATTTCTTCCCAATTCCCCCTCGACTTTCAAGTTATACTATCTACCATATCATCCCCATTATTAAGTTTCAGTTTGTATTCAGATCAGTGGTCCATGTTGTTAATACCAAGTAAGGATGGTCTCCAAGTAGGGGCAATCAATCTAATCATCTACCACCTCCTTCTACAGTACATGACAAGTGGGTCAATCGACACAGCATGAATTATTGGATTAATTACGAAATATTCATACTAAAATTTCAATTCTTGAGCTATTAAATAAATAACTTATATATAAGTATGTACTACTAGAGGTATTACAAAAAAATACCTTTCCTAGTGATATATGTATGTTGGCTTTTACTTTAATCACAAATACACTAAAAGGTATTAGCGTGCCCTTTACCTTTAGTAGTAAGGAATTAATTCATATGCATATACACGATCAATATTACCCCCTTCCCATTATATTTAGATTCAAGCCCTTCTAATCAAGTGGGTGTTAATTGACAATGGTTCTACCCTTAATATTTATCTAGTTCCTTCTTACAACATATATGTACTAATGCAAATTTTACTCAATAATCATCTCAAGTTATGAAAAGGTTTCAACAATGGTCCTTGACTTGCATTGGGAACTTAGATTACTTTGGACATGTTATTTGGACCTAAAACAAGGTCTACCACATTTCATGTCTTAGATGGACCTCTTGATTACAACATGTTAATAGGTAGACCAAGGATTTATGATATGGAGGCTACACCCTTGTCACTTCACTGATGCATAAATTCATACACAATGGATATGAGTACACTATTATAGCTGATGAGGAACCCTTTAAATGTTTCCATATAAAACAATCCTCATCACAAGAAACGTCAGCCATTCCTCTAGCACAATCAATTTTGATTAATAAATTACACACATATGATATTGGGCTATCCTAAAAAATTTACAACGATGAAAATATAATACAATCATCATAAGAGAAAAAATCTAGATTACCTAGTGAGCATTTATAATAATTACAATTTTCTAAGAATAAATTTTAAAAAAAATTATGAACATAATTAACACAATAATAAATCATTATAAAGAGTTTATAACGTGCATAACAAAATCCCGCATTACCACAAAATACACATCCAGTTGGCATGATTATTCTACTTGCATAATTAGGGGAAATATAGAGAAATATTCTAGGGAAACCCTCAATTTACCATTTCTAGTCAATTTGAAATAGACTGATTCTATTGTTATTGATTGGTGTGATAACAACAAGGACATGTATGATATGATAGAAGAGAACTTATGTAAGTTAAATCAAAATCCCATTGATTATGATGAATCCATGTTCCACTCTTTGTTCACCTCTATGGGCCCAAGCTAATACTGAATTAACATTGGGGCTGAGATGTATTACAGTGCTCAGTTAGTAAGTCCACCATTGTGGAAGCCAAGGATAGTCCAACCCCTTCATATACATCTTTTTTAGGGTTTTGATGCATTATTTGCAGTTTTGCAAGTTTCTCCTTCATCTTTGATATACAGTGACATCCAACACATTTTAACAAAATTAGTGCGACAAGAAGAGCTATACAAGTGAACATCCAGCATCACCTCAGAGGGGGGTTTCAGAACATTTCCGCAGACCAAGGCACCCAGTTCTCAAACCAGGTTGCCCACATGCACCCATGTCCCTTTCCAGGCAACCCAGTCTAGTCAGAGAGCTCGGATTTGTGTTTTCACAGGCTCCTGAGTGGTCATTTCCTTCTCCTGTTTATCGGGTTGGCACTGCAACACAGACCCATACCTTTTTCGAAACAACTAAGGATTTTCTAACCCTCTTGCATATCAAAGTTTTGTATTTTTATTTACTTAGTTGTTTGAGTCCTTTTCCTTTACTTATTTAGCTATTATTTACTGCTTTACATAGCATCATATTAAGTTAGAATATATAATATTTCCATATTTTAGTTAATCAGTGCATAAAGTGTATAAGTGAGTATGATTGTTCTAGGATTATGTGTGGGATTGTGTTTTGTAATGAAGTGAGATTAAAGAATATACTATAGAATGTGGAAGTATTAACCTTTTAGGCAAGTCTTATTGCGTGTTTTATTGTTCAAGAGCTAATTACAAAATATGTGCGCTTGTTGTGAAGAACAAAGTTGACTGTGCATGTCAAGAAAAGGGGGACTATGGGAACCTTGGAAGACCTTACATGCTTCGTGGAAGTAAAGAGGAATATGTCTCATAATAGTGACACCTTTGATATAGGATCCCCTTACACTTGCTTTCATTCTGAGCATCTAACACAATGACCCTCGTATTATATACTCTATTAGAACGTATGAGTATGCTGGAGAGAGGCATTGAAAGGCACTATCACGGTTCATTAGGAACTTAAGATTCATGAATATGTGGAAACAACCCTTGACACAATTTTTTCAATCTTGGTAGTAAGAAACCTTTATTTTATGAGAAGAAGAAGCCTCTCGGGCTCACACACAGTCACCCTTAGGGTTTTGAGAGGAAACAAGAGTTAAAACCCCTTGGGAATGATATTTAGTCTCAAAAACTTGTAGAAGCAACCTTGAGGACATCCTTTAGCTGTTGGAACATTAAATTTCAACTCTCACCGGTGCCACACCCAGATATTCATGACAGTCCCTCGATGACATAATGACACAGTTGCTAAATCTAATTATATAGGTATCTTTTTAAATGAACTCGCTCTTATGTCTTGAGTTAAAGCTTGAATCTCATAAGGAAGGTTAAAAATCTAATTAACTGGTCAGAAATACCTACCTTGTGCCTTGATGCTTCTTATAAATAAAGATATATGTCACAGAAGCCTGAGATAGACCTAGGTAAGGGTTTAAGAGACTGGAGAAGGAATTTGAGTTAGGAAGAACAATATAAAGAATAGGATCCTAAAATTTTACATGCATATTTTCCATGGTGAAAAGTACAGATAAAATTTGAAAGTGTTTTGTGGGTTGATACATATACCTAAATGCATGATTGCTCCAAGCTACCTGTCTTGGGACCTAATTGCAAGATTAGAGCAAGCCTTAAAAAGGTGAAGGCTTGAGTTGTTTGAGAAAGATGATGGTCATCTAACATGTATATGGAGTGTTGGAACATGGGAGAAGACCTAAAGACCACAAAGGAACCAAAAGATAAAAGTTGTATCATTGATCCAAAATAGCTAGAAAGAACAAGGAGTTGGCCTATTTGACAAGTTGGGTTAAAAGGATTGTTTCTCTCATTTTGAACCACTAAAACAAGTTGTGTGGATATTTTGGAAGGTATGGAGAGCACGGTTAGATGCTAAGTTAATACATTCATGATGTTATATGTTAATATTGCAAGTTTTTAATCCACCTAGACTAGTGTTGATCCTCTTATGCAGATTAGGGTTTGAGTTGTTGTTTGTAAGCACCTTAATAGAAGAAGAATCTATCATTTTGGAGAACAAGACCAAGGAGATGAAGAATAAAGAGAAATGGAAGAGGGTGAAGAAAAAATATAACCATGTGGGACCTAGGTGGCTGCAAGGAAGCTGAGAACATGATTGTGTAAAGGACATATTTTCTCCACCTCGAGAGTATGATGCAGGAGCATCTCGTGGAGTAAATTCAAGTGTCATTGTTTCTTGAATGTGGTCAACTAGGTGGGTAATGTTATGCGAGAAAGAGCGGTAAGAGTAAAGAGTTCAAAAATTTGAATGAGGGTCATTCCCTCCAAAATTTACTTCAATTTGTAAAAGGCCTATATAGCAGTATTAAAGAGGTTGTGAAATGTTAAGTCCTAAGGGGTATATATTTAGTCATATGTGAGTGGTTAAGAATGATAAGTGTGTGTGTGAGTGGTCATGACATGAAAGTAAGTCTAAGAGTAACTAAGTTGACAGTTTTAAGTCATTGTAACATATGTAAGAGGATTTATACTTAGGAGAGTTACATGCATATGGATGCATTCAAATAAGGAAGTAGTAGGGGTAAGTTTTGGACATTATTCCTCATATTAAGAGGGAGAAGAAGCAAGGAAAAGCATAACATTTGCATGAAATATGAGAAATATGGTTATATGAAGTTGGGAGATAGGTATAACTCTATATTGTTGAAAAAATTTCTGAATCATATTCAGGAACTTGAGATTACTTGCTTCAATGCACAAGGGTATAGCCATTTGTATCCTGGGAATGTTACTTTCAAGCCCGAGTCTACAATACTCTATTTTAGTACAAGTGGAGTCATAACAACTATGTGTGTGAGGTTATTCAGTGACGGTTGAGAACTCTTATACTCTTATTCATCTCAATGGAATCTCATAATGGGAGTAATCCACCTAAGTAAGTAGGTATGGAAAGCTCTAAAGATATGGTATGTAATGTTTTGCACCTATTGTATGGTTTTAACCATGCTCTAAATCCCGATATGTAACTTTCTAAGATTGTTGATTACCTTGAAATGTTTTTCATTGTCAAACCCTAGTTTTTTCTCATGATGTGAATCCTTCAAAATATTTTTAGTAAGATTTCAAACCCTAGCCACATGTAGGAGATCCTATGAAAAACACGTTAGTTGGGTTATGTTGGGATTTTGGGGACAACGGAATAGTGCTATGATTTAATAACAAACAAAATTATGCACACAGGATCCAAACAATTTACCCACAAAATCTACAGCAGCAGAAGTATAAACTAGAATAATCCAAATCACACAAAAGTACACACACATAACAAGCATGTACTGTGGTTCACCTAATGTGGGCTACGTCCACCAAAGATAGAGATCTCGTATATATAATATAACAAGAGATTACAAACTAACTCTTCTGCACAAGAGTACATGTATCTCTACAAGAGTATCTCCTCCTCCCAGATCTCCAACCGGATCTTCCTGAGTACACTAAACCGTGCCTCCAAACTCCACCAACAAATCTCACATAACCAGGAACTACTGCATCTCTGAACTGCGACCAAGTTCTCTTTGGATCTGCAAACAAGACCTCTCACATGGGTCTACTAGATGTGTAACTAAGACTGTGTACCAAGAAGTAAGTTTGTCTCTCCATCACTGCATAACCCGTGCAAACATGAAGACGACCTCCTCTACAATATCTAGATCTACATGGATCAACAATACAATATGATCTCATGGATCTACAATACAAGACTAGATCTACATAGATCTATAATACAAGACGTCACTAACATGTTGATCTACAAGAAGAAACGCTATGTGCTTTGCGTATTATGCAAGCCATTACAATGAGACAATAAATATACAAAAGAAATACAATAGCCTGTTATTTCAAACTGTCCAGCTCCTCTCCATGGAGTCTCTGTCTTCATGTAACATGTTCCTTTTTCCTCTTCTTCTTCTTCGTCTTCATCCTCTCGTTCTCAGAGAATCAAGGATCTAATCCGATCCTTCTCTTCATTCATCACCCTTCTAAACCCTAACTTTCATGCTCATATAAGCGTATATAAACGTAGGGCACCTTAGATATGCAATTACATGAAATAAATATACTTTAATGCTAAATATAGATTTAATTCACGAGAGTTAATTAAAACATCATCGCACAGGTAACTGGCGCCAGTTAGCCTTAACCGCAGTCGGTTCACACTTGCTCAGACCAATGTCTGTCCTATCTGACCTATGACGAGTTGCGGTTCCCACTTGCTCTAACCGATGTCTGTCATGTCTAACCGATGATGGGCTATTGTATTTCAGTCACTTTCCATTGCATGCTAACTGTGAAGCAATCTAGCTCCACAACCTAACAGGTTGATGTGTAATCCTTGCACCGACGACATTGGCACTACTCTGAAGAGGCCTCAAACCACATGTCATTCTCCACCTAGGATGTGATATATGAATGAATGCAACTATGATTTAGAAATTGAAACCTCTTTGCTAATGTTTGGATTGAGTTTAGATCTTGCTCATACTTGGAATGGGGATGTTTGAAGTTCTTGCAAATGAGAGAAATTAATTCCTTGACTTGGTAGAATGCTCCAAATCTATAGTGATTTCTACCCAAATAATAATGCATAGGTGTTAGTGAGATTTAGGGAGAATTGGGTTCCTTTAATGCTAGTGTTTGCAATGAGAGTTCATGAGAATGTCAAGTTAGTGAATGAGGTGAGTTTAACTTGCTTATATAGGGATCTAAAGGTAAATTATCATGGAAAGGTTAACCCAAAGGGCTTAAATGATTAAAAAAATATAAAATTGAAAGGTCGGGTGGATGATGTTTCGGTCCAAAAGTGTACAAGTAAGCCAGTATCAGATTCCACATGCTGACCAAAGTTAACATTTATAGAAAAGGATGAAAAATGTGAAAATTGAAGGTTGCATCTTATAAAATGGAGTTTGTTTGTGGATTTTATGCATTTAATTATTAAAATATATCAAAATATCAATGTATATGAATAAGAAAGTTAGATAAGAGACTCGAGATATATGAAGTGGGAATAAAAAGTGTGTGTTTGTTTTATCAAGAGTACATTACCAAAACAAACAATGTCAAAGGGTAAATTTCCAAATTTGAGTGTCTACATTCCCCCCCCCCCTTAAGTATGCAATGAAAATTACACACTTAAAGTAAAATATACTTGAGTGTGTAGACACACTTTGTCTTTATTTAGAGTCTTCTTTGTAGTGTCACATTGTGTTGGCGTTGGCATGCTCCCTGATGAAACCTGCAACACAGAGTGTATTCAGTTTCCAAAGTAGAAAATTGAACTTTAAATCAAATGTAAAGTGTAATATATGTAAAATTTACATTTGTATGAAGTGAAATAAAGATATGCAAAACATGGAAGGAATAGACCTGTTTGTTTTGTGGGGGGAGAAGTTTCCATTATTTACATGTACTTGAGATTTGGATTGTTGAGCTTGTTGAAGGATTGTGTTATCCATATTGAGGTGAAACCTAATAGACAACACACTAATAATGGTGCTTAATGTGTTATAAAAATCAATTCATAGTGAAAGAGTTGTAAACACAATCTAATTTCTTTACAATTCCAAATGTATATGAATTGTAAAACTCTGTATGAGTGATCTATGCAGGTATATATCTATCTCTTTATTCAAAACAAATTGATTTATAGATATACAAGGAAAATATGAAAAGAACTACAAAACATAAAATATGAAGGGTTTGAAATGGGAACAAAAAGGTCATCCTAGATGGAGACCATTCGTATCCACCTTAGGGATTTTTTTGAAAAGACAAAAGAGGAAAAATATGAAATTTATCTTATTATTACTATTAATTTATTTTTTGCTTCTTTGTCAGGGTCATATCTTTTACCTATTGACTCATTTCATGAACCACAAGAACCGTCAAATAGAGAACAAAATGAAATTGGTGACGGAAGTGATGATGGAAATTATATTATATTTTATCAGTGTTATTGTCTAAACTCCATAAATGCTTCAGAGACAAAAAATATATATTTTTGGGACTTTCTAAAGATAGCTATTTAGAAATTTTGTTCTAGATCATTCATTCCTCCTTAAGAAGAAATGGGACGAATTGTTCCTAAAAATGAACTAAGTGTGGAAGGGAATTCTCAATTTGTGTCTATATGAACCACTTCCCCTGGTATGCCATTTGCCAAACCTTTACTACTCAATAGAGTGTGATCTATTAATGCTTCATATCCTTGACCACCCTATCAATGACTTGATAAGAGTTCAATGGTGTCACACATTCTGGGTTTAACTCTATGCTTTGCAACTATTCTCTAATTTTTTATTTATCCAAAAGTGGAGGAAAGTATAGAGTGGACAACTCAACATTAAAAAATTGGATGTAATTCGAGGTAGGGTGGAAGATAAAGCCCAAATGCATCCTCACCATTTTTTAGTTATTGTGTATGACCCGTGTCACAGAGGTCTTAGTTTCATGCATGGACCCTAGAGTCACTCTTTATAGAGATGTAACCAGACATTATCCCCTACTTGGAACTGATGAGGAATTCAACGGACATCATGATGTTGTTCTTACTTCTGGATGGTTTGTTCCAAGATCTCAAGTACTTTTCATTGAATGTGAAAGATTTGTTCTACAAATTTGATTTCCTTATCCAATTCTTTTTGTGTATGGGCATATTCTTCTTCCAACATAAAGGTAAAGTTTAGATCAATGGGATCTAATGTCTGGAATCTAATACATATGTTAAATGGGCTATGTCTCATGGAGATATGAAGAGCTCAGTTATATCTATGTTGGACATGCACAAGAATTTACTATCATGTGCATGTATGATTGGAGTGATACATTTTAAGAAGATGCACAATCATATGGCTGACTACCTTTGTTTTCCCATCGGTCCGAGTATGGAATTCCCCCCAAAAACTAGAACCCCTATCTGACACAATACTTTTGGAAGACAAAAATGAACCCAAACATGCTTAAAGAACAACTATGCAATCTCCTCTACTGATATAGTCTTCTTGTATGGTGTTAAGATTGTTATTTTTGAGAATCTGTCAACCACCAAAAAAATAAAGTCATGTCCATGCCTAGTGGAAGGGAGACTTGACATGAAATCCATCATGATAGACTCTCACAATGTTCCTTGAATTGGAAGAGGGGTATAAATACCTTGTTTTTGATTTACTGACTTGGAAATCACATAAGTTGTGTAGGACCTTATGTATCTGGTGACATTATGGTTGATATTTGTCCAGTAGAAATACTTTTACATTACTACCACTATTTTATCTACTCCAAAGTGACATGCAATGCCACTGTAGTGAGCCTCCCATATTAATTTACAATGTTCCTATATAAGAAAACAAAAGTGTCCCAATGGTATAGAACCCTTTCCTGTAAATGATAGTTTGGAATATTTTTTCAACCCCTTAGCCTTTGATAGATGTGAAAAAAATAGGGTCATGTTCATACATTCAAGGACACTTTGATGTCTCTTGCCCACATGATTTAAGGAGTGTTTTCAGCAAAGCGATCGGGGGTTGACTAAGACAATCAACAACTTGGTTGACACCCCCCTTTTTGTATAGGATGTTTAGATAGAATTGTTGCATATAGGTGGAGCACCGCTGATGACAATCATTTTGTAACTTGTCTTGGTTCTACATGAATTTCAAAGGCATATGATATATACATATGATAATTTATTTTCCTAAAATGTAATGCTTCAACTTTTAATAAGCTTACATAATGGTGTACAATTCCTTTTCACAAGTTAACTACCTATGCATTATGTCAGAAAAGGTATCGATGGGGTATACCAATGGATGCCCATGCCAGGTGAGGAATGTACCAAGTGCATATTCTGAAGCATATGTCTCTATCTAAATTACTTGTTATAGATATGGCAATACCAAAATTGGTGTTGAGTAGAGTCTCTCCTTCATTCATGTAAATGCTTTATATTGTGGCTCTGTCCATACAAAATTTACTTTTTCTCCTCCACGTGTCACCTGATTCATAAGCCATGTATTATGTAAAACCCAAATACAAACCTAATATAGAAGCCAACTAGTCCTGAGAAACTTCAAAGTTCAGTGACAGTCTTTGGTGTTGACTAGTCTCACATGACCTGGATGTTTTCTAGGTCCAGGGGCACACCATCCTTATTGATGATGTATACCAAGTATTAGATACTCTACATGACAAAGGAGCATTAGATTGTGCTCACACAGGGTCTGAAGATCCTATTAGAAATTTTCAATGTGCTCCTTCCATGTCTTATTGAAAACAACAATGTCATCTAGATGCATTTCCACGAATGAATCAATGAATGGTCGTAGGATATCATTCCATCATCATGAATGTTGTAAGTGCATTTGTGAGCCAAAAAGGCGTGATCAACCATTCAAACAAACCCTCATTAGATTTAATTGTAGTTTTTTAAACATCTATACGGTTGATAGGAACTTGGTGGTACGTTGAATTTGGATTGATCATTGTGATGAACTTAGCTCTCGTGAGTTGGTCTACGAGGTCATCAATTTGTGAAAGCGGGTATCATTTCTTTACTGTGATTTTGTTCAAGGTTTTATAGTCAATGCAAAGACACCACATCCCATATTTTTTACACAAAAATAATTGAGCTCTTACAAGATGATGTACTTGGTTGAAGGTGCCCCTTCTAAATCAGCTCTTAATTCAAACATTTGATTTCTTCATTCTCAAGTACTGAGTGCTTTTATAGAGGTCCATTTGAGAGTGGTGTTTCAGGGACCAAGTCAATTTTATTTTTTACCCGACAATGCAAAGGTACACCACTTGGTGGTACAAATACATATATGTATTCAAATATCATTTGATCCATATGCTTCCGTTGCATAGTTTTTATTGGTGGGAACAGTTGTGTGTTCATTGTAACCTTTTTCTTGTCCTTAGGATGAATCGTAAGTAGGAAAAAGGTCTTAGTTTGAGAAATCAATTTTTAACACTGATTTGCACTTGGTAGGGCCACTGATTTAGCAAGGGCTGAGTTTGGGATGTGGTAATGCTTATGACCTAGAGTAATGATGACACTCTTAGGAATCATATCATAGAGACCATAATGATTCAACATGTATGGTTATCTAAGAAGTACATCATTAACATCTGGTGATGTGATATTGCATACCACCACATCTTTGAATGGTTTAATTAAATAGGGTAGGAGAAAATGTCGATTCAAACAAATGTCTCATCTTTGACTAACCCAAATAACACAGTATAGTTGTGGGTGAGGAGTTGTTACAAAATTTATCCTCTTTACTATTTTTGTAGCTATCAAATTCTTTTGACGACCAATGTCTATAATAAAATGAAGATCCGTACCATTTACCCATATATGCAAGTGGAATAGATGCTCTGGATCTTTTGGTGGGGATATTATTCGTGTTGTGGAAATAGTGATATATGGATTTGCGTCCACAATTCGATACTCTCCTTCATGTGTACCTTGGCTCTCTGTGGAGGCTTCTCTTGCATCTAGTTCCCATGACTCTTTTACCAAAGTTTTTTGACAAATTTATAGTCCTTCGTGTCATGGTACATACTCTTGTGCATTTCACACCATGTATATGTGTCCTTTCATGTATTTCCTTTCAATGCCCTCTTCTTGTCCTATTTCTTATGATGTTTCATCCCTTCCATGTTTCTTCCTTAAGAGTATTGATGTCAGCAAAATCCATCTTTTCTTGGATGTAAAATCACAACCCACAATAATATTTGAGAATCTTATGCTTCTCAGTGTCCCATGCACCTATTTTTGCTGATAGGGTATGAAACTCATCAGTGTATTCCTGCACTATCTGATAATGTCTTTGACATAATTGATGTAGTTTCTTGAACCAGTACTCGTAGGTCTTCACTAAATAATATTCTTCTTTTATGGCCTTTGGAAATTAGTCCTATATTTATGGAGGTTTTGTATCATCCATTACATGATCATTATCATCCTCTTGCAAAGAGTATTATTTCTACCATTTTTTGTCTTGAAGAGAACCTTTTAGAAGTGCAAAGATTATCTTTTTAGGATTAGAAAAATTATTGAGAAAGAAATATGATTCTAGTTGATTGAGCCATTTATCCAATTCATCAGCATCAATTCAAACTATGGAATGTCAAAATTTTCTTGTACCTTAAATGGTGTCATCCCCCTAAAGGTTCTACTTGATGAAGGTGCAATTTGAGAGGTGGGGTTGATTGTAGAGATGACCCAAGAGAAGACATCAATGAATTGTGCCATCATCTCCCTCCTCTGTTTCTCAAGAGATTCCTAATGCATTTACTTAAAGGTATATCTCATTTTTGTTGGGAAATCAGGACTGCGGAATAGTGTTATGATTTAATATCAAACAAAATCATCCACACAGGATCTAAACAATTCCCCAAAATCTACAGCAGTGGAAGTATAAACTATAATAATCCAAATCAAGACAAAGTACACACACATAACACAACATGTACTGTGGTTCACCCAATGTGGGCTACGTCCACCAAAGATAAAGATCTCATATATATAATACAACAAGAGTACAAACCAACTCTATAATACAAGAGTATAATGCATCTCTCCAAGAGTATCTCCTCTCCTTCAGATCTCTAAACGGATTTGCATGAGTGCACTACAACCATGCCTCCAAACACCACCAGAAGATCTCACATAACTAGGAACTACTGCATCTCTGAACTGCTACCAAGTTTTCTGTGGATCTGCAAATAAGACCTCTCACATGGGTCTACCATATGTGCAACTATGACTGTGCACCAAGAAGTAAGTATGTCTCTCCATCACTGCATAACCTGTGCAAACATGAAGACAACCTCCTCTACAATATCTAGATCTACATGGATCAACAATACAATATGATCTCATGGATCTGCAATACAAGACTAGATCTACATGGATCTATAATACAAGATCTCATCATTTAGATGTGGATCTACAAGAAGAAACTTTGTGTGCTTTTCATACTATGCAAGCCATTACAATGAGACAATAACTATACGAAGGAAATACAGTCGAAGATGTTACCCTCTTCTCACCATTCAAATGTACTTGTTATTTCCTTCTGTCCAGCTCCTCTCATGGAGACTCTGTCTTCGTGTAACATGTTCTTTCTTTTCTTCTTCTTCTTCTTTGTCTTCATTCTTTCAATCTAGGAGAATCAAGGATATAATTCAATCCTTCTCTTAATTATGCTTTTAAACCCTAACTTTCATGCTTATATAGGCGTATATAAACTTAGGGCACTTAGCCATGTAATTACAATCAATAAATCTACTTTAATGGTAAAAATAGATTTAATTCCCGAGAGTTAGTTAAAATATCATCGCACATGTAACCGACGTCGGTTAGGCTTAATCGTGACTGGTTCCTACTGGCTCTGACTGATTCGGTCCTACCTGACCCATGCCGGTCCTGGGTAACCGATGCCAATTCCCCCCTTGAAAAATGATGGTTGTTGTATTTTCCAGCAACTTTGTAATGCATGCTCCAGTGAAGATATGTATCTCCACAACCTAACAATTTCCTCTTGTGTTCCTATAGGTCTTTTCAAGTGGGAAGGAAGGCAATATGAAGGATAGTGGGTTTGGAAATTGTGCTTCTATTATTCTAACCTCATAGGTTTTGACATGCAAGAGTGGAAATAACCTAACTCTTATACTATTCATCTGGATTTAGGTGCAACACGGTAAAAAACAAACTAACAACAATGATTAATGTGCCATAAAAATAAATTCACAATGAAATATTTGTAAACACAAACTAATTTTATTACAATTCCAAATGTATAGAAATTGGAAAAAATTGTGTGAGAGATGTATGCTCAAAGATCTATCTCTTTAATAAAAACAAACTGCTATATAGCTATACAAGGATAAATATGAAAACAACTGGAAAAAATAGAATATGAAGGATTTTGGATGGGAACCAAAAAATCATCCTACTTGGAGATCATTCATATCCACCTTAGGGATGGATTCAAATAGACAAAAGTGCGAAAATTTGAAATCTATCCTATTATTATTATTATTATTATTATTATTATTATATTTAGTGTCCCTTGTCGGGGTCATATCTCCCATCCCGTTGAGCCATTTTATGAATCACAAGAACTGTTAGAAATATCATGGAACGAACTTGGTGAGGGAAGTTCTAACAGAAATTACACTTTATTTCTTTTTCACTATCCTCTAAACTCCAGAAATTCTTTAGAGACCCTCAAAATTGTAAAATACTAAAAATTGATAAAAATAGAGTTTCAAGAATTTCCTAAAATAACTTTTCACAAATTTTGTTCTAGATCATTGGGGGTGATCAGTCCCCTATTGTACCTAGGTGAAGCCATAGTATTGGGTGCATGTAACCTAACACGAAATGGAGAAGAGAAAGAAGGAGAGTGAGGTATTGAAGTACCTCGTGAAGGAAAAAACATGTGTATCAAAGTTATTCAATAACTCTAATATCTTCCCCTTTGAATGTAAGTGGAAGGAAAGGACTACCTACAAAGAATCTAGCCACTTCGATACCTTTTATAACCCCACTGGGCACACAACTGAAATCAGACCTATGCCTTACTTTGTAAATAAGGACATGCAATAGAAAAGAGAATGATTGCCCCTATGCCCTTCCCATGTGCATCGAAACTAAATAAAAAATGTAGAGTACTGAAATGTACTTGGATAAAAGAGGCCCACACCCTCAAGATATATAACACTATTACTGAAACTGAGTGTCGTGGTAAAGAAGGATTGAGTTACTTCATCCCCCTTGTGATCGATCTAAACTGAGTTAAATGATTTTGAATTTTTTTCAAGAAAATGTTCTTGTAGGTAGAAATATGAAAATGCTGAGAAACTTGGTGTAATTTCCCCTTGGCAAAACCATGTGAAAAATTTAGAACCATATGTACAGTTTTGACTCAGTTGTACATTTTTGAACCTGTGCATTATTTTTTGAAATTTTGTATTTGATGTTTTTTAGCACATATACCCTATGTATACCCATGTCTGAGCCAAAAATTGTGTGTGTCTATCATAGGTGTAGAATATACTTGCATAAAAACCACCTCTTTTGAGCTATGTGTGGTAAGGCATTTGAATGTGTGGCTCAAAAGAATAGATATGTAACCATATCTGATGAGTCCAGTAATATGTGTAGAAACACATGGAAGTTATATTAGTGTCATCGATTATGAGGTCCCAAACCTACAAAGGGGATGTACATGGTATAAACCATGGTGTAAAACAATAACTAAGATAAAAATAGTAGCAACAATAGTAATAATGCATATATAAGGGAAAAAGTACAGAGAGATAGAAACAATAAAGTCAAAGTCAATAGTATGCAAAAAGTGTCACACAAAGGAATAAAAATACAAACATGGTACACCCAGTGTCACAAGAAAATCAAGGCCCTCAGTCCTATAAATATGAGAAGCAACATCATGCAAGATAGGCATAGATCCAAAAACATGGGACACTCACGGTGTCACAAGACAAACATGGCACTCAAGCCAAAATGACACACACACACCTAGCAAAAATGTATAGAAAATATGAGTGTCATATTGTGATGAATTATGTAGCAACTGATATAGAGAAATATGTGAAGTAAGATGTGTCAACGATGCATAAAACATAGTATTAATCTTGTTATCTCAAAAGATAATATGTACACAATGTATGTAATAAAGCATAACAAAAAAATAGAAATGAACTATAATTAAATAATAGCACATTTGTAAAGTGTATAATAGATGCCCCTAGATGTATAGGAGGTATGGGTAAAGGGTAGGCCGACACTTGTCATCATGTACCATTTTGTGCATGTTCTACATCAAGCTCAATATACTGCGTGAAAACATGTGTATAAAGAGTAATGAGATATGTTATCTATCAAACCATAGTGAAAAACAACATGTATAATGTAAAGTGCTAACAACACAAGTTATGTGTGTAGGGGTTAGTTTTTGTATTGGGAAATATTTGAATGTTTTTTATTTTTTAATGTTTATCTATGTATAAAGAGGGGTAACACAAGAGAAACCCAATGATAAACTCCTGAGGAGGTGAAGACACTGTTGAAGAAGATAACTGCTCAGGCTTTAATTGTGCCAAATAATGTGACTCAAATTCAAGTGGTAAAACAATAGTGATATGTCATAGAGAAGGCCTAAGATAAGAACTAGGTGAAGTAGATCCATGAGTAGCGTGTGAAGTAGAAGACCTGGACATAGGACCAGAAGAATGAGTACTCTTAGACATACCATGTGCACTAGAATACCTGTGAGAAACTATAGAGATAACATGCACACTAGAGAACCTACATGGTATCTTATGATAGCGTGAGACACTAGTGACAATGTGTGAAATCAAAGGCCTATCTAAAGACCTAGGAGAACTAGAGTTATAAGAGACATGTGTGTAACCAAAGGCATATCAAGAGACCTATGAGAGATATATTTACTAGAGATAGTGTGTGCAACCAAAGGCGTATTATAAGACATAGGAGGGCTTGAGCTGCTAGAAATAGTGTTTATAACCAAAGGCTCATCGGGAGACCTAGGAGGACTAGAGCCACTAGAGATAGTGTGTAAAACCAAAGACCTATTCATATATGCACTAGGAGTAGGGATATAAATGGTAGAAGAATGACTATGTAAGCTAAGGGAAGGAGCCTCAAAGGGAATACCTCAAATTACAACAACCTATTGAATATGAATAATCTTGGCACGTTGGTGAATGATCGATGGAATAGCCCTGACATCATGTAGCCAAGAGAGACCTAAACACAATGTACTAAAGTTAAGAGTAACATTAACTAAGAATGAAACCAATGTAGTAAGATAAGCAATCATAATAGGTAGAGTAATATGTCGATAGTGAGGGTTAGAATCAAATGAAAAATATTTTGTAGAAATTCCAAAAGAGTGAAGTAGCCTCATAAAACAAACATTATCCTTGTTATGTGGATCAACTAAAACACCACGGATAAGTACCTGATTAATAGAGATGGGAAAGGATAGAGTATAAAAAATAAGTGTGTCATCTATATCAGAGTCATCGAAAGTGATAATTAGTTTTAAATATGGTATGTGAGTGAGAGTGTTAATCATTGCATTTAAAGGGTGATCATAAAATGGCATTGGTGGCACCACATAATGAGTATCATGCACTTATGAAGTAGATTTTTCATTTTTATGGTTAGAAAGTAGATGATTGAAGATTTTCAATTTTGCATTATTGTTCATTGGCTTAGAAGATTTAGTGGCCTCCTCCCATTCAATTGCATTCGAGTCAATAAGATATTGATGATGTGAAGAAGTTTGATACACCAATCAGTGAGGTGACCAATACATCTATGATAATCACAGTAAGCATTAACATCGAAACTCTTACTTTGAGGATTGTTCACATCAACCTCAAATAATGGAGGGGGGATATGAGATTACACTCAAGTAATTAGTTGAATATAATGTATGGAGCACAAGTTAAATGTGTAAATTATCATCATGTGGGTTGCAATTTTAGCTTAGTCTTTACTACCGCTCGTCTTTAAGCATATATTTTTCATTACATACTTAAAGGGTGGAAAATATAAACACTCAAGTTTGAAAATTAGCCGTTTGACATTTCTAGATTTGACAATGCACTCTTGCTAAGACAAACACACTCTTTTTATCCTTGTTTAGTACATCTTGAGGTCTCTTGTCTAAGTTTTTTTTATACACATTGATATGTCAACATATTATAATAATTAAATGCATAAAATCTGTAGGAAAAATCCACCTGAAAAGATGCAACCTTCAGTTTTCATGTTTTTCATCCTTGTCTAGAAACTTCCACTTTGGTTAGCTTTTGGCATACTGTCTTTACCAACTTATATGGTTTTGGACCAACATATCCTCTATCCGATATTTCAATTTGATATTCTTTTTTAGATTATTTAATCCCTCTAGGTTGGCATTTCCATGATAATTTGCCTTTCGATACCTTTATAAGAAATTTAAACTAACCTTGTTTACTAACCTGACATTATTATGAACTCCTATTGCAAACACTAACACTAAAGGAAATCAAGGCTCCATAAATCTTGAAAAATTTTATGCATAATCATGAGGTAAACAATCACTATAGGTTTGAAGCATCCTACTAGGTCAATGAATTAGTTGAACTCTCATTTGCAAGCACTTAAACATCCCCATTTCAAGTATTATCAAGATCCAAACTTAATCCAAATATTCTTAAAGAGGTTCCAATTTCCAAACCATTGGTGCATTCATTCAAATATCACATTATAGCTGGAAAATGATGTGTTTTTTGAGGCCTCTTAATATTCGTGTCGATGTCAGTAGTGTAAGGATTACACTTCAACCTAACTAATATTTTTTTACAGGATATCCTACCCATGTCTAGGATTTGAGATCTTACTTAGAATATTGAGATGGCTTCACAACACGAGTGACAACCAAGGTTTGACAATGAGAAACATTTCCACGTAAGAGATGATCTCATAAATTTATCGAGTAGAATTTAGAGCAGGGTCAAAACCATTAAATAGGCACAAGTTGTACTTATGGTACAGTATGTGCAAGTTGTACATATGGTTCTGACAAAGTTGTACGATCCTGCACCAAGTCACTTTCTAGCTACATTTCCAGAGACAAATCACTTTCAAGTTTAGATCTCCTAGTTCCAACAATTTACCCTTTAACACTACTGGTTTTTACAATGCACTCTTACTAAAACAAACACAATATTTCTATCCATGATCAGTACATCCTGAGGTCTTTTATTTAACTTGATTATTCATACACACTGATATGTTGATAGATTCTAAGAATTAAATGCATAAAATCCATAGAAAATTTCCACATGACAGGACTCGACCTTCAAATTTCATGTGTTTCATCCCTTTCCAAAAATTTCCACTTTGGTCGGCTTGTGGAATATGGTCCTAGATGACTTCTACAATTTTGGATCACATATTATCTATATGATCTTTCAATTTTAATTTATTTATTTGATCATTTAGTCTATCTAGGTTGGCATTTCCATGATAATTTACGTTTGGATCCCTATATAAGTAAGTTAAACTCACCTTATTTACTAACCTACATTCCCAAGGAATCCTATTGCAAACACTAGCACTAAAGGCACCAAAAGATCCCTAAATCTTGTCAAAACTTATGCACATCATTAGGGTAACAATGACCACAAGTTTGAAGCTTTCTACCAAGTCAAGGAATTAACTTCCTCCATTTCGAAGAACTCAAAAATAATCATCTCAAGTATTAACAAGATCCAAACTCATTTCCAAGCATTATTAAAGAGATTCTACTTGCCAAATCATAGTTGCATTCATTCATATACCACATTCTAGGTGGAAAACGGTGTGTGTTTGAGGCCTCTTCAAAGTAGTGGTTGCATTGATGATGCAAAGATTGTATTTCAACCCAATTAATGTTTGTTATGTAAGATCTCTTATCCATGGCTAGGATTTGAGATATTGCTCATAATATTAAAAGGGATTCACAACATGAATGACAACTAGGGTTTTAAAAGGACAATCATTTCGATGCAGGTGATAGTATCACAAAGTTATAGATTATGATTCAAAGTAGGGCCAAAACTGTATAACAGGTGCAATACCATATAGATGGTTCTCGAAGATTTGTATGGTCGTGAACTAGATCAATTTCCAATTATAATTCCATAGATGAAGCACTTATAAGTTCATATCTCCTAGTTATAGCAATTTACACACCCAAAACTTCCCCAAATCCATCAGTAATCAGCTAAGTCCACACACAAACTTGTGTTTTTGAGCTTGTATCATATTGTATAAAATAGTTATGAGAATTAATGTGTTGTTATTATATTACATAGTTAATGTTGGAAGTTAATTAATCATAATAACTTCTTGTAACTCCCCTTACATCCTTTTAGTGTACTTAATTCACTAATATATTTTTTTAATAAGGGTGTAAACATTTGAACTTAAAGAAAAATTATATCTTGTGGAAAGATATACAATCAATTTTAGCATTCTTATTTACTCACTTCGCAACATTGGAAATCATTTAGCTACTACTTGGTAATAACAAGTCACACTTGATCTTCAAATCCAAATCTTTAACAAAGCTACCCTAAGCTTCCATAAATCAAGACGAGACATTAACAACAAGCCTTGAACAACTATGAAGCACTCCATGCTCTTTTAGGAACATACAATCCAAGTGAAATGCATTCCAAAGTCTTATCGAATGTTATTAAGCACCTACACAACAAAGGGCACTTTAAGGGTTTTTATTTACATGCACTCTACTTAGGCACTTTACTTCAAAAAGCTATTACAAGACTTTATTTGTCATGAAGGGTACATTATATTATAGATATGCCTACTATTTGTGTTGAGGTATGAGGGAAAACAAAGGGAAATGGATTTTTAGATTACACTCACAGTTGCATAAGTATCATAAGAACTACATGGATTTTGAGCCCTTATTTATGAAATGTATTAAAAAAATTAGTTACAATCAACATGGGGTTGGCCTCCAAGGGTATTCCAATTCAACAACACATCAATTTATTTTATTACCTAAAAGAGTCATTAAAGTGCTAGCACAATTGAATCAAGGTTTGGTCACACAGATATATGCCTGAAGGTTTTGGAAACGATGAAAGTGTACGATCTATAATTAGTGACGAATCAACCTAGTTTGACTATAAGTTAAAAATTAGTACCAAACACTAGTGCCAAATAGGACAGTAGTGGCTATCACTCGCATCTGACATGGCGCTAGTGTCCTATAAGGTTTCAGGTTCCAAAATCTAAGATGAAGCAAGTTGAAAACCAAGTATAGTCTATTTGCCTTAATTATAGACCTAAAACATTTTCAAGACATCCATAAAGCTAATTCAATCTATCTTCTTGTGTATTACAATATTTTAGCATGTGCTTATTTGAATAAACTTTGTTTATTACATTTACATGTTTAGTTAGATCTGAATATCATTGTATTTATTCATAAAATTTGATCGAGCATTTGTCTCTAGTTTTGTAACCTAATTTTGATATTTCTCCACATTCTATATTCTAATTTGGGTTGAATCATAAGTGTATATTCACATCAAGTATCTACTAGAGACACAATTGGTTCCTTGGATTGCTTCATAAACCTTAACTTAACACTCGGTCCTTGTTGAATTTTGATCCTTTGGTCCCATTTTTTTGAATGATGTCATTTGTGTATTATATGGAAGTTAAGATGATTCGCCTATAACTATTGGCATTAGATATCTCGTTAACCATGCCCTATCATTTTATTCATCTTGTTGATGATGCATTTTTTAACCCTCTATGTGATCATTACACATCTATATATGACTTTTCCATGTCTTGTAGAAGTTTGTATACTACCACTTGTATGTTAACTCATATATTGCAAACAGTCAGTTCACATATTAACGTAACATTTCACAAAAACTTGAGGTATCATATAATTCACATAGTCATGTGTATCTAAGGAATCACATGCAACTTTACACCAAAAAAACTAAAATATAGAGTTGTGCAAGGCTTCATCATTCAAAAAGGCTTCACATAAGTTCACAAGCTCGATGAAGACATCACAAAGTTTCACTTAATCAACATATATTGCACATAAATTCAAAATTGCATGGTTATATAAAACTTCCCCTTTCTTTGTATAAGAACATGTTAAGTTCTTAAGAAAAGACACGTGGAAATCTTTGCAGGTTGTACAAATAAACAAAATTCTAGACCACTTTCACTAGTTCAATATTCCACACACAAAGGGATACACATATTATTTATTACTACTCTACTTGTTTTTTGGTTTACACAAGATATTTTGTGAACTCATATTATCTTGCACCACCTCATAAAAAATAAATATCCTATAAACTAACCCGCCACCTCAAATTGAAAATCCTTTCTTCATGGTTGCTAATATTGATATATAAGTATCTAGTCACCCATTGCCCTCCCCTTTATATTATATGGATTATGCCTTCAACATAATTGTAATGCTTCAACATTCAATAAAAAATAAAAATAAAAAGATGGTTATTTACTCACACCTAAAACTTGTTAGGTACGCATAGGTTTATGTCAAATGTAAGCTATTAATAGGCCTTGGGCAACCACATGGTCGTCGACTTGTTTTAAAATGTTTATATGGTATTTTTTGTCGTGATCAATGAATAATTTATCGTTATCCTAATTTTGAGAAGTCCATCCACCCTATTTATTGCAACAATGTCCCTAGTCAACAGGAAATTTAGGGGAGTTGGAGACCCCCCCCCCCCCCCCCGAAAAAAAAAATAGGCCTCACCAATTTATTGACAATGATATATTGGATTCAATAAGACAAACGACAAACCAAATTTCGTTACAAAAAAATATAAATTGATAATAAAAATACAAATGTGGAATTATGAGAATGTTCAAACAACAATCAGTCACAATGACCAATAATATTAATGGTAATATTGATGAACGATATGAAATTGACAAAACTAACTAAAACTGGCTACAAAGAGAAATTAACGATCATGATAAACTAACAAGGGCAATGATGACAACTGTCGAATGAGAGGCGGAATTACAAGAGTTGAAATATATGGCTACTCAAAAACAAATAATAGTAATAATAATGTTGAAATTCACAATGATAACCAAGCACATGCTTAGAAGGAAACGAGGAAAATGATGTAGTTGGGTAGATTTTAAATGCAAGATTGCTAAGGAAAAAAGGTAAAACTTCGAAGTGAGGAAGAAGCAGAAAGTGGTTATCTTGGGGCATTGCAAATATGAGGATGGGTATTTCTTTATGTTCCTATGATTGTGGATCCAAAAGATGAACAAGAAGTGTTTGTTATCTGATCTTTCACGACAATCTTCCCTTAGGGTTGGTTTGCATCATATGGCTGTAATTGAAACATTGGAAATGTAAGCATTGTCATTGGCATTGCAATAATATAATTGAATATTTTTGCGACAAGTGAATTCTGGTTTGGTTGTCACGGTTTATACATGTGACCAAAAATAATGGGATCTTCCTCGCCGAACTGATTACATGCCTATTTGATAGGTAACAACAACCATCAAAGTAGCAACGTGGTGCCTTCCAACCATTTCAATAGATGCTCACTGCTAGTTGCGTTATCTTCACTTACGAGTTCATGTGGAGCATTTTCCTACAACAAAAACTTTTCGGATCCTCATTGGTGATCCGATGACATTCATATTTTAGAGGTAACAACAACCATTAAGGCAACCACATGACATCTTCCAACCATTCTGACCAATGCTCACCACTAGTTATGTTATCTCTACTTGCGAGTTCACGTAGACCATTTTCCAACATCAGGGGTCAATGTAAGCTTCTAATGATTCATGCAGGACCAACAAAGAAGTTGGACTATATAATCTCATAGCCTCTCTCACCACTCATTGAAGGTATTCCATGCTTGCCAGATTAAAGTCTCCTATTTTCCCACGAATGCCCACCACTGGCAAAATTTCTTCTTGTAGTTTCTTTGCTACTGCGGGCCATTAAATCAGTGGACCCATCATCCACTCCAAGGTGGTATAAGTTGAATCCATTCCACCCACGAACATATCCTGCAACAACGAAAATGACGGATGATTTTACATATGTTAAATAAACCAAAGTTAGCTCAGGTAGGCCGGAATGGACGTAGGGCACATACAAAAACAATTGCTTAGATACGATTGTGTGTTATTTTAATGGTATCGTGGGACTGGGCCATATCCGAGTCTAACAGAATGTTGACAATGTCCTTAGATGGTCATTGGTTCGAGTTCACCACATTTATGCCATTGATACGCCTATAATCAACGTGTTCCTCTATTATTTTTACCGCAATCAACTCAATAAATGATTTGTGTAATATTGGCATGTGCTGCTTGACACCTTGTAAATCAACTCAATCTATCCAGGCGGTATAGTCTCTGATGACGATTTCTCCATTACAATGGTGATCTTGTTTACTATTTCTTTGCATCTACCGTCCTCGGCATAATCTTTGGAGCCCCCGAGGATCCACCACATTATTTTGGACGAAAGTGATGACAGGGCCTTCTTAAGATTAACGAGAACCGTGTCGTGCTTCTTGTCCCCCCACACATAACGGATCATGGCGTAGCTTGCAAGTTTACGTGGACAATTTTCCAGCGTCACATGTCAATGCATATGCGACAACTAGATCTTCGCCATTCATTTTGTGTTTTGTGTCAGTGCGGCTAGCCTTCATTCACCACTAATCTGACTATGCATGCCTTTGGTGTAAATATGTAAACAACAAAACAATTGGGCACGACTAGGCCTGGAAATTGACAGGGTGTAGGCCCTTTTTTTTGTGATTTTAACCATATCTTATAGGTGAAAATTTTAAGAAACTGTAGAAAATGATATGTTGAAAATTTTGAATACCGTAAGTTTTTTAAAGCAGTTTATAACAAATATAATTTACCTATTTATATATAATAAACAAATTAAAAAAAGAATCTATAAAAATTATTGAAATTTACAGGAACTTGAAAGAGCTAAGTCATCAGCGATTTTTGATTTGACAGGCATAGATAATTTGAAATTATAGGCCTAGGCGTAATTATGGACAAGTAGATTAAATTGTGATTGCTATCTGCATCGTTGGATTCGTCAAATACAAGAAAATTATAACAGTGGACAAAAAATAGAACCCTACACCAGGTCATATATGCGGTGTCTTAAAAAAGGAATTATGGGATGTTGTGCAAGAGTTTTTGCTGGTGTCTAGAATGGACGAAGGCTATATTCTGTGAACTAAACTCTAATATCAAACGCCGACCACTGTTGTATCCCATGTGCCCATTTAAAATCTGACGATGGGCTCAGCATTTATTGTTTATGTACCAATGGTGGACTACAAATATGTCTTGCGGTTGAACGTAAATTTTGTGTGATGGGACGAAGAGAGTTTCCTTAAGAAGATGGGAAGAATACGAGTTTGAGTAAAAGGAATGACGTGTGAGGAACCTCAATGAGCAGAGTCGGTGAGTGAGATTCATTCGAAAACATCAGACCACGATCACTGAATGGATGAAATAAATTACAAATTTCTATCTCCATGACTGCACAACGGAGAAAGTCTTCTGGCGTTCCGCACAGGGCCGATCGTCTAGCAGTGTCATAACAAGCCCACCCATGAGCAGGCTGCGGGAAATGTAAACCACACATAGACGGTGGAGATCATTCAGACAACGTTGATATGGGCAAAGTAATGAATGATCGAGATTAAATCAGCCCCTAACATGTTGTCAAAATTGGCTCGCTCATTCTAACTTATAGTAACGCCTTCAGCTTAATAAAAGTGTGCTTTTCAATACTACAAAAATTTATACATTTAAAATAGTAATCCAAAACCCCTCCATTACACCACATAAGCAATTCCACGACCAAAAAAAATTAAGACAAAAGAGGGTTGAAGACTCCTCCATGGGATCGTCCCTTTAGCGGTAGTAAAAATAACACATCTTAAAAGAAAAAAAAAAAAAAAATTGAAAAAGAAAAAGAAAGTCGAGCCACACCAGCGTTCGAATCTCTGTATGGAGATTCATGGCGTCTTTCCTCTACAGGCAAGATAAGCCGCTCCTTTAATCGTCGAATTTTCTGCTTTTTTTAACTAGCCGTTGAATTCCTAGCCGTTGCAGATGATTTCTATCTATATATACCCTTTTTAACGTTGTTTGTCTCCACTTTTTATCTCTGAATTAACCAATGTTTTCGTGAAATTGTTTGAGAATGTGGTCATTTAAAATAGTTATCCGTGATTATCGTCTTATTTTTTTGATCTTTGATTGTTTTCTTTTCCTCTGTGATTGTTCTTAGCGTGTAATTTTGTTTACCACTTTGTATGTTAATTGTTTTTTGGGGTAAGGGTTTTGTTTCAGCATGGCCATGCTGGTGATTCTGTGATGTTTTCATTTTCATTTTTGTTTTAATGTGTTGTATTTTTCATTTTTTATTCTTATGTTTTGGGAGATCTGTTCATTTTAGCAGCAGAGGAGGCGGGAGAACAAGCAGAGGAACAACGAGACAGATTTCTTCTTCTTCTTTTTCCAGGTAATTAACTTACACTTACTGGACATTCTTTGTTTTTTTAAATTGGTTTTGCTGCATTAGTTGCTTAAATTCCGTCTAATTTTTTAGTTTGTGTTTATTTATGCTGCACAAGCGAGCTGGCTTATTTAGATTTCCATCCCTGTTAGAGATCCCTCTGTATAAGATTTAAGGTTTTGCATTAAATATTGCTACCATTTTAAAATATTTTATATACAGATGCATTACATATTAATTTCCTAATATTTTGTGCGAGTTAGCTTTGATAAGGTTTACCCTTGTTATCAGTATATAGATACAGGGCTTAGGTTATGGGTTGGAGCTGTTTCTCAGACAGATCTTTTTTTTCAAATTGATTTTCTAATATATTCTGCACCCCCTGTTTCCAGTACATTATCATTTCCAGTATATCATGCATTACCTAGCTAGCTTTATTTTCCTTTAATTTTTGAGCGTGTGTTTATATTTTATTAATTAACTAGCTAGCTTATTTAGATTTCAGTCTTGTATATGAACATTATTGTACAGGGTTTTTTTGTTAAATGTTGCCGCCATTGCAAAATACATTATAGACATATTTGTTTGTATTAATTTGCTGACCCTTTTTAATGTTCTTCGTCTCTGCTTTTTTACGTCCGGATTTAACTGTGTTTCTGCATTTAACAACGTCTAGGATATTATATTTGCATTTAACAATGTTCTGTGAAACTGTATGAGAATATGGTATTATATATTTTTATGTGATTATTTTCTTTTTTTATGTGATTGTTTTCTTTTCCAATGTGATTGGTTTCAGGGTTTATTTTTGGTTAGGATTTTGTATGCTATTTCTATGCATTTTATTTTTATCATGTGTTTTTTCCTCTCGTATTTGTTGTGGTCTTGTTTGGTAGGGTTGTTCATTATAGCAGTAGGGGAGGCGGGAAAACAAGTAGAAGAGCAACTATACAAGTTTCTTCTTCTTTTTTTCAGGTAAATATTTTGTACTTGCTGGACATATTTTGTTTTTGCTGTTTTTCGATTTTTGATTTTCTCGTTTTGCTGCATTAGTTGATTTATTTTCCTTTAATGTTTGGGTATGTGTCTATATTTGTTGCATTATTTAGATTTCCAACTTATATTTCAATACCTTTTGTACAGGGTTCAGGGTTTTGTGTTTGCTATTGCTGTCAGTTTAAAATACTCTTTATAAATACATGTCACATTAATTTTCTGATATTTTCTGCATTATATGGCTTTATTAAGGTTTTCCCCTGTTATCAATATATGCCAGATACATTGCTTAGGGTTTGGATTGTAGTTGTTTCAGAATGCTTTCTCAGAAGTGTATTTTTCAACTTGATTTCCTAATATATTCTTCATTCACCAGCTTTGTTAATGACATCCCCTGTTTTCAGTATATCATCATTTCCTTATTAGGTTCTCCTTTACCTGGCTTGCTTTATTTCCCTCTATTTTTTGAGTGTGTGTTTATATTTGCGGCATTAACTACCTTGTTCATTGAGGTTCCCATCTTATATTTGAGTACGTTTTGCACAATATTTAGGGCTCCGTGTCAAATGTTGCTTCCTGTTCAAAATAATTTATAAAGAAATATTTTTCAAAGAAATATCCTAATATTTTTATGCATTACTTAGCTTTGTTAAGGTTTCTATTTTTGCTGCTAGAGATTAGGATGTTATGGTGAATACTATTGAATTCTGTTGTTCACGAGTTAGGGCTACTATTTGTTCATCTTTTTTCAATTCCAGATTGCAAGATACACGAGTTAGGGCTAGGCTCCATGCTGAGCAGTTGTACAAGTTGTCTCAATAGTTCTTGCCAACGACTGTCCTAATATTTAGGTTTCCCTTAACAAATTCTTAAGAAGTAAGTTGTTTACATTTTTCTTTAATTTGTAAATATATTTTAAAGATTTTTTATATCTGGAAATGCTGGGGTTGTTTGTTAGTTTTGTTTTCACTTTGTGTTAGTTTTTCTTAGGTCTGAGCTTTTGTTTAGGGTTACATTTTTCTGATTGTCCATTAATACTTTTCTCACATCTTAATTTTTTTTTGATGTTATACTAAGCATTCTGCTCTTTGGATTTGCAGTTCTCATTGAAGATTGGAATCTGCGATGAAAGTGCCAAGATTTTCTGTACACTAATGGGTTGGAGATGGTATGATGCTAGACATTGAGTCTGCAAGTGCACGAATAAGGTATTTCTGAAGAATTTGCAGCTTTTCTATTTGATTGTTTGGATATTGTTTCAGAAGTTTGTGATTATTTATTCACTATACATGGCCAGTGTTTTTGCTCTTTGTAACTTTAGATGTAACTCAGTTTTTGCATGTAGTCATAGTCCACTCTTTGTTGTGTTATGTTTTCTCTACAAGGTGTAGATGATGAGGTTGAAGGTTATTAAAGCAGTGTCTTTCTTCAGGTAGGTCAGGCCCTAGCAAGAATTGAACTTCCAAAGTCTACTTTTCTACCAAATTATTTTCTTAAGGTTTAAATTAGGTCGAAATGTGTTGAGGCATTTCTTACCTTCTAGACCTTATCTTGTTCTTCTCATTTGCATATACCATTCACGTAAAGTCTCATGTAGAAATGGGAGCTGAGTCCAAATCTTATTTATTGGCAATGTCTTAGACAAGACATTAATTGTAGGAACTATATATGTCATGGTAGTAGTGAACTGAAGCAAATGAAATGAACACAATAAACACATATGGTACTGCAATGTAAAAGAAGTGGGTCGAAACAATACTTTACAAAACGTAGAAATCTCTAAAGATGAGATGTGAAGGCACAGCACTTTGATTTTTGATATGAATGACAATTCCTTTATAACTATTTGTGGTATGAAATGAATAGCCTAAAAATATAAAGTGAAGCAATTTACTCCTGAATCTGAAAATCCATGTGATGAGCATTTCCCAAGGAATTACGAGGATTTGTGGTAACATGAATGATGCAGGAGCATCACTGTAAAGGCATCAATTTTGTAATTTTGTATTAAGTAAGGGTTGAATAAGGTTGTAGAGTTCTAGATAGGAGTTATTACCTCTTTCTTAGTCTTTTTAGACTCTCTTTGTTTTGAGTTTCTCTCTAAAAAGGGAAGGTTTGAAATTTGAATTTTAAAGATGTAGCTTGAGAGTTATAATGTTGAAATTGATGTCATTAAAGGTGGTAAGAGTTCATTCAATGCCATATAAGGGGTAAGTAGAGTATTAACCCTCTTTTAGATGGAGTCCATTGTTAAACTCAACCTCTAACTCTAATTAGTTAAGGGAATCAAGTGTAACCACCTTGTGTTAAGCATGTAAAAGGGTGAATTTCAAATGAGAAAGGCAGTTATGGATGGTAGGAGGGAGTTTTGAGAGAGAGAGCAAGTGAGAAATATCCTGAGATGCTCAAGGAGTCTGTAGAATTTGTTGGCAAGATGAATAAAACAGATTCTCCTTAAGAATGGCTCATGAATGTTAATATTCTGTTTTAGATGGAGTCCATTGTTAAACTCAACCTCTAACTCTAATTAGTTAAGGGAATCAAGTGTAACCACCTTGTGTTAAGCATGTAAAAGGGTGAATTTCAAATGAGAAAGGCAGTTATGGATGGTAGGAGGGAGTTTTGAGAGAGAGAGCAAGTGAGAAATATCCTGAGATGCTCAAGGAGTCTGTAGAATTTGTTGGCAAGATGAATAAAACAGATTCTCCTTAAGAATGGCTCATGAATGTTAATATTCTGTTTTGCTTTTGGAAGATGACTCAAGATGTATACTCTTATGTTTTAATTGGTAGTGAGAAATATCCTGAGATGCTCAAGGAGTCTGTAGAACTTGTTGGCGAGATGAATAAAACAGTCCTTAAGAATGGCTCACGAATGTTAATATTCTGTTTTGCTTTTGGAAGATGACTCAAGATGTATATACTCTTATGTTTTAATTGGTAGTGAGAAATATCCTGAGATGCTCAAGGAGTCTGTAGAACTTGTTGGCGAGATGAATAAAACAGTCCTTAAGAATGGCTCACGAATGTTAATATTCTGTTTTGCTTTTGGAAGATGACTCAAGATGTATACTCTTATGTTTTAATTGGTGGTGGATTGCATGAAATGAGTATACATTTGATTGTTTAAGACTGTCCTGAGGGTGATTAAGTTGGTTTGATATGTGATTGTGTCAGTCACACTGTTGCTAAGGGTTTCAACAAAGAATGAAGCATTTTGCAGGGTTACAAATCATGTTTACAAGCATAAAGTGGGTTCATTGTAGTTGGAGCAAGTAAATAATCCTGTGAAAGGATCTCCTAAAGGTTTAAGAATCATGACAAAGATGTTAAAGCAAGGAAATGAACTTCAGAGCAAACTGTGTGCTCTCAGGCTAGAAATATCCTAAGAGGCAGTTATGGATGGTAGGAGGGAGTTTTGACAGAGAGAGCATGTGAGAAATATCCTGAGATGCTCAAGGAGTCTGTCGAACTTGTTGGCAAGATGAATAAAACAGATTCTCCTTAAGAATGGCTCATGAATGTTAATATTCTGTTTTGCTTTTGGAAGATGACTCAAGATGTATACTTTAATGTTTTAATTGGTAGGGACTGCATGAAATGAATATACATTTGATTGTTCATGACTGTCCTGAGGGTGATTAAGTTGGTTTGATATGTGATTGTCTCAGTCACACTGTTGCATAAGGGTTTCAACAAAGAATGAAGCATTTTGCAGGGTTACAAATCATGTTTACAAGCATAAAGTGGGTTCATTGTAGTTGGAGCAAGTAAATAATCCTGTGAAAGGATCTCCTAAAGGTTTATGAATCATGACAAAGATGTTAAAGCAAGGAAATGAACTTCAGAGCAAACTGTGTGCTCTTGGGCTAGACTCAGAGCTAGGGTATTGAAATCAAAGAAAAGAAGGTTGTTCAACAAACTATAAATGTGGAAACCATTCAATTCCTTGGAACTAAGTTTGTAACAGGTATATGGAAGGTATTTGCAAGCCCTGACCTCTTGCATGTGTGGTTTGAAAGGTTTAGAGCAAGTAACTCAGTCATACAGTTATGCATCCTGTTCAGAGGTTTGTGCTCAGTCTGATTTGAATAGAATCTTCATTTTCCTTTATATTCATGATTGTTCTTGTGTGAGGTTGAGAAGGTGTCCATAAATATGTTAGATGACAGAGAAGTTGACAATTATAGCATCAAATTTTGAAGACCATTGTGAATACCTAGGGTTTTAACAGTGAAAACCTAGAAGTGACTGTGCATGCACAGGTAGAGAGTTAAAAAGTATTGATTTTCTAGTATAAACCTTTAATCTTGTCTCAGTGGACTATTTTGGGAGGTGTTGCAAGATAGCAAGAGAGTATGTAGTGTTTTAATGGGCCCTAATGATCAGTGTATCCCTAACATGTAATGGAGGAAGGTTGAATACAGTCCTCCTAGTAAAACTGAGACAGTCCTAATTTGAGGAGGAATCGTTAATTTAAACCAAATGTCCAAACATATGTGTTATATGTCAGAGAGGATGAACTTAGAGTTTGTACTAAGTGTAAATGGTTTTTGAAGACCTTAAGGAGCAAAAAGTTAGAGAAGGTTGAAGTTGCAGAATTCAATGTGCATGAACAGTGTTGGTCACTATTCAAGAGGGAGTAATTGCTTGACTGAGTTGTATCCTTGGGAAGGTTGAGAAAAGAATTGTGAAGGGTTATAACATGCTTAGATTCCTTGAAGGAGCACTTAAAACCAAGAGAACTTAAAACCATTTATTAGGCCTATAATAGTCATCTTAGGGAATGGGGAGGATTAAGTGAACAAAGAAGAGATAGAGTTCTGTAATCATAGTCATTGTATGGTTCAAAGAAGTGGAAGAATGGAGTGTTAGAGTAACGTGTTAAGAGCTTGAAGAAATTGATTAAGAAGCATCAGAGGTCTTGGTTAAGTTAGGCTGTTCAAAAACTGTCCTGACACAGTCATAAAGGAAAGACTAATATAGTGATTGAGCAATTAAGGCAATGAGTTGATAAGGAGCTAAGGCAGTTGGTGAAATGGTGGATGGAATGAGGAGGAGGAGACATTAATGACCAAGGCATAAGGTGAAGAGGTCTTAAAGGAAGTTGTAAGATATGTGAAAACATTGACAAGAAGGATGTAAGTGACTTAAGCAACAAAGAAGAGCAAGAAGCTAGATACTCAAGTTGGAAGTTGAGACTAAAAAGAAACTGGTGTAGAAGATGATTAAGGAGGTATAAGGTAATTGTATGGGTATTGTGATGAAGCTAAACAAGTCAGAAGTTAGAGGTGAGGAGGCAAACAAAGTATAGAAGGTTAAGAGTACAACAAGAACTAGAAAGCCTGCTAAGAAGCCAAAAACATAAAAATGGCACAATTGTTGCTAGAGAGGTGTTGGGATATTGGAGTAAGCATGAACATGGTGAGTTAGTGTGGTTGAACATAAAAATGGCACAATTGCTACTAGAGAGGTGTTGGGATATTGGAGTAAGCATGAACATGGTGAGTTAGTGTGGTTGAAGAGGTCTAGAAGGTTGAAACAGAGGTGAAAAAGACAAAACCTAGTTTTGCTACTTGAAACCCTAGCAAAGCCTAACAAATAAGCCAAAAAGGTGAAATTTGGTGTTGGAAGTGATAGACAAGGAGTTGAGAGAAGAAAATTGGCAAAAAGTAAGAACTCCAAAATGGGTATCCAAAAATGTAAAAATCTTCTTGTGAAGGTTTGTGCATAGTTCCCAATTTTGAAATTTGTCCTGTAGGAGGGCTGATTGCCAAAACTAGTCAAAAGACAAAAAAAGGAATAAAAATGATTGGGTTAAGAGTTAAGTCCTGAAACTTCTCAGACATTTTTTTTTTTGATAAGAAAACGCTTTTTACCGGAGCTATGAACCGTCTTGGGTCCCATCCCTTACATTACATAGTATATAACTATATCGAAAGATACTGGGTGACTAGAAAATGAAATAGTGAGAGAGAGCCACCCTGAAACAAAAACATCAAAATAGCTAGATAGACTATACAAGCTATATGTTAGGGCTTAATCAGACAGTTCGATCACCTCCTCCTTCACACGTTTCTTTGACTTTGCAGCAACCTCTGCACCCCTCTTGCGAGCACTCAACTGACGTCCCACTTCACCAGCCCTGGCGGCCTTTAGCAGGAAATTGTAGGAGAATTTACCCTTGAATCTGAGCTAGACGACACGCGGGGGCACAGGACCATTAGGCGTGGAGAGAGCTTCCAAAGCTGGGGGGAGATGAATGGAGCTACGAGACCCTTCATGCGGCATTTTTGGTGGACAATCACAACGAAGTTCCACAGAGCCTTGTTCCGCTTTTCCAACTTAGACACATTCTCTTGCAACCATGTTCGAACCCCCTTTGCTGCCTGCAGGATGCTTGTGGGCATGCAAAAATTCTAAACTTCCCACTTCACCAGCCCTAGCGGCCTTTAGCAGGAAATCGTAGGAGAATTTACCCTTGTTTCTGAGTTGGACAACATGCGGGGGCACAGGACCATTAGGCGCGGAGAGAGCTTCCAAAGCTGGGGGGAGATGAACGAAGCTACGAGACCCTTCATGCGGCATTTTTGGTGGACAATCACAGTGAAGTTCCACAGAGCCTTGTTCCGCTTTTCCAACTCAGACACATTCTCTTGCAACCATGTTTGAACCCCCATCCTCTGCTGCCTGCAGGAATCCTATGGGCATGCAAAAATTCTAAACTTCTTCTTCTAACCTATTGCGTTCCTGGGGAGAATGATGTGGCGGGTGATCAACACAGTTTCTTCCTTGTTTCCTATGATGGGTAAAGAAAACCCATTCACTCTTGTGCGGTTGCTACCCTGGAGATAATTGTCGCCCAAAATGCGTTCAATTGCATTACCCACCGAGCCCGAAGCAATTTGGAAAACTTTTCTTAGACGAGCAGGAGAAATTGAGCCATAAAATGCCATCTCCCGCGATTCCCCTATTAAAAAAAGGCTTGGAAAGGGCACGGTAGCCATTGAAGAACAAAACAGAACATGCCACCTACAAAACGAAGACAGCAAAGAGAGAATGGCATGTGAAATGAAGGGCTTGAGATCACATTAAAGAAGGTCTCCCACGTGCCAAGTCCTTTCGAATTACTCATGCCTTAATCCGACGTCACTTTCCAAAAGGACGACAAGAGCAGGCCACTTTAGTTTATCATTATATTTGCTGACTTCTTCCTTTTGCTCCACCCCACAATTTGCCAGATAATCCGCTGCTGAGTTGGCCTCATGGTAGACGTGGTCAATGTTTCAAGTGTCCAACTTGGCGAGCCAATATAAAGCATTAGAGCTATAGAAATCTAGGGTCCAATTGGAAGTACTAGATATAATGCCCTGAATGATTATTTGTGAGTCTCCCTCAATTAGGAGACGAGAGCAACCACAATCCACTGCCCTTTTTATGCCAAAAAGAAGAGCTTGGGCCTTCGCTTGATTACTTGTTCCATCCTGAAGATGAAAAGATCAAGCGCTTATCATTTCACCAAACTCATTTCGAATGATGCACCCCGCCCTCGAAAGCCCGAGGTTCCCTTTGGAAGCCCCATTGAAGTGTGTTTTGCAAAGACCAGGGGGTGGTAACTTCTCAGACATCTTAATGGGGCAAATGGGTATTGATAAATCTTACTAGTCAGTTATGAAGGTGTGCGGTTAGTGAATTTTGCTAGTAAAACTATTTTTGAGGGCTACTTGCCCAAAGTGAGGTATAGAAGGACAATTATGAAGGTTGATAAAGTGGAGCTTGTTTCTTGATTTGATCATGTTTATTTGATATTGCTAAGCATGTTTGAAGTGATTTTAATATATTATACAGTGATGTATGCATCTTTAACCTATTAAGCAAAATTGGTCTTCTTGTGTAAGGTATTGGTTTCTTGAGTTTGGGTGATTGGATAGTTGAAATTGTGACTACTTGCATCTTTAACCTATTAAGCAAAATTGGTCTTCTTGTGCAAGTTATTGGTTTCTTGAGTTTGGGTGATTGGATAGTTGAAATTGTGACTACTAAAGCAAAAAAAATTGGGTGAATTGAAGAGTACATGCAGGGCTCTGCATCAATGAAACTCATTAAAATATATATTTTTTGTTTTTTAGAAATTTTGCAACTTTCTAGATTTTTGTATTTTGCAAATTTGGGCTTTTCGAATTTGGTTTTTCAGCTTCAAACTATGCCAAACAAAGTTACACACTGCTTAATCAATGTTCTAAGCTTGACACTTTCTAAACGAAGACATTTCTAGCTACGATTTCAAAGTTATGGTCTCAAGAAGGCAACCTAGTTTTAGGTATTTTGTCGGAACATTTCTTGATCTACCACTTGGATCAAGAGCATTAGGTTTTGTTTAAGGATGAGAAAGCTCTGTAGGAAGCAATATGATATATATATATATTTGCATAGTTTTGTAATAGTAAAATATGCATGTGTATAGAATCTAGATTATATTATACTTATGATTGCATGGGTGTGCAGGTGTAGGATTTCATGCATGAACTTCCAAAATTTGGGTATGCGGGTCACGTATGGTGCAAACACCCAAAACTTAGGTATAATACAATATTAAAGATCACATTGAAAATTTAAACTTTAAATATAAGGTCATTTTAAAACATACTAAGGTTGAAACGAAAATAATATCATATCATATTGATTTATATTAGTTTCATTGCATCAACAAATGTCATTAGTCTATTACAAAAGAAACATGATATCCAAAGTATTGAAGAATTGTTTGTTAATACATGTTCATCTAAATTACTAAGTCATGTATTGGTCTATGACATGAATCTTCAACATACAAGTAGTAGATGAGTCATGAGTCAAGATTAGTCAAAACTTTGTTTCTTGGCTGAAAATATTTGTTGTCTTGAAGTTTTAAGTTGTTCAATCTTCATTCGCTAGTGGTTGTTTGCTAAATAAGTTTATTTTCTGCGAATAATGTAAAGCTCGAAGATTGGTGGTTGAGAATTAGAGTTAAACCAAACAAACATTATGAGATAATCCTGGTCTGTCATTTGACTTTTTAAATGATTTTTTGTTTTGCTTTTTACTTTTTACTTTTTTCAAAATTTATTTTTGAAAAACATTTTTAGTTTGCAATTGTCCTTCGTTTATTTATTTTTGTTTCTAATTTATTTTTCAAGGGTTGTGTACCGTTTAGCATTTAACGTGTTCTGCAGCCCATAGCATGTCTAGGGTGCATGGGTGGGTAACCATGCAGGGTAAATAACAAATAGGTGGCTAAAAGTAGAGGGGCTTAGTGTATTTTTTGTGGGAAAAGGGTAAATGGAGAAAAGGGTTTGATTGCTAGAAGGGAAAAGAGAGGGAGAACCAACATGGGTGAGATATTTGGTTACTAGGTTGGGGTGATGAAATGCTAGAGAGAGGAGAAAATGATTTAGATTGGTAGAAACAATAATATTAGTAAATACAAGTGATATGGAAAAACAAGTGGGGAAGGGCGATATGGTCTAAATGGGGAAGATAAATGCAATCAAGTGGGGGGAATGGATGCATAGATATTATGTAAGTTTGATAAGACTTAAATGGTGGATTACATTTGTTATGAATGCAAACATAAGTATTGTTTACTGTCAACAACCAAGTCATGTGGTATGGAACATGAGTTGTGTTTTTTAATTAATGGAGTGCAACCATTGACTAAGTATTGCAAGGTGTGGCCACTCATGAATAACCTTTGGGGGATGGTGTTGTGGACTTTAAAAGCTTGTGAGGATTATAATGCCCTTTTAGGCCTTATTTGACTTAAAGGCCTTTAGGGGACTGACTATATGTAGGATGCTTTTGATCAAGGACTTGATCAATGCCCATATGTATAGGTAAGAACTCATCCTCTCATAGGATGAGAGCTTGATCTGTGTAGATGCCTCCCACTACTAGATGGAGCCTCATTAATCTTTTCCAATACTCTATTGGATGGATGTCTACCACTATTGAATGGTTAATATATCATTGTGGATATAGGGATCTCTTTATCCTTTATCTTATATTGTTGATAAAAGGCCTTTCTTTATCCACTCTACTTTGTTCCGTTCCTCAAAGAGTTATGATGAGATTAATAAACGATATCATGTTGTACTAAGTTCAAAGGGGATGGATATGGCTGTTTATAGATCTCTTATTTGACTTAAAGGCCTTTAGGGGACTGACTATATGTAGGATGCTTTTGATCAAGGACTTGATCAATGCCCATATGTATAGGTAAGAACTCATCCTCTCATAGGATGAGAGCTTGATCTGTGTAGATGCCTCCCACTACTAGATGGAGCCTCATTAATCTTTTCCAATACTCTATTGGATGGATGTCTACCACTATTGAATGGTTAATATATCATTGTGGATATAGGGATCTCTTTATCCTTTATCTTATATTGTTGATAAAAGGCCTTTCTTTATCCACTCTACTTTGTTCTGTTCCTCAAAGAGTTATGATGAGATTAATAAACGATATCATGTTGTATTAAGTTCAAAGGGGATGGATATGGCTGTTTATAGATCTCTTATTTGACTTAAAGGCCTTTAGGGGACTGACTATATGTAGGATGCTTTTGATCGAGGACTTGATCAATGCCCATATGTATAGGTAAGAACTCATCCTATCATAGGAAGAGAGCTTGATCTGTGTAGATGCCTCCCAGTACTAGATGGAGCCTCATTAATCTTTTCCAATACTCTATTGGATGGATGTCTACCACTATTGAATGGTTAATATAACATTGTGGATATAGGGATCTCTTTATCCTTTATCTTATATTGTTCATAAAAGGCCTTTCTTTATCCACTCCACTTTGTTCCGTTCCTCAAAGAGTTATGATGACATTAATAAACGATATCATGTTGTATTAAGTTCAAGGGGGATGTCAATTTGTAATGATAAAACAACCAGAACACGTCATTTCATAGGCGTTCTAATAGTCAGTATTAATTAGGGGGAAGTATTAATTGTCAAAAGGAGGTTGAGGTGGGGGAGGTCTTCCCTTATCCCTTCCATATATTTATTTTTGGGTTGGAGGCTCAACCAATGGGAGAGGACTTGACCCTCCCTTTTGTATTTACGTTGTTAGGGTCGGGGGCGATTGAGGGCCTTCTGGATCCTTAGGGTTGGGGATGATCGAGGGCCTTTAGGACCATAAATTAGGTGGCTCCTCCCATTTTGTAGGGCCTCTCTTGACGTCAGATGGGGAAGTTTTCAACCGACAAAAGGTAAGGTCATTTATGTGCTGTACATTTTGGGCCTTCCGCGATGTAGGACTGCTCTTGATGTAAGAGGGGGAGAGAGAGAGAGAGAGAAAGGTCTTAACCGACAAAAGGTAAGGTCATTTATGCACTTGAGCTTTCGGTGCTTGTGTTCCTCCTGACAAAAGATAAGGTCATTTATGCGCTTGACCTTTACGTGCTTGTGCTACTCCGATGACATAGGAGGGGGGAGAGAGGAGCATTTCATCCGACGACAATTAAGGTCATTTATGGATTTTGAAAACTCAAATTTGTAATACTCTCAACAGCCAATTTTTTTTACTCACACTCAGGACTCGGTAATGAATTGCATTTAGAGAGCATAATCACAATCATGGAAAAAAACATAAATTAATGCATTTAGAGAACACAAGTCTATTTTTATCATCTCTTTGACATAATTCAAAGATTACATGTCATATAACCCTTAAGTGCTCAAAATTCGAAATTTTAAAGTTTCGAAGTCAAACAATGCATTATATTACAACAAAATTATAAATAATAATTTTATAAAAGTACTATATAGTATAACTGTTTACATATTTCAAAAAAGAGCCACATGCAATCTACATCTTCCTCTTCCTCCTCCTAATGTAACTTAAGTTTCCGGGCCTTGAACTAGAAGCTATGCTGATATCAACACAAGGACTTGGATATCTCTGAAGATCCAAGGACATCTTTTATATATATCTCTCTGAATATCCAAGGACTTCATATATATATTTTAAATTTTCTCTTTTATGTTTTCTGTTTTCTCTTTAAAAACTGACTTCTTAAATTAAAAAGTAAAGTAAAGCTAATATTGTGATGATGATTCACCTTCTCCGAAAATTTGCTGATGTTTGGTAGTGGTAATGGATGGCCTCAATCTAGCTGCTCCATTGCACTAGGCTCAAATAAACTTGAAAATGAAATAAATTTGTGAAGAACCTATTGTACTCTATTATTGCAAGAATGGTTTTGGACGCCACTCATCTCTATACGGATAACAAGTCTATAAGTATAAATCTAATTAAAATTCACTTTGGAAGTTCCAATCACTCAACAAACTTACAAAGCCTATATGTATATTTCTATATGAATAGAAAGGTTGTGTAGATAAAAGTAATAAGGCATAGATCAAAATGTTTACTGGTTAACTGTAACCCAACTGTATTGTATTACAAAGACATAATAAGAATCGAGAGTGATATATGAATACATAAATTTTCGAGCACAAATGCAGATGGTGGATTGTCACAGACTACTATTCATAAAATTTTACAAATTTATTTGTATATTTTATAATGCCGTCCTGAAATTTTAGAATTTTTTGCTATCTTGAAAATTCCCTCCCGCTGACATGGAGTCTTAGGTAACTAAAGAAAAGTAAAAATAAATCTGGGCACATGTATTTTATGTTTTGGTCGCAAGAGAGTTCAATAGAAAAAATCACGATCCCGATGTTGAGACGTGGCCACGTATTTGGAAAAACTTGGGTGATTTCCGACATAACATTTATTTAAACTTGGTTCGCTTGTGTTGCCGACTCAACATATTCTAAGACGACTTGCAATTCACACCGAGTCTCAGTGATTTTGTGCCAGTCTTCAAACTAATATGCGCTCGAGGCCAAATCTAGATGATTCGTCTTTCCTCAATCATATATCTATTTGGCTATTATGAGGGGGAGTGGGTCTTGATTGACAAAAGGTAAGGTCATTTATACGCTTGACCTTTAGGTCTCAGGGCCTTTAGGGCTTAATGTATATGGTCTGCCTCCCTACTTATATCCTATATATCGATCTATCTATCTAGATGTAGGAGGTGGAATGGGGCAAACGTTGATTGACAAAAGGTAAGGCCATTTATGTGCTTGACCTTTAGGGCCTTTAGATATTTGCCCCCCTCCCCTAATGTAGGAGGGTGAGAGGGGGGAGTGTCTCAACTGACAACCTTTAGGTTTGAGGACTTTAGGGCTTACTTTATATGGTGTTATCTCCTTCGTTCGTACCCTATCTATTTGGGTATTAGGAGGGGGAGAGAGGATCTCGATAGACGAAAAGTAAGGTCATCTATACTTGACATACTCTCTCTCGAGATGTATGTTTATCTTCTAGCTTCTTGCTATTTAATGTTACAAATGTGTATACATATATTAGAAATCCGTAAAGGGGGCCTTTAGATATTTGCCCCCCTCCCCTAATGTAGGAGGGTGAGAGGGGGGAGTGTCTCAACTGACAACCTTTAGGTTTGAGGACTTTAGGGCTTACTTTATATGGTGTTATCTCCTTCGTTCGTACCCTATCTATTTGGGTATTAGGAGGGGGAGAGAGGATCTCGATAGACGAAAAGTAAGGTCATCTATACTTGACATACTCTCTCGAGAGATGTATGTTTATCTTCTAGCTTCTTGCTATTTAATGTTACAAATGTGTATACATATATTAGAAATCCGCAAAGGTTGAAATTATTATTATGGATGTTGAACTGTTTGGGCTTACATGTGTGCCTCTTCACCTTCCAACAAATACACGGCTTGGATTTCAGGTGTGCGGTATGATGACAAATGCTTTGTTACAACGCTCCTTAGGAGTGCCACTTGACATGTCAAAATCCAAATGGTTCAACATGGCTAATGTATGGCATGAGTTTTTTATGCAAGAATTGTGCTATGCAACATTATCCAAATGGTTCAACATGGCTAATATATGGCATGAGTTTTTTATGCAAGAATTGTTCTATGCAACATTATCCATAGGAGTTGTGCAGATGGTTGAGCTTGCACATAGGTTGTGCATATGGCGTGATATTGATTTTGATGCATTGCTGCACAAAACTTGAGCAACATATGGCATTGAGATTCAAACTCGAAAATTTGGTATCATGCACAAGGGCGCACTTCTCAACTGTGCAAGGGCTAAGCCTTTAACACTTATGCGGTTTTTGCTTATTTGGTGAAGTGTGTGGTATGGTCATCTTAGTGGTGCATTATGTTTCTTTGCGTTGTGTGGAGTGCACATGATGTTGGGAGTTGTGATGATGTGCTCGAAGTGTAGAGGTTGTGCGGCATGTTCCGTGACACTACTCGGAAGGTGCATGATGCAAGGGGCTGCTCACAAATGAGTGAGTGACCAAAGCACTCAAGGTAAGGGCTTGTGATGGTGGAGAGAACATGACTCATTTCCCCTTTCGTGAGAAGTTATTGTTTCGATTGCCTTAAGTCTAGGAAGCATTGGCTTCTAGATGCATCTTGATGAACCATTTGCATTCTCGATTACTTTGGCTTGGCATAAGAGCTCTATATATTGGTATAGAGAAGTTATGGGTGTACATGGTTTCCACAACTTGATATGTTTCTGCTAGCTAAGGTTGTGCTACTCAGGCGATAAATGTGTCGCAATCTTTTCAAGATTTTGTGGGGAATGATTAGAGCATGGAATCAATTCAAGTTCTGATCACTCCGAGAATGAGCCAGTGGCTATTCAATAAAGTTTGATTGTACCTTTTGAAAGGATCGATGACATATGGGAAACAACATTGGTGAGATGTATGTATGCTTTTGGTGTTGTGGGAACTGATTCGTTCCAAAGTTAGGAATTGCAAATGAGAAATGACAATTGTGAGTTATATCTATACTTTTGGTGTTGCTGGAAGTGAACCATCCCAAATTGTGAGGATGTGAATGACGCTTGCTTGGAAGGCTCTTTCGCTTGATAACTGCTTTAGAGATGAGGTTATTAATGCTATACTTCATTAATCTGAAAATCTAGTGGTTGTTGCCTTTACAGTCATATCTACAAATGGAATATGGGTTTTGCTTCACCATCTTGCACTGCTGGTGTGGTTGTCGCATTGAGACAAGTAACTACATGCTTTGCTTCCTCTATTTCTAGAAATGGCTGGTGTATCCTTTGGTATTGCAAGTGCAAGAAAGCGTTAAGGGCACTCTGAGTTTGAATGGCTGCTGGTTTTGTGTTTGTCGCATCATATACTTGTTCTCTACTGTTTTTACTTGTCTTAGATGGTTTTACTTGTGTGAAGCATGTGTCTTAGATTGTAAGGATGTGAATGAGGCTTGTTTGGAAGGCTGTTTCGCTTGATAACTGCTTTAGAGATGAGATTATTAATGCTATACTTCCATTGATCTGAAAATATAGGGGTTGTTGCCTTTACAGTCATATCCACAAACGCAATATGGGTTTTGCTACACCGTCTTGCACTTCTGATGTGGTTGTCGCGTTGAGACAAGTAACTACATGCTTTGCTTCCTCTATTTCTAGAAATGGCTGGTGTATCCTTTGGTATTGAAAGTGCAAGAAAGCGTTCATGGCACTCTGAGTTTGAATGGCTGCTGGTTTTGTGTTTGTCGCATCACATACTTGTTCTCTACTGTTTTTACTTGTCTTAGATGGTTTTACTTGTGTGAAGCATGTGTATTCTTTGGTACACAAGTTGTTTACTTTTTTTCCCTTCATCTTTGACTCTTCCTCAATGGTCATCGCGTAGTGATAGGCTTCTCTCATCATTTTGACCTTGACCAACTTTAGTTTGGACTGAATGAATTGTCGTTGAGTGCGATGATCCTTGAGAACTTTATGTTACTTTAACTCGAAGGAGCCCAATTTCGCATATAAATTGTGGAAGACATGGTGTAGGCTTGGATTGATTGGTCATGTCCTTACCATAGTTGTTGCCACTATATATAGTGGTCATCATAGACATGTTCATCTTCAAGATAGTATTCAACCTTTGAAGATTTCCAGATTGGCTCAGATATTCCTAGTCTCTAGTCTTCTTCCCACAAAATATGGGCTTGCTACCACTTCTTGACGGGTGAAGAAACTTTTTAAATTGCAATCTTGTTGTTCTCTTTGTCACAAAAAATATGCCTCTAACTAATCTAACCAGTTATCTGCATTTATTTTTTCCTCAAACGTAAGAATGTCTAGGTTTACTTGAAACCTGGGGGGGCTCGACCACCATAGTTTTACCTACTGTGTGAGTCAATGGAACCACCCATTCGAGGATTACAACGATCTAGTTGAAAAAAATGTCTTTTGTTCTTTAAGAGCTTTTGCAATTTGATGTTTGGACATCTCATGGACTTCATCTCGTGCTATAATGTTTCACACCATCTGAACTTTGCTGAAATGACATGACATATAGTCTGAGGGATTTCTTGGTTTGATGCCAAGCTTATGATACTCCAACCTCACTCGACGGGACATACAAGATGAAGCACTCTGATTCCAATTATCTGGATCCTAGGAAGTCTTGGGGAAAGCGCTCTAGATGAGAATCTAGATGTTTTGTATACGTGTGGAAGTAATATTGTTGAGTGAAGCACGAGATAAAAATATTAGAACTCGAATAAAAATTACGTTAATCTTTCTGTTATACATGGTATACTCTCAAGGGAGATGTATGGCCTGGATCAACGGTGTCATCCTATTCGCCAATCTTTCTTGCCCTAGGGCAAGCCTCTTATGTATGTTTGCCATTTATCTTTTCCTTTTGAATGAAACCCTCCAGACTGGGAAGACCGAAGCTCTGATACCACTGTAATGTCCCTTTTTAGGGCTGAACTGAAAAAACAATGAGTTGACACAAACCCAAACTGAAATATATTATGATTTTTATATCAGCCAACTGAAAAATAGAACAGCAGTGCACAACAGTCTGATTTTTAGGACAGCGAGAAAAAAAACAATAATTCTTCAAAATATCACCATTCACATCATCTAAAACATGTATGAGCACTTTAGGAATATTTTAGGACAATCATCACCCAAGAAATCAACCTCAAAACATAGGTGGAAATTAAATAAATTACAACAAAGGTACAATCCACACTAAGGGCTGGAAATAATGATTCCAAACCCCAAAAAATACTAATGAAGTGAGAAATCAGCCTTATAAATTATGAGGAATCTGAAAAAAATCAATAATTCTTCAAAATATCACCATTCACATCATCTAAAACATGTATGGGCACTTTGGGAATATTTTAGGACAATCATCACCCAAGAAAAAAAACAATAATGATTTTTAGGACAGCAAGAAAAAAAACAATAATTCTTCAAAATATCACCATTCACATCATCTAAAACATGTATGGGCACTTTGGGAATATTTTAGGACAATCATCACCCAAGAAATCAACCTCAAAACACAGGTGGAAATTAAATAAATTACAACAAAGGTACAATCCACACTAAGGGCTAGAAATAATGATTCCAAACCCCAAAAAATACCAATGAAGTGAGAAATCAGCCTTATAAATTATGAGGAATCTGAATATCAACACCAAATGCAAAGTTGTGCCCTAGAAGGTGTTGGCAAAATAATTTGTTACAAGGACAAATTAGGGGTTTTCATCAACGCTCTGGGACTTGGTCCCTCTGCTTAGGAATGGGGCAACTTCATTTATTGAAAATAGAAAATGTATACACTACTCTAACTATCATGGGTGGGGTTTTGATCGGGGATCACATAGGAATACTCTATTAAATCTGTGTGCAAAAAGGAGGTGGAGGAAATTTGTGTGTATGGAGAGAGGGGAGAAAGTGAGAAGGGGGTTTTACTCAATAAATAGGAAGCTGAGTTTATTGACATAAAACCAAAATATTTTCAAGCTATCAATGAGAAGACACCATGTCAAGGAGCAAGGAACAAAACACAAGTAAATCAAAGTTAATTTGCATAATATTGCACAAGTAACCATGCTCATGGAGTAAAGTTGAGGGGGTTTTACTCAATAAATAGGAAGCTGAGTTTACCAACATATTTTCAAGTTATCAATGAGAAGACACCATGTCAAGGAGCATTGAACAAAACACAAGTAAATCAAAGGTAATTTGCATAATATTGCACAAGTAACCATGTTCATGGAGTAAAGTTGAGGGGGTTTTACTCAATAAATAGGAAGCTGAGTTTATTGACATAAAACCAAAATAATTTCAAGTGATGCTCCAGTGATGGACTCTAGATGAAAAATTCTGACCCCTCTGCATTCTGAGAAGCCTCCTCTTGAATGATTAACCATTATAGCCCATCAGGTGCTCTAAGAGGAGAGATGAGAGACACTTGATCAATATACCATTGAAAACAATGAAGGATGTCTTCCCTCACTTGAACAAACCTTCTGATCCCTGAAACACCGCCATGTCTTCTTGACCATTGTGCAAAATGAGAGAATTGCCCTCACAACCATGATCCATGCTTCTGTCGTGTTAAGAACATTGATGACCAATGAGATGCAAGACCAAATCCTTCCGACACAGAGGTTGAGGAAGGAGAGAGAGATTGCATGCAATGTTATCCACCTTATGATCAAATACTCCATATGAGATGAAGTGAAATGTCGTTCGGGACTAAAATGTACTTTGGGACCAAAATTTTGAAGCGAGAGGGCTTCCCTTCCGCTTGAGTCACAAATCAAATGTCAACCCTTTGCAAGCATGAATTTGTCTTTATCACTCCGATGAGGAAAGCTCCTGAGAGATGATCACCACATAGGTGGAGATTTACATATATTTCTAAATTTGGCATGTTCAATCTAAGACATCTTACACTTACCACATCTAGAAATGCGGTTGTTTGATTGCAAACTGAAGACTTGACCTACATGAAGATTGGAATTAGTGAAATGAGAGTGAGAGGAATGTGTGATAAAATTTTAGCTCATTCTGAGCACTGACTACTTTTAGTAAGTCATACATGGATGTCGATTTTTAGCAATTTTATCAATTTGTCATTTTTGAGTGCTTTGCAGTTGGGGGAACGAACTGTGTGATTGAAGTCCACTTGTTTCTTGGACTTACTATTCGTAGTAGGTGCTCTAATATCTAGGCTTGCTAAAAATAGAAAATGGTCTTCCAGTCGTCGTATTGGAAGAAAAGTGTCTCAAAAATCTCTAATTTACACCGGAAAAATAGAAAGTGGTCTTCCAGTCGTCGTATCGGAAGAAAAGTGGTCTCAAAAATTTCTATTATACACCGGGATGCTTTGCTCCGATTTTCAGAGGTTTCTCTTGTCCGGATTTCTGTAGATACGAAAAGGAAACTTGCAAGTTTGCACATTTTTTCTCGAACCGGGCAGAATACTGAAGAAAATTCAGTTCTCTATATTTTCAAGAATACTCAGCTTTTTGATGCAAAGGCTCAAATGGATGCTAATTATATGGGGATCTTTTGCTCTAATTTTCAGGTAATTTGGCTGGCTGAGTTTCCGTAGATCCGAGGAAACATTATTTATGACTAAAAACTTCATGTGACTTTAATAAATGGCTCATTTCATCAATGGAGGAAAGTAAGTACTCTTCTCAAAGGCGTTTTCACGAGGAAGCTACTGTCAAAATCTTGTGGCAATCGGAGTTGGGGTATGCAAGTTATGAGCAAAAAGGGTTTTTGGTTATAGAGGATGTTTGAACAAATTTTGGCAGCATAACAACATATCAGCAGCAATGGAGGAGGGGAAATAACAATGAAATGCAATGAAAAGTGACTAAGTATTGTATTTGAATCACTTAACCCCCTTTCAAACTTGTTTTCCGTCCCATTTGCACACTTTAACTCAGGCTAAACCCAACTAAGCTAACCCAGGTCTGGTGGATGTTGGAGGTGTGGCTGCACCCTAAAAAAAGGGGACAAAGGGACATCACCCCGTCTAAAATGCACCATGGGTGAAGGTCTCATGAGGATGGGGCCAAAAATTGTGAGTTGAAAACATTTCCCTAAAACCCCAGGTTGTGTTTTCAAGTGCTGAAACCTTTCCTCCATAGGGGGAGTGCACTTTGGTGTCCCCCATGTCCCCTTGCATTTGGGACAAAGGGACATCAGGGGTGTTAAACGCCGCCAAGGGTCCATTTTCCATGAAAGGGGGCCAAAAATGACCTAAAGTGAGTTTACAACCTCCACCTAACCACTTAAGTTGCCACTTAAGTGATGAAAGCAACTCATCCATAGGGGAGCGCACTTTGGTGTCCCCCATGTCCCCTTTCACGTTGGGACAAATTGACATTAATTCTCCAAAACCTAGCCCAAGCTTCTTGGAATGCTATGTCATCATTCTCAACATGAAAGTAGACTAAGGAGTGAATGTTTGGGTCCGGGAGCAAGACATGGAGTTCGGAGGACAAACCTTATATGATTTTGACTATAACGGGCCCACTGAATCCATTCCCACTGTCTTTGAGGGCAAACATAGGATAGATTGGGGGAAAATAATCAGTGATAACTTGCATTATTAACTGCTCTAGGTGCCGGTCTCCAAGAAGTTTTCAATGACTTCATACTTGGTCTATACTCTTGCGAGCTCGAGACCATTCAGAGGGTTGACACTCGCCCAAAATATTTCCCAGAAGGCTCTTGCATTTGAAAAGTACCCACAACTGATCTTGAAGGAAAGCAACCAACCTTTCACAAGAGTGAACGACGTGTTCACTCTGTTTGGCATCAGATCATTGGAAGGAAACCCTCATTCAAGGTTGTCTCCTCAAGCGGCTTCTTTGATCAAGCGGAACGGGTCTTACTTCATACAGTTTGCAACCTTCTCCTACATTCGAGTATCCGGTTTCAAGATTTCTCCACGAAAGCTGACGCGGTATCTCAGCGACTAGATCATGTTGTTCGAGCTGTGTAGGCAGCTTGCCCGTGTTCGTAGTAAGCTTAGGAATCGGAAGAAGAACCATCTCTTTCCTCGTCTCCCTCAAAATCTTCTCCTTCAGAAGTGTCAGTGATGCTGCCAATCTGGAATCTTCCTTCGCCCCTCTGAGCTTGTATTCATACACCTCAAGAGCGGACTTTGATATCCGAAGTGATCCAGAGGCATTTCACCTCTCCGAGTTGCATCATGTTCCACAGATTGAAGACTATTAGGTGGATTGTACAGATGATTTCGAAGTCAGAAAACGATATCACATGAGAATGACCATTGGGAAAATGAAAAGATTCAGGCTTGATTGGTACGAGGAAGGCATTTAAGGTGATGACACGCACATGTATGACCTAGAATATCCGAAGTGATCCAGAGTCATTTCACCTCCCTGAGTTGCATTATGTTCCATAGATTGAAGACTACTGGGTGAATTGTATAGATGATTTCGAAGTTAGAGAATGAGATCACATGAGAATGACCATCGGTAAAATGAAAAGATTCAGGCTTGATTGGTATGAGGAAGGCATCCAAGGTGATGGCACAAACATGTATGATCCAAAATATCAAGCAGTAAAGGCCTCACCTCTTCCACAAGTGACATGGAGCATCTGTGAATAAGGAGATATAAGTGAGCGGACTGAGGCCGTCATCAAAAGATCGAGAGAGTGGTTCTGAAAGAAGAGAGCTGCCCTCATTTCATCAGGATATTTCCCCACTCTCCAAAGGCAAGCATCCCATCATTCCTCTTCAAAGGTCGCGGAGAAAGCTTTCGGCTCAGCTCACTCTGAAGAATGACCATCGGTAAAATGAAAAGATTCAGGCTTGATTGGTATGAGGAAGGCATCCAAGGTGATGGCACAAACATGTATGATCCAAAATATCAAGCAGTAAAGGCCTCGCCTCTTCCACAAGTGACATGGAGCATCCGTGTATAAGGAGATATAAGTGAGCGGACTGAGGCCATCATCAAAAGATCGAGAGAGTGGTTCTGAAAGAAGAGAGCTGCCCTCATTTCATCAGGATATTTCCCCACTCTCCAAAGGCAAGCATCCCATCATTCCTCTTCAAAGGTCGCGGAGAAAGCTTTCGGCTCAGCTCACTCTGAAGAATGTCGAAGCAGAAAGTAGTGGAACCAGAAGCCCCTTACTACAAAAGGTTGCATAAAAAGGTAAGAACAATAGATGATCCTCTGGTAGAAGTAGAGTTAGGGGAAAGTGATCGAGTTCACCTTTTAGTCCCTCGGTAGTCCCAAAGCTCCTCACCTTTCACTGTTGCACCGGCTCCTCTTGTACGAGATGTTCCTTCTCACTCCGAGCAAGAGACAATAATTATGCTAGTTGCCGAGCTTGAGATGAACGAGATATTTCCTTGGATACAAGAAATGATCACAAAGGAAGCCCGCACAGTTCAGCAGGTGACAGTCCCTGACTTCTTAGCTATAGCCTCAATGGTCAAGGGAAGGAAGAGAAAGATCGCTTAAGCAACTTCACGCTTCTTCACCGGTACTTCGGGTAACCAATATGTGGAAGTAGTGAGGCCAAAGGTAATCAAGCCCATTGAAGAAATGACCTCAACGGACTACGAGATGAGCACCATTTCCCTAGGCCCAACAACTCCCAAGGTAGATGCACATTTGTTCAAGGAGTCTTCCACTCGTCTTCTGGCGAGGAATCAGGAGTACAAAGAGAAAATTGATAAGTTGGAGGATCATGTGCGAACACTCACCTCGTACGTGCAAAATTTCATGGATCTGAATGCCTCTTCATCTCTTCCATTTCAAGAAGTTACTTCCATTAGTAGTTTGAATCTGGGGTTCATTTGAATGACACAGGGTTTCACCATGCAGGGATGAGCCAACGACAAATGGGTGAGGAAGATTGTGGAAAAAGGGAAACTGTTGCTTCCCGAGATGATCTCATTGTACAGGAACATGTGTGTGACAACTACCAAGGTTCGAATGACGAGGAATGAAATTGAGAAAGAAAAAGAACATTGGGATCAAGTGTACCCATTGGTGGTGGAGATGGGGAAAGTTCATTCTCAGGTGTTGGTAGACAGAAAGGTATGCGATTCCCCATTTTGTTGTTATTGCCCCACAATATATTCCCACAAAATACATAAAAATCTAATATCCCAAAAAATAAAAAATTCAGGATTTAAAAAAGTCACCGAGCCTTATGTCTTCCACCAATGGCTATTCCTGGTAACCCTCTAGTCCAGAGACCTGAATTGTTGTTCCATATCCAATAATATATTACATTTGACTTGAGGGAGGCTATTTGGCATAATAGAGAAAACTTCTCCAAATACTTCATAGCTACAAGAGTGCTAGATTCGGAAGAACAACATGCAAAAGATTTGGAAAGAGCGAGACAATTCAAGCTCAACAAATGAGAGTTTAATAAATTCTGATTTGAGTTGATTCAAAGTTTGCAAGCTGCCTGATCGTAGATGTACCAGGTCTGAGAGACAAAGAGGAAATCTTGACCCTGTCTTTGAAGAGCTCCAGAGGCGGCAAGAACAAGTCAGAAATTTATGGCATTTTGTTCGTCTTGAGACTCCCCTCATCGGTAGTCCAAGTGACGTCAATCTGTTGGACAGAATTTCTAGACCTCAGAGAAGACTTTGCAAAAGCAAGAGCAAGAGCAAAGGCAGAAGTAGAAGCAGAAGAAATAATGGGTGATGAATGAGAGAGATCTCATCCACTTGTGTCATGGGGCAGGATCACGAGTCCACTAGCCCTCCCTCAACCTAACCATGAATTTCCAAGGGGATCTAGAAAGAGGTTTCCCAAATTTAGAGAAGATGGTAGACAACTCCCGGAAGAGCATGTGGCAGGGTTCATCACCGCCTGTGGTGTAAGTTAGGAGTGGAGCACAAAGATGTGTCGGTCATTTTGTTCGTGGAATCTCTGCAAGACAAACCAGCGGAATGGTTCTATCTCCTACCTAGTAGATTCATCACCTACTGGGATGACATCAAAACCACTTTCCAGGACAAAATAAAATCCACTGAAGTCTGCCAAGACCTCCTAGTGCAACTGGTGCAAATGAAGAAGGAATCTAATGAGACTATGAGGGATTTTGTAGCCCGATACAACAACTTGATCAAGAGGATACCCTTCGAAGCTATGCCCTCTGATGATAACATTAAGAGATTCTTCATCAATGCTCAGCTGCCCAAGGTGGGATTCATTCTCCGAATATCTTTACCTAGGAATCTTAAGGAAGCTCAAGAAATGCTATTGAGACAAAAGATGATCTCATTATGTTTGGAAAAGTTAAAAATCAAAATGGATACAACTTGATCAAGACGATACCCTTCGAAGCTATGCCCTCTGATGATAACATTAAGAGATTCTTCATCAATGCTCAGCTGCCCAAGGTGGGATTCATTCTCCGAATATCCTTACCGAGGAATCTTATGAAAGCTCAAGATATGCTATTGAGAAAAAAGATGATCTCATTATGTGTGGAAAAGTTAAAAATCAAAATGGTAAGCAAAAGGGTCAAGGCTCCAGTTCTATCTCTACAGATCCCTTAATTCAGAAACTGGCCAATGATGTGATTGCACTCAAGAAACAACTTGCACAGAGTACCTTGAGAGATGCACCAAAGAAGAAGAATTTTCCAAATAGATAAAGGATTGGCCTGCCTCCCCGGAGACTTGCTCTTGAGACACCGCCAATAAACGCAGCCTACGATGCAGAAGAAGAGGAGGAAGAAAAAGAGGATGAAGATGGAAATGATCTCGAGATTGAAGAAGATGAGGACGACACACATATTGGTTTACATGAGTATTTTTAGGAAGACTATGATGACAATGAAGAAGCACCAAGCTGAAAACCTAGGCAGTCATGAGATAAATCTCCCTCATTTACCGGTGAGGCTCCCGTGTAAGATTTATCAATTAAATATGCTTGTATCTATTTGGGGGTATTACTTTAACCATGCAACTCATGAACCATAGATGTATAGTTTCACAAGCTGTTTAAAGAAAGGAAAAATTGATGAAGAAGGAAATAATATAAACACAGGAAAGAAAGAAGGAAAATGTGCAACCCAATTAATAGATTACAGAGTTGATTGCATGCACATAGATAAAACCAATAGATATTAACACACATAATTATAAGCAAAGACAACTTTCAGATCTAGATCTAGAATAACACAAAGTTTATAAGTAGATCTAAGACAAAAAGTTAGAAACAAAATGCACCGTGACACAAAGTTCTCCAGAAATCTGCTCCTTTCTATGCCTTTGCTTCAAATAGCTATTAGGGGTTTTAGCACAAAGTTTGGAACACAAAAATGCTGCTTACAAATTCTGATCCCTTAACCCGTAGGTTCTTCCTCTACTTATAGCATGTAGAGGGGAAATTACAAATATGAAGCTTTTAGTGAACTGAAACATGTGGAAGTTGTAAAGGAAACAATTGACAATCTCCCTCCTAGAATTCCTCTTTGCATGACATGCATGATTTGCATTTGAAAATAAAACCTTCTATTTTGCATGTTTGCCACCTATTTCCAAGTAGTTGACTTCTTCAAGTAATGGCTTTTAAACCAATCACTTAAGTTTTATAATTTAATTGATCGCTCAATTACTTTGCCGAAGAAAATAAGAGAAAGAAGAAGAAAGAGAAAAGCTGCAGTCTTGTTCTTTTTCCATATTCTGCATGCAGTTGATTCTTTCGCCTTTGATTCTCACCAAACTGGATCTGTAAGCGGTTGGATCTAGATGCAATTGACTGTGATTTGCTTGCGGGTATTGCCTTTAACATGTATTCCCTCTTATCCTTGAAGCTTTTGCAGTTCTTCTCCAGTACATGCATCCGTGCAATGTTTGCCATAAATAACTCATCATTTTTATTTTTAATTGCATATGAGCAATTAAAATTTTTGGAAAGCACTTTGGGTGAATGCAAATTCAATGAAGGCTTCAACTGGAAGATTGGGAGAACATGCACAAGGTCCTGGAAGGAATTCTCCATGCACTGACTTCTTCATGGGCTGCATTCGAAACAAAAGGATGAAGCCTTTGCAATTATGGATCTGAATCTGAATCTGGATCTGGATCTATGCATGATTCTGCTGATCTTTCTCGTTCATCCTGCTTTGCCATGGTTGGAGCAATCTTTGTCTGAGCAATTCTTTTTCTTTTTATTCAGCCGAAATTCTTTACAACCGGTGCAGATCTGGAGATTTCTTCAGATTTGGAGGATATGTTCAATGTATTGGACATTGATTTAAGCTCCCCTTCTCTTATAAAAGCACCTGTAATGAATTCTTGCAATTAATTCAAACAAAGATGGGAACCAGAACATGAACACTTGATTTTAATTATAAAAATCTGCATATATTAAGCCTGCTACTCCAAAATTTGATGTTTTGTTTGCATGCAAAACAAACATGAATTTTGTCAACTTCACCTGAGCACCTGTACCACTATGTAGACAATTAATCAGACTTAATTCAAGCTCCTTCAAACCTAGGCGCCAAACTTTGAAGCCTTCCAACAGTAAAAACACCTTTTGTGCAAAACTCCTTAATTGGGCACCAAAATTGTCTGGGCATCACTTCCTTGTTGAAGAATTAATTAATTCATCATTATGGCAGCCCATTCTTATATAACCTTCACCATTCTATAATTAATAATTGCCTCTCCTATTCTTGGCAATTAATTAATTAATTAACATGCTTTTCTCTTCAATTTGGGCGCCTATGTTGTGCATGCTCATGGCTAGCATTAAATAAATTAAATTTATTTAATTTTAGCTTCTACTTTCAGTCCACATTGACTTTACAGTGTGTTTTGTCCTTATGCACCAAAAATAGGAATTAATTCCATTAATTAATACTTTAAAAGGTAATATTTCTCCTCTATATGGGTTGCACTTTTTTACATGAGAGGGGGTTGCATTAAATAAATTAAATTTATTTATTTGGGGTTGCATTAAATAAATTAAATTTATTTAATTATAGAATTCTATTTCCAATCTTCTTTATCCTTTCATTATGCGTTGACTTTTCCTCATGCTTGGGCACCAAAATTGGGTGAATAAATATTATTAAATGCATTATTATTCACCCAAGGTGGGTCGCATTTTTTGGCAAGGGTGAATTCTATTTTTGAAAGTCAATTTCTAATGGGATTATTTACCCTGCAAGGCAGGTAAGAAAATCCCATCAATGCCTTAAGTGATTTTCTTTTATTTTACAATTGGAATTTTCACCCTGCAAGGCAGGTAAGAAATTCCCGCCTGCTTGCTGCCTCTAATAATACCATCATGACTTAAGTTGGCTTTTGCCCCGTGGGAAAAAGTACCCTGCTAGGCAGGTACAAAATTCCCACTTGCTTGCTTCTACCAAAATTCCCATTGTAGCTTAAAACCTTCTTTTCCCAAAAATACGACTGTCTAGAAGAAGCTTTTTCGTGCATGACTTAGTCTTTTCAGAGAGAACCAGACTTCTTGTGGCAAATTCCTTCTGGCACGTCGTCCGTAGATGATTTCCAGATACTCCAGGCAAGAAAACAGGTTGTACTGGCGAAAGAATTGACCTAGGGGAATTTCATAGGGAAAAACACGAAAAAAATAATAAAAACGAAAAACGTTGCCAGGAGTCACAGACAAAGCCCATGATCGATTCTTTGGTGAAAACCCTACTGGTATATGTGAATATTGACATGCAAAATTTTAGCAGGGTTAAATCGGAGCGCAATTTACTTCAAACGGGGCTTAAAATAATTAAATAAAAATTTCGCGCAAGCAAACCCTAGCGACAAAATATAATGAGTTTGGGTATCTGGGTATTTGGCGAAATTGGCTTATATGATTCTTTGGGAATATCTTGACACAGTACAGACACTTTCTGGCAATTAAAACACAAAACAACCCTTTATTTTAAAAGAACGATTTTTTTAAAAATGGGGTAGTCTTATATTTTAGGGTGAAATCTGGGGACACCATAGGGATCTAGAGGGTCCCCATAGTTAGATAGGGTCGTTTCCATAGCATATAGAACTGTAGGGGTTGCCCATAGTTATAGAGAGAGACATATAGATATCTATAGCCGCACTGCTTAGCTTGGGCATCCATATCTATATCTCTCTCTATATCTCTCTCTATAGCCGCACTGCTTAGCTTGGGCATCCATATCTATATCTCTCTCTATATCAAAGCTGTTGTGGACAACTTGTATGGGGCTATAAAAACTAACCATGATCTTATAACATCCTAACACACCTATTCTTCCTCCTCCTACGTAGCCTAGGTGATAACACAACTCATATCCACCTAGATAATTACCTTTTACTTTTACTCTCATGTAACTATGAGAGTTTACATTCAAATTCAAATACAATCGCAGCTTTTGGAGGGAAACATATATAAACAACTAGAACATGCTAAGAATGCCTTGAAGGCTTATCCAAACTTCTTCAAGCATCTAAGAGATGCTCCTGCATAAGTAGTCGCCCACTCCCTTGATGTAGGGCCTCTCTCAACATAGCATGAGGAATGCTTCAATCAACGAAAGGTATGGTCTATAATGCGCTGTACATTTAGCACCTTCTTCCCCGAAGTAGGGATTCTATTGATATAGGAGGGGGAGGGTCTCGACTGATGAAAGGTAAGTTCGTTTATTTGTTTGACCTTTAGCTACTTGTGCTCCTCCAATGGCATAAGAGGGGAAGAGAGAGGAGGTCTCAATCGATGACAATTAATGTCATTTATTGAGTTTGAAAACTCGGATTCGGAATAGACTCGGCAACCAATAATTTTTACTCACACTTGGGACTCAGTTCTGAATTTGCATGTAGAGAACATAGTCATAATCACACGAAAAGACATAAATTAATGCATTTAGAGAACACAAATCTGTTTTGATCATCTTTTTGTCATAATTCAACTATTATATGTCATATGACCCTTGAATGCCTAAAAATAAAAAATGTGAAGTTTCAAAGACAAACAATGCATTATATTACAACAAAATTATAAATAATAACTGTATAAAGGTACTATATAGTATAACTGTTTACATATAAGTGGATCCGTGGTGACCAGAAGGGCTTGAAAACCTATGTTATTCTAGGATTTTTTCCCATAAGGGGTGCCTATCAAAATGCAGTGATGGAGCAGAATCTTCTAGGCTTCCTGCCCTTAGACAGACTTAACAAACCACTTGGCACCAAGGGCAATACTTTGTGTACACATCAATAATTCCCATACCACCATTTTCGCGTGGAAGACAATTGACTTCCCATGCGTCACAATGGAAACCTTGAGTTTGGTTGGCATTAGCCCACAAAAACTCTCAGAGCAGTTTGGCCAATTTGTCATAGGAAGCTTTGTAAGGGCACTAATAAGAAGAATAATACACATGGGTGGCAACCAGAACATTAGTGCAAACCTAAAACTTTCCCACCAAGGAAAGGGGTTTGGAAAGCCAAAAGGAAAGCTTTCTTTTGGTCCCGTCGAGAACATACTTCTAGAGTTCACTAGAAGTGCTATTGAAGGTGAAGGGAGTGCCTAGGAATCTGAATTGCTCCCCATTGGAAATCCATTTACAAGAAAAAGTCTTCAACCTATCTGGTATAGGCCATGAGCTCTAACAAAAGGCAAGGGTTTTGGACCATTGGAGATTGTTACCCAAAACTTTACAAAAAATATCAATATATTCCATAGCTTGCAGCATAAATTGCTCATTTTCCGCAATTGTAAGAAAAGAGTCGTTGGCAAAATGTCCATTGATGAGTTGGGAAGAGTGATCAGGGAGATAAATTCCTCTAATATGCCCTTGAGCAACTCGATAGGCTAAGAGATAATGCAAACAGTCAGGTGCAAACACAAAAAGAGTGGGTCCCAGGGGGAAATCTTGTTGAATAGATCTGTACAAACCAAAAGATTTGGAATGGCGTCCATTAATGGTCAAACAAGCAGAGGTGTATGAGAACAAGGTCTGGAAAACTCACAAGAAAAAGGGACCAAAACCTACGGCTTTGAGCATAGCCAAAATGAAAGGCCACTCAATTTTATCATAGGCTTTTTCAAAATCCAGCTTGACGAAGAGGGTGCGCTGTTGAGTGATGCTGGCCCATTCCATTCCTTGCCAAACTACAAGCAGATTATTCAGAATGTATATTCCTTTGATGAACCCAGTCTTCTCTGGTCAAATGATCAACGGGAGGATATTACGAATGTGTGGAGCCAAGGCTTTGGCCAGGATTTGGTAAGACAGTTCAAAAGAGTAATGGGTCGCCAATTAGAGATGATCTCGGAGTCACCACCCTTAGGTATGAATTTATATTTCATTTATTCATAATAGAACCAAGTGAGTTGTTTGTAAGGGGTTCATTGTAAATAGACAATAGATCTGGCCCAACGTACTGCCAAGTAGCTTTATAAAATTCACAAGGGAAGCCATCCAGCCCTGAAGATTCATCTTTATCCATGCAAAGCAGGGCTGCATGGAGTTCCTGGAGGGAGAGAGGAACGTCGCATTGAGCATGGGCAGTAGGCGAAAGTCGAGAAGGAACCACATCCAGACATTGTTGTAGGGCATGTTGCCACTCCATCGAGTCTTGTAGGGATTGATAAACAAAACTGTAGTGTTCAACAAAGGCTGAGCTAATATTGGTGGGTGAGGTGAGCCTAGAATCGTCTACACGGACTACTGTGATTTTTTCTTGAGCTTGTTTGGAAAGCGGGGATTGAAAAAAATCCTTAGATGATCTATCTCCAATTTTGAGCCAATATAGCCGAGCCCAGATTTGGGCACCTTTCGCAGTATGAATCTCAGCAAGACTAAGTTGGTGTCTGAGCTGATCATCCCGAGCTTGAAGATGGAGATCAAAAGCTTTGGCTTCCAAGAGAGTAGATACTTGTTCAAACTTGGCTTTTAGAGTCGAATCTGCGCGCTTGTAAATGTGTGCCACCTGTTTGCCGAAGTGGTGTAGAAAGGCAGTGGTGCGATGAATCACATCATTCCACCACTCAATCCAACTGACATTAACACACAGTGGTGCGATGAATCACATTGGAAAGAACCTTAAATCCAGTCTAGCATCAAATCAACCGGAATGATATCGGGCTATGATCATGTTGTCCCGTGTTTTTGCAAGGGCAAAATTGAACTTGAAAACATGACAACTCTACCCTAGTGTCGAAATTTTTCATTGTAGACCTTCTCGAGCACCCTCCTAGATCAATTCATCCCCTGTGTCAGGCCTATCCCCATCCATGTAATGCTCATATCTGTGGTCTTAACCTTGCCCATGTGTTGAAGAGATAAAAACAAGTCCATGAGATTCTTTCGAGACATTGTCCTTCAAGGCAAATCTTTTGGCATGCTTAGGAATGGCTATTTTTAGCCTTTCTAAGGGCAGTAAATATTCTTCAAAGCAGATTTGAAGTCCTAAATTCACCAGGGAAGTGTAATAATGAGCCAAGATCATTGTGTAAGTGATTATGAAGATTTAGGAAAGATTTCGAGCTTCGGGAGCAAGTTCAACAAAAGCGGGGTTTTGAGGGCAAAGAAGCTTGCATTGCAAAAAAGCATCCTGAGCTTCGGCAGATGATTCCGGGAGATCCGAAATGATTTGGTTGAGGTCAAACAAAATATCAATGGAAAGCTGATTCAATGCCCTACATGGTGGTAATCTCAGATTTTTCACAACACCCAATGCATCTCTCTCCACAACTCATTCTTCACAGGCACGATTGGAGATCCCGATAAAAAAGGTCATTTTTGAAGAAGGTTGCAAGCTGAATCAGACTTTGAGACTCATTTCATTCTTCCCAAAATGCCTTTTGTAGTCAAAATCATATAAGGAAGTACCCAAAAAGTCCTTTGCTAGCTCCGATAACGTAATTTTCAAGGCTCCTCTTCAAGGTACAATCTCTGTCCATAGCCAAAAATTTTCAGATGCCACATGGCAGCATGAGGCTGAGGCGCAATTTTGTGTCGCCTTTGTCCCCTTCTAATGGGACAAGGGGGACAAAAAAATGTGCCCCCTCACCTTAGACCTCCTGGACCCACCACATGACCTTGGGAGGCTTCGATAAGCACTTTTGGGAAATTTTCTAGCCCTCGCTACATGACCACACATGTTTGCCACTTGTCACCCAGGAGCCTAAAGCACACTTTTGGTGTCTCTTTCATCCCTTTCCAAGGGGACAACAGGGACAATAAAATGTGCCCCCCCCCCCAAAGGCTGTAATGTCCCCTTTTTCAAGCATGAAATTAATTGATCAAGGTTCCCCCCATCCTTGGCTCCAAATCTACTTGGAACTAAAGGAAATTAATTTTAAATAAGGGGACATTCAATTCACACATGTGGATTTAAAAATTAAAATATCCATTTTATTCCCTGCATATCTCAAAAAATAAAAGAGAGAAGATCGATTTACGTTGGGCCAATTAATAATCATTGGAGGTAAATTAATTGAATAAAGCTCCAAGTTGCACGTTTTTGAAGGTAATTTATTTATTCTATGAGCTCATTTATTGATAATTCTGGCTTAGGTCGATTCCTTTGGAACATCATTTATTAATATTTCATTCTCCCATGCATTCTAATTTTTAAATGATTATTTGAGAGAAATTAACATTTGCAAGTGGAGTTGACTTTCAGTTGCTATTTTTAAAATGTAAAAGAGTCTCTTTCCCCATTGATAGATGGCGTCTAAAAAGGGAGAAAACCTTGGAGATTGAGCATAGGAAATTCTATACAAAGGAGATGATGGGCACCCCTTCTTCAAGGCAGTGTTGAAAGGTTATTATCAACTTATCATCATGCTTGAAGAGTGGATCGAAAGTGCACACTAAGTGATAAACGGTAATAAAAGGCAATTTATTAACACCATACTAAATCCTCATGTGAAGTGTGTATAAGCCTTGCCATGAACTATTAATTGATGAGTTTTGCTTAATCTTATTTGTCTATGTGAAGTCGTCATTATCAAGAGTGTCTCTAAGCTTGATTTACTGAGAGTTTGAGAGTGATTTATAGTGTATGTCAATTCCATTATGGATGTTGAAGTTATTCCTTGAAGAGATTGGATGCTTGTTCAGAGCCATATTTTGGGCACATTTGGTGGATAAGGTTTTCACGTGCTCAAGTGACTTCTACGAATTCCAGATTTTTACATCTAGTTTAAATGCAGATTGCAGTTATGTGGAGTTTGGCTATGATCTAATGATGTTTTAATGAGGGTTTCAATATGATCCATTTTTGCATGATATTTGAAGTATAATGTGATCATTTCCATGATATTTTGGCTTACATTTCACCGCTAAAGCTGTCTCTCATTTAAAGCAAATCCCAACTTAGTTGGGTTTTGACCAACATGTCCGTCCTCTCGAGAAGGTGTTACTAGCTTGATTTGGATCTGCAATGGTCTTTAATCAGTATTTCAAATTCTTACAGTGATTTGCATTGGGGTTTGGTGGTGCTTGAGCAAGGTTGTAAAGCCTTATTGCGTGCCAATAGTCTTTTTCCTTAACCCTAGCGTCTGAATTTCATGTAGTTTTGTGGGCAGATTTGAGTGGGTCCTTCATCCGGGTGATGCGAGATTTCGACAAACTAGAAGAGTGGATAAACAAGATTCAGAGGTAATGGGTTGCATTCATAGCTAAGTATGTGGTCAAAGCTCTTGCTTTATGTAGATGATCTAATTCTAATGGTAGCAAATCAATCCAATGACAACTCAAGAACCACCAGTTGCTCCTCTTACCGAGCTCTTCTGCAAAGAAGTAGATGATGCAGGTCAAACATTGGCAAACACTCAAAGTTATGATTTTCTCTGTGAAGAAGACAAACCAACAGCTGGAATTTCAGTTTGAAGGTGAACCTCCGGAAATAGTGTCAGAGTGCAAATATCTAGGCCTCGATTTTCATAGATAAGCTCACAGTGGGATCATTTGTAGGATGAAGCAAATCCACGATTTTACGAGTTGGTGAGCTCTTCAACATTTTCCAAAACGAGGTGCAGAGACATCAGAACTATGGGAAGGTAAGACTCACTCAAGGATCTCACCGCAAGCGGCTGCTTTGATCATTCCAGTGATATGGGTCATATGGCTGCGAATTATGGGCCAGTGGAATGGCAACATTCGAGTATGGAGAACTAGATCTTGAATTCAAAAACGGCTTATAACACACCATATCTCAGAATTTTTGGGCCTCTCGGTTTGCCCTATGAAATCTTTTACTTCATGGCTGAAATAGGTTCTTTCTTGGGGACCTTGGAGGTCAACTTGCTAGGAATCAAGCTCATAAATTACTTGAAAAAAGTTGGAAACCTATTGAAAACAGACTTTTGATGGCCATAGGGCTGCACATGGACAATAGAGTTTATCATGAGACATTGAAAGGTAATCCTCACGTCAAGGATCTCACCGCAAGCAGAACTACAAATGGATGGAAAAGGTAAGGATCATCAAGTTAAACGAATTTGCCCGAATCTTTCTCAAAGACATCAAAAACTATGTAAATGAAAAGTTTCGATATTGATGATGAGGCAGAAGAAAATAAGCACTGAAGCGTCAAGCATTACATTACTGAGCCTCAATCCAACTTGTGACCATGGTTCTTTTAGCTTCTTCTCTTTTCTGGCTGAAATAAAATGGAAAGAGAAGATCCTTCATTGCTCAACTTGCAGGAATCTAGCTCTCACAAGCTTAGGTGTGAAACAGGGAGGTGGACAATACCCAAAGAGCAACTGGGTTGAGAGTCACTTGTGTATTAGGCAATACAGGGGCAGTTGAGATGGAAGCACATCTTTATCCTCTATCATGTCCATAAGTACACGAATATTCATTCCAGATATGAAGGAATCATAAACAGTGGGTCACATGGTAGAGATCATTTGAACCGGAAAACAAAATAAAAGGATTGGGGGGAAATCGTTATCTCAGATCAGCTCTTGGAAGAGGAGCAGCCTTTTAAAAGAGTCTGTGATGCTACATACCTGGAAGGTGCCTTTTCCCCATTGAGTTTGTATTCATATACACCAAGGGCACACTTTGATATCCGAAGTTATCCAGACACTTTCCATCCCCCAGAGTCATATCATGTTCCACAGATCGAGGACTACTTGGTGAATTGCATAGATGACTTTGATGTCAGGGAAAGAGGCCACATGCGGATGACCATCAGGCATATGAAAAGGTTCAAGTTTGACTCGTACGAGGCAGGTATTCAGGATGATGACATTGATTTGTATCATCCAGAATATTGGGCAGTAAAGGCTTCGCCCCTTCCACAAGTGACATGGAGCATCTGCCAATCGGGAGATATAAGTGAGTGGACTGAAGTCATCATCACGAGATTAAAGGAATGGTTCAGAAAGAAGAAGGCAACCACCATTGCATAAGGGAATTTCCCCACTCTTCAAAGGCATGCATCTGATCACTCTTCATTGAAGGTCATGGAGAAGTCTTTAGACTCAGTTCATTCTAGAGAGAGTTCAAAATGCAAACTAGTGGAATCAGAAGCCCCCTTCTACAAGAGGTTGCACAAGAAGGTCAGAACAACAAATGAACCTATGGTAGAAATAGAGCTAGGGAAGACTGATCCAGTCCACCATTCAGGCGAAAGTTTTCCAAATTCCTCCATTGACCACGTCAGGCATATCAAAAGGTCTCAATTTTGAACATGATCGCAGCGGAAGAATCTCAGGATAAAAATCACAAATCAGTAAGGCTTCGCCTCCTTTCACTGAAGTGAAAAATGGAGCATATCTTGCCAACCGGTGCACAGATATGAGGTGAGTGGTTTTTTTGAAGTTCTTCATCATTTTCCAGGCGCCATCACAAGGAATGGTTCAGAAAGAAGAAGGAAACCTCCATTGCATAAGGGAATTTTCCCACTCTTCAAAGATAGACATCTCATCACTCTTCATTTTTAAAGGTCATGGAGAAGTCTTCAGGCTCAGTTCATTCTGGAGAGAGTACAAAATTACAAAGTAGTGGAATCAGAAGCCCCCTTCTATAAGAGGTTGCACAAGAAGGTCAGAACAACAAATGAACCTATGGTAGAAATAGAGCTAGGGAAGACTGATCCAGTCCACCATTCAGTTCCTCAGCAGCAACAGAGCTTCCCACCTTTCACCGCCACTCCTGCTCCTCTTGCACGAGATGAACCTTCTTATCCCGAGCAGGAAACAACAGTCATGCCAGTTGTTGAGCCCGAAACGAATGAAACCCCTGGATGAAAGAAATGATCATAAAGGAGGCCTGTACAGTCCAGCAGGCGACAGTCCCTGATATCTCAGCCATATCATCATTGGTCAAGGGGAAGAAGAAAATGTTTGCTCAAGTAGCCTCTCTCTTTTCCAGCGGTGCCTTCGGCAATCAATATGTGGAAGTGGTCAGGCTGAGAGTGATCAAGCCCATTGAAGACATGACCTCAGCCGACTTCGAGATGAGCACCATTTCCCTACGCCTAGCCACTCACGATGGAGATGCACATCTGTTCCAGGAGTCTTCCACTCACCTCCTCACAAGGAATCAAGAGTACAAAGAAAATATTGATCGGTTGGAAGACCATGTGCAAACACTCTCCTCGTATGTGCAACGTTTCATGGACCTGAATGCATCTTCATCTCTTCTTATTGAAGAAGTTACTCCCATCAATAGCTTCGATCCGGAGTCCATTCGAAAAGCACAAGGTTTCACCATGCAGGGACGAGCCAATGACAAATGGGTGAACAAGATCGTGGAGAAAGGGAAAGTGCTGCTCCCAGAGATGATCTCATTGTACAGGTACATGTGCGTAACTGCCAATAAAGTTTGGATGACGAGGGACGGGATTTAAAAAGAAAAAGAACATTGGAATTAGGGACATCCACTGGTGATGTAAATGGGAAATGCTCATTCTCAGGTGTCAGTAAGCAGGAAAGTGTTCGATTCTCCATCTGAGAGCTTGTCATGTGTATGGGCAAGGAATCTTCTCTCTCGGTATGAAATGTTGAACCGTGCCATAGATGAATTGGATTCTAATGAGGAACGTGCCTCCAAAATGTAGGATGATGTCAACCCCAAGATACAAAAGCTTGGAGTGCCCATCATTAATGAGAACACTTCAGTGGATGAATTGTTAAAGCCATTTGAGGAGTATGTCAAGACAAAAGCGGGGTTCCCTTTGGTTTCACTGAGGATACAGTGGAGTCTCTCACCGAAATCAGAGCCACAATTTCAAGCATTGCAATGAAACATTAGTCTTGGTTAGCTAAAAGCAAGAACATTAATGATATCTCAGATGGTTGACTCGAGTCCTTGAGTTGTGTCCGCATTCCTCAAGCTGATAAAGTCACACCTGCGGCAGCCTGGTATAGCAAAGAGTTGAAGGGAGTGGAGATTTTTCCAGTTGAGCATGGCAAGGATGCATCAGACATTGGAGCATGCGGCACCTTCAGTGGACTAGTTATATCTCTTCTTTCCTCTCCCTCTCTCTCACTCTCTTCTCCCCCCCTTCCCCCTCCTTCATGTTCTATTTTTTCGTTGGGTTTTGCACTTATTATTTTTTCCTATTCCTATTTTGTCCTATTCATTTAATGTGACTATAGTTGATATTATAATAAGTCACCCTTAATTCATAAAAGGGGACTTAATTTTATTCCTAGGAATACGAAGAGTCACATGTTGTAAAGGACAAATGAAACGTTATGTTGGGGTTAGACGAAGAGTCTTTCAAAAGCCTATAAATTGTAATGACTTCCCCATTCTTAAGGGTTGTCAATTTTGTGTGTTCAAGAGTAGATAAGTACCTTGTGATAAGCGAAAGAGATAGCTATTTTCTTCCATTCTCCTTCCCATATGTTCTTTCATTCCTCTCTTTGTACAACTTTGTGAGAATGACAATAAAGAAGAAATGAGTTTCTTGCTTTTGTTAATGAGGGAATTAATGAAACTTTGTGTTCATAATTATATCTTGTCTTGGTGTTAGTAACAAGGTTGTTTTCTTTCTAATTATGTGTTATTATATGCTCTGATTAATCTTTACATTCATCTGAAATTTCTACCTGCGATATTAATCCCTCCGCCTTAATTTCCCACTCCCTTTCCCACCTACTCAACAAGTTATTCCTTTGTAAGAAATTGCAAGCATTTGCCGCAGGTTCAGTGGAGTGTCCTTGTTGGATCCCTGGCCTCTAGGCCATCCACATAATTTCATTTTCGTTCACACACAATAAATGAAGCTGCTCCATTCACGCAGAAGGACCTAGTCTCAGAGCGTTGGCGGAAATCCACCAATTTGTCCAAATGACAAATTTTCTCTCCAACAATTTTTGGCACCCACCATGGGGCAGATTTGGCATATTCTGCACCCAAAATATGAATCACAAAAATACAAAAAAATTCAAATATCCCAAAAAACAAAAAAAATTGGAATTTGAAAAGTCACCGAGCCTTATGTCTCACACCAATGACTATTCCTAGTAACCCTCCGGTCCAGAGACCTGAACTGCTATTTCACATCCAAGAAGGTATCATATCTGACTTGAGGGAAGCTATCTGGCATAACAAAGAAAATTTTGGACACTACTTCATAGCTACAAGGGTGTTAGATTTTGAAGAGCAGTGTGTCAAAGAATTGGAAAGAGTGAGACAAGCCCAAGTACAACAAAGGAGAGCTTAAGTCATTCCCAATTCTACAAGCTGGCTGATTGGAGATACACTAGATCCCTGCGACAAGGAGGAGATCTTGACCCCATCTTTGAAGAGATCCAAAGAAGGCAAGAGCTAGTCAGAAAGTCACGGCACTCCCTTCGTCCTAAAACTTCTCTCATTAGTGGTCCAAGCAGTGTTAACCCATAAGATATAGAGTTTCCAGACCTAAGTGGAGGTTTTGAAAATTTTGCTGAAGAAGAAACAAAAGCAGAAGTTGAAGCAAGAGCAGAAGTCGAAGCAATAGCAGAAGTCGAAGCAATAGCAGAAGCCGAAGCAGAAGCAATAATAGAAATCGAAGCCGTAGCAAGAGCTAGAGCAAAAGCAAGGGCCGAAGCCAGACGGAAGCAAGAGCTAGAGCAGAAGCGAGAGCAAAAGCAATTATGGGCGAGGAAGAGAGACCTCAACCAATTGTGCCATGGGGGAGGAACATGGGCCCACTTGCCTTCCGACAACCTATTCCCTATTCATGAACTACCATGAGGTTTGAGAAAAAGCTTTCTGAAGTTCAAAGGAGACGATTCACAACTCCCAGAAGAACATGTGGCAACAATCATCATCGCTTGTGGTGTGCTAGGAGTTGAACTTGAGCATGTGTTTGTCAGCTTGTTTGTGGAATCCTTGTAAGACAAAGTAGTAGAATGGTTCTACCTCTTACCTGCTAGATCAATCACTTGCTGGAAACTAGTTTCGAGGACAAATTTAAATCCATTGAAGACTGTCAGGACCTCTCAGTGCAATTGGTACAGATGAAGAAAGAATCCAATGAGACCATGAGGGATTTTGTAGCTAGATTTGACAGGTTGGTCAAGAGGATATCTCTCGAAGCTATGCCCTCTGATGATAACATCAAAAGATGCTTCATAAATGCCCAACTACCTAAGGTTGGGTTCAATCTCCGAAGGTCCCTACCCAGAACTCTGAAGGAAGCCCAAGACTATGCCCTTGAAACAAAGGATGATCTAATTCTATCTGGCAAGGTGAAGAATTCCAATGGAAAATGAAAGGGTCAAAGTTCTAGTTCCATTTCTACAGATCCCTTAGTTCAAAAATTGGCAAATTATGTAATTTCTCTCAAGAAACAACTTGCTCAAAGTACCATGAGAAATCTCCCAAAGAAGACAAATCTCCCAAACAGGCAAAGGATTGCTCCACCTCCCCGCAAGCTTGCCCTTGAGGCATCGCCAATGAATGTGACCTTTGATGCAGAAGAAAAATAAGAAGTGGAGGAGCCAGAGGAAGAAAACGAAGATGACAATATTCTCGAGATTGAAGAAGTCAAAGACAATGCTCAAAATGGTTTCCTCAGAAGGTGATGACGACGATGATTAAGAGGCACCGAGCTTCTCGTGTGCTGTATTTACCTGCTCCTAGTCTCAAAAGGGAACTTCTTCCTCGACCACTGTTGCAAAAAAGTAGAAAAGGGAGGATTGTCAGGTGGTAGTCCCGCAGGACAAGATAATCAACAGAGGATCACCACTCCCGCCATCGATGGAATCAACAAAGGAAAAACCAGACCCAATAGCAAGCAAGAAGCAAACGACCATGACAAGAAAGTCCTCTGGTGTCTCCCCTAGCTCCACTCCTACATCTAAAGCTGATTCTTCACCCAAGGCTAATCTTGCAAAATCACCTAATGCTCAGCCAAAGTCAACCACTTCTTCACAACCTGGCACCCATTCACTAAAAGTGCACAAGCCTCCAAATTACCAATGCCTCCACCTTGTAAAACTTCCACTATCTCAGGAACATCAAGTTCACCTGCGTCAACTCCATTTGATATCATCGAACATGGGAACAAAACCAAAGTTGAGATTTCCGAGTTTGAGTTTTTGCAAACACACCAGGAGCAATTTGAGAGGCTTGTGAATTTTATCAAGGGTGGTAGCTCAAAGCCCAACACTACAAGTCACAATCCTAATGGCCTACTACCTATACCACCCGCGCCTCCTACACAAAACATGCTAGCACTAAGCGCTTCTAAAACCAATAAGGTGGAACCCTTCTCCCTATCCCTTTTGATCAAAGGCCACCAGTTAAATAATTGCATCAAATACTCAGGAGCATCAAAAAATGTAATGGCCATCAAAGTTATCAATGCCTTAGGACTTACTCTGACACGAGCAACTAGCTCTTGTTACTCTATGGAGTCTAAAGAAGTGCCGCTGGTGGGAAGGATCAGGAGTGCTGCTGACTTCCAGACAGAAAGGTGTTACTCGGGATCTTGGTGGCGGACATTACAACATCTTTTGGTATGCTATTGAGTAGGAGCTTCTGCAGAGACCTGGGTGGTGACATACGAACTGATTGGTCCTCCGCAACCATTCCAGTGAAGGGTAAAATGAAGAAGTTGCTTCTTGTTAGGAAAATGAAGTACACAGTTTCAAAGTCGGAGAATCCGAAAGTTGACATCTTGTTCGAAGAGAGTGGGTTGGATGGATAACTACTTTATCACATCTGAAAGAGATGATATTTTGCCTCTCTTCACAGAAGATGAAGAAGATCAATTGTGGACCATGGAATTTGATGGCAGCCATTCCAGTGTAGGGTCCTAAGTTGGCATTATCCTGACCTCTTCCTCAAGTGAGTTCTTGCCATTTGCTTACAAACTACAATTTGAAGACACCAATAACACTATAGAGTACGAGGCCCATCTCCTCGGAATGGATGTGGCTGAGTCCATGGGTATCAAGAAATTGAAGTGCCTCGGTGACGCTGAAGTGATTGTCAAACAGGTGAAAAATCAGTATTAGGTCGAGAACTTGAGACTCGGGCACTACAGGAACTGAGTTTTGGATTGCATCTAATCTTTTGATGCTTTCTTCATTCAAGCCATTCCTCGCGAGCAAAAACGAAAAGGCCAATTGTCTCGCAGTCTCAGTTTCTTTAGTGACCCCACACTCGCCCTTCGATAAGGATAGAGTGACTGTGGCAATGGTGTTCAGACCAAGTGTGCCTGACAATGCAAATCATTGGCAAGTTTTCAACTACGACAGTCAGTTCCTCGCTTTCTTGGAGCAAAGGGACAACTTCTGTAGCCTCTTCTATGAAGGAAGTGACAATCCACATCGGGAGTCAGTGGTAGAAGAGGACAAAGAAGGAATTGACGGAGTTGACTCGGAGGGGGTAATCAGGCTCAAAGAGAACAAAATTCCAAAGGGTCTTGTGTCTCTGGAGGATTTGTTTGACAAACATGACATGTTCATTAAGGAGAAAGCAAAAGAGTCACCTCGGTGTACTGCTGATTTCGAAAAAGAGAATATTGGCACCACAGAGCAACCCAGGATGCTGAACATTGGTAAGTGTTGCTCACCTGAAGAAAAGAGAAGGTTCATCTTGTTGCTGAGAAAATATTCGGATGTCTTGGCATATTCTTATGATGAACTCAAATCATTTCAACCCAAGGAGATGCACCACTGAATTCCACTAAATCCTTAAGGCAAGCCTTTTAGGTAAAAGCAACAGCTATACAATCCAAAAATTGTGGTACCATCAGGGAAGAAGTCTTGAAGATGTTGAATGCAAAAATCATCTTCCCTATCCACCACTCCACGTGGGTAGCAAACATTGTCCCAGTGCGAAAGAATGGAGAAATAAGAATTTGTGAAGAATTTTGCAACTTGAATCAGGTCTCTCTGAAGGATAACTACTAGTTGCCAATCATGGACCATATCCTACGAGAAATCACAGCATCGGAAATACTGTCATTGCTTGATGGTTTCTCTAGGTATAACCAGATTGAGGTGGCAGAAGAAGACAAATCTAAAACAACCTTCACAACACCTTGGGGCACTTTTGCATACAACTGAATGCCTTTTGGTTCGATCAATGCAGGGGCAACCTTCCAAAGAGCAATAGACTTGGCATTCAAGGACCTCAAGCACCGCATCGTAATTTATCTGGATGAGCTCACAATCTTCTCAAAGAAGCTAGGAGACCACATACAACATCTTGAACAAGTGCTCATCAGATGCCGACAACACGGAATATTTCTAATCCCAAGAAGTGCATCTGTGGGGTTATTGGAGGGAAGCTCCTTGGACACATTGTGAACAAGGAGGGGTCTAAGATTGATCCGGAAAGGATAAAAGAAATCCAAGAATTGTCTTTGCCAACAAGCAAAAAAGGAGTCCGTTCCTTCTTCGGAAAAGTCTACTTTCTCTGGTGCTTTGTCCCAGATTTCACTGAGCTGACCAAGCATATCACTGTCATGATGAAACCCCAAGAAATATTCAGATGGAACAATGAAGGCAAAATACCATTTGAGGCAATCAAAGAAGCAATAGCAAAGGCTCCTACCTTGGTGCGTCTTGATTTCGATAAAGACTTCTTCTTGTACTGCTATGTTTCAGAGCACACAATATCGGCTATCTTGGTCCAGAAGAATGAAGAAGGTTTCCAATAGTGTTTTGGATCATATTTCCTATTGAATATTCGTTTGGTGGATGCCTAAAATACTTATATCTATTTTGGTAAAGATATTTGAAGAGTTTCAAGTGTTTTGCATGCATTTTTGTACCAATGTTACAAAAATCTGATTGCTGTTGAAATTTGGGTTTTATTTTCAGTTTGTTGGATTAGAAATCAGATTTGATAATATTGGAATTTTTGCTAATTTCCTACTTTTTCAGTTCCAACCCTTGAAAGGGATATTACTGTGGTATTAGATTGCGGATATTCACAGGCCTAGGGTTTCAATGGAAGAAGGCAACAAGGGTTTTCTATAATACCAAAGAAGGAAAGCATATTAGCCGAGGGAAGAAGACAATATGGCTAATCAAGATCCTTAAGAAGCCGAATTTTATAAGTTCATTGCATGTCAAGAAAGATTGGCCAACACAATGGCCCGACTGATCCATACCATGCAAGGCTCCAACGGTGGAAGAATCTAAAGGAAGCAACATCAATACATGGTATGAAGAGTATAGAGCTCTTCCGGAGGAGATCCATGATGCCTTACCTTTTTTAGAGTTCGTAAAATTGGAAACATAAAAAGTGGGCATTGGAACTTAGTCCAAGCCTCGAGGCATGTAGAAGGGTCATAGGAAGGATATCCAAACCCTTGAGGAAAGGAGCACCTTCATGTTGGCTAAACATGAAGAGCACAAAGTTTGATGAAGAGGGAGTCAAAACCCAAAGTTTGCTATGCAATGATGGAAATGCCTATTCCCTAAGGTGAAGAGGGGAGGAGGGAATTATTGTAGCAGTTGGTTATTAAAAGGGATCAGCCACCGCCATTGCCAAGGATGAACCCTTGATTGATTTTTCTTACAGCCCCAGGAAAGTGCTAGAAGATGGAATCATTGAGGTAGATGGGTTGGTGATCAAAGGACCTAAGGCCATGACACTTACACCCATTCCGAAGAGTCAACATCACGAGGTAAATAGTGTTCATTTTGTGCTTAATACCGAAAATGTTTTGACATATGATGAATCTAGAGATGAAACAAGGGGTGTGGAGCAAGAAGAGGAAGGGAAAGAGCTGGTTGGAAACCCTTCTCCAAAGAAACATGATGACAATAAGCCTGTTGGTTTGATTATAATGACAATCGCTAAAAAGCAAAGTCTTGAGGGTTTAGACCTTGGTTAGAGCTGTGAAGACATTTCAAATACACATAGACAAGGAAACCAAAAGTTTGGAGGTAATTCAGATTTATTTCTTTATGCCATGCCATTTTAGATTTATGATCATGAGAAATTTGTTGGAAGGGATAACCATTGGGGCAAATGTGATGCTCCGAAGCAAACCATGACAAATGTATAGTCTTCATTATGCTACAAATGATGAAAAATCTGATTCGCATAGGGTCCATGGACCAAGACTTTTGAGTGACCCTGTTGAGGGTCATGTGGATGAAGAAGGTGCTCTTCCGGGTGACTACAGTCAATTTCAGTTTGCTGGAATTTTCAGAACAGAAGTCAATAAGAGGTAGATTGATGGTGTACATGACTAAAAAAAGAGCTGTGAAGATGCCCCATGCGAACACCATCAATATATTGTTGAAGCCAAGGTGGAAAGAGCTGCATTTGTTGAATCTGAGGAGAAGGCTAATTCCAACTCAAAAATTCTGAGTCACAAGATTGGGAGTGTAAAGGATGTTTCGATCACTCCTTATCCGACATGGAAAGGTGGACATGTGGAGGGCAACTCAAGGTATGATCAGATTTCATGTTTGTTAGCTTTCTCTATGTTGCTGCAACATGTTCTTTCCTTAAGCAACATGTTTCTTTGCTTAAGTAACATGTTGAAATCAATATGAAGAACTTGTGGGACAGATCTTGGCACTTAGGCCTTCCCTTGCAAGTTTGTGTGGGCATAAAAAGTTGGATTCTGGTTGACCTCTTGTATTGTAGAAAGGAAGTCTTTGGTATTGTTACTCCATGCACATGGTTAGAAGAGAATTTGATGGAGGATTGTTTTGAAATAATTATGTATGCCAACAAGGTTATGAAGTATTGTTACTCCACGCTCTTCCGGGTGACTACAATCAATTTCAGTTCGCTGGAATTTTCAGAACAGAAGTCAATAAGAGGTAGATTGATGGTGTACATGACTAAAAAAAGAGCTGTGAAGATGCCCCATGCAAACACCATCAAGATATTGTTGAAGCCAAGGTGGAAAGAGCTGCATTTGTTGAATTTGAGGAGGAGAAGGCTAATTCCAACTCAAAAATTCTGAGTCACAAGATTGGGAGTGTAAAGGATGTTTCGATCACTCCTCATCTGACATGGGAAGGTGGACATGTGGAGGGCAACTCAAGGTATGATCAGATTTCATGTTTGTTAGCTTTCCCTATGTCGCTGCAACATGTTCTTTCCGTAAGCAACATGTTTCTTTCCTTAAGTAACATGTTGAAATCAATATGAAGAACTTGTGGGATAGATCTTGGCACTTAGGCCTTCCCTTGCAAGTTTGTGTGGGCATAAAAAGTTGGATTCTGGTTGACCTCTTGTATTGTAGAAAGGAAGTCTTTGGTATTGTTACTCCATGCACATGGTTAGAAGAGAATTTGATGGATGATTGTTTTGAAATAATTATGTATGCTAACAAGGTTATAAGGGATTCTACCCTCCATGGACAAGGCTTCATGGTCAAGTAAACAAATGGTTACTTATGCCATACACAGAAATTTTCCCAACTCCATGTTACTTTGGAAAAATATGAGGTATGTGCTGATTTCTATTTCATTAACATCCAGCTGATATGAATAGCGTGCTTAGGTTCCAATGGTTGCTATCATTGGGAGAGCTCAGCTTCAATTATCAAAGCATGGAAATAAGCTTCTCAGACAAGGGTAAGGAGGTTACATTACAAGGTATGCTTCCGGACAAACCTCAATTTTAGTATTTGGTAGAAGATGCTTGGTCCTGAGAATCACATTTTTGCTCTTTATCTAAGACAACAGTTGATTGGAAGCCATTAATTACAGATAAGCATAAGTTTGCTAATGTTGTTTAGGAGGGAATTGGGAATGAAAGGTTCGAAATAATGGATGGGATCATTCACTACAAGAATGGAGTCTATTTGGTTTCCAAATCAAGGGTGAAGAACATGATAGTGTGGCCTGTTCATGATGCCACATGGGCTGATCATTCGCGCTATTTCATGAGACACAAAAAGGGTGAAGGTAGATTTCAGTTTTTCTCTTTGCTTATGGCATGGAAGGAATTTTATGAAAGAGAACGCTAGCATGATATGTTTAAGGCAACATAAGCTTGATGGGAATTCTAATTTTTTTATGAATTGCTAACCCATGGTTCCATGAGAGAACCAAAGGAAGTATGGGAAAAAGGGAAGCAATTATGAATTTGCAGCTGTTCACATGACCACCAAAGAGGAGAATTATTATTCAAATTTTCAATTTTATAGCCCCATGGGGGGGTATGAATTTTGTTTTGACTTCTTTGTTTTCAGTTCAGCTGAGTCACACAATGTTGGTGGGCATCTAGAGCTCCAAATTTTAGAAGAATTTACCCTTAAGATTCACAAGGAGTTGGAGTTCCACTTGAAAAATAATGAAATCAGAATTCATAGGAATGATAAGAAGGCTGATTTTCTCAAGATGAAGGCCAGGATGTATGCTGATTTCGATTGTAGGCCTGTTGTTCTTACGTTTTTTGCATATGTAAATCAAACCTAGTCCATACTAAACTCATGGAGTTGCCTTTCTCCCTAAGAATTTAGTTTGGTAGTTGTTATGCCATGGTCATAGGGTCGAGTTTGCAAAAATCAGATGTAGGGCTGCCATTAACAACCATGAACAACAGGGTGCTTCCATTTTTGAAGAGCATTCCGTCATGGAATGTTGAGGAAAGAACATATCAGGTGAAAGGAGGAACAAAATCAGATTATGATGTGTTATTTTCAGACTTGAACATTCTGATTTTTGAAAGAGAAATGCATGATTACAACAGTTTTTAGGACAACATTATTGAAGTATTGGGAAGCATTCATTTGGATAGAAATTATGAGAAGATGATGAGCAAAGAAATGGACAATAGAGGTATGAGTTTGTTTGGGTTTAAGCTCCTTCATCTAACAGGCATAGGGTCTATACTATGGGAGCACTACAACATGTTCCTTCACCATGACATGATGATGCTTGGGCATATGAGTTTGCAATTGTTAGGGGACAAGCAATTTTGGGAGGAGAGGATTGTAATGTCCCCTTTTCCAACTTGAGAGGATGATTTTGAACTTCTTGCCATTGCCTTTTCCATGGCAAAAGGTGGAGTGTGTGGGAACAAGAAGTGAACTCTCATTGCATTTTTATTTTCTAATTTGTAATGTTTTCTTTTAATGTGTTCTTTTTAGTAGGTCGACTGGGTTTGGTGCATTAATGAAGCCAATTAAAAAATCAAAAGAGCTCTTTATGGGTTGGCCTTGTCCTTTTTGGAATTTGGTGCCAAAGATAGGGTATAAAAAGAATTGAAGGGCTTCATTTTGGGCATTCACTTTTGGCGCATTTTCTCTGATTGGAATTTTGGGTTGTTGCTCATTGTTTTTTCCACTCTTGTTGTGAAGTTTGGGGTTTATAAACCCTCATTTTATAATTTTTATTGCAGTTGTACTTCGCTGGTTTTTAGTTAATTTCCAGCAGTGTTTTGGATCATATTTCCTATTAAATATTGGTTTGGTGGATGCCTAAAATATTTATATCTATTTTGGCAAAGTTGTTTGAAGAGTTTCAAGTGTTTTGCATGATAATTTGTACCGTTCCAAAAGTATGATTTCTGTTCAAATTTGAGTTTTATGTTCAATATGCTGCTTTAAAAATCAGTTTGGATAATATTGGGGTTTGTGCTAATTTCCTGCTTTTCAATTCCATCCCTTGAAAGGGATATTACAACTACAAATCCGTGAAGGTTGAAAGAAAAATTATGGAAGTTGAACTGTTTGGGCTTACATGCGTGTCTTTTCACCTTCCAATAGTTATGCGGCTTGGCTTTCAGGTGTGCGGTACAATGACAAATGGTCTGTTACTATGCTCCTTAGGAGTGCTACTTGACAAGGCACAACCCGAATGGCCCAAATGGTTTAATGCGGCCAATGTATGACATGGATTTTATGCGCAAGAACTCTGTTGTGCAGGATTATCTGTAGGCGTTGTGCAGATGGTTGGGCCTTGCACATAGGCTGTGCAGATGGTGCGACATTGATGCAACACAATGTAGGTTGCATGGAATGATTTGATGCACTGTTGCACCGAATCTTGAAGTTCCAACACAAATGGCATTGAGATTCAAACTTGAAAATTTGGCATCATGCGAAAGGGTGTAGTTCTTGACTGTGTAAGGGTTAAGCCTTTAACACTTATGCGCTTTATGCTTATTGGATGAAGCATGTGGCATTGTCTTCTTAGTGGTGCATTATGTTTCTTGGACTGTGTCGAATGTGCATGATGTTGGGAGTTGTGTTGAGGTGCTTGAAGTGTAGAGGTTTTGCGGCAGGTTTCGATACACTACTCAAAAGGTGCATGATGCAAGGGGCTGCTCACAGATGAGTGAGTGACCAATGCATTCAAGGTAAGGGCTTGTGATGGTGGAGACAACGTGACTCATTTTTTCCTTTCATAAGAAGTAATTGTTTTGATTGCCGTAAGGCTAGGAAGCATGGGCTTCTAGATGCATCTTGGTGGACCATTTGCATTCTCGGTCTCTTTGGTCTGTGGTAACAACTCTATGTATTGGCATAGAAAAGTTTTGGGTGTACTTGCTTTCCAAAACTTAGTATGTTTTTGCTGCTCGAGGTTGTGCTACTCAGGCAGTAAGTGTGCCGTAGTCTTCTTTGGAGTTTGCGGGGAATGATTAGAGCATGGAATTAATTCAGGTTCCGATCACTTTGAGAATTGGCTAGTGGCTATTTAATAAAGTTTGATTGCATCTTTTGAAAGGATAAATCACATATGAGAAACAACATCGGTGAGGTATATGTATACTTTTGATGTTGTGGGAACTAATCTGTCCCAAACAGAGGAAACACGAATGAGAATGACATTGGTGAGGTATATGTATACTTTTGGTGTTCCGGTGTAATTTCCCCTTTTCAAAATTAATTCTGGAGAAGACCCTTAATATATTTGTATTTCCCCGTGGGTTAATGGGGTGGAAAATAAGGGGAAAAAATTGATAATTTAACTCAAGTGCTAAAATAATAATTATCATATGCCCTTATGTTTTATTATTAATTAAAAGTGACTTTATTAAGGAAAAACAAAAAGAGAAATAATAAAGTTTGCTTAATTGAAATAAAGTAAGAAATTGTTTTATTTCTAATTGTTTTAATATGCTAAAGTGGGACGTCCCATGTTGGGACCTTTGCATCAAACTGTGTGCCACCAAAAAATATAAAAGGAGGTCGCCTAGGGTGAGAAAGGGACTTTTTTCCTTTTTTTTATTTTCTGTTTTAGAGAGTTGGAGCATTGTGCTTTTACCTTCACTTGTTGAGGATGCAATCCCTCATTGGCAAGCTATTTAGGAGAAAAACCCTCATTAGTATTTAGATTCGTGGATGAAAACCCACTAATATTTTGAGGTAGTTCCAATTAGGAGCTACAACTGGGCTTACAATCAATAGCTTTGCAAGATGAAATCAGAATTATCAGTCAGGGCACATTTTGGATCAGATTTAAGATTTATTACAGCTAGGGCATCATATGCAGGGCTGATTTTCAGTGTTTTTTTGTGTTGGGTCAACCAACAATCAGTTGAGATTCACTTGTGACATTGTTGGGTTGTATGAGGCATTGTGCTTTTACCTTCAGCTGTTGAGGAAAAAAACACTCATTAGTATTTAGATTCATGGACGAAAACGCACTAATCTTTTGAGGTAGTTCTAATTAGGAGCTATAACTGGGCTTAGAATCAACAAATTTACAAGATCAGATCAGAATTATCATCCAGAGCACATTTTGGATCAGATTTTAGATTTATTACAGCTAGGGCATTGTATGTAGGTCTGATTTTTAGGGTTTTTTTGTGTTGGGTCAACCAACAATCGGTTGAGATTCACTTGTGGCAACTATTTTCATGGCTTTCACATCCATTTCTACCTTGATCTACACATTTGGAGATTTCGGGATATTTTTGGGGGGTTTTCCCGTTGGTGGAAAAGTCTAAGGTTTGCTTTAATTGATAGCTGTTATTTTTGTGATCATTTTGAGCTATCCTTTGCATTGTCACTCCAGGTATTCCGAGTGATGAAATTTTGAAGTTTAAGCAATTTTTAGGTCTGAAATAAATTAAAATAAATTCATACGCTTGTTACAAAAATTATTTTCTTCCATGTCGATGTTACTAGAGGTCTCCTAGATGTTTTAAGCCTTCTCGGTATTGTGGGTTGTGGGTATTTTGATAAGTAAAGTGAAATTTCATATTGATGTATTTTTTGGTAAGGGTTTTAAATAAAAATCAAATTGCAGTCATTTTTTTTATAAGGGTTCTCTAGGAAATCCAAATTTCTTTATTTTATTCCCTAAGGGGACATATGCGAGAAGTGAACCGTCCCAAATTGTAAGGACGAGAACGAGGCATGCTTGTAAGGATCATTCTCTTGATAGTTGCTTTAGGGACTAGATTATTCCTGCTACTTCCATTGATCTGACTATTCTCAAGCACATAAATTCTAAGCAACTATTTTCACGGATTGGAAAACAAACCCTAATATGTGACCAAGTTCAAAAGAAGTTTAAGAGACCACATGAAAAAAATCAGGCGAGCATCAAAGCCATGGTAATTATGAGCAAGTTCAAGTGAGATCTAAATCTGCTTTGAATGAAAGGCGCGCTGAAATGAGAACAAACACAAAGAACATTAAAATGTTGTAGGTCAGCCAGATGCCGCTGTATGACTTTTTCAATTTTTCAAAAAATAAATAATAGCTATTATTATATATTAAAAAATATATATGTTTTTTAAATAGTATATATATATAAATTATATAATTTGTAGCTATAATAATAAAAAACATTTAAAAAAAATTATACTGATAAGAATATATATATATATATATACACACACACACATACACTTTTTTGTAATGTTTAATTATTTTTATAAACAATATTTAAAAAAATTATACTAATAAGAAATATATAAGTAAATTTTTAATTTTTAATTATTTTTATAAACTTTAGATTAAAACTTCAATATAAAAAATTGATAATGTCAAAGAAAATTCAAATCTGCAAAGATTTTATATCTGTGTGGGAAGGGTGGAATGTCTGAAAAAGTAATGGCGGGAAGTTGTGGCATGAGTGCACAAGCATAACTGGAGCATGCACCATATTGTTTGACCCACATGTGCATGTCGTCGAGAAGGGGCAAAAGACCATATAGTCAATGACCGTCGGTGGTTGACATGCAAATGCAGTAGTCATCCTTGTATGTCACATGGAAGAGACGTTTAGATGGATCATTAAGAAAGAAGGTAGACAATCTGCTCTTGGAAATAACAATCCACATGGAGCAGAAATTGCAATTAGCGGCAATCAATGTAGGGGTCATGAGGGTGAGTCTGTAGTAGGATCATACTGTACTAGTGGGCAGGTTGGTGGGTAGGGTCTACGAGAGTCCACAAGGGAATGTGCATAGTTGTAGTGTGTAGGTAGAAACCCCCATGTGGATTGTGGTAGGGTGGTGCTGGGCTTGACCATTGCAGGATGACAATCACGGGTGCACAAGTGTGATAGATGTAAGCCAACAATGAACATAGAATTGTAGGAGGTCAACAACGCACAATGCGGCAATCACTAATAATACATGGGTACTTGGGTTGTCAATGATGGTAAAAAACGACAGCAAGGTGTGATAGTGTTAATGGTGGACATGTAGTAGATCACGTCAACGTGGAAAATGATAGGCTTGCTACCTTAGGCGCATCAGCGGTTTCAATAGCTTCCGGCTACATTAATATTTGCAAAAACCACATTAAGACCTGCAATATGCCTTCGTAGGCAATGTTCGACTAGAAACTTCAGATGTCAGTATCTTGGCTTTCCTGAGTGTGTGTTTTCATTGAAATGAAAACCTTCTTGGAGAAGGGAAAAAAATGATTTTGTTGCATCTGGATGCGAATCTTTGAAGCTTTCAGATTATAGCCCAACAAGTGCATAACAAAAATTATGAATCTGAATTATGCCTTAAACAATCAATTCCAGAATAGGCTGGAAACAAGGGCATGGGGAAACTATTCAAGGGTCTTGGTAGTGAAGCTTTTTACAACTCTCTGAACGAGAGTACCTGAGCTCCAAAAATTCCCTATGGAGCAGAGCGTGCTCTATTTTTTATGCAGTGATATGGCTTCAGAGTCAGAGTGTTACATAGAACAAATAACGTGGCAATCAGGATTGGTCTAAACTCAATGGGGGTCTTGGTAGTGAAGCTACAACTCTCTGAATGAGAGTACCTGAGCTCCAAAAATTCCCATGGAGCAGAGCGTGCTCTATTTTGAGTGATATGGCTCAGAGTGTTACATAGAAAGAAATAACGTGGCAATCAGGATATCTACACAAAGTGCGACAATATTCTCCATGCCAAAGAAGGGTTTGTTTTATAAACTTGGTTGGTGATGTAAATGCACATAATGAGCCAGATTTGAGCCACTTAACAACAATTCCTGATTTTTTTGCATTTCGAACGCCAGACCAATTTGTATTAAAAAAATTAGCCATAAAATACGCTTTACGATAATTAACAACTAAAATAAAATATAGCAAGTCTAATAAAACCTCTTGATGGAAAATTTCAACATGAAGAGAAAATGGAAATGTGTCCCTAACTAATAGGGGAAGGACATCCCTAATTAATAGGGTTTTTAAATTTAGATTAACCATTAACAACATTGTAGCTAATTTATCTTACAACATATTAGTGTTATGTGCAGACTAGTTCCCTAAATTTTGGCAACATCTCAAAGGCATGAGAAATTTTGGGGACTTAGGGACTTGAAGGGGACGTCCACGCGTTTTCAGGACTTGAAAGGTCGTCCACAATTTGTCAATTGTTTTGTATTGAAGTAGCACTCACAAAAAAATATAAACCTGCAAAACCAGTTCAACAAAGACTAATACAACATACCACCCATTAAAGTGTATCATAACATGTCAGCTCATAAGAGCACCTAACGCAAATCACAGGTAACATACCATTAGGAGGTCAAAATCAAATTGGGGCAAGCACATAGTCAGCTAGTGTTGATTAATGAATAGCTATAGTAGAAAAGGAAGGACTATTGTCCGTTTCCAATACATATCAATATCCATTACTTTATGAATGATGTAAACATCATATTTTTGAAGTCCAAGTTGCAGCACTAGTCCCTCAAAATTATCAGGTCCCTTCATTGACTATAACCTCATCAACCCCCACTTCAGGTCTGCCTTAATCCAATAATTATTATATCATCTGCAGGTTCTTAATTGGCAAAACAGAAAATTTGAGCATATCTTGGTTCAAAGTTCCCACTACTGTTATTGGCTTGTTCAGGATTTGAACATGCCCTTCCACAGTTTCAACATGCATCTAGTTACCACCCTCGGTTTTTTTGCTCTATTCATTCTTGCAAGGATGTTCTGCAACTTTCAAACAGTATTCTTTAGGTTTTTTAGTAAGTACTTCCATCCAGTTGGGTAGAAGACCACCAAATCCTTTTTTTGGAAGAGGTAGAATAGTGCAAGAGGAGGTTTCCCTCTTCCATGGCAGTTAGCAAACTAGGTGATCAATAGAAACTTTGGGTCAGTTATCTCAATTATGTCAAGTGTGGCATAGATAGCACCAAGAATAACTTCCTGAGTAGCAACATTGTTAATCTATGTTACAGCTTGCTCTTGTGGCATCCTCCAGTTTTCTGTATATTTCATAACATGATCTGGAGGATGGAAATAAGCTTGCTTGCTGAAGTTCCGTTCCTCCTCTGAGATATCCAAGTGAACATTGCTCCTCCAGTTCCTGCCATGTGGGTGCTAGTTTGATACTAGGAAATTTTTTTATGCCAAACAAATATTGGAGACATATTTTGATATATCCTTGGTTGAAATTTTTCTTGAGTACTTCTTCAAGGATCTTCAAATGAACATTCACCTACACATATAAGATTCTAACCACGACTTCACAGTTGTAACTAGTAAGAGATCTATCCTCAAAATGTTATCATTTTTAGGTTTCCAAACAAACCAGAGAATCTCAGTAGAAATAAGAAGCCATAATTTAAAAAAAAAAAGAGGATTTTTCCTTTCTACACTAATGACTCCAAATGCGATTCCTAGCCAAGAAATAGATATATTAGCACATTTAGATCAGGCCTCTAAACCAACTTTCCAGACACCTTTAGCATAAGAACAATAAAAAAAAGATGAACAATACTCTTTTTGACCACATACAAGACGATAAATATTTACTGTACCATTTTTAGACAAGAGACATCCCATGATAATCCTTTGATGCAAAATCATCCATCTTAAAAGGATTATTTTTGTTTAGTACAAGAGGACCACAACATAACAAATCTATCTACCCATCTAGCATGGGGGTCCCAAGGAGCCCATTTTCTATTTAGACCTAAAGAGAGCTCATGGGAGAAGGAAAGCCTCTAATCCACTTAGCAAGTTCCCAGAAGTTTTCAGCAGTTTCCATTATGAGACCAAAGGGAGCAGGTTTCAAGGCCTTAATGAGCATGAAGTAGGTTCTCAAATGAGTTGAAGGTACATTAAATCGATCCGTTAGCTCATGCAAAGAGATCTGCCTTCCATTCACATAATTATCTCCAAAAGTTTTAATTCCTTTGTTTGTGCCAACTGAGAGTTGAGCAACCCCTTGTGTTAGCTAGCAACTTGTTATTCTGAGAGTGATTCTATCAAAGTGATCTGAACCCTTGACTAGAAGCATTATACCAACGAAAGACCTGCTGAATACCCACCAACTGTTAGACAGACTCCCAAGCCTTCCAAAGCGAGTGAAAAATAACAGATTCAAGAAATCTAACAGGAAAGGAACCCAATAGTAGGTCTGCTAAGTGCAAACCCTTCCACTGAGGTGTTCCCTAATTTGTGCCAATGGCAATTCTGTATCTGACCAACACTTTTCATGGCTGATTCCTAGAGAATGATCTTAGAATCCATTTGATTGCCAAAGCTTTTCCTTGTAGTTTTAAGTTTTTGCCTAAAGCCCCCCATTTATTTGGTTTACAACAGTTATCCCAAGCCACATCATGTCTCTTCATGTTTATTCTGTATCTGACCAACACTTTTCTTGGCTGATTCCTAGAGAATGATCTTAGAATCAATTTGATTGCCAAAGCTTTTCCTTGTAGTTTTAAGTTTTAATGCCTAAACACCCCCCCTTTTTTTTGGTTTACAACAGTTACCCCAAGCCACATCATGTCTCTTCATGTTTATTCTTCCATCAGACCATTTTTTTAATCATTCTTTGAAGTTTATCAAATTGTGAACAATTAAATAGCCAACATGAGTAGAAATAGATACTGAAGGAAGAGAGAAATTTCTGACACACTTGAATTCTACCAAGGAGGGAGAGGAAGTGCCCATGCCACTTAACAATTTTCGTATTAATCTTTGGATGCCAAAGTGAAAATTGAAGTTTTATTTGTCCATCACCTAAGTCAGATGAAGGGTTTTCGTCCTTCAATGAGACCTCACAAGAGGGTTTTCGTCCTCAAGTGGGTGACCAAGGAGCAAGTAGCTCTCTTTTCCCAAGTGTAATAAAAATGCGCCAAGACTCCTTGCAAATGAAGTCTCTAATCTCTTTTTATATCCTCCTTTTTGGATATCTATATCTTGTAATATAATAAGGCCGACCTGTAATATATGTTCTTTAACCTAGAATTAGCTTCCATAAATTCACTATTGTACAATTTAGCTGACCTGTACATTATACCTAGAGAACATTTTTTTCAATATCAAAAGAGTAATCTAGATGAAATATATTACTCAAGTAGCACAAGGGTCTTCACCTTCAGTTAAGCTTCATTGCCTCGGAGAAGGAATGACATTAAGACCAATTGTGCAAGCCTACTGAGGTTGTGAAAAAGGGACGATTCCACAATATCCGTTCCTCCGAGATATCTATTATAGAACATAAGCCATGTAGGGGCTAAATTCATTTTAGGAGAGTTTTTTATGCCAAATATAAGATTTTGATGGGGAGGGAAACCTACGTTGATATGATCCTTGCATAGACATGGATCTTGACCCACGTCTTGAAGGGAACTCCATCTTGAACATTCACTTGCTACATATAAGATTCATCACCCCTGACTTCATAATTGAAACTAGCAAGATATCTATCCTTAGAGAATATTATCGTTATCCTAGGTATTCCAAATTGATCAGATGAATCTCATTAGAAATAAGAAGCCATAGTTTCCAAATCAGAGGTTCTTTCCTTGATACATTAATTGACTCCAAATGCGATAATCCCAGCCAAGAATTAGATATACTAGCACTTGTTAGACCAGGCCTCTAGAACCAATTTTCCAGACACCTTGAGCATTCAGATGTATTTCTAAAAAACCATGAACAGTAGACTCATATTTAACCACATAGTTATTGGTCACGATGATATAATTACTGTACCATTTTTTGACAAAAGACATCCAATGATAATCCTGAAAAATTTGGATTAGATTGCAACAAATAAACACAATAATAATAATTTGTAGCTATCAATTATGTATCAGACCACTGGTTAATCTTCGTTCTACTTAGCATACGAATCAATAGTGGACAGGTTTAGGCAAAGAATACAACCATATAGGAATAAAAACAGATTTATGCTTTATACTAATAGGCTATGACCCATGCCAACATAATGCCATTTGACTATAATATGCTAGTTCAATTGACATATTATGAAAATTCAGACAGTGCAGAAGAATTTCTCTATATTTTTCAGACCACAGATTAATCTTCAATCCACCCATGGACAATTCATCGGTCACAGGTTTACAGAAATACAACCATATAGGTATGTTAAATAATTTCTTTAATCCTTTTAGGAAGATCAAACAACAAATAAACTTATTTAAAGGAATACGGGTCTTACCAACTCTACGAAAAATATACTTCTTGCAAACAATATAAGCAAATAGATATGAGAGCACTTTTACTTCTTTCTAGAATCCTAACACTTCTACCCCCTTAATCAAGTCATTAGTGTGAACATGGGAGAACACACTATTGCAGTTCCTTCGTAGCCATGCTGTACGTGCGTGCTCATGATCTAGATGGTTTTCAAAGGATGAGAATGCTTGCATTAACCTTAATCATAGGACCTGGTTTTATAGGATGGCGTCCTTAGATTTCTCCCTGAAATCTAGAGACTACCCCCATGTTGAAAATTTTTCGTACTTTTAAAATAATGGGTCATTCTGTGTTTTTATTGCCAGAAGATGTCTTGTATCGCGTCAAGATATTCCCAGTGAATTATATGAAGCCAATTTCGACAAATACCCAGATGCGCAAAATTGTTTTATCCCTTTGTCAAGTTTTTTTCTGCGGGAAAATTTTATTTAATTATTTATTGAGTAAATAATGCCTCGTTTGAAGTGAATTGTGGTCTAGTTTAGCCCTATTGAAGTTTTGCATGTCAATATTCACATCATACTCAGTAGGGTTTTCACTAGGAATGGATCCTGGGCTTTGTCTATGACTTCTAACAACGTTTTTCGCTTTTATTTATTTCTTTTGCGTTTTTCTCCGGTTTTCTCCTTGGTTTCTTTGTGAAATTCCCCTCGGTCAATTCCTTCGCCAATACAGTCTGTTTTAATTGCCTGAGAGTATCTGAAGATCATCTACCGACACGCCATGCCAAAAGGAATCAACTTCAGGAAGTCAGCTTCTCTTTAAAAAGACGAAGTCATGCAAAAAAAAACCTCTTCTAAGCAAGTCACATTTTCTGGAATGGATGGATTTAAGCTGCAGTGGGATTTTTGGTAGCTGCAGGCAGGCGGGTGAGATTTTTGTACCTGCTTTGAAGGGTACTTTTTTCCATGAAGTCAAAGTCACTCAAAGCACCGATGAGAATTTTCTACCTGCTTAGCAGGCTAACTTTTCCCATTAAAAGGTTTTATTCACCCATACAAGTCGCACTTTTTCAAAAGAAGCTATTTTCAGTACAAGTCGCACTTTTTGGGAAATCACTTAAGCTGCAGTGGGAAAATTGGAGGTGGCAGGTAGATGGGAATTTATTACCTGCCTTGCAGGGTAAATATTCGCATTGTAAAAGTGAAATAACTTAAGTGGAAGAAGGGATTTTTAGAGTTGCAGTGCAGGGTGAAAATTCCCATCAGAAGTTGACTTCTTAATTTTAGAATTCACCCATGCCAAAAAGTGTGACCCATTTGGGCATTAAACAATGCTTTTAGTGATATTTATTAATAGCTGCTTTGCCTAATTTTGGCGCCCAGGATGGCGGAAAAGTCAATGCATGAGGATAAGCCAAAAAGAACTGAAGGTAGGTGCTAAAAATAAATAAATTAAATTTATTTAATGGCAGCCAACAACATGCAAAAATAAGCGCCCAATTTGGGTGAATAAACATGGTTGTTTATTATTTAATTGCCAGAAATAGGATGGACAATTATTAGAAATAGAATGCTGAGGGTTATATAAGCATAGGCTGCCATAGTGAAGATGTAATTAATTCTTTTTGCAAAAATTGCAGCCCGATCAGTTTTGGCATCCAAGGAAGGAGGATTTTTGCATCAAAAAGTGTTTTTCATTGTCGGAAAGCTTCAAAGTTTGGCGCCTAGGGTTGGAAGAGCTTGATTTAAGCCTTGTTAATTATCTACATGTTGATTTAATAGCCCAGGAGAAGTTAAAACTATTTATGCTTTCTTTGCATGCAAGCAAAGCCTGAAATTTTAGGGTAGCGGACTTTATATACAGATTTTTGTGATAAAAATCAAGTATTCATGCTCTGGATTCCGTCTTTGTCTGAATTAATTGCAGGTATTTATTACAAGTGCTTATATAATTGAAAGGAAGTTCAAATCAATGTCAGGTTCATTGAATATATCTTCCGAATTTGAAGAAATTACTAGATCTGCACCAATTGCAAAGAATTCCGACAAGATTAAAAGAAAAAGAGTTCAGACAAAGGTTTCTCAGATAAAGATTGCTTCAACCATGATGAAGCGGGATGAAAGAGAAGGATGAAGTGGGATGAAAGAGAAAAAGAGAAAGATTTGCTGAAGTCAATGGTATCGACATTGGCCGTAAACCTATCACCGATTAAATTGACAGATCCAGATGTCATAATTGCAAAGGCTTCCAGCAAAAATTCATCCTCTTGTTTCTGACACATCCCGTGTAGAAGTCAGTGCATGGGAAATTCCTTTCAGGATCTTGTGCATGTGCTCCTAATCTTCCAGTTGAAGCCTTCATCGAATTTACTTTGCATGTAGTGAAGAAGAATTGCAAAATCTTCAAGGATAGAAGGGAAGACAAGTCAAAGGAAATACTCGCAAGCAAATTACAGTCACCTGTTTCCAGATCCAACTTGGTGAGAATCAAAGACAAAAGAGTCAACCGCATGCAAAATATGGAAAAAGAACAAGACTGAAAGTGTTGCAGCTTTTTTCTAATTTATTTTCCTCTTTCTTCTTTTTTCTCTTATTTTCTCCGACAAAGTAATTGAACAATCAATTAAATTATAAAACTTAAGTGATTGGTTTAAATGCCGTTACTTGAAGAAGTCAATTACTTAGAGATAGGTGGTAGACATGCAAAATAGAAGGTTCTATTTTCAGTTATAAATCATGCATGTGATGCAAAGAGGTCTAGGAGGAAGATTGCTAGCTGTTTCCCTTTTCATAGCTTCCACATGCGGGAATTCATTTAAAGATTCCTATTTATAATTGCCCTTAATACACTATAAATAGAGGAAGAACCAATGGGTTAAAGGAGCATAATTTGTAATCAGCATTCTTGTGTTCCAGACTTTGAGCTGAGACCCTTGATAGCTTTCTGCAAGCAGAGGAATAGAGAAGAAATTTCCGGAGAACTTTGTGTCCACGGTGCATTCGTCTTGTAGTTATTTCTAGATCTATTCATAAACTTTGTGTTATTCTAGATCTAGATTTAAAAGTTTCCTTTGCTTTGAATTCTGTGTTTAATGATCTATTTGTTTTAATCTATGTGCATGCAATCAACTATGTAAACTATTGCTTGGGTTGCACATCCTCTCTACTTTCTCCCGTTTCCTATTATTTTCCGTTTTTGCAGATTTTTCTTTTCTTTTACAGCTGCTTACTTGCTGCAGAACTGTCTAGCTATGGCTCATGAGCTAAATAGTTAAACTCATAGTAGGAAAACTCGCGAAAAATTCATCAAAAAACAAGCAAAACGAGTAAACCGCCAAAAAACTCGCCAAGACAGCATTTCTTTCCTTTTTTGGATTTTTGGTGAAGAAAACACAAGCACAGAATAAAATTTGCCATATTTGGAAAGGGTCCAGGAAGATGTAATAGCAAAAACTTGCATGTGCCATAACTTTCATTGTGTGGCTTTGTTTCAGGTGTCGTTTTCTCTAAAAGTGCATATTTTCTCGAGCTCTACGCATTGATGGCAATATTTTTCTTATTTTCATAAAATCCATTTTTGTATCTTTTTGGACCAAGCAACTTCTTACAATCTTCTGAAAGAATCACGAGCTTTGATAGCCTGTAGACAAATTAGTAATTAAAAATACTGGATAGCTTTCCAAAACTTGGCGAGTACTCGCCAAAACTCGACGAGTATTCTCCCGTGCTTGGACTAATCGTCCCACCTGTCAGCTTGGTCGAAAATGTAATTTATTATATATTGTAACTTGCATAGATATGAAATTTATGATGATATTTTTCAATGTCAATCATCATAAATTCATATTACTTATTAGTCGGCAGCCGTATTCGCATGATGATGCGATTTGTATTGTATTTGCATTCAAATCTAATAGAAAACACTTCTCCAACATTTTATGGGCTCATTTGATAAATTTTGTAGCTGTGTTGCTTAAAATTTATGTTTTTTAAAGAAATTTGAGTATTTTTAAGTTGCCGACTATTCCCGAGTATTGGCCGAATATTGGCAAGTTTTTGCCGAGTTTTTTTTTTGGGGGTCTGGCGAGTATTCGGATTTGGCGAGTATTCCTACTATGGTTAAACTAATACCAACAAATAGATATTAGGACATATAACCGAAAAAATATTACACGGGAGCCTCACCGGTAAATGAGGGAGATTTATTTCGTGACTGCCTAGTTTTTCAGCTGTGCAAAAAATCTAGCCAACACAGGACAACCAACAACCTCAACAAGGATGGTTTTACAGGATAACCAACAACCTCAATATCATGATGTTGCTTTTCCTTGTGCTTTCATCTGTCCACTATGTTTTTCCTTCAGGGAATTATGTAGGAAATACTGCTCACTGAATACAAATATGAAGAGAGACAAATTTGAAAATGGAACATTGAGACCATGTTCCCCCCTCAATGTGAACATTTCACTTATTCAACACAAAACAAGAACACTGAAATCATACTGCATACGACTGAAATCAACTACAACTCTAAAATAAAAGCAAACTCACACACACATTGTCACCATAGCTTCGTGTGGCCCTGTCGTTGGTGACTGACGAGAGGTCACTGATCGACCTCTAGCCTCATGTTCCTGTAGGCTAGAAAACCTGTTATTGTTACTAGTTTCAGCCTGTTCCTTGTCAGTCTTTCTCGCCATTTGTTTCTTCTTTTGAGTAATAAAATCAACTTTGGTCTTTTCTTCCTTCTGTTCTGAAACGTAATGTTTTTAATCTCTTACCAGATGCCCATATTTGTGGCATAAGCGACATGTAAAGGGAATGTTTTCATAGTCTAAAACTGTCCCACTTGTCTTCCTCTAGGAGTAAAGATATTTTTGTCGGCAAAGGTCTATTAAGGTCCATCAAAAGACAAATCCTGGCATATATCATTTGTTCCAACTATAGAGAAGCATCAACAATCATCATAAAATTACCTAGTGTGTTGTCGTTTGCCATGAAAACATTTTGATTCCAAAACTCCGCTGGCAATCGAAAAATTCTTACCCATATAGGGGCCACCGAAGGAATTTCTACATACGCTTTAAACATGGGGTGCCAAGGCTTCATAAATAATCCCTCCATTCCCAAGAACCATGGCCCACCTTGAAAAATGAGTTCATGGTCGGAGGCTGTAGTAAAAATAGAAATATCTGTTAGGATATAAAGAGACAGAGTACTCACCTTTTGTGTTCCATACTTTGTGAGCCCATTCCTTGAAGACCTAGCGAAGGCTGGAACCCAAGAAAGCAAACAATTAGGCCTCAATTTTCCAATTCATTTATGTTTCCTTGTACGTTAGTCTTCTGAAGTTGAATGACCGGTGTTCCATCCACTTGTCGGATGCAACCCTTCTTGTTCTTCCAAAGATCCAACTTGGGCATCCTCAAAAGGAAGTTTTTGGAATTTTTTTCCATTGCTATTATTTTTTGAGGAACCACGAACAACTTCTTTAAAAATTCTTAGGGCCAACTGACACGAAGGGATAATCTTCTCCCATAACATTCTTCATAGCCATTAGCGCTTAGAGTACAATTGGATAGACAAGAGGTGGAGAAACGATATACGATCGACAAAACCCTTGATTCTTCCACAGTCCAGTAGTGAAGAAGAATGACCAGGAAGGGAAAATACTAGTTGAGCAGAACCATAAAGAGATGAGGGATATATACACAACAGAGGAGAAACCAAGAAACCTAACACGATTGGAAATGACCCCAGTAGAAAGATCAGGAGAGGCAAAAAGTTAAATCAACAAAGATAGACAATGAGGACCCATGAATGGCGCAAGAGAATAGAGGAAAATATTTAAATATTAATTTATATATATATATTATTTTAATAGCCATCCGTAAAATCTAGGAAATGTTCTACTGTCCCAAAAACCTTGCCCCTCTAACCCTTGCATCTCGTGTCTCCCCATCGCCTAAACTTAGGTAACTATGTTGTACACACCTTTTTTACAATGGATCAAATATAAGGACAATAGGATACATAATGAACTTACATACTTTATAAGTTTATACATGTTCTATATAAATCCTCATCTTAGCAACTGCAAAGAACATGATGAGTGATGGTGGCTCTAAGCTGGTTTGCACCCAAACAACACTTGAATGGCATTGCAACTTTTGAAAGAAGGGGCAGTCAACCCCCTCATCGGCGTTTGTGATGACCCTTTTAAGGGTTTAAACCAAAAGAAAAGGGTAGCCAAAGACGAAAAATATTCAGATCTGATTTTAATTTTAGCAGACTGAAAATGCAAAATCAGCGAACTGTACTCTTCACAAAATATGCCTAAGCACCATGAAATACTTCAAATTCACTTGCCACAATTTAGATATATATTTTATACATCCACAAGAGCCAAAATCAATGAAAATACTAAAGAAACACATTGCCGGAAATTAATTAATGTCCAGTTAATTGCAGCCACAAGAAAAACAGATCTAGGATCTAGAAACCCCCAAAATTCATGAAACAAGTGATATTCCGGCCTTATAAATTATGATAATTTAAATTATCAACAGTAAATAAATATATAAATTCACCAAACCACCTAAACCCTACTCAAGGTAGTTCGCTCCACTAGAAAGAAGCCAATATCAATATGAAAATGATAGATCTTTCCTTAAAACAACCTTATACACCAGTCCCCAAGTCCAGATGAAGGGTTTTCGTCCTTCACTCAACCTTTCGAAAGGTTTTCGCCCGTCTAAGCAAATGCACATGAGGGTTTTCGTCCCCAAGTGCAAGAACAAGGAGCTACTAGCTCACAATGCCCAAATAAGATAAAATGCGCCAAGTCTAGATCTCAAATGAACCCTCCAATCTTCTTTTATATCCTCCTTTTGGCCCCAAGGCTTGGAATAACAAGACTGACCTCTTTAAGATGTTTTTTCCTTTATTAGTTTTCATTAATTAATTAAAACTCAACGAACCTGTTATAAGAAAGAAAACACTAAAAGAAAATATAAAAATATTAGAAAAACAATGCACGAGGAAGCTCAAGGTTATCCTCCATTTTCATCACTTCTTTGCCATGGAGAAGGAATGGCAAGAAGAGCAAACATTAGCTCTCAAGTGGGATAAAAAGGACATTGCAGTCCTTCCTTCCCAAAAATTGTTTGTCCTCAAGCAATTGCAAGTTCCCGGATCCCAAATGAATCTCAACTGCTCATTCTTCTTTGTATGTGCACAAATCTCATCCATACATTGGTTGTACCAAAATATCATCATGTTGACCCAAACATTGCTGAAATCACACATTTTCCACTCAGAATTCAGAATTAAAGTGGCTGGAATCCACCTCAAAACAACCTTGCATAAGTCAACATCAATTGTTCACAACAATCCCTTCCAATGTATGGCTGGAAATCCCTCTGTGGAAGTGATAAGGGGGCTGGAAAAGTTTATGACAACAGTGAAAATAACATGGCAGCGGTTGTCATACTTCAAAATTCTTAGCAAATCAAGAAATGATAGCAATGTAGGGGCTGAAAATGACCATATAATGACTGTAACTTTGCCCCCAACTTCAACAAACTTAAAATAACTCAAGTGCACAACCACAAAGCTCTGTATGTAGCTCAATCCCCAATCCATTCTTGGTGAATGATGATCACGGATCAACTTCGTGGCAAGATGTACACTACGATGCATTAGTGATCCTTGGATAAATTCATTGGGTGCCAAACAATGTTGTATAGAAAACATTCGAAAGCTAACATCAACAAAGAAATTATATAGCTTACCTACTTTATACAACCAACACCAAGCTGCTCGTACTGTGATGGTTGCCCTTATAAGCTTGTTCTCAAGTGTATGACTTGCCTTCCAAGAGTGTTTCATAGATGGTGAGCATTGATTCTCAGCAAATCAAGAAATGATAGCAATGTAGGGGCTGAAAATGACCATATAATGACTGTAACTTTGCCCCCAACTTCAACAAACTTAAAATAACTCAAGTGCACAACCAAAAAACTTTGTATGTAGCTCAATCCCCAATCCATTCTTGGTGAATGATGATCACGGATCAACTTCGTGGCAAGATGTACACTACTATGCATTAGTGATCCTTGGATAAATTCATTGGGTGCCAAGCAATGTTGTATAGAAAACATTCGAAAGCTAACATCAACAAAGAAATTATATAGCTTACCTACTTTATACAACCAACACCAAGCTACCCGTATTGTGATGGTTGAACTTTGCCCCCCAAACTTCAACAAACTTAAAATAACTCACAGTGCACAACCAAAAACTTTGTATGTAGCTCAATCCCCAATCCATTCTTGGTGAATGATGATCACGGATCACTTCGTGGCAAGATGTACACTACTATGCATTAGTGATCCTTGGATAAATTCATTGGGTGCCAAGCAATGTTGTATAGAAAACATTCGAAAGCTAACATCAACAAAGAAATTATATAGCTTACCTACTTTATACAACCAACACCAAGCTACCCGTATTGTGATGGTTGCCCTTATAAGTTTGTTCTCAAGTGTATGACTTTCCTTCCAAGAGTGTTTCATAGATGGTGAGCATTGGTTCTCCCTCACACCATTGGTATGCATGACATAACATAAAATCTCTTTTCCTAACCATATGCATGATGTCATCACTTCATTGCACCTAAAAACATAGAACCTCTCAATGAACTTACCTTTAGTGGTTGTTATAACAAGTCTCCCAATCAGCAAATCACCGTTAACACATTGGAAAGTAGTTTTCCTTTTCATTTCCGATTCTTTTAATGTCAAATCTGAGTTGCCAATACTCATGCTTACCATAGACAACTTTGAACTGTCCTTATTTCTCATGAGATTAGATATAAACATCACAAAATCAGATCTTATTATCTTTGTAGAAAGTGAAAAAACTCTTGGTTCCCATACCTTAGAGTGCCCCACATGGTGACTTTGAACCTGTAACTTCATTTGGCTTCATTCTAAGGAAAGCATCACATACCTTGCACCTTTGGCTACACCCTTTACTTTTTATCTTCCTTTTTGGCATAGGCTGAACATTAGAATAAAAACCCAACAAGAACATGGAGTAGAGAAATGAAATAAGGTTATCACACTCAATTTGTTTAAAAATGCGAACTGTTTTGGCATGTTGGGGAGGAATGAATTGGAAACCCCTTTTAGCCATGAGCTGCCCAATCCTCCCAACTCCTTTTTTGTGGATCCATGGGTTAGCCACATAAGAAATGAAAATTTAAGATCATCATTATGACCCCCACACTTCATGATAGAGCTCTCTCTCATATTGATTTAAAAATTATATATTCTTCCCTTTGACGGCCCCATCATAACACCTATATGCCATTTGTGGGAACACCATAGAAATTGAGCCCAAGTGTCTATATGTTCTTTGCAAAAAACAACATTTCTTACCTCCTTACCCCAAGGAGCATGATGTGCACAAAGGTGTTCAATCAACGGTAATAAAAGAGGATGCAACGTACATGAAACATGAGTACTCCTAACCATCCGTCCATGGTAAAAAATCTGAAATGATACATAGGCAAAAATTGAAATACCTTCACACCGTGGGCTGCCCATAACATTCAGAAATTCTGAGTTTAAATCAGCATTCCTTCTCGACATGATTTCCTTGCCAGATGGGATAATTTCTTCCTTGCATTCATTCCCAAGCTGTTGATACTTGTCTTGGGTAACTCTTGGCTTCATGCCTGGGCTGAGATATCCATCAAACAAACTCCCATTGTCTGTTGTTAGGAACAGTCCAACAGCTCCACCTATTGCGATCCTCGGTCTATCATGAAGAAATTCTTCCTCTCTCGCTGACCTTATCAATTTGGGTGAATTATCTTTAAGGCATTCATCATTGTGACCCCAAAATTCCTCTCTAGGAACATGTATAACAACAGATATATTAATCAAATGGAAAAAGGAATTGGTTATCTTTAGAAACATACCATAGTCTTTGGAAGGGGGAGCTTCACACCAATTCTCTCTTGGCCCATGCACATAAAGCGGTCTTCACCCGGTTTGGATGTTGCATGCAAGAACGTATGAGCCTTTTACCATCAAGGTGTTCCCACTCTTTGGACCATGTTTCTCCAATCAAACAATCTTCTTTTTGAATTATTTTCATACCTTGATTGCTTGAGTTTGGGTGGCCATTACCAAAGTTCAATTCTTCATCATTATGCCTCTTTTTGACCGCTGTTACAAAAAGTCCAGCAAAATTGTTGTCCTCATATCTATTCGAACAAGGGTTCCTTTTTTCTTTTCCCACTTGCCCAAGCCTAAATTCATCATGAGTTAAAAGAAAATCAGTATAAACCAAACCATGATCCAAAATTACCTCATTTTCCTCAATATTCGGAATAGGAATGGGAGTAAGGGCGGCAACTTCATTCTTCTTTGGCTCGTGCTTTATTAGTTCATCAAACCCTTATGTCACCAAGGTGTTGTGAGGATACCCATCCAAGTGATCAATTGTGATAAGAGAATTGGAATTTTTTAACCCTCCCAAGGGATAACCCATCTCAATAACCCGCTCTTGCAATTTATCATCCATTTTCTTGTCCTTAGGGCAATAAGCATGCCCATCATCTCCCAACGAACTTGGGCTTTTGGCCCCTTCTTCAACCAACTCCTTAGCCACTCCTTGCTTTGCCAGCAAAATTGGGCTATCTTCCAATAAGGCAGGTGTATTTTTCCTAAAACCCTTGTGCATGCCACGAGGCTTGGATCGAGTTCCAATGCCCACTCTTTCTGTTTCTAAATTTATGAATTCTGAAAATGTTAGGGCATCACAGATCTTCTCCAGAAGGGCTTGATATTCTTCAAAGTTGCCACCTTGTTGACCTTAGAAACCCTAGGTTGTTCCTTGAATGTTCTTCCTCCTTGTAGGCTTTGCATGGTGGAGGCGAGATATTCCAAGGTACCTGTTTGTCTCCCTTGAGCCTTCATCAATCTGTCCATTAAAACCCTAGGTCTTTATAATCCGTGTTCTGATACTACTGTAATGGCCCTTTTAAGGTTTTTGACCAAAATAAAAGGAATTTAGCTCAACACCAAAATTATTCAGATCTGATTTTAATTGCAGAAGAATGAAAATGCAAAATCAGCAAACTGTACTCTTCAAAAAATATGCCTAAACACCATGAAATAGTTCAAATTCACTTGACACAATTAATATATATATATATATATATATTTTATACATCCATAAGAGCCAAAATCAATGAAAATACTGAAGAAACACACTGTTGGAAATTAATTAATGTCTAGTTAATTTCAGTGACAAGAAAAATGTAGATCTCGGGTCTAGAAACCCCCAAACATCATGAAACTTTATATTCCGGCTTTAAAAATTATGATAATTCAGATTATCAACTGAAAATGAATACCTAAATTCACCAAACCACCTAAACCCTACTAAAGGTAGTTTGCTCCACTAGAAAGAAGCCAATATCAATTTGAAAATGATAGATCTTTCCTTAAATCAACCTTATACACTAGTTTCCAAGTCAAGATGAAGGGCTTTTGTCCTTCACTCAACCTTTAGAAGGGTTTTTGTCTTTCAAGGCACACACATGATGGTTTTCATCCCCAAATGCAAGAACAAGGAGCTACTAGTTCACAATGTCCAAATAAGATAAAATGCGTGAAGTCTAGATCTCAAGTGAACTCTCTAATCTTCTTTTATATCCTCATTTTGGCGCCAAGGCATGGAATAGCAAGACCGACCTCTTAAAGATGTTCTTTTCCTTCATTAGCTTCCATTAATTAATTAAAACCCAGCCGACCTGTTATAAGAAAGAAAACACTAAAAGAAAATATAAAATATTAGAAAAACAATGCACGAGGAAGCTCAAGGTTATTCTCCATCTTCATTACTTCTTTTCCATGGAGAAGGAATGGCAAGAAAACCAAATATTATCTCTTAAGTGGAAAAAGGGGGACATTACAGCGTTGGAAGGGGTCAAGGTACTTATGGATTCTAAAGTGCTACTAGGCTATTTAGTCCACTAGTCAACTATATATCACTTCGTTGATAAAGCACAAGTCCTAAACCACTAGTGGATTGCTAGAGTGGTTGAATTGGTCTCCTTGACCTGATGCAGGTCAAATCTTGTCAAGAACCGTATGAATGATGGTAGGTCCAAGTTGGTTTCTACCCACACGAGACTTGAATGGTGTTGCAACTCTCGAAAGTAGCTGCACTTAACCTCATTGGTGTCGAAGGGGGGCAATTACCAATTATGGATTCTTAAGTGCTATCAACATGTTCATGTTTAACTTGTAGTGTGATGTACTTATGGCTTTTAAAGTGCTATCAACATGTTCATTCCACTGGTAGTGCGATGCACTTATAGATTCTAAAGTGCTATCAACATGTACATTCCACTGGTAGTGTGATGAGTGATGGTAGCTCTAAGCTGGTTTGCACCCAAACAAGACTTGAATGGATTGCAACTTTTGAAAGGTGTATTTAACCCCCTCATTGGCATTGGAAGAAGGTGAGGTCCCTATGATGGATTATGAAGTGCTACTACCCTGTTTAGTCCACTAGTTAGCGATATATTACTTTGTTGATAAAACACAAGTCCTCAACCACAGGCTTAATGCGATAGTGGCCCAACTAGTCTTCTTGACTTGGTGTAAGTTGGAGCTTGGCACAAACCAAATGAATGATGGCAAATCCATGTTGGTTTCCGCCCACGTGAGACTTGAATGGTGTTGCAAACACTTGAAAGTAGGCACACTTAGCCTCAATGGTGTTGAAGGGGGGCAACTACCACTTATTGGATTCTAAAGTGCCATTAACATGTTCATGCCACCAATAGTGTGATGTACTTATGAATTCTAAAGTGCTATCAATATGTTCTTTCCATTGGTACTGTGATGTACTAACGGTGTATTTTGAAAGGTAGTTCTTGAGGCATTACTTTGTTAACAAAACACAAGTCCTCAACCACTAGTGGATTGCAAAAGTAATTTACTTACTCGGTCTCCACGGTGTAGGTTGGAGCTTGCCGAGAACAACATGAGCTATAAGGTGGAGAGTTGGAAGACGACAATGTACCTATGATTGAGTCTGAAGTGCTACTATCCTGTTTAGTCCACTGGTGGGGTGACGTATCACTTTGTTGACAAAACACAAGTCCTTAATTACTAGTGAAATGCGAGAGAGGCTTACTGGCCTTCCCAACATGGTGCATGTTGGAGCTTTCCAAGAACCGTATGAATGATGATAGCTCCAAGTTGGTTGCCTCCCATAATAGACTCAACCGGTCTTGTAACACTTCAATGAAGGTGCACTTATCCCCTCATTGGTGTTGGACATGGGCTGACTATTTTGATGGATTCTAAAGTGTTATCAACTTTTTTAGACCGTTGGTGTTGTTATGTACTAACAATGGATTCTAAAATGTGGTCCATGAAGTATCACTTCATTAATAAATACCATTTCTCAGCCATTGCATGAGCTATAGTAGCTCTGAGTTTTTTTCCACCCACACAAGGCCTGTATGATGTTACAACACTTGAAAGGTGCACTGATCCCCTCATTGATGTTGGAAGAGGGCGATGTACCTACAATGGATTGTAAAAGGTGGTACTTGAAGTATCACTTCATTAACAAAACATCATTTGCTGAACCACCACATGAGCTATAGTAGCTCCTAGTTGGTTTCCACCCAAACAAAGCCTGGATGATGTTACAACACTTGAAAGAAGATGCACTGACCCCCTCATTGATGTTGGAAGGGGGTGATTTACCTATGATGGATTTTATAGCACTATCAACATGTTCAATCCATTTCATAGACAAAAACACACAGTCCTCAACCAGCTAGTGGAATGCCAGAGTAGGTCTCCTTGATGTGGTGCATGTTGGATATTGCCGAGAACATGCTAAATGTTAGTAGCTCCAAAGTTGATTTCCAGCCACACGAGACTTGAATGGTGTTGCAACAGTTGAAAGAAGGCGCACTTAGCCCCCTTATTAGCGTTGGAGAGGGGCGATGTACAAATGATGTATTATGAAGTGCTATTAGCATGTTCAGTCCATTGATGGGGTGTTGTACTGACAATGAATTTTGAAAGGTGGTCCTTGAGAATCCCTTCGTTAACAAAACACAAGTCCATTGGTGGGGTGATGTATCATTTCATCGACAAAACACGTGTCCTCAACCACCAGTGGAATGCTAAATTGGCCCTCTTGGTCTCCTTAGCGTAGCATAGGTTGGAGCTTGCAAATAATAGGATGAGTGATAGTAACTCCAAGTTGGTTTCCACCCACAGAAGACATGAACAATGTTGCAACACTTGAAAGAAGGTGCATTGACCCGCTCATTTGGTGTTGGAGGGGTGTAATGCACTAACAATGGTTTTTGTAGTGCAATCAACCTATTCAATCTACTAGTGGGGTAATGTACCAATGGTTGTCCTCAAGGTATCTATCACTTCATTAATTAACAAAATACCTCAACCACTAGTGGAATACCAAAGCGGCTTCCCCGATCTCCAAGGCATCGTGTAGGTTGGAGCCTTTCAACAAGATGAGTGATAGTAGCTCCAAGTTGGTTTCCACCAACATGATACCTAAAAGGTGTTGCAACTTGCGATAGTTGAAAGAAGGTGCAATGACCCCTTCAAATTGGTGTTGGATGTGGATAATGTATTGACAATGGATCCTAAAGTTCTATGAGTTGGATATTCTAATAGAAGGGCTTGTTTCCAAGCATCCAGAATGTAATAGGTGAATGAAGTTCACCCTGCTTCCTTGTATATTACAATGCTTGTATGCATTCAACTTCTAGGGCAAGTATTTGTTGATGTTAAGAGGTTGTAAAATTGTCGTCATTCATTATAAAGGAGCAGGGAGGATAGCTTTAAAAGTGGCCTCCTATTGCATCTTTTGTTGGAGTGAAATTTATGGCAAACCTATGACAATTATCAGTAGTGGTGTTTATATCGTCTACATTGTGACCTTAGATACCCTAATGACTATGAACATATGTAATGTCCATTTTTCCCACTTGAGAGCTAATATTTGGTCTTCTTGCCATTCCTTCTCCATGGCAAAGAAGTGAATAAGATGGAGAACTTTGAGTTTCCACGTGAATTGTTTTTCTAATATTTTATATTTTCTTTTAGCGTTTTCTTTCTTATAAGAAGTCGGCTGGGTTTTAATCAATTGATGGAAGCTAATGAAGGAAAAGAAAATCTCTAAGGGGGTTGACCTTACCTTTTTATGTTTTGGCGCCAATGAAGGGATATAGAAGGAGAGCTAAGACATCATTCGAGATTTAGACTTTGGCACATTTTATCATACTTGAGCATTGTGAGCTAATGGCTCCTTGTTCTTCCACTTGAGAACGAAAAAGCCTCATGTGTGGCTTGCCTAGGAGGACGAAAACCTTTCTAGAGGTTGAGTGAAGGACGAAAACCCTTCATCTTGACCGTATTTTGATTTATAAGGCAGATTTAAGGAGATATCTATAATTTTCAAATTTTTATTGACTTATTTCATGTGGAGCAACCTACTTGAGTAGGGTTTTAAGGCTTTGGTAAAATCATATGTGCATTTTTAGTTAATAATTTGATTTGTCCGAATTTCTAAGGCTAGAATTTAAAGTTTCACGATTTTTGGGGGTTTCTAGACCCATAGTCTATGATTTTCTTGTGGCTGCTATTGGCTGGACATTAATTAATTTCCAGCAGTGTGTTTTTTTAGATTTTTTTATTGTTTTTGGCTCTTGTGGATGGATAAAAGATATATCTAAATTTTGAGAAGTTTATTTGAAGTCTTTGATGGTGTATGGCATATATTTGTGAAGGGTACAATTCACTGACTTCTTATTTTCAGTCTACTACAATAAAAATCAGATTTGAATAATTTTTGTGTTTGGTTGAATTCCTTTTGCTTTTGGTCTAAACCATTGAAAGGGTCATTACAGTCATATCAGAGTCTAAAGGATTTTCAAAGGCAAAAATTGTCTTTAGATGGAACAGACAGATAATGGTTCACCAAACGATTGCTAGGGTATGACTTTGAAATTATCTTGCCTACAAAAAGGAAAGGAGACAAACTGCAGCTGATGCCTTTCTCAGGAAGAAGCAGAGGAAGCAACAATTTGTGTTTATTTCTTTATGACAGCCCAACATAGGTAGTAAGTAACGTCAGTAGAGTGGCAACAAGACACTTTCAACAGAAGATTTGCTCATACAACCTCGACCTTATCACAATCTCCTTTAGATAAGTATGTTTGAAATAGGACATTCTTTAGTGGTACATTGAGACAGGCTCTTTTGTGCCAAAATTCGAGAGCATGCACAAGCTAGTATCTTGTCTCAAATGCATGATTCCTACCCATAGGGAAAGATATTCCGGATCCTTAAAGACAAGCTTGGCAAAGACAAAGAGTGACCCAAGCCAGCTAGCTCAAAAGAAACAAAACCCCAAGTTCTTTGGGAGATGATGGCATTGCTTATTGTTTATCAAATTTGATGAGGAATTGGATTTCTCTAAAGAATGCAGTCATGTCTACTTAGTGAAGAAGTAGGTGGCATCCTGCATTCTCAAGGCATCAAAGAAGAATGCAAAACCTTTCTCAATAATTGAGGGCCGCATCTCAAAGGAGATTCCTAACATAACCACCTTGGTGACATCAAGGGTTTGATGAACTAACGTAGCACGAGCCAAGGAAGGTATGGAAAGTTGCAAATCTTACTCCCATTCCCATGCCGGAAATGTCAAGAGTGGCCATGTAGCCCAAAATTGGATCATGGTATGCATTAATACTCATATTCTTTTTAGCCCAATGAATAAACCATTGTGTCTTGAGCCATGTGTGGACGAAAAAGTCCCTCCGAAAGAAGCCTTGTGTCCTTCAATAGATATGAAGGACAACAAGTTATCCTAGACCCTTCTCCATAATCAGAATGGTGGAGAAGGGAAAGAAGAATGATGAATGAATTGTCCCTTGGTAGATGGGCACAGAATTAAACCCCAACTCGTTGCAATCAATGAGGTGGGCACTGGCATGATAAGATCTTAAAGAGGAACTTCATCCACAACTTCCCCAGAGACTTGCAAGGACCAAATTGCAAGAAGGAAGAGGCATCCACAATGGTAAGAGGGCACAGTATACTCTCTCATGCACCTACAATTCAAATCGAGGTGATCACAACTGAATTTGCATGGGCCCAAATACCCAATTGGATGAGAAGCTTTCCCATTTCCAAAGACCATGGTGTGTTTGTAGCAGATAACCCATAGAGGATTCCTTTTCATTCGTATATCAGCGAAGAAACATGTGCTAAGCATTCAATTTTCCGGATTACAATGGATATAACTAGCATTGTATATTCAAGCACCTCCAAGTTGATCAGCATCAAGGAGAGAGAATTTATGAATGAGAGGCAAGAGGGAGTTAACCTCATTGTTATGAGGAAATATGGTCTGAATTTAACAGCTAGTCAAAAGGTGACTATGAGATGAAATCTCAGCCATCTAATCAATTTGAGAAGTCCATGTATGAGTAACCCATTACAAAGAGGTTGTATCATTGCTCATGATATTCCCATGTTTTTTAATGGTTGCATGTGGCAAGTTGCAAAAGGATTTTCCTTCCATAGTTCTTCTAGCATAGAAAGCAAGAATAAGTAGCAAGAGAATGAAGAGGATGTTGAGAGAGAGGTTCCAAGCACAAATTGAAGACCAAGGCTATCACAAAGAGTGTTAAAAGTTCTAGTTTTCATCCCCATGCAACATTGGACCTAGAATTACATCATGTGTAGCATGTCTAGTTGTGTAGCAATGTTGTTACGCCAAAATGCATTTGGACCTCATGAACCACGTGGATTAGCATGGAGGTAGTAGGTTGGTATTTTTAATCGTAACTATGTAGCATGCCTATGTTGGTCACCTTCAGTATCAGTATAAAACAAACCGTAACAGCTGTAGGCGCCTGAAGTTTGTAGCACTAGTTGTATTCACATAGAAGAAGGTTGCAGGAACTTCTCCAGATCAGATTGGTGTTGATATGTACTAACAGTTGGTAAACATGTTGTCCATGAAGCATCTTTAGCATGCGCATAAATACCGAAGTCTTCTCAGCCATGGAGGGAGAAGATAGTAGCATGGCATCAGTTTTTTGAGACACACAGTGAGAGCCTGCATCCATGGGGAGTAGCACTCCGCAAGAAGACTGCACTGATCCCCTGATGGATGTGTGTTTTAGCAGGGCGATGTTCCTTCAATGGATTGTAAATAGGTGCTTCTTTCAATGTTTCACTTGCATTTATTTGATGCACCATTTTGTAAGACCACAAGATAAGGGCAATAGTTGCTAAGTGGGATTGTGTATTTGTACAAAGCCATGGATGATGTTGCATTCACTTGAATTGAAGATGCACTGACCCAAGATAAGGACAACTTGTAAAAGTGGTGACCTTTACCTATGCATGGACTTACATTATAGCACTATGAACATGTTCAATCCACTTGTTGAGAACGTTGAACATTTAGGAGGATTTGTACAACTCCTAAAGTGGAGAGTGCCAGACCATGTCTCAATGAAGTGGTGCAAGTTGGATCATTGCCGGGAAGAACAAGCTACATGTTAGTAGGGCAAAAGATCATTTGACATGAAACTTGAAAGGAGTCGTTGCACTCTTTTTAAACCTGGCGCACTTAGCCCCCTTATCAGTTTGGACAGGGGCGACTCTACAAGATGAGGAATTATGAAGTGCAATCCAAGAGGATGTTAAGTCCATTGAAGGGGTGTTGTCCTGACAATGAATTCGCATTCTAAGAAAGCTTTGATACACCATGTAACCTTCACTCTACTGCATGTGATCAGAGTTTTTGGACTCATGATGATCATCTAATTCCAGTAAAGGGAAGATAAGAAGTGAGTGGTGTAGCCAAGGGATGCAATGGATTCGATTTTTTGGGGAATCTGTGATAGCAAAGCAAGGTATACTACATGTTTAAAGTCACCATGTTGGGCACTCTAAGGTATGGGAACTAAGTGTTTTCCACTTTCTATAAACATAATCAGATCTGATTTTGTGATGTTTACATTTGATCTCATGAGAAATAGGGATAGTTCAAAGTTGTCTATGGCATAGCATGAGTATTGGCAAATCAAATTTGGCATTAGAAGACCTGAAAGTGAAAAGGAATAGTACTTTCCAATGTGCTAGTGGTGATTTGCTGATTGGGAAACCTGTTATATCATCCACTGAAGGTAAGCTCATTGAAAAGTTCCATGTTTCTAGGTGTAATGGAATGATGACATCATGCATGTGGTTAGGAAAAGAGTTTATATGTTATGTTATGCATACCAATGGCATGATGAAGAACCAATGCTGAACATCTATGGAGCACTCTTTGAAACCAAGTCATACACTTGAGAACAAGATTATAAGGGCAATCATCACTGTTGGGGGCAACAAGGTATTTATTGTATAAAGTGGGTAAGCCATATGATTTCCTTGTTGATGTTGGCTTTCGGATGTTTTCTATGCAAGATTGTTTGGCACCCAATAAATTTATTCAAGAATCACTAGTGCATAATAGTGTACATCTTGCCACGAAGTTGAACCGTGGTCATCTTTCACCAAGAATGGATTGGGAATTGAGCTACATATAGAGTTTTGTGGGTATGAGAGATGTCTTTCATATAAGAACTGACATTATTTATTCTTTCTTGCCAAAACTTGTACTTGCTGCCATTCGAACAAGCTCAATCATAAAAATGATTAAGTTACAATTGGGAGCTATTATATGGCTGAATTTAGTGTGGAATATCATGTGTAATAATTTCTTTTTTGCTGCCATACCGTTACTTCCAGCTACGTACTTGAGTTATTTTCAGTTTGCTGAAGTTGGGGGTAAAGTTACAGTCATTATAGGCTCATTTTCAGCACCTAGATTGCCGTCATTTCTTGATTTGATAAGAATTTTGAAGTATGATAGTTGCTGCCATGTTATTTTCACTGTTGTCAAAATATTTTCCAGCTCCCCTTATCACTTCCATAGATGGGTTTCCAGCCATACATTGGAAGGGATTGTTGTGGACAATTGATGATTTATACAAGGCTGTTTGGAGGTGGGTTCTAACCACTTTAATTTTGAATTTTGAGTGGAAAATGTATGATTTCATTAGTGTTTGGGGCAACATGATGGTATTTTGGGACAACCAATGTCTGGATGAGAGTTGTGCAGGTACAAAGAAGGAACAATTGAAATTCATTTGGGATCCGGGTACTTGCAATTGCTTAAGGACAAACAATTTTGGGAAGGGAGGACTGTAATGTCCCGTTTTCCCACTTGAGAGCTAATATTTGGTCTTCTTACGATTCCTTCTCCATGGCAAAGAAGTGAATAAGATGGAGGAGAACATTGATCTTTCACGTGCATTGTTTTTATAATATTTTATATATATTTTTTGTGCTTTCTTTTTTATAACAGGTCGAATGGGTTTTAATCAATTGATGGAAGGTAATGAAGGAAAAGAACATCTCTAAGGGGGTCGGCCTTACTTTTTTATGTTTTGGTGCCAATGGAGGGATATAAAAGGAGAGCTAAGACATCATTTGAGATCTAGACTTTGGTGTATTTTATCATACTTGAGCATTGTGAGCTAGTGGATCCTTGTTCTTCCACTCGAGGATGAAAACCCTCATGTGTGGCTTGCCTAAGAGGACGAAAACCCTTCTAGAGGTTGAGTGAAGGACGAAAACCCTTGATCTTGACTTTATTTTGATATATAAGGCAGATTTAAGGAGATATCTATCATTTTAAGATTTTTATTGGCTTTTTTCGTTTGGAGCGACCTACCTTGAGTAGGGTTTTGAGGGTATGGTGAACTCATATTTGCATTTTCAGTTGATAATCTGATTTGTCCTAATTTCTAAGTTCGGAATCCAAAGTTTCATGATTTTTGGGGGTTTCTAGACCCATAATCTATAATTATTTGTGGTTGCATTGGCTGGACGTTAATTAATTTTCAGCAGTGTGTTTCTTTATATTTTTTATTGTTTTTGGCTTTTGTGATAATCTGATTTGTCCTAATTTCTAAGTTCGGAATCCAAAGTTTCATGATTTTTGGGGGTTTCTAGACCCATAATCTATAATTTTTTGTGGCTGCATTGGCTGGACATTAATTAATTTTCAGCAGTGTGTTTCTTTATATTTTTTATTGTTTTTGGCTCTTGTGGATGCATAAAAGATATATCTAAATTTTGACAAGTTTATTTGAAGTATTTGATGATGTTTGGCATATATTTGTGAAGGGTATAGTTCGCTGATTTCTTATTTTCAGTCTGCTGCAATAAAAATCAGAGCTGAATAATTTTGGTGTTTGGTTAAATTCTTTTGCTTTTGGTCTAAACCCTTGAAAGAGTCATTACATCCTATATTTGACTAGAAATAGCCATGAGGGATTTAATGACGTACGAGGAAATGTTAAGATCATAGACTAAGATTTTGAATGGCAGGGAGTATAGAGGTAATGTGTTGGAATTGTAGAGGATATGGAGGCTTTGAAGAGAGGAGAGGGCACGAATAAACAATAATATAATGAGCTTGAGAAAGGATCCAATATATGAAGGATTGTTCTACTTTTTTATTTGGCATCATTAATTTAAACAAGTCTGCAAGTACTAGATTGTACCTATGAGCATAGAGAGGTGGGAAAAAGAAGACATGGAGCTGAAATCTCAATGAGCTCGGGCCATTTGAAATTGGTAAGGGGATAGACTGGCAATACTAGAACAAACTGCTTTTTGTGTAGCCGCACCACCTCATGCTCTTTTGGTCAGTTGTGCAAGTTTGTGCTCTGAGGACCTCTACATAGTCCCTTGCATCATGCACCTTTCACACAACCCCAACACACATGCCGTGCAACTTAGAAGACAACCTTCACACTTTGAACACTTCTACGTTCTCCTTTGCATAATGCGCCTCCCGCACAATGCCAACATTCCATGCTACGTGGCTTTGACCTTCACACCTTGATCACTTCCTTGCAATCCTATGCATTATGCACATCTCCAGGGTGCATGCAACACAACTCAGAAGGCATTAACATCTTCATTAGAAGTGGGGAGGAGCCCTTCTAGGGTTGAGGGACAACACCTCCTTTTAGAGAGTATTCTCCGATGCCAATTTTTAATGATTAATATGGATGTCGTTCAACGACATTTCGTGCTCCGCAAAACTCAACCTTTGTGCTCTCTAAATAACCTACACAACAATGTGCCAACATGTGTGGTGCACACAACATCCTACCAGCATCGGATAAGTGCACAAAACTCGGAAACATTTTGTGTAACAAAATTCTTGTATGCCTAGGAAAGTAACAATCCAACTTGATGCACTTGACTTCCCAAGGTCTGGCTGAGACGATTGAAAAGGGGACAATGTGAATGACGTGGCTAATGGTTTGGACGAATGGGTTGTGCTACTGTACCCCAATGTTGCTTAGATGACTTGAAATACTCATTGAAGGTAGAAAATTGCCCATATATTTCAGCCCCAAGACAACTCAAATTCAGGATAACTAGAGAGCACAGCTCTTGGTCAATATCACTCTCTTAAAATGGATTAAAATTACGTTGAATCACCTGTAGGAATTAACCATCTCGCTCGAGTCAGTCTTTCCTGGGAAGTGTCATATGCAAAGTGAATGAAGTTAGATGAAATTAAACCCAAGGATGTGAACACAAATCAAATCTGTAAGTTGAGTTGTTGGTGAAATAGAACTGCGCTTTGGTTTGCCTAGCTAACTGCGCTTTGGTTTGCCTAGTTTGCTCATCTAGGGCATGGAGTTGTGAAATTAATAAGTTCGGAAATGCGGTTGAATGAAAGACCTCTCAAAATGGGTTAAATTGTGTTGAATAACCCACAGGAATTGACAGTCTGTCTTGAGTCAGTCTTTGCGAATGAAGTCAGATGAAACTCAACCTGAGGATGTGAAAACAAATCAAATCTGTCAGTTGACTTGTTGGTGAGATAGTACATGAATCTGCGTAGCTAACTGCACTTCGGTTTGCCTAGTTTCCTCATCTAAGGCTTGGAATTGTGCAATGATTACGTTTGGAAATGCGGTTGAATGGAAGAGCTCTCACCGAAATTCAGTGTTCATGTTGGTTTGGATGTTGTCCACTACAAGAGAAGCTGGCACACAAGGGAATTGTCCTAAGTATGTAGGAACACTTGTTCAGGGAGTGTCATCCAAGAGTGTTAGGACAACTGAAAATTGTTTAGAGCTTGAACAGGAGTTCATTTGATTTAGTCTTGGTGTTTCAGTGTAAATGGTCTTGCTAGTTTCTATTTATGAGTGTGAGTTTTTCAGCAAGGTTAAGTTCTGTTTTATTTTCTTGGAAGGTTAAAAAATGAATGTGCGAATGAAGAGTCTGGTTTAGGTTTTGTTTTCCAATGACTAGAATAAATAACAATGCTGGAACAAGCTGATAATGTTTTTAGTATTTTTAAAAATTTATATGGATGAAAACGAATTTTAGAATTCTGAAATTAATTAAAACTATTGTCGATTTCTTCTCTTTGCTGATAAAGAGATATAAATGAATACACAATTTAAACCTTCAGATCACAGGCAATTGAAAAGAACAAAATTATCAAAATGCACAGTTGAATCTGTTATATATCTCAAAGTTGATATGTGCATGCAAACAAATGATGACTAGATGCTGAAAACAATATGCAAATGAAAGATCAATTTTTGGGTGTTTTTAAATTTACATGCGAAGTATGTTTCTAACTATATGTTGTTGCTATCTTTTATTTCGGTTCTATGAAAATTTACCATATGTAATGCAAGAGGAACCAAACAAGCTAAATGATTTTCTACTACTGGAAATTCAGAAACATTAATCTACTTCGCCATTTTTATTCTTTTTAGATATTCTATAATGAATTCTAACCTATTGAATCAAAAGAAAATAAAAAGGGGCAATGATTGAAAATCCTCAACCTATCAAAGATAATTGGCAGATCAAACAAATTGTAGAAGTCTGAAATTGATTAAAACTATTGTTGATTTCTTCTCTTTCCTAAATCCAATCGATTTATTAAATGTTGAAACTGAGCAATTAAGAGATCTAAATGAATACACAATTTAAACCGTCAGATCACAGGCAATTTAAAAGAACAAAATTATCTAAATGCATTATAGATCTCAAAGTTGATATGTGCATGCAAACAAATGATGACTAGATGCTGAAAACAATATGCAAATGTAAGATCGATTTTTGGGTGTTTTTAAATTTATATGCGAAGTATGATTCTAACTATATTTTGTTGCTATCTTTTATTTCAGATCTATGAAAATTTACTAGATGTAATGCAAGAGGAACCAAACAAGCTAAATGATTTTCAACTACTGGAAATTGAGAAAGATTAATCTACTTCCCTATTTTTATTCTTTTTAGATATTGTAGAATGAATTTTAACCTATTGAATCAAAATAAAATAAAAAGGGGCAATGATGGAAAATCCTTGACCAATCAAAGATAATTGGCAGATCGAAGAAGTGATGTGCCGATCCTCAAGTTGCTAGCCCCTTAGCTTTAGCTGAATATGAGCCGAAATAATTCTTCAAAACAAGAGGGAATGTGAAAGACAAAGGTTGGAAATGATCAATTGAATGAAGAAGTACAACAGTGTCGTGTCTGGCTTCCATGTAATGTCCCATGTACGCTGCCCATTCTTATGTTGCATCAAATTGATTGTCCCCCGCAAGTTTCTCAACTCAACTATATTTATCGAAAGAAGCATAAACATCCTTACAACCCTTGAGGTCAAGCTGAAGATCATAAAACAACTCTTTGTTAGTGGATTTATAAGTCCATCAATGCAATCTATGTAATTTGTTAGGTGGCCTTCGTAGAATTTTTTAAGAGACTCCTTTGCTGTTTCTTCTAGCTTATTACGCAATATTGTGTCGAACTCTTGCACGTCATGCTGCAGATGGGATTCATATGTGGTCCAACGAGATGAATCTGTACGTTCTTTTTTGGTTACACTATCATTGCTACTTTGCATATTATAAAATAGGGTCTCCAGAGTATAACTCTGGAGAACTGAATTTGATTCAAAGCCCCCATAGTATGGGATATAGTTACCTCACTGATTTTCAAAGTGGTTATATTGGGAGAGAGTTGTTCCTCAGTAATAGAACAATCAACTTTACAGCATTGGCATAACATACTAACGTTCTGAATCTTCTTGCTCACTTCCACACGATCTGATAGCAATGACTGAAGTCTCTCCACCTCATTTATGAACTCCAAAATCTTTGTATTCTGCACAAGAAAATTATTTTGCCACTCTGCCTTTCCCTTTTTAACAACCTCAACCTTTTAAAATTAATAGTATTGTCCTGTATAGAAAAACAGTTGCAAGTGTTGCAAACACCTCCCTTTGACTGATTCCAACCCAGATATAGCCCATCACTTGCAGAGGCAAGATTGTTGCTTGTATTGATTAAGAAGTATTTTGATAATTAAAAAAGATGAGTCCTCTATATCAATACAAAACACAGGAGTAGGTAATGATTTAAATGTGCTATCAATTAAGTATCATGTACAACTAGTTCATCAAAATAACTCTGTGATTTTAGGTTTAACTCAGCTGATTCTTCAGAAGTAACCTGCATTGCTTCCATTACTTCGGACTCCAGTATCAGGTGTCTCGAACAATCATATGGATCCCATACTCTTATGAGTAGTTAACCTTGAGCGTAAGGATCTATGTACCCTTTGCTATGAGTTGTGTTCTTTCCCTTCCCTTGATTCTTATGGTACATTCCATGATGGCAAGAATCTTGCAATGATATCAAACCTCTGCTAGAATCAATACTGCTATAATCATGAAGATAGTCAAACTACTTACCCTTAGTTGCTGAATTTCTGAACTCAATAACTACCTCTGCTAAAATACTCTTTCCAAGTGTGTACTTATCAACAAAATCATTCTGATATGTTTCTTGGATCGGAACATTCCTTTTATAATCTGAACTGACATCATAGGAATGGTCCAAGGGCTTATCTACGCCTCTAAGAAATTTGCATCAATTACATCCTTTGAATGACTTAGGAATTTGGGTTTTACCAGAAGATTCTTCTCACTTTTATTTTTACAGCTATCCTGCAAATTTCCTTCATATGGAATGAACTCAATCTTTGAAATATTGATTCTTCTTGAATAGGTACATCTTTTTCAAGTTCCTCTGGTATGGTGGATTCCACCATGGGCTGCGTCCTCTCAACTTTTTGCATCTCTAATTGTTCCTCTTTCTTCTTCAGCCTTCCACTTTTATTTTCTTTGAACATGTCCAAGAATTCTTCAAAGGTGATATAAGATTTGTAAATGTCAGACTTATTGTCATATTCAGCAAAGGCAAGAAGTTTCAGCTATTGAATAGGATCTTTCTTTCGTGCTCTTCTAAATGAAGCTAAAGCTTTGAAGCTAATAGAAAATTGCGCCAATAGCTGATCCTTAAAACTTGGGTTCTGCATGCGTGCTTCTTCTCTTTGCAAAAATGTTGCTCATAAAGTTTTGGAAGGGCATTGAATGAGATCCTCCCATTAGCTGAAGAGCTTCCTTCCCCTTGATTCACCTTATTCTGACTCATACCCAGCAAGGCTTGGACTAACTCTGACATGGATTCTTTCACTTTCTTCTAGATTGTTCTTTCTTGATCTTTCTAACCCCAATTGATTGTTTCTTGCAAAAAACTCATCTCATTTGTAGGAACCTTCTTTTCTCAATTCTCCATGTTTTTTGGTCTCATCCACAAGCTGGTAAAATCAAAGCTTTGATACCACTACAATGTCCCTTGCTGGATAATTTATCAATTCTAAAGTTTTTTAGAGATTCCTTTTCACTACTAAATATCAAACAAATACTAAAACATTCCACATGCTATTTTGCTATTGAAAACCTAATTGAAACTTCACTGAAACCCTTATTGTATTGAGATGACACCCACAGAGAAAAATTACACAACCAATGAGCACGAGAGATTGTCTATGATCTATGCGTTTCACAAGTTTAGTCAGTACTTATTGGGAACCCCTTTTATTTTCTATTCAAATCATATGGAGCTCAAGTACTTGGTCAACAAGCCTATTTTGCAAGGGCACATATGCATATGGATAGTTCTGTTTCAGGATTTTGAATTCACAGTTGTGAAACCAAGAAAGAGGAATTCAGGACCTGATCATTTATCAAGGATCAATTTTGGTGAGGAAGCACATAACATTGAGGAAAACATTCCAAATTCACAACTTTTTAGATTAAACCGCGTATCCACAAAATTGGAGGAGATTGCAGTGGTTTTGTGCACTGGGAAGGCACTTGAAGGAATGAAAGACATTAGAGAAGAAATAGCTTGCTCTACACGCAACACCATATCAGTTGATTGGTGGAGATTTATACAAGTTGGGCCATGATGAAGTTTTGCATCGTTGTGTTGTGGAGTATGATCGTGAGGCTATTATGGAAGAATCTCATGATGGAAAAATAGAAGGGCATTACACTGGTGATGCCAAAGTGCGCAAGATTATAATGGATGTACTTTGGTGGGAGACTTTGTATAAAGATACTAAGGAATATGTCAAGGCATGTGATCATTGTTAATGCCTTCAAAATCCTGGAAACAAAGAGGAGATGTCGCTGCGACCAATTACAAGCGGTGAACCTTTTAAAAATTGGGATATTGAATTTGTAGGTCCTATTTCACCACCCGCGTGTTATACGGGTACACACTACATTATTACGTACATAGGTTATCTGACATGATGGACAAAGGAAATACCTACAAAGGATTGTACAACAGCCACAGAAGCAAGGTTCTAATGGGAGAATATTATTAGTAGGTACATATGTCCATTAAGCTTGAAAAATGATAAAGGAACTCACTTCTTGAATGAGACAAACCGAATTCTGTTGGCATAGTTTATGGTGGGACACCATAAGACTAATCCTTATCACCCAAATGATAATGGTACTGCAGAAGATTTTAACAATATTTTGGGACAGACATTGACAAAAATCTACGATGTTGGAAGAAAATATTGGGACGATAAAGTGTCAGCTATACTTTGTGTGTACATGACCATTTATAAAAGGTTGAATAAGGCCACACCTTTTTAGTCGGTGTTTGGCATGGAAGTAGTCTTACTATTGGAATTCATATCACCTTCCCTGTGTATTGCGTGCGCAGGTGGACTTGTTGAACAGGCTGTTGAAGAGTTCATTGATAATATAATGTAATTAGATGAGGAGCGTGTCATTGCGCACTGAAGCCAAAAGATTGAGAAGGTAAGGTAGAAGGCATGGTATAATAGGCACATCAAGAACAAGCCATTTTCAGTTGGTAAAATGACCTTTCTCTATGACTCCAATTTTGTGTGCCACCTAGAGAAATTGAAAGTGTATTTGTTGGGACCTTTAATGGTAACCAAGATATTTTAATCAGGCGCATGTCATTTGCAAGTTTTGGATGAAATTATGTTTCCCAGTTACTTCAATGGGAATAGGCTGAAGCCCTACTATAAATATAGCTTCTTGGTGTTTATAATAAGGAAGTAGTGTCATTTATATTAGATTTCATTTTCATATGTTTCTTTCTATTTGTTGTTATTCTTTGTCATTTTTAGTTCTTTCTTTTGTTATAATAAGCGCACTTGCACGTAGGAAGCTAAATATTATCTATTGATTTCATGTGAAGACGACCACACATCCTTTTAGTGTGTGATGAACCAAGTGCAAGTGAAAAAAAGAGGAAAAGAAAACTATTGGCGTTGGGCTTTATACAGGTTGGTGCGTTTGAGGGTGTTCTTGGAAGTATTGTTACAGAAGGAAAAGTTACTATAGGTGTTAGGGATGATGGTGCTCTTAAGGAAATTCCTTAGTGATGAAGACAACATGTGAGAAATGGTTCACACAGTGTAACATGATGTAAGCAGCGGCATGGTAAACTACATGGTATGAGGTGCAGAGGATTATGTACTTTAGTGCATAGAGGCGCACATAAGGAGGTTAGTGGCCTGTGAAGTGGTAGGGCACACAAAAAGGTTATGATTGGGGTGTGAAAGAAAGAAATGAAAAGCATAGAAAAAGAAGAAAAACATAATTAAAACTAGGTACAGTGGTAGGTGAGGAGAAATTAATGTGAGAAATTAGGAAAAATCTATAAAAGAAGTGCAAACAACTTCATTCTTACCTTGCATATTTTGTTATTTGAGCCTTGAAGAGCGAATTGAAGTGAAAATGAGTGCAAAGTGTGAGTGTAGATGATAAGTACATCGAACCAGTTGAAGTTGGTCATGACCGTAGTAGAAATCCTTCGTGGGAAGTGTGAGGAGCTAAGGTTTTTTTTTTCAAAGAAACTGTAACTAGGGCATGTGAGTTCGGGGTCACAGAGGTAGCAAAGTGTAGAAAAACGTAATGATATGTTGTGGAATTTAGTAATGGCACCAAAAAGAGCACCTGTAGTGACCACACGGGGCAAGAAGAGGAACGAACTAGAGCTGGAAGTGGAAGAAGGGTCCAAAGAGAGATTCTTTGAAGCGAAGTTACCCAAGGGTGTTATCATGGGACATGTTTGGGATTCCTGCGTTTACAAAATCAAGGTGAGAAGTTATAACCATCGCACCAGTGCAAAAAAGCACCAGATAGAGGAGGAGTTGGTGAAGAAGACCGAATTGAGAACTGAAGATGATAAACCAATTTACGACAATAAAGGATACAATACCTCGGAGAAAGTTGGATTCTTGCAGATTTATGAGTTGTCATACTTTGGAAAACCAAAAAGACTCTATCTATGGATGATGTAAAGAGTTTATGTGGACTTCTTCTACTTCACTAAAAGGTGAGTATGAATCACCCCACCGCTCATTGAAAGAATTTAGGATTACGAAGCTTAAACACAAAAATTTACCTTGACATAGATGATAAAGTAGATGTGGAGGACACTATTGTTGAGATGGATTATCAAAAAGGAGGGCACGTGATAGACATCATGAAGGTAACAGATCCTATTATTAAAATTGACGCGCATATTTTGACAAAGATTAATAACCAGGAGAGATGGGGCCAAGTAAACAAGAAATGGACCCACATTGTGAAGAAGATGTTGGAGGGGACAGTGTAAAATCTTTTTGCATTCATTGCAGAAAGAATCATCAAGGAAGTGTGTGTGGGTGATAATATTTCATGGGTCATTATCCTCCTATCCATAATGTTTTTAGATATTGGAGTTCCAGATGTCCCTAAGGATAAAATATGGAAATACCCATTGGAAAAGAAGTCTTTGGCTGAGAGGTTTGCAGACTACACATTTGATGGTATGTTGGGTGCCTATAAGCTTAGATTGGATATGTGGTATAGGAGAATGCGTGAGGAATTCAAACACGAGTGACACATACCAAACAACTTGCTTGCAATGGTGGATGGGAAGGCAAATTTTTCAGTCTACCAACGCTACTGTATTGGAAAATTTTACATAAAGACTAGTAAATGGAGCCCATGGTGCAAGTTTCCTTATGTATTTACAGCGTGCTACTTTCAGGACTTAGTGAATAGACTTTTAGATGTCCGAAAGTTGAGATTTGGTGGAAATAAGGTAGACTACGACTACCACACACTGAGAAATACTTATGTATATCCGGGTAAGTCTTCATATATTCAAACTATGATATCATATGATATCATCATAAATTCTATGAATTTGGCAGTAGGGAAGATTGATGCAGCTAAGGTATACATCTAACTTAAGCCAAGGTTGGTAAATGGTAAATATATTGCAGATTAATTTAAAATTCCAAAGCTACCCAAGTGAAATCGTACAATTGGTACCAGGAAGGAGTGTGAGCCCACCCCACCAAAGATAGAAGAGGAGGAACAACCCAAGGATGAGGAGGAGGAGGAGATGGAAGATAACAGCGCACTAGATCATGACACTAGAAAAAAACATATTATAGGTATCAAGAGGCTGCGTGAAGATAGTCCTCCAAGGTAGGAATAAGAAGAAGAGAGAATTGATCCCGAGGCCGAGTAAACATAAAACAAAGATGTTGCTGCATTTGAATAGGGTTTTAGGAGAAAGCATAAGACACAGAGCACTAACGCAGGACCCTCTTAGCCATTGAGGAGGTCACTGAGACTATCTCCTATCAAACCAATCCCAGAGAAGCTGACAAGGATAAGGCGCAAGTATGTGCCTAAGGGTGATAGTGAGGAGGAAGAGTTTTCGGATGAAGTTATGCGTAACATAGGGTCCTCATCGATTATTGATGTATAAGGTGAGGAGAAGTAGAGAGAAGAGGAATCACAACATGACACATAAGTGCATGATGATCACGAGGAGGAAGGGCCCACTGAAGGTGATGAGGGAAAGGATAATAGTGTAGGGGAACCATCAGGTGGAAATGGGGACGTGTAAGACTAAAAGGGAGAAGGTCTAATTCTACGCGCAGAGACATATATTCCAAAAGGTAAACAATATGAGAGGAAAAATGGAGAAGAAGTTATGAAGACACCAAACTTGGGGTATTTTAATGATCCTTCTAAAATCATTTGTGCAAGGTTTAAGAGCACCCTCTCAAATGACCAACTATATGGTTGGGAGATGATAGACCTAAAGGGTGCAAATGTGCATACAAGAAGTATGATGAGCTAGAAAATGCAAACACGTATGGATGAACCAAAGTTTTATTTCAGTGAGGAGCCATGTATCTGTAGAAGAATGAAGAAAGCACTCCAAGCGACCCATGTCACAGTGAATCCCACAGAGTTCACAGACGAACAGGAAAGTAATTCCTTGACAAAGATGGCAATAGAGGTGGCTAGGAAAAATCAAGATAATGCAACCATGCAGAGGACATTTTTGGAGGATAATAAAAAAAAGGAAAAATAAATCCAACAATTGAGTGAAGTGCGCAACAAGGATGATAGGTGGAAGAAGGATATTCTATAGTTTGCTACAGATATTGGAAGTGAGATTATAGAGACGCATCTAGAATTTGATGAGAAAACATAGAATACACATCCATTGGCCTTGCATTTTTTAAAGGATTTGGTACACCTACTGCTTAAGGAAAGGTCGATTGTGTAAGGGGAAACACCGATAGATGCTGCGGAAGAAAATGAAAAGAATAAAAGTATTATAGCACACAAGATTGTGGAATATGACATCATATTGCAAATGTTGAAGGATGAGCTGAAGAAGGCAGGTTGGGCATTGAACAATTGCCAAAATAAAAAACACATGCTTAAGGCATACACAATTCAAGAAGAAAATGAAGTGCTTGCGGAAAAGAGGAATGAAACACTTGGAAGAGAAGAGAACAGAAGATAACCTTGATAGTGAAGACATACAACGTGCTTAAGGCAACGAGGGATCCACGTGATGATAGAATAAAGGAGTTTGGTTTGCTGATATCATGAAGGATGGACTTTATGGAGGGCATGATCTCAGGACTGACTAGATTGAAAAGGGAGATCAAGAATAAATGGGAAGATGTGACTCCAGACGAGATGGAAGAGACAGTTGGGGAAAGTCCCAGAAATAGTAAAGAAGGGGCTGACAGGGTGGAACGAGGTCGATAATACAATCAATAAGGAGTACCCTGAGCTTTTGTTGTTGAGAATTAGGGAACAGTGCGCCTGCTAAGCATTTTTCCATTATTTCATTCTTTGTAAATTCATTCCTTGTTCTTTTCCATTCTTTATTCTTTGTATCCTTGAGAGATACGTCGAGAAACCTTGTTTTCGAGGGCGGTAATGTAATTAGTGTGGGTTAATGTTAGACTAAAAAAATGGTGAAATATGAAAAGCACGTAGAAGATTGAGGCACGTAAGTGGGGCATGTGAATGTGCACAAGGGATAGTTAAAGTGACGCACACCTAAGAAGATAAACTCATGACTTATCTAATTTTAGAGTTACGAGCTAAAAATAGAAAATGTGAGTTGGAGTGTGGATCACGCAAAGGAGAAAATCAAGGATACTTGGCGATCAAGGAACATCTATTTTTGGGATAAAGCACATACAAAGCGAAGATGAAAGGTCATGTATGGATCAAGCTATTATTAGGATTAAAGAAAGTTTTATTTATATGATAATCTATTATTGGCTCCATTGTAAAATCATGCAAGTGTTAACGCGTGTCTATTTTGAGCATGTAGTCTATTTTGAAAATGCCTGGGTGGCGATTCTCGGGATGAGGGTTATAAAATAAAATTAACCATATTAAATTAATATTGAATAAAAATTAATATGCATACATAAATAAATAAGTAAAATAATTAACACCATAACACATAACATATGATATAATATGGAAAACCCCAATGGGGTAAAAAACCACAAAGAAAATTTTCATTTTTTTGAGAAACTTTTTACCAGTCCAAAACTCCCTTCCTTACTCATGCTCCCTATTTTTAACCCAAAATAATTACATATATTCGAATATGGCCAACTACTATATTTAAATAACCCAAAGGGTTATAACCATTAAGTGACAAGGTACACCCTGATTTAAAAATTAGTTAATTAATAACTAATGAAACCTAATATAGAGAAACCATGTTCTATATTATTTAATTATAAACTAAATATTACGAGCACTTAATATTATGTTCTAACACTTCCCCTTAATATTAAGTGGGGATCCATATGCCAACATTACTTGTTTGTACAATAGGATTTACAAATCCATAAACCACAAAAGGTTTAGGCTAGCATATGTCTTTTTGAAGGAATTATAACACCTTCATCATGGTCAACTTACCTTTTGGTACAAAAGGATTTGGAATCCATAAATCAGACGTATTTTTTAGGTTAAGCATGATTTGTGAGACTATATCCCACCGTTTCTCATGGAAAATTTCTTAAAACCTCATCTCTAGGAGCCTTTTATAACACAAGGACCTCCTTCACAATTATATGCAACACACTAAATTGTATACCGTAAACTCTATCAATTTACATAGATTGTAAATATATTTTTGCAATGTTTTATACCAGAGTAGAAGTATAGAGGAGTCAACAACTAGCCGGAAATTACGAGGTGACATTGCATGCACACTCCCCCTCAATGGAAACTCTGAAAGACCAAACATTGCACAAAACTTGTAGTATTTTGCAGCATATGAAGGATCGTAAACATATCTGCAATATAATCTTTAGTCTGGTAGAACTAGAGATCTATATAACCGAATAGATCCTTCTCTCGGATAACATGCATATGAACTTCAATATGCTTCATTATCTGATGTTAAATTAGATTCTTTAGAAAGATTAATCCAACTCTTACCACCACATAGAAGAGGCATACTTCATTTACCTTCCATGTGTATCTCTTCCAATAGCCATTTTAGCCACATGGCTTCTTCGCTGCTTCCATTGAACTTCTATACTCTATGTCAGTGGAAGAAATGGAAACTATTGGTTGCTTTTTGTTGTTCCAATTAATGGTTCCTGCACCAAAAAACTTGAACACATATCCGGTATATTGTATATCTAACACAACATTAACATGGTTAGAGTCACAATATCCATATAGAAATCATAATAAGCATATAAATATAAATCATTATTGATTTCACTTTTAACCATATGTAAAAGTTACACACTAGTTTTATAACAACCATGTTAAAATATGTTGACAAATTTCAAAATATTACTCTTGTAAAATATGTATTACATGCGATCAGCATTGGGTGTTTCCAATACAAACACAAAGGTATGCCCAAGTGTCATTTGATATGCATATAATCATATTTTAGTAATCACATACAAAGAAATGTTTTATCAAGAATGTATATATCTTCATTAGCTATTCTAAACCCTTTAAATTTTTTGATAAGACTTGATAGATAACATATCTGAACAAATAATCAAATCGTATAAGAATAATCATAGTATTCACTAAAAACATAATCCACGAATAGTGGACACTTATCATGGATTTAAGTGGGGTTTGCTTCAAAAAATAACCATGTAAGCACCATTTCATTTTGTGTATGTTTACAGTTATAGTTACTTCTAGTTCATTTTCACTAACCCATTTGATTTAATTATGAATTAAAAATAACTCCTTTTTCAATAGTATATTCAAATAGAACATTTACTTTTCATTTAGAAGTATAAGAAGTAGATTATAAATTTATTATATTAGCACTATGACTATTCTCATCATCTTCATCTTGATTTTGATCTAATTTATTCCATTTTTATTTTTGAAATTTGACTTGTTTTTTATTTACAATATTCTTTCTTATGGCCAAAATTCCCACAGTTATGACATTTACCATCAAAACTAACTTTTAAGTTTCTTGGTTTCTTGTTTTTACTAAGAGTCTTAAAAGTTGATTTTTTATTCTTGTTGAACCTAGAAGGTTTACTTTTTTATTTTTGAGTAAGAAGTGCATGAGTGACATTCTCTTTTGAATCAACATTTTTCATAACTTGCTCTTTCTGAACTAGGATAGCATTAAGGGTTTGCAAATCTAGAATGTCTTGTTCAGTTTGATATCTAGAATGAAATTTCTAAATTTTTCATGAATATTCAATTGAATAATAAAATAAAGCAATTTATCATGAATTAAGTTACAACTACACCCATCTAAATGAAACTTGATATTTTTTATTTTAGCCAAATAATTTATTACTTTTCATCTTCTTTCATGAGAGTTGTCATTAGTTCTAAAATCAGTTTAATGTTTTTTATAAACGCGTATCTTCATGCATCAATTCCAATTGAGTCCAAGCCTCACTCAGTATTTCTTGATTCTAAATATGAAGAATAAAATCATCATGCATGCTCCGACAATTAATGGACATCGCATTCTGTACTTTTTGTTGATACGCAACGATGTTTTCTGCAGTTGCTTATCTTCTAGTTGGAGCCTTTTCAGTTCCATTCACAACTGCCCATAGTTTACGATCCATGAATTCTGCCTTCAATCAAATCTTCCAAATGATATAACTATTCCCATTCAACATATGAGATTTATCAATCATAAACTTATTATACCCCATTTTCAAGTAAATAAAATTAAATAATTAATGAGGATTTAGAAAATCGAGGTTTAGAAAGATCCCCCTGTCATTTTTTAAGCCTCGCTATCTCAATTCGATGAATTTAAGTAAAAAAAATGAGGTCTTGTCAAGCATATAATCAAGGCAAGAGAATTTAAATTCCACATGAAATTTAACCTGGGAATTTACAGAGGAGACTAATATTTTCATGCTTCCAATGGAAAAAAAATTGAAACCCTATTTTGATGGAGCTTTATCTCCTCCTTCATTTATTTAATTTGAATCTATCCCTTGAAAAAAAATTATCATGCACACATGAAACTATAGATACATAGGACATATTTCAAATATAAATGATCTTACCTGGTCTTGTAAAGAGTTTTCACACGCAGGTAATCCAAAGTCACCTTGCACCTATACACACACAAATCTACAAAAATATAACATGTCCTGGAGAGGGGAGGGGGGGGCTTAAATAAATTTATAACCAACCAACCAACTACTCAACTGACATGACTATTAGTTAATTAAATTAATAACCATTACCTAACCGCTCTGGTACCATATTAGGACTGATATATTTATAAATTATATAGCATATTAATTTAATCAACCAAACATTTAATAAGGTAAAATGAAATAACAAATTTGCACATAACACCATATATAATGTGGAAGGAAATTTTTTCCATTAAATGAGAAACTATTAACTAGTCCAGTAACTCCCTTCCTCACTTCATGTTTCATGTTTTTAACCCGTCGTAATTTGATACATCCGATTATGGCCCACAACTATATTTAAATAACCCAAAGGGTCATAACTATTAAGTGACGAGGTACACCCGATTTAATAAATAATTAGTTACTAAATAGCTAATAAACCTAATATAAAGTTTATATCAAATAATAAAGAATATAAACTATATTCTATATTATTTAATTATAAACTAAATATTATGAGCACTTAATATTATGTTCTAACCGTTTTATGAATGTTAGGAATTTGATAAATAATGAAAAAACTCAATTCTCAAACAATGATTAGGAATTTCTCAAAACATTAAAAACCAATGATCAATGTAAGACAAAAGATGTACAATAAAAATTTTCTTTCAATATAACAAACATAAAAGCACTCAATTGTCATAGGAAATGTCTCAAAATAATAAATCATTGCAGTAATGTGAAATTCACATCCATTGCGGAATCAAATCATGAGTGAATTTGTCTTTTGTGTGTTTGTGCCATTTTTATAGAGAGAAAAACACAATCACATTATAATGTGGTCCTATTATGCCTAATTTGGATTGGAAATTACCAACCCTTAGGCTTGAATTTTCCTAGGATATTTAAGCTTAAGGTTAGGAGTGTCTATTCCAGGACCGAATCTGTGTTTTCCAAAAAATATAAGAATCTTAAGTGTATGCCTCATTTTCTCACATGTTTTAAAATAATATTATAGAAAAACATGACTATGATGTGAAGCTCTTTATTAGGTTTGTGTCAATGTATTTCTTTTTTAAATATGAATAGTTTGAGGTTTTGAATCTTAATCTCTTTTAATAGTGTCTTCATTTTTCACAAAAACATGTGTATTGTCTTCTCTATGTAACTTTTGATATCGTCTAAATTTTAAAACTTTGAAATGATCTACACTCCACTCTACATATATTAAAAAATAATTTTTAATTATTTTTCTCAAAATTAAGGGACGTACACGTAATTATTTTGTTTTCGGGATGCCATTTTGAAAATTAGTAAAAAATAATATTAGTTGGGTACATTTCTAGGTCCTAATCACATATTACTGTTCATACGATTCCTAAGTGAGAAAAATAGTAATTAACATCTATTTTTGGCCTCTTTTATGTCTTTCTTGCTTTATCGTTGGTCTTACAAACATCACAGCCCGGTCTGATCTTCGTTGTTTTATCTTTATTGAATTTGGACACCAACGCCTAACCATGATGCCAGTTTCTAGGTGCCATCATCCCCTCTGGATTCCGCCTACCTCTTTGTATCTTACTCGCCTCTTTTGGGCCTCTTTTATATTTTAGACATCTTTTTTCTTATGGGTCAACCTTTTAGCTGTCGATTATGATATTCAAACAAGGGAATCCTATAAATACAAAGACATGTGACAAAAAATGCCAAGCTCTAAGAATCTACTATCATCACTTAAGGTTCCACCCAAAGGCATTCTAAGAGCATCAAAACATCCATCTAGCATTCACTCAAGGGACAAGGGACTACATTTTTAGCATACATGCAGAGGAGCGGAAGTTTATTTTGACATCCACGCATTTGTTTACATTTCTAAATCTAGTTATTACTCACTATCAAGTGCATCTTGCACAAGATCCACCTACGACACAATTCTTGCACAAACACACACAAGAACTACATGGAGTTTGAAATGTAGTGCAATGTTTAGTTGTAAGATCACTCAGTCTGTAATGCCCCATCTAGGACACCAAAGAAAACGCACCAAACAGGCTAAATTTCCAGGTAAATTTTTTTTTTTGAAGTGAAAAGTTAAGTACTGATGCATATCTTAAAACTCTTCCCGATTACTAATTTTACATCTTTTTTAATTTACCCAATTAAGTTACTTACTAGCCTGAACCCATTTACTGTTTGTTTAATTACCTTTTAAACTTAAGGTGGCCATAAATGGTAGATTTAAAACAATAAAGAAATAAAATCACTACTATACACTTTGTTTTGTTTTCCTGCACATACCCTTATGTCTATGCATTTGTCTATTGGTTATTAATTGTTATTATTATCATTTTTCCTTTTGTTGTTTGCACTCCCTCACTATCCTATCCTTTGTTCTAGAGCATATATAAATAGTTAGTTTTATATATATATATATATATATATATATATAATATAGTTATATATATATATATATATATATATATATATATATATATATATATATATATACACTAAGTTAGTTTTATAACCATTGCTAGGGTATGTTCTAACTTATATGAGGGCCGCAGGTGGAGGAGGTCGAGCGGCGGCGGACAGGCAGCTGGGCGCGGGCCGGGGACAGATCGAAGGGAACGGAACAGAGATAGGAGAGGGGGCGGGACAGGGTGCAGGCGGAGGGGCCGGGGCGTTGCAGTGGCGGGTGTGGTGGACAGTGGTGGCGTGGGGTGCTGCAGGGAGTGGCAGGCGCGGCCGTGACAGGGCCGGGACAGGGCCGGGGTGCGCGGAGAGGGGGTGGGTAGCCTGGCACGGGGAGGCAGGGCGGAGTGCAGGTCGGGGCGAGGTCTGGTGCGGCGGGGCAGTCGGCTGGGGAGGGGGCCGACCCTCCCCACTGTGTTTTTATTTTTATTTTTATTTTTTTATTTTTGGTTTTATATTAATAAAACTTACTTATATATATATATATATATATATATATATATATATATATATTATATATATATATATATAAGTTTGTGTTGTTTATTAATATTCATATAAAAAAAATAGAAAAACAGTTACCATATATATATATATATATATATATATATATATATAAAATGAACAGCTGTGTATTCTAGAGAAAAACAAGAAATGTATTCAAAGATGATACATTTAAATCATAGCTTCACTCACATAAATCTGACACATTTACTTCCAAAGATATTACAAAAGATCTTGATCCAAGCAAGTTTAATTAGATGATTATAACTGTTAAAATGACAATATTATCAACATGCCCATTTTCCTTTGAACACAAGTACAGCAGATTTACACCTACAGGGGAAATATATTTTTCTATATAATAAAATGAGATTTTTTTTTTTTTGGTTCCATCTTAAAGCAAACACAAGTAAATTTACAGTTTTAAATATAAAAACCAGCATTAGAATTTCTCTATATATATATATATATATATATATATATTTTTTTTCCAAGAAGCTAAAGCAAAAGAAACTAAAGATAAGGTTCCTTCAAGATAAAGCCCAACAACTAACAGCACTTTCATTTTCAAAGAGATTATCTACCATGCATTCATGCTTAAGAGATCAACCATTACAATACTTTATTTTATGTTCTTGCTCAAGTTCACAAATGCCACATTACATATCCTCCCAAAAAGGGTTTAATACAATATCCTTACAAGACAATGAGAGCTCACACAAACCATTCTTTTCAAGATACAAGGAAAGAGAGGTCCATAAAATGATGAAAGAAACAAGAAGAAGTTCCAAGTAGGCAAGTGTTTTCATGCATCTTCCAAAGCTTCCCAACTCCAAAATCTTTTCAAGGCCAACACAAAGAGAAAGGGCTTGTTTAATCACCCAACCTTTAGGCATCATCACATGCCTATCCCAAGGTTGGGATGCATGCTAGCCTCCCCCAAGCCCATGGGAAAGAGGATAGCTAACCAACACTTGCACAAGGTAAAGGGTAGACAAGAATGAAACAAACACACAAACTTAAGACTCACAATCAACACAAGATTCCAACAAACAAGGAGGAGAACCCATGTTCATTCTCCAAAAATGGGGAAGAGAGGAGAAAGTTCTCCAAAATAAAACAATATTATATGTACATAACACATCTTCTTAACCTCCTTATTACTCCTTAGTCAAAACACACCCTCCTTATTCCTCCCCCTTTCTCCATGTCCTCCTTGGAAGGATTTTCAAACCCCAAAAAGGGGGTTTCCTTACCAAGGATGGGGAAGGAGATTCAAGCCAAATGAATCCACTTCCCCACCTCAACCATTGAGGGGAAAAATAAATATGACCCTACAAGGCTTGGCCATCAAGCCTTGAGGGTTGAGAGGAAAAATTCCCTCCCTCTTCCCCCACACTCCAAACTCCATCATGCCATATGATGGAGGGAGTAAAAACACACACCAACACTAAAATTTTATTCAAAAATAAACAAATTTCAACAACCAATCTAACAACTAAAATCAAGCAACACATCTACAAGATCTAAGAGCCTACCTCAAGGAAAGCTCTCCAAAAAGCTTCCTAACTTCAAGATTTCCACCCCTAGCTCCAAGCAAATTCCAAGCTCCAATTCACCCAAGCATCCAAGCAAGAAAAATCCAAGCAAAAAGTCCATTTTTTCCTCCATGAATGAGAATATGAAGAGGAGGGACCAAGCATCCTCACAAATGAGGGGGTGACATGTGTCACCCCTCTCCCTCCTCATGGTCAAAGATGCTAAGACAAAAGAGAGAAAGGGTAAAATTATCTTTTTACCCTCTTCTCCCAAATTTCCACAAATGTTAGCAAGACAAAACTAGTTGCATTTTTGAAAAACACACAAATCCACATCCCTTACATGGATGTGACAAAACAAGGGTAGAAAGGGAGGGAAAACTCCCTCTAGCCTTGAAAACAAGCCCCCCTACCCATTAGGTAGGGTCCAAGGGCTCATTTTAGTGAAAGGGGGACTCCCAAGCTACAAAGGGGTCCCCAAAAATGCCCAAAATACCCTAATTTCGGGTTTTGCATTTTGGCACAAGGGTAGAGGGTGTGGGGACCACCCAAGGGTCTCACATGTGACCCTAAACCCTTGTGATTAAGGGACTAATTAACAAAATCAACAATTTAAAAGAAATTGAAATTATTTACTCCCTAAGCAAGTTTACAACTCTGCTAACAACCCTAAACAAAATAAATAAATTAATGCAAAATACTTTTCATACATTGGGGTCACTCAAAGTGCCCAAAATTAACAATCATCTATCCTAGGGCTTCACACAGTGAACATGGCTAGGACTCAGCCCGTGGGCTGCTTGTGCAAGTTTTGAGTAACTGGCCTGAATCCCACGTTCTCCTGTAAACCTGTCACCTGCACACTCATTGCACACATTAACTGCACCTATCCAATACAATATAAATGACATAGTAAGATATCAATGCATGCTAAACTAACCTAACATCCTACTGAAATCCAGATGTAACAACGTGCGCAATTATATTCCATATTCCAAAAGTTAGACAAGATGATAAAACGACATATAATCCCACCATGCAACAACTATCCATCAATGAAATTAGGTTTCCAAGCACATCATATTTCATTAGTTTCCATGTCATAACAAGAACAAAAAGTGACAATAAGGAAATTAGGTTAAATTGGCGTTATACGCCTGAATGTCACACATGACTAATATAATCAAATATCTAAATATAATGTCCAAGATATCACCAATCACTGTCAACACATGTCTATGAGCAAATAAACAACAAGCTACTGAGCTGAAGAAAATGTGGGCACTACACAGTCGGGTGACCCTCGAGGTCAGTTTGACTCCAAATTTTCATCTTTCTTTTAGGATTTGATGTGTTTTGTAGGTTATCTCTCTCTTTACAAGTTACAGGGGAACTCGACAATTAACCAGTAACATGTAGGTGATAGAAAATGAAGGTTATTAAAATTAGTGTGACACAACAAAAATCAATTTCTGATGTCTTTCACAGTCATGGGTGCCCAAAAACATTCTCCAGCACCCAGGTCCCCTAGTCCAACTTGTTCTGGTAGTTCCATAATTTTCTAGGTTCGGTTGCGATAGTCTACCCTCCTGTTTCATCAGTTTTCCAGCTCAACATACCTCGGGATCAAGTGTGAAATCTAATAAGTCTCTTATTCCCTCTCTTATACTTAGGGTTTTTATTAATATTCACTTATTTCTTGTGTCAAATATATGCCTTATCATTTTATTTATTAGTTGTGAATCTACAATATTTTAGGGTTTTACAAATTCCATATTTGTTAAATATTTTGGTGAACCCGTCTCATTTGAACACTCTTGGATCCTGATTTTATTATCTCATGGCTCATAAGGTTTCTCAAGTCTCCTTGCTTCAATAGCTTCAAATGAACCCACATTGCAAATATGCTCTCCGTAAAACCCTAGACACTATGTATCTCCCTATCAACATGTCGCCTTCACAAGTCAGTGCTATCTTCGATTTTCTTTCTGACGACTCTCTCGGTCTTAATTCCAATCAATATATTTGCAAATATATTCAAGATTTACATTATTTATTTTAAGATAAATTTCAGGCTATGGAATCCATGATTACATCTCTTAAATCTAAAATCCAATATCTAAAGGATGCTTCTTAGGATCACGCTAGTTCTTCTTCTCATTCTCATTCTATGTCTTCTACATGTTCTCATATCAGTGAACCTCAAGTCTTACCATTACCAAAACCTCTCAAATTTGATCTTAATACTAAGCAACATGATATTATTCCTCAACTCATTACTCATCAATTGATCATCTTACCATCTACTCATTGTTATCCTTCTTATTGGCTTACAAAATATCAAGGTCATCCATATTACAATTATCATCAAATCAATGGACATAATGACAATGATTGCTATGCTTTACAATGCATAATCAAGAACCTTGAGTGTTAGGGTTTTATCTCATTCATTGCAAAAAATTCTAATAAATGACCATATCCAATTGTTAAATCTCATTGGGTTCCTAAATTTGATTCATCTATGTCTAATGAGCATCATGTCATCATTACTAATGTTCCTTCTACGGAAATTCAAGAGTCACCTAAGAAACTTCCTTTCAACATGAGTCCATCCTATTCTCCTCTCAAGTCTTCTACAACATTAAAAATCCCATATAACCTACCACCATTCAATATTCCTCCCCATCCTACTCCACTTTAGTTTCTAATTTGTTTTGTCAAAGACACTACTCCTCACGTTGATGGCCAAGACACATTTTACACTCTACCACCATGGCATGGTCCTGTTATCGCTTTTGCTACCATTTTTCTTACTTTCTCTCTTATCATGACACATATAATGCTCTCCCACAATGGGAAGGTATCTCTCATGTCATCACATATATCTCCATTATTGGCACACTTGGGGGACATCATGTTTATTCCCCCTATCATTATTAGGTGTCTTGTTATTTACTTTTCCACTCTGTGCTTTGCATCTAATCTTTTGCATGCATCCGAAGTCTGTGGGAGGACTGGGTATAAAATACATCAAGAAAATGAATGAGGCTCTCATTGCGAAAATGGGCTAGAGAATGCTTTCAGAGAAACAACCTAGATAGATTTAATTAAGGCTAAATACCTAAATCAACAAACTGTCTTTTCTTTCCTACAAGATGAGCACCTTCCCTATGGTTCCATGGTTCATATTCGAACAACCTGACGGTTTGAGAGCAGAAATTTCACCTAAACAGGGCAGTCATAATGGAAAGTGCTCTGATGGTTCATTGATCTATCTTCAAACTAATTCTGGGATGATAAACTGGTTTGATGGCAATCTTATGGACAGATTCTTGATGGTTAAAGGGTAGTCTTGTAAATGAAGTATGGCATCTAATACTCATCCAAGGATTTTACCCGAGTGGAACATGGCAACAAAAAGATTCACATGGAAAATCATTCCATCTCACTCATTCACAACATACTACATATGTTGGTTTTTTTATTCTTTCTTTCTTATAGTCACATGTACACTTTGTTTCCCATGCTAGATGGATACATAGTATGTCATTATCTTTTAAACTAATTCCTATTATTACTAACACACTACTTACTCTATCAATACATACATGTCTTGACATATTCTTTATCTTTCTAACATGCTAACAGGTGTTTGATGCATAACATTTGCTTTGTATGAACTATTTTCCACCATGGTTGTCTATTACACTTTTTTTTCTCTTCTCTCCTATTATATGCCATTTTTTGCAGGTTATACCCTATGTCTTTCTTGTTCATTACTTGTATGATTTTGTCCACTTCGACCCTGATTTTCTTACAACATTGTGAGCATTGTCCCTCTTTGAAACCCATTTTTCGTGGTCTACATTTTCTTCTTATTTGTTAGCTTACACATTTTCTTCTATGTGTGTATTTGTCTTCATTTCACTAACACATGTTTCTAGCCACTTTGTTTTCATGTGCCTTGGTTTATAACAAACAAATTCCCTCCCCCTATAAGGTATCAATTTCATATCAACATTCGATCTTCTCTTTTTGGTTTGCATCCTCCTAGCAACGTTGCATGCACCCCAAAAGAGGGGGTCACACATTAGGTGAATCAATCACCCCATACAACATCACAAGCATACAAAATAATACAATTCAACACAACAATGACCTAGAATATGACTTGGGTCATCAATTTAGCACACATGTTAATGCCCAAATTTAGACATGAGCACTTGGGCACTCTTGACCCTTCCTGGGCGCTCCTAACCATGGGGAAACTATAATCATTTTCTCATATCAACACAATTTTCAACATTTCACAGAACAACTTGCAAAGTATATGCATAGTCCTTTAGTAATCATAATGCATTATATCTCTACTTTCTTCTTTTTCTACTTGGATCAAACTAGGTGGAAATGGATTGAACTAGAATAAATCAGGATCACACCCTTTGTAGTGGTGTATAAATTCTAGGAAGCATTCAAGTATGGAGAATAAAACTAGACATTTCTCCCCAACACTCTTATGTCGTGGCATGAGATCGCCCAAAAAACTCGTTCTTTGTGTGAGATTTACCAAAAAAACTTATTATTTTACAATGTTTTAAGACACTTTCTATCCTTCTTACTCATCATGGATCAGGTGCACATGTTCCTTTTACTATTTTTTCACATTTTTACATACTTGGATCGAATTTTTCACATAAACATGACTTTAACTACGCGTTCACTCTTATTTTGTAGGCCCATCCTTAGTACGCAATAACAAGACACCCCATATCAAGCGACAATTACAACATGTACAAACACATCACATCACATACGCTTCACCCCTAGGGTCACTTCCTCTTTCTTAGCTTCCAAGCTTCATTTTTATCACTCCACACTTTTTCATGTCTTCTTGGAATGCTTTCACTATCGATCTATATGGTTATCAGGTACGCATCTCTTATCTACTTTATGTTATCAATTATTCACTCAACAACATAAAATGGGGGAAAATGTAGACAAAAAATCACACACTTGGGTACATTTCTAGGTCCTAATCACATACTATTATTCATATGATTCCTAAGCAAGAAAACTAGTGATTTGCATCTATGTTTGGCCTTGTTAATGTCTTTCTTACTTTCTCTTTGGTCTTACACACCTCACAACCCAGTCTGATCATCTTTGCTTTATATTTATTGACTCTGTACACCAACGTCTAGCCAAGACGCCAGCTCTCAGGCACCCTGGACTTTTAATCTATCACTCGCCTCTTTTGGGCCTCTTTTATCTTTTGGGCATCTTGTTTTCTTATGGGTCAGCCTTTTAGTTTTCAATTACAAAATTTAAACAAGGGAATTATATAAATACAAAGATAAGTGACCAAAAAAAAGGACCAAGATCTAAACATCTACTATCATCACCTAAGATTGTATCCAATTACATTCTAATAACATCAAATAATCCATTTAGCATTCAATCAAGGGAAAAGGGACTACATTTTTTGCATACACGCATAGGAGGAGGATTTCATTTTGACATTCATACATATATCTACATTGCTACATCTAGATATTGCTCACTATCAAGTGCATCTTGCACAAAAGCTACCTAGGGCATGATTCTTGCACACACACAAAAGAACTACATGGATTCTGAAATGTAGTGGACTGCTTAGTTGTAAGCTCACTTGGTTAGGTGAGTCTCCCCATTTTATTTTATTTTATTTTTAATATTTGATGTGTTTTTGGGGTTTTGCAGGTTATCTCTCTTTACAAGTTACAGGTGAACTCGGTGATTAACCAACAACATGTAGGTGATAGAAAGTGAAGGTTATTAAAATTAGTGTGACACAATAAAAATCAATTTCTGATGTCTTTCGCAGTCACGTGTGCCCAGAAGAAGCCTCCAGTGCCCAGGTGCCCCTGATCCAGTCTAGGCACTCTAGTATAGCTTGTTCTGGAAGTTCCACAATTTTTTGGGTTTAGTTGCGACATTCTTCCCTCCTGTCTCATCAATTTTCGAGTTTAGCATACCTCGGGATCAACAGAAAAATCAGTTAAGCCTATTATTCACTCTCTTGTACTTAGAGTTTCAATTTACATTTGCTTATTTCTTGTGTTAAATATATGACTTAGCGTTTTATTCATCAGTTATGACTCTGCAATATTTTAGGTTTTACAAATTCCATATTTGTTAAATTCATAACGAGATCTTCATGCCAAAGATACACTGGTGTGGTTTTAATTTGAAAAATATCAAGTGCACGAGTACGATCAAAAGATGGTTGTGATAGCACATGAATGAGAACATGAAGAATGTTAGCTTCTTTTTCTAAAGGTATATAAGATCCTGAATAATCCATGGTGTCTGTAAACTGATTGGAAGAGTGTAGAGCGGTCTTAATTTCAAAATATGCAAATTGAGTGAGCATTGAATTCATGAGAATATTTTATTGTTGTAGTGTATCATTACAAAATTGGTAAGACCCTTGGATTTGTTGATAATAAGTTGTGAATCACCAACAATTCATAAGCATTTAATCTTGATATAAATTGCTAGTTGGAGACCCATGACAAGTGATTTATAATTTTTCATGTTGTTGGTGCATAAAAAATCAAGTTTTAATGATAGTGGAATAAAGGCACCTTGGTGTGTGATGAAGACAATACCTATGCCACCCCCCGGGTCTTTTTTTACCCATCAAAATGTAAGGTCATATAAAAAACCTTGTTTGTCTCAATATAATTTTTTTCAAATTTGGTAAAAATGGAATCATCTTGAAGATCAAGATTTAATTACCACGATTCAATAAGTAGTGCTTTAACTAGTTGATTTGCAATCACTTGTCCCTTAATAGCCTTTCGTGAAAACAAATTATATGTCAAAAATCACTGAGCAACATGATCCACGTGGATGTATGTAGTTCCCACCCATGTGGGACCCAAAAACAAGACCAAACATAACAAAATAATTGTTGTTTTACTTTCATACTACTTGACACAACTATGCAACACCAAAAGACTCACAAGGGTTTTCATGACACCACGTGTAATTAACACTAACATGAAGAGAACACAAAAGTCAATATGACACAATGTGCAACAAAAATTACACCTAGATAAATTCAAAAGTATGAGACTACAACACAAACATGACATGAACATCACGAATTGACACCTCCCACACCATCACATTTTTAAGGTTCAATCTTTATCATGGTCCAAAGCTAAGTTCGCCCTTAAACGTTTGAAGCACAAAAAGAATGGAAAACCTACATTTTCCTTTTACTCTAGATTGTATTTCCCTTACTTTGTTTAACACTTCATTTTAGACGATTTCCACTTCACTACCATTTACATTTCCTTAATTAATCTTATAGGTCTTTAATCCATTAATCATGAGAGCATGTAGTTTCATTCACAATAATATACATTAATTATTATTTTTCGGGTTTAATTTATACCATGTACACTTAATCACATGAAAGTGTTAACATTGGTTTGAAGAGCATTGACATGCACGGTGAAAATCCCCTCTTCTCCAAACTACAAAACTCTATTACACATCGTGAATAACTTAAAAAGATAAAGTGCACACTAACTGGTTCACATTTCAATTTCCATTAATTTGCAACACCTAGTGTCAGTTCCAAACATTTTGAACACATAAATTCCACCCAACACATGTTCTTGGACTATGGTTTTGTTTCTTAAGGAGAATGGCTACTCACCATTTCACTTAGTTTTCATTGCAAGGTAAAATATCTCATGACATAAGAGGATAATATTAAGCTAAAATTAGGTTTGTGGTACACCTTGAAGATAGGAAATATTGGGAGAACTTATAAGATACAAAAGGGTCACCTGTGGCTAGTGTTCAAGTCAAAGATATTTTTCTAGAATATCATGTTCTCAAAGGAGATATCTCATATTATCTTTAGTATCATAAAAAGGATACTTAGAAAGGGGTAAGGAATAATTCACAATTATCACCTATCTAACGGCCAACTTCTTATTGTTAACAATCCCACTTGTTAAGGTTTAGATAAAAAATTATGTCCACACATTATCCTTAAAAGGTCTTGAGATTAGTTTTAAATTCATTCCCATTTACCCCAAGGGACCTATGTCTGACTATATGCCAAAGCTAGCATTCAATAACCAATTCCCCAAAGGCCTCCAAAACTCAAAGGTGTTCCTATAATCAAAGGTAAGGAAAAAACTTCCATTTCTAAGGCATAGATGTGTCCCAAGAGGTGCTCGGTTACGCTATAGAAATAAGGAATGAGGTTAAGCTGAAAGGGATCATTCCATACCACAAGGGTTGATATTTAAAACTATAAGTTTAGTGGATGTTTTTCACCCAAAAAGGAACACACACATACAAGTTACTATATTTTTCCTTGAAGGCTAAGAGATTTCCTAAGTCCAAACACCACTATCATACATATGAATTATGCCATTACTATATTACTACCATCAATTTTACTGGTACAATCCCATCCAAGGTTACGATGGTACAAACAATTTTAATTAACATGATTTCAATTTCATTCTCTTAATGATTCTTTGGATATAATAAAAGGGATCCTCTTACATCATTTTCCAATGTGAAATGATACAATCAACTTCATTTACCTAACCAATTATAATGAAGTACAACTAAGTGCATAATTAGTTAAACATGCAAAAGTACAACTACATAAGAAAGAGTATATTTCACCAATAGACAACAGGATTGAATACATCGTGGAAACAATGAAATAAACTATTCTATTCATAACTATATCATTGGTATACTCTATAGAATTATTGCATGGATTCAAAAATTAATCTAGTAGTTACAAAAGAAACACAATTAATGTTGTCATTTTCTTCTTGTCTTGTGCACCTGCAACCACCACAAGGTTAATCATAGAACTGGTATAGAAATCCCCTACAATCAAGCATAAATCCATGCATTCATACATTTTTAAATATTTCAAATAAAGAGTAGGGAGAGGTAGAGATAGGGAGAGAGAAGAAGATAATTGTTCCTCACACATTCACACTTTCAAATTCATTTGCACTTTATGTTTTGGATTCTAGAAAGAGGGAGAGAGTAAGGATGAGAGAGAAGGTTAATTGACATTTTATTTTCCATTCACAATGTCATAACAATTTTCATTTCATGTCCATTTTCATTTAATTTCAACCAATTTATAGTTTCCATTTCACTTACGTTTTCAAATACCAACAAAGTATGATAGCCATTTCTAGAGAGAGAAGAGGGGAAGAGAGAAAAACACCATACATTTCAAAATACATTCATACAAGATAAAAGATATAATAATACTCTACATACCATTGAGATGATATGAGAAGGATCTCTCTCATGGTTAGAGATCAAACGTGACCCTCATAAGGAGTTTCTAGCTAAAGTAGCAAGTTGAGAAAATTGACCAAAACAACAAAAGTGCTTACAAAATGGATCCTGACAACACTCATCTTGAGTTCAAGAAACAATTTTTGGATGAATAATACTTATTCCCCTATATAAAAATACTTCATCTCATTCGAGGGAGTTTGAATATGAAGAATCGGGCTCAAGTTACAAGGGTGTCTCAGGAGCTGATAATCGTAAACACAACTAAAATTTCTTGTCAAATATGGTCGGAGGGCCTTGAAACCCACTCAAAAAACTAATCCCTGATAGTTTTTTTGCATCACATAGAGATGGTTCCAATTCTCCTATCGAAAAACTATAGGTAGGTAGCGGAAGTTTTTCAATTTCGCTCAAACAATGAGGCATCTGCAAGTTGGAACCGATCGCATTTTACTAAAATGACTTGTCACCACGATTTGCTGATATAATAAAATGGACTTCAAAACTCGACTCATGAGGCATTGAAAGATTTCAAACAACAGAGTTAAGTTTCCCCACAATGTCCTATGTTACCAGGGATCCAATTAGAAGTTCCAGATTCACAGTACATTTAGATGTGGTGCTCCATGTGCACAATTTTTTAGGCTAATTTTTCTATGTTTTAAAGGTTATCAAACGGTAAAAATTGTAACATTCATTCAGGATATATTTTCTATGATCCAAAATATTGAAACCAAACCACATAGAACATGATAAATTACATAATTTAAATGCAAGAAGAAAAGGAAATCCATTCCTATTTCGTGTAATTTACCGTCACCGCAATTCATGAGACCAAGATCTCTTGGAGCATTTTGTCAAACAAAATTATTGTTCCTTTCATCCAAGCATTATATCAAATAGTTTATGGCCTTGAGAAATATTCCCCATATGCACATATAACTACCGGGGGTAATTGCAACTATAACACTGACAAAAATTCCATATCTCGTATGCTTTTATAGCCATCAAAACCGTGGAATAAAGCTCCCGTGTTGGCACATGCCAGTAGGATGTTGGGAAGAGTTGTGGAGTATGGATTTACAACAACCAGTCATATTTTCTTAAAATTTCCAAGGATTTTTTTAAAACCATCTTATCTTGTGCAAGCCCTGTCTTTGCTTCCTCCTTACGCATCCACCAATCAACACTACCCTAGGTCTGCCATTTTATTTTCGTGCACATCCATCAAAATTCACTAGCTTGAGAGGAAAAATTTATTTTAAGAAATTTTTCAAACAGTTTAAAAGCCAAACACATGCTTCCAACAGTTGCCAAATGTAGTTTATGAGAAGTTTCCAAAGCCTTTTTAACAACCAATTTGTTTATACCCAACACCCAATTGTGCCCCAACTCCAGCAAAAGAGGTTGTCTAAGCCTTTTCATCACACCCACTATAGGGAGAATCTTGCAACATCTCATTCCACGTGGCCTCATCTTTTTTTTGGGCATTTAAACAACTTCTCACATGTTTGGCACTGCGTAAGCCCACAAAGTGCTCCCACATTTGCAAATGTGCCTACCAAGGCAGTTGTAATTACATCTTGACAACATTCACTACCTTTTTCTTTTATGGAATTCCACGGCCTTCTCTAATTTTCCCATGGGCAGATATTGGGGGAATTTGGTGAAGAGGATGTTGGCAGGGTTTTTGGAAACCATCTTCACACCTAGAATTTTTTTTTTATTTACTTGAAAATTTCCAATTTGTTTCAACAGATCCATTTTGTGCCTTTCTAGCAATCATGACATTACATGAAACCAAACTTTTTGAGGTATTGTGTTCAACATCTCACGCCCTGCATATGTTTCCACATTTTGTATGTGTCTAACAAGTCGTTCACATCCATGACCAAACAAAAAACCACTTTTGGTTATGCTTAGATCTATGTCACACCCTACTAAAAAAATAAGCTCCCGTGCTAAAACATGTTGGGGAGAATGTTGGAAAATTTGTGGAGTTTGAATTATCTTTGAATAAACATTTAAAAAAATCTTCACCACATGCAAATATCAAACAGCTAACACAAACCCAACCCAGGAAACCATGGCAGTCCACCATATTGTTGATTCATGGAGGTATTTCCAACCACCATATGCAAGCCCAGAAATTACATTCTCTGACCAGAATTTTCCAAAAATACTCTCATGGTAGACAACTTAACAAACCAAGAAGAGTTACCCGAAATAATTTCCATTAATTATTTCTTGGTAAGTGCTTTGGCACACGCCTCAATAACTTAGGGAAAATTAACAATATTCAACATATTTAATGCTTTAATTATTTTCATATTTCTTTTGTTGTTTAGAAATTAATATCAAAACAATAAATTATTTATTTATTTTAAATTTCTTTAGTGGAAGCTACAACATCTCCCCACTACTACATTTACTTTATCACAAGAATACTATCTTATTTGAGAAACATATAGATCGCCTTGATCATTTCCTATACTACCATTTACTTTGATAAAATTTAACACTACACATAATACACATATAAATGTTTCAACTCCAATATTCGTAATAGCTCTCGAGTCAACAAGATCTTAAGATTAATGACATCTCGACAAGAGTATGGAGGAGGCACTACAATATACGACTATTATGATATGTTTTGCTCATCATATAATGCAAGGGATATGTTTTGGAAACCACGTAAGTTGTATTATTGAGCATATAAAGTTAAAGTTTCTATATAGAAAAAACTATATCCAATCAAAGTTTATCAATGTGTGCATAGTTAAGCTCATAAGTGACAAGTGTGAGGCTAATGTAGTAAATGGATGATTTATGATTTGCAGCATTGTGTTGAGATAAAATTCTTCCCATAGAAAATTTGGTAGTATCAATGTACAAATGAAATGGTAAATCAGGTTTTGGTGATGAAAGCACTAGAGGTATGAGGAGGCATTCCTTAAGTTATTTGAATGTGATATGACATTCCTCCCCCAGTCAAAAGTGACACCTTTCCTATAGAGGTGATTGAATGATCGACAACAAATAGAAATTTGTGTGATAAAGCATCGAATGGCTTGAATATTACCTTGAAGGCAACATAGTTGTTTTATGTTCGTAAGAGAGGCGTGTCCATGATGGACTTAACATTACCCGAGTCTACCTCAATACCATGGTGTGAGATAATGAAATCGATTAGTTTTATTGATGTGACTCCAAAGACACATTTCTTAGGATTTAGATGAATTTAATATTCCAATATGCACATAAATATTTTACGTAGAACACCTATATGGTCTAAGGGTAAGTGCATGAAGTTGGGGGGCCAAAAAGCGGACAAGAATCTGAAAAAAGTAAAACACGCTTGCATTTTAATTTTGTTGGCTCAGGAATCACCAAACCTATAACGTGTATGTGTTATAACACGTACGTGTTTCAAACAAGTCAAAACGCATACGCATTTTCTGTAGTATGGATCATGCATATGTGTTTTGGTGCTTTATACTTACAAAAATAAATGTTTAAGTATAAGAAATAATAAAAGTATAAGAAAATCTTATACTTTTATTATTTCTTATACTTTAAATTTATTTTAGTAAATATAAGAAATTAAGGTCACTCTGCACCTTATGGAAGTGGTCTCGTAGCTCCAACAGTTATAATCTAGAAGATAGTTTTTCAAAATCTAATATGGTCAGTACTTACTCATTTTTAGGATTTCAGCAAACAACCTAAACCTTTCAGGGCATATATATTGTAGTCGGTCTTTGTTTTGGGAAAGCATATAGTCATTTTTTAGGTTTTTTGACCTTCTAAAATAGATTTTGGCCCTACCACTACTTGAATTGGTACTAATTTTTAAATTTGGTCCATAATTCACTTTAGTGACCATGAATTAACTCTATGATGTTTGTCTACTTCTTACTAAAAATAGATCCTCACTTTGTAGATAGAGGATTGTTCCCTAAATGGGATTCCTGTCATATGGCCAAAATGAGGTGATTGTAATGTGCCTCCTCCTTAAGGTGTGATAACACTACTAGGTGTTGAATGAGTTGTTACGAATAATACCAAGTGAATTGCACCAAGTGAACTCGGATGATTACTCATTCTTAAAAACATGGTGCTCCATATAAAGATCATCCCCTCACTTTCCTAGCTCTAAAATCATCCTTTCATGGAATCAAATTCTTGATTCTCATACATGTTTTTTCTCATATGTCTCTTATGGAGACAAACGATGCCTTAATACTTCACAAATAATGGCCCTTGATAACTCGGTGACATGACTAGCTCATTTTATCTTGTTCTGAAGGGTGTTTAATTAACTACAAAATGGCCAAAAAATGCCTTTTTAGGTCTTCAAAGGAAGTAGTCTCTCATAAAAACTAAATGAGTCGATCGATCACCTTAAACACTATTCCCTGCACACTGAAACACGTTGAATGATATTTTTTGGACTTTCCTTTGGGTGAGGGTTTATGATTTAGGGTTTAGGATTTAGGCCTTGGGGTTTAGGGTTTAGGACTCAAGGTTTAGAGTTTAGGGTTTAAGGTTTAGTGTTTAAGGATCATAGCTCAAATTTTAGGGTTTAGGGTTTAGGGCTCATGGCTTAGGGTTCATGGTTTAGGGTTTATGGTTTAGGGTGTTGAGTTAGGGTTTAGGGTTTAGGGTTAAGGGTTGAGGGTTGAGGGTTTAGGGCTCAAGGTTCAAGGTTTAGGGTTTATGGCTTAAGGTTTAAGGTTTATGGCTCAAGGTTTAGGGTTTAGGGTTTAGGGATCAGGGTTGAGGGTTTAGGGTTTAGGGTTGAGAGTTGAGGGTTCAGGGTTTAGGGTTCAAGGTTTAGTTTTTAGGGTTTAGGATTAAGGGTTTATGTTTGAGGGTTCAAGGTTTAGGGTTTTATCTTAGGGCTTATGGCTTAGGGCCTAGGGTTCAGGGCTTAGGGTTTAGGGTTTAGGGTTTAGGGGTCAGGGTTTAGGGAGTTTAGGGTTTAGGGTTTAGGATTTAGGGCTTAGAGTTTAGGGGCTTAGGGTTTAGGGTTTATGGCTCAAGCTTTAGGGTTCAGGGCTCTTAGAGTTTAAGGTTTTAGGGCTTAGGGTTTAGGGTTTAGGAGTTAGGGCTCAAGGTTTAGGGTTGAGGATTTAGGGTTTATGGTTCAGGGCTAGGGTTCAAGGTTTAGGGAAAAGGGTTGAAAGTTTAGGGTTTAGGGATCAGGGTTGAGGGTTAGGGTTGAGAGTTGAGGGTTCACGGTTTAGGGCTCAGGGTTTAAGGTTTAGGGTTGAGGATTTAGGGTTTAGGTTTTGGCTTAGTTAGGGGGCCTTTCAAGGTTTAGGGTTGAGGATTTAGGGTTTAGGGTTTAGTGTTTAGGATTTAGGGCTTAGATTTTAGGTTTAGGGCTTAGGCTTTAGGTATTTAGGGTTTAGGGCTTAGACTTTATGGTTAGGGTTTAGGGTTGATGGGGTTTACGGTTTACGGTTTAGGAGTTAGGGTTTAAGGTTTAAAGGTCAGTGTTCAGGGTTCAAGGTTTAGGGAAAAGGGTTTTAGGATTAAGGGTTTAGGTCGCAAAGTTTAGGGTTTAGGGATCAGGGTTTAAGGTTTAGGGTTTAGGGTTGAGAGTTTATGAGGGTTCCTTTAGGATTTAACATTTAGGTTTAGGGCTCAGGGTTTAGTTTTTAGGGGTTAGGGTTGAGGGTTTATTCAAGGTTTAAGGGTTCAAGGTTTATGGTTTTTAGGCTTTGCGGGTGTATGGTTCAAGGATTATGGCTTATGGCTTATGGCCTAGGGTTCATGGCTTAGGGTTTAGGGTTTAGGGCTCAAGGTTTAGGGTTTAGGGGTCAAGGTTTAGGTTTTAGGGTTTAGGGTTTAGTGTTTAGGATTTAGGGCTTAGATTTTAGGGTTTAGGGCTTAGGCTTTATGGTATACTACCCCTATATTTTTGTTCAAGGTTTAGGGTTTAGGGCTAAGTCGTAGGCTGTGTAACTCCCAATTAGAACTAAACAAGAAAGATTTAATAGGCGATTTAGTGTTCTTAGTTGAAGTTCTGATTTAGGGTTATCTTTCTCCGGAGGAGAGGATACTACAAGGTTACACCTCTACATTAATATATTATCTATGGTTTAGGAGTTAGGGTCATCCTAGGCATTTAAGGTTTGTGAAAGGTCAGTGTTCAGGGTTTAATATATGCATTACAAGGCAAAGGGTTTCATATCCATTTAGGTTTAGGGTTTAAAGCAGACTTGAGGTTTATGGTTTAGGTTTTTTGGGGTTAAGGGTTTAGGTCACATGAGTTCAAGGGTTTAGGGTTTAGTATTTAGGGATTCAAGGTTTAGATTTTAGGGTTTAGGGATAAGGGTTTTGGGTTTATAGTTTAAGGTTTACAGTTTAGGATTTAAAGTTTAGAGTTTATCGTTTACGGTTCAGGTTTTAGGGGGTTCAGGGTTCAGGGTTTAGGGTTTATGATTTAGTTTTTAGGGCTCAGTTTAGGTTTTAGGGTTTAGGGACCTTTAGGATTTAACATTTAGGGATAAGGGTGTAGGGTTCCTTAAGGTTTAGGGTTTAAGGTTTAGGGTTTAGGGGTCAGGGTTTAGGGTTTAGGGTTTTTACTCAGGGTTTAGCTCAGGGTTTAGGGTTTAGGGGTTATGGTGCATGGTTTAAGGTTTACGACTGGGTAGGATTCGAGGTTTAGGTTTAGGTTTAGGTTTTAGGGGGTTACTTAGGGATTTAAGGTTTAGGGGTTAGAGATAGAAAAATCAAAAATAAAAAAATTCCCTAAAAAAATCTATAAAAAAATGGAGCCCAAACTAGCTCTAGATTTAGGGTTTAGGGCTCAGGGCGAAAGTTAAGGTTTAGGGTTTAGGGCTCAAGGATTAGGGTGTATGGTTCAAGGTGCACTTAAGGTTTAGGATGTAATCATGGGTTTATGGTTAAGGGATTAGGGTTTAGGGTTCATGGTTCAAGGTTTATGGCTTAAGTGATTCGGGGTTCAATGATGGTTATTGGTTTAAGGAGAAGCCTTGTTAGGGGTTAGAGCTTCTCGGGGCTCTGGATTTAGTATTTAGGGTTTAGAGCTTAGGGCTCAGGGTTTAGGGTTGTATTAGGATCCATTCTTGGCATATAATCGTATGGTCAAGGGTTGTCTATTCAACACATTGGTTGTGGGTTTAGGGTTTAGGTTTTAGGATTTAGTATTTCCTTAAAGTGTTTAGGGTTTAGGATTTATTATTGCCCAAGTTGGCATTTTTCTGAGGGTTTAGGGTTTATAGTTTAGGACAAGACAATCCGTAGGTGGGGAACTTAGGAGTTCAAACAACATCATCGGTTGATGGATAAGGGGTTTAGGTCTCATGTGTGGAATGATGGATAATCGATGGACCACTCGCACATGGTCCCAAGCTCATGAAATAACTCATCAAAATAGAATTCGTGTGGCATCATTAAGGAATATGTGGGAGTGATTTAGTATGAAATGAGTGACTAATGACGAAATGGATGTGGATGATCAGCTCTTCCATTTAGGTTGGCAAATCATATCAGTAAAATTCTCAGTTATATTTTTTGATGACATCTTCAATCTTGGTATACCCTACTCCAGTTTGTAACGTGGATGAATTGGAGTGGAAATTCATTTTTCAAACTTTCCTAGACCGTAGCCTTTCCATCCTTGGTCAAGTAAGCAATGCATGGAAAAATATGGTTTTGAAAGGTATGAAATGTCATACGTGAACCAATATTTTGAGATGGGTACATTGTTGACCCGTGGAGAATATGCAGCATCATACCCCCATACAAACAATAGGTGTTTTTTGGAGGAATACCAAATGAAACTAGATACCCTTTGACATATTGTGTAGGAGATGGTATACCCAACTATTTGATAGTTGACATATTGGGTAAGGATACATGGTATAAGTTATTTTTTATTCCTCAACACCAATAGATTGTGTGCCTTTTGTCATAGAAGTCCTATTGTGATCTTGAGGTATTTCAGTAGTTGTGGTTTTTCTACTAGAAGTATTAGAACTTGAATCCGAAGATGGTGAAGATGACGAGGATGGTGAAGGGAGTATGATTACTTCCAAAGGTGATGTTGATGGTTGGTTATGGGATGATGATGAAGAATGGGATGGATCATTTAATTGAGGTAAATTGGAATGTTGTGTTAAAGGTGATGGATCATAATGATGATGATGATGTTTTCTTGTGGTAAATTCAAAGATATATTGTTTTCCCATCACGAGGAACTTTATACTTTGTTTAGTAACATTTTACAATGGTTATGTAAAATTCATTTATATATTATCAGTTAGATTAGAATTTAATTTGATTTCTAATCTTGAAAACTTTTTGTATATAATCATTAAGTGAAACCAACAAGAAATTTAGTATCCCATTACGTTTGTAAGCCCTTCACTCAAGGAATATGAATCCAAAATAAAAATTCATTGAGAAATAAACTTGCATGGTCCTCAAGTCCCTTAACATCTTCAAGCATATTGTCTCCAACAAAAAAGTAATGAGTTTTTTCATTTATTCAAGCATTAGAGACTTTTCATGGGAGGAGAAATTAGTGATATAGATATAACTAGATCACCAAGATAATGGAGTTAAAAATTGAGATCAGAGCTACTTATAGACACAAAATCACGCACTTTGGGTAATTATCTAGTCTTGGTTGCATAATACTATTCATATGACTCCTAAGTTAGAAAAAGTATTGATTAACCCATGTCTTTGGCCAAATTTCTTTCCTTTTGTTGTTACTTTCAGTCTTGCACCCTTACTTGCTCAGTTTGCATTTTTACCCTTCGAAATTTGTCATCCTGGACACTAATGCCCAGCCAGTATGCCAGCGTTAGGTGCACCTGTTCCCTCTGGGTGCTCATGTCCCCTTTGTACTTTAATCACACTTTTTGGGTCCTTTCTAGTTTTTTTAGCATTTTATATTTTTGATAGTCGTCTTTTTTGGGGATAATTACAAAATTTAAAGAAAAGGAACCATATAAATATAAAGTTATGTGACCATAATAAGGGACCAAGCACTAAGCATTATCTATATCCACCTAAGGTTGCATCCATCAAGCATCTAAGAGATCCATTGCATCCATCTAGCTCCATCACAAGTGACACAAGGGATGGTTTTCTTCATCACACTTCATAGGAGGGAAGTTCATTTTATTCCATGCACACATTTACTACATGCTATATTTACCTACTTTGTCGTTATTCCAAGTGCGACATGCACAAGAGCAACCTAGGGCAGAATTCTACACACTTGCAAACATAACTACATTGGATAAGATTTAGTGCATCCCTCAGTCGTAAGTTCACCATTTTTATAGCTGAGGATAGTCTGACCCCTCATTTTGTATCTTTGTTTTTTAGGATTTGATGTCTATTTGAGGATTTTACAGGTCAATTCTTCATTGTAGGTTTCTAGCGACATCGACGATATTGGTGTGACCTTGCAGTGACCAAAGGAAACTAAAGTTGAACAACTTACGACACCCCATAAGTGAGTTTATGAGTATTTATGCAAACTCGAGTTCCCAGAATAAGGACTTGGGTGCCCACGGGTGCCTTTATCCCTCTCCAGGTGCCCCAAGCCAGCTTCCTCCTCTAGATATACAACTTTATGGGTCGTAGTTTGACAGTCTTGTTATTACGTTCACCTGGTCACCACTCCATCACAACCTATATTTCACTGCAAATCAATTAATTCTTCTCATCCCCTCTTTGCACTTAGGATTTCATTATTTATTTGCTTAGTTTTCTTAGGTGTATTGTTGTACTTAATTATCATTTATTTATTGCTACTATAACATTCAGATTAGGCTCCTAAACTACATTTTAGCTTAATCATTTTTGTGAACCTGAACTCAATCTACACGTTATTAGGACCCTTATTGATTTTCCATCATGAGTATATCCATTAATGAGTTTTTTCTTACCAATCCTAAACTAAGACATAGAGTTCAACATCTCCTCGCTACTACTCGCATTCCTGTTGATATGCATCTAGACTTAGTCTATCAATCATTTTTATGCCTTTTCTCAACATATTGCTTTCCCATCTAGTCCTAGCATTGATCTCTCTATTTTTTACAATGATCCACTCTTGCATATTATGATTCACATCTACAATGTGGGAATCAAGCATAATTTAATCGATAATGGATTTGGACTTAATCTTTATCCTATGGCATTCCTAAAAAATATTGGTCTTTTTGTTGCTAATGTCGGTCCATCATGTCTTTCTCTTCGTGCATATGATGGATCTATTTGTCCATGTGTAGGTCACATTACTCTACCTATCACTATAGGGACAAAAACCCTTAATATCATTTTCTTTTTCATTGACTTTCTGGTTTCATATAACTGTTTACTTAGTAGGCCATGGCTCCATGCCATGCAAGTTGTTCCCTCTATGATACATTATTGTGTCAAATTCATTCATGAAGGAATTGAGTATACAGTTCCTTGTGATAGTCACCCATTCAAATATTGTGACCATGATCCCAATACCACACTTCCTATTCCAAGGTCTGATACTATTGATGATCTACAACCCATAGATGAGCTACCACATTTACCACCACTTGAAGGTGTTATTTGCTTGCTAGATTCGGTCCGAACTACATCTAAACCTTCCCCACCTTCTCCTACTACCACGATTCTTTATAGGGGCATGTCCCTACATCAGACATAAATCCAACTCCTCCACCTTCTCATATGCCACCCCCATTAGTATGAACTCCTTTCACATGCACAGTTTCCATGAATTATTCTTATTGGGAGAATATTCCATTCAATCCTACTTGAGATGACATAATATGTACACATGATGGTCTTCGAGTCTTTTATCTCACAATATTTCTTGTACATACTCTTTGCACTTCTCCACTCATGCTGGGACATTCTTGGCTTGCTAACATCGGGGGCACGTTAGATCCTAACCATACTGATATATCATTTCCCATGCCATTTGGGCATGTTTTCATTTGTAATGATTCATTTCTTGGTTATTCGCCTAGTATGACTTGGTGGTACGCACACAGATGTCCATTACCTCCTTTTAGCGATGATTAATATGCTATGTGAATGTATAATTTACGCCTCACTAGCTCTTTACTTGACCAACCCAACACTATAGCTTATCAGGACTCATATGCCTCACCATACAATTTTGACCCTGACAATGATGACCTTTTAGATGACTTTACTTGATCATTTTCATTATTACACGCCTGGGGCATCAAATTATTCCCCCCTCTCCTCTTTTAGCATTTTCATGTATCTTATGTTCTCATAACCTTGCATCTCATCTCTCTCCTTCAACACACATGCTTTCATACATTAATATATGCACCTTCTGATGAAACACTTATGTTCTTATGGTTCTTACATGACTGTTGAAGGATCTATTACAATAAGAGCCTCATTCCATTACATAATTACTCACACATACATATAATCATGACACATATAACATAAAATTTCATCATTTACTACACTGCTCAATCAATCATGCATTACCTCTTACACTTCAGTCCCATCACACAACATCTATTTCAAACAAGCATTCATCAAACAACACATTTATCACCATAATTGATGCCTTGGGATATACTTTTTCTGTGCATAAGTATTCTTGGTTTCAAACACATATAATGCCATAAACTATCTCATTGGACCATAGTATGTTTAGTGTGTGTTCACACCCATATCCCCTGCTCATGAAGATCACAATTTCATATACTTCCTTTCTGCAACACATACTCTAGACAATCTAGATTGTATAACCTTGGCCATTTCATTGTTATATAAGCAACTATAAACATGAAAATATATCATTTCATACCTAAACCCTTCATTGTTATGTGGTCTCTTGTTCTTATCTTGTCATCACTCCTCTAAGGTTCAACTCCAAAGTCCATCTCAAGGCGTTAAGACCTTTCTTTCTCCCTTAGCTTGGTGATTATCATAATTCACTAGTTTAGCCTAATTAGGCTCTAAGGGGGCCAATGTGCTCAAAAATTTATGTAGACCACTAAGTCACCTCTAATACTCTTAGATCCTTTTATTTGGATTGTCCTTAGGTGATTTGACCCTTCATTTGTCCATACCCTTGCATTTCATGTTAGTTCTTCAATTAGGCCTTATTGTCCTACTAGCCCTTTCAATATACAAATGTTGATGGATCTCAATTTTCTCTTAAACAACCTCACTATCTCAAAGTTGATTTAGAGACCCTTTATGGAGTTCTTGAATATACCTAAGTTTCACCACTTGTTCCTTTGTATGGATTTGTACCTATAGACCACTGTTCTAGGAAAATTGGGGCATATTTTAGCCCTCCTATTTAGATGACAGTAGATACTTATCAATGGAGAATAATCTTAGATGACAAATGGATAGAACATCTTTGTAAGGTACCTGTAAAAATATGACTATTGATGACTTTTGTGGTCTTGAATCCTTGATTTGTTCATCCATGCAACTCCAATTTTCTTATTCAAACTGGGTACAGTTTATGTTAGTCCTACATAAGATCTTCATTATAACTTCTTCCACACATGCAAATTATAACCTGAAATTTCACAACACTTCTAGAATTCATCTGGGATAGAGATTCTCTCTAAAATTGTAAGAATTTTTGCTACGTATAATTCAAATATGAAAACATCCCTAGTTTGGGTCTGAGAGCAAGCAGTTAGGGTCTATAGGACAACCTAAAAATGTTTTAAGAACTATAAAAATTTGATATGAGTCTACACTCTTACCCTTACCTCAACTCCACATGTAAACATAGATCTCCCAAAACACATTATCTATGTATGACTGTCATTATTCTTAGTCATTCATCCTGAGAGGACAACATTCCATACACAGTCTACATGATTGTAAAAGATAAACATATAATTATCACGATCAAAAATACCTGCAACACCATTCTAATCTCTCTATTATTCCTATGATAAAATTATGACATCATGATCCATCTTCCATTACATGACTGATATCCTCAACCATAATCCTCATCTCTCCTTTAGCTAGACTAGATAAATTGATTATTTCTAGCTTCTCATAGATCTAAACCATATACTAAATATTAGGAAATTAATTAACAAACTACATCCCAGGTGTCTCTCTACCACGTTTATGAGTCCTATTATGACTCTATGACACACTCACATATGGCCTTAATTAGGCATGAAAATCAACTAATTTCATCTCTTCTTGACACTTACTTACATTATTACTTTTACAACCACTTTCACATTACACTCATATTTACATTTGACTCAATTAAGCAAGGAATTCACTCTATCCATGACATTTGAATGTTGATCAAATGAAAACAATTAAGCTTGAATTCCCCTTAGAAAATCTAATCCATCATGATGCTCCTGCATCATATTTCCCAGCTTGGAATTTTTCCATGGGCTCCTGCTCATGGGTCTCTATCATTTCTTGTTCCTTGATCTTGTTATTGCTCATGACCCCTCCATCTTTGTCATTTGTATATTCAAAAATTCTTGATCTCAATGTTGGTGTAAGCTTCCATGGTCTCATTGAATGATAGAGATTGTTTTGATTTTTCATGCTCTTCAAGAGAGTAACATTCTTTCTCCTTGCTTTCCAATTTCTTCTTGTCTCCTTTGATTGTACATCTTTACTTGTTTGTGCCTTCTGCCTCCTTACCATCACTCTGAACTCATATTTGTCTCTCTTCTTCATATACTTTATCTTCTTGCTTGTCTCTTGCTCTTCTTCAATCTTCTTCATCATGCATCTCAAGTCTTACCCGCATTCTTCATGTTTACGTGTAATTATAGCATGTATGACAAGAGTATAAGGCTTGAGTTCCTTTTCAACTTTTTCTACCACCATTTTCATTTCATGTTCACAATTAGATGTTTCATAGGCTTGTCTTACTTTTTTGATAAAGTGAAAATTTTCAATATTAAATTATGTGTCCTTTGTATTGGTTGAGAGCTCATAAGACTCTTTAGTTGTCATATTCCTCCACTGTAGTTGACTGTCCTCTTCTTCACAATTGTATGAAACATTTGTGTTTACACAACCTACTAGTGCCTTGTTACTCTCTAACATTTCTTGTTTGTTGGTAATCTTGCTTCCTCTTTTAGCTTGTCCCTCTTACTCTTGTACCAAACTTTCCATCTTTCCTTTCGCTTGTATTAGGTTGTCTTCTACCCAATTTATCCTTTGGACCAAGTTTATTACCCCTACTTGACTGTAGATGAACACCATTTTATCCTCATAATTGTTTGTGTTAGTATTCTTTCCCTGACTCGTATCATATTTTAGGATTTTTTAACACTTTATTGTCTACAAACTTGGTTGTTCTTGACTTTTATTGTTTGTCTTGGAATGTACATTGGTTTTCCTCCTAAGAGGTCCTTCAAGCTGACTGCTATCATCCTCTCTATATATCTTTCTATACATGCCCTGCCATCATCTTCATCAATAGGAAAACTACTTGATCTTCTACTATTTTTGTTTTTATCAAGCTTATAAGAAATTCTTCTTGTTTCATCAAGCCAAACCAGTTATATAGGAGGTCTCTAGGTCTCCCAACAAAACAAAAATGAATGCACCATACCTCCAATACATGGGTTTTCCATGCACCAACTCAATTTATTGAATTACTATATAGTCTTGAAACCTGATCTTTCTTGCATCTTTGTCATTCAGTACCTCTCAAACCATTCTTTCATATACTACATCAATCCCAAGCAATTTAACTGTATCAAGAATCATTGTAAAGTAAAATTTTATGTTCATGTCATTTCTATTCTCCAATATTTTTTCAAGTTTCCTATGTTTTCCTTCTTGGTCTGGTTTTTCAGTCCATTTATTTGGTTTTCATTCTCTCATGTACTAAAGTTTTTTTTCCTCAATTTTCTTTACTTCCACTCACACCATCTTCATACAAGAATTTAGTCCAAAACAACATTTGAACATCATCAAGATCCTTTTCATCTACAAATATACATTGGTCATGTACATGCATACCTGATTTACAACTCTAACTTCTAAGCTTCAATTTGGCGTTCTTGGAATCTTGTTTGCTACTTATATGGTTAACTTATTCCCTATTCAAATTCAAACTTTCTCCACCCAAATATTCATGTCCTTCGACTGATGTCTTAGTGCTCTCATTGACTGCAACATGTTTGTCTCTTCCATCATCATGCATACTTGAAGTGAAATCTTGATCCTTGGGATTCATTCTCTGCTTTTTAAGTCTGATTGTTGGAGCTATGACATGCATGTGTCTTCTTTTTTACTGTCCTAACTGATTTTTCCCGATTTTGACATGTTTTACCTCATTTTCCTCTTGTATGGTTACCTTCGAGTCTTCCTTATTATCATCCCAAGATTTCACTTTTTGGTTTTTTCTTGATTTTATCTCTGCATTTGATTGTATTGTCTTTCTATTCTTTGATTTAAGATGTCTTTGATCAACAATTGACTTATTTTTATGTTGTTTCTCATGTTTTTAAAGGGATTCAAGACACCCAAATTCCTGATTACGCATTGTTTTTCTGTTCTCTTTGTCTTTTTCACCTGCATTTTATTTTTTCATGCTCTCATTTGGAGCATTGTGCCTCATACCTGTAAACACACACTGAAAAAACTAATTAGATTAAAAAACCATAGGTCTCTTATCCTCCTTGGATGCATTAAGAATCATTTGATCCTTCTTAGGACCTACAATCTCCTTTAGATCTTCTAAAAGCCTTGTGTTATCATCTACATGTCTTGGTTCCTCTTGACGTTTCTCCATTTTTCTAGTGTCCTAGGTTTCTCTTCTCAACTCTTTTCTCTTCCTGCCAGTTACCTCTTCACTCTTTAGACCTTCCTTTTAGTCTTGTGGTACTATTTTATGCTTCTTTTCTTTTTTATCCTGCTTCTCATGACCTTCCATGATGTCTTTTAGGATCCAATTCTGTGTTTCGTATTCCTCCATACTACTCTTCTATTTATTGTTTGTCATAGTCACCTTGGTGACCCAACTGGCCTTCTTGGTCGTATTTTTCTCTCCTTAAGAACCTCATGGGTTATTTATCAGCCTTACTTGGTCATGTTTCTCCTTCTTCATCTAAACTTTATCCATCCTTTTTAGTGGATCTTGATTGGTGCTCTTTCTTGACAACATTTTTCGTGCATTCTCTATTCTCCCAATGACTCACATATTCTTTCTTCTTCCTTTATGAGTGCTAAGACCTGATTCTTGGTCTTCTCAACAAACTCCTTGAAGCCAAATACTATGATTCTTCTTTTAGTACTTGCATGTTGATCCATCAAAGGCAACCAAAACATGCTCTTTTCCATATTTCATTAGAAAACACTTATTCAGTATACCATTATACACTACTCTCCTTTCATATTGCCATGGCCTACCTAAAAGTAGATGACGCATATCCATCTCCTATCACATCACATAAAACCTCATCTCTTAGACTACCAATTTGAAATGGAACCATATATTGTTGATTGACTAAAATTTTATGATCTTTCTGAACCCATGTTATCCTTATAAGGTGTAGGATAAACTAACCTTCTTAATCCAAACTTACTGACCATTTCCTCTATGAAATAATGTTATATGTGCTACCATTATCTATAATGGCATTACAACACTTACCTCTTGTTTTACATTTGGTCCTGAATAGGATTCTCTTGTGGAGTGGCTCCTAAATTTTGGCTTGTTGATGTAGAAGGAATATCCTTAGCAACAATGATTCTCCATGCTTCTGATCATTATCTTTATCAGCTGATTTCTCCACATCTAAATATAATGCCTCTAATTGTTTCATCCTTATCCCTAGATCATTGATCTCATGCATCATGTTATCCATCTTTCTCATAACTCCCTCTTGAATAAGATTCATAATCCCCTACAGTGATGGCTTCTCTATCTTTTTCATGTTGTGAATTATCACCTTCACACACTCTTCAATCATTTTTCAATGCTTCAAAACTATGCAATACCTCTTATTCTAACATAGCTTCACTCCGATACCACAATTTGATGCAAGGGATATACTAGCTTTCTGTGCATAATTATTCTTATTTCTAACAAACTTACCTTTAAGCCTGTCATAGATATTTCTAAACACATGAGACCATTGTCCTTCATGGTTATTTTTACACCCATACCCCTTGCTCTTGAGGATCACAATTTACATATACTTAACAATTTATATAACACATACTCTAGACACTAGACTTACCAACCTTGTTGCTCATTTTATACAAGCAACCTTTATTAGTATTAGCATGAATAATCAAGCATTTATTTGATAGTACCCTTGGATTGTTGATCATAGTCTCCTATTTGTTATCGTTCAAAATATATCCAACTCCATCCCTACAGGTTCAACTCTTAATTCCATCTCCAATCTGTTAAGACTTTTAGACTTTCTCACCATTAAGCATTGGCGATTGAAACATAATTCACTAGTTTAGCACTTAGATAGGCCTCTAAGGGTATAATGTACTCTAAAAATTTATGTAGTTCACCGAATCAATCTAATGCTCTTAAATCCTTTTATATGGATATGTACTTAGATGATTTGACCCTTCATTTATTAATACCCTTACATTTAATTTTAGCTCATTCAATTAGGCCTTATTGTCCTACTAGCCCTTCCAATATACAAATGTTGATGGATCTCAATTTTCTCTTAAACAACCTCACTATCTCACAATCTATTTAGAGACCCTTAATAGAGTTCTTGAATATACCTAAGTTTCACCACATGTTCCTTTGTATGGATTTTTACCTCTAGACCACTGTTCGAGGCAAATTAGGCCTATTTAGCCCTTCTAATGATGGAAGTAGTGTTTTATGGATTATCTTATCTGAGAAATGGTTAGAACACCTCTGTGAGGTCCTCCATATGTTCATTGATGAGTTTTAGGTCTTGAATCACTGATTTGTTCATCCATGCACTTCAATTTTCTTATTCTTGGGTATAGTTACAGCCTGCAGATAAGATCCTATTATAAATTCTTCACTCATGTGATCCAGAGCTTGATTTTTTGGAACACTTATTCAACTCATCTGGGCATAGGTTTTCTCAAAGTTTTGAGAATTTTGGTTGGTTGGTTTTAAAATGGCTTGATGCCCTAATTTGGGCATGAGAGCTTAAAATTGGGTCTACAGGAAAACCTAAGGAACTTCAAGGGCTATAAAAATTTTATATGATTCCTCTTACCTTACCCTAGTTGTTCATGCATTCACAGGCCTCTCAAAACCTTTCTATGTTGACTGTCAAATTATTATCATTCATCCAGGAGCAGGACATCATATACCCAGTCTATAAAATACCAACAAAACAAGCAAAATTATCCATTACATACTTGTAACATCACTCTAATATCTCCATTATTCATAATCAAATTCTACATCTTGATTCATCTTCCTTTTCATGACTTATCTTCACCCATAACCTCTCTTTCCTCCAGCTAGACTAGATAAATACATTGTTTCTAGCTCCTAAAAGAGCTCAACAGTACACTAACATTAGTAAATCATTAAAAACTAATCCCAAGTATCTCTCTACCATGTTTACAATCCTATTTTCCCTTATTACACATCAATATGGCCTTAATTAGGCAAAAAAAAGCAACTAATTTCACTTTCTTGACTCTTACTTATACACTTACTTTTCACTTTTTTACATAACACTCACACTTACATTGACTTCATCAAGAAAATCACTAATCCATATGATTTGAATGTTATCAAATGATCACAATAATCTTGTATGACCCTAAGACACTCTAACCATCTTGATGTTCCTACATCAATAACTATTCTCCGCTTGCACATGTTGCATCTCATCTTGTGCACTCATCATATGCATACATTTTCGTCATCCTTACCCTATGATGCACTCTTTTGCTTTGGTTTACACTTCATTGTTGAGGCCATCTTACACACATGAACCTCACACACTACACGTTACAATACACATTACATTTCACATCTATGAGACATTTCTTCTCCACATTGCACATGCTACACATCTTCCACATCTTATTCCTACATCTACTATACACCTCATACACTTTGTGCTTTCTACGCATTTATACATCATCTCCTTCTTCTTGCACATCCCACATATTATGTGATGCCTACATATTCTATTCATATCTTCTTCTATACATTATACACACTTTGTGTTACACATTACACGCATTTTCACCATCATCCTCCTGCATCATACACTCAACACATCTTGCGTTGCACATCCTACATTCAACACACATTTGTATGCAAAATTATACATTTCACATCATTTTGACACATCCTCTTACTCCATCATACTATTTCTACACATTTTATATCCAACTTATACAACGCACACTAGTCGATGACGCACTCTAGTTCCATTGTCCATACTCGAATGCTAAGGGTATACATATCAAATGGATCTCATCAAACTCACACGTTCCATCATTTAATCCTCTTATCATGCGACATTTCTAGCTAGTACCTTATTCACTCATCTCATGATATACACTTTATGATACATCATCACGCTTTCTAACATCTTATTCGCTCACCTAGTGATATATGCTTTAGGATAAATCATCACTCCTACTAGAAATCGTGATATACTCTTTAGGATAAATCACCTTCTCTTCTCATCCCTATGTCGCATTCAATATCATCATCACACCACCATTCTAAAATCAACTCTCCACACTCTACTCATCAACTCTTTTTAACACACAACAACACATCACTCAAACTATTTCTTGATGACGCACTCTCATTTATAGTTCATTCTTGACTGTTGAGGGGGCATAAATAAATGAACCTCATTACATACATACACATTCACTCATGGGGCATGTTTCTCTTATTATTTACTTTGCATTCCATTCCATCTCATCCACAACATACTACATATCTTGGTGGCATTTACTCTTGCTTACATTTTCTTGTTACATGTTCATATTACTACACATGCTAGATAGATTTCTTGTATGTCATTATCTTTATCATACACACATGTGTATTAACTTGCATTTCTAGTTCAGATCTTAGATTCTACAAATACATACATGCAACATGGATGCTTGGCGCAGTACCCATTACCAGTCCCATAGAGGCTCTTGGGGGTATCCAATTTCATACATTACATGTTTTATTGTTTCATTTTGTTTCATGTCACACTACTTTATTGGATTATACATGCTTTGACATACTTTTTATCTTTCTAACATGCTAACGGGTGCTTCATGTGTAGAATTTTTTTATGTAGGGCTACTTTCTTCCATGATTATCTATTACATTGTCTACCATTGATTGGTCTTTGTATGCTCTTTTTTGCGGGATTTTCCCTTTGTCTCGTGTGCACACTTTTCTACTTGCAGCCACTATGGCCTTTATTTTCTTGGGAGATAGTGAGTGGTGTCCTATGTTTGTAACCCACTTTTTTGCAGTCTACATTGTCTTCTTCCATGTTTACACTTTCATCTTGCATCTTAGCTTATACATTGTCTACACTTATCTTTCACATGCATGTTTGCTTGCACTAACACTTGTCTCTTAGCCACTTGTTTGCGTGTACATTGGTTTCTACCAAGCACATTCACTTCTGCCCTGCAAGGCACAATTTCCATACAACGGTCGATCCTCTTTGCAGCCACATACTCCTTTAGTGATGTCAAGCACCCCAAACGAGGGGGGCATCATTTGGGTGAATCATTCACCCCATATATTGTTTAACAATCACAATTCTGTTAGGTTATGGAGCATGTTTTCATGTGTGAAAGTGTTGAAGACTGTACACTAAGAGTACTGTAAACTTTTCATGTATCCTCGCTAGGGTTCAGGGCCGGGGACGCAGCCCTCGAAAAAAGGGGTCCGGGGGGCGCAACCCCCGATTGGGTGTAAATTTTTTTTTTTGCCTCAAAAAAATGCCCCTGACATATCGAGGAAACGTGCTCTTCTCATATGGGCGAGGATTTTTGACCCATAGGTTTTTGGGATAGTTTTGGCCCATGGTTTTGATACCCACAGTATTATAAAACTGCTTAATCATTTTCCTACTTATATGGTTTTATGGATATGGTAGGGTATAATAAAAAACATTGCAGATGTGCTTTGAATTCGACCATGAATTATGTAGAGTTTGTTGAGCATAGCTCCAAATGGATCTGGGTATTATATTGAGAGAGTGGTGACTTGTAATAAAATCTGAGCAAGTGATTCTTGGTGGACGTAGCCCAAATTGGGTGAACCACGTTAAATACTATCTCTTTGTGTTGTGTTATTTTATTCTGAAATTTTATTTGAGATCTGTAATAATTTTTGCATATTAGTTTCTACTGTTGCGATTCTGTGAGGGATTATTCCACATATTTTATCCCTTATTTCCTAACAATTGGTATCAGAGCCTGGTTTGGTTTGCTGAAGTGTTGAATCGTAGGAAAAGTTTTATCTTAAGTGGGAGCTATGGCAGATGATGGAAGATCTAGGGTTGATAAATTCAACGGGCAGAATTTCAGTCTTTGGAAGATGCAGATGGAAGATTACCTTTATCAGAAGGATCTTTATACTCCGCTATATGAGAAGGTGAACAAACCCTCGAGCATGACAGATGCGGAATGGGATTTTCATGATAGGAAGGCACTTGGGACAATCCAGCTGTGTCTTGCATCTTCGGTATTATTTAATGTTTCAAAGGAAAAGACTACAAAAGAACTGATGGATGCATTAGGGAAGTTGTATGAAAAACCCTCTGCCTCTAATAAGATATTTTTAATGAAAAAGTTGTTTAATATGAAGATGTTTGAGAATGGTTCAGTAGCAGATCATCTAAATGATTTTAATATGGTTGTAAATATGCTAGCTTCGGTTACAATAGAATTTGATGAAGAAGTTAGGGCTTTATTAGTTCTGTGCTCTTTACCTGAGAGTTGGAATAGCTTGGTAATGGCGGTAAGCAACTCGGTTCCAGCTAACTCAAAGTTGAAGTTTGAGGATGTTGTAGGGGTGATTCTAAGCGAGGAAATGCAAAGAAAAAGCTCTGGTGAATCTTCTACTTCAGGGAATGCTTTGACAGTGGAAACTAGAGGGAGACAGAAGAATAGAGGAAGCCGTGGAAAATCAAAGGAACGGGCAAGGTCAAAATCCAAAAGCAAGATAGTATGATAGCACTGTGGAAAGTCTAGGCATACAAAGAAGGACTGTTGGGAGCTTCGGGACAAGAAGAAACAACAAGGAAGAAAACAAGGAGGCAAATGTGGCAACGAGTAATGTATGTCAGGATGCTTTGATTCTTTCTTTGCACAATATTACTGAATCTTGGGTTTTAGATTCGGGGGCTTCTTTCCATGCTTCTCCACATAGGCATTATTTTGTTGATTATGTTCAAGGAGATTTTGGGCATGTTTTTCTTGGTGATGATGAGCCTTGCAACATAGTTGGAAAAGGTTTTGTTCAGGTTAAGATGCAGAATGGGAATACTTGGCTATTGAAGGATGTCAGACATGTGCCTACATTAAGATGAAATTTGATATCGGTAGGGCAGTTGGGAAGTGATGGTTGTACTGTGATATTTATAGCGGACTCTTGGAAGGTTACCAGGGGTGCTCTTGTGGTGGCAAGAGGTAAGAAGGTTGGAACCTTGTATTTAACCACTTATAGCACTAATGTTTGTAATCTTGTGGCTTCAGAAGTAGATACAACATTGTGGCACTATAGGCTCGGTCATATGAGCCATAAGGGCATGGAGATCATAAAGAAGGATTTTCCTGGATATACAGAAACAGGTTTGGAGTTCTGTGAGGACTGCATATATGGGAAACAGAAGTGAGTAAGGTTTCTCAAGGTTGGACCTACAAAGAAAGAGAGTAAGTTAGAGTCTGGTGCATTCTGATGTGTGGGGGCCAGCTCAGGTATCATCTCTTGGGGGTTCAAGTTATTATGTTACTTTTATTGATGATGCAACAAGGAAAGTTTGGGTTTATTGTATTAGAAACAAATCTGATGTATTTGACACTTTTGTTAAATGGAAAGCCTTGGTAGAGAATGAAACAGGTCTTAAGCTAAAATGTCTTAGGTCAGATAATGGAGGGGAGTATTGCAACAATGAATTTGATGATTATTGTTCTAAGAATGGAATCCGCATGCAAAAGACGGTTCCAGGAACTCTGCGGTAGAATGGGGTATCAGAAAGGATGAACATAACAATAATGGAACATGCTAGGAGCATGAGGTTACATGCAGGACTGCCTCTTTCTTTTTGGGAAGAAGCGGTGAGCACAGCTATGTACTTGATAAACAAAGGACCCTCAAGTGCCTTGGATGGAGGCATACCTGAGGAGGCTTGGTATGGTAAGAAAGTTCATTTATTAAATTCTTTGGATGTGAGGTGTTTGTTCATATAGAGAAGGATGATAGGACCAAGCTAGAGGCTAAATCAGAAAAAATGTACTTTCATTGGTTATGGTGGTGATGACTTTGGATATAAATGTTGGAGTATTAAGGACAAGAAAATCATTCGATCTAGGGATGTGGTATTTAATGAGAAAGTCATGTATAAGCAGCAGTTGCAGGAAAATAGGGAAGAATCCAACAAAGAATATGCAGTGGTAGAGGATCTTCCAGATGGGAAAGTGACACATGAATCAGTTCAGGAACCCCCTCAACAGGAACCCCAAACTCCTATATTGAGGAGGTCTTCTAGGGTAAGAAGAGAACCTGAACATTTTTCTCCTTCTCTTTATTATTTATTACTCACTGATAGTGGAGAGCCGAAGAGCTTTGATGAAGCATTGCAGGTAGATGCCAGGAAGAAGTGGGAGCAAGCCATGGATGAGGAGCATCAGGCTCTCATGGAGAACCAGACATGGGATTTGGTGAAGCTACCCGAAGGCAAAAGAGCATTACAGAACAAGTGGGTGTTCAGAGTCAAAGAGGAAGAAGGAGGCAAGAAAAGATACAAGGCCCGGTTGGTGGTCAAGGGGTTTGCACAGAAAAAAGGTATAGATTTTGATGAGATTTTTTCTCCTGTAGTAAAAATGACTTCTATTAGAACTGTTCTAGGAATAGTTGCAGCAGAAGACTTGCACTTAGAACAGCTTGATGTAAAGACTGCATTTCTCCATGGTGATTTGGAGGAGGAACTATATATGCAGCAACCAGAGGGCTATGAGGTCAAAGGTAAAGAGGAGATGGTGTGTAAACTGAAGAAGAGCTTGTATGGCTTGAAACAAGCTCCACGTCAATGGTATAAGAAATTTGATAGCTTCATGATGGAGCAAGGTTATATTAGATGTCATTCTGACCATTGCGTGTATACAAAGAAATTTGAGGATGGCATTTATATTATCTTGTGTTTGTATGTGGATGACATGTTGGTTGTAGGTAAAAACATGCAGGAAATAAAAGTACTCAAGAAGCAGCTAAGTGAATCCTTTGCTATGAAGGATTTGGGTGCAGCCAAACAAATCCTTGGTATGAGGATATCTCGGGATAGGAAGGAATGAAAGCTGACTTTATCTCAGGAAGAGTACATTAAGAAGATCTTGGAGAGGTTTAATATGCAGGATGCTAAACCGGTTGGGACTCCTTTGGCAGGCCACTTCAAGTTATCAAAGGAACAGTGTCCTAAGACAGAGCAGGAGAGAAACCAGATGTCCAAGGTACCTTACTCATCAGCAGTTGGCAGTTTGATGTATGCCATGGTGTGCACTAGGCCTGATATTGCCCATGCAGTGGGAGCGGTGAGTAGATTTATGAGTGATCCAGGTAGAGATCACTGGCAGGTAGTAAAGTGGATCCTTCGGTATTTGAGAGGGACCATGGGGATAGTTTTGTGCTACAGTGGATCAAACACCACTTTGTGTGGTTATGTAGATTCAGATATGGCTGGAGATGTAGACAGTAGGAGGAGCACAACAGGTTATGTTTACACTGTAGGTGGAACAACAGTAAGCTGGATTTCACGACTACAGAAGTTGGTGGCTTTGTCAACCACGGAGGCTGAGTATGTTGCTGCCACAGAGGCAAGCAAGGAAATGATTTGGTTACAACAATTACTTGAGGAGTTGGGGCATAAGCAGGAGGAAGGAAAGTTGCATAGTGATAGTCAGAGTGCTATACACCTAGCTAAGAACTCTGCTTTCCACTCTAGGACAAAGCATATACAGTTAAGGTACCATTTCATCAGGACATCTTTGGAGGAAGAGAAGTTGAAGTTAGAGAAGATTCATACCAGTCATAATCCTGCAGACATGATGACCAAGGTGGTCACAAGGGAAAAACTGAAGCTGTGTTCAACTTTGGTTGGTCTTCACATAAACTAGTGAAGGGTTGAGAAGCTTGCTCGAAGGAAAACTAGTCTCCAAGTGGGAGATTGTTAGGTTGTGGAGCCTGTTTTCATGTGTGAAAGTGTTGAAGACTGTACACTAAGAGTATTGTACACTTTTCATGTACATTTTTTTGGGCGTACATTTTTTTTTACCTCGAAAAAATGCACCCGACATATCGAGAAACGTGCTCTTCTCATATGGGTGAGATTTTTGACCCATAGGTTTTTGGGCTGGTTTTGGCCCATGGTTTTGATACCCACGGTATTGTAAAACTGCTTAAGCAGTTGCCTACTTATATGGTTTTATGCATATGATAGGGTATAATGAAAAACATTGCAGATGTACTTTGAATTCAGCTGTGAATTCTATATAGTTTTTTTAGCATAGCTCCAAATGGATCTAGGTATTGTATTGAGAGAGTGGTGGCTTGTAATAAAATCTGAGCAAGTGATTCTTGGTGGACGTAGCCCAAATTGGGTGAACCACGTTAAATACTATCTCTTTGTGTTGTGTTATTTTATTCTGAAATTTTATTTGAGAGCTGTAATAATTTTTGCATATTAGTTTCTACTGTTGCGATTCTGTGAGGGATTATTCCGCATATTTTATCACTTATTTCCTAACAAATTCAGCACAACACAGTACCGGTACACCATAGTTTTCAGTTTCGGACAGGGCTCAAAATCAGACTTAGGTCCTTACTACATAATGGCCTTCCCTAAGTGCCAGTAACAGGGGGAAATTACATAGTTATTTAACATTTCATAGAATATTTTGATACGGCAGAGAGTGTTTTAGCACTAGGAATTTATAGTTGCATTTGTACACACCATCTGCACTAGTGTTCCATATTATGGGGGGCAGTTAATAGTTTGAGGATGAATCAGACTTTCCTCTCTACACTAATTTTTTCATGGCATCGGATCACCCAAAAAACCAAACATTACAAAGCACTCTACAACTTCAGGAAGTGGTTAAAGGTTAGAGGACGACACTAGAATTTCCTCCCTACACTTCTTCTGTCATGATGTGAGATCGCCCAAAAAACTCTCACTTCATTGACATTTACAAGATCCTTTCTACACTCTTTCCTCTTCATGGATCAGGTGCACATGTTCCTTTTTTACATTTTCATATTACACACTTTATTTACATAATTTTTTACAAAAAAATTATCACATACATGTGTATTTGACTACTTTATCATTCTTCTCCTTGCAATTCTGGTCATATGAGAAGTGGTAGTCAGTGTCATTTCACCACAACAACACACACATTGACATCAACAATAGGTACACTACGACATCTACACACGTGTTTTTTCCCTAGGTTCATTTTCATCACTTTTTACACTTCCTCATCCTTAGCATCCACGCTTCACATTTTTTAGCATTCCACACTTTATCTAGTCCCTCGGCACACTTTCGTCATCAATCTACATGGTTATCAGGTGTGCATCTCTATCTACTTTATGTTACCAAGATTTATGCTAACCAATATAAAGTGGGGGGAAATGTAGACACAAAATCACGCACTTTGGATAATTATCTAGTCCTAGTTATATACTACTATTGATATGATTCCAAAGTTATAAAAGTACTTATTAACCCATGTCTTTGGCCACCTTTCTTTCCTTTCTGTTGTTACTTTTAGTCTTGCACATTTACTTGCTCAATTTGCATTTTTACCCTTTGGCATTTGTCATCTCAGACACCAGCACCTAGCCAGGACGTCAGCGTCAGGCGCCCTCGTCCCCTCTGGGTGATCTTGTACCCTTTATACTTTACTCACACTTTTTGGGTCCTTTCTAGCCATTTGAGCAGTTTATATTTTTGGTAGTCAACCTTTTTGGGGTTAATTACGAAATTCAAAGCAAAGGAATCATATACATATAAACTTATGTGACCATAATACGGTACCAAACACTAAGCACTATCTATCTCCACCCAAGGTTACATCCATTAAAGCATCTAAGAGCTCTATTGCATCCATCTAGCTCAATCAAAAGGGACACAAGGGCTGGTTTTTTGCATCACACTTCATAGGAGGGAAGTTCATTCTATTCCATGCATACATTTACTACATTCTACATCTATCTACTTGCTTGTTATTCCAAGTGTGACACACACAAGAGAAACCTAGGGCACAATTCCACACGCACACAGAGAACTATATTGGGTCTAAGATGTAGTGTAGTGCTCAGTCGTAATTTCACCATTGTGACAGCTGAGGAAAGTCTGACCCCTCATTCTGCATCTTTCTTTTTTTGGGATTTGATGTCTATTTGAGGGTTTTTCAGGTCTATTTTTCATTGCAAGTTTCCAGCGACCTCGGCAATCATGGTGTGACCTCGAAGTGACCAAAGGAAACTAAAGGCAAACAAATTGTGACACCCCAGAGGTGGGTTTCTGAGAATTTACGTAGATCCGAGCACCTAGAATCAAGACCTCCTCTAGATCTACAAATTTATGGTCTCTGTTCGACACTCATGTCGTTCCATTCACCTGGTCACCACTCCAGCACAATCTAGATTTCACCACAAATTAGCTAAGGCTTCGCATCCCCTCTTTGCACTTAGGGTTTCATTATTTATTTGCTTAGTTTTCTTGGGTGTATTGTTGTACTTAATTATCATTTATTTATTGTTGTTATAACATTCATATTAGGCTCCTAAATTACATTTTAGCTTAATCACTACCAATATAGTACGGGGTAGGGAACTTTGCCAACATCTATCATAAGACTTGGATTATTCACAAGAATTTGTTTGTGTCTATGAAAATCAATCATCAAATGAAGAAGGTGATCCTAGCTAGATTCAAAATATAGTAAGATACCTTGTGGTTCTAGGAGAATATCACATATACCTAGATGGAACCAAAAAGAAAAAATTTAGACTCCAGGGAATCCCATGTGAGCTAATTGGTGGGGTGTTTTTTACAAGAAACTTAGAAAATTTCTTAATGAGATGCATTGATTCCATGAACGTGAAGAAAGCACTGAGGGATTTCTATCAAGGTTTCTTTTGTGGTCACTTTGCCTCATGGAAAACCACTAAAAATATCATGATAGTTGGATACTATTTCCCTACCTTATTTTTTCATGCATTCAAGTGGATAAGGTGATGTCGAGAATGATTTTTCTTCACACACAGAAAGTATAGAGTCACGCTTCCCTTGTAGCCTATCACACTGGATACAATTTTATCATAGTAAGGTTTGGATTTCATTAGCATGATCAATCCTCTTTCAAGTGTTGGATATAAATTTATTCTCGTTGTCATAGATTACTTCACCTAGTGTATCAAATTATTCCCACTTAAGGAGGCTACAAAATAATCCATCATTAAATTCCTTAAAGGAATCATCATTATATTTGATTTCTTTCATATAGTCATCTTTTATAATGCTAAGGCATTCATAGGAGAAAAGATCAAAACAATTTCCATGAGATATGATATATACATTAAGACTTCCTATAACTAATATTGACAAGGTAATAGATGTGCAGATTCCACAAATAAGAACTTAATTAGGATCATAACACACACAATTGAGAAAAATCAAAGAAAATTACATACTAAAGTGAAATCAGCCTTGTGGGCTAACAAGATAACTTTGAAATACTCAACTACAAATTTTCCTTTCATGTTAGTTTATGGAGATGATGCTAAGCTTCCACTCTCATTAGATATTCATTCTTTGGAGCTAACTTGCCAAATATAAGTGAGAGCATCGTGACACTAAGAGAGCCGGGATAGATAAATTATTTCACCTTGAAGAAGTATAAAGATGGGCTCCAAAAACACCAACATGTAGTAAAGCGATGGTTTGGTAAAGTGAGCCACCAACAAATTTTTGAAGTTCACGACCTAGAAAAAATATGGGATGTTGATCAAGATAATCTTGGGAGGCATTCCAAGTTTAAAATTATGTATAGTTTACCTTATCAGATTATCTGGTGAAAATAAAAGAACTACATTTAAATCTTAAAGCTCAATGGAAAAAATATATAGATAATATTCAATGGGATGTTCCTTGAGCAATACTACTTGATGCATATACCAAACTCTATATATAGTTGTTGTTCCTCTTTCCTAATTTTCCTTGTTTTGTTTTCTTTCCCTTTCTCTATTGTTTGTGCAAGACTTGTGCATTTTTTGTTGCTTACAGTTTTTACATTTGAGGAATATTGAATCCCCAAGTTATATCAGTAAGAATCCACTCCTAATGGATAAATTAAAGGTTATTTGTTCCCAAAACATAACAGGAAAGTGTCCCTGAAAGTCACTAGAAATTTTAACTAGAATGATCCCCTTTCCCATTTTGATAAATTTTGTGCCTTCACGACTCATACCTTTCACGAACTTGCGTATTTTTGTGTTTTTTGACATTTTACTTCATACCACTTCCCTCAATATAATGTTTAAAGTTTCACATTACTGGGACATCTCAATCCATCCTCCAAGGCCGAAGCCTAATTATCCATATTTTCATTTTCCTTAACTATTATAAGTTATCTTCCTAAATGTTTCTTCCCTCCTTCCATCTCCTTCCTGATCACTTCTTTCCTTTATTCCTTCCCTTTTCTTCCTAGGGATGTCATGAAACTCTTCCAAATCTATGAATACATATTTTGAGATGTGAATTACTTTGTACTTAAAATTTGTCACTTTATAAAGCTTCACAATATTTTGTAGTCCTTGTCATTTGCATTTCATAGGCCAACTTTACATCCACTTTGGATCATTTTGAAGTGATCCACGTGACTTTTTTCCATCTTGTATTTTACTTCTTTCTACCACTTATGTCTTTTAAATCCTCCCATAACTTTTTTATCTTGTGAACAACTTGCAAACCACTATATAGACCCTATGAAGTGTTATCTTCAATTCAAAGTGCTATGTCAAGTTACATTTCCTTGATAGCACACGTGTTGATCTTCTCGTGCCATAGAACATAGTGTTTTTTGTGATGATAGTCTTTTCCATTTTCAAAAATTTAGAAATTTGTGCCTATCTATTTTGGGTTGTATCTTAATACAAGCATGTCTCTACTACACTCTTCTATTTATTTGATGGACTTGCAGAGTTTCTCTTCAATTTTTAGCATCTCTTTTAAGTAGTCATGCATTTAGACCTATTCATCCACTTCCTTCAATCTATGAAACACTATCGCCTAATATTACCAAATCAATTAATGCCTCGAACTAATCCTACTTCAATGGAACTTAACAATAGTATTGAAACTTGTTCTTCGAACTTGAGTGGTTGGATAAGTTAATGTTTTCAACCAAAGCTATGTAAGTGGATGGTAGCATAAACACTCACCACCAGAGGGTTCAAAAACCACTCAATTTAGAGTTTAATGCTTGATTCCAGATCCTAATTTTTTAGCAGACAAGGGGAGGATCCATTTATTCTCTCTGACATATCTTGACTTTCTTCTCAAGTCTTCTTCTTGCTTCTTTCTTCTATAAATAATAGGGATTTATCTGTTATCCAAACTCTTACCTATTTTGGGAATTGCTTCCATCTTTGGGATCGTTTTCTTGTGCCTTTTATTCATTTCTCATCCTCTCTATTATCTTAGCATTTATGTTGTCAAATTTAATGCATATATTGATTCTTTTAAAGTATAATACAGATGTGCATGTTTAACCATGTGTCGATTTATTGTGTCTTATATTTTCCCTAATATTCTTATGTTATCTTTCCTACCGGTAAACTATGCTAAATGTGTGTAGAGTATAATTATATTGATTTCATTATATTATGTTATCTTCAAGACTAAGAGTGGAAAAACATATTTTTCTCTCTTGGCATGTCACCTTTCATTGCATGGTGTTCCCCTTCTCCCTTTTCCTCTATGGTGTTAGAATATAAATATCAATGATAGTGTTTGGAGTAGAGATAGATGAGAAGTAGAATCTTTCTAAAGTATTGCCTCATTTCACAATTCCCATGCTTGAAAAGTAATCCCATGTTATGTTGTTAGTGAAAATATTTCACATTGAAATTTTTTAACCTCTAACACAACTCACAAACATCATAGCCCCCCCCCCCCCCCCCCAACCCGCCCCTGCCTCTTCGCCCAAGTGCTACCAATTGGTATAGTTATTGATTTTGGATTGAAGAATAAACATATTGAATTAATATAACTGAAATATTTTGACCTATTACATGCATAAATAATCAACCACCTTTAACACAGTGCTTAGGATTGAGGGGTATCTATCTCACCAAATTCCCTCAATACTTGATCCTAAATTACAATTTTTTAAATTATTTCCATAAATTCATACCCTTAATAAATAGTACATGAATACATTCTACCGTCATTAACAATTGAACCAAACCCACATCACTTAAAGTACAACCCTTTTTAATTCTAACCTTGATTTAAATTCTAATTTTACTAAGCTAATAGGTGTTTCTACTATGAGCACAAACCATCTACCACTATAGCATTTCAATGACTATTGAGAACAAATAATTTATTGTGTAATTATAAAAATTCCCTACATTTAAATTCAATGGTTATAATTTATTGAATCTTAAATCGATGATTGTTGTAGATAACATATATTTTTTGTATTTGGACCTCTCCAATCGAACACATGGGCACTGTGTGGGAAGATATACATGTGTTATTGTTAATAAGCATGTCCATTTAGAATTCCCTTTCTCACACATGTCTTCTCTCAACACTCACCATTTTTTGTACTATATGTTTCACTCGATTCATCTTCCCTTCTACTACTAATGCTTGTACTACAACATAACCAATCAAACCAGTATACTCTACTATGCAAAGTTGTATTTAAATTTAAATAAATTTACCTTTATAATAGATAAGGGACCAACATTATTTCTTTAACACCAAGAACATGGGATCCTTTTATAGATTGTATTTTCCTTACAACTTACATAAAATCTAAGACCATCTCATAAGCATGATATCTATACATCAATATATCAGAAGAATGCACAATCAATTATAGAAATCTTAGGCATAACCCATGAATTTATCTTTTTACCATTTATATCTATCTTCCCCTCCTCACTGATCATTGCTACTTGGCATGGTATCAACGTATTGATAATTCCAGCAACAACATTTATGAATTATGATGTTAAGATAACTTCTTGAGAATTCAATGGTTAGATCAACATGGCATATACATTGTTACTATCGATTCAATCCAAAAAACCAAGAAACTACCTCAAAATAAGAAAAGATAGATGAAATCCATTAATATACATGCATAGCTTATTGTAGCCTCGTGGGTGTCATTGTAACAACCGACAAAGCTTCCTATTATCCTGCAACCTTGATAACCCAAAAATTGTCACCAACCAATTGTTGATTAACATTTAGATCAAAATACATCTACTTTCTTTGATGAAGTTGATGGTTTTGGAAATGCAATCTTCCTCCCACCATTGATATCTCTTAATCAAATGGAATGATCCTATCCCTTATGTAAGTTCGTGTAATTCATGTTAACCCAACAATAAGGATTTCCCATTAGTTGTTATTACATTGCCATTAGTTTTGATGGAAAAGGTAACAACATGTTACGTTTTTACCTAAAAAGGTAACAATGTAATGTGTTAGCTTTTCCTTCAAATTGCAATTATCACTTTGTTAAAAAGAACGTGCATCAAATTTAATAAAAAAAATGTGTAGGCCGATGGTGAGCCATATGGATTGGGATGCAGAGGTTGTGGATTCGAGGATGGGTAAGATGGTCAAATTTTTGCATAGGTTTGCAACGTTGACTACAAATATATGTGTGATGGATATGCATCATATACATGCTCTAATAGCTTAAGATCACATTTTTAAGAGTAAATAACAAAATTAGGGAGATTATATATGGGTTACCTTTATTAAAGAGAATACTTTGAAAAACATTTATTTGAAATTCATATGAGAAAGTTGTATTTTAAGAGTACCTATAAAATAACATCTTATTAGCAAATGAGAAATCTTTTTAGGTGATGTAAGATTATTTATGGAACCAAATGCCCTTGTATTACAAACATTTGTCTTTCTGATATTTAATCATATTGCTCAAAATGTTGATAGGACTCGGCGATTTTGATAAATGTATTACTTACCTGAGGTGCATTTTGATTTTTGAATGGGTGGTCAACATGAATAAAAAGGTTTATCCTAAGGAGATGATAGAGAAGAGTATATGTGACTTTAGATGGAAGAAAAACATGGAGAGGGCGCTATTATTAGCCCTACAATACACTTACCCAAGAGTTGTTTCTCAACCCTTTATTTCACAACCATTGGTCATCCTTGAGGCCATTGTTTAACCATTCCCAAATGTCATATTGGCATTGCACAACTACTTCCAATAATCACATGAATTTATGAAGTTATTTATTTGGACCCAAGGACAACCATATAGAATTTGTGAAGTATGTTTTTGAAGTGAAACAATTTTGTTTGGATTTGTTCTTTATGTAGGTGAAGATAAGGAAGAAGGAAATGTACTAAATATGAGATGAAGCAATAATGAAGGGAAGTTTCAATTCTAGAATGAAAGAAAGTTATGAATGAGGCTCCAAAAGGTCTTGGATTGAATTTCAAAGGGAATGTTGAGTTCATATTTGTTAAGAAACTCATATAAAGAGGTGTTTCCTTGTTCGACATTCTGATACCTATTATACGTAAGAACAATTTGTTTTGTAAAAGGCAAATAATTTTGGGTGATGCAAGGTTTCCTATGAATCTGAATGCTCCTACATCACAAATTGGCATCTTTTGCTATGATATCATATTGCTTGAAATATTGATAGGGCACAATGTTTTCAACACCTAGACTACTTATCTGGAGCACGTTCTAATTTTAGATTGGGTGGTGGACAAGACTTAAAAAAGGCAGTGTAAAGAGAGAAAATAAAAAAGGATACATGACCTTGGGTGTAAGAAGAGTTTGGAGAGGGTGGTGTTTTTAGTTCTACAATGCACTTACCAAAGAGTTGTTTCTCGACTTTCTATCTCGTAGGCACTGGTCATTCTTGATGCCATCAACCAACCATTTCATGGATTTCATATGGCGTTATACAACATGGAGATGGGCCTCAAAATCTCATGCAACAATAGAGGTGAATTTAGATTGCTTATATCTCTTGTGATAGACAATGAACCCCTTTCCTCTAATACTATTAATATAGTTTGTTAATTAATTCCAACAATCACATGAATTTATTTATATTTATATATTTATTGAACCACACACTCCTCAAATGACCCCCTTCACATTCAACTATGTTATTCCCAAGAAATTCATATTGAAGTTCACACACACATCTTAATGGATGCAAGAGTGCATTACAACAAGTTTTAATGTTGACTAATAGATACAAGTTGTCACCTGAATATTGAGGATATGCACATCGCAAGATTGGTTTAGAAGCAATCAACAATTTCTGCAAACTTGTTTTCATGCTTGTCATCTAAATGATAGTTACAAAATCTCTCATCTGCTTTACACATATTGCTTCTCAACTCTTCCAAGTCATAATGTATAGGAATTGAGATTCAAATGTTGATTCTAGATCATATATTTTTATTTTAGATCATTATATATTGCTCACACTACAATACACACATTTTTACATTCAACAACGATAACCTATTCATGATAAAATACCAAAACCTTGTGTATTTTTCTTTTTACTTTGAAAATATTCATTACAAACTATTCATGTATTTTACATATTTATTATATACTTAAGTAAAAATAAATGTGTTATTTATATTGCATTTAAATGTAACCCAAATTATTTACATTGAAGAAAGAAGAAAATGGCCCAAATACAAACACCATGAAAAATAGACACCTAATCATTCATTTATTTTCAAAAAGAAACTACACAAGAAATGAGATATAACACACACTCGGAACAGTAGAATTTATTCTCAACTAAAATGTAGAAACACTCCAAAAGCTATAAATAAAACTCCCTAATACCATTACTATATCTCAAACTGGATCAGTCATGAGGTTCAAGGGCAGGGCCTATAGCAGTAACATTTTCGGCTTGCCACGTGGAAATCGCAACTTCCTGTTGGGAAATTCTCAGTTCGACAGATATTTTTGCAGTTGGTGTCGCTGACACAATATCCCTTATACTTATGGCTTTGGGTCTTACACATTCGCCCATCTGCTGCTTGCAATTCTGCAACCACAATATATAAGCCTATGATAGTGTAAAAAATGTTGCTCAATTATCCACCAAGATATAAATTTTAAGAAATACTGACGAAATTACGATTCTATTCATAATGAATTTGACAGAATAACTATCCCTAGATATTTAACAGAAAAATCTAGAGATTCTGTGCACCCAACTCAACAAATTTCAGATTCAATTTAAAAAAAACCTACTCACTCACCAGAGCTAATAAAAAACAGCAAAAGAAGAAACACAAAGCTCAGATTTCTCCAACTCCCTGCCATTCTGATCTCTCTGACACACCACCACCACCAATTCTTATGCAGAGAAGAGAGCGCTGTGCCACATTTATATACAAATACCATGGCTGGAGGATTCAACTTTTTAGGGGTTTAATTGATTAACAAAGTTAGATATTTTTATTTGCTTTCGACGTGGAATGGCGGTTAAAAAAATCTACTCTCTCACTTTAAAAAGTAAAGGTTTTCATAGAAATGGACGCTTCAGTGTAGTGGATTTCAGGCAGCTGGTACCGACATTTTGTTTCCTTTCTGAGTTTTCTGGTGGGCTCCTCCTACCGAGCACAAAGTATATGCCAACAAAAGGTGTCCGGATTGAGCAAACGTTTCATTTATCTCAATAGTTGTGCCGACACTGAGGCGACGATTCCCATGCCTTATTTAGCATGCAGCAGATAACAAGAGTATCTTGGCAGGTGTGAGTTTGAAATACTGCAGTGAAGGGGCATCCATCTTATAATGACTAGTGTATCCATATATTATGATACATTAAGCATATCAGTATTCCAATTAAAAAACAAGCACTTCATTTAAAAGGGGGTGGAATGTTATGCCGATAAATAAATAGGTGAATAGGTATGTCTCATTTGATTAGTAAGATACATAAGGTTTACAAAGTCGTTAAAGTAAATTTAAGATCCATTGAAGATGTATACTTAACTTGGATAGCAAGGCAACAAGCATACTTATCTCACAACCAAACGACACGTCATCCATAATTTTTCAACGATTCCCATGCCTTATTTAGCATGCAGCAGATGACAAGAGTATCTTGGCAGGTGTGAGTTTGAAATACTGTAGTGAAGGTGCATCCATCTTATAATGACAAGTGTATCTCATATATTATGATACACTAAACATATCAGTATTCCAATTAAAAAACTAGCACTTCATTTAAAAGGAGGTGGAATGTTATGCCGATAGTTAAATAGGAGGGTTTGTAAAATTGTGGAAGCAATTTTAAGATGCGTGAATAGGTATGTCTGACCTGGGTAGTAAGATACATAAGGTTTCCAAAGTCGTTAAAGTAAATTCAAGATCCATTGAAGATGTATACTTAACTTGGATAGCAAGGCAACAAGCATACTTGTCCTCACAACCAAATGATACATCATCATAAGTTTCTCAACTCTAAATGACAATGAAATCCGAATGCCTAGAAACAAAGACGAAGAATAGGGGTTATTGTAATTTCTTACATGTAGATAACTCAATCATACAAGGGATGAAAAGGGACATCTATTTATGTAATAATTACGGGCAATGACGTTTACACATGTGAATTGTGTGGTTCCCAATACTAAATGTGATGTTTGCATGCCCTTTCCCGATGTATGTTTTTCCATTTCAAGATGTATGGAAGTGGTATATCTGACCTGGGGAGTAAGGCACGTAAGGTTTGTAAAGGTAAGATGGAATGCCTCATTTCACATTCCCATCTGCTTGAAAAGTAATCCATGTATATGTTTTAGTGAAAATATTTCACAGTGAAATTTTTTTTAACCTCGAACCAACGCCAAACATCATATCCCCCCCCCCCCCCCCCCAACCCTCCCCGGCCTCTTCTCCCAACTTGGACCAATTTGTAGAGTTTAGTTGACTTTTGGATTAAGAAAAACATATGGAATTAATATAACTGAAATCTTTTGAACCTATACATGCATAAATATCAACCACCTTTAACACAGTGGCTTAGGATTGAGGGGTATCTATCTCCTAAATTCCCGGCAATACGTGATCCTAAATTCAATTTTTTATAATGATTTCCATAAATTCATAACTCCGGAATAAATATACATGATACATTCTATCTAGTCTACCGCATTACAATTGAACCGACCCACATCATTAAGTACACCCTTTTTATTCAAACCTTTGATTAAATTCTAAGTTTTACTAAAGCTAATAGTGTTCCTACTATGATCACAAACCCTACCACTATAGCCTGTCATGAACTATTGAGAACAAAATAATTTATTGTATTATAAAATATTCCCTACATTTTAATTCAATGGTTATATTATTTAATCGTAAATCGATGATTGTTTGTCGATAACTATATTTTTTGTATTTGGACCTCTCCAATCGAACAACTGGGCCCACGTGTTGAGATATACCTTGTTTTGTTAATAAGCATGTCCATGTTAGAATTCCTTTCCTCACCATTCTTCGCTTCAACACTCTACCATTTTTGTACTATATGTTTCCCTGCTCATCTTCCATTCTACTATCGAATGGCTTGTACTACAACATAACCATCAACCGTATACTCGACTATGCAAATTGTATTTAAATATTAAATAATTTACTTTAGAGAGATAGGGGACCAACATATTCTTTAACACCAGAACATGGCTCCCTTTTTATAGATGTATTTTCCTACACTTCCATAAAATCTAAGACCATCTCATAGCAATATATCTATACATCAAATATCAGAAATAATGCAATAATCAATTATAAATCTAGGCATTACCCCCATGAATTTTTATCTTTTTACCATTTATAATCTATCTTCCCCCTCCTCACTGACATTGCTACTTGGCATGGTATCAGCCGTACCTGATAATTCGGCAGCAACAACAATTTATGAATTATGATGTGTAACTAAGACTTCTTTTGAGATTCATGTTAGATCACTTGCCATACTCATTTACTATCATTCATCCAAAAAACCAAGAAACTACCTGGTCAAATAAGAAAAGATCGATGAAATTCCACTTAATTACATGCTAGCTTTATTGTAGCCAGCAGCCTCGTGGTGTATTCATTGTACACAACCCGACAACGCTTCCTGATTTATCCTGGCAACCTTGATAACTCCCAAAATTGTCACCACCAAGTGTTTGATTAACCTTTAGATCAAAATACATCCCTACTTTCTTTGGATAAAGGTGGATGGTTTTTGGAAAATCGCAATCTGCCTCCCCCATTGATATCGTTATCAAATGAATGTAGCCCTATCCCTTTATGTAGTTCGTGTAATTCATGTAACCCAAAATTAAGGATTTCCCATTAGTTTGTTATTCTTACATTGCGCCATTATTTTGATGAAAAGTAACACTTTACGTTTTTGACCTAAAAAGGTACAATGTAATGTGTTAGCTTTGTTCCCCTTCAATGGGGCAATTTATCACTTTGTTTACAAAGAACGTGCCATCAAATTTATAAAAAACTGTGATAGCCGTGGTGGCCATATGGCTTGGGATGGCGAGTTGTGGATTCGAGGATGGGTAAGATGGTCGAAATTTTTTGCTAGGTTTGCAACGTTGACTACCAAATATATGTTTGATGGATATTCATCATATACATTCTGCTAAATAGCGTAAGATCACATTTTTTAAGAGTAAATACAAAATTAGGAATTTATATGGGTTCCTACCTTTATTAAAGCTACTACTTTGAAAAACATTTATGTGAAATTCATATGAGAAAGTTGTATTTTAAGAGTACCTATAAATAACATTTATTACAATAGAATCTTTTTGAGTTGATGTTAATTTTTAGAACCAAATGCCCTTGTATTAACAACATTTCTTTCTATATTTAATCATATTGCTCAAAATGTTGATAGGACTCGGCGATTTTGATACGGTATTACTTACCGGAGGTGCATTTTTGATTTTTAATGGGTGGTCAACATGAATAAAAAGGTTTATCCTATAGGAATGATAGAGACGAGTAGATGTGACGTTAGATGGAAGAAAAACATGGAGAGGCCTATTATAGCCCTACAATACACTTACCCAAGAGTTTTTTTCTCAACCTTTATTTCACAACCATTGGCATCTTGAGGGCAGTGTTTAAAACCATTCCCAAATGTCATATTTGGCATTGCACAACTACTTCCCATAATCACATGAATTTATGAAGTTATTTATTCTTTGGACCCAGGACAACATATAGAATTTGTGAAGTAGTTTTGAAGTGAAAATTTTGTTTGGATTAGTTCTTTAATGTAGTGAGATAATGAAGAAGAAATGTATAAATATGAGAATGAAGCAATAATGAAGGAAGTTTCAATCTGAATGAAATAACTTATGAATGAGGCTCCAAAGGTCTTGGATTGAATTTCAAGGGAATGGTTGGTTCATCTTTTTGTAAAACTCATATAAAAAGGTGTTTCCTTGTTCGAGCCATTCTGATACCTATTATACGTAAGAAAATTGTTTTGTAAAAGGCAATAAATTTTGGGTGATGCAAGGTTTCCTAGGCCTGAATGCTCCTACATCACAAATCTGGCATCTGTTGCTAGATACTCAATATTGCTTGAAATATTGTAGGCACAAGGTTTTTCACCCCTAGACTACTTATCTGGATCGTGAAGTCACGTTCTAATTTTATGATGGGTGGTTTACAGACGTAAAAAAGGCAGTGTAAAGAGAGAAACTAAAAAAGGATGTACAGTGAACCTTGGTGGTCAGAAGAGTTTGGAGAGGGGTTTTTTTAGTTCTACAAAGGCCCAAACTGACCAAAGAGTGTTTCTCGACTTCTATCTCGTAGGCACTGGTCATTCTTGATGCCATCAACCAACCATTTCATGGATTCATATGGCGTTATATACAACATGGAGTGGGCCTCAAATCTCATGCAAACAATAGAGGTGAATTTAGATTGCTTATATCTCTTGTGATAGACAATGAACCCCTTTCCTCTAATACTATTAATATAGTTTGTTAATTAATTCCAACAATCACATGAATTTATTTATATTTTATATATTTATTGAAACCACACACTCCTCAAATGACCCCCCTTCACATTCAAACTATGTTATTCCCAAGAAATTCATATGAAGTTCACACACCACATCTTAATGGATGCAAGAGTGCATTACAACAAGTTTTAATGTTGACTAATAGATACAAGTTGTCACCCTGAATATTGAGGATATGCACATCGCAAGATGGTTTAGAAGCAATCAACAATTTCTGCAAACTTGTTTTCATGCTTGTCATCTAAATGATAGTTACAAAATCTCTCATCTTGCTTTACACATATTGCTTCTCAACTCTTCCAAGTCATAATGTATAGGAATTGAGATTCAAATGTTGATCTAGATCATATATTTTTTATTTTAGATCATATATATTGCTCACACTACAATACACACATTTTTACATTCAACAACGATAACCTATTCATGATAAAATACCAAAACCTGTGTATTTTTCTTTTACTTGAAATATTCATTACAACTATTCATGTATTTTACATATTTCTATATACTTAAGTAAAATAAATGTGTATTTATATTGCATTTAAATGTAACCCCAATTATTTACATTAAAGAAAGAAGAAAAGGGCCCAATACACACCATAAAAATATACACCTACTCATTCATATATTTTCAAAAAGAAACTACACAAGAACTGAGTATAACACACACCGGAACATAGAATGTATCTCAACTAAATGTAAAACAATCCAAAATCTATAAATAAAATCCCTAATACCATTACTATATCTCAAACCTGGATCATTCGCTGAGGTTTCAAGGGGCATGGCCTATAGGCAGTAACATTCGGCTTGACACTGGAATCGCACTTCCGTGTGAAATTCGCATTCGACAGGATATTTTTGGCAGTTGGTGTCGCTGACACAATATCCCTTATACTTATGGCTTTGGTTCTTTACAACATTTTCGCCCATCTGCTGCTTGTCAATTGCAACCACAAATATATAAGCCGATGATCGTGTCAAATGTTGCTCAATTATCCACCAAGATATAAATTTTCAGAAATACTGACGAAATTACGATTCTATTCATAATGAATTGACAGAATAACTATCCCTAGATATTTAACAGAAAAATCTAGAGCTTCTGTGCACCCAACTCAACAAATTTCAGATTCAATTAAAAAAACCTACTCCACTCACCAGAGCTAATAAAAACAGCAAAAGGAAGAACCACAAAGCTCAGATTTCTCCAACTCCCTGCCATTCTGATCTCTCGACACACCACCACCCACAATTCTTATGCAGAGAAGAGACGCTGTGCACATTTATATACAAAATACCATGGCTGGAGGATTCAACTTTTTAGGGTTGTAATTATTCACAAGTTAGATATTTTTATTTGCCTTTTCGACGTTGACATGGCGGTTAAAAAAATTCCTACTCTCTCTTTAAAAGTAAAGTTTTCATAGAAATGACGCTTCAGTGTAGTGGATTCAGGCAGCTGGTACCGACATGTTGGTTCCCTTTCTTCTGATTTTTCGGGTGGGCCCTCCTACCAGCACAAAGTATATCCACAAAAGGTGTCCGATATGAGCAAACGTTTCATTTATCTTCAATAGTTGTGCCGACACATGAGTCGAAGCGATTCCCTGCCTTTTTAGCTGCAGCAGATCACAAGGAGTATCTTGCACGTGTGTAGTTGATACTGTGGGTCAGTGAGGCGATCCACTATAATGACTTAGTGTATCATAATTATATACTTAAGCATATCATATCCAATTAAAAAAAGCACTTCATTAAAAGGGGGTGGAATGTCTGGCCGATAAATAAATAGGTGAATAGTATGTCTCATTTTGATAGTAAGATACATAAGTACAAAGTCGTTAAAGTAAATTATCAAGCCATTGAAGATGTATACTTAACTGGAATGCCAGGCAACACTGCATACTGAATCACACACCAAACGACACGCCTCCTAATTTTTCACGATTCCCATTTCCTTATTTACATGCAGCTGACAAGATGTATTAGCATGTGATTTGAAATACTGTAGGATGTGTCATCATCTTATAATGACAATGTTCTCATATATTATGATACCTAAACATATCAGTATTCCAAGTAAAAAACTAGCACTTCATTAAATGAGTGAATGTATGCCATAGTTAAATAAGGTTTGTAAAATTTGTGGAAGCAATTTAAGATATGCGTGAATAGGTCTGTCTGACCTGGGTAGTAAGATACATAAGGGTTTCCAAGTCGTTAAAGTAAATTCAAGATCCATTGAAGACGTAAGCCTACTTGGATAGCAGGCAACAAGGCATCCTTGTCTCACACCATGATACATCATCCATACTTCTCAACTCTAAATGACAGAAATCCAATGCCTAGAAACAAAGACGAAGTAATAGGGGTTATTGTAATTTTCTTACTTTAGATACTCATGCATCAGGGATGAAAAGGACGCTATTTTACATAAATGTAATAATTACGGGCAATGACGTGTACACAACACATGTGAAATTGTGTGGTTCCAATACCTAAAAATGTGTATTTGGCATGCCCTTTCCCGAGTTGTGTTTCCATTTCAAGATGGTATGGCGTGGGAATAATCTACCGGTGATAAGGCACGTAGGTGTGGAAAGAGTCGTCAAAGTATCTCAACCCATCAGTGCGCTTAAGAGGCCTATTCGACGAATAACCAGCAAACACGAAGACGGGATCAGCCCACAATCAAACAACCATTATATTAGGGGAATGGCACATCTGGTGCAACTTGGTCCTTGTTGGCATAAGGATTGTAATATATTATCGCGGACCACACCAAGCGACAAAGTGATTGTTTTTTTACTAAATGCAACTTTTTAGAGTTGTAGAAGCAACTGCAAGATGCATTGTGCCCACATCACCAAACATGTTTGTCGGCATCAGTGTCAGTGGTATCAACAACGTCACTCTAGCTTAAAATAAAAGAGCAGGCAGAGTATCTTCTTATCTCACATGTGTACGCCAAGTATGTATTTGCAAGAAACATGAAACAACAATATATTTATTAACATCATTATAAATATATCTATTTAAATATAACTATTTTAAAATTACTATATTCATATTTAACATTGTCAAATATTATTTTGTTATGTTGTAAAATTATTTACTATGTTTTTTATAAAAAAATCAATAAACCATGCTGAAATATAAATTGATGAAATTAGTATACCTAAAAGCTAAAAATACACTTTGAGCATGACTTTGTCCACATATAGGGCGAGTATGGAATTTGGTTATCAGGGCCTTTTGATGGGTCTGGATGGATTCACTTGATGGAATGATGTCATCAAACCACCACCAACCTTCCTTCGCATAGTGGGAAGGCAAGCTTTACATATTTAGCAACATGCACATGAACCTCTTATCCTGAGCTCTCAGAATCCACAAGAGCTCAACACACCTGTCTTTCATCGTGGCTTTTGCACCATGCGCCTATTGGAGGATTCCCATTAAAGTTCACGAAGCATAACCGAGTTCGGGAGCTCAGCTTCGAGGCTCAACTTGCATTGTTTTAGAATTGGGGACCAGCTTCTAAGAGTTCTTTGTTGGCCATTTTGGTTCCAAGTAGGCCTTGTGACAAGATCAAGGAATTTCTCTTGGAAATTCCAACCTTACGACCTAACCTGAGATCCTCCAAGATTCTTTCCAATCATTAATCCATAGGGTGTTTGTTTGCTCACCTTCCCCTCCATCTCATAAGCAACTCTTTTAAAAGTTTCTTCCGTGGTGGCCTTGTGTGCGGAGCTGAAACTTGCAACCAGTCCCAGATCCAGTTGAGGCCAGGTCGTTGAGGGGGGGGGGGGTAACGTGGGGGTGGGACTTTCTCTATTGTGTGACCTTGCGCGCTTGAGACATGCCCTGGAGAAGCTAGTTCCATCTACCACTTTCTAATAGTTATAATCTACTCCTATGAAAATCAATCCTAAACAAAACAACAAAACGACCAATTTAGTAATGATATGAAAAATGGAAAACTAATCTAAGAAGGTGATAGTACCAGAAAGAGGGGGATGAACAAGTTAGATAATGAAAATGAATGAGCATGTGGCACAAGAGGATAATAAACTGTATCATAGTCCAGAATGCATCCACACTCGTTTCATGGGCACAATCAAGAAATTAACCTGCAAGGATGTTGGAGCATGACAAACCTCCCATGGCAAAGTAGAGGCAAGGAGAGGCAATAAAAAATGAGCCAGACAAGGGCGAGAATAGCACAAATGAGCTGCTATTATTTCCATAAATGCATAGTCGATTACAATGGCGTATGTAGCTATATCCACAGTAAAGACCAAATCTGAATGCCGTACCTTAAAATGCAAAGAACGCAAGAGTCCCCTAGAACTAAAGGATCAACAACCACCTCAATGAGTCATAGCTCAAGATATTTTAAGAAGGAGAGAAAAGCAGAGAAAGAATAGGTAAACTCAAAATTTGATATCAACTCCCACAACAGCAAGTCATTGAATTCTTGAAAAGCCACGTACATAGTTGTCAGATGTGTTTCCCCGTGTCGTTTATCATCTTGGCAGAGCATGGAGGATATATATGAATAAATCTGGTGGTGATCGATTGATTTTCCCATTATTATGACTGAAAATGGGCATTCCCTGCTTCTTTCTTTCTCTTTCTTATTCGGAAGAGGGAGGGAGAAAAAAAAAGAAAAAAAAAAAGAGAAAAGAGAAAGGGGGGAAGGAAAAGAAAAGAGAAGAGGGGGAGAAAAAAAAGAGAAAGAAAAAGAGAAAAAAGCTCCTCTACTCCCTTTTGGACCTTTTTATTATATTTATTTTCTTTTTTATTGTTATCTCTTTGATTGTTTTACAACCATTGTGGCCCTCCCTTGCTATAAATTGTAATTAGCCTAAGTGAAGTTGTCTAGGTTATATTCACTTGCGGGTTAATCATCTGAATCCGCACCTCTTGGCTTACAATTTATAATAGCTAACGCTGTTGTAGCTAGACCCTGTTGAATTATCTCTCAGCTCTCTTCTCTATTGGACTTACCGTTTGAATAATCTGCTGTGGGGCTTCTAATTAGTTTTTCTTCTTCCAACCACAGACATGGCGGGATCATTTGGGATGAACCATTAATCTTACTGAACACTCTGTAGGGATATTTCGCGCCTCTTAGTTTTACCTTTTTCCTGGTATAACCTAAAGTGTGAGTCTCTATGGAGAGATTAGGAGTCTTTTTAGTCTGGGTAACTCTCCAAGCATATACTCTACTTTGTTTCAGCACATCATGAAGGTATGTGCTTTAGGGCCTACCTGTGTAGGGTCTACCGAAGACTGCCTGTTCTATCTACGGGCTGCGTACGAACGATCTAAGTTGTTTATTTTCTTCCACCCTACCAAATCCCTCCAAAATTGATTTTGAATGGTCCAATAACTATTCCACATCAGTAGCTTTCCAACAAGACCAACTGCGCATTAATTTGAGATTTGTGGTAAAATTTATGACGTTTTGAAGTCTACAATGCAATTTGGACACTCAATGACATGTAGTGCACATTTATTAGATGATGAATTCGACCAACTATTCATTCATTTTATCATTTCTACCACGTGTCACATAATGGTTTTTCACAAGGATTTGGCACCATGTTGGCGCACTTTGATGGGTTGTGTGTAGCACACTCAAGTCTGGCAGGTTGTCACATGGCACAGTGACCGGCGCAGAAGAAAGTGAAAGGGTACAGGTGAGAGCAAGAGGCGTAGAAGGAGGAAAGAAAAATATATTTGCGTGAAGGTGATGCATGTGGAAAAAAAGGGTGCATACCTATAGGAGACAAGTATGCATGTTGGGGCGCGGAGGAAAAGCGTAAGGGACTTAGCCAATTTGGAAGGCAAGTCATAAAATTCTCTCAAAGGTTACACGAAGTGTTGGAAGGAGAGCGAGCACAACAGAGGTGGGTGCAAGGGGGAGTGAAGAAGATAGAATAATGGAGAGGGAAAATGGAAGGGTGAGGAAGAATGCGCAAGAGCATGCAAGGGCGCGTGAGGAACAAGAACTAAGGGAATTGTGACAAGGAGACAACTAGAGTGCATTTAACCTGCAATATTGAACGTCAAAGTTAGAATGAGGATATAAGTTTTCAAAATAACTATGGTAGTTATTTTGGAGAACATTTTGTTGACTGTAGGGACCATCATCCTACTAGATGAAGGAGATCATTAGCCTCTGGAGCATCCATTGGGCATGGAGTCTACATGAAAACATAAAATTCTGATCTGTAACTTGAAGAATTGCCCCTGAAATCACTTGACACACTACATGAACTTTTTATAATTGTTGAGAATTGTTAGAACATCTCAATCTAGACTGGCATCCTAAAATCAACAAAGAGCATGTGCAAGAAGCGCGTGAGAGAAAATAACTATGTACAAAAAAACAATCTGACGGAGCGAACTTGTGAGGAATGAAACTACTCTATATATACAATATGCGAGACCTAATGGAAGTGCTTAAGAAAATCTTGTTACTTGGGGATTGTTAGTGGCAACCTCCATCAAGGTAGATACTCAAAAGAGTTAGCCTCTTATGGCAAGACTTGATAGGTATGGCCTCTAAAGTGGCTCAAACTTAATGCCCCTAGTTTGGCTCTGCACCATCCCTTTTAAGACTAATCAATTAACTCTGAAAGCTTGAAGCCTAGCCCTTCTGTCAACCATTTGTTCATTACTTGATGATGATGTTCCAGCTTGTGTCAGTTTCTTAATTCTCAGTTCAGCAGCTCCTTTTTTTTTTTTTTTTTCCCCCCAATTTTTTGTTCCTATTTCGCTCTAATATCGGCGGCCTTCAACTCCATCTATTGGGCAAGCTCTAATGAAGGCAATTCCAGAGATAAAGGAATTCCTAGTTCTTTTCCCATAACAATCTTGTAGGGTGAAGTGCCTATTTCCTTTTTCAATATGATTTTTTTCTGCCTAGAGTGTGCGTGAAACCTTTGGGTGCCACTACCTTGGGTTGATATTCATTATCCGCTTCATGATTTTGATTAGGTTCTTGTTAGTAGACTATGTCAAGCCATTACCTTGAGGGTAATAGTTGGAAGAAATTTTCAGATAAATGCCAAGACTAAGAGCCCAATCAAAAATAATTGTAGCAAGGAAGGCTTTTGCATTATCTAAAATAATGGTTCGAGGAATGCCAAACCTTGTTACAAGATCCTTGAGAAATTCGAGGATGATATACCTTTGTTGATTCCTTGAGCATGACAGCTTCTGTCCATCTGGTGAAGTAGTCCGTTGTTGTCAACACCCACTTGTGGTCAGCACTTGAGGAAGGATTGATCATGCCTATGAAGTCGAGACCCCATTGCGCAAAAGGTTGGTCTGCTTAGATTGGTTAGAGGGGAAGTGCTGGTCCATTTTTTCTTTCCTACAAAAAAAATGCATTCTTTGCCTTTCATGACCCACTAGCACGCGTCCGCAAATAGGTTATCCCAAAGTACCTACCTTGATGATCTTCATTGTTGTTTCTTTGGCAGAGAATTTTTCACCAAAGAATCCATCATGAAATTTTTTTAACACTTTGTCAACTTGCGCATCATCAATACATCTCAATAGCATATGGGATAGACTGCAGCCTCAAATAGTGCATCAAACTTTCTTTTGAAGATAACATTATCAATCAACACATATGGGATAGACTGCAACCTCAGATGTCACCTCTTTGCTTTGTTCATACCTGGAGGGTATGCACCATATGAGAGGAATGTTACCATCTCTTCCATCCATCTGTTCACGTTAGGATCACCATTCTGCTTAATTTCTACACACAAAGGCTCTTCCTCAAGAAACAATGAAGTTCTCTTGATCATTTTGGTCACATCTTCCTTCTACAGCTACTTTTAAAGCATACGTTCCTCAAACCACTTTGTGGCTTTGACAGTCACTCAAACTCCTAATTTTGGTCACTCACCTTGCTCTTTCTTTGTTGATTTTAATGCTCCATCCCATGATGAAGTCTCTCACACCAGAGTGGGAACTAGCCCCTTACAGGAATTTTTGGAGAGCATACTCTTAACTTCTTGAGCGCAAACCCATGATGGCATAGACCTATTTTTCCGTTTAAGTATTCCACCTCAAATCCTACATTTCTGATTGAATAAATACACTATCTTATCCAGTCCTTGTTCATTTTCTGTGTCAGGACAAAAGCAACCCACTTGCATCGTCTCCATATCATAATGATGAAATCCTTAGAGATCCAGATTGGATGAGTGTTGGCGCGCAAGCGATCTCCTTGGCTTTTTTTATTGAAGATTTATTTTCCTTCTATTTTCTCCACTTGAGGTTGTATGTATCTTTTTTGAGCATGATGTTATGGTCCTTACTTACCACCAGGCCTACAAAGTTAAGAATAAATATCCGAACAAAGTTGATTTTTGTTCCGGACTGACTGCCTCAATCCTTCGTAGTTTGCCGGCAAGGAGAGAAGATGACGAAAACGTGTTTTCAGATCAATAGCGATACCATCCGTTAAGACCACATTTCCCAAAGCTGCCTGCACTATAGAAAATTACGCTTCTCGGGGTTGAGAGATACCCAATTCCTCTACAACTCTAAAATAATTTCTCTAATGTGCCTGTGATCATCGCCTACTTTGAGAATATTAGTTATGTCCTCCAATACTAGATGAACCTTATTTATAATCCTTTTAAGGCAATTTCCATTCCCTAAAATTTTTGGTGCACCTACATTTGACACCCAAAACAACCTCTTTTGATATGTGTGTTAGCCCATTTGGTTATAAATGTGGTTTTGAATTAATCCTCTTCTTAAACAAGGGTCTGCTGGAAGCCGGGATACCATCCAACAATGGGAATTTTGGCACGCCACCCATTCTGTAAATTTTCTTTGTTTGACGGAAAGGATAATGATTCTTCAAGGATGCCTTATTCAAAATCCGGAATTGCCAGAGTTTGATTTCACCATTTTCTTGTGCACTAGAAAAAGGGTTGGCAACACCAAGTAGAGTACTTGTTTGAAAATATTATCTTCGCGTAATGAGTTTGGAACTCCTTCCTCATGGGGGCTCCATCCTTACCATTAATGGTTCCTTTGCTTTGTCTATGAGATTGATACTAGGATCAGGTCAATGGGGTGTTGAGGAGCACTTGGATCAATTTCGTTGAATGCTTGATTCAAAAAAACCACTCAATTTAGAGTTTTTAATGCTTGATTCAAGATCTAAATTTTACATACAAGGGAGATCCATTTATTTCTCTCTGACATATCTTGAATTTCTTCTATCTTCTTCTTCTTTTCTTTTTCTTGTTCTTCTATAAATAATAGGGATTATCTATTATCCGAACTCTTACCCTGTTTTTGGGAATTGGCTTCCATCTTTGGATCGTTCTCTTGTGCTTTTATTCATTTCTCATCCTCTCTATTATCTATCATCATGTTTCAAATATGGCATATATTGATTCTTTAAAGTATAAGTGACAGATGTGCATGTTTAATCCTGTGTCGTTTATTGTGTCGTATATTTCCTAATATTTTCTTAGTATTCTTTCTCTACAGGTAAACTAATGCAAATGTGTTAGACTATAATTATAATGGTTTCATTCTATTCTGTTATCTTCAAGAACTGAGAGTGGAAAAAACCTATTTTTCTCTCTTGGCATTCCCTTTCATTGCATGGTGTTCCCCTTCTCTCCCGTTTCCCTATGGGTGTTAGATCTAAATTCAAGGACGTGTTTGGAGAGGAGATAGATGAAAGTGGATCTTTCGAAAGTTTGCCTCATTTTCGCAATTCCCTGCTTGAAAAGTAATCCACCTGTTTGTTGTTAGTGAAATATTTCACATTGATTTTTTTTTAACTCTAACACACTCACAAACATCATAGCCTCCATAACCCTCCCCCCCCCCCAACACCCCCGCCCTCGCCCCTTCCCCCAAGTGCTATTGTAGTATACCAGTGGTATAGTTTTGATTTTGGGTTGAAGTAAACATATTGAATTAATATAACTGAAATATTTTGACGTATTACATTCATGAATATCAACCACCTTTAAAAACACGAGTTCTTAGATAGGATTGATGGTATTATCTCATCTCACCAATTCCCCTCAAAACTTATCCTAATTACATTTTTTTAAATATTTTCCATAAATTCATAACCCTTCATAACTATCCAATAATACATGCTACCATCATTACACTTGAACCCACACCCACTCTCTTAAAGTAAGCAACCCTTTTTTAATTCTAACCTTTTTAAATGCTAATTTACTAAGCTAATAGGTGTTTTCTACTATGTTCACAAACCACTACCACATCCATTTAATTGACTATTGATAAAACATAATTTATTGTGTAATTATAAAATTCCCTACATTAAATTCAAACTCTTTTAAATTTGTGTTAATCTTAAATCCATGTTGTTGTAGATCATACATATTTTTTGTATTTGGACCTCTCCAGCGAACACATGGGCACTATGTGGGAGATATACATGTTTTCTTGTTAATAAGCATGTCCATTTAGAATTTCCTTTCTCCCCTGTCTTCTCTCAACCTCACCATTGTTTGTAAAACTATAATATGTTGTCACTCTACAAAACATAACCATCCAAAACCCATATACGCTACATCAAAGTTTGTATTTAATTTAAATAAATTTACCGTATAATAGTGATAAGGACCAACATTATGTCTTTACCACAAGAACATGGGATCCTCTTATAGATGTATTTTCCTTACAAGCTTACATTGATCAAGATAAGACCATCTCATAACCTGAATCTATACATCAATATATCCAAAAGCACATCATTATAGAGAAATCTTAGCATAACCCCATGAAGTTATTCTTTTTTTTACCATTTATCTTATCTTCCCCCTTTTACCATTTATATCTATCTTCCCCTCCTCACTGATCATTGCTACTTGGCATGGTATCAACGTATTGATAATTCCAGCAACAACATTTATGAATTATGATGTTAAGATAACTTCTTGAGAATTCAATGGTTAGATCAACATGGCATATACATTGTTACTATCGATTCAATCCAAAAAACCAAGAAACTACCTCAAAATAAGAAAAGATAGATGAAATCCATTAATATACATGCATAGCTTATTGTAGCCTCGTGGGTGTCATTGTAACAACCGACAAAGCTTCCTATTATCCTGCAACCTTGATAACCCAAAAATTGTCACCAACCAATTGTTGATTAACATTTAGATCAAAATACATCTACTTTCTTTGATGAAGTTGATGGTTTTGGAAATGCAATCTTCCTCCCACCATTGATATCTCTTAATCAAATGGAATGATCCTATCCCTTATGTAAGTTCGTGTAATTCATGTTAACCCAACAATAAGGATTTCCCATTAGTTGTTATTACATTGCCATTAGTTTTGATGGAAAAGGTAACAACATGTTACGTTTTTACCTAAAAAGGTAACAATGTAATGTGTTAGCTTTTCCTTCAAATTGCAATTATCACTTTGTTAAAAAGAACGTGCATCAAATTTAATAAAAAAAATGTGTAGGCCGATGGTGAGCCATATGGATTGGGATGCAGAGGTTGTGGATTCGAGGATGGGTAAGATGGTCAAATTTTTGCATAGGTTTGCAACGTTGACTACAAATATATGTGTGATGGATATGCATCATATACATGCTCTAATAGCTTAAGATCACATTTTTAAGAGTAAATAACAAAATTAGGGAGATTATATATGGGTTACCTTTATTAAAGAGAATACTTTGAAAAAACATTTATTTGAAATTCATATGAGAAAGTTGTATTTTAAGAGTACCTATAAAATAACATCTTATTAGCAAATGAGAAATCTTTTTAGGTGATGTAAGATTATTTATGGAACCAAATGCCCTTGTATTACAAACATTTGTCTTTCTGATATTTAATCATATTGCTCAAAATTTGATAGGACTCGGCGATTTTGATAAATGTATTACTTACCTGAGGTGCATTTTGATTTTTGAATGGGTGGTCAACATGAATAAAAAGGTTTATCCTAAGGAGATGATAGAGAAGAGTATATGTGACTTTAGATGGAAGAAAAAACATGGAGAGGGCGCTATTATTAGCCCTACAATACACTTACCCAAGAGTTGTTTCTCAACCCTTTATTTCACAACCATTGGTCATCCTTGAGGCCATTGTTTAACCATTCCCAAATGTCATATTGGCATTGCACAACTACTTCCAATAATCACATGAATTTATGAAGTTATTTATTTGGACCCAAGGACAACCCTATAGAATTTGTGAAGTATGTTTTTGAAGTGAAACAATTTTGTTTGTATTTGTTCTTTATGTAGGTGAAGATAGGGAAGAAGGCAATGTACTAAATATGAGATGAAGCAATCATGAAGGGAAGTGTCAATTCTAGAATAAAAGAAAGTTATGAATGAGGCTCCAAAAGGTCTTGGATTGAATTTCAGAGGTAATGTTGAGTTCATATTTGTTAAGAAACCCATACAAAGAGGTGTTTCCTTGCTCGACATTCTAATACCTATTATACCTTAGAACAATTTGTTTTGTAAAAGGGAAATAATTTTGGTTGATGCAAGGTTTCCTATGAATCTGAATGCTCCTACATCACAAATTCGCATCTTTTGCTATGATATCATATTGCTTGAAATATTGATAGGGCACAATGTTTTCAACACCTAGACTACTTATTTGGAGCACGTTCTGATTTTAGATTGGGTGGTGGACATGACTCAAAACAGGCAATGTGAAGAGAGAGAGAGAAAAAAGGATACATGACCTTGCGTGTAAGAAGAGTATGGAGAGGGTGGTGTTTTTAGTCCTACAATGCACTTACCAAAGAGTTGTTTCTCGACCTTCTATCTCATAGGCAATGGTCATTCTTGATGCCATCAACCAACCTTTTCATGGATGTCATATGACGTTATACAACATGGAGATGGGCCTCAAAATCTCATGCAATAATAGAGGTGAATTTAGATTGCTTATATCTCTTGTGATAGACAATGAACCCTCTTCCTCTAATACTATTAATATACTTTGTTAATTCACCGGTAGGCGTTTACTTTGAAGATACCTTTGCTGGAAAGTGTCAAATTCCAACGGCACCAATATTTAATGTCTTGCCGGATTTTAGATATTTTAAAGGTTGCCGGATTTTAGATATTTTTCTACTGTCTTAGATATTTACTATCCTAGATATTTGATTTTGATTTTATTCTTTATAAAGTAAATTCTATAATTTACTATTTGGAAAATAATATTGGTCATATATCTTGTTCAAAGTTTTTGAAATTCGAAAGTTTTATGATTTTGATTTTATTCTTGATAAAGTAAATTCTATAGTTTATTTTTTGGAAAATAATATTGGTCATATATCTTGTTCAAAAAATTTGAGATTCGAAAGTTTTAATAAATAAATGCCCAGTGTTTGACCAAATGATGAAACCTGATTTAGTTTGGCGACTATCATAATTGTGTCTTACAAAAATACGGACAATAGCAAAATAAGATCTTTGCAATAGCATATAGACATCCAGGCAATATCAACGCGAAATACAACTCAAATAAACTAAATATTGCTACTATCTCCAGCGTAATTTGCAACTCATTTGCAATTGCTAGTTATTCCAACAATCACATGAATTTATTTATATTTATATATTTATTCAACCACACACTCCTCAAACAACCCCCTTCACATTCAACTATGTTATTCCCAAGAAATTCATATTGAAGTTCACACACACATCTTAATGGATGCAAGAGTGCATTACAACAAGTTTTAATGTTGACTAATAGATACAAGTTGTCACCTGAATATTGAGGATATGCACATTGCAAGATTGATTTAGAAGCAATCAACAATTTCTGCAAACTTGTTTTCATGCTTGTCATCTAAATGATAGTTACAAAATCTCTCATCTGCTTTACATATTGCTTCTCAACTCTTCCAAGTCATAATGTTTAGGAATTGAGATTCGAATGCTACTTCTAGATCATATATTTTTATTTTAGATCATTAAATGTTGCTCACACTACAATACACACATTTTTACATTCAGCAACGATAACCTATTCATGATAAAATACCAAAACCTTGTGTATTTTTCTTTTTTACTTTGAAAATATTCATTACAAACTATTCATGTATTTTACATATTTATTATATACTTAAGTAAAAATAAATGTGTTATTTATATTACATTTAAATGTAACCCAAATTATTTACATTGAAGAAAGAAGAAAATGGCCCAATACAAACACCATGAAAAATAGACACCTAATCATTCATTTATTTTCAAAAAGAAACTACACAAGAAATGAGATATAACACACTCGGAACAGAAGAATTTATTCTCAACTAAAATGTAGAAACACTCCAAAAGCTATAAATAAAACTCCCTAATACCATTACTATATCTCAAACTGGATCAGTCGTGAGGTTCAAGGGCAGGGCCTATAGCAGTAACATTTTCGGCTTGCCACGTGGAAATCGCAACTTCCTGTTGGGAAATTCTCAGTTCGACAGATATTTTTGCAGTTGGTGTCGCTGACACAATATCCCTTATACTTATGGCTTTGGGTCTTACACATTCGCCCATCTGCTGCTTGCAATTCTGCAACCACAATATATAAGCTTATGATAGTGTAAAAAATGTTGCTCAATTATCCACCAAGATATAAATTTTAAGAAATGCTGATAATATAAGACGAAATTGTAACGATTCTATTCATAATGAATTTGACAAAATAACTATCCCTAGATATTTAACAGAAAAATCTAGAGATTCTGTGCACCTAACTCAACAAATTTCAGATTCAATTTGAAAAAAACCTACTCACTCACCAGAGCTAGTAAAAAACAGCAAAAGAAGAAACACAAAGCCCAGATTTCTCCAACTCCCTGCCATTCTGATCTCTCTGACACACCACCACCAATTCTAATGCAGAGAAGAGAACGCTCTGCCACATTTATATACAAATACCATGGCTGGAGGATTCAACTTTTTAGTGGTTTAATTTATTAACAAAATTAGATATTTGGATTTGCTTTCGACGTGGAATGGCGGCTAAAAAAATCTGCTCTCTCACTTTAGAAAGTAAATGTTTTCATAGAAATGGACGCTTCAGGGTAGTGGATTTCAGGCAGCTGGTACCGACATTTTGTTTCCTTTCTGAGTTTTCTGGTGGGCTCCTCCTACCGAGCACAAAGTATATGCCAACAAAAGGTGTCCGGATTGAGCAAACGTTTCATTTATCTCAATAGTTGTGCCGACACTGAGGCGACGATTCCCATGCCTTATTTAGCATGCAGCAGATAACAAGAGTATCTTGGCAGGTGTGAGTTTGAAATACTGCAGTGAAGGTGCATCCATCTTATAATGACAAGTGTATCTCATATATTATGATACACTAAACATATCAGTAACATATCAGTATTCCAATTAAAAAATTAGCACTTCATTTAAAAGGAGGTGGAATGTTATGCCGATAGTTAAATAGGAGGGTTTGTAAAATTGTGGAAGCAATTTTAAGATGCGTGAATAGGTATGTCTGACCTGGGTAGTAAGATACATAAGGTTTGCAAAGTCGTTAAAGTAAATTCAAGATCCATTGAAGATGTATACTTAACTTGGATAGCAAGGCAACAAGCATACTTATCTCACAACCAAAGGATACATCATCCATAAGTTCTCAACTCTAAATGACAATGAAATCCGAATGCCTAGAAACAAAGACGAAGAATAGGGGTTATTGTAATTTCTTACATGTAGATAACTCAATCATACAAGGGATGAAAAGGGACATCGATTCATGTAATAATTACAGGCAATGACGTTTACACATGTGAATTGTGTGGTTCCCAATACTAAATGTGATGTTTGCATGCCCTTTCCCGATGTACATTTTTCCATTTCAAGATGTATGGAAGAGGTATATCTGACCTGGGGAGTAAGGCACGTAAGGTTTGCAAAGTCGTCAAAGTAAATCTCAGATGCACTGAAGAGGCATATTCGAACTGAGTAGCAAGGCAACAAGAATATGTATCCCAAAATCAAACAACCATTATATTAGAGAGAGGGTCACATTTGGTGCAACTTGGTCCTTGTTGGCATAAGGATTGTAATATATTATCGCGGACCACACCAACCGACAAAGTGATTGTTTTTTTACTGAATGCAACTTTTTAGAGTTGTAGAAGCAATTGCAAGATGCATTGTGCCCACATCACCAAACATGTATGTTGGCATTGGTGTCGGTGGTATCGACAACGTTGCTCGAGCTGAAAATAAAAGAGCAGGCATAGTATCTTCGTATCTTACATGTGTACGCCAAGTATATATTTGCAAGAAACATGAAACAAACAATAATATTTATTAACATCATTATAAATATATCTATTTAAATATAAATATTTAAAATTACTATATTCATATTTAACATTTTCAAATATTAATTTTGTATTTGTAAAAAAATTATTAATATGTTTTTATAAAAATAAAATAAAAACCAATTGCTAAATATAAATTGATGAAATTATTTATACCTAAAAGCTAAAAATACACTTTGAGCAGACTGTGTCACACATATAGCGAGTATGGAATTTGGTTGATCAGCCTTTTGATGGGTCTGGATGGATCACTTGATGGAATGATGTCATCAAACACACCACCACCTTCCTTCGCATATATGGGAAGCAAGCTTAAATATTTAGGCAACATGCACATGAAACCTCTTATCCTGAGCTCTCCAGAATCTCACAAGAGCTCAACACCTCGTCTTTCAATCGTGCTTTGCAAACCCAGGTCGCCTATTGGAGGTATTTCATTAAAGTTTGCGAAGCATACCGAGCTCGAGGAGCTCAGCTTCGAGCTCACCTTCATTGGTTTAGAATTGGGGACCAAGCTTCTAAGGAGTTCTTTGCCATGTTGCGTTCCAAGTAGCCTTTTGACAAGATCAAGGCAATTTCTCTTGGAAATTCCAACCTTACTACCTAACCTGAGATCCTCCAAGATTTCGTTCATCATTATCATAGGGTGTTTGTTGCTCAACCTGCCACTCCATCTCAGGAAGCAACTCTTTTAAAGTTTCTTCAGGTGGTGCCTTGTGTCGGAGCTGAAACTTGCACCAGTCCCAGATCAAGTTGAACCAGGTCGTTGAGGTAACATGGGACTGTCTCTAAGTTGTGTGACCTTGCGCGCTTGAGACAGGCCTCTGGAGAAGGCTAGTTCATCTACCAATTTCTATAGTTATAACTACTCCTAATGTAAAAATCAAATCCTAAACAAAACATACAAAACGACCAGAGTTAGAAGGATATGCAAAAATGGAAAACTAATCTAAAGAAGGTGATAGTACCAGAAAGAGGGGGGATGAACAAAGTTAGATTAAGTGAAAATGAAGGAGCATGTGCACAGAGAGGATAGAAACATGTATCATAGTCCAGAATGCAGTCACACACTCGTTTTCATGGGGCACAATCAAGAAAGGAACCTGCAAGGGATGTTAGGAAGCATGACAAACAGTCCATGCAAAAGAGAGGCAAGGAGAAGCAATAAAAATGAGCCAAGGGCGAGAATAGCCACAAAATGAGCTTCTATTACTTCCAGAAATGCATAGTCGATTACAATGGCGTATGTAGCTAGTATCCACATGTAAAGACCAAATCTGAAGGCCTGTAACTTAAAATGCAAAGAACCAAAGTCCCTAGAAAACTAAAGGATTCAACAACCACCTCAATGAGCATAGCTCAAGATATATTTATAGAAGGAGAGAAGAAGAAGAGAAAGAAGAGGGAAACTCAAATTTGATATCAACCCACCAACAGCAAGGCATTGAATTCTTGAAAATCCACGTACATAGTTGTCAGATGTGTTTCCCCGTGTCTGTTTATCTTGCAGAGAATGGAGGAGAGATCTGAATAAATCTGGTGGTTGAGTCGATTGATGTTTCCATTAATGACTGAAATGCATTTCCCTGCTTCTCACCTACCAAATCCCTCCAAAATTGATTTTGAATGGTCCAATAACTATTCCACATCAGTAGCTTTCCAACAAGACCAACTGCGCATTAATTTGAGATTTGTGGTAAAATTTATGACGTTCTAAAGTCTACAATGCAATTTGGACATGCAATGACATGTAGTGCACATTGATTAGATGATGAATTCGACCAACTATTCATTCATTTTATCATTTCTACCACGTGTCACATAATGGTTTTTCATAAGGATTTGGCACCCTGTTGGTGCACTTTGATGGGTCGTGTGCAGCACACTCAAGTCTGGCAGGTTGTCACATGGCACAGTGACCAGTGCGCAGAAGAAAGTGAAAGGGTACAGGTGAGAGCAAGAGGCATAGAAGGAGGAAAGAAAAATATATTTGCGCGAAGGTGATGCATGTGGAAAAAAAGGGTACATACCTATAGGAGACAAGTATGCATGTTGGGGCGTGGAGGAAAAGCGTAAGGGACTTAGCCAATTTGGAAGGCAAGTCAGAAAATTCGCTCAAAGGTTACACGAAGTGTTGGAAGGAGAGCGAGCACAACAGAGGTGGGTGCAAGGGGGAGTGAAGAAGATAGAATAATGGAGAGGGAAAATGGAAGGGTGAGGAAGAATGCGCAAGAGCGTGCAAGGGTGCGCGAGGAACAAGAACTAAGGGAATTGTGACAAGGAGACAACCAGGGTGCATTTAACCTGCAATATTGAACATCAAAGTTAGAATGAGGATATAAGTTGTCAAAATAACTAGGGTAGTTATTTTGGAGAACATTTTTTTGACTGTAGGGACCATCATCCTACTAGATGAAGGAGATCATTAGCCTTTGGAGCATCCATTGGGCATGGAGTCTACATGAAAACATAAAATTCTGATCTGTAACTTGAAGAATTGCCCCTGAAATCACTTGACACACTACATGAACTTTTTATAATTGTTGAGAATTGTTAGAACATCTCAATCTAGACTGGCATCCTAAAATCAACAAAAGAGCATGTGCAAGGAGCGCGTGAGAGAAAATAACTATGTACAAACAAAACAATGTGTACGGAGCGGACTTGGAGGAATGAAACTACTCTAATATATACAATGATGCAGAAGACCTAATGGAAGTGCTTAAGATAAATCTTGTTGACTGGGATTGTTAGTGCACCTCCATCAAGGTGAGATAACTCAAAAGAGTTAGCCTCTTTGCAAGAATTGATAGTGTATGGGCCACTCTAAAGTGCATCAAACTTTTAATGGCGCCCTAGTTTGGCTCTGTCACCATCCCATTTTAAGACTAGATCATTAACTTTGAAAGCTTGAAGCCTAGCCCTTCTGTCAAACCATTTGTTCATTACTTGATGATGATGTTCCAGCTTGATCGTCAGATTTTCTTAATTCTTCAAGTTCAAGCAGCTCTTCCATTCTAATTTCTCTCTAATCGGCGCCTTCAAACTCCATCTATTGGGCAAGCTCTAATGAAGGCAATTCAAGAGATAAAGGAATTCTAGCTTCTTTTCCATAAACAATCTTGTAGGGTGAAGTGCCTATTTCCTTTTTCAATATGATTTTTTTCTGCCTAGAGTGTGCGTGAAACCTTTGGGTGCCACTACCTTGGGTTGATATTCATTATCCGCTTCATGATTTTGATTAGGTTCTTGTTAGTAGACTATGTCAAGCCATTACCTTGAGGGTAATAGTTGGAAGAAATTTTCAGATAAATGCCAAGACTAAGAGCCCAATCAAAAATAATTGTAGCAAGGAAGGCTTTTGCATTATCTAAAATAATGGTTCGAGGAATGCCAAACCTTGTTACAAGATCCTTGAGAAATTCGAGGATGATATACCTTTGTTGATTCCTTGAGCATGACAGCTTTTGTCCATCTGGTGAAGTAGTCCGTTGTTGTCAACACCCACTTGTGGTCAGCACTTGAGGAAGGATTGATCATGCCTATGAAGTCGAGACCCCATTGCGCAAAAGGTTGGTCTGCTTAGATTGGTTAGAGGGGAAGTGCTGTCAATTTTTTCTTTCCTACAAAAAAAATGCATTCTTTGCATTTCATGACCCACTAGCACGCGTCCGCAAATAGGTTATCCCAAAAGTATCCTACCTTGATGATCTTCATTGTTGTTTCTTTGGCAGAGAATTTTTCACCAAAGAATCCATCATGAAATTTTTTTAACACTTTGTCAACTTGCGCATCATCAATACATCTCAATAGCATATGGGATAGACTGCAGCCTCAAATAGTGCATCAAACTTTCTTTTGAAGATAACATTATCAATCAACGCATATGGGATAGACAGCAACCTCAGATGTCACCTCTTTGCTTTGTTCATACCTGGAGGGTATGCACCATATGAGAGGAATGTTACCATCTCTTCCATCCATCTGTTCACGTTAGGATCACCATTCTGCTTAATTTCTACACACAAAGGCTCTTCCTCAAGAAACAATGAAGTTTCTTGATCATTTTGCACATCTTCTACAAGCTACTTGTAAAGCACGTTACCTCAAACCAGCTTTGTGGCTTTGACAGTCACATCAAACTCCATAATTTTGGTCACTCACCTTGCTCTTTTCTTGTTGATTTATGCTCCCATGATGAAGTCTCTCACACCAGAGTGTGAAGCTAGCCCCTTAACATGATTTTTGGAGAGCATACTCTTAAACTTCTTGAGCGCACACATGATGGCATAGACCTATTTTTCCGTGTGAATGTATTCCAACTCATAATCCTTCAGTTTCTGATTGAATAAATACACTAGCTGATCCAGTCCTTGTTCATTTTCTTGTGTCAGGACAATAGCACCACTTGCATCGGCTCCATAATCATAAATGATGAAATCCTTAGAGTATCCAGATTGATGAGTGTTGGCGCGCAAGCGATCTCTTGCTTTATTTTATTGAAGATTTATTTTCCTTCTATTTTCCACTTGAAGGTTGTATCTTTTTTGAGCATGAGGTTGATGGGCCTTACCAGGCCTACAAAGTTAAGAATAAATATCCTAACAAAGTTGATTTTTGTTAGGAATGACTGCAAGGCCTTCTTATGTGCCGGAAAAGAGAGAGAAAGGATGACTGAAACGTGTTCAGGATCAATAGCGATACCATCCTTTAATACCACATGTCCCAGAAGCTTGCCTTGCACTATAGAAAAATTACGCTTCTCGGGGTTGAGAGATACCCCAAATTCTCTACAACTCTAAAATAATTTCTCTAGATGTGCCTTGTGATCATCGCCCTACTTTGAGAAGATAGTTATGTCCTCCAAGTAAACTAGGATGAACTTATTTATATATCCTTTGAAGGCAATGTCCATGGCCCTCTAAAATTTTGCACCTACATTTGACAACCCAAACAACATCTTTTGATATGTATGTGTTACCCATTTGGTTATAAATGTTGTTTTGAATTAATCCTCTTCCTTAAACAGGGTCTGATTGAAGCCGGGATACCCATCCAACATGGAGAATTTTTGCACGCCACCCACAGTCTGTAAAATTTTCTTTGTTGAAGGAAAAGGATAATGATTCTTCAAGGATGCCTTATTCAAATCCCTTAAATTGGCGCAGAGTTTGATTTCACCATTCTTCTTGTGCACTAGAAAAAGGTTTGCAACCCAAGTAGAGTACTTGTTTGAAAATATTATCTTCGCGTCAATGAGTTTGGAAAACTCCTTCCTCATGAGGGGCTCCATCCTTAGATTGAATGGTCTTTGCTTTTGTCTGATGAGATTGATACTAGGATCAAGGTCAATGGGGTGTTGAGAAACACTTGGATCAAATTTCGTTTAATGCTTGATTCAAAAACCACTCAATTTAGAGTTTAATGCTTGATTCAAGATCCTAAATTTTTAGCAGACAAGGGGAGGATCCATTTATTCTCTCTGACATATCTTGAATTTCTTCTCAAGTCTTCTTCTTTCTTGTTTCTTCTATAAATAATAGGGATTTATCTATTATCCGAACTCTTACCTGTTTTGGGAATTGCTTCCATCTTTGGGATCGTTCTCTTGTGCCTTTTATTCATTTCTCATCCTCTCTATTATCTTAGCATTCATGTTGTCAAATTTAATGCATATATTGATTCTTTTAAAGTATAATACAGATGTGCATGTTTAAGCATGTGTCGATTTATTGTGTCTTATATTTTCCCTAATATTTTCTTATGTTATCTTTCCTACAGGTAAACTATGCTAAATGTGTTAGACTATAATTATAATGGTTTCATTATATTATGTTATCTTCAAGACTGAGAGTGGAAAAACATATTTTTCTCTCTTGGCATGTCACCTTTCATTGCATGGTGTTCCCCTTCTCCCTTTTCCTCTATGGTGTTAGAATATAAATATCAATGATAGTGTTTGGAGTAGAGATAGATGAGAAGTAGAATCTTTCTAAAGTATTGCCTCATTTCGCAATTCCCATGCTTGAAAAGTAATCCCATGTTGTGTTGTTAGTGAAAATATTTCACATTGAATTTTTTTAACCTCTAACACAACTCACAAACATCATAGCCCCCCCCCCCAAACCCCGCCCCCGCCCCTTCCCCCAAGTGCTATTGTAGAATACCAATTGGTATAGTTATTGATTTTGGATTGAAGAATAAACATATTGAATTAATATAACTGAAATATTTTGACGTATTACATTCATGAATAATCAACCACCTTTAACACAGTGCTTAGGATTGAGGGGTATCTATCTCACCAAATTCCCTCAAAACTTGATCCTAAATTACAATTTTTTAAATTATTTCCATAAATTCATACCCTTAATAAATAGTACATAAATACATTCTACCATCATTAACAATTGAACCAAACCCACATCACTTAAAGTACAACCCTTTTTAATTCTAACCTTAATTTAAATTCTAATTTTACTAAGCTAATAGGTGTTTCTACTATGAGCACAAACCATCTACCACTATAGCATTTAATTGACTATTGAGAAAAAATAATTTATTGTGTAATTATAAAAATTCCCTACATTTAAATTCAATCGTTATAATTTGTTGAATCTTAAATCCATGATTGTTGTAGATAATACATATTTTTTGTATTTGGACCTCTCCAATCGAACACATGGGCACTATGTGGGAAGATATACATGTGTTATTGTTAATAAGCATGTCCATTTAGAATTTCCTTTCTCACACCTGTCTTCTCTCAACACTCACCATTTTTTGTACTATATGTTTCACTCTACAACAACATAACCAATCAAACCAATATACTCTACTATGCAAAGTTGTATTTAAATTTAAATAAATTTACCTTTATAATAGTGATAAGGGACCAACATTATTTCTTTAACACCAAGAACATGGGATCCTATTATAGATTGTATTTTCCTTACAACTTACATAGAATCTAAGACCATCTCATAAGCATGATATCTATACATCAATATATCAGAAGAATGCACAATCAATTATAGAAATCTTAGGCATAACCCATGAAGTTATCTTTTTACCATTTATATCTATCTTCCCCTCCTCACTGATCATTGCTACTTGGCATGGTATCAATGTATTGATAATTCCAGCAACAACATTTATGAATTATGAAGTTAATATGACTTCTTGAGAATTCAATCGTTAGATCAACATGGCATATACATTGTTACTATCGATTCAATCCAATAAACCAAGAAATTGCCTCAAAATAAGAAAAGATAGATGAAATCCATTAATATACATGCATAGCTTATTGTAGCCTCATGGGTGTCAATGTAACAACCGACAAAGCTTCCTATTATCCTACAACCTTCATAACCCAAAAATTGCCACCAACCAATTGTTGATTAAAATTTAGATCAAAATACATCTACTTTCTTTGATGAAGTTGATGGTTTTGGAAATGCAATCTTCCTCCCACCATTGATATCTCTTAATCAAATGGGATGATCCTATCCCTTATGCAAGTTTGTGTAATTCATTTTGACCCAACAAAAAGGATTTTCCATTAGTTGTTATTACATAGCCATCAGTTTTGATGGAAAAGGTAACAACATGTTACGTTTTTACCTAAAAAGGTAACAATGTAATGTGTTAGCTTTTCCTTCAAATTGCAATTATCACTTTGTTAAAAAGAACGTGCATCAAATTTAATAAAAAAATGTGTAGGCCGATGGTGAGCCATATGGATTGGGAAGCAGAGGTCGTGGATTTGAGGATGGGTAATATGGTCAAATTTTTGCATAGGTTTGCAACGTTGACTACAAATCTGTGTGATGGATATGCACCATATATAGGATCTAATAGCTTAAGATCACATTTTTAAGAGTAAATAATAAAATTAGGGATATTATATATGGGTTACCTTTATTAAAGAGAATACTTTGAAAAACATTTATCTAAAATTCATATGAGAATGTTGTATTTTAGGAGTACCTATAAAATAACATCTTATTAGCAAATGAGAAATCTTTTTAGTTGATGTAAGATTACTTATGGAACCAAATGCCCTTGTATTACAAACATTTGTCTTTCTAATATTTAATCATATTGCTCAAAATGTTGATAGGACTCAAGGATTTTGATAAATGTATTACTTACCTGAGGTGCATTTTGATTTTTGAATGGGTGGTCAACATGAATAAAAAGGTTTATCCTAAGGAGGTGATAGAGAAGAGTATATGTGACTTCAGATGGAAGAAAAACATGGAGAGGGCGCTATTATTAGCCCTACAATACACTTACCCAAGAGTTGTTTCTCAACCCTTTATTTCACAACCATTGGTCATCCTTGAGGCCATTGTTTAACCATTCCCAAATGGCATATTGGCATTGCACAACTACTTCTAATAATCACATGAATTTATGAAGTTATTTATTTGGACCCAAGGACAACCATATAGAATTTGTGAAGTATGTTTTTGAAGTGAAACAATTTTGTTTGTATTTGTTCTTTATGTAGGTGAAGATAGGGAAGAAGGCAATGTACTAAATATGAGATGAAGCAATCATGAAGGGAAGTGTCAATTCTAGAATAAAAGAAAGTTATGAATGAGGCTCCAAAAGCTCTTGGATTGAATTTCAGAGGGAATATTGAGTTCATATTTGTTAAGAAACTTATACAAAGAGGTGTTTCCTTGCTCGACATTCTAATACCTATTATACGTAAGAACAATTTGTTTTGTAAAAGGGAAATAATTTTGGGTGATGCAAGGTTTCCTATGAATCTGAATGCTCCTACATCACAAATTGGCATCTTTTGCTATGATATCATATTGCTTGAAATATTGATAGGGCACAATGTTTTCAACACCTAGACTACTTATTGGGAGCACGTTCTGATTTTAGATTGGGTGGTGGACAAGACTTAAAAAAGGCAGTGTGAAGAGAGAAAATAAAAAAGGATACATGACCTTGGGTGTAAGAAGAGTATGGAGAGGGTGGTGTTTATAGTTCTACAATGCACTTACCAAAGAGTTGTTTCTCGACCTTCTATCTCGTAGGCACTGGTCATTCTTGATGCCATCAACCAACCTTTTCATGGATTTCATATGGCATTATACAACATGGAGATGGGCCTCAAAATCTCATGCAACAATAGAGGTGAATTTAGATTGCTTATATCTCTTGTGATAGACAATGAACCCCTTTCCTCTAATACTATTAATATAGTTTGTTAATTAATTCCAACAATCACATGAATTTATTTATATTTATATATTTATTGAACCACACACTCCTCAAATGACCCCCTTCACTTTCAACTATGTTATTCCCGAGAAATTCATATTGAAGTTCACACACACATCTTAATGGATGCAAGAGTGCATTACAACAAGTTTTAATGTTGACTAATAGATACAAGTTGTCACCTGAATATTGAGGATATGCACATTGCAAGATTGGTTTAGAAGAAATCAACAATTTCTGCAAACTTGTTTTCATGCTTGTCATCTAAATGATAGTTACAAAATCTCTCATCTGCTTTACATATTCCTTCTCAATTCTTCCAAGTCATAATGTATAGGAATTGAGATTCAAATGTTGATTCTAGATCATATATTGTTATTTTAGATCATTATATATTGCTCACACTACAATACACAAATTTTTACATTCAACAACGATAACCTATTCATGATAAAATACTAAAACCTTGTGTATTTTTCTTTTTACTTTGAAAATATTAATTACAAACTATTCATGTATTTTACATATTTATTATATACTTAAGTAAAAATAAATGTTGTGTTATTTATATTGCATTTAAATGTAACCCAAATTATTTACGTTGAAGAAAGAAGAAAATGGCCCAAATACAAACACCATGAAAAATAGACACCTAATCATTCATTTATTTTCAAAAAGAAACTACACAAGAAATGAGATATAACACACACTCGGAACAGTAGAATTTATTCTCAACTAAAATGTAGAAACACTCCAAAAGCTATAAATAAAACTCCCTAATACCATTACTATATCTCAAACTGGATCAGTCATGAGGTTCAAGGGCAGGGCCTATAGCAGTAACATTTTCGGCTTGCCACGTGGAAATCGCAACTTCCTGTTGGGAAATTCTCAGTTCGACAGATATTTTTGCAGTTGGTGTCGCTGACACAATATCCCTTATACTTATGGCTTTGGGTCTTACACATTCGCCCATCTGCTGCTTGCAATTCTGCAACCACAATATATAAGCTTATGATAGTGTAAAAAATGTTGCTCAATTATCCACCAAGATATAAATTTTAAGAAATACTGATAATATAAGACGAAATTACGATTCTATTCATAATGAATTTGAGAGAATAACTATCCCTAGATATTTAACAGAAATATCTAGAGATTCTGTGCACCTAACTCAACAAATTTCAGATTCAATTTAAAAAAAACCTACTCACTCACCAGAGCTAATAAAAAACAGCAAAAGAAGAAACACAAAGCTCAGATTTCTCCAACTCCCTGCCATTCTGATCTCTCTGACACACCACCACCAATTCTAATGCAGAGAAGAGAACGCTCTGCCACATTTATATACAAATACCATGGCTGGAGGATTCAACTTTTTAGGGGGTTTAATTGATTAACAAAGTTAGATATTTGGATCTGCTTTCGACGTGGAATGGCGGCTAAAAAAATCTGCTCTCTCACTTTAGAAAGTAAATGTTTTCATAGAAATGGACGCTTCAGGGTAGTGGATTTCAGGCAGCTGGTACCGACATTTTGTTTCCTTTCTGAGTTTTCTGGTGGGCTCCTCCTACCGAGCACAAAGTATATGCCAACAAAAGGTGTCCGGATTGAGCAAACGTTTCATTTATCTCAATAGTTGTGCCGACACTGAGGCGACGATTCACATGCCTTATTTAGCATGCAGCAGATGACAAGAGTATCTTGGCAGGTGTGAGTTTGAAATACTCTAGTGAAGGTGCATCCATCTTATAATGACAAGTGTATCTCATATATTATGATACACTAAACATATCAGTATTCCAATTAAAAAACTAGCACTTCATTTAAAAGGAGGTGGAATGTTATGCCGATAGTTAAATAGGAGGGTTTCTGAAATTGTGGAAGCAATTTTAAGATGCGTGAATAGGTATGTCTGACCTGGGTAGTAAGATACATAAGGTTTGCAAAGTCGTTAAAGTAAATTCAAGATCCATTGAAGATGTATACTTAACTTGGATAGCAAGGCAACAAGCATACTTATCTCACAACCAAATGATACATCATCCATAAGTTCTCAACTCTAAATGACAATGAAATCCGAATGCCTAGAAACAAAGACGAAGAATAGGGGTTATTGTAATTTCTTACATGTAGATAACTCAATCATACAAGGGATGAAAAGGGACATCGATTCATGTAATAATTACAGGCAATGGCGTTTACACATGTGAATTGTGTGGTTCCCAATACTAAATGTGATGTTTGCATGCCCTTTCCCGATGTACATTTTTCCATTTCAAGATGTATGGAAGAGGTATATCTGACCTGGGGAGTAAGGCACGTAAGGTTTGTAAAGTCGTCAAAGTAAATCTCAGATGCACTGAAGAGGCATATTCGACCTGAATAACCAGGCAACAAGAATACGTATCCCACAATCAAACAACCATTATATTAGTGAGAGGGTCACATCTGGTGCAACTTGGTCCTTGTTGGCATAAGGATTGTAATATATTATCGCGGACCACACCAAGCGACAAAGTGATTGTTTTTTTACTAAATGCAACTTTTTAGAGTTGCAAAAGCAACTGCAAGATGCATTGTGCCCACATCACCAAACATGTTTGTCGGCATCAGTGTCAGTGGTATCAACAACGTCACTCTAGCTGAAAATAAAAGAGCAGGCATAGTATCTTCTTATCTCACATGTGTACGCCAAGTATATATTTGCAAGAAACATGAAACAACAATAATATTTATCAACATCATTATAAATATATCTATTTAAATATAAATATTTAAAATTGCTATATTCATATTTAACATTTTCGAATATTAATTTTGTATTTGTAAAAAAATTATTAATATGTTTTTATAAAATAAAAATAAAAAACCAATTGCTAAATATAAAAAATAAAAAATAAATATAAATTGATGAAATTATTTATACCTAAAAGCTAAAAATACACTTTGAGCGGACTGTGTCACACATATAGCGAGTATGGAATTTGGTTGATCGGCCTTCTGATGGGTCTGGATGGATCACTTGGTGGAATGATGTCATCAAACACACCACCACCTTTCTTCGCATATATGGGAAGCAAGCTTCAATATTTAGGCAACATGCACATGAAACCTCTTATCGTGAGCTCTCCAGAATCTCACAAGAGCTCAACACCTCGCCTTTCAATCGTGCTTTGCAAACCCACGTCGCCTATTGGAGGCATTCCATTAAAGTTCACGAAGCATACCGAGCTCAAGGAGCTCAGCTTCGAGCTCGCCTGCATTGGTTTAAAATTGGGGACCAAGCTTCTAAGGAGATCTTTGCCATGTTGCGTTCCAAGTAGTCTTCTAACAAGATCAAGGCAATTTCTCTTGGAAATTCCAAGCTTACTACCTTACCCGAGATCCTCCAAGCTTTCGTTCATCATTATCACAGGATGTTTGTTGCTCAACTTGCCACTCCAACTCGGGAAGCAGCTCTTTTAAAGTGTCTTCAGGTGGTACTTGTGTTGGAGCTCAAACTTGCACCAGTCCCAGATTAGGTTGAACCAGGTCGTTGACGCAACATGGGATTGTCTCCAAGTTGTGTGACCTTGCGCATATAAAATAAACCTCCGAAGAAGGCTAGTTCCTCTACCAATTTCTACTGCTATAACTACTCCTAATGTAAAAAGCAAATCCTAAACTAAACATACCAAGCAACCAGAGTTAGAAGGATATGCAAAAATGGAAAACTAATCTAAGGAAGGTGATAGTACCAGAAAGAGGGGGGAATGAACAAAGTTAGCTTAAGAAAAAATGAAGGGTATGCGCACAGAGAGGATAGAAACATGTATCATAGTCCAGAATGCAGTCACACACTCGTTTTCATGGGGCACAATCAGAAAAGGAACCTGTAAGGGATGTTATGAAGCACAACAAATAGTCCATGCAAAAGAGAGGCAAGGAGAAGCAATAAAAACGATCCAAGGACAAGGATAACCACAAAATGAGCTTCTATTACTTACAGAAATGCACAGCCAATTACAATGGCGTATGCAGCTAATATCCACATGCAAAGACCAGATCTGAAGGCATGCAACTTAAAATGCAAAGAACCAAAGTCCCTAGCAAACTAAAGGATTCAACAACCACCTCAATGAGCATAGCTCTTATATTTATAGAAGGAGAGAAGAAGAAGAGAAAGAAGAGGGAAACTCAAATTTGATATCAAACCACCAACAACAAGGCATTGAATTCTTGAAAACCCACCTACAAAGTTGTCAGATGTGCTTCCCCATGTCTGTTTAGCTTGTAGAGAATGGAGGAGAGATCTAAATAAATCTGGTGGTTGAGTCGATTGATGTTTGCATTAATGACTAAAATGCATTTCCCTACTTCTCACCTACCAAATCCCACCAAAATTGATTTTGAATGGTCCAATGATTATTCCACGTCAATAGCTTTCCAACTAGACCAACTGCACATTAATCTGAGATATGTGGTAAAAGTTATGACGTTTTGAAGTCTACAGTGTAATTTGGACACGCAATGACACATGGCGCACATTGATTGGATGATGAATTCGACCAATTATTCATTCATTTTATCATTTCTACCACATGTCACATAATGGTTTGTCACAAGGATTTGGCGCACTTTGATGGGTTGTGTGTAGCACATTCAAGTCTGGTAGGTTGTCACATGGCACAGTGACCAACGTGGAAGAAAGTGCAAGGGTACATGTAAGAGCAAGAGGCGCATAAGGAGGAAAGAAAAAGATAGGGGTGTGAAGGTGACGTGCATGGAAGAAAAGGGTGCATACCTATAGGATACAAGTATACATGCTGGGGCATAGAGGAAAAGCGTAAAGGACTTAGCCAATTTGGAAGGCAAGTCAGAAAATTTTCTCGAAGGTTACAAGAAGTGTTGGAAGGAGGGAGACCGCAAGAGAGGTGGGCGCAAGGGGGATTGAAGAAGACAAAAGAATGGAGAGGGAAAATGGAAGGGTGAGGAAGAATGCGCAAGAGCATGCAAGGGCGCACGAGGAATAACAACTAAGGGAATTGTGCCAAGGAGACAACCAGAGTGTGTTTAACCTGCAATATTAAACTTCAAAGTTAGAATGAGGATATAAGTTGTCAAAATAACTAGGGTAGTTGTTTTGGAGAACATTTTGTTGACTTTAGGGGCCATCTTCCTACTAGATGAATGAGATTAGTAGCCTCTGGAGCATCCATTGGGCATGGTGTCTACATGAAATCATAAACTTCTGATCTGTAACTTGAAGAACTACCCTTGAAATCACTTGACACACTGCCTAAACTTTGTATAATTGTTGAGAACTATTGGAACATCTCAATCTAGACTGACATCCTAAAATCAACGAAAGAGCATGTGCAAGGAGCATGTGAGAGAAAATAACTATGTACAAACAAAACAATGTGCGCGGAGGGGACTTGGAGGAATGAAACTACTCTAATATATACAATGATGCAGAAGACCTAATGGAAGTGCTTAAGATAAATTTCGTTGACTTGGATTGTTAGTGCGCCTCCATCAAGGTGAGATAACTCAAAAGAGTCAGCCTCTTTGCAAGAATTGATAGTGTATGGGCCACTCTAAAGTGCATCAAACTTTGAATGGTGCCCTGGTTTGGCTCTGTCAGCATCCCATTTTAAAAATATAGCATTAACTTTGAAAGCTTGAAGCCTAGCCCTTCTGTCAAACCATGTCTTCGTTCCTTGAAAATAATGTTCCAGCTTGATCGTCAGAGTTTCTTAATTCTTCAAGTTCATGCAACTCTGCCATTCTAAATTCTCTTTGATCAACGCCTTCAAACTCCAGCTATTGGGGAAGCTCTAATTAAGGAAATTCAAAAGATAAAGGAATTCTAGCTTCTTTTCCATAAACAAGCTTATAGGGTGAAGTGCATATTGCCTTCTTCAATATGATTTGGTCTGCCTAGAGCGTGTATCAAACATTTGTGTGTCATTGCCTTTGGTTGATATTCATTGTCCGCTACACGATTCTGATTAGGTTCTTGTTAGTAGAATATGCCAAGCCATTACCTTGAAGGTAATAGTTGGAAGAAATTTTTTAGATAAATGCCAAGACTAAGAGCCCAATCAAAAAAAATTGTAGCAAGGAATACTTTTGCATTATCTAAAATAATGGTTCGAGGAATGCCAAACCTTGTTACAAGATCATTGAGAAATTCAAGGATGACTAACTCTGTTGATTCCTTAAGCATGACAACTTATGTCCATCAGGTGAAGTAGTACATTGTTGGCAGTACCCACTTGTGGCCAGTGCTTGAGGAAGGATTGATTATGTCTATGAAGTCGAGACCCCATTGTGTAAAAGGTTGGTCTGCTTAGATTGGTTAGAGGGGAAGCGTTGTCAATTTTTTCTTTCCTGCAAAAAAAAATGCATTCTTTGCATTTCATGACCCACTTGCACACGTCCACAAATAGGGTATCCCAAAAGTATCTTACCTTGATGATCTTCATTTTTGTTGCTTTGGAAGAGAATTTTCCACCAGAGAATCCATCATGAAATTTTGTTAACACTTTTTCAACTTGCGCATCGTCGATACATCTTAGTAGCATATGGGATAGACTGCAGCCTCAGATGTCACCTCTTTGCTTTATTCAGACTAGGAGGGTATGCACCAAATGAGAGGAATGTTACCATCTCTTCCATCCATCTGTGTGCGTTAGGATCACCATTCTGCTTAATTTCTGTGCACAAAGGCTCTTCCTCAAGAAAAAATGAAGTTTCTTGATCATTTTGCGCATCTTCTACAAGCCACTTGCAAAGCACGTTACCTCTAACCAGCTTTGTGGCTTTGACAGTCACGTCAAAGTCCATGATTTTGGTCACTCACCTTTCTCTTCTCTTTCTGATTTCTGCTCCCATGATGAAGTCTCTCACACCAGAGTGTGAAACTAGCACCTTAACATGATTTGTGGAGATCATACTCTTAAACTTCTTGAGCACACGCATGATGGCATAGACCTATTTTCCGTGTGAATGTATTTCAACTCATAATCCTTTAGTTTCTGACTGAATAAATCCACTAGCTGCTCCAGTCCTTGTTCATTTTCTTGTTTCAGGATAGTAGCACCACTTGCATCAGCTCCATAATCATAAATGATGAAATCCTTGGAGTAATACAGATTTATGAGTGTTGGCGCGCAAGCGATCTCTTGCTTGATTTTGTTGAAGACTTATTTTCCTTCTATTGTCCACTTGAAGGTTGTATCTTTTTTGAGCACGAGGTTGATGGGCCTTACCATTCCTACAAATTTAAGAATAAATCTCTTAACAAAGTTCATTTTTCCTAGGAATGACTGTAAGGCCTTCTTGTGCGCCAAAAAAGAGAGAGAAAGGATGACTGAAACGTGTTCAGGATCAATAGTGATACCATCCTTTAATACCACATGTCCCAGAAGCTTGCCTTGCACCACAGAAAAATTACACTTCTTGGGGTTAAGAGATACGCCAAATTCTCTACAACTCTCAAAGAATTTCTCTTGATGTGCCTTGTGATCATCGCCCTGCTTTGAGAAGACAGTTATGTCCTCCAATTAAACTAGGATGAACTCATTTATATATCCTTTGAAGGCAATGTCCATGGCCCTCTGAAATTTTGTGCATGCATTTGACAACCCAAAAAACATATTCTTATATGTATATGTTCCCCATTTGGTTATAAATTTTGTTTTGAATTAATCCTCTTCCTTGAACAGAGTCTGATTGAAGCCAGGATACCCATCCAACATGGAGAATTTTTTCACACCACCCATAGTCTGTAAAATATTCTCCATAGAAGGCAAAGGATAATGATTCTTCAAGGATGCCTTATTCAAATCCCTTAAATCGACATAGAGTTTGATTTCACCATTCTTCTTGTGCACTAGAACAAGGTTCGAGACCCAAGTAGAGTACTTGATTGAAAATATTATCTTCGCCTCAATGATTTTGGACAACTCCTTCCTCATGAGGGGCTCCACTCTTGGATTGAATGGTCTTTGCTTTTGTCTGATGGGCTTGATACTATGATCAAGGTCAATGGGGTGTTGAGAAACACTTGGATCAAATTCCTTCAAGTCTTCATACTCCCATTAGAAGATATCGTTTTATTTCTGACACAGAGAAATGAACACTTTTTTTTCATCATGCACGCAATCTTTACTGAGCAGCAACTTCTTATCACACACAATATTGATTGGAGTACAGTATTCTTATGATATACGCATATACTTTCCTTCACTCTTGAACTTATGATCAGGGATGAACAACTTCTCTAAGGTGACCAACCCTTTAGGCAACTTATTTGTCTTGAGTTGAATCACTTGGTCACCATAGTTTTCATGTAAGTCGGTGTACATTCTCTAAGAGAACTCAACTTCATTCTGAATGAACTGGACAATTTGTGTGCCACTGTCAAACACTTGCTAGCTGACATCATTTTTAGGAATGAATGGTCTGATCACCATTTTAACATGTTGCTCATTTCCTTTGATAAAATCCTCAGTAGGTGAGAATTACAAACCAAGTGCACCCATCCAATATGCTTCCTTGTTCATCTTTCTTTACACCACCTGCAGATTCAGAGCATCAAATCCCTCTAAGAGGTCCCAAACTCTATGTTTATAAGCTTATTATTTGTCGCAAACTTGTGTGTGACCTAGTGGGTGACCAACTCTGTGTCCCCAAAGATTTGCAGCACTTTAATATGTCTTTTCTCAGCAATAAGAAGACCATCCACCAATGCTTCATATTTTGCTACATTGTTAGAGCATGTAAACTACAACCTGTGTGAAAAAACGAATTTCTCATCCTTGTGAGAAATGAGAATAACACTTGCGCTTGCGTAATTTTTACTTCTGGAGTCATCAAAGTACGACTTCCATAGAACAAAATTTTCTTTGATTTTCTTGAAAACAAATATATTTGGATTTTCTTTCAACTTGGAATGGCAGCTAAAAATATCTACATCCCACTTTAAAAGAAAATTTGAGAATGCAGGTTGGTAATTTCAAGCAGTTGGTACCGACATTTTGTTTTATTTGTGTTTTTTGGTGGGATCTTCCCAATTTTCCTACTAAGCACAAAGTATATACCAAAAAAACATCTTTGGATTAAGCAAACATTTCATTTGTCTCAATAGTTTTGTCGACACTAAGGCGATGATTCCCATGCCTTATTTAGCATGCAGGAGCTACCAGAGCTATCTGAACAGATGAGAAAAGTATCTTAGCAGGTGTGAGTTTGAAATATTGTAGAGGACATGCATCCATCTTATAATGACAATGTATCTCGTATATTATGATACACTAAATATATCACTATTCTAATTAAAAACTACCACTTCATTAAAAGGAGGTGCAATGTTATGTTGGTAGTTAAATATGAGGGTTTTTTAAAATTGTGGAAGAAATTTTAAGATACAGTCAATAAGTATGTTTGACATGGGTAGTAAGATACATGAGGTTTTCAAAGCCGTTAAAGTAAATTCAAGATCCACTAAAGAGGCATACTTAACCTGGATAACAAGGTAACAAACATATGTATCTCACAATTGTAGTGCCCCCCCTCTTAGACATTCATCAACATCTAGTGTGAATATTTTGGGTAAAACAAATAAATAAATCAATTAAATAACATGTGACTCTTAGTTAGTAAGTGTTGGCAGGAAGAAAATCTTGTTTTGGGTCTCAAGGAAGGCTTTTTAGATAAGCATACATATCTGGCAGAGGACCTTTGGACTGAAATGAGAGTTGTAAAGAAGAGACTCCACATCCAAAGGAAATTTTCACCACATTTTCCTACATTCCTCTTTGTCCACACCAACTATGTAGCATGGGTATCTCAACGAGGCAATCACCCTATCTCCCCTTTTTATAAGGAATAGGTTCCCAACCCAATCAATTTTAATTACCGGTGTACCCTCAACCTGTCCAAGAATGGGAGTTTTAGATCAAGGTGCTCACATCCATCAATGTATAAGGGATGAAATTTTTGTCAGATATTGTGGCTACAGCAAACATAAAATATATGCCAACTAGATTGGGCTTTCAAATATTAAAGTGAACGTGTCGGGAAAGAGTGAAGGAAAACTCTTCAACCCTATCGACATTCTCCTAGCCTGTAGAAAGTTTAGAGTCCAAAGGGGGTGTTTGAAATGCATGCAGAGAAGGTAAGCTTTAGCTAATTTTCATTTGTTTTATTATTGTATTTGGCTTGCGTATGGAGGACTTTAGCTCATGTAAATTAGATAAAAAAAAATAAGTTTGCATATATTTGCAAGATGGGTTACCACCCCCTTGGCCATGTAGGTTATCTTGAAGAAACTCTAAATTTTATTTTCTAGTATGCCAGCATCCAGTGCCAAAATGGGTGTATGAAATATAGTATGGACACTATTTCCCCCTCGTAGAAGCTTCCTAGCCATAAAGAGGCGTAGAACATAGATTCCGCATATAGCATTCCCAAAATGGGGAGTTAGAAGTTATACCTGACATGTTTGTGTGTCAAAGTGACGTCAATCTAAACTCCTGCTACCTATAAGAAACAAACAAAAATCAAGTGTACATAGATATAAAATCAAAAAAACATACTATAACCAAAATTACAAGAGGACTTACCACATCTACGAGGATAGAAACATACCTACGCCAACGCTCCAGCCCTACAAAGTACACACACTCAAAGATAAAGTTAAAAATATGCTATATATAATCAAAATTGATACTTTCATAAATCATTTTCACTCACCCGCTTAGAGAATTTGGAGCTATGAATTACCTATGATGGTTTCATGTAAGAGTATAGTCTATTTGAAGAGAATTCTAATGCAATGATGGCCCCACCAGTGAGAAGAGAAATGACTAAGAAAAAGGTGAGTAATATGCACTTATTCATTTAAAATACATAATATGAAAAATTGAAAAATATCAACCTAGGGGGAGTCATTTTCAATAATTCTATAGTTAAAATGTTTCTAAGGGGGGCACCTATATGTTTATGCCTTTTATTTCATGAAAAATGATGTATTTTTGTCATTTTTTCAAGTTTTGGGCCCCAAGGTACGGCATGCCCTTTTTGACATGACCATCACTCTATGCGTAGGTGGTGGTTATGTAACTTTTCACTCTGTATAGGGTGGCGGTTACACAACCGCTATGCAGAAATTGCACAACTACCACTCTACACAGGGTGGTGGTTCTATAATTGTTGAGGAAGAGGCCAAATTTGACTAAGTTAAATGATTTTTTTTTAGTTTTTATGTTGTTTTATAATGTTTTTGATGATCTTATTTTGTCAAACATGTTTCTAACTTGCTCTTTTTCTTGTTTTGGTGAATGTAACAAGGATTCCTACATTCGGTGGAGTCCAGAGACAGAGAGTTTGAGTGACTTCCTAGGCATTATTGATCAATTGTCTCAAGGTAGGAGAGAGACTTATTACATAGAGCCAGTTTATGGAGGATATCTCAGACTGCATTAGTAGTGCTAGCTAGTCACTTGTTGTGTGACCTTTTGAGCTATTGGGACACAAACTGGAATACTTTTTGGCCTAGGGTCTGAGGAGAGTGGACCATTACCTTAGAGGACGTGCACAGGATTTTGGGTGTTCCTATGATAGGAAGGAGGTTGACTCTTGACAGTGCAGGGTCAGTGGTGAGATCACGTCAGTGGGCTACCTACATGGGGGATGGTTAGGCATACAATGTAGGCCCCAAGCAGTGCATGAGACTTCTTTCTATTACCTCTACACCTATCCCTGCCTTACGTAAGGCCATTATTGGTATCTTGGCTTTGCGCTTGGTAGGAGACAAGGGCGGGGACAAGATCCTTTACTGTTGGGCTCCCATTATCCAGAGCATTGAGTAGTATGGTCAGATTTACACCTGGGGCATTGATATATTGGGGACTACTTACCATGATTTGTATCAAGTTGTCAGACTTCAGGGAAAGTCCCTAAGCCATCCTACTTTTCGATCATGTGTTGGGTGTATGAGAGGATGATCCCCTACCAGAGGGGAGTTGGGATAGATGATCCAGGGACCATTAGGGCAGCGAGGTGGATAGTCTTGGGTCCTCTCTGGGTGGCACAACAACCTGTAGCCACACTTACAACGTTGATGATATGGTCATCACATGGCCATACCAGGATATGGTTGGACTATGGGGTGATGATATATTTACGTTGATTACTTACAACACTACTACCCATTTAGTTCATAGGATAACCAGAGTTGAGGCTCACCCTATACAAAGAGTTTCACAATGTTTTTGGTTGTCGTATGTTGACGCACTTCTCACTATTCCTACAAGTCTATCATGGGATTAGAGAGGCTCAAGTCGGCCCTAGGGGCCAACTTGATTGAACAATTTTGACTCCCAAAGTTCCTATTACTACAGAGAGGTTCGCTCCAGCTCTGGCAAGGCCAAGAGTTATATTTTAGATCGAGGCCACTCCTGCACATAGCAGGGAGGAGGAGGAGGAGGCTAGGATAGAGATGGAGATGAAGACCGAGGGAGAGATAGGAGAGGATACTAGAGAGGAGGCTCACAGAGGAGGGCCAGGATGGAGGAGGAGATACTGATAATGAGTGGAGAGTTACATGGGGAGATCTTCTATTACAGTAGAGAGAGTAGAGGTGGAGGTGGAGAAGGATAACTCTCTATTATAAGGAGCCTCTTTCCCATGAGGGAGGTGGTGATGAGAAGTCCATGATGGGACAATGAGATGCCTCAGGAGAGGCTACAGCTCAAGGAGGTACCTATAGCAGCTCCACCACCACCACCAACACCAGCTAGACCCTTCCTTGATGCCAGGAGATCCAAGTATGTAAATACTCTTCCTTCGACTTTATTACTTAGAATTACTAGTGAATTACACATTGTATCTATTTTTGAGTTTTTAATAGTTTTCTAACTCGCCATTGTTTTCACTTGTGTTTTGCATCCACTATTGATGGATGGTGATATTCATTTAGAAGCATCCTTCTTGATACATTTCTCACCCCATGGGGAAGACCTGAGATGAGCTACTTATGGATGTGGGGCAACCCATCATGATGGGGAGTCATCATATGGTGATGTTTCTCTACACTGGATTTGGTGAACCGCAAATATTCTGTCACAAGATGAGGACCGAGCTCACCACATTCTGGTTAGCTGAGAGGAAACAACAATGAGCCACTCTTGCAACAAGAGAGACCACTACTAGATAGATCACTTGGTTCATCATCTCACGGTCACTCTCATAGATTTTATTCATGGGGAGGCTCCCACTCATACCATAGGATTCGTAGTAGGAGCACTCATCGTGCACCTTCATCTGGATCCCATAGGGAGGGATAAGGCATAGGCCTTATTACTTTGTTATACTTTTCGAGACATATGACGATTTTTTGATTTCCTACTCATTGCGAGCATTTTGACCACACTTGTTAGTGTGATGGCATTATATACAAACTTCTATTATTATGGACATATATACATATGTGATCTTTTTGGCTTCGGATATCTTTGTGTAAGAGTTTATCTCATTGATGGTTTGCTTCACTTGTGTACTTTTAGATGCTCATAATTTCCTATGTTTTATATGCTTTTTGAATGCATGTTATGGATGATGATGGTTAACATAATTATTTTTTTTTCTTTTTCTTTATATGATGCTTATGCAAACACAATGTAACATGAAACTTTGGTTTTCAAACAATATTTAATACTTCTTTTTTTGTTGGAAAAATGTGATGAATGTGATAAAATATGAGAATGAACCCACTCCTCTTCTAACTCCACGTAACTAGTAAGATGTGAGGGATCAACACCAAGATCCAAAAGGGACATGAGTTATATGAGTTTAATGAATGGAAAAGATGCAAGGAAGACAAGATCTTGACAAAATCCCAATTAGGAACCTACAACCTAACTCTGCACACAGTTTACTACATAGACTAGAATGTGATTTGTTTGCAAGTTTATATAGACTTAGATCCGTATATGGCCTCTTCATTGAAAAAATATGGTTTTAAGGTTTTAAATATCTTGGAACATATACATCTAATTCACTTTCTTTGGATTTGAAGTTTCAAAGCACCTTTTATTTGCTAAATTGTTTATACATTACTAATTTATTATGAAAAGACCCCCTACACCTTACCCCATTCTACTAGTAAGAAGCATGGGCTCATCACCAAGGACAAGATATAGGCGAGTAATGAAACTTCCCTCCTTTATAAACCTCACGCCACTAGTATGAGGCATGGGCTCATCACCAAAGATTGGTAGGGCAAGAAGTGTAGTTTTATTTGTAAATGAAAGATTTTTGCATTTATTGATTAACTTATATCATTTTTTAAATTTTAACTTTGAGTTTTGCTTTTGGGAGGGAGAGCTTTCCCCTAGCATCAACCCCACACAACCAGTAAGATGTGAGGGCTCATCACCGAAGGTTGAGATAGGCGAACAAGCGATCTGGGTAAAGTGTTTAGAGTGATTTTTTGTTACCAAAGAGATTTCTTGGGAAATATGTGACATCAAGAAGCTTCTAGAACAGAATATGGATAAATGACACCTATAAGCTAGAAGAAAACTATAGGCAGAACAACATATGTAGGCCTTGGTAGGATCAATGTCAAAATTCTATCTTAACTTGCTGAAATGATGAAGTGATTAGAATTGTTGATGATAATATGGTGGATATTTGAAGAAGTATGATTTAGTTTTTTTGCCAATTTTTAGAAGTTTTTAGAATTTTGAAAAATAAGTTTCTTGACTACAATTTTACAATATGATCTGATAAATGAAATGCAATATGAATGCAGTAATGTACAGGTGGAAATGTAAATGAACTATGTATAAAAGTATTTAGGGTGAGGCCAGTTGACGAATGTCAAACTCCTCACCTCCAAAGGTACACAAATGATCTGCATGATCTTTAAAATTTTTGTTCTCTTGACAAGGGCCTACTATCTTGGGTTTAAACTTACAACCCTTGCCTACAATTGTATATATATGATCATATAACATTGGTGTGAATCCATACATTTGAAAGAGGTCTTTGTGAACCTCTTTGTCACATTTTTAACATATCATATTCATGTGAGCATGACTACACTTGCTCAACTTTGTCCCCTATGTAGGGAGTAATGGTTTCATTTGACATTTGTCCCGCTATGGGATTATGTCTTGTGGATAAAATGATCCTAGTTTTTTACATATTTGTGTCTAGACCAAGGCTAATAATTGAGGGAACCATAGAAATGGCTTTGATGGGTATCACTTTGTTCTTAAATCCCTCTTCTTTTACTATTTCAATCATGTTTACGTCTAGACCAAGATTATCGGAAGGAAGAGATGTCATACCAAGGAGGCTACCCATTCCTTACAGTTCAAAAGGGAGGAATATCATCTCATCAATCTCTAAGAGTTTAACAATCTCCATTTTTGTTTTGGTGGACACTGTTTCCACAGATATTGCTTTACTCTTATATGTTTTTGCTACCTCAAACATTTTTGGGTCAACGACTTCAACCTTCGGAATGCTCGAGGTGGTAGCGACCAATTCTTCTAATGGAGGCATTTTTTTTAATTGGTTCACATGGAGCTCATATTTCGAATGGACTCCTCTTTTCTTCTTGAGGTTCTCTAAGTGTATATCGAAGGGCTTAGGATCCCCTTGAGCGACGAATATTTTTCCCAAATGGAGGAACCTAACTTCTTGGAACAAGGTAGAAGGAATAGCCTTCATTCGATGAATCCAAGGTCTCCCAAGGATCATGTTATAATTTTTTTCCCTGTCAATGATGTAAAAAAAATTTCAAGATGGTTTTTGGCCCAAGGGAGACAGGAAAAACTATGGTTCCGATCGAGGTAGCCTTAAGACTGTCATACCCTCGCAATGTGTTTCTTGTAGAGGAGTAATTAGTCTCTCCATATCCTAACTTCTGTAAGAAAGAGAAGGGAACCACATTCACAGCAGCCCCATCATCGATCATGGCTCTCTTAATGCAATTGTTATAAACTCAGACCTATAAATATAAGGTAAGATCACCACTTCGGGCAATTTCGGCATCAGAAGGCATCTTTTCTATATAAAAAAAAACCAAGTATCCCTATCACTTTGTCCCAGAGGATGTATGTCAAATTCAATATGATTTATTTGAGCTCTAGGAGGAGGCGTAACATGGATTAGATGACCAAGACCTAATGCATCGAGAAATGCATAACGATGTGTAAGGGAATTATTCAACAAATCTAGGAACGAGATGTGAGAAAAGGTCTTGTTCAAATCAAATATCAAATCATAGGATCCTATTGGTTTTAAGATTGTAGGAGCGTCATCCTGCAAGAAGGAATGAGCAGGTAGGGGTTGCAAAACATATTCCGTTGTCGGAGTTGTTTCATTAATTTTTGGTTTTACCTCTAGCTCAACTAATCCCAAAAAAACTGTATTGTTGTTTAAGCCAAGGTTGGGAGAAATTTGAGATTTATCATCATTGAGGCTTCATGGTCGTTATTCCCTACAGGAATACCCTTGTTTATATTTTGAGGATTCACCTTAACATCCTCAGGATGTTTAGGGAATGGATCTCGAAAGATGCTTAAGTTTTCATTCTGAGGTGTGACATGTCCTGTATGACCAGGTTGTGGGGTTGTTTTAGGATTTACTAAGAACATGTCCACAAAGAGTTACCTTTGGTTTTTTGGAGTCTTTGTAGGAACTTGTTACAATCTCTACAAGTGCTAGCGTCATGACTGATGACACAATGGAAACCGCAATATAGGTTAGAATCATAATTTTGAGGTCTTTGATAAGCATCTTGTTGTTGTTGATTATAACCTTGATTGTAGTTTTGAAATTGATTGTTATAACCATGATTTTTCCCCTTGGCCAGAGTTTTGGTACTGGTTCAGGCCTTGGGTTTGATTTTTCCGAGGAGAGGGGGATGGTTCACATCAACCGTGTTGACCAAGGAAATAGTGTTAGGGCCTCTTTGATTTCTCCGTGTTGTTGTTTTTTTTGTTATAGTTGTTAGTGTTATTGTTGTTCATAAGACTAGTTTTCTTTGCTTGATCAGTAACACCATTTGTCGTAGCACCATGATTACAATTAAAACCTTAGGTCCTTGGTTGTTGGCTCCATTTTTTTGATGGTTTGTGTTGTTTTGGTTAAATGATGCCAATTTCCCATTGAGACTATAAGACGTATGCCCACTATCAATAGCAGCTTGGTCAATTCAAATCGCACCTTCCAACACTTCCTTGTAACTATGGAAAGGAAACTTCTAAACTTGCTCCTTGGTCTCTCAATTAAGTGAGTGAAAGAAAAGATCACAAATTTCCATCTAGTCCATGTTGGGTGCACTTGTAGAGGAGTAAAGAACTTGACACCATCTTGGATAAAATGAGCGGAAAATTCATTTTGCTCCTGCCTAATATGCAGAAACTCCCTTATTCATGTTCGAAGTAACTTGTTCATGTAAAAATATCTGATGAACTCTGAAACAAGTTGTTTAAAGGAATGTATAGAAGCTTCTAGAATTTGATAGTACAAATCTAAAGTGATTCCCTCGAGGGTTTTCGGAAATATCTTAGCCACCACAGCATCCCAAGGAAGCAACTCCCTAATGGTAGTAGCATAGGCCTTGATATGAGTGTTCGGGTCTCCTTCTCCCTTAAATTTAGGAAGATCAGGAAATGGGCATGGAAGCATGACACCCCGTATGGTAAATTCAAGGGGTTCTTTCAAATACTCAACATAAGTACCCATTAGGTAAGATTCCACCATTGAAGCCCCTTGCTGAGGAGGTGAAGGAGGGGTTAGATAGGACACAAGGTAGGCATTAGCTGGAACATATGGAGCTCCTTGATATGACGTATAAGGAGTAGGGAAGGTATATGGGTCCATCTGGGGGAACTTTGAATACATATGCAAGTAAGGTGGGATGATACCAAGATATGGACTAGTGGGCGTGAAACAAGGGAACATCGCATTACCTGATGGAGTGGCATTCGAGAACACACTTCCGGCTAGCCCTTGCATAGGATAAGCATGAGAAGGGTGAGGACCCATTCCTAGGGTATAGGCTCCAGTGAGAAGATCACCTCATGTTGATTGGATAGGATAACCTTCTTGCACATGATGTTGCATTGGTTATGGGTTGATAGGGATGTATCCTTTATTGTAATTGGGACGCCCCCTTTTTTTCCCTACTGCATAAGTTGGTTATGAAGGTTGGGAACTTTCTAGTTATCTAATCCTCCCTAATAAATTAGAAATAATATCAAAGGGTGAGGATTGAGTTTCTTGTTTGGGTGCCAGTTGTGTAGGATTTGGCTTAGATGGTACATGATATCCTATTATGAATTGTTTGATGTTGTCATTCTTATTTTCATTAAAAATAGGATTCTCAAGCTAGTTTTTCAATACATTGTTACTGAATAGTTCTAAGGAATTAACCTTCATCCTATCTAAGGACTCGTCTATTTGGCAAAGAGGGTTAGCAATTCGTGCAAAAATGTCATCTTCTGAAGATTGAATAGAAATGTGAGGTCTCAACAAGAATATAGGGTAAGGATTTGCACCACTCACAAAAACATTGTTTGCATTGGGTTGAATTACATGTTATTGCATCAACCTCCTCTATCCTCACATAATAATGGGGTTTGAGACATAACTAGGGGAGGTTTGCACATTGGTTGTGTAATTGTTATCCCATCCTAAAAGGGAAGGGGATTATTGTGGTTGAACATTGGTGTAGTATCTATCATAGCCAAATGGCCCAACAAACTCTCTACTAGACATATTTTACAAAGTATAAACTACCAACCAAAATAGGGGAAGAAATGGAAAGTCGAGGTAAAAGTATTGAAAGAAAATGAAGTAAGAAGGAACTAGTTTGTCATGCTGGGTTCAACAATTTGTATGACTGAAAAATCAACATGCGACCTTCAATCGCACTCAACCTCCTGACTTCATGTCAAGACAGCCGATGTGGAATATTGTAGCGGTGTTGATGGGAAACTATAGGAGAATCGGGGACTAATATCAGGTAGTGTGAATTCCTAGTAGTTGAATTGGTCAAAGGGGAATTAGAGGCTAAGTACATGTAACATAAGTTCCCTATTGTTTGATTATTTGATTTTATCTACTTACTTGAAAGGACATTAATTAAATAAAGGGAATAAACTAATAAATCAAAATAACTAATCTAATCTAATATTTTTGTATTTTATACTTTCTGGAAAAATAGAAGAAATACACAAACAAACTAATTTCTTCTAATTTAACTAAATTTATTCTATAATAAATCTAAACAAGAAAATAACCAGATATAGTTATTTCCCTGTGTTGGATGGATCTAATCTACTCTAAGTAAATAAAGATTTTCCAAAATGTAATTGTGGATGTAAATCCTTCGTTCTGCCTCAGAGGCACGGGAAGAAATCAAAGCTTCTCATAATATTTTCTTCCCCTGCAACTTCCCCAGTAGAAGTAAAGAAGGATTCAATGGAGGTTGTAAATTGAAATGGATTATAATTGCCTAAAATAAATGCAAAAGCTTTCCTCTAGTCAATATTCCCTTACAAACTCACAAGGATAGGCAGGGAAGTTATCTATCACTAGAAGCTTTATAGAAGAAATAGAAGTTATAGTAATGATCTAAATATTGCAACAATTTAAATTAAAATGATTTGCTACTCTAGTCAATAATGTGCATACAGATTAAATAAATAATTCAAGAAAGCTTCAGGAAATCCAAGTACATCCCCAACCTAGAATTTGTAGTATTGTGGAAAATTCGGTTGTGGTTTACTCTTGTGTCCCCTCAGTTTCTTTTCCAACTTCAATGTTCACGTGAGTCCAGGGAGTTGTGCTGGTAATATAGAAGAAGCAAGGAAGAAGGTGCTGGAGAAATGGTGGCTTACTGGTAATCTGGTAGCAATGGAAGCAGAAGAAGAACAACACAAGAGAACAATGTTTGGTTGTGTAATTTCTAGCAAGATCACGACAACATAACGGTGCAAATCACAACAAAAATCTCCAACCAATGCTTTAGAAAGAAGCTTGGATTTTATAGAGCATAGGTTGGGAAATGGTCTAAGCCATTTGGTTACCAAAGGATGCCACATCACAACAAGAAGGGGAAGTTAACTGTAATTAGTCATCAAGGGAAGAAGAGGAAGTTGGTATAGATCCATCAAGCCTAAGAAAAACCAATTTGACTAAGAAACGTGTGCAAAAGGTGAGTTGGAAGAAGTTAACATGCATTCAAATCACGCATGAGAAGTCTCAGTCAAAATGCACAGAACCCTCAGTCTGCACAGGGTTGCGGTTACACAACTATGCACACCGACTGTTGAGGGTAAACCGGCAATTGCACAACTACCACCCAAGTAGACCGGAGGTTGCGTAACCACCACCCAAGTAGACCGGAAGTTGTGTAACTTAAGGCCAAAAGATAAGGAAAAACATTGCAGAAAGATAATGAAAAGCAGGAAAAGCAAGGAAATGGATAAGTAAAGTATTCTAAGCTACAAATATAAGTTGCAAAGAGGAAATATGACTCGAACACCATTGGAAAAGATAGTAATCATCATAGGGGACTTTTAACTGTTTCCATCAATGTAGCACGTGCAAAATTGGGTGTGTATAGACACCAATCACATTTTAACGAAGACGGATTTTGTCGGATTTGGTAGTTGGTGTGCTGGTGGTTCGTTTACAAGTGTGGATGCAATCAAAGTAGGGTATAGATGTCTTTAGAGGGGGCAGATGTATTGTTTGGGTGTCAGCCACACACACCTAAAAGTAAATACAATGGATGAGCCTTATACAAGACCTAACACCCCCGCCCCCCACTCTCCTCCACCCACAATCTTTTATATTTTCCTCCATATCCCCTGCCAGCATGCTCCCATTTTGTGTCAAGATAGAACTTTAGATCAGGCGTGAACATCTACCAAAACTATATATATAACAATAAATGATTTTTGTCAGATGTTGTAGTTCTAAGTGCTTCATTGCAAAGTAAGCATATGTTTGGAAGGGATGGATATGGCTTTGTTGTTTTTCCTTTCTGGTGAGAATGTGTGTAAAAGGTGGAAGCATGGGAAAGGCACGCAATTTGTTTGACAAAATTTATTAGAGCAATTTGGTCATTTGGGAAATTATGATTGAAGACAATGCACAAAATGGGTTTATTGAAAACACACTAGGTTCAATTAAGCACATTCCTACTGTCAAGTGTAAGCCACTATGACCTTTGTTGGCATTTCTCCTAGCTTATGCTAAGATGAGAACTTCATGATATGTATGGATCCATCAAATCAGAATGGATGGGGATGTTCAGATGTTGTAGTTGTGAGTGATTTGGTAGGCATGTATATTAAAATGTGGAAACTCACCCAATGCACATGAATTGTTTGATATAATACCTCAGAGAAAACATGGTCTTGTAAAATGTATTAGTTATACAATATGCACAAAATATGGAAGCATTCTAATGCACGTGAACTGGTTAGTGAATGGTTTTGTGGTTGTGGACGTGAAGCTTGTGTGTGTTCAAACTAGATTGGAGCACCACCCTTGTCGCCTTACTATGAACAGGAATGGTTTTCTCCCTATTTCCAACATGCTTTAATATTTATGGTTTTCCCTTCATAGTGTCATTGAAATTTTTAATTAAATGAAGAGTATGGTTATGGTTAATAAAATGAATTTTTGCACATAATGGCTATATTTGGATTGCATCATGTATAATTGATATGGCACCCATTTTTAGCGTAAGCTACACTCTCCAACCATGTTATGTGAAACCTAGAACATTTGGATGATAGAACTGGATAATTGTATTCACCCAATTAGAAAATTACACTTGACTTCCATATATTCCCATCATTTGTTCACCTTGCTAAAATTTAATAAAATATGAATTTTAACAACACGCAAACCACTGCTCCTTACCCCATAAGGGTAAGTTATGGAATGATCATGTTTACTGGTGACGTGAGATGTCATGTCAATCTATATAATGACCTTAGACGATCATTTGACCTTGTTTTGTTACATGTTTGGGGGCCCAATCAACATTTTTACTTCTTTGATCAGTTGCTAAAAATTGAAAAGTTAGTTTGGTTTTGGCCCGGGATTTGGACACCTTTACCGAGAAAATAAATTTGGTCACCGCATACATCTAGCATCTCTCTAGGACTATCATAATCAATCAATAGCTTCAAGAAATTATCCTCAAACTATTGTTTTGTAACAAATTTTTATAGGCCTCGAGACATTTCACGACTAACTCCAACTAGCATAATTAGGACAAGTAGCTTTGGAAATGTAGTGGTCATTTGACTCTCAGTCACAATATTTGTGTTCTGTAAACTCCAAGGATTTCCCTGTAGATAGGGGATTTGACAGAAACTTACACGTGGTATGTTCAAGTTTTGAAAAATGGACCTCAAACTTGATTTATGGGCCACTTTAGCCAAATTGTTCATTTTTAATATCTTGCAGTACTAATGAGAAAATTTCTGTGTAACTTTTTCCGAGCTAAAAAATCTATTGCAAATCCTATAAAATCTATTACACGACTCTATAGATCTCCTTAATGACACTTAGTTGTATTTTTTTTCTTATGGAAATTTGGTGTGCTTTTCTCTCTCTCCTCTCTCTATCTCGCTCCATCTTGAAAGCGAAATGAAACTACACTTGTGTTCTTACCTTTATTGTATCGTAAAAAAATTTAATTTATTATAAGTGGAAAATAATCTATATATGAAAATTTTAGTTATGTGGGGAATGTAATGCCGACATTTATTTTCGTTGACCATGTTTGCACAAACTTGACAGGTTACAAGTGACGTAATGAGATTCGAAATAATGATGGAAAAAAGAGATTAAAGTTGTTATTTGCGAAAAGTGTAATTTTAATGGAGTCAAAAATATAATTTTATTTATTAATTGTACTTCTATTAATGCAAGATCAAAAGTACTTATCTACTTGTATTGCATTCAAATTTAATGGGGAGATGAATTACAATATGATACTTTTGACTTAGATTTTATTAGAAGTTGTGTTTATGATTATTAAGGAAAAATATTGAAATTTTGTGTGATTTTTGAATAGAGAAGTTAAACTTGGCCCCTCTAGAGTTATAATCTTGTAAAATAATATAGTCGTCGTGTATATACAACATATGCCAACCCTTGAACCCTTTTACCTTTAGTTGTGTATTTGAATCATACGTTCCCTTCCAAAATGCATCCAGTTGTTTATTGTTTTATCTAGCACTTGTAATAGTAAGATGTAAATGGGAAGTGGATAATTAAAATGGTAGAGTTATAACACTAGTGGAAATGAAATTTGAGTTTGGTTATCTCAAATTCAACGTAAAATGTATTGTTATGGTGCTTGACTTTGGTCACAACCCTTTTCTTCACGTGTTAAACTACTTAACTCATGTTCAAATTAGTGGCGGATGGACATTCCACTTATAGGCGATCCTTTGTGGCCACATCTTTTCATGATTCTTTTTGGGTGTCAAATACTTAGAAAACTCTTAAGTGGATACTCCAAACCAACATAATTGTCCATCTCGAAAAACTTAGTAGCTAGTACTTGACATATGCAAACAGGGTAATAGTAGGATAGTAAGGGTATGTCTTGGTGTTTTTGAATAATCAAAAGAAAGATAGCGTTTAAATGTTGTGAAAGTTTAATTCTACTTGATTTAATATTATGTGTAAGAAAATACTTCATCATAGAATAAGGAAATATAAATGTGAAACTAAGCTTTGTTTTATCCTTTGGTAGGCGTGTGTCGATGGGGGCATATGGGAATTATTTTTAATGTATAGTGTGGAACCCCACCTTCAATATAGAATTTCTTTGGATGAGTATGTATTTAAACATAGCTATGTGTAACACCCACAAATTTGACACACAAATACAACAGTAAAAATACCGAAATAATTTTTTGGTTACTTACATTGCTTGATACATGACAACACAAGGGATTGCTTAGGACAATGCATAACACATGAGATGCTTTCACAAACATTATCCCACATAGATAACATGAAAAATACATGATTCACATCCAAGCCACCTTTCCCCAAATGAAAATGATAAACATAATAATTCAACTACATTATAACTCCTATATAGGCACCATCCATGACTCAACACTTTCCCGGTTTACATACTTATTACCTTCATATTTCCTTATTGACCTTAATTATTTTATAATAACTTATCATTTCGTCCTTCATTCATCTTTAAACTAGAATATGTTATCTTTATTTTACTTGCCATTTCACTTGTAATGATTTCCTCTAATTTTGTTTGTTTCCCTTATCACAATAGAATGATGTAGCTTGGTTGTTGATAGGAACATATGTGCCCACATGAGGCTACTAGTGTTTTTTCTAAGGATTTGTTTTCTAAGTTGCATGTTTGCTTGGTTTTGCAATTTATCGTAGTTGCAACAAGTAAGGTTCAAATGAAATAAGGAAGTTTGTTAATTCAAGAGTAAATAGATTATGTGTTCCCTTCATAATAGCATTAAAGCACTAGAGTTACACTGTTTGCTTTAAGTTATTACAACTAACTGTATATTCTCACTAATTCCCTTAGATACTTAGTTTGCATCGATAATGATACACAGTAGAGGATTTTCCTCGAGTCAAAGGGTCAATCCTCAAATTTCTTTTTATTTTAATCATTTAATAATTTTGTTTAAACCGCATTAAGGGGCGTAGTGATTATGTTCGTCCCTTACTTATCGCAAGTTTCCCCCATTTACTATGTTAGAAGATCAATAAGGAGACATTATTTTATTTTTGTTTGTTATAACAAAATCATCTTAGTCATCTTAGAATGTTGATTTCATTCAAGTGTATGCAACATTTAACAACAATTTCCATAATCTCCTCTCGTGTTCTTGTAACCCTTACATCATTACGTTGACTTCATGATGACTTATTTTTTTGGATCAACTAAGGTTCATATACTATTTTTCCTTTGATTAATCAACAAGATCCTAAGGCGTATGATTTCACACTTAACCAAGTTTAGATTATTCCTGGGAAAATTCAGTATTAGATGCGTATTACGAGGTGATATGCAATTATAATTTTTGTACACCCTATGATCCTCTAGTGACTACCCTTCTTAATGGACAAATTATACTAATGTGTAATTCACCCTAATTCTCATAAGAGGTCCACTTTTGACTAATTTCCATTATCACCAAAAAGGGCCTACACCATACCAATAGGAAAAACTAGATAAAACAATTATGTTTACCCCACAATGTATACACATCTAAAACACTCTTGCAATGATAACACACCTATTTATGAAGAGAAAGGGATTCCAACTCATAGTTTTCATACACAAGTATCTTACGACGTGGATTTCACTCATGTTCAAAACCGTCATTTCATAAGTACATAAGATGCTTAACACTAAATCTATGGGATGAATCATGAGATTTAATTTACATTAGGTTCAACACCTTGTTAGGACCAAGTCTAGTGGTTTATACTAGATGCGAGATTTGCAAAGCGAAACACAAGGGCATAACCCAACATCATGAGATTCTCTCAAAGCAGGACACCTGAGAGAAGAACTACTAGTTAGTAAACACTAGCACCCATACCTAGGATGGTCATGGTCAGAGTGGGGATCACTCAATATGGAAGAAATATCAAGTTGTTCTCAGCTGTTTAGTGTCAAATATCACCTATTATTCATGCAATAATCGAGGGAAGATGAAGAATTAAAGGGGGTTTAGAGCACAATTCCATTTTAATTTATATCGAGATACTTCATTCTACCATACATGATATAGTTTTTGTAAAATTTCTATAAATGATGTCAATAAGAGCATTAAATAATATTTGGTTAATTCTTTAAACTCGGTGACAAAGAACAATTACAAGTTTATCACAATTCCATGCATGACAAGGACAATATTTTATTTGATAGCAATAGGAAGGTAAAACTTTACTATAACCATAGCAATACATTTTTTTCATTAACATATATAAATTACAATAATACATAATGAATAATAACCACATTGTTTCACCATTTTATTTGCATCCTGCAAAACCATGTGAGCATGAGTCAGAAAAAATTGATGGCATGGCATCCACCTAAATCTAGCATAATTGTATTTTTTTTGTTTTCCATTTACATGATAATACACACACACAAAAAGAGGGTTAGGGACATTTTCATTTCATTTCATTTCTTAACTAAGGGTGGAGAGAGAAAGAGATAGGGAAGAGAGAGAATAGAGAGACACGATTTTTCCAAAAGTCACATTTCACATAGCAAGCCACAAGGGAGAGTTTCATACAGTTATTTATAAGTTTCAATAAGTTTTCATGATGGTTTATTGTCTTTACTAAGGTCATACAACCTTATTTTACATTTTCCTACAAGTTGCGAAAAACATCTAATTTTAGCTTAGAGGCTAAGGAATCACATTCAAAAACTATCTTCTGATGGGAAAATGCACAACAGATAAATTCCTACGTGTAATCCTATATGCCAAGAATTCATAGGAACTTACGAATTTCATAACTGGTGAATGGTTTTTAAACGGCGGCTAGTTTTCCAGGGCCATCGATCGTAATTGGGTTAGTTGCAATAGCAACCAATTTTAGCTTGAGGGCTAAGAAACCTCATCCAAAGCTAACTTTCGATGGATGGAATCTCCATAAGAATATTCCTACATGCCCTTTTATATATGGAGAGTTCATCAGAGTTGACGGAACTAAGAACTGACCAACAGGTTACAAACGGAGATGGATTTTCCAAAGCACCGGTCGTAATTGGCCCATTTTGACATAGTCAAACAGCAATTGGAGGTCTACAAAACCCCTTGGAAAACTAGATGAAAATGTGTTTTTCTCCAAATTGAATCTTGTAAGTGATTTTCATGTAGAAATACTAGAGGTTTACGAAGGCAAAAAAGTGTTCCTTCGCTCAAGGTCCAAATGGTGTGATGAAACGAAAACCAACTTTCCAGTTTTAGCAACTTCCTATAATTACATAACGGGGTAACATGGCTCCTATGGGGGTGGTGAAGAGAGCACCAATAGTCATTCGGGGTCGATCTAAGGCTAATGTGACTCCCTGCATAACAAGAAACAAAGATGAAACTTTACATCTCTTTTCTAGTGTTCAGGAGGTCGTTTACGAGTCTCTAAATATTGTGTTTCTTCAAACTTTGCAATGTAGACAAAAATGGTTATTTTATTTGATGACTCATTTAACTCTCACCAATGCCAATGGACACAAGCACCTAATTATGATACCCTGGTAATAGCGTAAAAAGGTTGTGGTAGCAACCACAGTTGGTGGTCAAATTATAACTCGGTTATGTAAATCACAAGGTCGAGTTTTATTACTTCACACTGTTTAAGTTTGGTTAAATATCCAATTGTATAACTCTCAGGTGATTTAATATTCTATTATATTGGATTTTTATTACTTCACACTATTTAAATGTTTACCACGTAAGTTGATATGTGGAGACTTAACTTCACAATGTAAATGTAGGAAGAACAAAATTAAATGAGTAAATCTCAGATATGGTTGGCACGTAAATTGTGCACACATTTAGAGATTTCAAGTGGAAAACTTATCTAAAATGTTAGTGTATATGAGAAATAAAGTAAAAAATATTTTCTCTCGATGTCATAACGCAAGGGAAAAGAGAAAACTCATAACTTGTAAGGATAAGATATGCTTTTGTGTTTTTTTCTCCAAATTGAATCTTGTAATTGATTGTCATGTAAGCCTGGGAGACTGGTGTGCGTGTGTGCTTTCGTTGACCGATTGTTGACCATGTCCAGGTCGCAGTGAGGATTTTTTCACCTTTCCTCTCCTTCTCGCCCTGTCGGGTCGTTGTCGACACCCCAAACTGTGGACCTCGTAGCGTCATGGACGGTTATAGCCAGTTAAAGGAAAATTTGGTTCTCGGCTCTTCAAGTTTGTCAGGTCGTCGCCATTAATAGGATTAATAATTATTATCATTATTTTAAGCCGTAAAATCATAATAATAATGTTTGTAATAATATTATAATTTATATTGTCGATTCCCGCTACTATGTGATTATTATTACTCCTCGTTGTCGGACGATCATTTAATACGGTTAATAAAATGGTGTTGTTATTATTTGGTATTATTTGCGACTATCCAGATCAATTCGTGTTATGGTCGTATTAACAATCAAACCATCATTTTATTAGGATTTTCGTTCATGTTTTAGTTTGTATGTCCAATTATCGTAGCTAAAACAAACAAACAAATAATAAAATAAAATAATAATAAAAATTTTAATAAAACACGTAGATTCTCTGTGGGGGCAATTAAAAAACCAGTTCCCACGAATTTTGAAAAAATCGCAGTGATGTTCTTCTTAGGGCAAATTAAAGCTTTAAAAATGGCAGTTTGGGCTTCCATCGGTTTGGTTTGGGGCCGAGAGAGAGCAGTGGGGAGTTTGCTGAAGAGGCCTTGAAGCCTTTCCAAATGTTTTTTTTTTGCTTTTAAAGCCAGACTACACAACTGTTCTTCGCTTTCACCAGGCTTTGCCTCCCCTGTGTGGGAAGATCAAGCAAAAAGGAGGTGTCATTGCTTCAGGAGGCCTTGGAAGCTCCCTTCAAGCAAATGCGTTTTTAATGCTCATAAAGTCCAGCCTCCAGGAAGCAATGTTTTCGCATTCCCAGGCCGGCCACACTTTGCGTGCGGCAGATCAAGCAAAAAGGTGTTGTTGGTTTCAGTCTGACATGCACCAGCACCCTTCTCAACCATGAATCCCATGCCTGACATGGGTACCTCCCCTTCAAGGCTTCAACAAGGCAGAGGAATTTTGTCAGATGTTGCAGTCCTGCCCTAATAGACCTGTCGTTGTAAAAAGCCATGGAAGCATGCGTTTATTCGACGGCCTGCGTCCCAAATTGCGGTTGCCATGGACTGCAATTCCCTAGTCCGCGCCAAGATACTTGTGTGGACATTGCATTGGAACCTTTCCAAGCAAGGGCAGGAATGCTGTCAAGCCACACCCCCAACCTTTGCTGATATTTGGGGGCTGCGGTGAAAATGGGACCTTTAAAACTGTCATGCACATCCATCAAAGCATCATGGGGAGATCCATATCCCACGTAGTGTACATTTGTCAGTATCCAGATCAACCTGTATGCAAAATATGAAGGCATACACAACTCATGCAAACTGTTTGACAAAATACTTAAAAGATATGTGGTCTCCCGAGGCAATGATAGCAGGATAAATAAAAAATGGTCGTCTATTAAGTATAGGCATTGAACTTGTTTTTTTTAATGCCTCAAAAAAATGTTGTCTCATGGAATGCCAAAATGGGGATTTTTTTAGTTGTTCTGCACAAAATGGATGTTATGAAAGGCGAGATAAACTGTGTGACATACAATGCTTCAAAGAAATGTGGTTTTATGGAACAACCATAATGGCATGTATGCTTCAAAATGGATTTGGTTAAAAAGGCTTTCAGACATTGGATTGATTGACAAAATGCCTGCAAAAAAATGTGGCTGTGTGGATATGTTTGCTTGGTGTTTGATGAGCACATGAGAATGTGCAAAATGTGGAAGCATGCAAACGATTCGGACAATGCCTGAAAAGAATGTGGTTTATGGGCAGCAATGATTGCAGGAGGTGTAAAAATAAAAATAAAAATGAGTTGGTTAAAAAGGCCTTGGAAACCTTCAAGCAAATGCAATGGGTACGTGTAAAGCCAGATTCCTCAACCTCTGTCAGCATCCTCCCCGCATGTGCAAAAATAAGAGCTTTAGAATTGAGCATGGAAAACCATCAAGGCATAGAAAACAAGATGTTTTTGTTTGCAATGCAACTTCCCTGGTAGACATGTATGCAAAATGGTGGAGCTGAGGACGCTCGTGGACTGGTTGACGAAGTGCCCAAGCAAGAGACTGAACCCAAGCCTGCGGCTTCGACCGACTTCGTTCTCCAGGCATGGTTCTTCTTCCCTTACCTCTCATAATTCTCGTGTTTTAGTTCTCTTTTGCAACTAAATAGAATATTAAGTTGTTAGATTTTTAATAAAGTTAAATGTCTCTTCAACTCATTGCAAAACAATAAATTGTCGTGTCACAACTCTCGAAGCCATTATAACTCGCATACTTTAAACCATGAACTATCACCCTCGCTTCGAGATGATCTAGAAAACTCTTACCCTTTTGATCGCTCCAATATCGTTTTATCGACCAGACAAATTTGACTCTCCATTGATTAAGTTGACCTTCTTCCTGCTTAAAATAGTTAAATTTTGCATTTTTCGGAGACTCACTAAGTACCCTTCGCAACTCTGGAAATGAGATGTGAAGTTTCATTTGTGTACCTTGGTATACGAGGAGTCGCCTTGATTTTTGGTTTGACCCGAAATGATCATATGACATCCTTTTGATGCTCTTATAGGAGCCCTGTTACACCAGTTTACAACAGTAGAGAGTTGTTAAAACTAGAAAGTTGGCTTTCGTTTGGGACCACCATTTGAAACCCGGAAAGAGAAATCACGTTCCGTCTTCGCAAACCTCTAGCGTTTATACTAGACAAATGCATGGAACATTCAGCATAGGAAAGAGCACTTTTCGGGATAGTTTGGCAAAGCCATTTTGTAAGCCTCCGATCGCAGTTTGACGAGGTCAAACTGGACCAATTTCTCCTTGTCGCTCCAGAAAACTTGTCACCATTTGAAAATAGTTTACTAGTTCTCCGTCCCGTCGACTCTGATGAACTCTCCTTATATAGAGGAACTAGTAGGAGATGTCTCGTTGCATGCTTCTCCATCGAACGTCAGTTATGGATGTAGTTTTTTGGGCCCTCGAGTTAACTTTTGGCATTTTACAACTGGGTGAACTACGACCAGTGGCCCCGGAGAACTAACTGCCAAACGCAAACCATTCGCTCTTTTTCAATTCCGTCAGTTGCTATGAATTCTTGGTATATCTGGGGACATGTAGAAAGTTAATCGTGGTGCTCATCGGAAGATAACCTTTGGAAGTAGTTTCTTAGCCTCCGAGCCCATTTTGAACATTTTGTAGTTAGTGAGAAAATGTAAGAAAATAGAAAACTGCGGACCCTCGTAGGGTTGCCAAATCACCCTGAAAAACGTTTAAACACATGTAAATAACTATTTAAAACACTATAATGAAACTTTGTGTGTATTAGAACTTTTGACAAAAGTGATGTTTTCTCTCTCTTCCCTTCTCTTTCTCTCTCCTGGGTTACAAAATGAAGAAAAAAATGAAATGCAATGGATACATGTTCCTAGACCTTTTTATTTCGATTGCAAATTGTAATTATTGTTAGATGTAAATGGGAAAATGAAAAATGATAATTATGATTGATTAGGGTGGATGTCATGCCAGTGATTTATCGCTGATATCATGCTCACGTGGGTTTTGCAGGATGGAAGAATGACGACAAAAAAGGCGATGTGTAATTTAATTATTATTATTGTAATTTTTATAGGTCATTGTAAAATGAATAACTGTCTAATGTAGTCTCTTGTTACAGAAAAGTTATAATTGAAATTTGTTAATATGCATGAGATGCTAGTTTTAGGGATACTTAGGAAATGTGCATCTAATCTCCGGTTCAATTTGATTTTTAGTTGTGTATGGGAAAAAAGGGTTTGATTTATATATAGTAAATTGAAATTGAAGTTAATATATTGTAGTATTTTCTCAGTATTCAATAAACGATTAAATTAATTTACTGTGTTATCTTCTTACCTTGCAAACATAGTAAAGAGTTATAATGGGAACACTCAACCCTTAATAAAATATTCGTGCATAACTTTCCTGCATGTGTGACCCTTTGTACCATATAAGAAATTTAAGACCGTAGAACGAACTTAAGCTTTGCGCTTGATGGAACACTCTAGGTTAGGTAAATAAAACCCCTAGTTGGAGTTTACCGTCATAGTCTTTATGTCTAGCGACACTGTCGTAAACCCATATTTAGGAATGTCATGGTCCAACCTATCCAGAGTATGCGGTTTCCTTCTAGTTTTGGTAATCACGAGAAGAATGTCCTCTCTTCAGGTCCGACACCAGGCTGAGTGGTGAAGACCGCCTTAGAAGTCACCTTATGAGTCATTGTTCGAAGGAACGATTCAGCGGTGCTACCTTGGTTTCTATCAAAATAACATCTTGTTTTTTCTTGAACGTGGTTCATGTATAGTTACAATTCTTCCGGGTCATGTACCCCTTCTAGATGTTAGTCAAGTACTTATGTAACTCCTGATTTCAAAACAACGCTACGAACGAGATCTTAGTGCGATGTAAGAGCATATTATATAAATGTTGCACACGAGATTGGAGATTAGGATTAGAGGCCAACCTTGGAGTCTTTATAACTTAATTAAACTTTATCATGCGTTGCAAAGAATATAAGTTACCTTGGTGTGACCAAACTTTGAGAAAACAAAAGATATGTATATATATATATATAAATCAAATTATAGGAATTCAATAAGTTATCAAATTATAATAACAATGGTAGGGAAATAAATATAGTGTGAATCGAGAAATATTTTTGGTGAAAAGCTACCCTGTATCTAAATCTCCGTCAAATCCTTTTATTGCGTTTTGGACATCAAGTCACTTTCGCTTGAGTTGTAAGGGTAAAACTGTAGACATCAAATAAACGTTGGAGAAGAATATTTTTTACATAATAATAAGATAATTAAGTACTTTGTATGCAATTTGATTTATGCCAAATATGTATGTCAGTTATGGAAATTTATATAAAGTATAAGAAGCCAACTTGAGAAGGTCGAATTGTATTTTCAACCGCGGAATAAACTTAAGAAAATGTAGGTGGACAAACGAGAAAATTTATCCTTGCTCGTAATGTCCTTGGAATGTTAACTTTAACCAAAAATACATTTAAGGAAATGATGTGTTGTGGGTTCGCCGTTCCTGAAGCCATGTTCTTGTGGTTGGGTCTTTACTAGTAACCTTCCATTGGGAAAAGTGTAGCGTCAGCATGCCTACGTCGTTTTCGTGTGGCTATGTGAGTCGATGATTTTTATGATTGTCGTATGCGAGTCGGGTTCTGTACTTGAAGCCCATGTTGTGTTGTGTGTAGTGAGCATTGTAAGTCAAAAAAAAAAAATTATCCTGGTATTTTACTATTGTATTTGTGTGTGTAAAGTGTGGGCACTACAGTTACTTTGAAGAAGGTGAATGAATATCACTAAAATGGCTACAAGGCCAAGTTTAGATGTATAAATTAGGAATGTTAATCAAAAGAAGCTAAAATCTAAGAACCTCAAATTATTGATCAAATCTACGACAAACCATCAAGATAAGAGCTTAAAGGAACAACTTCTATCATTGCATGAAACAAGATTGTATCAAACTAACATGCCTAAGTTATCCCTACTCTTCGTATCACTTTAGCAATCAAAGGGTGAGTTTTTTACTTTAAGAAGGTGAATGAATATCACTAAAATGGCTACAAGGCCAAGTTTAGATCTTTCATTACTAACCTAGCATGAAGAAATGGATGAAGAAGTTATTACAATGGAGGAAGTAAGCTCAAGATCAGATGTCTATAGCTTCGCATAATACAAATGAGTTGTTAGGTTGAAAGGGAGGGTTTAGCCTTGTATTTATAGTTATCTCTTTGGGAGAGTTTGGAATTTTGGTGCACATGGGACAAAAGGTAAGCCAAAAATCACTTTATGATTAGGAGTGGATAAACATGCTTTATAAGAGCTAAGCTTAGTTTAGGCTATTTAAACTTGATTAGCAAGTGATTAGTGACTCATTGAGAGTTGGGAGGAGTCTGATTACTCATATGTGATTGATTAATAGCCTAGGAAGCTTTCAAAAGTGATATAGATGGGAATAGGGAGATGTTTAGCTAATACAAGAGGTTTATTATCCAAATTAGTTTATTATAGGAGGAATACGACCAAGAAGGTGTCGTGAATGGGCATCAGAGAATGAAGCGAAGAATAACTAATTAACAAAGTGTCATTAATCGACTGAATTAGAGGAAATGCTAGGCGTAAGTAGATTTTAGGCCCAAGAATAGAAGATAAGGGGATACCCAAAGATGACCCACAAATAGAAGATAATAGAGGGCTATTAGGACGTGGCCCTAGAATAGAAGATAATGGGATACCAAGAGGTGACATATAAGTATAAAATGGACAGCTACCAAGTGGTGGCCTCAAGGTGGAAGAAGATGATGAGGGGCTACCAAGTGGTGGCCCAAGGTGAGACTGTGATTGAAGAATCATGATAGATAAAGCAAGATTGGGTGATGAGAAGATAGACCATGAATCGATGCCCAAACTAGGTGTGTCGTCATGTAATGAAAAATGTGAAGATAGATGAATGAGAGGAGGATCAAGTTTGATGGTCTTAGGAACTTCCTCTATTTTCTGACAAAAGAAATCAATTTCTTCCTCCCAATACGAAAGTGCATCGAAGTCAAATTTGAATCCTTTATCATTATCCTTTAGAGGAATGTTATCATGTAGCCCTATGAATTATCTAATCGCTTCTTCGTTTCAAAAGAAATCAATCGGAACAGGTCATTGTTGGTCAACCATAGTAGGTTGATTTGAAGAAAGAGGTCCAACAAATGTGGAAGATTTAGAAGATGCTTGATGAGGTAGATGAGGAAAAGGTTTGACCTTATTGTGTCCACAAATGAATTTTATAGTGCTTCAAAAATATATCTTAGCACATCATTTCTTGTGAATTGTTCTACATGGATGTAAACATCGGTCTTTAGAAGAGTGATCAGGATATGGGACGATATAGTTGAAAGGGATCAACAGCCAAAGAGGGATTGCATTTTGATTGAAATAAGAAGCTGACTCAAGAGACGAAGTATACTTAGATTGAGATGTCCCTTCAGCGGAAAAAGATGTGGATGTGGAAGAAGATGGCATTGGTTTACCTGTAAGTTGATATAGCATCGGTAAAAAAATAGGATCAGTCATCCAAGAAGGATATTGTGTCATAGGGGTCGACTTGGATGATTGTGACGTAAGTGTCGACTTAGACGATTGCAACATAGGTGTCGACTTAGAAGGTTGCGACATGGGAGTCGTTTTAGGAGATTGCGACATGGGAGTCGACTTAGAATAATTTTGATTCACCTATATTTTAAATGGAGGAAAAGGTCTATGGGGTGATGGATAAAGGGGGTTCTGTGAAGGAAAGGAGGACGGTGACATAGGAATCTCTTTAGACGTATTTGAATACTAGTTTGGATCCGAAGCCTTAGAAGACTGAGAGGTATCAGAAGAGTGATTTGGATTACAATCAGAAGTAGAGTGGGGGGAACCCGAATAATAATTTGGATCATAAGCGTCCAAACCATACCACTGACTATGACATGAAGGTGGGGAACAGGGTACCCAATATTTTTTTCTAGCATGAGGAATAAAACGAGGTTTAGTCATGATGGGTGAATTTTGATGTGAATGCCTAAACCTAGAGTCATTATCATCATAAGTTTCAGGAACCGTGTGATATTCAATTATGGTTGGCATCATTTAGGTACAAATTCCTAGACCTACATAGTATGATTTACCTTCTTTAAAGGGAAGTAATTTTTATGTCAATTTAGGCAGGATAATGACAACCAACTAGAAATTTCGTGAAAAATAGGGGATTCTTGTCTGATTTTCCAAAGAGGAGCTATGGAAAATATACATCGTGATGACACAATTCCAACGATCCAATCCATCTTTAGATAACATATTGCGAGTGTGAATGATTAAAGGATCTAAAAGGATTGTCCCTAGACAAATAATTTTACAAGATGAAGATCACAAGGAACAATCATGTAAGTTAAAACACAGATCCAATCTACAAGGAAAAACTCCCTATGCAAATGTTGTTCAAAGATAATTTGTTGCTATATGGTCAACACAATGTCCATACTTAATTCAAGTTTGAAATGAATAAGGTGTAGGTATTAACAAGGGGTTAATGTGATCTCCAATCAAAGGATACTTGTGATGAGCTTAGAGACAAGAAAGACCCAAATCCTAAAATAAAAATGGATTTAACGCATGTGAGCCATGCAACAATACTACTAGGATACTATGAGAAAGTGAGGTATTAGTATCACACTAGTATTGATATGACACAAACAAAGTAACCAGCACTCTTTCAAGATCAAGGTAATGTTTGAAATAAAACAACATCAAAGTATGCTAAGGATTTGCTAATATGTGGGTAGCGTAATGTCACAATATGGACACTTAGATTACATTTACTAGAAACGAGATGTAATTATCATAATTATGGCAAGGCGATGCGAATAATGTAACACATCTAAGGAAGATCAATGATGAATCAAGCCTAAATATGATGATAATGTGTCTCAATATGGATTTGAGACAAAGGGCATACTAGAACACGAATACGTACCATTCACACTTTCAACACTTGCATTCCTGTTGTGACATGGTCATGTAAGTAGAATACAAAAGTGGTGGACACGATTATTTCTAGCAGTATCCACACGTGTTGTTCTTTTTTGTCCTAAAAATGGTAAATAAGATAACAAAGGTGTAGATCAAGTGAGTTTGAAATATACTTGGAGTCACTTTGGTAGATTTTTGCCTCACTTTAGGGCGAGGAAGAAACTAAAACAAAGTAGTGTTTTGTAAATCTCGTGATGAATGACGCGTAGTGCAAACTTGAATGGACTCTTTCCTTATTCGATAAATAAGGTTTTGACTCCGAACAAGTTCTTACTTTGTGAAAGCTCTATAAAACACGTTGGCTTGATATGGTAAAGTGGGCTGCAAGACGATATAACTTCCTATTGGTTCTCTCAACTAGGTGTCACAAACTACCTCTGCGAGCTCAGTTTTCCAAGAAATTCACACTGACTAGTCTTGGAGTATCCTGACTTTACATTACCCCCTTCGACACAATGAACATAAAATTCATTCAGTTGTGTTTTCATTGGGGTTTCTATGGAGATAATTTTGACTCTAAACTCACAAGGAAAAACTAATCGAGTGGGTAAGTAGAGCACTTCCCGTTTCATCCACAAGGTTCCCTCTTGCATGGACTACTTTGGGGGTTCCTAGGAACATCTCTTTTGTTGTAGTTTAAGGCTTATGCCAAAGATAATTTTCCTAGTTTAAAGAAGATGAGTTTACCCTTATCTGTACCTGTAAATCAAGTGTTTTGAATGTTGTTTGTTTTCTTATCTTTTACCTTAATGTGGTTTATTCGCACACCGTTTGGAAACCTACAACAAACGTGTTAGCTTTGTTTAGATCTTGATTCTTTCGCAAGCAATATGGTCCTTCATGCAACGATTAGTAGTTCTCCAAATGATCAAAATATCATAGAAAGAGGATAAAGCGTTGTTTTTTATTTCCAAGATCATCCTAAGATGCAAGGAAAGAGCATACACAATGCGAAATCCTACTAAATTGCAGAAATGGAAAACTTTTAACTCAAATTCATAAGTAAATTATTTTTATCCAACTTTGAATTTCATTCCCTTAGAAATCTTAATGAAGTGTTTTCGAAAGCATGAAAGAGGTGTTGGATCATTTCTGATTCCCAAGATCACCTAGAAGGTGTGAGGGAAGAGCATACACGATCTAACCTCATAAATGAAAAAATGCAACATTAATTTAACTTAATCAAACAAATTATCTCAAATCATGATCAAATATACCCTACAAATCAACAATTAGCCTTAAGAAAACCCTGCAAGGTGTTATAAAATAAAATGGTTCAATCTTTACAAACTTTAAGACATGTTCGAAAATGACTAGTTTTCTAATAAAGTAAACCATTAATTTTTTATAAGTAAAAAACCTAATTTTATGTTTCCATTGCTTATTTCACTTCAATACCTTTCCAATGCAAAAAAAAATGGAGTCGTTTCGAGTTTGGGAGCAAAATTTATGGTCTCTGGAAGATAGGTTATGAACATAGTTCAACGTATGCGCACCCCTGATGACATATGTGCACTCCTTTGTACCATATGTGTGTCCTTTCAAGAATATGCGTGCGTGCACAGGTGTTTTTTTTTTCCAAAGAGGCGTATGCATGCCCCTGGGAACATATACATGCCCTTTCAAGTGTATACGCGCGTCTAGAAAAAAAATTGACATAGGGTAAAATGTGTGCGCCCTTTCAAGCGTATGTGTGCGCGTTTGAGCCTAAGTGCACCCTTTTCTAATGCTTGCGCGTGTACCTGGAAATGTACAAAAAAGGATGGAAAACTTATTTTTAAAAATGCAAACATGCCAGAACTTTGCTATTTAAATCAATTTCTAACAGAAACCCATTAACTTTGCATGTAAAAAGGATATTTACCACACCTAAGGTTAGTAAAATTCTTGAGACTAAGCTATTTAACCCCCAAAAATCATGAAATGGTTAGAAAATGAAATAAAAATCTTGAAACTAACTCCTATGGACTATGGAGTAAGTCCCACTGGGCATGCCAAATGTGTTCATGTATAAATTAGGAATATTAATCAAAAGAAGCTAAAATATAATAACATCAAACAATTGATCAAATCTACACTAAAACATCAAGATAAGAGCTTAAAGGAACAACTTCTATCATTTCATGAAATAAGATTAAATCAAACTAACATGCCTAAGGTATCCCTACTCTTTAGATCGCTAACTAAAACATGAACCTATGAAGATCAATTTAGCAATCAAAGGGTGATTTTTTGTTTATTTCAAGAAGGTGAATGAATCTCACTAAAATGGCTACAAGGCCAAGTTTAGATCTTTCATTTCTAACCTAGCCTGAAGAAATGGATGAAGAAGCTATTCCAATGGAGGAAGTAAGCTCAAGATCAGATGTTTATAGCTTGGGCTAATACAAATGAGTTGTTAGGTTGAAAGGGAGGGCTTAGCCTTGTATTTATAGTTTTCTCTTTGGGAGAGTTTGGAATTTTGGTTCATGTGGGACAAAAGGTAAGCCAAAAAGCACTTCATGATTAGGAGTGGATAAACATGCTTTAGAAGAGCTAAGCTTGATTTAGGCTAGTTAAACTTGATTAGCAAGTGATTAGTGACTCATTGAGAGTTGGGAGGAGTTTGATTAATCATATGTGATTAATCAATAGCCTAGGAAGCTTGAAAAAGTGATTTAGAGGGGAATAGGGAGATGTTTAGTTAATACAAGGGGTTTATTAGCGAAATTAGTTTATTTAGGAGGAATACGACCAAGAAGGTGTCGTGAATGGGCATCCGAGAATGGAGCGAAGAATAACTAATTAACGAAGTGTCATTAATTGACCAAATTAGAGGAAATGTTAGGCGTAAGTGGATTTTAGATGTCTACAGCCTCCACTTAGGCTCAACTAGGTGTATAATGCATAGTGTATAGTGGAAACATTGTTTAATAAAACAAAGGTATGTGCATATGGGAATACGTTGACATTGTTTTTTCCTAGTGTGTCATTAGATGGTTCACAGTCATGCATGAAGTATATTTTGAACCAAGCTAGCCTTTATCGTAGGGGGGAATTCCTTATGAATCTAAGTGGTTCAGTAAGTGATCCTCTTAATAACCCTTGATTTTTGGTTAGTCTTGTATGAGAACCCCATACATTGGGTAGTATTGGTCCTTGGTGGTAAGGTTGGTTGAGATATAAATTTTTACTGTGGATGGGCTTTTGGTCGTAGTAGTGTGGGAAATATTGAGTTGTGTTGTCCCTACAAAATGTGCCTATAAAACACCTTGGTGAATGGTGTATGGAAATTTTGAAAGGTATCCGAGTTGTATTTTTTCCTTGTGTTTAGTTGGACTACGTGTGATATTGACTCCGTAGAAGAAAGGTGGCTAGGAAAACCTGTTATGGGTTAAGTAACTTAGTCATGCATGCATCACGTCCTGAGAAATGGATAATGTATGTTGAGGGTCTCGTCGAAGTTGTATTTTAATGGTCCTAACCTTTTGTGTCCAAGAATCAAAGTGGGCATGTATGTTCTGAATTACAAGTGAAAAATATGGAATTCTATCATCGGAATGGATCCTAGAATGAAATGAACCCACGTGTGAAATGTGAAATGATGTGTCGTAAAGACTTTCTTACGTGCTCTTGGATAATTATTAATCATAAGTAACAAAATATAATACATGCAAAAGTGAAACAGTAAATCGTGTGTTCACTGAATTTATACTATATGTCTTGTGATCAGTGCAAGTGCTTTCTCATGTTACATCATAAAATATAAACAAAAAAAATGTCAATTTTTTAATTATTTTTTATGTAGTAAAATAGTGGGCATGACAACAACCAAATGACACATCATCCATAATTTCTCAACTCTATGAAATCCAAACGCGTAGAAACAAAGACGAAGAATAGGGGTTATTGCAATTTCTTACATGTAGATAACTCAATCATACAGGGAATGAAAAGGGACATCGACTCATATAATAATTATGGGAAATGATGTTTACAAATGTAAATTGTGTGGTTCCCAATACTAAATGTGATGTTTGCATGCTCTTTCTTGATGTGCATTTTTCCATTTCAAGATATATCGAAGAGGTCTATCTAACCTGGGGAGTTAGGCATGTAAGGTTTGGAAATGCATCAAAGTAAATCTAAGATGCACTGAAGAGGCATATTCGACCCGAGTAGGAAGACAACAAGAATATGTATCTCGCAATCAAACAACCATTATATTACTGAGAGGGTCGCGTCTGGTGCAACTTGGTCCGTGTTGGCATAAAGATTGTAATATATATTACCCTGGACCACACCAACCGACAAAGTGATTACCTATTTTTACTGAATGCAAATTTTTAGAGTGGTAAAATCAATTGCAAGATGTATTGTGCCCACATCACCAAACATTTACATCGACATTGGTGTCGGCAGTATCGACAGTGTCGCTCGAGCTGAAAATAAAAGAGCGGGCATAGTATCTTCTTATCTTACATGTGTGCGCCGAGTATATATTTGCAAGAAACATGAAACAAGAATAATATTTATTAATATCATTATCAATATATCTATTAATATCATTATCAATATATCTATTTAAATATAAATATTTAAAATTGCTATATTAATAGTCAACATTTTCAAATATCAATTTTGTATTTGTAAAAAAAATATTAATATTTTTTATAAAATTAAAATTAAAAAACCAATTGCTAAATATAAAAAATAAATATAAATATAAATTGATGAAATTATTTATACCTAAAAGCTAAAAATACACTTTACATTGGGAAATACTAACATAACAACATTAATAAACAAGGCCATGATATGGCAAATACTGCCAAAGGGGGTGTGTCGAGGGGTGTAAAGAGAGAAATTGTATAGGAAAATATTTAAATGAAATGTAAATGAAAACGGTCTTCTAAAATTTTAGTTTTTTTTGCGAAATGCCAAACCATGCAATAGGAATGGGAGATGTTTATTAAGGCATGATCCACCATAAATGAATGAAACATTAGTTTCCTCGAAGGATCTCGCCTATCTAAATTCTTTGTCAACACCACCTTCAAACACTCTTTAGAACTATTAAACCGGTGGGCATGTAAACATGTTTTTTGATATTTAAATCGTAAAGTACTTACAAATCTTTGAAATAACTGCCGCATGTGACTTGCATGCTTAAAATGTAACTAGTATTTTGTATGTTGTATATTGGAAATGAGAAAAGAGGATAAATTGTGGGTTAAAATGTGTCAAAAATTATTCACATGAGTCAAACTGAAAATTGCAACATTAACTACTTTTCCTGAAATTGAATAAATGAATAAGTATGAGAGAATCAGATCTATAATGCTAAATGTTCTTAGTTACTAAGATTTACATGTTGGAAATACTTATATGTAATTTCATAGTGTTAAGTATAGAAAAAATGTACACAACACCAATGACACATTAGAGAAAAATTAAAATTAGAGATGCAATAAACCATATGCATAGTTTAATTAAAGCAATAATGAAAAGAAGGTCAAACATGGACAAGATATATGCAGAGTCTCCCTATCATGAAAATAGCTTTCAAAATTGGCAGCTTGAGCATCTTCTTTGGTTAAAATTCTGATTTCAGATATATATTTTTCCCATAGTTGCATGCACAAATGTATGTTCAAAATGTGAATTTATCCATTCATCACATTAATTATTGCAAAGCATAACAAGAAAAGAAGTTAATATTCATATAAATGACCACTAATTAGTATCAGAAAATGTCTTCCGAATAAGAAAAAAATGTCCAAAGAAGAGAATGTTTCCCATGCAAATGTACATGATAAAAATAAATAAATAAATAAATTTTATTAGTCGTAATAATGGGAAGCAAATCCCCAAATGTAGATTTGAATAAAAAGTGGCTCACTATATTTGTAATGGGTAGTTTTGTAACGCAGGGAAAAACAAGCAACCAAGGGAGGTTTACATTAATATATATTAAACCAAAAATTGCCTTGCCACTTGCATGATGTTGTGATATTCGAATAAAATATTGTTAAAAAATAAATCATCTCACCAAGTTACGGATTTGATTTAGATCAAAACAAATTAGAGTTGTTTTGAAGTCCATTAGGGTTTTCCTTTGTTGGTTTGTTTTTTATTTTTAGTTTTGCCCTGGTTGGAAGGAGGCATGAATATGGTTGCTTGTGACGGTTTCCTTAGCTTGTGACGGTTTCATTTGTAGAAGACATGGGCATCCACCTTCACATGGGCATAACTTGATGCATGTGAAGGCGACTTGCTTTTATCACGAAGTGTGTGACATGTGTGACATCAATTTTATGGTCAAATTCACAGGGCCACTAATCAAATTTGAAGTCGTCAATGCCCTTCAAACATCTTTCGGCTTGTCATAGAAAGGTGATTAAAAATTTACACTTCAAAGACAAAATTAAAATTGTAAATTACATTTCAATAGTAAAAGGCATTAAAATATTTATAAAAAAATTTATCATGTAAATTGTATGTTAAGTTAATTTTTATAATTTGTTAAATTGATTTTAAGAAGTAAAATATTAAATAATAATTAGAGCAACAAATTTCATGCCTCTTAGCTTTCTATTTTATGTATTAAAAAAATCTTCACTCACTTCAAAAAAATCATTCACAAAATTACTAGGAAAAAGGATAAATCTCTACAAAATAAGCAATTATCTTGCTCTTTTTATTTTCAAAATAGCGATAATTTGTTTTTAGCTTTTGCTAGCTTGTAAATATTGTTTAGAATTCCATCTTTCTATTTTCAAAATAGTGATACTCTGTGTAAACTTTTGCTAGCTTATAAATCATGTTTGGAATTCCCTTATTTATTTTGTAAACTGTCATTTAAATTATTTATTTTGATTATTTAATTTAAATACATTTTAAAATTATTATTAGACGTTATATTTTTAATAATTTTGACATTTTTCATATTTATTTTATTTAAATTAATCAAATATATTTTGAAAACAAATTAACCTTTTCATTTTTTGATGCATTAATTTTAGCAATTACATGAAAAGGTCATAACTTGTGCTTCAGGTGTCCGTTTAAGTCTTTTTTTTTAAACCACCTGTTTTGACGAGACAAACACACCAATTAATCCACTCTGCAGATTGGCGCATGTTTCGGCACATTTTCGGGCCCGAAATCCACCATCTCGGGGCCAAAAATTAGGATTTAGTTTGGTTTTTTCCTATTTTAGGGCATTAGTTAATTTTAGTCTCTTGAATGTATGGTAGGTTAGAAACTTGGCAATTCCTCTAATTTAGGCATGTAGAAGATGTGTGGCAATTTTTGTGTCCGTATGAGTAAGCATGTGAACTTACTAAGAATATCAGGTTCTTGAAAACTGCTAAAAATAGTAAACTTCACCATCTATAGTAGATTTAGTCAAAGTTAGTTAGATTTTGATGGGCAACTCGAGTTGTGAGTTGTTTTCCTATTTATGAAGCATTGTAATCCATAATTGAATAACAAAGAAGAAGATTTATTCTCTTTTAATTCAAGATATTTGCATAGTAATAGTATGTGTTAAAGTTGGCTACATTATCTGGTATCAGAGCAAGTTCGGGTCTCTGTGAAGGAAAAAAATAATGGCAGGAAGAGAAAGAGGAAGAGGAAGAAGAAGAGGAAGAGGAAGAGGAAGAGGAAGAGGGGGTGGAATTGCCCAGATGAATAGAAACATGCAGGATCTGTAGAGGCAAGTTGTTACGCCTACTGCAACAATAGCCCATAGAGGAAATCAAGACAGAGATGACACAGATGAAGTTGAAGTTTGTGAAGAGGAGGAAGCACAAGGACCACCCTTAGCTTTTGAAGAAATGATGCTTCAATCATTAGAAGGAAAGAATGATGGGATAAGAGTTGATGTTTCAGAATATGGAGGTATCCTAAAATCAGATGAGCCGATCGACTGGTTGACTAGTATGAGAAAAAAACTTGAGTGAAAGGCAATGTCAGAGGAAAAGAAGGTAAAATTTGCATGCACAAAATTAAAAGGTCATGTTATGTTATAGTGGGATCATCTACAAAAGGAACGGTCAAGAAAGGGGAAGGAAAGGATTAGGACCTAGAGTAAGATGGAGAAGAAGCTAAAAGACAAATTTTTCCCTGTGGATTATGCACAAACCCTTTTCAAGAGGTTCCAGAATCTCAAACAGAACTTACAAACCATGCAAGAATAGACAAATGAGTTTTACAAGTTGTCCATTTGTGTAGAGCATGAAGAAACTGAGGAACAAAAGGTTACAAGGTATGTAAATGGATTAAAATTTTCTATTCAAGATGAGCTAAGCATGCACGAGATCAAGAGCATGGAGGATGCCTATCAACTAACTTTAAAGGCTGAAGAAAAATAAAGTTGTCAAAGTTTTAGGAGATCACCTGGGATGAATAAGGGGCCTCAACCTCTTTTTGAGGATGAGCTGGTTTCAACCAAGGTAGAGGAGAACAACCTCGTGCGGTGGAAAATAAAGAAGATACAAGACAAGATCTCCCAAATCAGCAAAGAGTAGAGGATCTCCTAGGGGCAGAGGATATGCTGGCGGAAGACGATGGGAGGCTCCACGAAGACCATTTGTGTGATACAAATGTGGTGAAGAGGGGCTTAGATCATTTAAATGTCTGCATTATACGCATGACAAGAGGCAAGCAGACCCTCTGAGAGTAAATCTTGTTGAAGCTGAACAAGAACAAGACGATTAGGACCTAGAAATTCCACCAGATGTGGGAGAAAATTTGATAATCAAAAGGATGATGATTGCTCCAGGAAAGGATATCAAGGGGGATGCATGACTACGTTCAAATATTTTCAGAAAAGGATGCACTTCAAGAGGAAGGTATGTAATGTTATTATTTATGGTGGTAGTTGTGAGAACATGGTTTCAAATGAGATGGTTAAGAAACTAGGCCTGCATTGTGAGAAGAATCCTAACCCTTACCGTATTGCATGGTTTAAGAAGGGTAATGAAGTTACTGTTGATAAGAGATGTTTAATAAATATTTCTATTGGGAAAAGTTATAAGGATGAGATTTTGTGTGATGTTATTCCTATGGATGCATGTCATATGTTGCTAAGAAGACCATGGAAAATTGATAGAAAAATGATTCATGACATGGGGAATAATACATATACTTTTTGGAAGGATGGTCCAAAAACAGTTTTGTTACCTCTTAAGGAAGAGGGAAAGACTGAAAATATGTTTATCTGCAAAAGAATTTGTGAAGGAGGCAAAGGCAACTGGGTTTTGTTATGTCTTGGTCGCAAATAAGGATGAACCTGCAGGTGCACAAATACCAGTGGAAGCAGTAGAATTAATAGAAGAATTTTTTGATGTTATTCCTTATGAGCTACCAGATGGGTTACCACCCAAAAGAGATATCTAGTACCATATTTATTTGATCACAGGGTCTTCACTCCAAAATCAAGCGGCTTATAGGATGAGCCTAACATTGCATGCAGATATCTAGTAACATTACATTGCGGCTTATCGTGAGAAAGGGTGTAGTAAGGGAGAGCATGAGTCCATGTGCAACTCCAAATTTATCAACTCCAAAGAAATATGGAACATGGAGAATGTGCACAGATAGCAAAGCAATCAACAAAATTATAATCAAGTATAGGTTGCCAATACCTCGCCTTGATGATATGATGGATGTGCTTGTTGGATCTAAATATTTCACCAAGATTGATCTTCGGAGTGGTTACCATCGGATTGATATCAGAGAAGGAGATGAGTGGAAAACTAACATTCAAGACAGGGGATGGATTATATGAGTGGTTGGTGATGTCATTTGGGTTATCTAATGCACCTAGCACTTTTATGAGGTTGATGAACATTGTGTTGTGAGAGTACAATGGTAAGTTTGTTGTGGTTTATTTTGATGATATCTTGATTTTCAGTAAAACTAAAGAAGAACATTTGAGGCATCTGAGGGTGATATTTGAAGTGTTAAGGAAAGAGAAGCTCTATGAAAATTTGAAGAAGTGCACGTTTATGCAAGAGAGTTTGGTATTTTTGGGTTTTATTATTTCAGCAGATGGGGTACAAATGGACTCATAAAAGATAAAGGCAATTATTGAATGGCCTACCCCATGGAGTATAATAGAGGTAAGAAGCTTTCATGGTTTAGCAACATTTTAAAGAGATTTTATTAAAAAAATTAGCAGTATTGTAGCACCTATAACAAATTGCACAAAGGGAAGGGAGTTTTTGTGGACAAAGGAAGCTGAGGATAGCTTTCAGTTCTTGAAGAAGAAGGTGACAGAAGCACCTATTTTGGCACTACCATATTTTGATAAAGTGTTTGAGGTTGATTGTGATGCCTCACATGTGGGTATTGGTGTTGTCCTAAGTCAAGGAAGGAATCCAATAGCTTTCTTTAGTGAGAAATTAAATGAGGTAAGAAATAACTACTCTACTTATGATGTGGAATTTTATGCAATTGTACAAGCATTGAGGCATTGGAGGCATTACTTAGTGCCTAAGGAGTTTGTGTTATTTACAAACCACATAGCCCTGAAGTATGTGAATACACAAAAGAAGTTGAATAGTAGGCATGCAAAGTGGGTATCATTTTTGCAGGGTTATACTTTTTCTCTAAAGCATAAATCAGGAAAACAGAACCAAGTTGTGGATGCATTGAGTAGGCGTGTGACTCTATTTACAACTATGGAGAATGAGGTGGTTGGTTTTGAAGCAATAAAGGATTTGTATTTTTCTGATTCATGATTTCTATGCATATTGTTGAAAGGTTAATGATAGTATATTATTCATGGAGATGTCGACATGTGATTTTATCTTATGAGTACCTTTTGTATGATGGCTATCTATTTAAGGAGACGACAGCCTATGTATTGGCCAGTTGGGTTATGAGGGTATATATAGGGAAAGGTTGTAGTAATGGAGGATTATATTGGTCACTTTGGTAAGTGTTATTGTATGGTTTGGAGGTTACCCCCCTCGAAGTGAAATATTGGAGGTTGCCCCCCTCGAAGTGGAAAAGCTATTATATGAGCATGTTGTAATCATTTACCTAGATTTTTGTAAATTTTCCATGTTATTCTATTGTATATGTTCTGATTTACACAGAATACAAGTAATATCCTTGGACAGAGTTGAGTATCAGATTTTGTTTCAGCGATTTCGGCCACAATGAGGGTAATGACTCAATTTTTTGTTTCAAATAGGTTCTTGAAGAGGGTATGTAATTTTTTCCCAATTTTTTCATCATAATTTGGAAACCCTCTAAGTCATAATATCTGAAAATTTCAGATCCATTGGATCTGTTTTGCGAATGTTATTGGTGTTTTATATTTTTTCATAAATTCACTTTTTAGGAAGCAAATTGTGGTATTTTTTAGAAAAATTTATATTTTCGAAAATCTATTTAAATTTCAGTTAGGGTTTGTTAAGAATTGTGTTTTTTGCATCCATCTACCTGTTGAAATATTTTTCCTAATTCCTAAACCCTGAATCATGATCACGGGGATAACAATTTTTTATGGAAATGGTGAGATGGATGCTAAGAATGGTGATAAAATTTAAGAATATATAGTTCTCATATTTCCATGACAAGGAATAGGTTTTCACATTATCTTGGTGGTCCTGCATGGAGTTGGTTTTCTAAGTTAAAAAATGACAGGAAGGATTGGTCTTGGGAGGAAATGGAACCCGACTTTTTATGGATAGATGGGATGAGGAAGAAGAGTCCAAGGAAGATGATGGGGAAGAATATATTTGAAGAATGCAAGAGATACAAGAAGATGAAGAGGAAGTGAAGAAAATTCAAGGGAAGATGATGGTGCAGCATATATTGAACAATCAAACGGAAGAAGTTGAAGAAGATTATGAAAAGAGGAAGAAAAACAAGTATTGATGCAAAGAAGCATATTATAGCTCCCAAGAAGGAAGATACCATATTTCAGTTTCATGGATGCATTCAAAGGAATAAGATAATTGTCCATAAGGAACCTAACAATAATTATAACTTCATCAAGAAGGATATGGTTCAACATCTACATATTCAAGAAAGATAAATCAAAAAGCGTCAAGTGAATGGTAAGAAAATTCAAGTTTGTGAAGATTTAAAACTTACTATGGACAAATATACTTTACATTCAGTTTTTTTTCCTTATATATGGATGGTTTAGATATTGTTCTTGGGTATCCTTTGTTAGAGACATTGGGGACAATTAATATTAATATGAAAAATAAGTTTATGAAGATTTGGTACAAAAATAAGAAGGTCACTTTACATGGATATATCAAGCTTAATGGAAATCAAAGAAGAAGTCAATATGAGAAGACATGAGGATCGATGGAGAATATGGAGATTAGAAGTGAATAAGGATGATTCAAAAGAGGAACATGAAGAAAAAGAAGGAAATGATGTATTCATCTACTCAAGCAGAAAAAGAAAATATCAAATGCAAAGGTTTCCAAGAAGAAAAGAAAGTTCAGAAACAGGTTGATAAGGTTGAGGATACTACAACTGTAGCATATGGAAAAGCCATACGTTTCAACATGAGAAAAAAAATCATGGAGATATCCCAGGGCACATCATATTTCCAACCAATATAGATATATAGGTACATTTTTGAAAGAGGAATAAACTTTATTTATATAGGGGATCAATCGAGCAACAGGATTATGAAGCATGGAATCCTTTTTGTACACTATTAAAATTATACAATGGCCAATCCTTATTATGGTTATGCATTGAATCCTTATGATGGTTATGCATGGAATCCAAGGATGATAAAATATGGTCACAAATGGAATGATAGAAGAAGCAACAGATTATGGACTACCATAGTTTAGATAAAGTATCATCTACCAGGATGTCATATGGATGGATGATCGAGCATGTGCACAAAGTGTTGTCAACTAATTTACAACACATCTCATTACATGTTTTCTTCTTATGTTTCGGGGACGAAACATGTCACATGAGGGAAGGAATGCTATGCACCTATGAAAAGGATGTTATGATGTATATGTATTGATGGAGATTGCCAACATGTGGCACACATCCCCTTATCTTATTTATCATTCATTTATGATGTTATTATGCTTAGGAGGTCGGCCTCATATTGGCCATAGTGTTAGAATGGTATATATAGGGGTTAGAAGGTTGTAGTTAATCATCATATTGAGTATTGGAGTGTCGATTGTATGGTTTGGAGGTTACCCCCTCGAAGCATGGTATCAGGAGGTCGCCCCCTCGAAGTTATCGGCAAAGCTATTAGGTATGAGCATATTGTCATCTTCTTTATACCTATATTTTGGTGTTCTCATGTTATTCTATTGTATATGTTCTAATTTATACAAGTAATATCCTTACACATATTTTAAGGATATTGTTTAAAGGTTAAGTAGACCATTGTCAAGCAATGTAAGAGATTTCTAGGATGAGTACCTTTTTCAGGATGGATATCTATTTAAGGGATGATAACTATGTATTCCAGTTGGGTCTATGAGGGATAATATAGTGAAAGAGATGCATAGCAGAGGATTGGTTGGGCACTTTAGTAAGGATAAGACGATCGCCTTGGTAGCAGAGAAATACTATTGGCAAAATCTGAAAAGAGATGTGGTAAGATATGTGGAGAGGTGTCAAATTTTCCAAGTCTCGAAAGGCCATGCAAAGAATACAGGGTTATATATGCCATTGCCTATTCCCAAAGGACCGTGGACATATTTGAGTATGGATTTTGTTTTGGGATTACCAAAAGCACAACGAGGTAATGACTCAATTTTTGTGGTTGTTGATAGGTTCTCTAAGATGGTTCATTTTATTGCCTGTAAGAAAACTAGTGATGCAACAGGAGTAGCAGATTTGTTTTTCAGAGAAGTTGTTAGGTTGCATGGTGTTCCAAAAACCATCACTTCAAATAGGGACACAAGGTTCTTAAGTCATTTCTGGAGGAATTTATGGAAGAATTTGGGAACTAAACTACAGTTCAGCAATGCCTATCATCCTCAAACTGATGGGCAAACAGAGGTGGTAAATAGGAGTTTGGGAAACATGTTAAGGTGTATAGTTGGGGAAAAGCCAAAATAATGGGACTTAGCATTACCAAAATCTGAGTTTGCTTATAATAGCTCAGTAAATAGATTCACAGGAAAGTCTCCATTTTATATTGTGTATGGATTAATCCAAACGGGGTGTTAGATTCGGTGCAGTTATCAATTGATGGCAAATTCAGTGATGATGCAGAAGCATTTTCCAAACATATACAGCAATTGCAGGAAGAAGTGCAAAAGAAGTTGCATAATAGTAATGATAAGTATAAGGAAATAGTAGATGTGCACAGAAGGAGAAAGGTGTTTATAGTGGGTGAGTTGGTTATGGTATACCTTCAGAAGGAAAGGTTTCCAAAAGGAACCTATAACAAGTTGAAGTACAAGAAGATTGGTCCCTATAAAATCATGAAAAAGATAAATGATAATGCTTATGAGGTAGAATTGTAGGGAAATTTTGATATTTCTCTAGTGTTTAATGTTTTAGACTTATATTATTTTCATGGGGATGGTGAAGAATGGGATGATATAGAAGAAGTAGTATATTAGAGACAACATGTTCTGTTGAAAAAGAAGGAAGAAGTGGATCAAATTTTAGACAAAAAAATAGTGAACACGCGACATGGGAAATAAAACAAATATTTAGTACATTGGAAAGGATTGGAACAAGAGGAAAACACATGGGTCACATAGTGGGAGATTAACAAGCTAGATGTAGATAAATGGCAGAAATTTGAAGAAGACAACTTGCAGGAGCTGCACTTTTTTCAAGTAGGGGAGAATGATGCACTAATTTTAGCAAGAACTTGAAAAGGTCATAACTTGTGCTCCGGGTGTCTGTTTGAGTCATTTTTTTGAAACCACCTATTTCAATGAGAAGAACGCACTGATCAACCTAAATAGCTACTTGGAGTATGTTTTGGCACATTTTCGGGCCCAAAATCCACCATCTGGGGGCCGAAAATTAGGATTTAAGTTGTAGTTTGGTTTTTTCCTATTTTAGGGCATTAGCTAATTTTAGTCCCTTAAATTTATAGTAGATTAGAAAGTTAGCAATTCCTCTAATTTAGGCATGTAGAAGATGTGTGGAAATTTGTGTGCCCAAACTAGTAAGCATGCGAACTTACTAAGAATAGCAAGTTCTTAAAAACTGCTAAAAATAGTTAACTTCACCATCTAGAGTAGATTTAGTCAAAGTTAGTTACAGTTTGATGGGCAACTCAAGTTGTGAGTTTTTTTCCTATTGATGAAGCATTTTAATCCATGATTGAATAACAAAGAAGAAGATTTATTCTCTTTTAGTTCGAGATATTTGCAGAGTAATGAGTATGTGTTAAAGTTGGCTACATTATTTTTTCTATTGAAGGGTAATGTGTTTTTAATCTGTCATTTACAAAGGGTAAATCTTAACCTAACCTGTAAAATTAAAATATGAGGAGCCCATCAAATTGATCATTGCACGAGGCCATTAAATTCTCTCACCAATCACAACAATCCCACAACATCATTATTTTATCTATTACGAGCTCTTTGTTTTGTTTGAAAATCATTGAACACAAATCCCACAAACATCATTATTTTATCAGGAACTCTTTGTTTTATTGGAAAATCACTACACCAGAAACCTCCCAAATTATCCATTGGGTTTGCCTTTTTTTATTTATTTACTAACATGGGTATAAAGCTTGAAAACAACATGAGAAAACATTATTTGTTGACTGATTTTGGGCTAGTCACAACTTTCTTACCGACAAATTTGTTCTATAAAAACAAAAAGAACAATGAATGCTACTAACATTATATAGGAATCCTAAGGCAGTCACTTCTATTGCATTAACTTAGGAGCATAGGACACATAGATGCATGGTTTTATTACAGGCCACATTTATTCTAACCATGTTGCCAGATTTTTTTGTTTTCTATAATGGACCCAAAAAATAAAACATTCCTACCGACACATAAAAAAAAATCTTGATTTAACAGTTGTTCTTAAAAATAAAGCCATGAACTAAAAATCCACCCATTAACAATATCCACCTAAAGCAAAGAAAACTTTTCTTTATTACGTGTTGTCCTCTCAATTTTCCCCACCCTTTCGAATCTAAATTCGTGAAAATTGGAGCCCTGTCATAGAAGAAATTTGTGTTTTAAACTCCTCAGATGCTCATTTTCATTTCCCACGACGTTTTTAATCAAAATTCCCTCATTCTACTGCCATTAAAATGTTTTACCTATTTTCAATGGATGGGAAATGATTTTAGTTCTTATTTTATGCGTTTGGAATGTGCGGAACCTTACATCTTTCATTTTTAACATTTTTACAGAGAAAGAAATTCTTCATCGAGAGCAAAAAGGTGTTTTCCCGTTTCCTGCAACTTCCTACATTATTTTCCCCGTCAAATTATTGCTCAAAAAGGTGAAGATACACGTTTTTTTCCCATTGGATGCGGTCGAATGGGTTTCTTTTTGAACTTATCACTTTTGGTGATTTTGGAAAAAACGTCAAATTTGGCCCGCATCCCTACCGGTCCCTGATTAGCTGGAGTAGTTTTGGCGGAAGTTTGGGGTCGGTGGATCCATTTTATTCTCTAAGGCATTACGGTGGAAGGGCGAAAACTTCTAAAATGACCCGCGGCCCTGCTCATGTGAAGGGAAAATTTCTAAGTTGAGGTTCGCAGTAAATTAGAAAGGGACACGTGGCCTACATTGAAAAGTCAATGGCAGAGGCATGGACTTTCAGGGAAAAGTTGGATTTTCTCCCCTTTTCAAAAGTGGATAAAATATAAAACTGAAGCGCATTCCCACAACCAGTCACATGATGCCACGTGTTAAAGAATGAAATCGGAATGGCGAGCTTGCAGGGGAAATTGTGAATTTGAGCCTTTTTCACCAAAGGGTTAAAATGTTGCAAATTAAGTCGCGACCCCTTTTTCCAATCGTGGTGTGCCACGTGTTCACGTTGAAAAGTCAAAGTGGGCTGGCAGAGGTTTTTGAGAATTTAAGCTTTTTGTTAAAAAGAGTTTAAATGGCCGATTTAAACCGCATTTCCTCAGCCACTCATATGGCGCCATGTGTCCAAACTTTGGCAGAGATGCAGAGGAGCGGAGCAAAATGAGAAATCGTGCTTTTTCTCCCAAATGTCAGGAAATGCAGATTTCTTCCCCAGGGTCGTCGTTGCTTGAACCTTGCCACGTGTAGGGTCCAAATTTGAAGGTAAAAGGGGGAAAAGATAGCCAAATGCACTCATCTATTTTTTAACGCCATTAATGAACCAAAGCTCTGCAAAACGCAAAAATGGATCATTCTTCATTCTTTTTCTATGTATCCTTGTCGTTTCTCCATGAGATGTTTTTTTTGGTTTATTATGGAGCCAAATCAATAAGTTTAAAGGGATGGAAAGTTTGGTTATCAAAGAACGTATTTTATCGGGCATATGCAATAAAAAGGGAGAAACCAATAAGCACTTGAGTGCTATGAAAGTGGTTAAAAGGTGGAAATGGCAGGACCACATAAATAAGAAAATCATGAGATGCCCCTTGCTAAAATAATCATGCTTGAACTGACGAAATATTCACCTTTTTGAACCTCTGGTTTTCATTAGTGCGTTTGTTTCATGTCACTTTCCAAAAGTGGATTTGCAACAAACATTATTCCTTTCGGATATTCTTTTCTTGGGGACAAAGTATGGATGTATACAAATTGTTATAAGAACATGGTTTGGGCCATGTGAAAAAGAGGATTCTAGTTTTCTGGGAAGGTTGTAAATTCTGAAGTAATTCAATACAGTATTTCTTTCTTTCTTTCCTTATTTTCTTATGTTATATCTTTCTCTCTCCTTGCTCGATTCAATGGACCTTTTGTTTTGCATTCAATAGAAACTTTGTGTTCTAGTCTGTGTGAATATTTAGAACTTTGTGTCTGCAGATTTGCGTCGGTGGTGAAGTAATTGATCCTTTTCTATATTTTCTTGGTTCAATGTAAGTAGGGAGATACTCTGCTATCTATATTTCCCAAAAGCATTGTTGTTTTCTTCCTTCTCCCATCTCCATATTCTTCTATTCCTTCTTATTGATAATCTTTTAAGTATGAAAACATTCCAGTATATCAGGGTCCAAAAATTGAGAGTTGTATATCTGTACATTTGTTTTTCCTGCTTTCAATAAGGGAACCTCTCCCATTAAAGAGGAGGGACTTGTTGTCCCCTGACTGTGGTTTCAACTCATGTTCCATTCTGAAACCCAACATTACGTGGTGTGCAACGTTTTTTATGGACCAAAGAACATAACCTTCACAAATTGGAAATAAGATTGAAACCCTATAACCTCTATAATTTTTATTTATTGAGAGAATTTTTACCTAAAATATTGAGGATTTAGATCAAACGCCATGGGTTGTGAAGAACAAAGAAAAAAGTATCAGAATTACAAATAGCAAATCTCAAGGAGATCTATGCAACAATCAAAACCAAAAAAAAAAACAATAAACCAAAAGTATTTACGAAGAACAACAAGAAAACCCACATATGCAAACTATAAATTATTTTATGCCATGACTTCTAACCATTTTCTCTTATCTCTAACATGGATTTCAAATCACATTACATTTTTTTATAGTATTAGATAAAAATGGGGTCTTATCAGTGGTAGAAAAGAGAGGGAGACTTGAATAAATGTTTGAAAAAATTAAGCATTTAGGTCTTCAATGGAAGGAACATATGGCACAAAAATCAATGTAGTTGACACAATTGCAAGGGAAAACAAGGGGGGGAAAATTAATTTGTTCCATAAAAACTATAGTCCAAAAATAAAAATAATGGAATATTCCTGAATAAAGGGGTAGAAGAATATTCTCTAAAAATTTGATGTAAAACTTAACAAAAACACATAAAATATTACAAATGGCATATTGTTATTGGGTAGGGGAAAAAAATTAATGATCTTGGTGGAGACAATATAATTGTCTTAACACATGTATAATAGGAAAACTTAACACATGTGTTTAATAAAAAATAACATGCACGAGGACTTAAACATGCATCCCCAAAAATTCACTTTACCGCTTCCCTTTTATTAGTCATGAGATCTTACCAGCAATTCAAATAAATTCTGGTGTGATGGAATTTAAATTTTTTTTTAGGACTCAATTCCCTTTTAATATTGTCTATCGGTTAATTATATGCTAAGTAAATATAATTGGTTTCTAAAAGATTAGAAGCATAAACAAGTATATTATATGTTAAGTTACATCAAGATTAAAAATACAAACTAGTAAAGTTATCTTAAATATATCTATCTGAAATAAGCTAAAAGATCTTAATTTGAAGAATTTCATGTTGTATATTCTACATTTTGCATTGACTATTAACTGCATTATATTGTCTTCCAATTTTCCATTGAGTGGTGATAAATGACATCAATCTAGCTACACCATTGTGTCAGCCTCAAAATAATATAATTGAAAAAAAGAGGTCCCAAACTCTGTCATATGGTCTTATATAAATTATTATTTTTCGATTGAAGTCCCTAAGTAAAAATGAGAAAAAAAATATGACAATCAAACGGATGTCAAATTTAAGCATATACTACCTTGCGATGGTCAAATGGATGTCAAATTTATTGTCAAGAATAAATTTAAACCACTCATGTCATTACAACCTTGGCTGCCATTGTAGGAATGCCTCTCGGCGTAATTAGATTATGATTAAGAGTTATAGTTTAAAAAGTTAATGGTTCATTTTACGCCGAGGGCGTTATTTTAAAGCATATTGAGGGTTGTCACAACTGACACGCAGTATTAAAATGAAGGGCGAGGATGTAATTAATACATGATTAAAAATATATGGGTTGTTGGCTTAGTGATTATGTTAGTAAGTGGATTGGTTGCCCCCACAACGCCACTACTTTCATAAAGCTCTAAACGTGACATAACACTACCACCTAGGAAAATGGTGAGCTACATACTTCAGACATAGACATTTGATGGTACAATTTGATGGTTTTATTAGTAAAAAACAAGGAAACTCTTTCAGAGATGGACAGTACATGGTACACTTTAATGGTTTTAGTAGTAAAAACCCCTTCTTGTAAATCAAAGAGCAATTCACACTAAACATATCCATTTAAAACTTTCTATTTGGAAGATAAAAAATATGTATCGATCGTATGATCAAAAATTAAAAGGGATCAATTATCAATGATCATTTGTACATCACTTATTTTCCTATAATTCCTTGAGCTTAAAACTGAAAAGTGGGGCTGCCCAGTGCTACAAAAAGCAAGCATTACACTTGAGTTTTTGAACCTAGAACCTACTGAATTTTTTCCTTTCATAGCCACGAATAAAAATGGTGTAGACTATCAAGGAAAGTGCATCCTTATTGTTGGATGTAGGAATTTTACAATGGAGATTGGCCTTGACCTTCATAGTCACAATGTCAACCCTGGTTTTTCCCAATGTTATGAGTCATTATGTTTTTTCTCCATTGTTAGGTCATATTCATGACCTTTCCCCATGCACCTTTTGATCTATTTGTGTTGGTTTCTAAATCACTTTGGCTTCATCACTTCCATGCATAAGCCTATTTTGGCTTCATTTACTAGTATGTTCCTCCATTGTCCTTGAGCTAACAAATTTAGCTTCTTGATTCACTTCACATGCACCTTCAACAAGTTATCAACTTACTTAGCTCGTACAATATCTTTGACTCGTGCTTGAAATATTTGGATTGTCACCACATGGTAAACTCACATTGTTTTCCATAAATATCGCCAAGCTTTACACTACCATGATTATCTTAATTTTAACCAAACATCTATGTTACTCTTAAGCATCTACATAGGTAATGAAAGGTGTGTTTCTTGCATATTACAACTTTATTACTTCATATCAACTCATGAGATACTCAACTTGTCACGGGATTAGAACCCATTCAACCTAATTAAAAAAAAACCTCAAGCTCATAATTTATAAGATTCACAATGTGTACAATTCCCTTGTCAAAGCCAGACTTGAACCATGATGGAAATGGTGCTCATAAAAGGACCGATAAGAAGATTGTTTCAAGCCATGAAAATATCATATGATAATAACACACCACATTTGATAAGTTGAAAGGAATTCACCATAATAACCTTACAAAAGGATTTACAAACAAAGAGCTAAAATATCATATAGTGAAATCCATCATAACGTCATTTATTAACTCAATAATCAAGATGTACATATAGGAGGAGGGAAATGCAACTACTACCTAGTTCAGTGGTGAAGAACTCCCACTAACTGATAATGGTTGTTAATTTAACTTCACAAGACTATTAAGCTAACTCCACATAACTGGTAACCTAAATCAATAGAACTAGTAAGCTAACTCCACACAACTAATACACCTAAGTAAGCTAACCCAACAAGTGTAGGGAGAACCCAAGTGTAAAAATTATCCTAATAACTAAATAAAAGGATAAATAATAACCTACACTAACACCCCCTTATAAGCATGGCTTAGGTGGGCGGAAAATAAGGTGGGTCCCAGCAATAAGGCCTAATGAAGTACCTATGTACAATAATTGGGAAAAAAGGGACACCGCAAGGTACCCAAAACCAGTAATAAAAAAGTGGAGAGAGCAATGCATCCCAAGAAGCTCGGCTCAAAAAACTCGTACAATGTTGAAGAAGTTTCTAAATCGATCGCTTGATCACAAAACTAAAAAACAATTGACACTGAGATTCACCATAATATCTCCATACAAGGAGACCGTTAATGGAGTGATGTCAAAACTATAAAAAAAACACCATACATAATTCGATCAACTTCTACAAATAGGTGTGCCACAATCCAAGAACAATAACCATGGAAATAAGGCAAGGACACAAGATCCAAAGTTATATGAGTGTCATGATCCAAGAACAACCAAGGTAATAATGAAAGGACACAAGACCCGAAGAAGAATGATCAACACAACACCCTCCCATGTTGTTGAATGCGTGAAGTGAGGCTACAAATCTGTATGAGTTGTCAAAACAACTACTCGAACACTGAAAAACTAACACTGGGCTTCACCAGAATAGCTCCCCCATAAGAAATGTTATCAACATGCCTAAAAGTGTCAAAAATACAGATACAAAATATCTCAACAAACAAGAGAGATATACTACACCTAATAAATAAAAATTCTCAAAACAATGTAGATTGTATAGAAAGTGGAGCAAGAAGCCGAAAGGTGGAGGAGCCACACATGTAGAGTCCTCTCAACGAATGCCTATGTGACCGCTAAGAGTGATCAGAAATCCACCCCAAATCAACATGGATGGATGAAGAAGATGCCTATATATGATTCTGTGTGAAATACACAATGGGGTCATGCAAAGGAACGTCAAAATATGTGGGCCATGTTGATCATGTCTAACACCTAAAATCTCAGGTTTCTCAAGCCTAAGTGAAAGTGCAGAACTCATGTGTAACTCATGATCATTGGAAAGATTCGAGCGAATAAAAATAGAAGCTATGTCAATGTGTGATCCTAATGAAGTACATGCTCGAAAACCAATTTTGTCATGAGAATGCCACTTAACATGCTAAATAGGATACGCAATACTGTGTGAATGTCTACCTATACCTCCACCAGTGAAACTCGTAGAACAGAGCATGTGAGAACCGAATGCAGTGGTATATTTCTCAAAAGAGCCATATATGTGAGTAGAAGGCACTGAATTGGGATACACCAAATGTGTTACTGAAATAGGCATATGTGTGTTAGAAGAACATTCAGTAACAAAAACAACAGACTTAGGAGCATCAAATGTAGGAGCAGGCTCAGAAACTGACAAAACAAGGTCAGTGGGTAAGCAAATGTTTGCTGTAGGGAGTGTATTAGTTTATCTTTGTCATAAATGAGGTTATGAAGAAGAGAGTTTTACTTTTTAAGTGATCTATTTTGTTCCAAAAATTTGACCATATCCTTTTGAAGTCCATACACTTCAAAGAAAAACATCTCATTCTCAATATCCAGGATAAATACAAGAATTCAACACTCAAAAATTAAGGACGTTGGGCTTAGCAGAAAATGCATCCACTTGTGAGTACAACACCAACCTAAATGTTGACACTTTATAATTGAGTGCATGTTACAATAATGACATTTTATAATTTTAGTGTGTTTCTCAAAATTAATAGACTTTCCAATGGAACAAGCACGAAAAAATAAACACTTTTAAAAAAACGACACTCAATTTTGAGTTTCCTATCAAAAGTTACAAGCTTTTTAATTTGTCCTTTAAAATTTATTTTTTTACAAACATTAAAAAAATGTCTTTTTCTTTCACTCTTCCTCAATTTACCTTTTCTGGAAATAAATTTTTAATTATAGATCTGTAAAACGGAAGAAGAAAAAACCCAGTACTGAACATAAAAAAACCCATAAACCCTTTTTTTGGACTTTCTGCCTCACTGGCATGGATTTCCAAGATCCTTGGAGGTAGCGCAGATCTATAAGATCCTCTTATCCTCGCCACATAGGAGCTCTGTAAAATGGAAGAAAAAATCCCAGTACCAAACGCGAACAACCTAGAAAGCATTTTCTGGACATTTTGTCTTGTCGGCACATATTTTTAAACAGATCCCCAAATCTTCAAATCCTCGCCAAAAAGAAAAAATGAAAGAAAAAACCCATTACCGAACACAAAAACCTAGAAATCATTTTTCTGGATTTTTTGTCCTTGTCTCGCTACCTTAGAATGGATTTTTAATATTTTCATATCCTTATCAAACAAAAACTCTACAAACTAGAAGAAAAACCAAGTACCAAATGCAAAAAAGCCAGAAAAATCCATAAACCAGTTTTTTAGACTTTCTCTCTCCCCGACACAGGTTTCCAAGTGGATCTGTATGTATCTATATTTGCCTTTGCAAAACCAAAACAAATCGTCTCCTTCATGGAAAATTTTACAGTCGTTTCTAGGGTTTTGTCACCTTCTGAATCCAACAGAGCCCTCCATTTTATGTAAACATTTCAAGAAATCCCTATGTTTTTTATTATATATATATATATATATATATATATATATGTATATATATATATATATTTAAGTATATATATATATATATTTAAAAGAGTTTCCAATTTCATTTTGAAGGAGTTTACAATATTTTAAGTTTCAATATCATTTTAATCTTTGAATCTCCCCTCCAAGACCCATCATATGGCCTTCTACCCTTCCCAAAACACAACCACATTTCAACAAGTAAAATAGTTATAAGAGGGTTGAACAACAAGATGAATAAACTAATATACAAGCCAAAATGCCATTTATTCAAACTATAATACAATGTAAAATATAAAACAAGACAATCAACCATGCACCAACAAGAAGGCTCAAGACCCTACCTTGGAACCATTGCAAAATATTCACTTTCTCCTTCTCCAATTTCTCAAGCTCCTCCAAGTTATCTCCTCCAAGCCCAAATCTCTCCCAATAATGAAATAGTGTGTGTAGCTAACCCCATTTTCAATGCACACTTCTTATTTATAGATTTTACAAAAGAGATGGTGAGTTGGCTCCACATGGATGTCCAACTAGATGTCCTCTCTCGAGCTCAACCAAGGAGTACACACCAATATCCAAGGAAATTAATTTCTCCAAAATATTAGTCAAACATCCATTACTCCACCAAACCTATGAGTACACAACAATATTTAAGGAAATAAATTCTCCAACAAGATTATTCGAGCAATAAAAATCAAGTGAAATAAATATAAAGAAAAATGGACAATAAAAGGTCAAAATCGTGATAAAAACTTCAAAAACACACTACTTCATGAATGGTTTGGGTTATGGACTCATTGAAAGTGGTGATGACAAGGTTAGGTTGTCATTTGGTTGTCTAAAAATTTTTCCCAAAGTTCAAATCCGACCCCTTAATATTTCTTAAGTTTAGAGACCAATAATTATGATATCCACCTACCAAAAATGTCCTAACTAGTACCAAAACAAGACATGAGAAAAGAGAGAAAATAAATAAATTACAATTTACAAAATTCAAGGGTTGATTTTCAAATGGGGCTCACCATAGGCAAGGGGTCTCAACAAATGAAATAGGTTGAAAAGGATGAGAAGGCTCCACTTAAATCCCTTATACTTATTGAAGAATTTTTAATTAAACCAGAAAGAAAAATTACATTAAGTTGATTGGACATTGATCAATGTTAGTTTAGTTGTTTTCAAAAAAATGATCTTAAATAGGTCATATACAATAATAGAGTTGATATATGCTTGTTCCTAGTATAGCATCCTTTTGAGTTAACTAAAGATGCGTTGAGGAATCCTCATGATGAGGGAAATTTTTAATACGCTAAAACTAATACTGAGAAGTCTTTCAAAATTGAGAGATTTTATTTTATTTTTCCTTACTCTTAAGGATATCATACAAAATACCCTAATTAGATTAAAATATTGTATATAATATTGAAAATATGGCTTCAATTATTTTTGAATATGAATAACATGATGTATAAATCAAGTTGAAGGGGGAGATGTACTCTGTGATTACTAACACAACACTCCACCAAAATTTGAAAGTACCATTCCATTTTAATCTAAAATATTTTCCCTTTCATTATATGACAATGAGAAACTTCGCATGAAAGGGGTTCACCTCACTTAGTAGTTTCTTATGAGTAACACAATGATTATAGATTGTTTTTCAACTCAATGATCATGTTTTTCAATTAGTCACATGTTAATCAAGAATTGTATTAAGTTTCCATAAATGGAAATGGGTGTACTCTTGAGATCCATCAATATTTTTCTAAATGGAAATGGGTGTCCTCTTGAGATCAATCAATATTTTTCCCTAAGAATTTAGTTTACTCAAAGATTGAAGAAGCGGGGACAACATTATATAAGTTTGACCAAATTATAACATTTACTAGGTAGAATCTATAATTCCCTTCGAAAGTAAATTTAGACTAGACTAAGGGTTCCATTGTATTGGTTTTGATCCATCACAAAGAGACTTGGGCCCTCCATTTTCCATCTGGCAATGTTCTTTTATTCTGAATTGTTCTTCCTTTACATATGAATCAATTATGTAGTGTGATGAAATTGTAAAATTTTAGGAGGTACAATATTATGGTGAATCGTAGTGTATTCTAATGTGGTGTTATGTTTATATCAATATAATTGCTTTCTATGTGCATATTATAATGGTAAAGTATGTGCATTGTTGATTTTTGTGGTGTACAATTGTAAAGATAATCTTTATGTTGTACCATGATTTAATGTTTTATGTTAGCCCTTTACTCGAGCCAAAAACCACATGCTTTATTCATTTGATTTTTTTATAAAGATAAATAATTCCTTCAACTATAATATTCTAATGTAGGAGCCTCTTTGGGGAAGTACATTCTTGCATCAACCATATATATATATATATATATATATACAAATTATTATGTGTCTCATTTGAATCATTTTTTGGCAATGGTGAATAACAGTAGAATGCAAACAAGAATCATGGAATACATTCTTAACAGGAGAGTGGCATCATCCATGTTACTTTTGATGTTATTTTTTGAGGAAAAACAATAATCATGTCTTAGTTAAGGTGTTTTTATGCATGATTGAAGCTTGGGAGTCAGTCAAACATCTCAATAAAAACCATAACTACAATTCTTATGGTATATACATGAGGATAAAGTGGAAATCACCATTTTGGAAAGATAGAGTCAATTTACATTTTTGGGAGTAAGAAGACCACCGATGTGTCATTCTTGTAGGCCAAAAATTTTTTGTGATATATTTTCATATTTGATGGTTGGAATCTTGAAATTAGGGGAATTTCCTCTCATAAACAAAGGGAAAAATCAATATTATAGCAAAAACAAAAAACAAAAAGATAGTTTTCAGACCAAAACAAAGCAAAATAAAGGATATCTAAGACATTTCAAAATTGGAATGATTGGGGAAATCCCATAGAGTTTTGAATATTAAAATGAAATTTTTTTGTCCCTGATGGAGGACATAAATATTTGGTTCTAACTCTGATCCTATAAGGAGAATTGGATCCGTGAAAAATAACCCAATTATTTGACAAAATACTTGAATTTGAATTTTGTAGGTATAAATCAAGGAAAGGATGCTAATGATTGTTATAAGTTTATTCTGAATTATTATTTTCCTTGAAAACCTTGTCATATGAGGATAGACTCTAATTTTAGAGATTTTGAATTTTTAAAATTTGTGTATTCCTTTGAAAGGGTTTAACTGCCCCAAATTGGTCCTTGTATCCATTGGAATTTATATATTGAGATAAATAATATAGATTACATTTTGAGATTATTTTTTAGCACCCATACTCAATATCCCTCCCTCATATCAATCCAATTTAATGCTTTAAGTAATTGGAATGCTAAGTAGTTAAAATCATCCAAGAGTTGATGGGATTATCTAAATTTCATGCAAGTGACCACAAAATGAGTGGAATAGAAAACTTGGGTAGAAAAAAAATAGTTATGGATTTTTTCAATTGATATGACATAGTCTCTATTCATTTAGCTTTGGGCCCAAACATCATTATATGGTATCAAAGTGCTACAACTCTTGGAAGAGGGAGATATGAAGGAGAAATAAATTTTTTTATTATGATAAGATGAATGTGAAGGAAGAAAAATGGATGTGAGGTATTGTACGTCGGAAAAGCAACAGGCAAGCGTGAGAATCAACAAATGACTCTTCCACGTACCCCGACCTCCCTGAGGTCGTGCCGAGACAGCCGGTGGGGGGGGTAGAATATGTAGACAAACTAGTTGGGGAGTCTAATGTCTTCGACACGCACTAATGGTATTTGCGAATCTAAGGCAAAGAAGGCCCTTCTAACTTGGACTGGTGTGATAGATCGATCAGCCGAGGATGACTGCTCGAAGGCTCCAATCAATATCGAGCTCTGGCGTGATTCGATCTATGGGTTGTGGGAAGTGTGGAAAATGACCCAGGATGGTTTCGTGTATTTCTCCTGATAGGGTCATATGGTGAATATGGTCAACTCTCTATGGACGATTCTCTGGCCTAGTCCAAAATTCTCTAGCTTGCCGAGACAGCCGGTGGGGGTAGAATATGTAGACAAACTAGTTGGGGAGTCTAATGTTGACACGCACTTGGTATTTGTCTAAGGCAAAGAAGGCCCTTCTAACTAATAGATCGATCAGGAGGATGACTGCTCGATGGCTCCAATGAGCTTGGCGTGATTCGATCTATGGGTTGTGGGAAGTGTGGAAAATGATGGTTTCGTGATTTCTCCTGATAGGGTCATATGGTGAATATGGTCAACTCTATGGACGATTCTCTGAAAAATTCTCTAGCTTCGTTAGTTGTTGTGTCTAATAGGGATAACTGTTGAGATGATAGACTAGACTGAAATACTAATTTACGTAGGCCAGTGTCTATGTCTAATTCTCTTATGGATTCGTTAGGCTGTGGGATCGGTGGATCACAACCATAGACACTTGGTTGTTGTGGTCCTGTTATGGTCATATAGGAGATCAAGTTCTGATCCCTAGTATCTAGTAGTCGTAAGCTTTTTCAGCTTCTATGTTTAGAACCAACAGTTGTGCGATCTTCTCAGAATACCTTACAGGCGTTATCGGCAACTTGGATTCTTAAGCTGGTATCTATATCTACTAGGGTATCTCCAGCGTCTGGCTGTGGAACTAAAGGATCACACCCGAATGTTTGTTCTCTTTCGAGCCCTTCTACAGTCATGTGGGTATTTTCTAGGGTAATCTGTAGTTTGGCTAATTTGACCAAAACAGATGTGCTTGGTCGTCTTCGATGTTTAACCCTCTCAACTGTGTCCTGATCTGTTGAAAATCTGTCGTTGTTTGGAAGACTTGTATCCTAAGGTTTTGGTCAATGTCAGTTATTGCCACTACGGTATTGGGTTGGGGCACAATTGGCTCGAAAATGTATTCCCTGGGCTCCCTAGGTCCCGTAATTGTCATGCAAAAGCAGTAATGAAACGAACTATAATAAAGTAAAATCTAAGTGCACTTCTAGCATATAATAATTTCTTTTTGTATTTTCTGGCAATTTATAAGAAAGCAGCTATTTAAAAATATTTAGAATTGACAACTAAACTAACAACGTAAAAACAAACAAAATAGCCGAGTGTAGCTATTTGTCTGTGTGATTTCGTATATCTATTCTAAACAACGAAATAACTAATCTATTTGCAAGATTCTCGATCCTACCTCAGAAGTGAGGAATGAATCATAGTTTCTCAGAAACTATCAATCCCCACAACCTCCCTGGCAATATCGAGAATAGAAATAACTGAAATAAAATGATTAACTACGTTATTTGATAAATTCTAACTAAAACTTTGAAAGATGGAACCTGGATTTCGCATAACAGTGGCGAATCCGACGGGTGTGTGTGTGTTCTTGTCCCCTCAGTATGATCTCTTTCGTTCTTTGTGCTCACTTGAATCCAGAAAAGCGTGGAATGCTTGCATCAACAGGAATAGATATTTGGATCAATGGATAGTCTTCAGAATGCAGACAGAATAGAATGCGGATAGGAGAGGGATAGCGCAAGAGTACAGAGCTTGGCCTATGCAATTCCTAGCGGGGGTCTACTGCGAATCATGCAACAAAAGCGTCCAGAACCTGAAACTAATCTGTATGAAGAGCAAAACCTACAAATTTAATGGCTGCCTTGACTATTCTACTCCAAAACAATAATACTGTTTGCACAAGTTGGATCTGTGGCTTACCAACAGTAACACAAAGCTAAAACAAACCTGCAACAAACTATGTTACCAATCCTAAGCAAGCTAAAAAAAAGACCATAGCACTGAAAATATGAAAGTTGGAATGAAAATGGTGGCCCAAATAATGTTTGCACTTGCACAAATTGGATATGTGGCTTACCAGCTGCAATACAATACTAACCAAAGCACTCAATGAGAAAACTAAGAATCCTAAGCAAGGGAAGACTAAAACTGCTGTAACAAGAAATTCAAAAGCAAACTTTGGAGCAAAATTCAGACTCCATTTGCATGTGCACAAACCATGCATTTATAGGAATCCCAAACATCCAAAAATCAAATCCAAACTGAACTCCTAAACATTAAACAAAAGAAAAACACTATTCCAGGGGACCAAAAACATTAAGACTCCATTTGCATGTGCACAAACCATGCTTTATAGGAAGAACTCCTAAACATTAAACAAAAGAAAAACACTATTCCAGGGGACCAAAAACATTAATGCATGCTTAAGTCGAAGAAAAGCTGGTGAGTCGTGATATTTCACGCGGGGTCGCGTCAAAAGAGTGTTCTGGAAAACGCGCACAGGATCGCCGCCCTGCTCAGGGCGGCGGGTTACAGGACCGCCGCCCTGTTCAGAGCGTGCTGGGTCACGAGACCGCCGCCCTTTCAGGGGCGGCAGTTTCGTCACTGAAGACCAAAAAGCCACGAAAAAAGGGAAAACTAGGGCAAACAAAGCACGCGGGGGCTAAGCAGGGCATGCGGGATGTTAACGCATATCTGTAAAGCTTCTCTGGATCCCGAACACCCTTGCGAAGAGACCTGTATCATCATTGGGGCATTTGTAACATCTTTCCGGTGAGTACATACAATTTTGGGTACGTATAGGTATCATGCACGTGAGAGAAAGAGTGTTTTTTAATCCATCATGTGTTGATGTTTAAAGAACGTAGAGTTGAAGAAATGACTCAAAGAAGAGTCAAGAGAGAAAGGGGAAAAGTAAACCAAATTTGTAAATTGTAATAACTTATAGAATATGTTTGAAGACATAGTTTCTAGATTAGATACCTTGAAAAGAAGACTAACAGGTAAATAGAAGAGATTTTTTTATAAAAATAATGTCATTGAGCTAAGAGGGGAAGATACCATAAATGTAAATATACCAATAGAATATGTGGTGAGAAGAGATTTAAATCCCAGTAGATAAATCCCTTTATTATTGGGAAGAGACTGTCCAAATATCTAAGGGTGTGGATACTAGAGCTAGAGTGTTGTTTTGAAGAGAAATGTGTGGTAAATCCCAAGAGGGTAGACTTTTCTAGCACAAGATTGTGTGGTGGTGCAAATCCATGTTGAGAGATCTCCAAGAGAGGAGAAATTATAAAATAACTAAAATCTAGGTAAAATTTTGGGAACATATGATTTCTAAGTTGATGATGCAAGTAGTGCACCTAATAATATAGTTTGAGTGCTTGAGGAAGATTTAAAATTTTAAGACTTGAAAGTGAAGAGAAGAAGATTGCATTGAAATAAAATGGGAGAGTAAAGTTACCATGTCAACAACCAAAATTTATTTCAAGAGAGACAATGAAGAGAATAAATTATTTGAGAAACCCATAGAAGCAATATATTAGTAGAGGAGGATATAGAGATGATAGTTGTTGAGCGTGAAGAATTTTTAGCATAAACATGTCTTCTAGGTGGTACGAATATGGAGGAAATTGAAGTGCAATTAAATATAGATGATGTATGTTTTGACAACATATTTAGTGAAGACGTCGATCGTGGTGTAGCATAAGTGCGAAAAAAATAACACACAAAGAAGTTGAGAAGGTTGAGGAAGAAGAAATTGTTTGTAGTCATATGAATTTGAAGGATCGAGAGGCACACTATTAGGGGAAAACAAGATTGCAATAATAGAGTCAATTAGAAGTGGATGATTTGCTAGAACCCATCATTAAGATTAAAGTGGAGAAAGATGATCTACCATAACAAATATCTCTTTGGAAAAGATACATATGGAAATGTTTAATTTCCAAAATACAGTGTGCTGGGGTTTTTTGTAGGTAATGGAGAAACTACAAAAACTGGGAAAGAGGGGTAGGTTAACAACATGATAAAAGAAGTTTCCATAGAAGAGGGAACTAAGAACAAGAACAGAATTCATCTATTTATGTTTCATATTAGGCGTGTTTTGATAGATGAATATTTGGGGAAAATTACAAGGGAAAGCTCAAATAATGAAGATTGGAGATAGGGTTATGAGCTAGTAAATCAATCATCTAAAGAGCTTCCTCGAAGGGGAATATTAATATCCATGAATTTTCAACAGCAAAGATAGGAAGAGATGATTGCTAAATTATAAGATGAATATCCTCATATCAATTTTACATGAAGACAACAAAGAAAATATAGATGATGGTTTTGGCCAAAGGATTCATTCAAGAATATGAGTAAGTGGGAAATAATTTGTAAAATCATTTATAAATATGAGAAAGGACATTCACAAAGGATATTGGAAAGGGTTGGGAAGAAGAAAGATACATTTTTTATTAAGAAATGATAGGTAAAGAGTGAAATGGTTGAATTCCAAACTAATAAATGGTTGGGAGAGGTTTCTCCATAAAGCATTTGGAAAACAAGAGAAGATGAAATTTGTCCATTTGATATAAAGCCAAAGAATGAGGTGGAAATGGTAATGTGTTTCTACAAGGGAAAACATGAAGGATTCTTAAGATATTTCATATGTGGAAGCAACCCACATAGAACTTTGAAAAATTTAAATCTCATGAATCCCACATTACATGTGAGATATTATTCCCTTGTGGGAAACAATTGTTTTCATATGAGAAAAAGACATAATTTTCTTTACATATGAAATGCACATAATGTCCGGAGGATGAGAAGAAGTGGAAGTGGAAATCATTTGTGACACAAAAAATAGAATATATTAGATGAAGGATATGTTGACTTTTCATAGAAGTGGGAGCAAGCCTTCAAGATTGTAGAAAATGTTAGGAATTTATCAGCAAAAACATCATTTAGGAATATTAGAAATATTATGTTTGTAAGATTATTACACTGAAGGTGTTCTTGTAATGAAGATAGACTTGTTGATTCCGACAACTGTCAAAAATCAAACGTTGCAATTTTTTTTGCCATGATACGTTAAAATCGGAGGGTGCATAGTTATTTTGTTGCTACATTTGTGCTACCCAGTAGAGATCTTTCCAGCAAGATTGCCATCAACTTGTCATGGGATATCCGCAACAACTGGGAAGGCAGGAGCCATAGTCAAGTCCTCTACGCAGCTCAAAGCACATGCAGTGCATGAGATAGTTTTTCAATCTCTTGTAGAATTTTTTCTCCCAGTTTCATTTGCATGACACTCACTACCTTTGATATCTTGTAGTTTTCCTCTTTGCTCTCACCCAACTTTCTTTGATTTTGCATTTGGGTATCATTGGTTTGAATTGGGTGTTTTTCTAATTTTCGATTCTAGAAAAATGGTGACTAGATCGTATTTTAATGGTTCCCAGCAAGAGTTTGGCACTTCTGGGTGGAGCTCTAATGCGATGAAGAATCTGAAGAAGATAATCCCAACAGGGGTTTTTCATTCTTGATAGTCCTGATGGTAGATCTGCTTACTTGCATATTGTTGTGATCTCTGGAGAGTACATGGATTTCATTGAGATTATGTTTCAAAACTATGAGGACACCATATAGTCATGGCATTTGGATGGATACTCCTTTTTTGTAGTGGGGTAAGTTACAATTTTCAAGCTTATGATACCCTTCATGTTCTGTTTAGGAAAAAATTCTTCCTTTCTTGCCATTGAACCACATACAGATGTCCCAAAATTTAACACAGAGGAATATGTTTCTGACCTTGATTTATAGAGGCCCATTTTGAATATGCCCAGAAAAAGGTATGATTGCCTAGGGGCTTCTGTAGATGGGATCTTTTATGTAATGGGGGGGCTCAACTTTGGTAGAAAAAATAGATTCTTTCTGCATCCTTATGTGTATGTGAGTTCTATGGAATTCATATGACCCAAAGATAGATACTTGGTGTGTCATGGGGTCTTATATTTATATTTTTCTTAGCCATGCAGTTGAATTGTCTTTATGGAAGTATGATGCAAGGAAGGATTCATATGGTAGGATTAATTTTCCTCTTATTCCAGCTCCTTTGAGAATGGATAATGTGTTAAATTCTATTGTGTTACAGTGGGAACTTATGTCTACATTGTGCAAGTTGGAGGGTCAATTGATGATTTGTTGAGGAGGAATGGGAGGTGTGCTAGAGACTTGAAAGAAGGCATTGTTTTGATCTATGATCTGAAGCTGCAGGAATGGTGTAGAGGGCCTGATTTTCCTTATGTTAAGAATGGTGTTGCATGTGTATTGGTGGAATGTTAGACAAATGGGTCTTATGTTCAATACTAAATCTTAATTTTCTTATTCAATTCAATTAGCTGCAAAAAACATTGATTTCATTTGTTACCAGATTCATCTGGATCAAAGACACATGGTGGGACTATTGGGTAAATTTGACATGGTTTCTTCTGTGATTTGGTGTAATAGCTAGGGAATTGATTGTCTGGGAATCAATGTGTATTCACCTTCTGGAGTCCATTTGGGAATGTGGCACCCACCTGCTGAAGATGGAAAAAGAGGCCACAATTAAGTGAAGAAGGGAGACAGGATCATAGTTTTTTCCATATAAGATGGCTTGAGAATTAATGGCCTTGTTCTGAACTTGGACTATTCAATAACCACAAGTATCAGCGGCTCAAAAAAAACCAATAAGCTAGAGATTCTACTCAATGACAGGGAAGGATGCCCATGGACCATCATAGAGTTTATGATGGCGAGTAGGTATGTATTTTGGTATGTTTTGTATGGTCTTCATATCTGGTTCCATTAAGGCTCTAAGATTGACATTATGTTTATGGAACTGTGCATTGTGTTATTTTATGAGGGATTTTCATTGTATAAAATACCATGCACAATAATGACATTGTCCATCTCTGTAATAATACAAAACACATGTTTCATAAATTGAATCATTTGCAATTGATAATCTTCGGTTCCCCATGACTTATTGTAATGCATTATGTTGAAAATAAAATCACCAATTTCTACTTCCTTCTAGTCATCCAAGCCAACAAAATTTGCCCCAGCCATAACTTGGTTTCTGAAATATTTTACTATATATAGAATTGTGCAGAAAAATATTTAATGTAGTTTTAGGGCCATTATTTATGACCTGCCGAGCTACTCATTGTCAAGAAAATTAATGGTTACAAATTAGGAAAAATGAAACCCCTCAACAATATTTTTCTTGCTCAATAGGTTGCCAACATATGTGATTGTTACACAGATTTGATTTTAACTCGTAACATATTTTGCAATTTCAGGTATGATTCAAGTTTACTTTGGATTTTTTTTGTAAAATGAGATAGATTTGCAAAAATCTCAATGCTTTGCATGTAGTTCATGCTGAATAAATCTTGTTAAAGCCTTTTTGCATTGTCCTTCTGGTACCTATTTCATTGGGCATTAATGGATGAAATACTCTGCACTTGATACATTTGCATAGATATAGAGGTAAAGTTGCAAGTATTGAATTAGTTGTGTTTACCAAGTTGAAGTGGGTTGGTCACGCCTATTCTACCTCACTTCATTTCATGTCCTGGTTTTAAGTTTTTGTCATTGTATGCATGATGATCATGCATACCTGGTTTTGTAGGTCGTTGATTGTTTTTGAATATGACAAGAATGGTGACAATGCTTTACACAAATGTAAATTTTTGGTTTTGTTTTTTTTGCCATGTTGTTATCAGAACTCTTGGAAACTAGTTATTGTAATCAATAAGTTTTTATGCCTACATCTAAAGTATGCCATAACTGACTCTAAAATATGTATTGTCTGACATTTCGCTGCAACTCTTTCCTTGTTGTCCCATCTTGCAATGGCTTTAATCATTGCTTTGTATCAATGTCGAGAGAGAGAGAGAGAGGTTGTAAGTATGCCTCTGTAAGGGACATTATGGACGGAATATGTATTATGCTGCGAGTCGGGTAATTCTTTTGGTTTCAAGCATTTTTTTAAAGGTAGGAATTGCTTGCTTTTGTTATTTTGATGGGTTTCAAAACCCTTTGAGTGTTATGAGCCTACTACTTCTGAAGTTTATGATGTAAGGTTTTCTGTTTGGAATCACATTACCTGAAGAAGGGGAAGATAATAATTTTCTTTTTTAAATTATACAGGAAGGTCCGTTGACACAGGAAAAAATATGTTATTCAGACTGTTGAACTGTGTTGCTTATGGAGAGTTGTGGTATAGAGATGGGTTTTCAGATTTGGACATGACAATTATGTAGTGATCCCATTCCCTCCTAAAATTTTAGTCCCCAACCTTCAAACACTTAAACTGTTAGTAAAATGTATGTAACATTAAACACTTGGCAGTATGCACCACAAAACAGACAAAACAAGGTCAACACACAAATCTTTGACATGATTAATTTGGAAAATTTGGACCTAATTGTGTTAATTTGAAGTACTAGGATTTTCCTTGATCTAGATTGCTTATGTGGAACATATGGAAAATTTGAGATTAGTGTCTTTGGTTTTTGAATCCTTTGCAAAAAATTGTAAAATTGTAGGTTTTCCTCTACGGTAAAACTGTAGTCTGTCACACAGTCAACAGTGGAATTTTTGGAATTTGGTTGAAGAAATTTCAAGTGACAACTTTTAGTACACAATGTAAATGGGCCCATGCCAGAGGGCATGCAAATTGTTTGATATAATGTTTTGGACAATTTCCGTGAGGTTGGGTTGATTCCTCAGATTGATTTCAGTGGCTCAAACATTTCTTTAGCATCCTTGGTATTTAGGGCTGCAAGGGCTTCTATAGATTTGCACTTACAAGCTGCAGTAATGGGTGGCGACGCTGCAGGTAATTAATGGTTCTATTTCTTGTATAATTCATTTGGTGAGTTGTAGGAAAAGCTTCTGGAAAACTGGGATTTTATTTTACAAATATTGACATTTCATATCAAATTGCATGATCCATCAGTATTTTTTTGTTTCCTCTGAAATTTTATGAGACTGTAAGTTATGCACTCTAAACTGGGAGACAAAGCATTGAGCTTGTATAATTTACTGTTATTTATGTGTTCCTTGAAACAATAATCCATTTATATGTGCAATCTAATATTGAGTAATTTTGTTTGAGACATTTTGTCAAACAGTGTGTGGGATGAGACATTTGTAAACTGTAAGCCAAGATCAAAAGTTCTTGGTTTGGTTTGGTTTCATCAGCAAACATTATGGAAAGCAATGCTTTTCCAATGAGAATACACATTTTTTTAGTAATAGGATGTGTCAGGAGGAGGTTTATTACTTGTATTGGTGTTGAATATGCTATTCATCTTCAAGGATCTGAATTCCAATCATTTTTCAGAATGAAAGGGGACTGCTAGTTTAAATTTGTATAAAAAGCTCTGTACTGTGGCACTTCATAATTTTATACATTACTAAATTGTTCAGTTCTGTAAGTACTTACGGTTGATCAATGCCTGTAAATTGTTGCCTCTTTTATCTTTACTACTGACAGATTTTCTGCTGGCAGCAGAGGCATGAATAACAAATTTTGTGACAATATATCTAAAACCATGTTAATAATAGGGTTATTTAATTAAGAGTTTAAATAGTTTTTTTTGGTGGAAAAATAAATTTTATGTTTTTTTTTATGGGAAATTAACGATGTTGCATACATATTTGTATCTGGTCTATAATGAATGGATAGATATCTGTATCTGGGCTATAATGAATGGAGTTTTTATGGAATGGATAAATATCTTTGTCTGGTCTATAATGAATGGATTTTATATGGATATCTGCATCTTTGTTTTATGATAGCTAGAGTTTACATATAACTGGTTGCACTTGCTAGACCTTCGTTTGGTTAAGGAACTTGACCCTATACGGTTGACTCTCTATATTAAATATTTTGAAAAATTTATACTTTAGTGGATAGCTTAACAAACCATCATTCTCACCATTAAACTACAACTCTTCTTACCTTTTGAATTAATAAAATTATATAAATAAAAATACACAAAATGTTGACAATATAATATTGTATTTTAAATCATTTTATTTATTTCTACTTATATCTAACTCATTTTTTAAAATTGAAATGGTAAGACTACATGTTATCAAGTAAGAGTTATATAAGAATGGAAGGGTTTATTTTAGATATTTCCAAATTTATTGAAGGGAGATAGAAGAATATTATTTTAAAATTTGCATAAGGATTTTTATGTTAGCGGCTGAATACTGAGGTTTAAATCCTCGAATTAATGCCCTGTAATTGAGAAGGTGTGTTGGATGTTCAAGCTTTGAGCTTTGTTTAATCCGTCCTAGGTGGATTTTTTTTTTCCTGAATAAATAACCTCTAAATATGTAAAGATATTAGCTATTTTTCTATTAGTGGTCAAATATTGAAGTGTAGATCTGGTATGGTATCTTGACCACCAAGCAACACACATTTTTCATCTTTTTTTTTTTTTAAAAATAGATTGCATCACATATAGTGTAGGCCATTATTGGGTGTTCTTTTCCTTGGTAGGATTGGAAAGGGGTTTGTACCGTTCATATGTTTCGGGGCAATTTCTGTTGTGAGTCTTTTTCTGAGTTTGGATCAGGTTATAGTTTGAATGTGTTGGTGTTTGTGTGCACTAAAATGGAGAATGCATTTTCAGGGAAAACACATTTAAGCGTGTTAGTCAGTTGCCTTGTGACTTCGCTACTGAAAATTGAAATTATAGGTTGCCTTTAGAATGTGTGCTCACAAGCATGGTACAAATTTAAGATAAGATGTTTTGACATCATTTTAACATTTTTATAAAAATGATTTTATACATTTTTGGATTCATTTATATTTATGTCAAACGTGCATTCCCTGGAACAAAAGCTCGAGCTTTGAGGCTTTAAAAACTGCAAACCCAAAAAAAATGGGTATGACCACCTACTGATCAAATAAAACTACATTCTTCTCGCAACATACTAACTCTAACAGTTGTGTTTCGACAAATTTGTCGTGTTGTTCTTGGACAATAAAGTTTCAACTTCTTTCTCTTCCAATTTTGCCACCCTTTTACTTCTCCACCCTCTCACTTCTCCATCCTCTAACCCCTTATTCATCACCCTTCTTTCTCTCCTATTGTTTATCTCTCGAATTTTACTCCTTCAAAAGATCCCCTTCAATGTTTCCATCATACATTTCACGTACAATTGCTAGTTATTATTGTTATGAGAGTTGTTAATACAATTCATGTATATTAGTGTTTTGAGTGAATTGTTCAAACCAACTCAATCATTTTGGGTAGATAAGTTGTTGACACTCCATGAAAACAGGAGCTCATACAACTCTTATAAAAGTGTTATGTATTTTGTTGAATACAATAACTAAACATTATTATTCTGTGTGAAACTCCTACTTTAATTTTATTTGGTATCGGAGCAACAAAGTACTCGGAAGCACTTTATCTATATTCAATGTATTTGCTTAGCATTCCATAGGTCTTACAATGCATGTAGAATAATTATATTATTTACTTTTGCATCTACATCTGCACAAGTGAAGATAGTGGATTAAATATGGCTTGAATCTCTATGCATGGTTCTAGATCACATCTACAATTGAGAATCTAAGGAGCATAATTGGAGCATGGTTTACGTAATGAGAGGTTGTGATTACAGCGTACGAATAGTTTCCTATGCGTATATAGGAACATCAATCAAGAATATTTTGATCTTTGAATGGTCATAGCAGGGAAAATTTTGGTGGTGAATTTTCGTTAATTCGTGAATATTATAGTTTTACAAATTGGTATTTGACAATTTTTAGGAGTAATACAAAGGACCCTTTCGCCTAAATTATCGGGATGCAAGCTACTTTTCCAAGTCGACTCGCCTACACTTTAAAATAAATTCCATAGTTATGACTGTATATTGCCACTACCTTAAAACTCAAATTGGGCACAATCACCAACATATTTACCATATAAGACTCTCATCACATCACACACATAAATAGTCGCAGTTCAGCCGAAGGTGGATCTCATAGTGCAAACAAAAGTAGATTCATGTCTACACATGCATATGCTCATCTACACATGCAGACACCTGGTTGCACATGCATACACTTGTAGAACGCTTCTAGAGCTTTCCGGAAAAAAATGGAGTCATTTCGACACCCAGATCAAAATGTATGGCATTTGCAACACAAAACAAAGAATGTAGATGCATGTTTGCACATGTAGACACCCATCTGCTACATACACACCTATTTCACATGTATATGCTCGTAGAACTTTTTAAGAGCTTTCCGGTAAAAATAAATGGAGTCATTTCGACGCCCAAATCAAAAGTTATGGCCTTCGTAAGACAGGTCACCGAATGCAAATACCCAACTGCACATGCAAACACCCGACTACACATGCAGACGCCCATCTGCATATGAATACACCTAACTGCATATGTAGACGCATGTATATGTTTTTAAGAGCTTTATGGCAAAAAATGAAATCTTTTAAACACCCAAATCAAAAGTTATGGTCTTTGCAAGACATGCCACCAAATGCAGATGCTCGTCTGGATGTGCAGGATGTCTGCATGTGCATATGTCTATCTGCATATGCATACGCCCGTCTACATGTGTATACGTTCGTCCGCATGTACAGATGATCGCCTGCATGTACAGACGCATGTCTTGCAGCTTGATAGTGCAGATGTTTGTCTACAGCCATATACCATACAGATGTCCATCTACATAATGCAAACGTGCGTCTGTATCAACTTTTTGGTTTCTCCCCAGCACACCTTTTCCCTAAAAATTTATTCGCCTTCATCACTATACAGTTTTAACTCTTGTTCGTCATCAATAAGAAACCCATTTTTATAAATTCGCCAAAAAAATCCAAGTTGGATTTTGGTAGGAGGTCTTACATTTTTCCCTGGGTAATAGTCTGCAAAGTGGAGACCACGTCTGTCCTCCTTGTAAAAATCTTCTATCCGTTTGTTGAACTCTGGGCAGCAACATTCTTATGTTTGGTCAAACGAATTCTATGTGCAAATCATTATACTTTCCCAACAAGAAACGTGTAGCATCACATTAGATGTCTCGTTGGATTGCGTGAGAAGATAAATAGAAAAGCGTTCATTATTCAATCCAACCTAGCCACAACAATTTATTTCCATTTTCTTGGTATCTACCTTTCCAGTGCCTCCACCAATTTATTATGTCTCGAAACAGCTACGCATGCATGCTCTCACAGCCTCTAAAATAGTGAGCGTCCATGCATCTGAATCTGTTCATCTTCTAGTGAGTTTTGAGTTTTTATTTCTTTCAGTAACGATAATTTAGTTGTTTTAATTGTTCACCAAATTAACATGGTTTTTCATTTACTTGTTTTGTCTTTATAAAAAAAACAATTCAATTGATTTGATAAGTGTGTATAGTTTTGTTTAAATTATAGATTATTAAGCATTCATCTATGTAGTTATTATAAGAGTCCATAAATAAAAAAATTGTCTAAGTTTATTGCCATGAAAATAGTCAAAATCATTAAGTTTAAAGTCTATTTGTGTTTTTGTTATTTTTATCAAGTGTCAAAATCATATTTGTGTTATCTCATTTATCGTCGTCAAATTTGCAGTTGCCTGGACTCGGTGTCATGTAAAAGTGTCAAAAAAAAAAATTTAAAATGTCTCACTTTTAGTTAGATGCACTATCGGTAGAATTTGACATCCGAGTCAAAATTGAGGGGGGCATTTCAAACTGGGCTTCATGATCACATTCCGTTGAGTTAGCATCATTACATTGGATGACAGAGGTAACAGAAGGAGGTTGAACAGCGACCTCTCATCAACCATAAGCGACGGGGCCGCATAATGAGGTTGTGGCATGTTTTTCAGTTCAATATTTGCTTTCTAACATGCAATGTGCTTCTAGTTGTGTGTGGTGTGCTTCATTTCAACATTATTGATTTGTAAGAATAAATGAAAATTTCACATTATGGGGGGATGTAATATCAATATTTTGTTTCCATTCTGCACCAAATCGACTAAATTGAAGAGTAACTTCCAATGGTAGTGACAATCTCCTATGTTGTTTGAGATTGAGTGGCAACTGTCAATAACAGTGGCAACAATTGAGAAAAAATTGTTCTTATGTGATGTAATGTGAAAACTATTCCTATGTGAGAATCATTTCCTTTTGTGACCCCTTGATAGAAAAACATAGTGGAAGAGTAAAAGAACAAATGATGTAGATCACGGATCTTGTAATGGTTCATGGAAATCCAGAAAACCCCATGAGGTGAATAGTTGATGTGTTTTTATTCATGTCCATGTTTGTGGTAAATCTGTTGAAAACCATGGAAGGATGATTACAAAGATCCCTTTCGTTTTGATCAAGATCATGAGCCACGAGAATGGGCGTGCCACAAGAGTTGGGCATACTACAGTTGAGAGTGTGAACATTTTTCTACCATTTTCACACTATGGGGGGAATGTTAGGAATTTATTGGCCCAAAAATAGTTTGGGAATATTATAAATATTATGTTTGTAAGATTATTATTATTAAGTGATTTTTTAATACAACTCACATATATTAGTGTGTTGGTTGAGTTGTTCAAACCAACTCAACCATTTTAGGTAGACGAGTTGTTGAAACTCCATGAAAATAGGAGCCCATACAACTCTTATAAAAGTGTAATGTATTTTGTTAAATACAACAACGAGGCATTATTATTATGTGCGAAACTCCTACTATGATTTCAGAAAAAGACAAAGAGAAGTGATTTGAGGTGGTGAGCATATTAAGCCCCAATATTGGGAACAATAAAGAGAAAGGTGATCGGTGGTGAGTATAGGAGGACAATCTATGGCCAGGTAGGTGATAGGGAAAAAATGAAGAAATTGGTTTTAGAGATACCTAACATGGGGGAAAGGCGCATCATGGCCTTACTCTTTGGGTCAAAACAATGGTTCTACCATCCAATCCAAATTTGTGAGCACTATGCTCATAAACTCTTAGCTCGGGTGTCTCGTGTAAGAACGTCATGGGAGTAGTGCAATCTCACATCAACCAAAAAAAAAATCATTTTCAATATTGTTTATTAGCATCAACGTCTTATATGTCATTGGAATATCTTACCAAGGGTGTATAATTAAGAATAAAATAAAGAAACATGGGAGAGGTTTCAACATGTAGAGTGTATTATTCATGTTTTTTGGGATGTGGTAAACTTAATTACAAACATCCAAAAAGAACAATATTTTGTGAAGCAAAACAATAACCATGCCTTGTTTAAGCAATATTTGTGCATGGGTGAGGGTTGGGATGTAACGGGACATTTGGAAAAAATCTGTAACTTAAATTCTTATGGTATGTGCATGAGGATAGAGTGGAAATCATCATTATTTGAAAAGGTAAAGCCCGATGGTAGTTTTTTTTGAGTACTTGGAAACCACCAAAAAAAACATCTTTTTTGGAGGCCTAAAACATTTTTCATTATGGTTGTTTGTAGTTTATGGTTAGGAGAGTGAAATGATGGGGTGTTACATTCAAAAATTGAAGAAAAAGTTAAGTTTTAGAACCTAAAAAAATAAAGTTCCAATCCAAAATGGAGAAGAAATCCAAAACCACTTCAAGGTTGGATCTATTGGGGAACTCTTTTAGAGGTTTGAAACTATAAAGAAAATGCGTTTTTTTCCCTTAGTAGAAGACATATTCAAATTGTTTGAAAAAATGTCTCAATTCAAATTTTTACTATTATATTTCAAGGAAAGGATTGGAAAAATTGTTGAAAATTATTTTGATGTGTTTTAAACTTGATAACCTTGTTGCACGAAGGTTGAATCTAATTTTACATGGTTTTCGTTTATGAAATAATTTTATGCTTTAAAAAAGGATTAAAATTTTGTTTTTATAAAAAATCATTCATTGTCACAAATGGGATCTATAAAATATTGAAAATATTCCAAAATAAATCACGATATTCATTTCAAATACTCATACCCTATATGCATACATCTCAAGACAATATAAAAAATTAGGTAATTTCTATGTTATCTTGTTAAATTTTTCTATTAACTAAAAAATTTCCTGAATTTCATACAAAGGACCACCAAAGGAGTTGGATTGGCATGGTTGGGTATAAAATTAAACGTGTTTCCATTCATTTCATTATGGACCTAGAATCTACCATTGTCAAGATACATGTGTGTGTGTGTGTGTGTGTGTGTGTGTGTGTATTAAAGGTACTCTTTCTATACAAGATGTATACATCTAAAATTCACAACTCTGCCATCATTACAAAATTAGCACTAATAATTCCTTCATAATATCACCATTACTAACATTAATCTAATCCACATTACATTTATCCTACATCAACTAACTTTACCCCTCATCCCATTTTCATATCCTCTCAATTAATCATCTAATTATCCCTTACTTAACACTAACTACATACCTTCGCATTTTTAGGAATTTAAAATTCCTAGCTACCTACCCCCATCTACCATCATATCCTCTCCTAAAAATCACCTTGCTAATCCGTATGTAATCCCTCATTAACTACCCTAATCCTCTCTAGAAGTTACTAATATCCTTTTAAACCTCCTCCCCTCTTTTTCTAGATTTTTCCATGAATATTAAATTGGAGGAAAATTGTAGAATCCCCTTCGGTTTGCGCCATGGATCATCCTCCAACATGGATTCATCTCCACCATTTATTCCTCCATGTGTCTTCTATAAATTGATCCACCTCCTCCATGCAAACCAAATAGAAGAAGCATACCAACATCTTTCCACCTTGACAATCAAGCAAGCAAATCATACCAAAGAGTAGCCAAAATCTAGAGCCGTCAAGCAAGCAATCATACAAGCCAATCCATCTTGAATCAAGCAAGTCAATTGGAGAAAATCAACTTCAACAAGGAGCATCCACTCAAGGTAAAATTAGGTATAATTTTCTTTTTCTGATTATCTTGAGTGATCTTGATCCTTATCCCAATCGAAGTGTTGGCAATAGTTTGAGGAAGAGAGAATTTGTTGTGTTTTCATGGTTTTCTAAGTTTATGCTTCAAACTAACACTTGACACATTTTTGGTATGCACGGTGGGATACCCACGCATTTTATTGTTTCCCCTTGTTTATTAGGAAGTAATTTAAGACCTATCAAAATATCATATTCATTAGGGTGCACACTTTTGATAAATTTTGCTTTTTGTTTTCAAATTCCCATGATAACTTGTAGTAATGTTTTTACTTTGCTAAATGTCATTTTTGACCCAATGACATTGTTTTCATGAAGACTAAAACCACCAGATAGGAAAGAAACGTGGAACTTTCCAGACGTATTTCTCTCAACTACCAGCCCAGGGTAGTTGGATGTCATTAATGCACACAATTTCAAATTCTAGTTTAAGTGGGAATGAAGCTGTATAAAATCATGCCCAACACCTCTCTTAGGAGTCTTTTGTGTGTGTGTGGACCTTAAGGAGATACTTTTGGTGGGATATAGATCCGTTGTTGAATCTATAAGAGAGAGGAGCATTTGGAATCTAAGAACAACCGCCTGTACTAGTTTTCTAAGTCTTTATAAACTTAGTAATCACCCCAATAGAGGGAAATCAATTATAGATATCGTTAAGGCCTTTAATTTAACAAAAATTGTGTTGTGTTAGAGTTATTCCCATTTTGTTTTAATCTACAAACAGCACTGAATCGTCTCAACCCACCATGTTATCATCCCATCCAAACATTTTTTCCAAGGGTTGCGGTATGAATGAGGTCCAAGAAAGCTTGGGATATTTTACAAATAGAATATCAAGGTATGGACAAAGTCAAAATTGTAAAACTTCAAATGTTAAGAAGAGATTTTAAAACTATGTGGATGAGGGTCTAAATCAGTAGATTCCTTTTTCATTCAAGTTATTGGTCTAGCTAATTAGATCACGAACCTTTAGATATTAATAAAATATATAGAATACCCATTAATTAATATAAGATTGTATTCAAAACCAATCAAACATTTATCAGTATCTTACGAATTAAGTCTAGTGAACTTCATATGTAAGAGATAAAAACAAATGAAAGAATTATGTTACTTTCTACAAAGCTCAAATGTCAAAAAGTGCGTGGTTGTTGAAGACTCAATAGCCAACAAACATTCATTTGATGATGGTGTAACATAAGAATTATCTTAGTAGTTTTACAACACTTAATAAAAAATGAACAAACTATATTATTATACATGCACAAAATTAGCACATATTTTGATATAAACGAAACACCAAACTATGTTTCACTACAATATTGCACCTCCCAACTTGTTACTACTTCACCACACCACTTGTGTGATGCACATTAGAGAAAGAACTTTGAATGCACCTCTGAACTTGTTACTACTTCACCACACTACTTGTGTGAGAAGAACATTGAAGAATAAAGGTAAATAGTCATATGGGAAATTCAAAACCTAGGTCTCTTAGTGATGGATTGAGATTAATACTATGGAACTCATCCCCAATCTATTCCATTTCCCTCCTAGGAAACTCCAAATTCCCATTGGAAATTGGGAAAATTTTGGGAAAACATATATGATTTTGTCGACTCTTCTCTAAACTAAATTATCCTTTCAAATTTTGGGTATTGTGATGTGTTCATTGTGCTTCTACATCGTCAAGTAAAATACCACGTGTGAAACCCTTGCATGCTTCCATAAAACCTTATAGAATATTGAGCATCAGTCTAGCTCCGTCCATGTGCCAGAAAAAAAATCACGTACCACTCTCCAAGTCTGTGCCATGTCAAGGATCCTTGTCAACAATGCAGCATTGCTAGAAGTGTAACCGCAACACATGACCTGAAAATAATTTGAGCCGTCACTCGAATTATTTTAATTTTCTGCTTTTGAAACAGTTTGCAGTAACTACTGGTTATCGCTCTCTTGCCATGGGAACCTACATTTCTAGCTTCTTCTTACGATACCACATAAACATTCTAGACAAATCAATGAGGTTTTTATCCCTTTATGATCATACCAACTAGCATTCCTTTCATTATTGTGCATGCTACGAGCACATTTTATATTATCCCTTTATTTCTATTTAATATAAATTAGCACCATCATGCTAATATTTATGCATCCAAATATGTATTAATGTTTGATTCAACATTTCATTTAGATTTCATTACATGTCCCATAATTTTACAATTTTGATTAATATACTATGTAGTGAATAATTTTTCACTTTGTCCTCCATGCAACCTTTTTGCACATTACATGGATCAACAACAAAATTCATCCTCTCAATCTTGAATCAATTCTCTAGATTAGTTTTAGAGTCTTTAACATCTCCATTATCATAGGGATTTCTCAATCATTAATTAGATCAAAATGACATTAACAGGGGTAAACCCTTCTTAACTCCCTTCTTTGTGTATGACCTATTTAAGACGATGAATTTTCTTTTTGAAAACAATCAAACCAACATTAATAAACATATTGTCAACATAATATACCACTTCCTTGTAGTATAAGTTAAAATCCTTCAATATATAAAGGGGATTTTAGTATAGTTTCTTTATATATTTCAGTAAATTTTGTATGTTCGAGCCCTTTTTATTATGAAGTACATAGCAAACAATCTACTAGTCATATGATAGGGCATTCTTCAGGGTTCAATCTTTGACCCTTTATTGGCAGCCCCTCTACTACAAGCCTTAGGTTTTAATTTCTCTTATGGCCTTGGGGATTCTAACCATGTCCTTCAATGTAAATATGTGCAAAGAACTTATTATAGATCACACAAATGGCATTAGGTAGAGAAACAAATAATATTCTAGTACATTTTTGAATGGGTATCCTACATCTCTCTTTTGTTTTAGGATCAAATCCATGTTGCTTCTAATAAAATGCATGTGTTTTTGGAAAATACACATATATGCAATATAGGATGATTATAGGAATTGAGAAAGGCCAAAAAAAAATTGCAATGCAAGCATCCACACAAATAACTCAAATAAGAGGAAGATATTCACCAATAAAATCACATTGTAGTAATATAAGATGGAATATATAACGCATATGTGTGTGCAATTAACAATAGTTGCACTAGAACAGAATCTCCCTAAGACACTACATCTTCACTAACTTTGGAGATGACTTTAAACTCCAATCTTACTTTCCAAAACGACACAAGGGCTTTTTATATAGGAAAAGCAAGAGGTTGAGTGAAACGTGTGATAGGATCATTCCCCAAGTTACACCTCACCATTCTCACACATGTATGTTAGAATAACTACCACTAAAATGTGAATCTACCAATGTTGTGCACATAATAAATCTCACCTTGGTAATAAAACTACCTAAGGTGGACTTCACAACAAGTGTGAATATGACACACGCCAACACCCCCCTAAAGATCATCTAAGGTGATGTGGTAAAGCAAAATAAGTCTTATGCTCATAAATATAGGTCTCGACAACTAAGCCTGATGAGGTACCCATTTATAATGATAGAGCAAAGAGAACAAAGAAGTTGTTGAGGTCAATTTCTATTGAATATGGTGAAGCCTCCTTAAGAGTGACTATAGTACATGCTTCATCTGAATGAAATGCTTGGTGAAATCCAAAGAAGGTTGGCTCAGAAACTATTTTGAATTTTGAAACAACCAAAGAATGTTGGCTCACAAATAATTATCCAAATTTTAAAAACCTCATAACGGTCAGGTCGATTACATATTTTACATCGAAAATGATTTTGAAAGCATCAGGGTTGGCACAAAAATGTTCTGGCACAAAAAAAATAGCCATCCTCTTCATATGCTAGAAAACAAATACAAGGTGATTAACATACTCGAATGACCAAGGAAGCGTTAGAAGTAAAAAAACATCCTCTTGTAATGTTAACTAGGGAATAAAGACAATGCAACTCAATATCTCCAAACAGTGTCAATTTGGTAGGTGTGTAGAAAAACACAACAAAATCCTCTAGTGAGAGTGCGTAAAATGCGGCTTGATGAACTCTGTAGTTGAAATGTGAAAAGGGAGTACAAAAAATCACACACTCATGAAGGTATACAAATCTAGAAACCCCCATGGAACTTTATAATTAAGTGCGAGTACAAATACATCTGAAAACCTCACCCAATATGATTTACAGTTTATAAAATAGGCCATTAAGATAAAAAAAAATCAAATATGATTCAAAATCAGAATATATAAATGTTGCAATTGAAAAAAATGTAAAAAATACACAAGTTTCAAAAAAATATCTTGCAAATATGAGTTACTAGTCATAAGTTATCACCACATAAAGGTCTAAAATACATTATTTAATTGACTAAATAGGCCAAAAATGGCTAGTTATGGAAAAATGGATTATTAAAATATAAAAAATAACATCACCATTATGTAGCTCACCAAAAATAGGTAAGGTGCAAAAAAATCATCTTCCCATCCTTCACAAATCAAAATTTATGAGCCCCAGAAGAAATATACTCCAAAAAAGGGCTCAATGGTGAAAGTCTAGCCGTCATGGGATAAAAATAACACTCAATGGTGAAAGTCTAGTCGTCAAGGAATAACTATAACCAATGGGCAGTCATATGGCGGGCCATGGGGCTAAGTGCAAGTTGTAGGGGCTAGATGGTGGTCATATGAGTGACCAAGTGTTGAATGTACACAACATGCAAAATGCACCAATGATGCCAAGCATGCATAATGCACCAAAATTGTGTTGAAACTTCAAATGCATGTTATGGGTGCCTCGATGGTATGTTTTTTTGAACCAATCCTTTCTGGAAAGATCTTGAAGAGAGGAATCCAAAAAACTTAGTTTTAGACCATGATTTTTCTTAAAATGTGTGAAAAATCATTGTCTTCTTTGTTGCTCCTCGCTTGCCCTATACATTGAACTTTCAAAAAATCGTAGAAAATCACCTTATGCTCCAAAAAAAATGATTTTTTAATTTTTATTTTAACTTATAAAAAATTACCGGATCATACCCAGAAGTTTTATATTTTTCTTGAAACTAAAAAAATCTCAAAAACGACCCTATAAAAGCATTTTTAGCTCAAACAAAAAATACCCATTGGGTACTTTTGAAAACACATGACATGGATTGGCTCAAAAATATCTTAGGAGCTTGGGAAGAAATATGGTAATTCTGAAATTGATGAAGTTTCATAAATTCACGGCTCAAAAAGCCTCTAAATAGAATTTGAGATCCACCAAAAACACTTAAAATAGAAAAAAGATATGAGAAAATTACGAGATGGAGATTACAAATTTGGCTTTAATACCTTGTAAGAATTGACAAAGGCCAAGGAAAACTCTGCAATGCAAGCATCCACACAAATAACTCATATGAGAGGAAGAGATTCACCAATAAAAGTGCATTATAGTAATCTAAAATGGAATATACAATGCATATGTGTGTGCAACCAACAATAGTTGCACTAGAACGTAATCTCCCTAAGAGACTACATCTTCACTAACTTTGGAGATGACTGTAAGATCCAATCTTAATTTCCGAAAGGACACAAAGGCTCCCTATATAGGAAAAGCAAGAAGTTGAGTGAAAGGTGGGATAGGATCATTCCCCAAGTTGTGCATCACTCTTCTCACACTTTTCTCACACATGTGAGAATAACAACCACTAAAATGTGCAACTAACAATGTTGTGCACATAATAAATCTCACCTTTGGTACCAAAACTACCTAAGGTGGACTTCACAATAAGTGTGAATATGACACACAACAACAATGATTATTTAAAGTTCATATGGAGATCTCGTACATTTAAGGCTCAGTTAATTTTCTGAAAAAATGTCAGTGTAAAGCACATTAGTTAATATCTAAATTTCATTATCTTTCTCTAAACATAAAGCTTTAACCCTTGAACCATTTTTTGGGAAAATGTTATAGAAAGATGATTAGGAAATGGGATCTAGATTTTTTGGAAAGGGACATCCCCTTGGTCACATGATCCTTCTAGCTTTAAATTCCTATGTTGATAAGGGTTTCTTATATATTTATTAGTGAATTCATCGTTATCAATATGGTCGGGAAAAATATTTTAACTGAAAGGAAACCATAAAGCAAGATGGTCTAAGAGATGGGACTCTATTGTAATCTACGTCAAATCATGCTTACATGCCTATTTGTACCTTTCTTTGATCCAAGAGAACATAGAGAAGACATGGTATTTAGTTGATATAGCTTAGACTAACCTAGAAACCCATGCACTATTAATTGGAATTCTTTGGAATATTGTGTTAATACATTCTTTAAAAAACAATATTATACTTACTTAACTTGTCGTTTCTAAATTTGTTGAATGCGTAATTGAAATTTTTGGAGACCTCTTTATCAACTCCATTGCTTTTTAGACGTTCAAATATTGGTTTTCTTAGTTTCATCATCAAAATGGATGTCATTGACTAATTTAGTCACCTTCATATTTGCAATGATAATGGCATTTCTCCTCTCATATGAACCAACAATGAGCCTTCTTGCAAGAAATATCATCAAATTGTTCACTTCTCAACTATTAGTTTTTCCTTTCCATGACAATTGCTCTCATAAAATAGTTGTGATTTTGACCTAAATCTTATCTTTATTTAAAATTTTATGCTTAACTTTGTTCAAGAAAACAATTATGCTTTCTACCATTTGCAAACTTTTAAGCAAATATTGTGTTACCACCAACGTTGAATTATAAGCATCAATTTTGGAAAATCAACACAATTATCGTGGCTTCCAGTGTGACTACTAAATGTTGGTCGTTACGGGTGTAAAGTCAATGACACTAATTATGTCTAGACACATTCTACAATAGTAGCATGGAGTGGAGGACTCTATTGTCATGCCCATGAAAAAAAATTAAGGCTGACATTATATAAAAATGATTTAGTTTGTAAATTTCATATCTTTACAAAAATCGACAATAAGTAAAAAATAATTATAAGTATATAATACAAAACCCATAAAAACTAGTAACTACAAAACAAATAACCTTAGAATTAAAGTTTTGAGAATAGTGAGCATGAAGAATATGAAAGAAATTTTTTTATTGAGGTTTGGGTATTCGTTTTTTACTTTTTCATTTACTATATTCAATTTTAATTTTATATTGAATCCTTGAGAAGTCTTGTAAATTAATTAATTAATTACACACACACACACACACACACACACACACACACACACACACACACACACACACACACACACACACACACACACACATGTGTGTGTGTGTGTGTGTGTGTGAGAGAGAGAGAGAGAGAGAGCGCACGCATGAAGAATATGAAAGAAAAAATTTTATTAAGGTTTGGTATTCATTTTTTACTTTTTCATTTACTATATTCAATGTTGATTTTATATTGAATCCTTGAGAAGTCTTGAAAATTAATTACACACACACACACACACACATCTGTGTGTGCACACACATATATACGTATGTATATGTATATATGTATATATATATATACACACATACATATATCTGTGTACACACATATATGTATGTATATGTATATATGTATACATATATACACATATACATATATACATGTGTTTATATGTACACATGAAGAATATGAAAGAAAAAATTTTATTAAGGTTTGGTATTCATTTTTTACTTTTTCATTTACTATATTCAATGTTGATTTTATATTGAATCCTTGAGAAGTCTTGAAAATTAATTACACACACACACACACACACACACATCTGTGTGTGCACACACATATATATGTATGTATATGTATATATGTATACATATATACACATACATATATATGTGTACACACACATATATGTATGTATATGTATATATCTATACATGTATACACATATACATATATACATGTGTGTACACACATATATATGTGTACATATGTATACATATATACATATATACATATGTGTGTGTGTGTGTATGTGTGTGTACATAGATATGGGTGTGTGTGTGTGTGTGTGTGTGTGTCTATCTGTATGTGTGTGTGTGTATATTCAATCAAAGTTTAAATATAATGTTATTATTAAATTGAACTAGGTAACTTGATTTTATTCACGAATATTTTTAATAACTGAAATTTCTAATTTTTTTAGGTCACATTAGTATTTACGCATAATTTCACTAAAGAATGAAGAAAAATGCACATTAATATTTGACATGTTAATAATGATTAGTGTGAGAAGACAACAAAAACACTTCTCACATTATGATGATAATAATTAATCTTGAACATTTTAAAATATAGTTTTATATTAAGTTTATATTGAAAAGAAAAAATTTAAAAATTGTAATGCCCCCATTCATCATTGCTCTATTATTCTGTGGCGACCGTGCTTCAAAGGGCTGAACGCCGTTGTGTTCCCTTTGAAACGTTGGTGTTGTCGTCTTGTTGAGCTTTCCTGCTTGCGTCGGTGTCGATGTTTTGGTTGCTGGCCCGCAGCGTCCCTCGCGATTAACCTATTAAAAGAAAACCTTATTCTTGCTATATCGAACCCCCTGTTGATTGTTGTTTGTTGCCTGCCAGATATTTTTGCCGTAGTATTGATCATTCTCGTGCTCGGCCCCTTGATTAAATTATTATTATTATTATTATTATTTTTATTTGCTGTCACTATCGTGTTAGGTCCTAAGCGACTTTTCGAACCCCGTCAGGTGTCGCAGCTTTTTAAAACATAATAATAATGAATAGTAAAGGAGCGGGTATCAGTTTTATTCTTATGTGTATATAAATGATAAAAGTACATTTTTGAATTAATTAAGCCTTTTCGGGTCGTGCGCATGCCTTACTGCGAGTTATTGTTTAGTTGAGGTGTCTCATCCACCAGCTAGTAAATTTCTATCATTAATTTATCCTCATACTTGGTGCGGAGACATTGTTTTCTTGGCAGAGATAAATAAAAGACGTTTTTGGTCACGTAAATGTATTTTGTATGTTGTCGGATAAATACGCTGACCAATAGGATTGCACATTTTCAATTATGAATAATTTCATCAACTAAAATATGCGAATCTCATCGGTTCCCTGGACTTATCAGTTGTATACTGCCGTCATTCTGTCGATCTAACCAAATTTTAAAATGAAATTGTGATTAATTAGATTTATTTCATTTTGTGGATATGTAATAATGCTTTGCTTGGCGTGGAGAAAATTTTGGCCCTTGTCCTTCCCTATTGTTCTTTCTTTGTTGATCCGGCCAAACTTGTTGGGTGGAGAAAGTGTAAATTTACTTTTGGGCCGCCTAATGGTTTCTGTGTCAGCTTTAACTCAATCTTGATTTGACCTTTTTGCTAGGATGAGATGCCTCTTCCCTCCTGGCCGCACCTTTGTTGGGATGTGTGTGATCTTCTACTCAGATTTGTTCTTTTTCCTTGTTGCGTGGCCATCCCCAAATGGCTCTACATCTGCTAGCCACACTTATCTGCATTTAATAACTTGGCCTTGTAACCTTCCATGTCCTGGTCGCCCTCCTGCAACTTTCTGCTCTGGCGGTGTGAAGTTTTCTTGGGGTGTTCTACGTGAGGAGTGGTGGAAAACATGAGAAAAGTGTGCCTTTCTCTTGTTGCGCACCTGTCCCTTTTTCCTCTGTTTTTCTTCACCTTCCCTGGCCGCATTGAATCCTGCTCACGCCTAATGCTGGATGGGCGTTTGGAAAACGTGGAGGAAGGTTTTCTGGGTGCGCAGGACTGTTGGAACTCTTCCCTGCTGGCCGCATGGGTTTGTTATGGTGGTTATAGATGAAGCTACAAGCTAGTGAAGTAGGTGTGTTACCTCCACTCTCTTTGGGTACCACGAGGTGTGTTCTTGTCGGGGATCCACAGCAACTGCCTGCAACAATATTTAGCCAGGCAGCAGGTATGTTGCAGTACAGTAGAAGCCTTTTTGAGCGCTTCCAACAAGCAGGTTGTCCAACTATGTTGTTATCTGTTCAGTATTGAATGCATCCTCAAATTTGGGATTCTCCTTCAAGATATTTTTTATCAAAATCGATTAAGTGACAATAAGAGTGTTACCAGGAGACCTGATGAAATTTATTACAAAGATTCTCTATTGAGACCTTACTTGTTTTACGATGCAACTCATGGAAGAGAATCTCATAGAGGTGGATCTGTTTCATGTAACGACCCAAAATTTCACACCCAAACAACACAGTAAAATACAGGATAACTTTTTTTTTTTGACACAAACACGACACGACAAACCACCACCGAGGTCACAACTAACTCCGTGGATAACTCAATACAAGGATGACCACAAGGGTAGCACGGAAATGTTCACACCCACCAAGGATGGTTTACTTTTCTATTTGACAAAACAACATAAGAAGCCACCACTTAACACACCTACAGATAGGGCAAGCCACAATGAGGAAATTATTGATGGTTATTTATTTTTATGAAACCTCTTTCGATCCTTAACTACAGTTTTCTAAGACTCTAGATATGATTTGTACAATGCTTCTTACAATGCTAAGTTTTCTCTGGCTTATTAAATCTTATCCTCTTCTAACAATTAACAGTTCATTTCACCTTAGGGTTATTTTACAAATTTCACCATAAAAGGAATAATGTTCACTAGAGAAGCTAGGGTTATCCTGTTATATAATTCTTACTCACAATGATGGTCTCACCTATGATTTCTTTAAAAAAACTCCTTGCTCTCAAGTTGGTAACCTCTACGTTAATTTATTTAAATATAACTTTTTAGTTCAACTTTTATAAGTATTAAACAACCCACGTTATTTTACTTATGTCGCATTATTAATAAGTCATAGCAAGATTTACTCAACATTTCTTTTCAAGGGTAAAGTTTAATAACACTCATTCACCAGAACAGAACAAGGTTACTTCCACACTTAAAATACCAATAATCCAATAAGGTCACTCAACAAGCAATAACCAATATTTTAATATTTTCAATGATGGTTAAACAAACCAAGGTGTTCAAAGTTAAGATGACAAAGTCCACAAATACATTATACCAAGACCAAGATCCTCTCCTACATTTTCCACTGTATGTTATCAATAGATGAACAATATAAAAAGGATTCATGTAAGAACTTCTCAGCTGAGGTTGATGCACAAGTTTACAAGTCTATCCCTCATCTACTCGCTAAAATTCCATCTGCAGCAAATATTTACTAGAGTCAGTTCGTTAGAACTGAGCATGATAAGATATAAACCTCGCCTAATAACTTATGTCATCTAGCATTTAAATAAATGAAAGCTTGCAATACTCCCTATCAAATAATTGCTAATCATGTATTCAAATCTTAACTGCACATCTCATGATAAAACATTTCATACCCATCATTGATCACTTCCCTAAAATCTGCTTACATAAGAACAAAAATTCCAAGTGGCTAGAAGATATGCAACGTTAACCTTGCATTTAATCATAATTAAATTACAGTAGTAATAATAACGCTCACCTAATACCCTCAACCTACTTCACATATATAAGTGTCCAACAATATTATCTTTCAATTAAATAAAAGCACCAACAACATTAAGCTCTATAATAAATACAAGTGTCAATCATATGATAATCATCAATATTACCCGAGTATCAACCTTTATAGAAAATCAAGGATATGTAAATATACTTTTGAGACTTATCTCACAATTTAAAAAATTTACTTATGTAAACAAGGGTTCCACCAATCAGTAAGTTCATATATTATTTAGATATCCTATCGGTTGTTTATTATCATGTCTCTATATGCCTCTATTAGTATAAGAGTCCAACTCAGAGGAATGAATTACGAACAACAATACCATCATACTTCGTTAATGAGTAGAAGGTACATTTGGCTAGCTAAAACAGGTAAGCGTGGTCCAAGCCACTATAAATACAAGTATCAACACTATCTCAACTCCCAATTGAGATGCAAGTATCAATTTCTTTTGCTATCATAATAATCATCGTAAATGCCAGAAAATATTACACGCGTTAACCAAGTATTGAAATAACATATTTATCCTTACTGGTTGCCTGATAGCATAATATATCATATTATATAATTCAACCTCCACTTGCATATCTCAATTTATGGGTATCAATCATTGTCCTATATAATGAAGTTAAATAATTTCAGGTCGACTTCTATCCTTAATGTCATATAAGGTATGAACAGTCCCATTATGTTAGTTGTCACTTTTACTTAAGGCTATGTAAGAATCCTTTTTAGGGTAGTTCTCAAAACTTCCCTATTCATCTGTTTTGCTACCAAAAAAAACATTTCAACAAGCTTTGAAGTCAAGGTATAGGATAAATTTATAATCTCATATTTCAAGCATTGTCTGAATTCATACCCCTGAGGGCCATCACATGTCAATCAAACTTGCAGAATGTACACATTCATGAGAGTTCGATGTATACATTATTACCTCAACTGATTCGAAGATCTAAGAAGCGCCTCAAACTTAAGCCATATAGTTATCCACACAAACTAACGTCTTGAGGCTTACCGTATTCAAACGGGTCACAAAAATAGAACCCCATTAACACATGTTTCAGGAGCGTTCCAATCTAAAAGTAAGCTCATAGTAATAAGAATAGTAGAGGGCCTGGTGAGGGGTTTTCAATAATCCCCAAAGTAAACGATAACCAAAGGAGTCGGATAGTATCTAGAAGGACCAGTAAGAACCAGTACGACTCTCCCCAAATAGAAGCCTCCAATCCTAAAGGGGGGGTTATATTATTACCAATCCACATTAAAAGACCAACACAGCTTCTGAGAAGATTTCCCGTTTTCAAGCCATGTTTTATAATAAAACAAGACACAAAAAAATTCTAAATCTCATTCACACACCACAATATTTTCTACGGAAAACACTGTTCGCAGGAGTAATCGTGGCAAAATGATAAACTAACTTTATAAGGTCGAAAAGCGAGAATCACTGGAGAAAGATCAGCTCATACAAACTGTGATTAAAAGTCATTCGGAAACCCATTTCTTTTGGGCATCTCGTTCAAGAAAGAGTCAACATATATATATGTAAATAAATATTAAATAATATCAAGAATCCAAGACGTTACTAACTTAGTAAAAGAGAATGACACATCAACAATCCAAAGGAGACATCACATATACAGAATTCAAACAAAACTGCAGGGATTGATTTATCTAAATGCTAAAGTAAATAAATTATTAAGAGAGAGGGTTAGGGCTTATCATGCCTTTAATGTGCTTCCCAAGACAAGAGCACGCTGAAACAGGCCCTTGAAGGTAGTAAAGAGCCGAGGTTGGTTGCTACTAAGAACACCAATTTCCGAAGACCAAGAATCACCGTTACAGCATGCATAGTGCCCAAGTATACCACCAATAAGACCAGTAACCAAAGGTGCCCTTTCTGAGTTCAAACAGATATCATTCCAGCCTGTCAAATATGTAACTCCTAACGCTAGTGATGTGGCAATCGAACTATTCACTAGCACTTGCATCCAATCCCGTTGGCCTCCCTCCTTGTATTCAGCATCATTTTTGCGCTTCTTTTCAGTACCAAGCTTTGAGAGCTTTGAGGATGTGAAGAAAAACACGAGGAGGAGAGCTCCAAACCTGAAGGAAGCCATGATAGATGCTGACATTACCAGGATCCCGGCAAAACCACCCGACATGTTTAAAGACTTCCGCCGAACAGCCCATCCTGCTATGAATAATGCAAGCGCCACACTTACGAAGGCTTTTATTACCAGGCTCTCTAATAGCAAATTTTGCTTCATGAATATTCTGATATGAACAGATCCTCCTCTATGAGATTCTCTTCCATGAGTTGCATCGTAAAACAAGTAAGGTCCCAATAGAGAATTTTTGTAATAAATTTCATCAGGTCTCCTGGTAACACTCTTACTGTCACTAATTGATTTGGATAAAAAAAATAAAATTAAAAACTTGAAGGAGAATCCCACATTTGAGGATGCATTCAATACTGAACAGGTAACAACATTGTTGGACAGCCTGCTTGTTGGAAGCGCTCAAAGAGGCTTCTACTATACTGCACACGCCTGTTGCCTGGCTAAATACTGTAGCCGTCTGTTGCTGTGGATCCCCAACAAGAACACACCCCGCAGCACCCAATGAAATAGGAGGTAACACGCCTACTGCACCAGCTTGTAGCTTCATCTAAAACCACCATACCAAACCCGCGCGGCCAGCAGAAGAAAACCGCGCTTCTTTTTCCCCCAAAACGCATCAGGCAACAACAACAAAAAAAACATGTCCACACGACCACAAAAACGAAGTATTCCTTCACCCCACAGACCCACGCGGCCAGGGCAGGAAAAAGGGAGGCGCCCAACAGTCCTCCACGCTCAGAAAACCCTCCTCCACGTTTTCCAAACGCCCCCCCCGAGCTCCAGGCGTGAACAGGATCCAATGCGGCCAGGGAAAACAAAAAAAAAGACGCGCCCAAGATCTGCGCACCAGAAAACGACCACACAGCAAAGGAACTTGCAATAAACTCACAAATGTGAGCTTTTCATCTGGGCGCGCGACCTCCAATACACTGAGCACGCAAATCCCCAAAACAAAGAAAATGTGGCTAGCAAGCCATAACGAATCACGAAGACAAAACGCAGGCCAAAACCCAATATGATTTCAAACACGTTTCTCCAGATCCCAGGGAAGGTCCAACACGGTTTACAAGAAAAGACGTCTATTTTGGAGAGAGATCCATGTGATACGCAAATCCTAAATTCTCCCCATTCGAGCACGCCTTAAAATATTTTACAACCCTAAACCATATTTAAATAGTTCACCTTAAATGTCGAGCAGGATGGAGCTTCATCCTCATTTCCCAACATTAATTTATGTAATCGCTTATCAAAATTTAACAACAGGGTTGGTATCAAATCGACGATCAGAAGGTGAGGTTAACGTCGACCAATAAATAAAAAATATTATTATTATTATTATTATTATTATTATTATTATTATTACTACTTATTAATCGAAAAACAAGAGCCAACGAGAGGTCAACATAAGCACCACAACGTTAAAAGCTTAGCGACATGGACATCGGAGAACGGGGCATTACATTTCATATCAAAATATTCATGAAGCACAATTTGCTTTGCAATTATATGAACTTGCTGGTAAAGGCGTCCTGATCAGGTTGACCTGTTAGTTGTTTTGTTGACCTTTGTTTTGTGAATTTCCAACAAGGATAGCAACCCGTGAGACTACATCTCTTTGAGGCAGTTTGTCAAACAGTTTGCTTCCTCGTGGGTGCTTCCACACCATACAAAACAAAAATTTGATTTTCCATTGTGCTGGATGGATGTCCATGTTCCGCTGTAACATTCCCTTTTGACACGCATTGGGAGGATGTTGGCAAGTACTTTAGACCACCTACCCTGGCCGTGAACTCCTGCTTGTGCCAACGTGGAGATGATCGATGTGTAGGCACCCAATAAGCTTGAAGAAAATGGAATTAGGCTTGGGTTGCTGTTGCAGGTCCTGTTTCAGCGTGCCCTGGTCTTGAGAAGCGCATTAAAGGCATGATAAGACTAACCCTCTCTCTTAATGATTTATTTCCTTTAGTATTTGGATAAATCAACCTCTGCAATTTTTGTTTGAACTCTGTAGAGATGGGTTTCGGATGACTTATAATCATGATTGCATGAGCTGATCTCTCTCCCCCTTTACAGTTATCTTAATTACCTTTTTGACAAGAAGAAATCTCTCTCCAGTGATTCTTGCTTAGCGATCTTATAAAGTTGGTTTATCTTTTTGCCTTGTTTTATCCTGTGAACAGCGGTCTCTGTAGAAAATATTTTGGTGTGTGAATGAGTTTTAGAATATTTCTTGTATTGTATTTATTATGTAGAACATGGTTTGAAAACGGGAATTTTCTTGGAAGATTGTGTTTGTCTATTAATGTGGATTGATAATAATATAAACCCCCCCCCAATTAGGATTAGAGGCTTCTATTTGGGGAGAGTCGTACTGGTTTTACTGGTCCTTTCTAGAGACTATCTGACTCCTTTGATTATCGTTTACTTTGGGGATTATTGAAAACCCCTCACCAGGCCCTCTACTATTATTATTACTATGAGCTTATTTTTAGATTGGAACGCTCCTAAAGCATGCATTAATGGGGTTTCTATTTTTGTGACCGTTTTGAATACGGTAAGCTCTCAAGACATTAGTTTGTGTGGATAACTATATGGCTTAAGTTTGAGGCACTACTTAGATCTTCGAATCAGTTAAAGTAATATTGGATACATCGAACTCTCATGAATGTGTACATTCTTCAAGTTTGATTGTCATGTGATGGCCCTCGGGCATATGAATTCAGACAATGCTTGAAATATGAGATTATAAATTTATCCTATACTTTGACTTCAAAGCTTGTTGAAATGTCTTTTGTAGGAAAACAGATGAATAGGGAAGTTATGAGAACTACCCTAAAATGGAATCATACACAGCCTTAAGTAAAGGTGACAACTACCATAATGGGACTGTACATACCATATATGACAGTAAGGATAGAAGTCGCCCTGAAATTATTTAACTTCATTATATAGGACAATGATTAATACCCATAAATTGAGATATGCAAGTGGAGGTTGAATTATATAATATGATATATTATGTTATCAGGTAACCAGTAAGAATAAATATGTTTTTTCAATACTTGGTTAACGCGTGGAATATTTTCTGGCATTTACGATGATTATTATGTTAGCTAAAAATTGATACTTGCATCCCAATCAGGAGTTGAGATAATGTCGATACTTGCATTTATAGTGGCTTGGACCACGCTTACATATTTTAGCTAGCCAAATGTACCTTCTACTCATTAACAAAGTATGACGGTATTGTTGTTCGTAATTCATTCCTCTGAGTTGGACTCTTATACTAATAGAGGCATATAGAGACATGATAATAAACAACCGATAGGATATCTAAATAATATATGAACTTACTAATTTGTGGAACCCTTGTTTACATAAGTATATTCTTAAAATTGTGAGATAAATATCAAAAGTATACTTACATATCCTTGATTTTCTATAAAGGTTTGATACTTGGGTAATATTGATGAATATCATAAGATTAACACTTGTATTTATTATAGGAGCTTAATGTCGTTGGTGCTTTTATTTAATTGAAAGATAATATTGTTGGACACTTATATATGTGAAGTAGGTTGAGGGTATTAGGTGAGCGTTATTATTACTACTGTAATTTAATTATAATTAAATGCAAGGTTAAGGTTGCATATCTCTCCACTTGGAATTTTTGTTCATATGAAAGCAAATTTTAGGGAAGTGAACAATAATGGTTATGAAATGTATTATCATGAGATGTGCAGTTAAGATTTGAATACATGATTAGGAATTATTTGATAGGGAGTATTGCATACTTTCATTTATTTAAATGCTATATGGCATAAGTTATTAGGTGAGGTTTATATCTTATCATGCTTAGTTCTAGCGAACTGACTCTAGTAAATATTTGTGCAGATGGATTATGCGAGTAGATTAAAGGAAAAGAGTGTAAAAGTTTCATCAGTTCAAACTATGAATTTCTTTGTAGAAAGTTCAATGCGTTGTAAATTTTGTAACATTGCTTGCAAGGAGTTTAGAAGATCTCTTGTCTCAGTATGTTCGGAAAACTACGTGGTGAAGTGTTGTTTCCCTTTTGTTGTTAGACTAGTAACTCACCTTGGTGAGAAATGATATTCAATCATTACATTGGCATAAGTATTGTAAAACCTTGATTTTGAGAATAAAGTGTTCAGTCAAAACTCTCCGACACCTTGTAATGATGTGATATAAGTAAAATTAAATGGAGTGGTTAACCCTTATAGAAGTTAGCTAAATATATATATTCAGATAAATTAATGTAGAGATGACTTACTTGAGAACAAGAGATTCCTGAAGTAATCATAGGTGAGACTATCATTGTGAGTAAGAATCATATAACATGATGACCCTAGCTCCTCTAGTGAACATTATTCCTTTTATGGTGAAATTTGTAAAATAACCCTAAGGTGAAATGAACTGTTAATTGTTAGAAGAGGATAAGATTTAATAAGCCAGAGAAAACTTAGCATTGTAAGAAGCATTGTACAAATCATATCTAGAGTCTTAGAAAACTGTAGTTAAGGATCGAAAGAGGTTTCATAAAAATAAATAACCATCAATAATTTCCTCATTGTGGCTTGCCCTATCTGTAGGTGTGTTAAGTGGTGGCTTCTTATGTTGTTTTGTCAAATAGAAAAGTAAACCATCCTTGGTGGGTGTGAACATTTCCGTGCTACCCTTGTGGTCATCCTTGTATTGAGTTATCCACGGAGTTAGTTGTGACCTCGGTGGTGGCATGTCGTGTCGTGTTTGTGTCAAAAAAAAAGTTATCATGTATTTTACTGTGTTGTTTGGGTGTGAAATTTTGGGTCATTACAAAAATAAATATTTGGAGAAGCATATTTTTTACAAAAATATATCGAATAATTTATATTATGGGCTTTTAGTTGAGGTCAAACATAATTCACATAAGGTGCTCGTAACATCTTGGAATATATTTGTATGTTTGTTTGAATTTTTTTGGTTTGATATAAAACTAATAGATAGATAATAGTAGGAAGAAATATTTTTCTATATCTTGAAAATTGAAGTATAACATATATTTCTATTATAATGTATATTTCTATTATTAAATTTTTTAAATAGTATTTATTTGTTCAAGTCATTTTAATGAGTAATTATTCTTTTAATATATAAAAAAAAGTTAAATCTTTTAAATATGATTTTAGAAATGATATGAACTTAGTTTTATACATGTAATATTTTATTTTGTTAACGATTTCGAGTTTCTATAATTTTTAGTTTATTTATCTCAGATAAATCTATGTAAAATATGTCGAGAGGTATCATTCTCAAAGCATTTATTCCACTTATGTCACAAACTCAAACTAGGCACCTTGGGAATGATACCTCCCAACATTTTTACATAGATTTATCTAAGATAGGTATGCTTGTAAGAATGATTGTTGAAGTTTGAACTTCTAAAAATTTAAATGTTGTGTTTACAAAAATAGGAGATTGTAATTACCACAAAATAGTGTAAGGGCTATAGCAGTGAGACTAAAGATTGATTAGATCTCCACGTCATACAACCAATGGTACAAAATTATAGAATTGCAAGTTGAATATAGGGTCATAAGTGTGACTAGAACAAGTCAACAAAACTTTGGGGTGCAAGAAATGGTTATCGTGAGGTTAACCAAGAGGGATCACACAACAAGTGCACAATTTTGAGAAAATAAGTGGCAAGTGGGGCAAGGGAGGGGAAACAATGGAACCATGAGGCACCAGCTTAAGCTCAAACAAATGAAACTAGGAAGATATTGGGCATACAAACTTACAAATGTGCATCTTTTAGGTTACGAATCAATTGGTTGAGGCCAATCCAACAATTGGTCCAAACAAATTGATGTGTATCATTGTTAATATGTTATTGATGAATCATAAAGGCACAAGAACAATGAAGAGCTAAATATTTGTAAGTAGGGAGTTAAAATTGTGACAAATTGTCAATCTTTTTTAAGTAGCTTTCAAATCAAGAATAATGAGCTTAAAGGACCCACAAGGTTAAGAATATAACCAATGAAAAACAATTACATGACTTTTGTCTGAATTGTTAAATGGAAACATCAATGAACAATCAAGATTTGATCATATAAATTTAGGACTAACAATCTTAGCAAGCATGATGGACCTACCAAAGCAAGAACACAATGACCAAATTAATAAGAAACAATAGATATCCATTAGTAAAATAAATTAATAGTTAGGATGTGCTCGTAAGAATACAATTGTCAACAAGCTTTAAAAGATAGCCCAAGGTTCCCACTAAATTAAGGGGTAAGAAAGTGATCAATCAACATTTGACACATTTTATGACATTGAGTCATACAAAATATTCTCAATGTCTGGACCTTAGTTTATATTAGTTTTATAATATTATCAAGCATATGTTTTTAAACCATTGATAGTTTGTCTCATGTGTAACATGAGCACCAAATATAAACTTAAGGTGTTTGATCTCTATCAAATGGAAAATTCACCAAGGCATTAACCAACCTTTAGATGATGCCAAACACCATTAACCATGCTTATGAAGCAAAGGAAAGTGGCATAGACCTATGACCTTAAGAACGTTGATAGTTTTGGGGTCTCGTAGGGGGTAGAAATTGGGGGCGGGGGGGTGACGGGGGTCTGGGGGGGTGATCGGCGGTTAAGGGGGGGAGTTGGGGAAGAGGAGAGAGATAAAATAGGCTTTTTGGCATAGATGAACATCAGGTGTGTGAGCTTAAGACAATAAGCAACATGAACCTATAGGCTTAAGGTCGATATATTCAAAAATAAACATTATTCATTGATTAATTAAACATTATGCAGATTTATAATGATTAGACTACATTAGAACAACGTTTTAGACCCATATTTAGAATGTACAAATGCATTTGTACCCGTGATTTATACTTTATAGATGTACAATTTTTGTTGACAATAAAATGAACAATGAACATTTTCAAAATTTTGTACATACGCGTAATATGCCAATGCCAGGGTTGTTTGACTACAAAGAGTTGGAATGAATTGGACATGTCATCTTCATAGCACTAGCCCATGAGTAAGGTAAGAAGGGATTTGGACTTGTCATAGTTGCTAGGTTGTTGCCGTATGACATTAGAGACATTTCAACGCAACAAATTTTCAAATAAAAGAAGCATAGGCCCTATGAATCAAACACTCAGCCCTGAGCTAGAACTTCAATCAAAATATTCACTTAATAACTTTTGAAGTTTTGAATTGACCCTTTACCTTTCCATGTGGGATGATGAAAGGCATAATTCTTGCCCGGAATCTTCATGCAATTAAAACAATGACCATACCATCGCTTGAGTTGAAATCATCCTTCAACTAACCTACTAACTACCATACAACTAATTCATGTAAGGGGAGATTGGGAAATAATTAATATCTATCACTTTGACCCCGCCCCATTATATCGATGATACCTTGAAGGAATAACAATACCCTTGCTGATTTCCAAAAAAAACAGCAATTGCTATCAGCAAAATTAGATATTTTCCGAACTTCAATACAAGTCCTCTTTTAAAGATGCTATTGGATGAAATGGATTATAAAGTTTACACATTCGAGGCCTGTAAACAAAAACATATGTAGTCTTATGAATCAGTTCATATAATAATCCACATGTGCTTTTATTTGATTAATCGGAAGTTATAGTAACCACTTTATTTATAACTAATAATATCAAATTTATGTCTGAACTGTCACTTTCACCATCATAAATTAACTTTAATCTAAAAAATGTAGCTGATGAGGCAAGAAACATGCACTTGCTATAAACAACAAAAGGTCCAGTTCCAAACCTTTGAAACACAGTTTAATTGACATTGTATTGTAACCGAAAATTGCCAAGGCTGGAGGGTGCTTAACCCAAAAGCCTATGGTTGTGAAATGCCGGATTGTCAAAACTAAAAGGGGACTAGAATATCAAAATACAACCAAAGCACTTTTCGCAAAAGGAGGATATATCATGATGAACTTGTCTAATAGATGACAACTTTCATTAATACAAGTAGCAAAAACACGCACCATTGGCGTATGTAACCATTTTAGTCAATATTATGTGCATTTTTATTGATATCTTCAAATCAGGTAAAAGTTACCACAATAGCATGCAACAAACCAATCAAGTGAACTTTGACTAACAGTATTGACAAAGACATGAGTCATGCTTACATTAAAGGATACATCCTAGTGGCGTCCATATTAATACAATCCATAACCATAGCTCCATAGGTTTCTCCACTGCCAGAAAAGTTTTCCCATACAAAAATAATTGGTATAGCATTTTCCAATAATACATGACACCCAAATACATAAAATATCAACAAAAGTAGAATATCCAATTTTACCTGCCTCTTTAGTTGTGTAACTTCACTGTTACAATCTTGAAGATTGTATAACTTATGTATATTTGTGGAAATAGATTCTAACACAAAACATATTGAATTTTACAAACTCTTGAAAGCAAGCCCAACCAATCTAGAAACAGGGTTGAGTACTCCAATGTTCCTAAACTATACCTCTTCTATTCTAGTAACGGGCAAGACAAATGCATTATAACAATTTTTATGATGAACAAAAAATGCTAGCTTAATAATTACGGAATTGATTTCAAGGTTTTATGCCGCTTTCCCTGCACAGTGGCCACTCAATGTCTTAGAATTCAACAGCACATTCATTACTGCCCCAAGCATTCACCTTATGGTGCGTAAGCATACAAATGCAAATAAGAATACATGCTGGAAAAATCGAACTTACAAGCCACTGGAATTTGGAAGCCTGAATAGGCCTCTCATTTAATGTTTTAGAAATTCACCAAGTTGAAAACAAAATTATTGAGGCTTGAAAATACCCGCGTTCTTGTCCTTGCAATGGAATGCAAGCAATAATTATCAAATATAGGCACAAATCTTACAGAGGAAAATATAATCCAATATTCCTCCCAGGTCTAAACTTCAGCCTTCTTGTTAGTTCTCTTCCTCTTACTTTTTTTGAGAGAATTCTCCAGCTCCTCTAACTGCAGTTATAATAACTTGTATCAGTCAAATTCATTACTAAAAAAGACATTGAAATTCAAACACAGTTGCCCACGAAATATGTTATTGATAGTATGCTCTCTTTCAGAAATAAGTGAAGAGAAAAGATTGCACTCATGAAATTAAAATTCAATTTATTCCCTTCTATCCCATAATATGAAAGAGTAAGATGTGTTATTAGAAGTATGGATGGCCATTGCCTTTGATACTCTCTTTGTTCAGAGTACTATTAGCAAGCAGCGACTGAAGAAATAGTACAAAATATGAGAAACTACTATCACTTTTGACATGTCATGTTTTGGAATATCTAGAAAATAAAAAATAAGAGTTATAGAATAGCAGGTGAATGTATTTGCTACATCATAAATTTGGCCGTTAGCTCCTATTCACAGTATGAATCAATATAAACAAATGAAAGCAAGACGCACAATCCATGATAGAAGGAACATCCAACGTCAATCCAAGGGAATGTACACCAACCAAACATTTAAAATTCTAGGCAAAGAAAATTGAGATATAGTTCATGCAAGGCCAATTTGAAGGAACAATCTATTGGTTCCCAATCTAACACCCCACACAGACTCGAAGAGCAATATGCATGAAACAAGGATCAAGGAAGAATGATGGATTTGTTAATTTGTCGTTTGCAGCCGGGGATGGATCCATATTCCTTTCATGACCTAGTCTATGGAGATGACATGGAAGCACCTAACTAAGGGTGCGGTTGTTCACCTGCTACTTTATAGCTCTGCCTGGACCAAGGTGAGAGGACCAAAGGGGTGGCTTGAAAAGGGGTGAGGGATACCATGTTTCAAACCCTCAAACTTATTATAATCTCAATTTGAGATCAAATGCAACTACAAAATGCAATGCTTATTCAAAAGAATGGTCACACAAGCATTGCAAACACTTGATACATCAGACACAAGCCACTAAAGACAGATTTAAGGTGATCAAAAGCATCACTTTAAAGGTATATGTTGACAACTTGGGAAGAAATGATTCTTGAGATGCTAGTCTATGGAGATGACATCGAAGCACCTGACTAAGGGTGCGGTTGTTCACCTGCTACTTTATAGCTCTGCCTAGAGCAAGGTGAGAGGACCTAAGGGGTGGCTTGAAAGGGAGTGGGGGATACCATGTTTCAAACCCTCAAACTTGTTAGAATCTCAATTTGAGATCAAATGCAACGACAAAATGCAATGCTTATTCAAAAGAATGGTCACACAAGCATTGCAAACACTTGATACATTAGACACAAACCACTAAAGACAGATTTAGGGTGATCACAAGCATCATTTTAAAGGAATATGTTGACAACTTGGTAAGAAATGATTCTTGAGATGCTATCATGTTGGGTGTGCATAAGATGATGAAATTTGCATGGTGGGATAGAGAATAGTTATGGAATGAAGGTGGGGATGGAGATGGTGGGAAAGGGGACTAGTGAGAGGAAGTAGTTGCATTAACCACTTTGTCTTGACAATTCTTCATGCATTCAAACATGGAATCAAAGGAAAAAACCCTCCAAAGGTTAGTTACCCTCATGGACACCCAAGTAAGGTAAATAGTGCAGAATAATTCTTGAAACCCTAGCACAGACACCTAAGAATGAAATCTCATGCACTCATCACGCCAAATTTCCAACACCAAAGGACACCATAAGGCAAACAGGTATGCATTTTCAGAAATTGCAGAAAGGAAATTTATAATTGAGGCCAATGATACAAGATAACATTGCAATGCAGGAAACCCTCAATGCCCGGTCAAACAATCAATTGCAAAATGCTTCCCTGCAGTTATTTGGCATGATCAACACAGAATTCCAAAGGAGAATGGAAATTAATTGATCTCAGATTTGTTTACAAAAAGAAACATCAAAATTGTACGTGGCAGAAAGGTTTTGTGAGTCCATTTGCAAAGGAGACGAGGGAAGCATGTAAGAATGAGTCCCAAAGCCTGCTAATGGTTGTACAACAGCAACCACCTTAGCATGAACCAGCAAATGACAATCACAAGTTACCAATTCTCTGCAAAGTTGCTTCACAAACAAGAACCCGCAATTTTGAAGCAAAAACCCCACAAACTCCAACCAGAGCCCCCAATGAAGGGAAGCCTTCACTTTTTTATACAACAATGTCTCCATCCTACAGGAATATCCCATAGAAGCTAATCTGAGGACTATAAACATGCTAGTTGGTGATCCGTGTGCTCAGGGAGCAAATCAATGGAAACCCGTATAATCAGGAAGAAGGATGAAGAAAACATTGCCAAATGTCCATTCCACGTTGCCTTGATCAACAACCTTCAGGAATATGCCCTTCTAGAAGCATCCCATAGTGGAGGGGATCAATGTAATGTCCCCAAATGGAACACTTTGTACCCCTGCTGGATTCTCGGCAAATCCAACAACCCTTGACCCAATTTATAAAAGATGTAACAATTATTTTCTACAGATCAGAAATTAATAGGGGAAAATGCAACTTGAATCCTAAAAGGGAAGTGCAATAATTGATGCCCAAACACAGCCTAATTCTGATTTTATAACAGCAATAAAATTTCTGAATATAATGCAAGAGAATGTACCCAAACTGAGCATCCAAAAGCCTGATTTTTATTAATAGAAAGCTGCAGATCTGACATGTGATTACAGCTGTGGAAAGAGGGTTTGGAACCCCACAAAATGTTCTAAAAACATTAGAATAAATATCCGAAGATGAGCTCCCAACAGCAGATGTAAAAACTGATTTTTCTATCTTTTAAAACACTGCAAAAACAGACCACACTGGGTCGCTCCAGCTGGTATAAAAATGATTCAATAATCAGATTTTATCCTGAATCTTCAACATACAAAAAAGATGAGACCAAAGGAAGAGTTTTCGTTCTTCCTTCCACCTTCTTGAGGGTTTTCATCCTCAGAAGTTACAGCTGCAAATACTCAGCTTACACAAGTAATTTCCAGAAATTTTTTGATAAACAAAGCATGCCTCTAACACAAGTTGACTTCTCCTTTTTAAGGAAGTGACCCAAAGTGACCTTCAACACAACTAATCAGCTCCTTTCAACATTAAATGTTTGTTTCCCTCCACTTTCCTATCCTAGAGAAAGTCGCAATTTCTAGAGGGAATAAACTTTGACCCATCTTTATTGCCCCTTAGGCTAGTCGCACTTTTCCTTAGGAAATACAATTTTAGCTGAGTGTTTTATCTTTTATTTGCTTTTTCTATGTTTATTTTATTATGAAGTCCATTAATTTATTGTAAGTGCTTTTTATAATGTTTTATTTTATTTTCTTGCACTTTATAATAAAATAATAGGACTTAAGTCTCCCCTTTAAAATTCTCCTTAGCCGTCGGGAAGACAGAATAGGCCAAGGGTCTTCGTCATGTCTATCCTAGGAAGTGGGACATTTCAATCAATCATGGCATCAACAACTACAAATGGCATCAAATGATTCTTGAAAATGACGTTTAAAAGCCAAAACTTTTGCAATTAAAATATCAAGAATTGTTTCACCATTTTCTACAAAATTGATCACTTTGGAAAGGTTTCCCCGAAACGTTCCCAATGCACTTGGTTTGAGGTGAAATGGATGCCTGAGTCAAAAGTTATGGGCAAAAATGCAAACCCAACCATTCTGCGAAAAACTCGCTTGTTCTGCAGATTTTGGGATAATCCGCCTTTGCTTCGCGGCTTTATGAGTGTTCATTTCATGTCGAGGCTTTGGTTTGACTTTTTAGGTCTATCGCGACTTTTGCTTGTTCCACGGGGTCTTCCTTGATGTGAGGCTTTTCTTTTGTTCCGCAGCTTCAACAACTCTGCAAGACACTTAGTGGCTGATGTTTGCGGAACATCAAATTTCATTGTCCCGCAGGTTTGCCAATTTTCCACACTTAGCCGTTTGATACTCCCGCACTTAATCTTCTTATGTCACTGTGCCACAAATGCCCGTGCCCTCTGTTGATACCACGAAGATCCGAATCCTTTGTTATGCAGCATCCTTTCCCTGCGACCATATTTCTTTGTTTCGCGGCTTTTGTAACTCCACGGAACACTATACCTCGAGAAACTCACGGAACATTAAGTTCTTTATTTGGCAACATCCATACTTGGTCGCATTCTAACTTCTTTCTGCTTTGCAACTTCTTGCGGCACTTTCTCTGAGCATTGTGGCTTCTTCTGAGCAGACTACACCCTTTGATTCACGGAAATGACTAATTCTACGAAACACTATAATCAAGTCCATGAAGCATTAAGTTTCTTCACCCCTTTGTTTCACGGCTTCTCTTTGCAAGTTCCTTCAGCCCACGGAACACTATCCTCTGACTTCCGCGGCTTCTTTGTTTTGCTTCAAAACCCGCCAAAGACTACATTCTCTTTAATCCGTGAAATACTACTCCTTGAAAGCTGCAAAATATTGTAACTTTGAGAAATCGTCAAAACCAAAGGGAAAGTCAAGATGTAATTGCAAATCGACATTACAAGGTCATATAACGACACAAACATAACTTTGAGGATCAAGGAACCACCAAGCAATTTGTAGAACAATGGGAACAAATGGGGAAAATAGCAAGGTCACTTCAACATGTTTTGAAGGGTCTTGCAAAGATGGTGCCAAGAGACAAGGGGATCAAAATGGGCACCAACACAATCAATCCCTGGTTCCAAACTACTTAAGATAGTACAACTACTATATAGCTATTTCCGGTGAATTCCGGGTCATTTTAGATTTTCCATCCCTACAAGTGGTTGTCAATAACGTCATTGGTCTGATGAAAAATCAATCCCTGTTTCCAAACTACTTTAGTACAACTACTGTATAGCTATTTCCAGTGAATTCCACATCATTTTAGATTTTCCATCCCTGCAAGTGGTTGTCATTGGTCTGAAGAAAAATTAGCAAAGCGTAGCTGTTTCTTTAGTGTTTTTCTGCTATTATGAAGAGTTGAAACAGATCTTTTTTCCTATCCCCATAACCAAGTATAAGGGATACAGAAAACATGTTGACTACGAATAGAAAGAGAAAATATTCCGAAATAAAGATATAAAAAAAACAGGAAAACTTAAAACTATTTCAAAATTACAATAAGGAGAATGTGGAAGGGCACAATTTCAAAACATCCAAAAAGAAAAGGCTAAGATTGAATCTTCAGCCATTCGGTTGAAAGAATGAAATTCAGATATAATGAAAAAGGGAAATCCCATCAGAAAATACACACCACAGTTATAGTATAAACCAAAAAGAACACATAGGAAACAAGCAAACGTCAGTAATGCAAGTGGAGACCATATGAAACTTCATTAAGAAGAGATAAATTTAATCATCGTTAACTAGCAAGATAAAACATCATCTGAGACAGTTGGACAATACAAAACCTTAAATTGCAAGTAGTTTCCACCTTTGGAATGCCTAGAGATTATACTCAATTATATTCGCAAAATTATTTTATTTTCTAGATTAGCCCAGTTTTTGTCAGTTTCTGGCATTGCTTAGTGGTCAAAGATTCTGTCAATGAATTCTTTAAAATCTACTTCCAGCTCCGGTTTTATATAAGGAATATTTTGAAGCATAGAGAAGTTAGAGGCTTCCGTGTGTCGCTAAATTACACAGTGGACCTACAGAACAAGAAAGGTGTTTTTCCATCAGAGTGCCCAACTTAAGAAGCATTTTAACAGCCAGTTACTTGTGTGAAGTGAAACTGTGCAGGAGCCGCAAACAAAAGTGTGACTCGTGGTGGGCATTTGCTTGTTTGATCTAAAATTAGCAGAAGCAAAAAACAAAGGTGTGAATCTTAGAGTCAAGAAGCATCTTTAAAAGGAATGGGGGGTATTATATTAACATCCGTGATTATCAAAGACGAATCAATAGACTGGGAACTACAAATGCTATATTTAAGAACAAACGTGAAATCAACATATCCATCCAAAAATATGTTTCATGTCATCTCCAAAGAACTGCAAAATGCATTTCAAAACAAAAGATCGACCTGAAATGAATATATCCTGCAGATATTAAAAGTAGGAGTTGATGCATGTAATTATTTTTTGGAGGACTATTTTGCATGTCATCTGCTTCTGAGAGGGGTGTCCTGCTACAAGTGACTATATATCTCATTTCCAATCGGTTTTTCAGCCATCATCCCACTACTTGATCCCACTCACTGACAGAAGTTCGAGCATGATTTACACTTTTGCTTTCCACCATGATATTTTGACTCTAAAGGATGATGACTAAGTGCAATGTCATGATTCATGGGTCAAGTCACTGCTCAGTTGGGATTCATGTGTCGGATTTGTTTATAAATCAGATTTCTTTTGCCATTTTTATAGCTTAGTGCAAAAGTTATTGATCTTAGGTCAGGACTCAGAATTAATAACATAGACAAGACCTGTCTGTGCCTTTGTAGCATATCTTAATTCTGCCATGGATAAAAGAGGAGTGTGCATACTCCAAAATTATTATTCACTTGGCTTTCATCATAATAAGCTTCGAAGTCTTTGTACTTGTGGACAATAATGATAAGTGCATAGATTCTCACATTAACTACATGGATGGATGGCTGCACTCTTGGGGTGCTATTCTGCCAATTGCAAAGATCCACCTCCGTCTACAGATTAGGGACAAATTACAGATGCTGGAGATTTTAACCCTATAGAGAAGGGGTTTCATGCAGGTTCATAGGAATACCATGGACATTATAGACACTTTTCTTTTGGGAGCAGACTCAATAATATCAAAGGATTTTTTCTACCTATGCATGCCATATGTCTAAATCTAGATATTTGAAAGCCGCTTCAAGAGGAGATATAGTTAGCTTCAAGGTTGGGGCTTTGGGCATGCCTTGACTTCAAAAACCAATCATTTAGATGCTACAGCTATATTACAAACAGGGTCATCTAAGCAGAAATTGTCCCCCGTCATGATTCTCAAAGGACCAGCACAAGAGATAAGAAAAACAAGTGTCGAGAAGAAAAGAGATTTTCATTGAGAGGCAGGAGTACTTGAATCTAGGTATCACAGCATGTTTTTTGAACCTAATGATGCTAATGCATGAAAATCTGTAGAAAAAGAGGGTAAGGAAAACTAAAATCTTAACATTGAAGGCAGAAGCAACAAGAAGTTTGTTAAGGGTATGGAAGAAGATCAAACCCTAGACTATGACAACATGGATGAGGAGCATTACTCGAGCTTGCGTACAATTATCCCTAGAAACTCTGACAACACACCTAGCAAGCTGGAAAACAGATGCACCAGCCTATGCGGATTTAATGGTGCCCATTTACTCACAGGGTGGTTTATGATAACAACTTGAGGAACATGAGAAGTCAGAAACAGAAAAATATGACATGGAGAGGCATATTTAAGGAGTAATATTCAATAGCTCAGACAAAGAAATAAGAAGAAAACAAAGGTGCTTAGAACGAAAAAATGGTGAACTCTAAATTATAGTGACCATAGGAAGAAGCACAAAAGAAATAGGTTACATAACCTAAAAAACCCTAATATCATATCTAAAAAAAAGGAAGGTGAGAGTCCCTCCACCCTGACAATGAAGTGCTTTTCCTCGAATATCAGAGGCCATAGCGTCCCTAACAAGAGGATGTTGGTCAAGAACCAGCCTCCATTAAAAAGATCAGATTCAGCACTAATTCAGGAATCAAAACTTCTTGACGTATGCTCGAGAGTTAATTGAAGCAGTGGAAGATGTGAGAATGTTTGTTGGAAGGGACTTCAAGAAGTTTGTGCACTCTTTGGAATTCAAGGAGTGTAAAAAATTCCCTTGTTTCCCAAGGCAGGAATTGGTTGCACCATAGAGTGTAGCCCTTCAGGGAATTTCTGGAATGTTGGTAATAAATGTAGATTAACCCAAATACGTGTTACTCTAATGAGGACCTTTTGTCAGAGTGAAGAGAAGTGTGGATCATCCTTTCTCAAATCTAGAGGAACTACATTATATGAAGAGCTGCTGATGCCTTATGTTATGAGCCCTTTGGGGAGGAGTTTTCTCTGCTTCTTTAGGGTACTGAGGGTTTCTAATGGTCACCTTTGGGCATATGTTAATGAAAAGTAGAAAGTTTTGGAAATTTTGAGCTTCTTTGGTAGCCATGAATGACACTAAGTTAATCGGACAGATTATGCCAAACAGAGCTCTTAAGAGAACAAACTAGCAGAATCTACCTTTGTAATTACAAATTGCCCTACCGGTATCCCTAAACATGAAGACAAATTCATGCCAAGGCATTTTAACAATGGTAACTTGATAGATATAGAATGTATTAGAATATACATGACATAAGTATGAAAATACAGACCAATTAGTAGTGTGGTTAAGACATACAAACTTATTAAAGTCCCTGACAGAGCTCTAAAGAGAATGAACTAGTGGAATCTACCTTGTAATTACAAATTGTCCTACCTGTATCCCCAAACACAGACAAATTCATGCCAAGACATTGTGACAGTAGTAGCTTTATAGATATAGAATGTATTAGAATATATATGGGGTAAATATGAAAATACAGACCAATTGGTAGTGTGGTGCAAGTTTGGTTGCATACAAGCTTATTAAAATCACTATTAAATGGCCCGTGATAGAATGTTTTTATAGTGAGATAAGACAACAGTTGAGAAAAAGGTGAATAATAATATCTGTGGAAAATTCATTGTAAAAAGACCCTAGAAAGAAAATTAATCTTAAGACTAAATCACAATACTACTCACAGATCATGAAACCCTTGTCATTACAAATTGGCCTTCTTGAGGACAATAAGTTTCTTAAAGGAGAAGTTATCGCCAAAAACTTTTTGAATGATTCCTAAGCAAACCAAGTAGGCCCTTAGGTCTATTAAAACTGCTGTGTGCCTAGACACAACAATTTTGCTATCCATTTTATGAGTTATTGTGTTTATAAGCTCATTTTTTTCTAACGTCGTCAAGAACTAATGTTGTACTGCCTAAATAATATGTTTTTGGAGACACACCCCCTTAGTAGGTTCATCAATGTGGTTATATAGGTGACTTGTGCGATGAGCTGCTCATTTTGTTATAAATATGGTTAGACTCTATCTATGTAAATCATCTCTCTCTGATATTAATACAGTTCTATGTTTATCACATCTCCTAGAGGAAGTGTGATTTCTCACACCTAGGGCTTGCAGGTGCCTTGGGTTTGCAAGCGCCTACATATTCTTTATTTTAGTATAGTTCTTGTTATAGTTGCAGGTACTCTACATGTGATATCATAGCTTCTGTCAATTCATGCATCCACTATAAGATTAGAGTTAGTTGCTACATTTGGTTTCCAAGCAACATTGTCTTGATTTTTCTAGCCCTTTCCTTGCTTTTACATTTTTTCCACTTTTATTTTGCATACAAGCTTTAACTTGCTTTTCCTTTACATGCATATATTTTCTCACTTTTTCCTTTGCATGCAAGATCTTATAGCTTTTTCCTGCATGCATATTTTTCCCAGCTTTTCCCTTTGTATCAAAGCTGTCCTAGCTTTTTCGTTTGCATGCATGCTTTTCTTAGACATTTCATTTGCATGCAAACATTTCCAACACTCTAATAATTAGAAATCTCAGTTTGAAACTAGAAAGAAATGAGCCAAAGCCATTACAAACAATGTTTTAAAAATCGGAACCGGACTCACAACCAGCCGAGAGCTGGACTGGTTCAAACTTTATGAACCGGTTAGCTAAAAAATACATAAAATTTAAAATTTTATATTTTTAATGAAAATAATATATTTGAAAGGTTAAAAACCATGATTCCAACAATTACACACAAAATATGCAAAGTTTGCTCTTATATATATGTAAGAAAGGTGTTTATAGCAAAATGGCACGAACTCCAAGTCAAATACACAATACATATATCATATATGAGAGATTCCGAAACAAAATACATAAACAATGAGGCTCTTAATGGCCTCCATAGTCCGAGACTCCAAAAAAACATGCTATGATCATTGATACATTTCAAATTTACAAATACTACAAGTTACAAGACTCTAGAATAAACTAGATGACATCAATGATCAATCATCAAACTCTGCACCGCTACTGGGAATGGCATCCTCATCTATATCATCACCGGCCTCTGGCTCTGACTCGGACCCATCCAAATCCTCAGGTACATCTGCAACAATTGTATTGGCACAGGGAGTAGCACGAGTGCGACTAGTGCCTGCTATGTCTCGTGACAGTGGCAACGGTGCTGCTAATGGCTCATCATCCTGATCCAAACCCATCCGCCCCAAGTCATCGAGATCAAACTCTGTTGGTTGACTCTCCTCTACCCATTCTGAGGTTGGATCTATATCATCCAAGACAATGGGATCAGTATCAGGTCTTCGGTTCAGCAATTGGTTGCGCCTTAACCGAAGGTTGTACTGCACAAAGACAAGATCATTCAACCGTTGTTCCAAACGGTTTCTCTTGTTCGTGTGAATCTGCTCAAAGATGAACCAGTTGTGCTCGCACCCAGAAGCACTGCAAGTTTGGCTCAAGATCCTAATTGCAAACTTTTGCAATTGAGGACACTGACTACCAAATATATCCCACCAATGTCTTGCGATAAAAAGTGTAAATGTTTAATTAGTAAACAATGACGATAAAAAGCTAAAAACACAAAGTTAAAAATTAAAAGTAAAACTTATAACTTAAAGGCTAAAGCGTAATTCAACAAATTAGATTGTCTTATGCTAAAAATTCATGATTATTCATTAAACATTTTAATCAAATGAACTTCAAAAAACTTAGAATTGCTTAACTAGTTGGTCCACATCCCTTGCAATCATTGCAAGGTTTTTTCCAAAGGTACCTGTGGCTCTGCTGAAGAAGTTGATCTACAGGTGAACCTCAAGTTGTTGCATCTCATCAAGGACCATGCCCTCTAGGCACTCGTACAAACCATCTTTTAATTCTCATGTTTGATCTTCTCCAAGCTGAGCTTTGTAATGATATTTCGGGTTCAAGAAATACCCAGCTGCATGTATAGGCTGATGGAGTTGATTGTTTCATCTATTATCTACGATCTCCCATATAGGCCCATACTTAGTTACCCTATCTTTGTATGTTGCCCTTATCTGCTCCTTTCCCTGATCCATAGCCTCATAAATATAGCCCATGGCTAATTTTTTCCCATCATCCAACTGCAACGCCTTAACAAGAGGTTCGGCAACTTTCACAATCTCTGTTTTTTTTTCCAAAATAAATTATCAAAAAGTTTCTTCTGTGTCTTTTCCATCTTGTTTCCGACTCCACTTTGATGCATTTCATTCATCACTTGAAAACATCTTTTTCAAGTTCTATTGTTAGGAAAGAAGAGATTACAACGTGAGGAAGTTTGTTGCAAATCTCATGATGGTTGGCCTAACAAGTTTTTTGCCCTCAGTGTTCTTCCTCATTAGGTTCAATACCCATGAGTGATTGTAGATGTATTTGGTGATGTTTTTGCCATGCTCTACAGTGTTTTTGATCCAATCTTTCTTCCCTATATCCTCAAGCATGAAGTCTATGCATTGTGCAGCACATGGAGTCCAAAATATTGTTTTGTGTTTAGCCTCTAACATCTTACCAGCAAAAACATAGTTAGAGGCATTATTTGTTATGATTTGTACAACATTTTCCACCCCCACCTCTACAACAATCTCATCCAAAAGCTCAAACAACTAATTTGCATCTTTCACCCTATCAGATGCATCTAGTGATTTCAAAAACATAGTACCTTGTGGACAAGAGGCAAGAGAATTTATTATGGTGCGGTTCTTGCCATCACTCCACCCATCTGACATAATAGTGCATCCTGTTTTGGCCCATGCTGTTTTGCAACCCTTCAAATATTCATCTATGGATGCAACTTCTTTCTTCAAAAGTGATCCTCTCGAGTCATGCATACTAAGGCCTTTGAAGACCTTACCAGCAGCAACAATGGAATCAAACATAGGCTAGTAATAAGGTGAGCGGGCAGCATTGAAAGGGATATCTGCATCATACCACCATCTAACAATGTACTCAAAAGTTGCTTCTTTGTATTGCTTCTTCCAACAGTTATCCAAGGTGGGCTGATTTTCTGTTGGCATGGAGGCACTAGCAGGTGTGGAAGTGGAAAAAAGCTTTGAATGGTCTTTCTTTTTTTAGGTCGGTTTTCTTGACTATGAGTGGATGGGGGAGGCATATACCGAAAGGGGTCTCTAACAGTCATAGAAGGGTCAAAGCGAGATCCTTCAACACTCAAGGCATGTTCACTCCTTCTCCCTATTTCAACTTCCATCTCTTTTTGCCTAGCCTCTCTTCTCTATGTTTTTCAAGCATGTTTTTCATTTCCAACTTAATGGCATCAATATCAGGTGCATCACATGGAGTAACTTGGCCTCTTTAACCAGCCAAGTGTTGTTTCAACCTATGAATCCCCCTCTTGATGTGTTTCTTACAATATTTACAAAAATTTGATTATCAATTACATCTGCATGGGTCCATGTAGGGTCTTTTGTTTTGGGGGCCATTGCAAATGCAAAGGAATCTGAAAATGCAAATTAAAACAAAATAAATTTCAGATTTCTTATTTAATAAAATTTACAAATAAGGGGCAAGTTTAAAATGTAACATACCTTTCAATGTGCACACAAATGAGGTGAAGATATGCTCCAAGCTTGTATATGGGTTACACCCTCCAAATGTAGATGTGAATGCCAACACAAAGAGCCCACACTTGATGACAAACAACCCCCAAACTCACTCCAAATGAACACTATTCAATGCTGCCCCAATCCTCCAAATCCTTCCAAATAAGAGAGGTGCTCACAAATAGAGGTGAGGTGCTCACAAATGGATGCCAATATCACCACAAAGCGCCCACAAGCAATGTCAAACAAGCTCCAAGCCTCCAACTTCAAAGCTCACTACAAAAACTAAACTCTTCAATCTTATGCTCACAAATGCTCACAAATGCTCAATGAGAGAGGTGCGAAGTGAATAGAGGGGGGAGTGTATTTATAACACCAAACCAAATTAGGGTTTAGAGAAAGTAAAAAATACAAAAAAGTAATTAAAAGTGTTTTTTAATGGGATCGCAGTATAAGGCCATGCAGGGGTTGGACCGGCTGGTTCAGGACGAAACCGGACCGGTTTGACTGGTTTTAGGTCAAACCGGTTGGTTCCATATGACACCGGCCGGTTTGGCCTAAAACCGGTCAAGCGGTCTGGTTCTTTGACCGGTTGGGCAAAAAAAATGATGGACCGGTCGAACCAGCCGATTCTTGTTCCGATTCCGGTTCAACCAGTTTTTAAAACCTTGGTTACAAATATTAAAAGCAATGTTGCAAACTTTAGAAAAAAGAGTCGATGGACTCAAAACAAAACTCCTCACTTTATCAGCTTGAAATTGAAAAGGCATCATAGGTTCTAAGGGATGATAATGATTCTTGGGAAGATAAGGAGACAACACAAGTTGTGTGGGATGAGGATCCCCATCAAGATGAGGGACCGGCATTAGTGATGTAGGATGAGGATCTTCATCATGAAAAGAAGAAAGTATGGAAGAGATGGAAACCCATGGAGGAAAGGAAAGGGGCATTGAGTTAGTCATGAGAAAGTAGTTTAAGAAAGCCTTCAATTTGAGTATTCTCCCTTGGAATTGTTCTTCTCTAATAGATAATCATAATTTCTAAGATGCACTGAAATGCCATAGACCCCCACATTTCCAATACGGATGTTTCTGAAACGGAAATGGAACCTTGTGCACCCTAAAATGAAGTCTTGTTTCATGTTCATACTAAAAACGGTATGGAAATGGCTTTGCGGTTTCCATATCGGAGTCTTTTTCGTACCATTTCATGGAGAGTGGAGCTAGTGGGAGTGGCATTCATGGAGCTGCTGATTTTGAAGAAAATCTCGATGATTTATTCTAGAATCAAGACTGTAAATTATAATCATGTACATGTGGAAATTTAAGCATGTTGAATGTTTTGAACTTTCATGAATAAAAAATATTGAAGGTGCTTTATCTTTTATGGACTAAAAATTAGTATTATGTATGTTATTATACTTTTTTTTAAATATATTGTATGGACATTTCTTTGTAGTTTCGTACACAAGGATTTAATTAGTGTTTCCACATTTGTACCCATACCTATTTCTGTAATTGTTTCCAATTCTTGGCAACCTATGATAGTTTCTTTCATCTTTTCTTAAATGACTATTGTCCATTAGTTTTTGATAATTTTGTGTATTAGAATTTAAGGCTTTAGTTAATTAGTTATTAGTTACATGTTAACTAATATTTGGTTGTAACCATCAACCGCATTGTAACTATCTTTTGCATAATAAAATGACGGACACACAATCTCCAATGTGTACAATCCGCCTTCTTCTTTATTCTTTCTTGTTCACATATTCCAACATTGGTATCAGAGCGAGACACAAGGAGGGTTTTGAGAAGAGGAAAAACAAAGACTGCAAAATTGCGAGATTCATAAAACCACGATTTTTTCATGAAATTATTATTAGGGCACGGAGTTTAAAGGAAATCAAATCGGCCCGTAAAGCAATCAAGGGCACATTTTTGAAGCCATTGCTGTTGTGAGTCGAAATCGAAGCGAAATCAGAGGGCACATTTTTCGTCCAAATCGTGAGCGAAAGTCGAAGGGCATTTACGGCTGTGCAGGATTAAGTCATTCAAAATAGCTACAAGCACGATTTTACAACGACAAAACTGCCCTGAAACAAGACGTCGCCCAACAGTCGTGATTTTCGGCATAAAATAAACACAGTTACCAGAACGAGTATACAAATTGTGCAGATTTTAAGAGAATAACACAGAATCGTATTGTGATTTGCAAATTTCAGGAGAACAAATATTACACGAAAACTGAAAATCGTGAGTGTTTGAAAGATAGTCACACATTTGCGAATCAAATTGAGAGCACAACAAAAAGAAATTTCAGATTGTTTGTTTTTTCTGCTAGGGTACGAAACAATGCACATCACTTTCGCAACAAAAACAAACTTGTATTTTATTCTCTCTTTACCCATTTCAGTAAATACGCTGTTGTATTTATTTTATTGAATGAAAATTCTAGTAGACAAAATATTCTTTTCTAAATTTTCATACGTGGAAAGTGAAAATACAAATGCAACTTATGAATACAAATTTGTGGGGCATAGTAAATGGGAAAGAGAGCACCCACCGATGCATCTAAATTATTAGATTGACAGAGCAAAGATGATAGAGTGAAAGCTTTTATTGGCCTTGCTCTCTTTAACTTTGAACTTCATCATGTAGACCTAGAAAAATCATCCAAGGAAATTTTGGATAATTTGAATAAATTATTTGGAGTGAAAGCAGTTAATGCCAAATTTTCCCTAAAACTTCAGTTATATAGATTCAAAATGGATGGAGTCTCTATGCGTCGAGTCACCTCAACAATCTGAGGTCCCTAATTAGACAACTAGTAGAAGTCAAAGCTGTGATAGGGGATGAGGATGTCAAAGCTATCCTATTAAATAGTTTGGCCCCAAAATACAACAATGTAGTTTTTACCCTCAGTCAAATTCAATCTCAATCTCTAGATGATAGGATTGCAACTCTTCTAGCTGAAGAAAAACGAACAATTGCAGAAGATGTAGAAGGTGATCCCCAACAAGAAAGTGCATTTTATTCTAGGACCAAAAACTTTCGTAGAAGGTCAAATAAAAATGAACGAGAGATTGAATGTCATTAGTTCAAGAAAAGAGGTCATACAACGTGGGATTGTCGTGTTTGAGCCAATGATGTGCTCTAGGGTAAAGGCATATCAAATGCAACCAATATAGCCATGGTTGAAGACCCACCAAATGCAGATGGTAGTGAGGACACTGACGAATACGTAATATAAAGATGCTCCAAACTTTGAAGGCAAGAAAGGGTACATGGTAGATGAAGCTTGGCATGGATGGTTGCTCACATAGTTAAGGAGATTGTGGATCTTGGGAATTATATCCTCACGAGGGTCATGAGACAACTTGATGGAGCTTGTGGATGGCTCAACATGGATGGTTGTCTAATAATTTGGGAGATCTGTGATTTAGGAGTTTGGGGAGGCGGAATCCGAGAACTCGGGAATTCAGCTCGGGAACTACACCTTTACAAAGGTCACAAAGCAACTTGATGGAGCTCTACCTAGTCAAAGCACTGTTTTCAAAGTGAAAGCCTCTGAAGATTATGTAGTTCTAGTTTTGTTAGAATGTTTGTTTTTGCTTTTTGTAGGGTAAGCCCTAAGAGGGGGTATTAGCATATAACGCTTTACTTAATTAGTTATCAGTTACACATTAACTAATAATTGGTTGTAACCATCAACTGCATTGTAATTATCTTTTGCATAATAAAATGACAGACACAATCTCCAGAGTGTGCAAAATCCGCCTTCTTCTTTATTCTTCCTTGTTCACGTATTCCAACATTCCACACATGTTCGATCACCATATGGACAAAGTTTGGATCACATGTTGAAAATGATAAATGTCTTGGTTGAGCCACACTTGAATTTGTATTTGTATCTTTGAGCATTTGCAAAAGAGCAAAACAAACCTGTTCGTGCATTTTATATGTCAAAATGAGGAGTTGATATATGCCTTCATTTTATGGAGGGAATTTTGTATGTTGTGTCCTCCTGAGAGGGACATCGTGCTACAAGGGAATATATTTATGATCGTTACATCAGTATTTATTATGCAGACATGACCCATCGGTGCCTTTGTGGCATAGCTATTAATTTTGTTATAGAAAAAAAGGAGCTTGCATACCCCAAAATTATTATTCACTTGACCTTCATTGTAGTAGCTTCAAAGTCTTTCTACTTGTGGACAATAATGATGCATGCTTGGATTTACAAATTAACTACCTCCAATACTTTTTATTAAGAGTATGCATTGCACTATATTGACAAATATCCCTAGTGCTTAAATAAGGAACAATCGCATGCTGACCTTATAACAACAGTTTATTTTCCTTGTGTAAAAGCAAATGTGAAATGTATAAATGGGAGACAATAGGTGACAGTGGTATCAGAGCTAGGATTAAACATCGATCCCTGGATATAAAAATAAAATCATCTACGCAAAGGCCTTCTTGTAGAGATAGAGATGCCATGTGAATATGTCAAAAATAGAAGTACTTTGGACTGATAAAATATAATTGTTGCAGAAATTCTTTTGACTATTGGCAGCTAGTAAATATACCAGATTATGTTGTAATTTAAGGCCATGTCCAAGAATGATGAGCGACTAGAGAAAACGGACTTAATGATAGGTGTCTTCAGGAGTTCAACTTGGCTAAAGAAGAAGTGCTGCCTTCTAAAGAGTCTTTTTAAATTTAATCAAAAATAGATTTGCACACTTAAATAGTTCAGAAGTAAAATAAAAATGGCAAGCAAAGGTTGAGTGTGAGAGAACAAACTTTCCTCAAACACACACAGACAGAACAGTGGCTGCAAACTCAGGGGACTTAAGATGCAAAAGTGGTCATGACATTTCAATCCCTCAAGTTAGAAGATTCTACAGCTTACCATCAAAATTCTGGAACCCCAAGATCCTCCGAGATTTCGGGGACCTTATAGGCACATCCATTTCCCTAGTAGACTCAATATGGAAAAAGATATTTTCTACCGCTGCACAACATATGTGGAATTTTCGATTAGAGTGATTTCATGAAGAAGCACAAAAAATGATGGAACCCTCAATTAGAGCGTCTGCATGAAAAGGCATAAAAGGAAATATGCTTCGGAACCTAGCAAACCCTAACATCATACCTACAAAAATGAAGACTGAGAGTCCCTCCACCCCAACAATGAAGTGTTTTTCCTGGAATGATGAAGGCCTTAATGCCCCTCACAAGAGACGGTTGGTCAAGCACCATCTGCAGTTAAGAAGACATGTTTGTCCGTGGGAATGGAAGGGGCTTCAAGAGGTCAATGCACTCTTTGTAACCCAAGGAGTGTGGAGTGTTTCCTAGTTTCCCAAGGAAGGAATTGGTTGTGCTGTACAATGTATTCCTTCAAGGAAAATCAAGCAATGATGGCAATAAATGTATATGAACCCAAAATTCCAATCCTTACAAGGACTTGGGAAAAAAGATCCATCCTACGAGACAGCACCCATCAAGTAAAGATCGTGTTGGTGGAGGACTTACAAAGCCATTCTATGATGTGCTGAAAAAAAAAGGGCAGTTGTCTTGAGAAAACTTATCATGACTTTTCACCCATTCTGTCTCTATAACCATATGATCAAAGTCCAACCAAAACAAGGGTAGTTGTCTTAGACAAACAGAAAAGTTAGTTTTTGCCACATCAAAAAGAGAATCAACATATTTCTACTATCCCCCAATCAAATGGACAGAGATTGGACTATTGAATCTGACATTCACAATGTCTCAAGGTCAAAAAAATTTCCAATAACTCTTCATCAACACATACCAAGCCCCAATTCACTTCTCATGTAAATTTGAGATGATGTGAATGAGAAAGCAGAGTCTACCAAAGCTTGCTCAAAAGTGGTGCAATAAATACCAAGGAACTAAGGTCAAAAATGTATAGACTGTCCAATAAATTGGGTTATATCGAAGTTGTTTAAAGGTCTAGATAAATACATTTTAGAAACATCTTTCAAGAGGAGTATCTTGCAGAAATAATGGAGCACATAAACTCGAAAATTCAAGAGGGAGGTATGGATGATCCAACCTAGGAGGTTCAAAAATCAACACTTTCCCATCTTGAAGAGATCTACACAAAAGAAAAGATATGTTGGAGACAAAAAATACAAAGAAATTTTGGCTCCTCGACGGGCAAAATATAAGTTTTTTCCATCAATCAACAGTGGCTAAAAAGAAGACTAATTGTATCGGCTACATTAACTCTTCTTGAGGGTAGGTAATTCATGTCCCAGCAGAGATTAGAAATGAAGCAGTATCCTTTTTCTAAGGCCTTCAATTGGCAGCATATCTAGGTCTAGAAGATAAACAAGACTTCTTCCTAAATAACTCCACAAATTGGTCACATAGGAGAAAAGTAAAGCTGTATTGGCCCTTTTTATAAAAGAGGAGATTTGAGGAGTGGTCTTCAGAATGCAAAAAAGATAAAGCTCACACACCTAGGGGATTCCTTATGAGATTCTTTCAAACGTTTTGGGAAATCATAAGCGAAGAGGTGATAGAAGTTTAAATGGATCAACTATGTCTAAGAAAGTTTTAAATGAATCAATTATGTCTAGGAATGAAGGCCGCACTAATTTCAAAATTTTGGGGCTTACTATTTCCTAATGCAATAACGTATATAATATTATTAGGAATGCCAAGGAAGATCTAGACTAAATCGTGTCCTTCCCCAAATAATCTCCTAGGAACAAGGAAGTTTCATTAAGCAGAACCAAATCCTTGACAGAATAGTCATCACTCGCGCCCTCTTCCGTTCTTTGAAAGAAGGCAAAGGATAAGGATCAACTCTTCCACTAGACATTAGCAAAGCTTATAACTCTGTAGAAGGGATCTTTTTACAGAGATCTTGGACAAGTTCTAGTTTTCAACAGATTGGTGTGCTTGGGTGCAGAACTGTGTGGAGCTGCATAACGAGACCAAGATACTAAATTATTTTTAATGGCTACTGTACGCACCCAAATTTGCACGTGCTACATTGTCGGAAAACAGTTCAAAGTCCCCAATGATGATTCATGTCTTTTCCAAAGGTATTGCAGCATTTTTCCCTGACGCATAATCCTCATTTTAGTGCCAAAATCATGGAAACCAATCTTTAGACATGACCAATGTTTACTTTCTAATGTTAAGTTGTGATTGGGAGATTTGTTTTTGGTTTTCTACAGAAACTAAAGATCAGAAAGGTTGTCGGTGAAACACTTGAGAGTAATTTACTACAACACTGTGAGTTTACTATGTACTTTGAATCAATAAGCACACAGAGCTGTTACATGTGGCAGAGTCTGAAGAAAAATCGTCCCTTGACCTTTGTGCTTCTGGAACAGGATGAAAGAAAGTAAACAGTAAAGAAGCAGATTATATGTCTTTAGGAAAAAATCCACAACAAGGATGAAAATTGGGAGATGACAAAGATACCACAATATAAGGCTGAAACGTTGCCGAAATTGCCACTATAGACCACCACAGAAGAATAGACTGAAGTAGAAGCAAGTCTTACCAGCACATGTGTAGAACCTTAATGTTCTGATCAGATTTGCCTCCTAGTTCACAATAGAATTAGGCAGGACACCTCACTGATTAAGGGAGAGCATATGTAGGGATTACTTTTGATGATAGTAGTTAGCAAGGTTGTATTTGGAATATGTATTTTAATTATGATGATTTTTAAAGGCCGGTGCATGTTTGCAAGAGGCTTCAATTAAGGATTATATCGGGACCCTCCTTGGTTGGTAGTTACATGTCATCAACTGCTACTTGCATATAGGATAATCTTCAGACTTGAACCTGATTATTCAAAATTTTCCATGAACAGCTTAAAAGGTCACATTTAACAATATATTCCAAAAATTTCAGCAAGCAGCAATCTTAGTGACTGCCTGTCTGCAGTAACTGGTGGCCTTTGAATGGCTCTTTCTCTCCTCTTTAATTTGCAATATAGCCATTCAGTCTTTGTCACAGCTATAAAACAAGTTTTGGCATATAGGTTGAACAGACAAAATGCCCCACAATCAAATAAATCTTCTTGTGATGTTTTGCATGGTTTCTAAATATGGCACATTTTTATGAGAAAACCACCAAAACTTCCATAGGGTGCAGTAAAGAAAAGCAAGAAGATGCTCTGAACTATTATTTCCCCCACATCAATGCCAATATAATAACCAAGAGTAAATATTAGTCTTGTTCTACGTGCATATCATAAGTGATAACCCATCTTATCTGCATATTCTTAGTTTGTCCATAGTCAATTTCTCATCTCTTAACATCTATATCACACTAACAATACTTAAATGTTTAAACTATTTTCAACAAGAAAACGCTTGTCTTGTTCAGCGTTCCAAAAAGATTCAAAACTTTTTCAGTTGCACCAGAAATTGTTGATAAAATGATAGGTGATTGAATTGAGCATGCTATTTGAGTAGATGGAGAACCAGATCTGCATAGAGAGAGAGGGAGGGAGTGAGGGCGAGAGAGAGGGAGGGACACAGAGAGAGTGAGAGGGAGAGAAATTGTGCTTTGTTCTATTATTTTTCTATCTTCAGATCCTTCAATACTAATACTATGTATACGTGCTGGAAAGTTTGTTGACAATTATCTAATGTCTAACTAATCGTAAAACAATGACACTAACTTCATAAACGTAATAAACATAAAGTACATTATCACTTCTTCAGCTAAAGTTTTCACAGTCTTGGGATCACAATGTGGCTTTTTAGTGTGGGCCCACAACACAACAATTCATATTAAGCATAGGGTTGGTATACATCATCGGAAAGCTCTTCCAATGGATACAACAGTGGTGCACATTTCATCTAGTGTTTTAGAGGTTGTTGGGCAGTGAAATGACATTAAATTGCATATGCTTTATTGACATTGTTTTCGATAAGTTACATCGTGCTCATAAGGGTATTTGCACAACCAATGAAATGACATGACATGATGTTGCTAATATCCCAATAGCTATATAGCCTATGGGGATCAACATACCGTCAAATGCAAGAAAGAGAATGACCATCAACCAAGTAACAATCTAGATGATTGCAGGTTGTACATCTTCTTCATCCTTTAGTTATCTACTTATGTTAAATGTTTTTCTTAGGGATAGATTTCATTGGAGATTCTCAATCCAAAATCTTTACAGATGGTTCCAAGACATGCATCCAAACATGGAATGCTTTTCAATTCCTACCTCTCAGAATTGGAAACTTGGAATAGTCCTTCATACCATTCCTCTCTTGGAGATTACTTTGTACCAGAATTTCAGCAAAGCTGCTGAGAACATGATGTGCTATGAAGTAGTTTTCTAGCTGAGGTATGTAAGCAATGAGGGATCCTTGAACCTCGTGTTTGAATCCTAGTTGAAGTTCTATTTATAGGATTCTGCATAGTGAGGGGATCTACCATCATGAGATGAAGACTAAGGAGAACTTTATCTTCAGGTGTCGTGTCTAGTATGAGACCTGGGGACAGGTGGTTCTCTATCCACCTTTTTTTACTGCCCTAATCAGAGATTTTTTTTCCTTTTCCTTTGACATTGTTATTTTCAATCACATGTTTTTAATAGGGACCCCTAGCCTACTAGGCCGATTACTTTCTTTATTTGGCCCATCGTCACAATAGTTGGCTTCCTTAGGATGCTATCAAATCACATAGAAAGGACAAAATAAAGGAGCAAAGTTCATCCTTGCATACCATTATTCAAATGCCCTTGGAATAGTCCTTCATTCCATTCCTCTCTTAGAGATTACTTTGAACCAGAATTTCAGCAAAGCTGTTGAGATCGTGATGTGCTATGAAGTAGTTTTTTAGCTAAGGCGTGTAAGCAATGAGGAATCCTTGAACCTCGTGCTTGAATTCCTAGTTAAAGTTCTATTTATAAGATTCCGCATAGTTGATACGGATCATCACATTCCGTATAGTGAGGGGATCTACCATCATTGTTCCCATCATGAGATGGAGACTACGGAGAACTTTTATCTTCAGGTGTCATGTCTAGTATGAGATCTGGGGATAGGTGGTTCTCTATCCACCTTTTTTTATTGCCCTAATCGGAGATTTTTTTTCCTTTTCCTTGAGGTTGTTACTTTCAATCACATATTTTTAATAGGGACCCCTAGAGCTACTAGGCCAATTACTTTCTTCGTTTGGCCCATCATCACAGAGGTCGGCTTCCTTTGGATGCTATCAAATCATAAAGAGAGAATAGTTAAAGGAGCAATGTTCATCCTTGCATACCATTATTCAAATGCCCCAACACCCACACTCTTTATAGTATGATTAATGTCTACTGAGATACTAGACTTATCAATAACAGCATACACAAAATAGTAATTGCATAACATACAATATTAGAGCAAAGTAACCGAATAATTGCAGCTTGTAATCATAAGATATAAGTGTCAATACAATTCACAACGTATAAGGTGAACCTGATACAAGCACCCTTACCTCGACATACAATATGTTATTTGATGAACAAGACCCAAAGGTTGTCAGTTAAACCAACTGAACAATTGCAGCTTGTACTCATAAGATATAAATATCAGTACAATTCACACAATACAAGGAGGACCTGATACAAGCACCCTTACCTAGACATACAATATGCTATTTGATGAACAAGACCCAAAGGTTGTCGGTTAAACTAAGGGTCTTGCTACATTACTAACTAAATGCCAGTAAAAGACTAACAAAACAATGTCAATTATAATAATACATGTTTTCATAATTCATCGTCTACAGGATCCCCCCTTTAAACAAGTCGAGGTCCCTTCCAACACAACTTATAAACAACATCATGAAAAGTAGAATGAAGAGGGATGTGAGAGGACATTCCAATAGAGCCACGGGTGATGTAGAAAGTTTGCAATATTTTTCACCCAGCATGAGTCCCAACCACTTTTTTCTTGTAAAATCAAAGCGGGAGGTTTGGAGGCGACAATCCCCAATGAGGTTGAGTAGCAATGCCCCTCGCGGGATATGAGGATAGTACCCTCGGCTCACTCCCTTATTAATATGATACAAGGCGGGGTCAAGCGTCAAGGGTCAAGGGACAACACCCCCAAAGCAAAGCACAATTTGAGCCTTCTGCAACCCTTGAAATGTCGTGATGACAACCAAATTTCTTTAAAAGAACATTACTTTTGAAAGCATCTAAAAATATTGAGTTGTATGCTAGGTTGCCAAAAAGTTTTCCACTATTGGCAAAAATCTAATTTTTTCATTATGCCCTCTTCCTCTAAAAAAACATTATCGCTCCGCAAAGTTGGTTGTGACAATGAGAATAGTAATTCTGAAATAGAGGTTTTAATCAAGTTGTATGATAGGGTAGCAGTCAGCACAATAGCAAGCCATACAGGCAAAGGAGATAGTTCGGTGGTGGACGAGGCAGGATGCACATACAAGTTAGGTCGTACAGACAAAAGAGATACTTCAGTGGTGGACGAGGTAGGGCATATGTAGAATTTAGGTCATATAGTGGTGGACGAGGCAAGACATGCATTAAGATCAAGTCATACGCCTGTGGGATGCTCAGATGGTATCCATTCATAAACAAGTTTGGATGCAACAAACTATACTTCGGTATAGGGAGGACGTGCGACAGGAGGGTGTACAGCAATGAGGCATTTAAACACAAGATGTACGGGCGTCTTTACAAGGCACAACTTACTGCAATAGGGACGTAGAAGTATAGGGTGTTCACATGAGAGACGTATGGTTACAGAGGGACATTGGGCAAATTCAAGGCAAGGGTGAATGTTGGTAGCATGACATTTAGGGAAGATAGGGTGTACACTGGAATAGGCATGTACCTCAAAAATAGGTCATACGTTGTCAACAATAAGTACGACAACATTTTTTTCTAGACCTATAGGGCGTTCGGGTGGGATCTAGGTTTGATTTCAAGGGACATACTTACTTTTCCATGCCTTAATAATATTTTTACATTCATGAACTTTGTTGGTACCTTTGATTGTCCCTTTTCCTTGTTGCCCATGTAGGAGCTTGATATCGATGTCCAATATGTTGTTGCTCTTTGGACTTGATCATTACACTTTTAATTCGAACAGTTCATTGTTTCTTTGATTGGCATCCCATTCAAGACATCCATCTTGACTACCCCATTCTCCAAGATTTCTATAACTTCTAACAATCCCAGCCATAAGACTTTGAGCTGGCCTAGTTTCTTGTCGCAGTAGGAGCTTGATATCGATGTCCAAGATGTTGCTGCTCTTTGGACTTGATCATTACACTTTTAATTCGAGCCGTTCATTGTTTCTTTGATTGGCATCCCATTCAAGACATCCATCTTGACTGTCCCATTCTCCAAGATTTCTATAACTTCTAACAATCCCAGCCATAAGACTTTGAGCTGGCCTAGTTTCTCATCGCCCTTTATCTCTCAGTACTAGACCTCCAACTTCATTGTTCCACTTCCTCCATCATAAGTGTTTATCATGACAATACTTCGTTCTTTTCTACATGACTTAAGTTGTGTATTGTGCCATCACACATTCATCCCGTTCAAGTATATCCCATCATATCCGACCATACTTCAAAAATAGATCATACTTCACGAGGCAATACCTCACCTATAAAACTTGTTTCCTTGGAACCCTCGTCAATCATTGAAGTTGGCTCTTTAAACTGCATGTCAACTAGAATTTCCAATTGGTGGGCCAACTTTCCATTGCTCGTTGCACTCTTGATGTTGTAATTGTTGAATCCTGGTGTATGAGCCAACTATGATGGTTTGGAAGGACTTGGCATTACCGACATCTTCTTCTAGTCATCCCGTTGCGTGCCTTGGCCTTCATCAATCTCCATAATCTCCACATTATTACAATAAGGGTGGAATGGCTCGTAGTCTTCCATCTGCCAATGGTACAAACTATTGAGGGAGTTTGTATCATCTTCGAAGCATGAATGTAACTCTAATACGCCTTCAACATTTGACTCCATCATGCCTCGATTCTTATGAACAGAGCATTCGTCTTCAAAATCTGATTATGTCATTTCTCAATTATTGCCCAGTTCTTTATGTTTATGACATACTTCTATCCTTTCAATGGAGATCAAATCCTTTTCCCAAATATATTTGGTGTTAGTTTCTATCAACCATCCCCAACCCAATAGCGCATCATAGGCTTCCCAAGACTCTTCCATATCACTTCTAGAAGAACATTCATGCCAGAACAATTGTCGACAATAGTATTTGTCAAATTGCTACCCAAAAATTTCAAATGTACAATTGTTGGCTATCGAGCTAGGTTCGTCATCAGGAGCATAGGATCGACGAATTGGTCTCTTGACAAGGGGGGTTCAAATATGAGTTTGTTATTCTGCTTTTTGTTATCCCCATCACCCGACATTAGGTGTGCCATTGTATGTTCCACATTCAAACTAATGTCTTGTATAGTACTAGTAGTAGTGAGCATTCTTGAGTTCTAGAACTTTACAGGTATAGTAGTCTGCAAGACATGTGCAATACTTTGTCTAACTCCAATTTTCTCATCACTATGTTTATATGTCCATTTGACTAATGCCATTCTTCAACCGTGGCCCTCTCGACTTCCACCCTTCTTCCCGAGTCATTCCTTCTTGGTACATGGGTTCGGGAAATTGGCTTTCTTCACTTGTGTTCTAATAATTGTCATAGCCTCCTTGCTCTCAACTATGTCGATCATATTAACATTGCCATCGTTATGGTTCCCGGGCCCTCACCATCTACAAATATGTTCGGTGTCGTTTTAGGTAAGGCAAATTCATGCAAAATGGCCCCATTCATTGCACTCCGAACACTATACAATTGACCATCCTTAACTATTATGTTGTATTTGTTAGTTCCTTGGCAGCATGGTGGTGGTGTCGATAGCTCTCCATGTGTGAACAACAATTGGTCGCTCTTATGCCGCAAATTGCATATGCAATACTTAACTTGATGATTTGTAACGTGACAAATCTTACAAAAAGGATCCTTGCCTTGCTCTATAGTCTCTCTTTAGTTGATCATCCGAGCAAGTCATTAATTTAGGTTCACTATCATCATTGGACTTAGGGTCGTCTTCTTCGTGTCTTTTCGAATGCAAGATCATCTTTTTTCTCGCTTTCAATGCCCATGGCTTGATTGTATGCATCTTCATAAGATAAGGGTGGGACCACCTTTATCGTGCTCTGCAATGAGGGTGTCAACCCTTCAATAAACCATCACTTCTTCAAATCGTCAACAGGTTGTTTTTCAAGTTTTCCCAATAGTTCTCTGAGTCTTTTGTTATAGGTGCAAACATTCTCGTGTTTACTCTACAGAGTATTATAGATTTCAGCAACAATTTCATTGTCATCCCTCGAGAGTTAGAATTCTTTCTCGAAGGCTTTCCTAATTGTTTTCCATATTACTTTCTTTGAGCTTGGTGCATTTGTGCGCCATTTAATAGCCATATCTTGAAGGGTGATTAGGAAACATCTTAACCACATACATTCATATGTATGTCCATTTGCACCAAATAGTGATGCATGTTCTACAGTGTCATACGGGATCCTTCAATCAGTCACCAGTGAACTTTGGCAACTTTTTCTTTTCTTGAGATACCGTTGATGGGAACACGGCTTTGGCATGGTTTTTAGAATATATGTTTCCCCTTAAGAAGGTCGATATTGAACATTCCTCCGCTCTCTTAGAGCTATCAAACACATCACCATGCTCGACCCTTGCCTCGACAAGGATCTGTAGACCATCTTACACATCATTAGGTCCCTTTTCGTGCACTCCAACTTGGTGTTCCCCAGACTTTTGCATGATTCCCTTGCAGCACCCTCCAACCCAAAGTAGTCAACAAGGTCCACAATTCCTTCCTCCGAAAAGGGCCATGGCAATCTCTACCCACTCCTCATTGCAAGTGGGGCTATCAAACACATCACCATGCTCGACCCTTCCCTCAACAAGGATCCATAAACTATCTTACACGTCATTAGGTCCCTTTTCGTGCACTCCAACTTAGGGTTCCCTAATCTTTCGCATGATTACCTTGTAGCACCCTCCGACCCAAAGTAGTCAACAAGGTCCACACTTCCTCTTAAAAGGGCTATGGCAATATCTACCCACTCCTTATTGCAAGTAGCATAGGGTCCATCAGTTCTGGCTGAACCCTTTCTTGATTTCCATTCTAGCTCTAGCTCTAGCTATGACTTCTCACGCTTTGGCATTGGCTTTTGCTTCAACTTCCGCTTCATATTTCACTTGACGGATTCAAGAAATGGTTGTCTATCGCAGCCTTTATCTTCTTCAATGTGGCTCCATTAATTCAAGTCGACCATTTAACTTCTTGGCCCCCTCCCTGATTGTATATCTCTCTCACACCTTTGTTTGGAATCAATAACATGAATTGTTGCTTGTACACATTGATCTTTTTCTTTGTGAACTTTGTGCCATCGTAAAATCTTTTGTCATTGTGTTTTCAAAGTTATGTTTGGCATATAGATCTTATAATATGATAAGGTACCTTGTCACACTTCTCTTCTATTTGAGCTGACTTTAGCTTGACCTATCAATCTTTAAGGCAAAGGTGCCAAAATGTAGTATGATTAATGTCTACTGAGATAATAAAGACTTATCAATAACAACGCACACAAAATAGCAACTGCATAGCATGCCATATCAAAGCGAAGTACCCGAACAATTACAACTTGTATTCATAAGATATAAGCCTCAATACAATTCGCATAATACAAAGAGGACCCAATACAAGTGCCCTTACCCAAACATACAATATGGTATTTTGAAGAAAAAGACCTAAAAGTTGTTGGCTAACCCAACCAACATAGATAAGGGTCTTGTTACATTACTAACTGAATGCCGACAAAAGACAAACAAAAAAATGTCAACTATAACAATACATGTTTTCATAATTGACGGTCTACACTCTCTAACTAGGCAGCGTAGCTCAAATTTGTTTTGGAATTTGTGACCACCTTGTCCCATAAGATCCAACACAGACCACAAGGGTAAGCATAAATTGCCCATTTTTTTCTCTACCATTAGACGTTCATCGGCCTTGCATGTTAGGAGGGTGGTTATAGGGAGGCCCTTCTTCCTCTTGGGGCTGCCTAACTAGAATCCATTAACTATGGACATTTTTCAATGGAAATTTCCATTTCCTACATAAGAACTTGTGGTACATGTTTCTTTTGTCCCAAAAATTTCTCTAAACATGTGACAGCACTAGTTTCTATTCGTGATCTCCATCAACTTTGTGCTTGATTGAAGGCTTCTTTCCTCACAAGGATATTTGTACTTGTTATTGGATCTTATTGTTTGCGGTTTAACCATCTTTGGTTTACCCTTTCTTGTTTTGTTTTGGCATTTGGGACCTTCTTGTCCGATAGGTCCAAAACAAACCACAAGCGTAAGCGCTTGTTGACCAGTTTTTCTCTAACATTAGATATTCCTCGACTTGGCATGTCAGGAGAGGGGTTTAAGGGAGGCCCTTCTACTTGGGATTATACAGCTAGAATCCACTAACCATGGACATTCTGCAATGGACAATTCCATTTCCTACATTATAACTTCCATGGTACTTGGTTCTTTTCTCATGAAACTTTCTCCAAACATGTTACAGCACTAGTTTTCGTGTGTGATCTCCCACTTTGATCTTCATCAGCTTTGTGCTTGATTGAGGTCTTCTTTCCTCACCAGGATATTTATACCTGTTCTTAGATCTTACGGTTTGGGGTTTAACCACTTTAGGTTTACCCTCTCTTGCTTTGTTTTCTTTACTTTAGCTTAAGTATTTAGTTGCATTAACCTAAGGTTTCTAAACCCTAATATTTCTCTATTGAAACTCAATGTCCTTTCAAATCCTGCTGAGCTACATTAAACATTTGTGGACCTACTTTCTCATTTTTCTTCCTTTCTTTTCTGCATTAGAGAAAAAATTCCATTGCAAACTTTGAACTCACCCAACAAAGCTTTGGGGTAAAACAGAACTTATTAAGAGTACATTTTTGTATGGACTCACAACCAGAAAAAATAACGTTCACCTTGTGCCTTGCTTGCAACAAGTATTTAGAACTTTTTTTCTGGTGAACTGGATCCAACAAATAAGTGAAAGAGACATTATTTTATATTGTCTTACAAATATAGAGAACCATAGATATAAGGATGCTCTAAAACGGGCAAATCAGTAACAATGTGAATCATCTGGGTAAGCATTAGAAGAAATGGTAGGCTTGATGTAGTACACGAGGCTTTGACTTAATCCATTTAAACTTTCATAGTGTTGGTAGCATGTATAGCCAAAGCAATGCAAGAACCTTGACAACCACTATACTTATAGTTTTGGAACACACTCAATCTTGGGAAAACTTGCAAGATAATGAGCCCAGCTGACTTCACTTGGGAGACTCCCCACCTAATAATAAAACACTTTAAAATAGATGGAAAAGAGCTGATAGATTTCTGTTCTGCAGCAACCGTAAGAGGGGAAAAAAGGGATGGGCTGCATGGAAGAGTCATTTTTAGTGATTTAGGTTGAATTTTGGGTGATTTTTGACTGATATAATTTTTTGAGTTATCCCAAGTTTTTAACCAATTTGTTTGGCAAAGACCGAGTCCAAAATGAGCCTGCCAAAGTCCAAGTCTCAATAAGTACCATGTACAAAGCTGGCAAAATGAGAACTGTAACAACCACCATATAGTATTAGGAGTCCTCATTCTTTGCTCGAATGCACTGGGATGGTGAGAGAAGGGAAAAGGTTGAATGCAATGAGCTCAAGCATTAATTGCACTAGGCCGTTAAAAAAAGGAGTTCCATATGTTATATATTGTTGAAATTGGGTAAAATAACTGAATTTGACGGCTATATGGGAAAGATCTGGGCGGACCCTCAGTGAACTTCACAGTTCGATACCCTCAGTTGTAGCATCTAAGCCAAAGGTCACCCCGCCAGAAGAATTTACCAAATCAAAAAAGGCACCAGAAAATAAATGTGTATGATGAAGAAATTCTGTTAAAAAGCGAAAGATATGAAAAAACTTGAGCTGCCGACCTGATTTGACGGTGTGTACTTTGTCCAAAGAGAGTCCAAATCATAATAGTCGCGAGCATTCTCATGAAGGGCATGAACAATGATGCTGCCTGTGTCGATAACCAGCCACTTTCCTCCCTCGCGCCCTTCCACACTAGGTAAAGCCACCTCTACCTCGTCCATTTTCTTCTTTTGCTTGAGGTTGTAAAGTATGGCCTGCGCAATATTGCGAACATGCCAGTCCGATTTGCCAGTGGCGAGCACCATGTAGTCGGCCCATTCGCAGTGACTGCCGACATAGATGCTCTTCACATCCTGCGCCTTCACCTCCCCCAATATTTCCACCACTTCATCCACTCTTAACTCGCCTTTTCCTTTACTGGAAGCGCTACAAAACCTCCTCCATGTAGGGTTTTCTACAGGCCAAGAAAAGGAAGAGAAAGCTGTGGCTCTGCATTTAATGGCGGACTTTGCTAAATACGACAAGCCCCTCAAACCAGTCATGATTTTGATAATAATTTTTCCACACCAGTAGAAAACAATCCATCAAATCTCTCTGTTAACACGGCAAGTGCGATTTGAAATTTGCTTGATTTTCATGTCTCCGAGGAGAGAAGATATTTTAACATCCACGAGGCTACCAAAGCCCCAGATCTACCTAAAATCTCTTGTATATTTAACCATATTCTCTCTGAAAATATCTTGAAAGGGTGTGTAACCTCCGTGCTAACATAATGGACTCTAATGTCGTTATAAGCATTACACTCCAACATGAAATGCTTCGTCCACTCTACCAGATGTGCAAAAGACAAAGATTCTCTTCTCTCTGCCCATGCCTTTTTAAATCTTTTCCATCTTCTTGTTTCACACTGAAGACGATGTGGTATTAGCCCCTATAAAAATCTTTGCTTCCACAGGATATTAGCCCCTATAAAAATCTTTGCTTCCACGGGATATTAGCCCCTATTAAAATCTTTTGTTGATGATCACATGTAGAGTTAAATTCCTCCAAATAATTCGCTGGTAGGCGTCTACTTTGAAGATGCCCTTGCTGGAAAGTGTCAAATTCCGGCGACTCCAATATTTACTGTCTTGCTGGATTTTAGATATTTTAAAGGTTGCCGGATTTTAGATATTTTTCCACAGTCCTAGATATTTGATTTTGATTTTATTCTTCATAAAGTAAATTCTATAGTTTACTATTTGGAAAATAATATTGGTCATATATCTTGTTCAAAGTTTTTGAGATTCAAAAGTTTTCTGATTTTGATTTTATTCTTCACAAAGTAAATTATATAGTTTACTTTTTGGAAAATAATATTGGTCATATATCTTGTTCAAAGTTTTTGAGATTCGAAAGATTTAATAGATAAATGTTCGGTGTTTGACCAAATGATGAAACGTGATTTAGTTTGGCGACTATCATAATTGTGTCTTACAAAAATATGGACAATAGCAAAATAAGAGCTTTGCAACAACATATAGACATCCACGCAATATCAATCTGAAATACAACTCAAATAAACTAAATATTACTACTATCTCTGCCATAATTTGCAACTCATTTGCAATTGCTAGTACATCTTCTTTCTCCCCAACGGTTGTCCCCACATAACTTAACGGAATTTATCTATAACAAATGTTTTTATCTCTTGTCTATTATTATGACACCATAGGGGAAGGGGGCACCATTATTGAGACCCTCGGTGCCTTGCCTAACGCGATTTCAAATAAAACAACAAACTTTATTAAAAAATTGTTAATGTCATTTAACTTCTAAAAAGTAATGTTGATGTTTTAATTAAATAAAACTAATGACTGCATACCTATTCTTGCACTAACACAGATTGAGAAGAAGGTTTAGCAACCTTAGTGATGATCTCACATAACTGGGAGATGTACATATGAAACTTAACTTTTTTTGTCTTCTCTTTGTCAAGCTTTAGGAATAAAGCGTATGTCAATGTTCGTGTATCTTGCTTTAATCCTTCCGTGGTGATTTTCCCCAATGGTACTTTAGCCACTGATATGTCTGCAGCAGTTAGCTCTCCCTTTTATTTCCCTTCAGCTGGAACTAATAATTCAGTGAATTTCTGCCTAGATTCTTCAATAATCAATCTTGAAGTATTTTTAGCAACTTTAGACCTTTTACCTTTACCTTTCAAGCTCATAAGCAGTTGTAAGTCTTCCTCTTCCAAGTTTATTTCTTCTCTAGCCTCTAGAAATGACTACAAAGCCAACCAAGATGAGAAATTGCTCTTTGGGGAATGAGAAGTCGCCGAATGTATCACCATCTCATGCTCTGACTCTGCTGCCTCCAAATTCACCACAGTGTTATGGCTGCCCTCTTCTGAATTGTCCAAAGACAATGCTCTCTCAAACTCTACCATTTGTGCTTTCAACTTCTCAGCAGGGGGGGTGAAGATCTCGGTGGCCGAGGAACAAATACGAACGATGTTGGATTCAATGGTGGGATAATAACCTCTATTTGAGGTCCTGAAGCTGCGGAAGTGCTATGAGTTAACGTTGGAAAAGCTTTGTCTGAAAGTGGCACTAGTATAATGGATGTAGGCTTGCCTTTTTCTGATACCCGAGACTTCTTGTATACTTTAAGCTTCTTTGGCCTTCTATTACTCTCACCTTCATGCTTTCTTTTGTTGGAATCCCCTGCAATGAAATTCCCTATGATCCGGTTCATCAAATTCTCATCCATGCAATACCCCTTTGTCAACAACCAATTTGAAGTGTTAACCAGAACTACGGAATACCTTTCTTCAATTGTATGACAACCGCATACACTTTCCTGAAGAACAAATCTATCTCCTCCCATTTGATGGTATGTGTCAAGTACCACATGACCATTATCTACGAGATTTGCAGGCATCCGTGCTAGACCATAGTTGGAAACCTGTTACACTGACAATCTGCTGAAATCTCCCTTTCTGACTTCATATTCGCTCCTGCACTTCATCCAAAAGTCTTCAAGTGACGGAACATGTGAATATTCTTGGGAGATCATCCTATTTGTTATCCCATATGGGTAAAAGTTCATTCGTGCTGGGAAGAACTCATGCTCATATCCAACAAACATTTATGCTTCAATTCCTCTGCCTTTGAGGATGCTCTAGAAACTATAATGACCCATTGTGACTGGAAAACTACCTATAGACTTGTGTTGTTTTGATTGTAACTCATGCAACTCTACGAGCTGCCTACACAAATCCATGATGACCCACTTATCACTCAAGTATCTTGGCAACTTAACTGGTTCTCTTGAGAATTCGCTCACCCTGAGATATGTGAAGTCTACAAATTGGATGAAGATACAACCATGTTGGGAGATAGCTTGTTAGGCTTCTTTGCTCACTTTGTCGGTCTTCATATCACTATTTAACTTGTAAATGAATCTGTAAAAGAATCCATTGTTAACCACCCTGAAATCTTTGTAGCATTCAGGAACTGTCAATTGTGGGAAGCACTCATAAATAGGATCTTTTGACAATATGCCCCCTCTATCCATCTTGGAAAATATCCCCTGAGAAGCTATTGCATATACAAAGTATGAAGTCATCTCGAAGTTGAATGTTTGCCTCACACTTCAGAGTTGCTCGCTAACATTGTAACTAATGAGCTCTGCCCAATTAATCATCGAATCAGCCCTGTTAATCTCAATGGTTCTCACAAAGGCATACATCAATGAGCAGAAGTTGTTGGTATTGGCTTCTCCATTTATCATGCAAAGTAATTTGGTGATATCATCAACTTCATGCACAAGATTGGATCATGGAAGAGTCCTCGGGAATTTTGATGGTGATCTGGGCTTCTTCATGTACCTTATGTTCATTATACCCACGCAATCTGCTTTGTGCTTTTCCCATCTGTTGTTGGCATCATGTGTGCTAATTGCAATCACAACTGGTCGTGTCAGAAGCTTAAGGCAATGATTAATAAATTATGCATCCAACCTAATTATTGTCTTCCCCGCACAATCTCAGATTGTCCTAGAAAGAGGATGATAAGACCTTGCACAGTCCAAAACAAAATCAGGCAATTGAGTTGTAACTGGAAACGTTGAAGCTTGAATAATCGTGTTGTTTTTTATTGCCCGCATAAGAGATGATCTACCAATGGCCTTGGATCTGTCAATCAAATCAGTGATAGGTTCAGGGCCCATGTTTGTATCATTGATTTCGGTAAGCCTAGAAGTTATGCATGATTTTGTTGACCCTTCTCTTTCATCATGCTTCATTATGCCTGGAATAATCTTTGTATTAATAGTTCTTTTTCTTTTATTTTTGCCAGAATCCCTTGTAATTGGATTAATTTGTGTAGATCCTGCAATTTCTTCTAATTCAAAAGATATATTCAATGTATATGGCATTGATTTTGACTTCTTTTCACCAATATGAGCACATGTGATGAATACCTGCAATTGATTCAAACAAATATGGAGTCCATGGCATGAATACTCAATTTTTATCATCAAATTTTGTTTATAAAGCCTGTTGCCCTAAAATTTGAGACCTTGCTTGCATGCTAAGCAAGCTAATAATATTATTTAATTCAACTGGGCACTTATACCAACATGCAGATGTTTAGAATAATAAAAATAAAGTTTCTCTAACCCTGGGCACCAAAACTAGAAGCTTCCCGGCAGTGGAAAATACTCTTTAATGCAAAATACTCCTTTTGGCACCAAAATCCTCCAGGACAGCAAGCTCCATAAAAAAGAATTATCTCTTCCTTATGACATCCCATGTTTATATAGCCAACTGCATGTTATTTTTAATAATTGCTTTCTCCTATTTTTGACAATTATTTAATAATAAGCCATATTCTCTCTCTTAACTTGGGCGCCCAAGTTTGCGTGCTCCTACTTGTTTTTTTATGAAATTCTTTTATTTATTTTTAGCATGCATCCTCGACTTCTCCTTAGCTCAACCAATTGCTTTGACTTTCCTCCTATTTATGGCGCCAAACTTAGCTAGAATAAATAATAATAAATATTATTAAATGCATATAATCATGCCAAGATGGGTTGCACTTTTTAGCTAGAGGGTGTGCTAAAAATAAGAAGTCAAAGTGATGAGAATTTTTACCCTGCCAGGTAGCTCCAAAAATCTCATCCTTCACTTAAGTGGTTTGTCTTTATTATGGGAATTTTCACCCTGCTAGGCAGGCATAAAATTCCAACATGCCTGCCATTACCAAAATTCCCACTAGTAGCTTAAATCCTTCCTTCCAAAAAGTGTGACTTGCATGCAATAGAGCTTCTTTCTCAAAAATGTGACTTGCATGGGTAATGAGGGCAATCATTTTAAGGCTACACACAGAGGGTTGTAATGGTACTAATTCCATACATCTAGAAGGGGATAGTACACACTTTATCAAAGAGGTGGGGTTCCAAATCCTAAGTCTATGATAAGGGGGTGGCATCTTAATATAATCTTGATTATATATTAATTTAATAGGATTTTAAACAAGATAGAGTTACTTATATTAGGATGGTAAATATGGGTTATAAGGATCGATATGTTGTAAATCCCAAAGGGGGAGATTGTAATGTAAGGATAGATAGATAATAACATGATAGATTAAGAAAATGCTACTCCATTCTAACATATGCACGGACAATCAAACAATAAAAAAATATGAAATAAAATAAAGGAAATTGAGGGTAAAAATACTTAACTTGTGCAAACATAATTGGTGCATTAACTCCCCCTTTGTGTTAACAGCACTTTATGACAAAGTTCATACGGAGGACATAAACAAACAGAACATCTACCTATCCATATCAACTTATTCACAATAACATAAAGAAGGCTCATCACAACATCATCCGTTGTAACAACTATATATGAGCATGCTCAATAATCACATAGGAGCATCGACCCTCCATTTTCACATTCCTCTCCATTTTGAGACTCCAAAAGATGTATTCCAGTCCTCACACTATCCTCTCAAGGGGACATATCCCTTCCATCAATGCCACTATGTGCATTTGTCTTGCACAAGAAGAACATTTGTCTACATTCTTTGAGGATGATGGGTTGAGAAAATAACTCACAATAATACACATATTTAAAGAAGGGGAACATGTATTACCCCTTATAGTACACCACTTTAATTAATTATATTGTCCGTCCACTACACAATATCCCACATCTCTTGAATCTCACCTACCTCCACTACCTACAATCTTCAACTATGATTGATACTTCAAGATGTCTATTATACGTACATGTCAACTTTCTATTCATCATGGAAACATTTCCATGTTTGACACCCTATCATTAGCATTTTGAGAAACCAATCCATTTTGGGAAACAATTCCATTAAGAAGGATGCAAGGGTTTACAACAGGGGATTATTTATGATTCTAATTAAGTTACAACCATTAATCATTCACAACCACATTAATGCATTAATACTTGCAATGCAATTAAGTAAACATAAAGTGACTAAACAATAAGTACTTGATCTGCAAATACACAAGAGGAGCAAAGATAGAGTTAGTTGTCTTAGTGTCCCTAACACAAGATGGATATGAATGTGTAGGATGATTGTAACAAGGATCATTAGAGGCTGAAGATTAGCATTGTTGTTTTTAGAATTTGGAAACATGAGTACATGGAAGGACCGTTGATAAACTATTACAGTATACGGTTAAGACTGGAATTGTACAGTCCAGTTGACCTTAGAATAAGTAGGTCTTGGACACTTTGAGCAGTTATTGATTCATACCAACTTCATATGATGCTTCGCTTGATCAATGGGAATGCTATCTTATGTTGTATGAGGTCTATACTTACCTTCATAACTTCATAATGACTTATAATTTTCACCTTTGCACAAAGTTGAAACCCTAGAAACCTGCAATACCCTTCATCAAAGCATTATCAAACCAAAATGATAAAATTTACATGTGTGTGTGGTGAGGTTGGACTACCGTTGGTGGTCAACCCCAACTGTCTAAACCAATTCAAGTGTTGCATTGCATGCCCTCATTTTTGGATCAATCCTCATGTATTTATTTTTAGGTGCTTATGTACAAGTGTGAGTGCAATCTAGGCCAACCCCCTAGGGGCTCACTCGTGTCTCTTGACACAAAGATAGTGGGCTAATAATGTATAGTATAAAAATGTACCCAATGCGGTAGTTAATGTGTTGTGGGTGTGCCTCATCTACGTGACCTAACCCTTTGTTCCTTGAAACCCTTTGACATTGTTATCGGAGTGACTTTGCTCTTGTTAAGACACGGCTCTATTATGGCCTTTTGCATGCTTGTAAATGGATGGAATCTAGGACTCTTTGACCTGGTTGAGTGCTTAACCTTGTATTAGGACTAACTTTATAAGATGTGTAGTTGATTTGGGCATATTTATAGAGACCCCTTGAGTTCTTTTGGAATATTTGCAATAGTATGGTTGTAAGAGTGACAAGGTGAGTTATAAAGTGATGTTGAATTGCTTTGTTATAGCCTTCTGTAAGTGAAATATTCTAATAAGGTCAACCCTAATGAAGATGAAATGACCTCAATAAATATATTCAAATTGAAAAGCTGGGTCTAGTTAAGTAGGATTGAAAAGGGGCATGGTACCATACAAGTCGGTTGGACCAAACCCCACATCCTGACCTTCCTTGTCATGCATTTTGACAACAGGAGAGATGTGATGCCAGAACAAAAAGTTGTGACATTGATAGTACAGGGATTGTTATTGCTTTGATTTAAATGATATTTCTCATAAATAACGCATTAAAAAATGTTTCAAAGTAGCCAAAGTTTGAAGATGGAAGAGGATAGTACATGTATGAGTCAAATTGAAAGAGCTAATAGAGATGAGGTGATTAGATTATGATTGTGAGCATTTGTCTAGCAAATGGAGAATATGGTCAAACTTGGCATTGCAAAAGATAAGTTACAAATTCTTAGTGCTTACATTTGCCTCTTGCTTTAAGTGTGTAATTGAAAAATTGGATGCTTAAAGGAAAAGCCCATATTGGCTGAGTGTGCATACACACTTTGTCTTTTCTTGATAGTGTTTCATCTGATGTGTTGGTGTTAGCATGGGTCCATGATGAAACCTGCAACATAGAGTGTAGTCAATGTCTATGATAGAAAGTTGATCTTTAACATATAGATAATACTTGTAACTTTGAACTTGAAAAAAGTAAGCAAAGGAGATTCAAAACATGAAGGAATACACCTAGTTCATTTTATAGATGGAAGGAACTCCCATTCCTGTTGTGTATGACTTGGAGATTTGGAATTTTTTTAGAGATGCTGGAGGATTGGGGGGTGATCAATCTCCAATTTGTGTTGAAGGAGATACAATAGATTGTTTAGAGCAATCCATAACATCGGAGATGGTTAATTAGAGAGAAGGATTATAACCAAAGTAACCCATGTTTCGATGATATCTTTTTAAAAGAGGAAGGACAACCTACGAAGAACTTAGTTTACTTCGACCTTCCACATTGGAGAATCTGGCGAGATAAGAGGAAGTTGACATTCAATAAGGGAACTTAGCTTACTTTTCGATACCTTTCCACAAAACCCACAAGACCACACCACTGCAAATGGACATCTAGCTCCAATTTTGAATGTTGTAACTATTGAGTAAGATAAAACCATGAAAAGGAATGGATACATTTTCATGCCTCCCCATAAGGTGTTCTACTCGATTGAAGATTGAGTGTAGTACATTTTGTATATTGAATGGGAGGAGGCCATCATGCCCCCAAACCATGTTCTTTTACAACTTAAGGTCTAGTTCAATCGTAGAGGAGAAGGAATGAAGTACTTGTGCCCTCTGTATCATACTCTAAACTGAGTAATCTGTAAATATGTATCTTCACTATGAAGAGAAGCCTTATGGATAGCTGATAGAATATGAGTAAACTGAAAATTCTTGAGAATATGCCCGTTGTCTTGCGGAATGTCCATCCTAGGTTCAAGATCAATGCCACGGTCTGTAATGTACTATATAATTTTGACCTGTATTTGGATTCGTAATACATTTTCCTATTTTGCCTGTAGGGTTTTGAAGCATGGACCTAGTAAAAATGTATTCTATGTACTGTGTAATATAATCTGTAGATGTAGAAACTATATCCCGATGAATGCTCCCCTCTTTTGAGGTGCGTGGCAATGATAATACAATTTGAGCATGCTTGAGAATAGACTGTGTACTCATGTGTAATACTTTTGGTAAGTGCGTGGAATTCATATAAGGCTCAACGGTAGAAACCTAGTTAAGAACTTGTACTACAAAAGGGGTTGCGCATTGTGGAAACCATATCATGCAGACTACTTTATAGAAACATGCAACAGGGAACAATGCCTAATGATACATGTATAAAGAAGTAACAAAAAATATTGAAAAGTGTTAATCATGTTATAAGCCAAAGTAATAACATCATAGTAGAAAATCAATCGTGTCATAAAGCAAAGTAGTGTATATAATCATTAGTCTAGTAGTAAATGAAGTGCACCCATAAAAAAATATAATACGTAAAGAAACATCATTGTAATAAACCTAGTGGGATCCAGAGACATAGAAAAGCATAATCACATTTGAAGGCTTAAAGCTAGAAACATGGACACCCACGGTGTCCAGTAAGAACAATGCAATAGGGTATGATGGACCTTAGTGTTCAGAGAAAACAAGTGCATACATGCAAGACTAGGTATTTAACCCTTAATTAAATTATTGATATGGGTCATGTTTAATTTAATTAGGTTTTAGATTAGGGTCAATGTTGCTTACATATTGATGACAAATAGGTTACTAATAAAAATAACAACTCAGATTGGATAGAAAGCAATATTAGAATAGTGTTCTACCCATCAATTTAACATGCAAGATGAAAAGTTTGAAAACAAATGTAATAGAGGCCACTTAGCATGATTGTAGATGACTTATGAGAGATATATGGGTCTAGTGCACACTACGAGAACACTGAGAGATCTAAACTTGAATAAGTACCTTGCAACAACAGATATAGTAACTATGAATCCACCTGAAGCAAGGTCGTACCAAACTACCAAGACCTTTCCGTTCATTCATGACCCTGTCTGTATAGTCTCTTAAACCTACTCTGAATAATATTCCTATAAATTTTCATGGTGCTGGTCGTCTACGTAGATTTGTATATTGTCACTGTCAAACCCTAGCTGTCACAAATGCAATGAGGCTCTATTTGTATGGAATTGGATCAGACTTCATCTCAAACCCTAGCCATGAATGAAGATGTCCTGTAAAACAAACATTAGAAGGGTTTTGGGCACCCCCGTGAACCACCCAATGTTGTCAATACTTTGAAGAGGCATCAAAATCGCACATCATTCTCCACTTAACATGTGATATCTAGATACATGAATCTAATTTGGCAATTTGCTTTGACCGTGTTTGCTTTGACTTAGATCTTGCAAAATCACTTGAAAAGAAGATGTTTGAGTGCTTTTGGATAGAGAGATATGGTTGCCTTGACCTAGTTTTTAAGTCTCAAACCTAATGTGGGTTATTGCCATAATGACTTCAAATGTGACAATGCGAGATTTAGGGAGCTTTGGGTGCCTTTTTACAAGTGTATGAAGTGAGTGCTCTAGTGCATTGCCTTCAGGAGTTCTAGGTTAGGAAAATGAGGTATTGTTTTGCTTACTTATATAGGGTTCTGTAGATGATTTACCTAAGAAAGGTTGGCCCAGATGAAGTATAAGACCCAATGAAATATGTTAATATGAAAGTGCATTTGTAAGACATGTCGGACCAAGATCGTACAAATGGGTCAAGACCGGATATAAATTCCTGACTAGACTGTACGGTCTTGACTTAGAGTATGAAATATTGCAAATGAAGTTTGGGGATAATAAAATGATGTTCTTCTTTATTGATTTTGTGTATTGTATTCTTAGAATGTGTCAACATGTCAATGTGCAAGGATGAACAAGCTAAACAATGGACCTTGTAAAGTGTTAAGCAAAGATGGACAAGTTGTATTTATCATAACAAGAGTGCATAATCAAATCAAAGGTTGTTAAATTGTAAATTACCAAATTTGAGTGTCTACATTTCCCCCCCCCTCCCTTAAGTATGAATTAAAAATTACATGCATAAAGGAAATTGTACCTAAGTATATAAAAACACATTGCCTTTGTTTAAATGTTTGTTTTGTAGTTGTGTTGTTGTGTTTGGTGTTGGAATGATCCATGTTGAAACTTGCAACATAGAGTGTAGTCAATGTCCATGACAGAGAACCAACCTTAACTCACATATAACATGTAAAAAAAAAGTTTTTCATTTGCATACGTAAAGTGAAAATATGTAAACAAGGAAATAATACACTTGTTTCCTCGTGCTTTAATTTTGCTTGGAAATTTGTATTTGTTAAACTTCATTGAAGGAATGGAGGTGATCAGTCCTCAATTTGTGCCGAGGAGAAATGGGAGTGTTAGGTGCATGCAACCCAGCACGAAGATTTGCAAGAGAGAGAAGAAGAGGTACAAATGCACCAATGCGAAGGAATAATATTGTGTACCAGAGTTATTTAGCAACTATGATATCTTCCCATTTGAATGTAATAGTAGAGGAAAGCCTTCCTATGAAGCCCTTAGTTGTTTTGTTACCTTCTACAACCCCACTCATCACATTGGTGCAGATGGATCTAGACTCAATTTTACGAACAAGGACATACAATACAAAAAAGAATAGGTACCCCCAAACTCTCCCCATATGTCATGAGTATGAGATGAATTAGTGTGGAGATATGTTGAAAATGTGTTAACAATGTTGAAATAGGTAGCAGATTTGTGCCCTCAAGATTCCTAAAATAGATCCTAAATTTAAGTGTTTATGCAAAGAAGGAATAAGAATGTTTATACCCATGTACTAATCTAAAATGAGTATTATGAATGTAAAAATTTGTAGAAAACATGTATACATAGGTGGAAATATGAAAATGTTGAAAATCCTACGTAAATTACCTCCTAGTCATAAATGTGTGGGGGTTCAAGACTGTACATACGGTTCTGACCAAAGTGTATGCTTTTGACCATGTGCTGATGATGTGAAATTTCTATGTATGACTACATTTTTGTGTGCTTGTACCTTGTTTGTTACTACACATGCCACCAAAAAATTGTTTGTATCTACTAAAAATGTAGAAAAAACTTGGATATGGGTAAGTGCACAAAGTTGGGGGGCCAAAAAGCAGACAAGAATCTAGAAAAAAGCAAAATGCGTACAAATTTTATTATAACGCAATCACATGTTTTCAATTGTCAGGTTTGGGATTTACCGAAGCATAACACGTACGCATTATGTTACTACTATAAACAAAAAAAAGAGGCTTGAGCCTCTATCATTTTATCTCCCTCAAATGCGAGTTTCAGAGCTTAACCGTGCCCTCACATTTTTTCATTCAGCTGGATCTCAAGCTCAAAGGATCATTTCTGGATTGCCGGGAAGATCTGAATCGAGGATGGTGCCACAGAGAAGAGGTAAGCACAATTATTTTCTCAAAATTTCATTAAAATATGATAATTATAGATTAAAATTTGAATTGAATACATATTTTTTATTGTTACAGTTAGAGGTCAAGGGATCAACCACAACCAAACCCTGTTATTCCTGTCATCCCTCCCAACACTCCCATAATCGCTCAACATCCCTCGGGTAGTCAAGAAGATTTAGCAGCCCACATAGTTGAAAACAAAATTGAAATTGAGGATTTAATCAAAACAATGAGGGATTCACAATCTACAAACCCCCACCATGCCTCTCTTACAAACACATTGGAGGCATTACTTGTTCAAATTGACGCGGGCAACAGGGAAAATTGATCATTAGACAACTTACAAAGAGGGTTGTAGGGTTTATTATTCCAACAAATTGTCATATGTGGATGTAAAGAAAAAAGAAATTTCAAAAGACCTCATATGCACCTTATTCACGGACCCCCACACTAATTTTCCTGTTTCCTTATCATGTAAATGATTTCCTATCCATTGGTGCAATAATAATTTGATTAAAAATAATTTTTGGGACCGATGTTTGATGGTGTTTGATTTTCCACCTTGTAATAACAACAAGGTGCCACTATACTTTCTGAGGAAACTCTATTGCGAGTTTATCCTCAACGAGATCCCAAATTATTTTGATTTCTTGAGATTTCTAGGGCCGAGGAAAAGGATCTGCACAGGATCGACCAGGTGCACAACGTGCACCTATTCAACAGGGTAGATTCCCCGCACAGAAGCCCCCTCACCCTGAGATTTTCCCTCAAGCAGTGAAGGAGACAGTAGAGATTGATACACTCCATGTGCTTCAGGGGCTATCTGCGACCCTTGTTTGACATACGAGGGAGATTTCTGAGCCAGATGCTCGCAGAGGTACACAGAGTATTCCCTCAGGGAGTACTAGCATGAGGCCACATCTTTGCTCGTCATGTGGTAGCATATGTTTGGGGCCCGAGGAGGATGATACTTTCATGCGTACTGATTTTGGTGCACCTGGTGCTAGGGGTGAACACAATAATGTCACTATGTCAGATGTCCTTTTGAGTGAGACATTTGGATTACATTCATCGGCGTCACCTTCGCAGGTAAATTTTTTATGTTTTGTTATGTGTGTTACAAAAAGTTTGGAGTACTTGATTTACTTATATATGTTAAATTTTTGAAATAATTGTATTTGTACATGTATATGCATTGATATTACAGCGCATGGGAGGTGCATCTTCATCCCTACCATAGGCGGTGAGCACCATGCATACACATACATTCACAGAGGTAATTTAGAATGTTAATTATGTAAAATTTTCACATACGTGTGTGTGTGTGTGTGTGTGTGTGTGTGTGTGTGTGTGTGTATTTACACACACACACACACACACACACACCCACCCACACACACACACACACATATGAGTTTTGAAGTCAAATATATGTATGTTCTTGTATGTCCATCTAACTCATGTGATAGACATGTTTGATAAAGATGTTGACTTCACTAGACACTCCACCATCTTTGCGAGAAGTAGATAAAGGTGTTGTCGCTGCGATTTCATCTGCGCAGCAACTCACTGAGGTATTCAAACAACATGTAAATTTTGTTAAATTTATCGTGTAATTCATATTATGTTAAATTACATGTTAGTAATGTCTTTCATTGTAGAATTATTAAATTATGTTAATAATGTCCTTCATTGTGTATATGTAGGAGTTACCTGTGATAGGTAGCAACCCTATTCATTTGATTCACAGGCGTGGTGGGGTAAAAACAATAGTTCTATATTGATAAAATTAGTTAAAATATTGTCATTATGTACATACATGTACTTAGTTCTATTTTCACTAATTCTGATGTTAGATTTTTTGATCTTATGTGTATGTAGGGAACTTCAACCCCCTCCATTTTGACTTCGAGGGCACGGACTCCTCCATCTCGTCGTCTTCATACACCCATTCATACTGCAGGAGCTCCCGATGACTCATCTAAGCGTGAGATGTAAATTCGTCATGATCGAAAACTTGCGGTAAGTTTGTGTATTTATGTAAATACTTTCATTCTAGCATAGTCTTAAATACATGTTGAAAACATATATAAATTAAGTTTTGACAAAAAAACATTGTTTGCATTTATAGGCTCATCTACAGGCGAGTATTCAGTGGAAGAGGACTCGAAGCATGGGCTCGGACGATCCAAAGTCATCTCATGGATCTCCATCTTCATCTAAGGGAGGGCCTTCTTCGAGCAAGGCCAAGAGAGGGATAGATTTTGATGAGTAGGAAATATATGTCTTACATGACATTGTTTTTGTATGCCTATGTGCATGGCATTGTATGTACGCCTATATGGCATTTGAACTTGATGGTATATGACCTATTTGGGCATTTTTGTATTTATTATGCACATTAAAATACTATTTAGAACTTGATAATTTTGTATGAGACCTTACATTTCTGAGATTATTTTCACATGAAACTAATATGATGTGCACTTGAAAATATTTAAGACATTATGGATTATTTTTTCATTTATTGGTGATGTACATGTACTAGCATTTTCAATGTATAATATGCATCAAACTTTGGAAATCAATATTTATATAATGTATGTATATAAAGAGTTACCTAATCTGAGTAATTATTCATTCAATTTATCAATGTGTATATGTGTATTTACCTTACTTGCGCTTCTTCTTGCTCATGGTCTCTTTGTATTGGTTCCTATCTTATCATGCACTTACTACATTCTTCTATGCTTCGTAGTCTTCTCCCCTGTTAAAACACCAGAGAATCGTCACAATTTGATGCCTTTCATCTGTTGATATTTTGAGAATGTCTCTCCATATACATTACTCCAATGCTTGAGAATATCTCTCAGATGCAATGACATTCTGATTCAGACACTCAATGATTCTTGATTGTCTAATCCTAGTCCAATTCATGTTATTACCTTTAAATCTGTAGGCATTTCAAGTTATTTGGAAATCACATCACACCCTTCACTAGGCTTGATGACTACCCCTATCCTTTTTAAGGCACTTTTGAAAGCATCCATGGGTTTATCATAGCATAAATTATCAATGAATGGAAGGTCACTAAGCCGTAGGCTAGCTGACTCCCATCCAGAACTAAACAAGAAAGATTTACTAGGTGATTGATAACTCCTATGTGTTCTTAGACATACCCCTATCAAATTCATTCTTAAGCCAATCTAGTCATTCAGGGATCTTAAGGGCCTATGCCTGAACGATGTATTCTGAAAGCACGGGGAGCGTAGGGAACCAAAACAAATCCTCTACTAGTGTTCTGGTCTAAGATCTAACAAGACGTCTCTAGGTGCCATAGAGTTGAGAAATCACCCATCGAAGATATGGTGTGTTTGGGCCTCATGGCTCTTAAGCGACTACACCCAAATGAGGTAGCCCGAAAGAACGAGGAGCATAGGGAACCAAAATTGAATGCCTCCACTAGCATTCACAACGCTTCCCCAATGTGTTCGTGTAGTTGGTTCGGTCCCACGAGCTTCCATTTGTAAACTACAACGTCTGATAGCCCTACACTGACTCAGATTGCACTATTTCACGCGTTTGCAAACAATATTACAACAAGAGAACCAGATGGAGATGGAGAAAACCACGATAGGATTTCATAGAGGGCCCCAACTTGGAGGTCTTGGATCTGACAAGACATCTCTAGGTGCCATGGAGTCTGAGAAATCACCCGTCGAAGATATGGCGTGTTTGGGCCTCAAGGCTCTTAAGCGACTACGCCCGGACGAGGTAGCATAAAAGCACGGGGAGCATAGGGAACCAAAACAAAGCCTCCATTAGCATTCACCAAGCCACCCCGATGTGTTGGTGTAGTTGGTTCAGTCCCACGAGCTTCCGTTTGTAAACTACAATGTCTGGCAATCATACACTGACTCAGACTGCACTATTTCGCGCGTTTACAAACAATAGCACAGTGAGAGAACCAGATGGAGATGGAGAAAACTGCGAGAGGATTTCATAGAGGGCCTCGATGTGGAGGTCTCGGATCTGATGAGACATCTCTAGGTGCCACGGAGTCTGAGAAATCACCCGTCAAAGATATGGCGTGTTTGGGCCTCAGGGCTCTTAAGCGACCCCAATGAGTTGGTTCTACGCTTCCATTTGGATGAGGTAGCCTGAAAGCACGGGGAGCATAGGGAACCAAAAATAAGCCTCCAGAAATAGCATTCACCAAGCCACCCCAAACCAGGTGACATGTTGGCACAAGCTGGTTTAGTCCCACTGAGCTTCTGTTTGCAAACTACAGTACATCTGGTAGACCCTACATTGACTCAGATCTGCACTATTTCGTACGTTTACAAACAATAGCACAGCGAGAGAACCAGATGGAGATGGAGAAAAATGCGTTTGAGCGTCTGATAATTTGACTAGAGGGCCGCGTGTTTGCAAACAATAGGTTAACGAGAGGTGGATAAAACTGTGAGATCTGATAGAGGGCCCCAACATCTCTAGGTGTCTCTAGGTGAAAACAGAGTCTGAGAAATCACTTGTCGAAGATATGGCTTGTTTGGGCCTTAGGGCTCTTAAGCGACTACGCCCGGATGAGGTAGCCCGAAAGCACGGGGAGCGTAGGGAACCAAAAAAAATCCTCCACTAGTGTTCACCAGGACCACCCCAATGTGTTGGCATAGTTTTTTTGGTCCCACGAGCTTTTGTTTGCAAACTACAACGTCTGGCAGCCCTACACTGACTCAGACTGCACTATTTTCATACGATTGCAAACAATAGAACAACGAGAGAACCAAATGGAGATGGAGAAAACTGCGATAGGATTTCATAGAGGGCCCTAACATGGAGGTCTCAGATCTGATGAGATGTCTCTAGGTGCCACGGAGTCTGAGAAATCACCCGTTAAAGATATGGCATGTTTGGGCCTCAGGGCTCTTAAGCGACTACGCTCGAACGAGGTAGCCCGAAAGCACGGGGAGTGTAGGGAACCAAAAAAAATCCTCCATTAGTGTTCACCTGGCCACCCTGACGTGTTTGAGTAGTTGGTTCGGTCCCACGAGCCTCCGTTGTCAAACTACAGCCTTTGGCAACCCTACATTGACTCAGACTGCACTATTTCACGTGTTTGCAATCAATATCACAGAGAGAAAACCAGATGAAGATGGAGAAAACCGTGAGAGGATTTTTTAGAGGGCCCCTGACGTGGAGGTATTGGATCTGATGAGACATCTCTAGGTGCCACGGAGTCCGAGATATCACCCGTCGAAGATATGGCGTGTTTCGGCCTCAGGGCTCTTAAGCGACTACGCCCGGACGGGGTAGCCCGAAAGCACAGGGACCACAGGGAACCAACAATGAAGCCTCCACTAGCATTCACCAGGCCACCCCGACGTGTTAGCGTAGTTGGTTTGGTCTCACGAGCTTCTGTTTGCAAACTACAGCATCTGGCAACCCTACACTGATTCAGACTGCACTATTTCGTACGTTTACAAACAATAGAACAACGAGAGAACCAGATGGAGTATGGAGAAAACCGCGTTAGGATTTCATAGAGGGCCCTGACATGGAGGTCTTGGATCTAACGAGATGTCTCTAGGTGCCATGGAGTCTGAGAAATCACCCGTCGAAGATATGGCGTGTTTGGGCCTCATGGCTCTTAAGCGACTAAGCCCGGACGAGGTAGCCTGAAAGCACGGGGAGCGTAGGGAACCAAAAAAAATCCTCCACTAGCATTTACCAGGCCACCTCGATGTGTTGGCATAGTTGGTTTGGTCCCATGAGCTTCCGTTTGCAAACTATAGCCTCTGACAGCCCTACACTGACTCAGACTACACTATTTCAGCCGTTTGCAAACAATAGCACAACGAGAGAACCAAATGGAGATGGAGAAAACCGTGAGAGGATTTCATAGAGGGCCCCAACATGGAGGTCTTAGATCTGACAAGATGTCTCTAGGTGCCACGGAGTCTGAGAAATCACCCGTTGAAGATATGGCGTGTTTGGGCCTCAGGGCTCTTAAGCGACTACACCCGGACGAGGTAGCCCGAAAGCACGAGGGAGCGTAGGGAACCAAAAAAAAGCCTCCACTAGCATTCACTAGGCCACCTTGACATGTTGGCGTAGTTGGTTTGGTCCCACGAGCTTCCGTTTGCAAACTACAACCTCTGGCAGCCCTACACTGACTCAGACTGCACTATTTCACGCGTTTGCAAACAATAGCACAACGAGAGAACCAGATGGAGATGGATAAAACCATGAGAGGATTTCGTAGAGGGCCCTAACATGGAGGTCTCAGATCTAACGAGATGTCTCTAGGTGCCACGGAGTCTGAGAAATCACCCGTCAAAGATATGGCGTGTTTGGGCCTCAGGGCTCTTAAGGGACTATGCCCGGACGAGGTAGCCCGAAAGCACGGGGAGCGTAGGGAACCAAAACAAAGCCTCCATTAGCATTCACCTAGGCCACCCTGATGTGTTGGCGTAGTTGGTTCGGTCCCACGAGCTTTCGTTTGCAAACTACAGCCTCTGACAGCCCTACACTGACTCAGACTGCACTATTTCGCGTGTTTACAAACAATAGCACAACGAGAGAACCAGATGGAGATGGAGAAAACCGTGAGAGGATTTCATAGAGGGCCCTAACATGGAGGTCTCAAATTTGACAAGATGTCTCTAGGTGCCATGGAGTTTGAGAAATCACCCGTCGAAGATATGGCGTGTTTGGGCCTCAGGGCTCTTAAGTGACTACGCCCGGACAAGGTAGCCCGAAAGCACGGGGAGCGTAGGGAACCAAAAAAAAGCCTCCAATAGTGTTCACCTGGCCACCTCGACATGTTGGCGTAGTTGGTTTGGTCCCACGAGCTTCCGTTTGCAAACTACAGCGTCTGGCAGCCCTACACTGACTCAAACTGCACTATTTCACGCGTTTGCAAACAATAGGACAACGAGAGAACCAAATGGAGATGGAAAACACCGTGAGAGGATTTCATAGAGGGCCTCTAACATGGAGGTCTTGGATCTGATGAGATGTCTCTAGGTGTCACGGAGTCTAAGAAATCACCCGTCGAAGATATGGCGTGTTTGGGCCTTAAGGCTCTTAAGGGACTACGCCCAGACGAGGTAGCCCGAAAGCACAAGGAGCATAAGGAACCAAAATGAAGCCTCCACTAGTGTTCACCAGGCCACCCTGACATGATGGCATAGTTGGTTCGATCCCACGAGCTTCTGTTTGCAAACTACAGCCTCTAACAGCCCTACACTGACTCAGACTACACTATTTCGCACGTTTGCAAAAAATAGGACAGTGAGAGAACCAAATGGATATGGATAAAACCATGAGAGTTATTTCGTAGAGGTTTGTGACATGGAGGTCTTGGATTTGACGAGACATCTCTAGGTGCCACGGAGTCCAAGAAATCACTCATCGAAGATATAGCATGTTTAAGCCTCAAGGCTCTTAAGGGACTACGCTCGGACGAGGTAGCCTGAAAGCACGGGGAGCATAGGGAACCAAAAAAATCCTCCACTAGCATTCACCAGGACACCCCAACATGTTGGCATAGTTGGTTTGGTCCCACGAGCTTCTGTTTGCAAACTACAATGTCTGGCAACCCTACACTGACTCAGACTGCACTATTTCTCACTTTTGCAAACAATAACACAGTGAGAGAACCAAATGGAGATGGAGAAAACCATGAGAGGATTTCGTAGAGGGCCCTAACATGGAGGTCTCAAATCTGATGAGACATCTCTAGGTGTCACGGAGTCTGAGAAATCACCCGTCGAAGATATGGCGTGTTTTGGCCTCATGGCTCTTAAGGGACTATGCCCAGACGAGGTAGCCCGAAATCATGAGGGAGCATAGGGAACCAAAATGAAGCCTCCACTAGCATTCACCTATGCCACCCTGATGTGTTAGCATAGTTGGTTCAGTCCCATGAGCTTATGTTTGTAAACTACAGCCTCTGGCAGCCCTACACTGACGTGGAGGTGTTCTTAGAGGTGAAGATTCGTTTACAAGGTTACTTTATTCAATTAGAGGCACCTAGAGTCATCTCGTCAGATCTGAGACCTCCACATTGGGGCCCTCTATGAAAATCCTCTCACGGTTTTCTCCATCTCCATCCAGTTCTCTCGTTGTGCTATTGTTTGTAAACATGCGAAATAGTGCAGTCTGAGTTAGTGTAGGGCTGCCAGAGGTTGTAGTTTACAAAAGAAGCCCATGGGACCGAACCAAATATGCCAACACATTGGGATGGCCTAGTGAACGCTAGTGAAGGCTTCTTTTTTTTTCCCTACGCTCTCGTGCTTTCAAGCTACCTCGTCCTAGCATAGACTTTAAGAGCCCTGAGGCCCAAACATGCCATATCTTCGACGGGTGATTTCTTAGACTCTATGGTACCTAGAGATGTATTGTCAAATCTGATACCTCCATGTTAGAGGCCCTCTACGAAATTCTCTCGTGGTTTTATCCATCTCCATCTTGGTTCTCTCACAGTCCTATTGTTTGCAAACGCGCGAAATAGTGCAGTCTGAGTCAGTGTAGGGTTGTCAGACGGTGTAGTTTGCAAACGGAAGCTCGTGGGACCAAACCAACTACGCCAACACGTCAAGGGTGGCTTGGTGAAATGCTAGCAGAGGATTTGTTTTAGTTTCCCTGCACTCCCTATGCTTTCGGGCTACCTCGTATTTGGCGTAGTCGCTTAAGAGCCCTGAGGCCCAAACACACCATATCTTCAACAGGTGATTTCTCAGACTCCGTGGCACCTAGAGATGTCTCGTCAGATCTGAGACCTCCATGTCGAGGCCCTCTACGAAAGCCTCTCACAGTTTTATCCATCTCCATCTGGTTCTCTCGCTGTCCTATTGTTTACAAACACGTGAAATAGTGCAGTCCGAGTCAGTATAGGGTTGCCAAAGGCTGTAGTTTGCAAACGGAAGCTCATGGGACCAAACCAACTACGCCAACACATTGGGGGGGTCTGGTGAATGTTATTGGAGGATTTTTTTTGGTTCCCTACACTCCTCGTGCTTTCGGGCTACCTTGTCCGGGCGTAGTTGCTTAAGAGCCATAAGGCCCAAACATGCTATATCTTTGATGGGTGATTTCTTGGACTTCGTGGCACCTAGAGACATCTTGTTAGATCTGATACCTCCATATTGGGGCCCTCTATGAAAGCCTCTCACAGTTTTCTCCATCTCCATTCAGACTGAGTCAATGTAAGGTTTTCCCATTTGCTAATCACCTGAATAATATAGGTGGTTCATACAATATAGGTGGTGAAATGAGAATTTTAATAAGATATTTTTACAATATAGAAGGTGAAAATGATAATTTCTATTTGTTGTTATTTTCTAATATTTAATTTCTTTCAGCTTCACTTGGCTTCGAGAATAATAAATTCTCTACTGACGGTGCCAACCAAGTGAAGGTGGAATATTTTTTGGCACCACTAACCTACATAAACATGTTAGTAAGCAAACAAAATTAAATAGAATTTTAAATCATATAAAATTTTAAACAAAATCATTTAAGTAAATTTTCAAATTAAATTCATGAAGAACATACCTTTACAAATTCAATCAAATGAATCACAAGAATCAACTCTATTCTTGACATTAGCAAGAATTGCTTCTTGATCTAATTCACGAACCTTCCACAGATTCTTGTTTGATGGCCAACCTCGATATTTGATCAATTTAATATTTGTTGCAAGGACCAAATGTGAATAGTGAAGTATCTTCTAATGTCCTTCATAGTCTTAAAACAACCAAATGTTTGATTTTTTTATAGGATACCATCGAAGCCAAGTTCCAGTGACTACCACTGATCTAGTGGAATACTCAAGGTCTTCATCATCAATGTCTGTGGAAGTCAAAAAAAAAATTCCCCTCTACACAACGGGATAAGAGAGCAGTCTATTCACTCTTTGTTAAATTCCATCGTCACAATAACTACAAAAACGTACCCTATGTATCACAAATTAAAACTATTCAGTCAATTTATAAAATACATTAAGATTTGACCATTTAATAATTTATAAATCTAAAACATGGCTTGTACATATATGTTTGTACCTTGTTGTACTAAATCAGAGACTTGTTCAAACTCAGGTGATGTTGTCATTTGATCTAAAGACCTTGTAAGTTGTAATGCTCGTGGAACTTGATGTGTGTCAAGTGCAATTAGAGGTCTACAATTCCATTCATCCACCCACTGTCTGTGACTCACATTTATTCCAATGCAAAATCAATGCATGATATACAAAAACATGGCATGCGACCTAGTATAAATAGACCAAGCATTTGCATCTGAACTACGAAATGAGTACTTATCACTTGATCCTGCAACTGTCATATAATCTTCAAAGTTTTTCTAGATGTTGTTCCTATATCAACCAAAAATATTTACAAACCGTTGATCTCTCTTGAAATTCATAGCCCATATTCTTAACACACCAATCAACAATATTTTTTACATCTGTAAATTTAGCACCATCCTTGAATTTTAAGTCTTCTCTTGCAAGTTCTCTTTTTACACATGCTCCTACACCATCATGCTCTCCTTTTCCATGCCCTGCCTCAGTAAAACTCCAGATATGTTGTACATTTGTTTCTTTATGCATCCTTGCTTAGCCAATAAAACATCCGTGCATTCTTGAATTGTGATGTAAAGTTGTCCGACCAAATGTAATGTTGATTGAAAACAATTTTCCTCTCATTCAAGTTCGCATAAAACAACTGGAAACGCCCTTTCACATATTTTGTAGAATGTTTCTGATCATCACGGATGTAGAAATGATACTCTCTTAATATTTTTATCTTTCTCAGTGATTTCAGGAGAGTGCATCAATGTTATGTGCACGAAAATAGAAACTTACACTGAATTATAATATTGAGACTGAACCTCCATTTCTGGCTGCAATGTGTAATTCTTTACGAAGTCAACTACTAAAACAATAGTACCAAGTAGGAAAGTGGGTCCTTACTTAACTTGAATTGTTTATCCAACCATCAATCTCTATGTGTGTGCCTTGCATACTCATAAAAAAAAATCCTCTCTGAATTTGACCATATATTCTAATACACGTAATTATTTTCTAACAAGCTCACACCTCTTAGATTATTTTACATCTTTTAATTGATATACCATCATATTTATATTTGGTGAAATCAACTAGTTCTTTTCCTATTTAATATGTACTCTCCTTGTGGATATAAACATTTCAGATTTGGCAAGCCACCGCATACATTACACGTTCCATCTAAACATGCTTTGTTAGAAAAAAGTTGTCTTGTTGATTTTTCACAAAATATTGTCAGAATAAATTCCCTTAAAGAGTTTTTGTGGGATATTTATTCCACACTCTTACAACATGATGTCAGTATGCAAAAGCATGATGTATTTGACAAAAAAATATCATAATGCATTGAAAATTCAACATGATGCCTGCAACAAGTGGTACGCGATGATTGATTTTCACATAAAAGGGTTTGCTCATTTCAAATAATCTTTGGTTAATGTTAATTTGTGGATTTTCATTCTTAAACTTATAAAACAATTTTATTTGAGTCATATCTAATAAATATTTTGCACACGATTCACATTTACGAGAACCTATTCTTCTTTTTGCTACATCTCTTTTATTCGGTGACACCCTTGTGTTCTCATTCTAGAATTTTACAATTAATTATTGTAAATTATCAGATGTATTCTTGTCTTTTTGTGGAAATCTGCTAGAGAAAGCCCAATAGTCAATGTTATTGACTAACTCAAGACGTTTACGTCTCTCTATTTGTTGTCATTAGTGTTTTTCTGTTTAGATTCAAAGCACTACTTATTTTTCTAATCAAGTGTTTATTAACTATGTTTATCCCTTACTATACAATTAGTAAGTGCATGTCATATAAAATTACTATCTTTGGTGCATCTTTTTCCACCTACAGTTCGGTATGCTTTATGTATGTTTTTCAACAATTGACGCATTTTGATCAAAAACATTAGATGTTCTTAACCCCATGGGGTCTTCATTATAGGTCTCATCTTAATTAATTTCATCAATGAAATAAATAATTGACATATTTGTGTGTCATTTAAATTCTCAAAGTAATTATCCCAAATTCCACTAGCTTTTCTTCTCACGTTTCTTTCAGACATTTTGTTAAGTATTGGTTTTATAATGTTTTCATCAATTTCAATTAAGTGAATTGGTTTTTCTTCACAAAATGGAAGGAGGTGTTCTTAGAGGTGAAGATTCATTTACAAGGTTACTTTCTTCATTAAATGTTTTCATACAAATTTTGGGGTTAACATTTGGATTCTCAGGTTAGGGTACAACAATTGGATTCATATCAATTTTTTCATCCATACCAACATTATCATTCAATTGAATATCATCATTCATTGCAAAATCATTATTCTCTATATTTTCATTATATGTATTTCATCCCCATTTTCTAATACATTAGCTACATTTGATATAGCGGATGTACCTCGCCATACTTGAATTTTTTGCATTCTCTTCAAAAAATTTATTCTCTTCTCTTCCAATTGCTTCAGTTTTTTGTTCTTGACTTTCCTCTTGTCCTTAGCTCGATGTTTATCACCCATGATTAGAAAAAATCAACTACTAGGGTAGGGGACAAAATGAACTACTAAAAAATCGTGCAAGGATGTAGAGAAAATTATAGACAAACCATAATGTTTGTAGAATTCCCGTGAAACAGATGAAAGGGATGTTGGGGAGCCATAATATATAAAACAAAAAAAAATGCGTATGCGTTATGTAACACGTACGCGTTATGTAACGCATACATATTTTAACGTGTACATGTTTCTCTCTTTTCCCAAGCCAAGCCTCAAGGCTTGGGATCCGGTTTTGATCCCCAAGCCTGAGGCATGAACCTGTACAAACACAGCAAATAACATGCTTTTACAAGAAAATGTAAAAAAGCCACTTCATCTATGATAAATCAAAATAAAACAATCGATTCATTTTTAAAAAATCATACCACGACGTAGAGCGAAGTTTCTTCTTTCTAAAAATATAATTTTTCAAATTTTCTGACTAATATAAGGTTTCTATATTATTTATTTTATAACTGTGCCTTTTTATAGCTATTTTTTGATTTGTAAATGTATTTATATTTAATTCTGTATCTTTTTTTTGGGTGATCAAAATTTTAAAAAAAAATATACAAGCCCAAACTAGGCATAATTCTATACATATTAAAAAAAAAACTAAGTTTTCAATATTTTTTGAGGTAGTTCAGGGGGGGGGGCATGGTCGGAGCTCCGTTATTTTTCAAAATATAAAATTTCTGTACTAGAAAAATCATAACTAAAAAAATATTCGCAAAAAAAGTATCTATAAAAAAATGGAGCCCAAACTATATGCTCCTATTTATCTTTCTACCAAAGGGTTTTCAAAAATACTAAATGGTGCTCAAAAAATGGAGGGGGGCATGAAAGTCACTCTATTATGTTTTTTAACAAAAACAGGAGCATTTGTTGACATTTTAGTTTTTTGACCCACTTAAATTTATTCGTTTTCAATAAAATTTAGTAGCTTAGAAACTAGACTCAATATTCTACGATTCATATTTCTACAACATCTTCCAATTTTGAGTGTACCTATTTCGAAAAACTCATACAAGTTGAAGTTTTTTTTTTCTAGAAAAATGCGTCCACTTAAGACCCCCTTTTGGCACCCCAATTTGGTGCACTTACCCATATAGGCCCCTCTTTTGAGGCATGCGTGAAAAGCATATTGAAATGTGGCTTAAAAGAAATGGATGTGTATTGTTGAAGGATATGTCTAAAAAGTTGTGTAGAATGTTGAAGATGTGGCCACCTTAGAGAACCTATACATGTAAAAAGAGTGGTATTCTATGCATGGTGACAACCATGGTATGAAACAAAAATAATGCTAGCAAAAAATAATGATAGTAGAAGCTAAAGTAGCCAATAATAATAATGTATGTAGAACCAAACACAAACAACAACAATGCATCCAATTGCAAACAAGGACATATGAAATCATACAAAAAACTTGGATCCTACAAACACGAGACACCCACAATGTCACAATACAATCAAAGCTCATATGTCAGTAAACAAGAACAACAAAAGAGGCATATAGTTGCAAACATGGGACACCCACGCTGTCATGAGACAATCAAGGTGATTAACAAAAATAAGCGTCTAGTTGGCCTAAAAGGGGACACTAGGGTATTAATTTTAATCTAATTAGGAGGACTAAAACATTGTAATAAAAAACTAAAATAATTATGGAATAAATGTAAGTAAATTGTTCTAAGTGAAATTAAACCCTCAATATGCAAGGGAAGGGAGAGAAATAGCGACTAGTTGCTAATTCAGCAGTGACTATTGTTGGTTGTCACAGATCTGGCAATAAAATCTAGGGAGTGCAGACGAACACTTAGAGGATCCTGCGAAGGGTAGATCTAGAAGATTTGAAATGATTAGGGCACCTGGGAGTGTACTAGGGCACCCCGGGGTGACCTGGCCTGTAATTTGGGCGCTCTGGATCTCTGTAAATGCTCAAAACCTAAATCTAATATGGGTCACAAGTTGATCTAAAACTGAGTGCCTTCATGTCTATTGTGTTGGATTTTTCAAGATGAGCTGTGAATATAACCTGCAATGCAAAAGGAAGTATCAAATCCTAGAAAAAATAAACTATGCATATGAATGGGCTGAAATGACCTCGGCCACCAAACTAGTGGTCTTATCACTGAGCGCCGCACTATATTTTAGACCTGGATGTAGTTCTAGTGTGTGTGTGGTGTGTGTGTGTGGTGCGCGCGCGCTGCGCGCGCGTGTCGTGGCCTAGGTGATATCGTGACAGTCACACTTTGTGAAGTAACGAGCAATAGTAACTATAGAAACTTTAAATAATATATGTGTATGGAATAGAATAAAATCCCTCCCCCTATATAATGTGTGTGATGCAGATCTCCTAGCCTTGATGCATGACACTATGTGGATGCAAGTGATGCAACTCTAGATGGAGTGATAATAGTGTTATGACATGGGCCCCTTATTATGATATTATAGCTTTATATTTATAGGGCTCTCAAGCTTAATTTTGTAATTAATCCCGACAAGGCTGACTGGGAAAAAGATAAAGACTATAAATGGCTAAAAAGGCCTAAAAAATAAGCAGGAAATGATGTGCATAGACCGGGGCGCTCCAATACAAGTTGGGGCACCCTAATATTGGGCTAGAATGATGGGGCAGTTGCGAAATGGGTGGATAAGTGCAATAAAATATGTGGAAATGACGAAATAAAATACAAAATAAAGGTGGCCAAAGGTGGTATTAATTAGTACTTTATCCACTTGAGAACCTTCTAAATAGTGGTACAAGATCGAGCTAAATTAAGTGTAAAGTGCATAATTTTGTGTCTACATTTTGCCCCCACTTTATGCTGGTGAGCGGAAAGCTTGGTACCATAAAGTAGATAGAGATGCGTACCTTATATCCATGTAAAGTGTAGAAGAAGACGCGTCAATGGACTACACTCAAGCGTGGAATGACAAAAAAGAAAAATATGGAGGAAGGTGGATTCTAAAGATGAAAAATGTGCATAAAAAGTGATGAGAGTGAACCTAGGGTAGAACACGTGTGTAGTTATTATTGTGTGTAGTGTACATGCATGGTTAGTAAAGGAAAATGCTTATAGAGGTGTGCTGTCGTTGTCGTTATTTTGGTTGTTGTTGCCCCAATTTGACTGCTTGTTTCTCATATGGCGGACCTGTAAGGAGAAAACGATCAAGTAGTCAAATATGTATGTATGTAAAAACGCTGTGTAAAATACGCATGTATAAAGTACGTAAATGTAAAATATGCTAGAATAAAAGTGGAAATGGAACATGTGCACCTGGTCCATGTCGAGAAGAATGGTGTAGAATGATATCATGTACTATCGCAAGTTTTTTTGGTGATCTCGCGCCACCCCAGTTGAAGAAGTATAGGGAGTAAATGCATCGTGTCCTCAAACTTTAACCGCTTCTACTGAAATGTGTGAAGAGATATTTGTATTGTCCTGGTTTTTTAGGCGATTTGACGCCATTAAACAAATAAGTGTAGAGAGGCGCACCCACTGTAACTCGTAAGCCTATAACCACTCCGTATAATTGTCGAAGGACACCATGTCCTGTTATGGCCATTGTGTTTGGAGTTCATAGACTGGTCTGAACTCACTCGTTGTGTTTGAACCAGTGTAAATACGCTATGTTAGTAAAAAACCCTCAATGATCCCCCCTCTTTGGGGTGCATGCGATGTCGCGGAAAGGAGAATGCGGCCACAAAAGTGGACCTAACCACACTCTGACCTGTAGAACTTTGCCCTGCAGGAGGAAATGGAAACGCTTAGTAGATACCAAGGTGCACACGAAAGGGGATGGCTAGCCAAAACAAGTGTTAGTCCGAAACACATGCATGCAATAAGTGAAAAATACACTGACAATATAGAAAGTACCAAACACAGTAGTGTAAACACGCAAGAACAAGTAGACCACACAAAGGGGGTTTCAAACATGGAACATCAATCATGATGTTGCAAGACACGCAAGGCCATCATGGTTGCAAACAACAGACAAGTGTGCACGCAAGCAAAGGGCAAAGCCCGCATACAATGGCAAAAAAATAAGACAAGTAGTTACAAACAAGTAGTCATGGAAACATGTAATCCTGTAAAACAAGTGTTGCACATCGAACACTTGTTAGCATGTTAGAGTGATAATCAATACGTCAAAACATGTATGAGCGAGTAGTATAATATGTTAAGTATAAAATGGAACAATAACACCTAGATAAGATGAATGTGGATGCCCCCAGCGACTGGTATAGGAAGGGTAGAAGGTGAACATCCATGCCGCGTGTAGAGTCTTATATTTGCAATCACACTAAACAAAGGTGTGAACCCGCATGTGTGTATGATAATGACATATAAGGAAGTAATCTAACACGTGTAAGAAAGCGAACATGCAAAACACTAGTAAGCAAGAGTAAATGCCCCCAAGACAATGCAGTATGTTGTGGATGGATGGAATGTAATGCAAAATGAAATGATAAGGGAAACATGCCCCCGAGTGGATGGAATTGTATGCAGTGAGGTTCATTTTTTTTGCCCCCTCAGCAGTCAAGAATGAACCAGAAATGAGAGTGTGTCATTGGGAAATGGCCGAGTAGTGTAGGTTATGTCTAGCGCGTTATGTTGAATGTGTATGTGTAGTGGTGGTGAAATGTAACACGGGGAGAAGATGTGTGTGAACCTTATAGCCAAAGTGTATATCATGACTTTTTTGAAAGAAGGAGTGATGATTTAGCCCTAAGTGTATATCACTATAGAATGAGTGAATGGGAATGAGATATATGGAAAAATATGCGTGGACCCTATAGCCTAAGCGTATACCATGACTTGTGGAATGTGTGAATGATAATTTATCCCTAAGTGTATATCACTATAGACTGAGTGGATGGTGAGGGGACTTATGGAAAGATATGCATGGACCCTATAGCCTAAGCGTACACCATGACTGGTGGAATGGATGAGTGATGATTTAGCTCTAAGCGTATATCACTATGAGATGAAGGAGTGAAAATGGGTGACGATTTAGCCTAAAGTGTATGTCACTATAAGATGGAAGGAGGGAGTGGTGATGTACCCTAAGGTGTATGTCACTACAAGATGATAAAATAGGGGTGGTGATTTAGCTGAAAGTGTATACCACTACAAGATGATAAGGAGGGGCGACAATTTAACCAAAGGTGTATGTCACTAATGTGTGAGATGGTGGATAAGGAAAATGTTGCATTGGTGAATGTAAGATCCATTTGATTGGTAAACCCTCGACAGTTGAGTATGGACCGAGGAACTAAAGCACGTCATAGGGTGGTGAGTGCGCTGCATAGAAAACAACGCGATAGAAACGACCAAGGTATGTGAATGCGTGGTGTAGGCAATGCAGTGTAGAATGTGTAGTGGGTATGGAATGTGTAATGTAATAAGTTTGTAGATAGAAATATAATGTGTAATGATGGTAGGTAAAACTAGACCTATGTATAAGGAAATCCAGTGTAGCATATAGGATAGGTAGGATGCAATGTGGGTGTGGAGGATATATGTAATGTGTAAGATACAATGATAAGTGTTGGTAGAAATAGGAGATGTAGTAGAACAATGCAAAGCTAGATCCATATATATTGTAACCTAGCGTAGTATGTAGAATGCATGGATGAGATGTAAAACTAGACTCAAAAGTAATGACGACTAGTGTAGCGTGTATGATAGAGATGATGTATAAATGACTAATAAATGAGGTATGTATAAGATAATGTAGGATGTAGGTTATGTATGGAAATTTTGATAGAATGCAAATATGGAAAACCTAGAGTGCAGTGTGTAGGGTTCATTGTAATGGTAATCCCTCAATAATCCAGTGTGAACCGAAGCACAAAAGTGCGCCATCAGGTAACGAGGGTGTGTTGTAATATGTGAAGTAGATACGAGATGAAAATAAGTGATAGAGATGAAGTGTAGGATGTAAAAGGGGTACAACCATGTTAAGCGGAGGGGAGTATGCCATGTGATATGCCCCCAACAATAGTGTGGGAAGAGGCTATGTGAACTCATCAAGGAGATTGTAGTCCTATGGGTTAAATTCAAATGGATTAGGATTGACGACATGATATGTTATCGTATGAGGTCGATCATGTAATGAACTAGTAAGGTGTAAACGATACATGCCCACAGCGTATTCTTCGTCAGTGAACAGGGGATGTGAGCAACTGTGTATGTACCATCAAGTGTAGTCAGGTGAATAGCCAAGAAAGGAACTATTACAAATAAAAACACTACCAAAAGGCATAGGGAATGAAATATCAGTCTGACTGGGGTCCAAGGTACCTCCGATGTAAGTAAGCCAAGAATCTCTTAATGCGAGTAGAAAATCACAAGGGGTACGTAGGAGATAAACTAAAAGATCAAAGACACGCAAGCCATAAAATGACAATGATAGTGAAAAAACCATAATATAGGTGAGAACACGAGTAGAAGGTTGAAGTTCCTCAAAAGTAAAACCAAGATGAGCTAGGCTGGCATGGGAACATATTGTTTCATCATGGGTAGGATCGAATGAGACATGTTCCCAATACGAGTCATAAATGAAAAGGGTGCAAGTAAAGGGTGGGTGAACTGACGATGGAGCCGAGGATGGGATAATATTGTCCATGAATGAAAAAAGTGGGTGATCTGGAATGATAGTTGTAGAAGGGATAACATCTAGTAAACAAATAGAGCCCTCAAGCGGTCCTAAATGAGGTTGATCATCCATAGGATAAGGTTCATCTGTAGTATCAGTACGGGGAATGTGAAGACTAGTGTGAGGGTCATGGATACAATATTGGAATGGATCACAATCTCATAATATAGTGTACTCAATACGCTCATGTAGGAATTTGATGCAACGGTGGATAATAAAGGCAACAACTTGCATGGCATGAAGCCATGGTCTTCCTAACAAGAAATCATATGAGACATGAAAATCAATAACAAAGAAAATGGTAGGGAGAGTCTTAGGACCTATGGTTAAAGGCAAGGTAACATGTCCTAGACATGGATGGATAGAACCATCACAAGCACAGAGCAAAATGGAAGAAGGGATAATGTCACAGAAAGACAAACCTGAGGCTTGGAGAAAGGACATAGGGCACAGATTAAGTTAAGATCCATTATCGATAAGAGTGCGCTTGACAACAACATTATAGATGTGAGACATAATATAAAGTGGTGGGTCATTGTCAAAGGGGTGGATGTTAGCAGGAGGATTACCTTTGAATGATATATGTTGAGAAAAGGCCTCGACAAATGTGTCATACAGGGAATCCATATGCATGTCAGCAGAAACGTTGGTAGTTACAAAGAGGGTTTGAACATGATGAAGCAAATTAGGATGGGTAAGTAGGTATTCAGTGAAGGAAATATTCATGGTGGTAAAATGAAAAGCCCTAAAAGGTGCTAGAAGGAGATGTCGGGTTCACCAAAATGATTAACAAAAATAAGGGTCTAGTTGGCCTAAAAGGGGACACTGTGGTATTAATGTTAATCTAATTAGGAGTACTAAAATATAGTAATAAAAGACTAAAACAGTTAAGAGCAAATGTAATTAATTACTCTAAGTGAAAAAAAAACTAAATGTGCAAGGGAAGGAAGAGAAATAACTTAGTTGATTGGAAGTGGTTGTCGCAGGTTGTCACAGATTTGGAAATGAAATCAGGAAGTGCAGATAAACACTCAGAGACCCTGCGAAGGATAGATCTGGAGGATCTGAGATGACTGGGGCACCTAGGAGTGTATTGGGGCACCCTGGTCTGCAATTTGGGCACTCTAGACACTGTAAATGCTCAAAACCTGAATTTGATATGGTCGTAAGGTGTCTTTGAGTGATTCTTTTTCTGTCATGCTGGATCTATTGAATGGGCTGGAAAGTGATCTACAATGCCATAAGAAGTATCAAACCCTAGAAAAATAAAAGATGCAAATGAATGGGTCATACTGACCTCAGTCACCAAACTTGTGGTCTTATCACTGAGAATTGTACTACATTTCGGACTTGGATGTAGTTATGGTGTGTGTGTGTGTGTGTGTGTCATGTCCTAAGTGCTCTTATGTTAGTCACACTTTATGAAGTAGCGAGAAATAGTAACTATAGAAACTGTAAATAGCATGTGTGCATGGAATAGAATAGAATCCCTCCCCTTATGTAGTGTGTGTGATGCAAATCTCCTATACTTGATGCATGACACTATGTGGATGCAAGTGATGTAATGAATGCAACTCTAGATGGAGTGATAGTAGTGTTATGACCTAGGCCCCTTATTATGATCTTATAGCTTTATATTTATAGGGCTATCAAGCTTAATTTCGTAATTAATCCCGACAAGGCCGACTGGGAAAAAGATAAAGACAATAAATGGCTAGAAAGGCCCCAAAAAGAAGTGGGAAAGGATGTGCATATACCAGGGCACCCAAAGTGGGACTGGGGTGCCCCAATACAGGCTAGGGTGCCCTGATTTTGGACTAGAATGACGGGGTAGTTGTGAAATGGGTGGATAAGTGCAAAAAAATGTGGGAATGACGAAAATAATAATAAAATAAAGGTGGCCAAAAGATGGGATTAATTAGTACTTTATCCACTTGAGAACCTTTTAAACAGTAGTATAAGACCGGGATAAATTATGTATAAAGTGCGTAATTTTGTGTCTACACAAGGCACTTAGGGCACAATCAATGAAAAAAATAATCAGTAACACACACAATTATCAAACATGTATAATAACCACGAGGATCAAAATGTGATAAACAACAATTAAAGTAGCAAACAAGTGATGTTAACACTACACAAAGACATGTATGTTAGTCATGTTAGTAAAAAACAAGTACACAATGTATATAATTGAGTGCAAATGAGGAATTACAAAAAGAATGATAATATAACAATATTACATGTAGAGTGTGGAGGCGTTGCCCCCGAGATGATAATGTAAGGAAACAAGAGGGATCTGATAAGTATGTATCAATCTACATGTCTTGCATCCAACTCAATATACCAAGTGATCACGTTTTGAAAGAAACAAAACATGTTATCTATCAAACCAAAGTGACAAACACACATAATGTAAAGTGCTAACAACTCAAGTAAAATGCGCAAGTCCTAAGTTTGTATTTTTTCATTTATTTGAATGTTTTGGTATTTATCACGATGCAAAGTTATGTACAAAAAGTACAAAGTGCATGAAAAATATTTAATGAGAACCTCGTGAAGAGATTGAGCATTTGTTGGGGAAGATGGAGGCTTAGTCCTTAGTTGTGATTCAAATGTAACATATATCATAGTAGTAATGTGTGCCAAAGGATACTTGAGAGAAGAATTAGGTGAAGTAGGTTTAAGAATAATGTGTGAACTAGAGGACTTTGAATTGGGATTTATGATTATGATATTGTGTCTTGAAGAGATTGTAATCATTTGGTATTTATTTTTGTTAATGTGTGTAAGCCATTGTGATAGAAGAGGTATGACATAACAGAAGTAACAAACATATTGGAAATGTGACTCTTACCAAGGTAAACAGGGGCATGCAAGGAAACCTATTATTATAAATAAGGAAGGGGGATTTGCCTATTCCTTCAAGTATTAGAGAAAGTGTTATATAATGGTGTATGTTGATGATACAAGATGAATATACTAGGTAAAAGCATGGGTGATAACATTATACTTATATAACTAGAAAGGAAAGTCTAATTTGGGATAAGAGTTTATTGATTGAAGGAAAGTGTTGTTTTACATGAGAAGGAAGTTTAGATTGATCAATGCAAAAATCCTTAGGACCATCAGGGTTGAGGAAAGAATCATCAACATGAATGATAGATAGAGATGCGGCCTTATGATCTAGCCTAGCTTGTTGTGGTGAAGTATACATATCCGTAGAAGTATTGGTTGGTATATCAATCTGTTCATCATCGCCACTATCATAATTCCAATCATCGACCCAAACTATCATCTTTTTCAAAATGGAGCTATATGAGTGATTTAGTATGATCCTTGAGATTTTTCTTTGTATTCTCTATGTGATCTAAGGTCATATGTAGTTGGTCATGTTTGATTGGTAATATTTCCATGGTCGTTTGAAAAATAGCTGGATTTAATTCTTCTACTAAAATTGGTGCTTATGAAGGATGACTTTCAATCTTATCCTCTTGTTGAATAGGCAACTCTTGTAGTATTGGGGAAGTTTTATCATTCAATATTGCATGATGTTTACTAGACATAGATGTATCAACTTTAGGAATCCATTTAGAGTTGTGAACTTGAGATGATTATGTAGTATAATTTCATGTAACAAATGCAATAAATCCCTTATGCTCAAGTTGTTGGATTCTTCATTATAAAGTAAAACAATCATTTTCGTAATGTCCATTAATTTGATGATAATTGCAAAATGGTTGACCTTTGATTCTTTCAAGCCAATATTATGGATAGTAATGAGAAGGTAACAAAGTGAATAAGCATTTATTGAGTAACTCATATATAATATCATGTTGTTTAGCATACTTGTCAAACCAAATAGGTGCTTTCAGTTATTATTACCTTAGTAACGGAGATTGATCTCATGGAACATGTGCATTATTGCCTCTATGTAGAACTTTCACTTATCTTGTATGAGCACATGTATCTTCTAAGGTATTTTTATGACATGGCTTGTTGGAAGGATTATTTAGATGTGATATCACATCCTTCTGAGATTATATTTCAACATTCATGGCTTGATATTGGGTTTGAAAATCATGTTGTAATGATTAAATGGACCCTAGGAGGGTGTTATAAAAGCTAACATCACTATGAATAGAAGAAGCTAAAATAACATAGTCCATGATGGAAAAAACATTGATAGAAGAAATTCCAATAAGACAATAAACAATAATAATCAACACACGGAGGGCCGACAATGGAGAGATCATTGAAGATAAGACCCAATAATGATGTTGAGAAAAAAGTGATTGTTGTCGAATTAATAAAATGACCATATATGAAAATATAAATTGAATTTAATGAAAAAATAGGTATATTTAAATCCTATTATTTGGAATACAAAATTTCAAGTTTTTTTTGCAAAAGTATATATTTTCCGAGTATTCCCTAATTATTAAAAATAGTAATTTTGAATTTCAAAAAAGTGTGCTAAAAATAGGGCAAACAAAAAGAGGTTTTCGTTAAATAAATAAAAAATTAAAAATAACCTCGTAGGAATTTGAAAACTGAGCTTTTATTCTTGAGATATGCAATGAAAGGTGAATTGGCAATTAGGAGCCCTAAACGAGATTCAAAGGGTAGAGTTGACCATGAGGCCTTGGGGAAAATTTAAAAATCAGTTTGAGGTCAGGAAAGATGATGAAATTTTAATACAAACCCTAAAAAATGGTGGATTTGAAACTGTTAGTGCAAAATCACAACACCCCCGAATGGCCTGGGTGTGAAGTGGGGCATTCAGTGTGATTGCACAACATGAGACCATCTCTCAAGCTGTGGGACTTGCAAAAATTGAGATAGACCTCCAGAGGAAGACGGTTCTTGCTTCCTAATCTACCTGCCACAAGCTAATTCAGTGCAAGAAGAACCTATTCTATCCTAATCTAACCATTCCAAGGGGAGAGAGAGAGAGAGAGAGAGAGATAGGGTAAAAAATCCTACACTAAGTGGTGATACACCAGAAAAGGAAGTGGTTGAATCATAGATCTGACTACCTGAAGTGGAGAGGGGTGAGCAGAGGAGAGGGTGGACAGAATGAACCATGGACCAAAGATAGGTTTCACACACAAAACCACTTCAAAACCCATTAAGCACAACTCCTAGAATCTGCAATAAACATCAGAGTATGCACAATATACCTTGTAATGATGAGAGGTAAGAAGAGACACCAAAATAAGCCAAGGGTGGATAGATGCATCACAAAACATAATTTCTTGCTCCAAAATGTTACACGGTACATCATTAGTGGGCAAGAGGCAAGAAAATTCCATTACAGAGTCATGGGAGGAGGCTTAGACTCCACATTCTACCCTAAGGAATAAAGAGATAGGGGGCAGAGGAGAAACAACGACCAACCTCTTGAATATTCTCTTTCATTATAATATATAGGAAGAACGAGAGAGAGAGAAGGGAAGAATTCGAATCCGGCTTCAACCACCTTGAGATATGCATTGAATCATACTTTGAAATATCAATCATCATCAATCAATACCCCCTATTAAATCCGTCTACAATCTGTCGATTCGGGTTTTCTATGTCTACTTGGGGTGCTAAGGAAGAAGAACGATGGATTAAATAAAATATAATCTGGTAGTTGAAGGAATCAAATTTTGCATTAATGGCTTGGAAGACAATTTCCCATTTTTCACCTACTAAATCCTATTAAGAATGATATTTTATGTTTTCATGGCGTATAGGGTGTCGAGACGTTTCCAAAAAGTCTTCTCCTACCCAAAACTGAGTTTCCAGTCAAAAGATATGGCCATTTCAAGTTTCGGGTTGCAGGAGTGCAATATTTAAAGAGCCTATCCATATAGGGTCCATGTGGCGGCCTCACACATCTTAGAGCTTTGGCTCCTTTCTTATGATCTTGAAATCACACCTGAAATGACACGTGGCGGCTTCCGCAAGATCCTTGGGCTCCTTTATATTTTGCCAAAGTCTCCTTTTTTGGCGGGGCCAAAAGTCTAACCGTAGACATGTGGAGGCTTGGCGCTTGTCTGGAAACCCACCCCAAATTTTACTTTTGAAGTAGCGTTTCATTGACACTTGGCTCCCTCCACTGGCCTGCCTCTATTTTGACTATTCAACCCCCCGACTCTGTCCCTTTTTGGACCTAGGACACGTGGTGAGACCACACTTGTTTGGGGACTGCCTCCAAACTTTCCTTTTGAAATTACGCTTCGACAAGACACGGGGAGGATTCCACTGGTTCTCTATACTTAGTAGTTTTGGGCCTGTTCAGTCCCATTTTTTAATTTGGACTATGTGGCGAGCTCATAGATTCATTTTGGTCTCTGCTCTTTGAATTTATCTTTGAAGTAGCGTCGTTTGGACACTTGGCACCTTTCGCTGAGATGAAGAATTTTCAATGGCTGGTGCAACTTTTGGGGCTCCGGACACGTGGGGGCTTGGCACTTTTTTGAGTCTCCCTTTTGGATTTAACCTTTGGAGGTGCGCTGCTTGGACACTTGGTAGCTTTTGCCAACACCTTTATACTTAGCCAATTTTGGGGCTCATTCTAAATCATTTGCAAAGCCCAAAGACTTCAAGCCTTCGCCCTTTCTTTTCCTTTAAGCCTTTGGTTTCTTTGACATTGTCTTCTCTTCCCTGACCCTGGTATTCCATTTTAGAGCCCTCCTGTAACTTGTTTGTTGGATTTGAAGCATGGGTTCGTTTGACAGAGCCGTTTCTTTAATTTCTTCTTACATGAGGTCGTGTTTGATCAATTTTGACACCCTTTCTTTTCCTTTAAGCCTCTGGTTTCTTTGACATTGTCTTCTCTTCCCCGACCTTGCTATTCCATTTCAGAGCCCGCATGCAACCTGTTTGTTGGATTTGAAGTGTGGGTTCGTTTGACAGAGTCATTTCTTTAATTTCTTCTCACACGAGGTCGTGTTTGATCAATTTTATCAAGGGCAAAATTGGGATAACGGAAACCAAGTAAAAAGGAGAAGCCTTAGGTCAACTAGGGTTAAACCAAAAACATGTTTACCCTTAACTAAATTATTAAGACGGGTGATGTATAATTTAATTAGGTTTAATAAGGTAAGGTTTACACACTGATGACTATTCTAATTGATTGGCTCCCAATATTAATTATGTAGTGTTAGAATAATATTAGAAAAAAATTAGAGATCATGTAACACAAGTTCTAAATTTAAAAACACCATGGAATAAGTGCACTTAGTTGTGGAAAGATCTAGGAGCACGCATTGCTAGAACAAGGAGATTTGAACCTGATAGTACCTCAGAACCGAGATTGTAATTGCAAACCACCTTGGATTAGGACCACACCATTCATTTAGGATTGTATTGTACAGTTTAGCCCCATTTATACGGTCTTGGACTTGCTCTGCTTCTGCTCTTGCAACTTATGGGTTAGCCATCTACCTAGATTTGATTGTTGTTGTCAAACCTTAGTTATTGCACATACAACGAGACTCTCTAAATGGACTAGGCTGGACTTCACCTCAAACCCTAGATACATATGAAGAGTCTTGCAAAAAAAATGTTAGAAGGGTTATGAGCACCCTCATGCACTGCTATCATTGGCACTATTCCAAAGAGGAATCAAATTGCATATCATTTTCCACCTAACATGTCATCTCTAGATAGATCAATCAGATTTGGCAATTGATTTGATCATGTTTGTTTCGATTTGGCTTTTGTTAAAACACTCATGGAGAGGATGTTTGAATGCTTGTAGACTATCTATGGCTATCATATCTTGGTTTGTAGCTTCATATCTAATGTGGGTGTTTCCCTAATGAATTTAGATGTGACAGTGTGAGATTTAAGGAGATTTGGGTACCTTTTACAAGTGTATGGAGTGAGTGCTCTAGTGCATTGCCTTCAAAGTTGTAATTTAGAAAATGAGGTAGTGTTTTCTTTCTTATATAGTGTTCCATATATGATTTATCTAAGAAAGGATGACCCGTATCATGTTCATTCTTAAGATAGTAAATAATACCCCTATTTATAGACTTTTGCTAATCTCGGTCTTCTATTATTAATACCCACTCCCAATACACCATTCCTATTATAAAATGTCGAGCTTGTTTTACTAGATATTGTGCATACCATTTTTTTATGTGAAGTATTAATACCAATTATTATACGCACCTCTTTCACGTTGAATTTGATATTTGACATTCATCGTTAGATTTAATCATGTTATTAACTACATCCTTGTTGAAGTGGTTCTTATAAATTATTGAAAAAGGTCTTGACATGCACCTAATTTGATGTATCTCTTCTTTTCTTTTCTATTTGCAGATCGCGAATGTTTAGTATTTTCATTTCATGTCCTTTTGACCTCATCCTTTTTTATGTTTTAATATAACTTTATTATACTACACAATGCATGGCAACAGTTCCAAGAAAAAATGGCATGCCTAAGTAGACCTGTAGGGATGTATGAGGAGTATCCATTGCTCTTGCTTGAAAAAATATATGAAAATAATGTGTTCATGTACGATCCTACCCCTAATATTTATTCTAAAAAATATGTTTTTAAACCCTTATACCCCTTAATATAAGGCAATATATTTTTTATATTTTGATTAATATTAAAAATCCCAACATGAATGGGTGTGTTAAGGTGGTTATTACGTGGATCCACTGTGGGCATTCACAAATGTAAAACAACATTATTCCGGTGTACTTATGTGTTTATTATGTATTGTTCGACATTAGGATTTATTGGAATATTTGATAGTGTTTTGATATGTATTTTCCATGTATGGCCCCTTTCTTCTATACATCCCATCTTTCTCTTTCTTACCCATTTTTACCTTTATTTTTCTTATGGTTTCCTAAAAGTATGAGTGTGTGTTTTTAGGGCCTCATAATCACAAATGCACAATGTTTGGAACCCTAAAATTGTGAGTATGTGGTTTTTTAGCTAGGACCTTTTGACCCTTTACCGGGGTCTCATATAGATTATATATTCTTCCTTGTTAGTCTTCCCACCCATCTGTGTTGGTTTGTGAATTTAATATAATCGAAAGAAGGATCATCACTTCACACACTAATATGCCATTTAAGTAATTATTCAAGCATTTAGATAAAATATTCAAGTGACTATAAGCAAAAATGAAGCTACTCCATCAAACATTTATCGTAGTTCACAAAATTCCATATAGAGTATGCACATGCATTACTCTAGTTTGTTTGTCTGAAGCATTACATTATATATGGTGTGTTGTTTTTGATATTGTACATCGTTGAGGGACTTGAAAAGTATCAAGGAAGCTTTAATTTTCTCTCCACATGTCATGAAATAAATCATTATCCTTATCATTTTGTAGACATAACTACATTGTTAGAGTTTTGGAGGAGATCAATTTCATACATATCAGTGTAAAATTTATGGAAAGTGGGGAATATTTTCAAAGTATTGGAGCAAATGAATGATGTTTCCAAATCAAATTTTACACATTCGTCATTTTAATAGGTCTAACGCCACACAATTCTAGTGACAACACTACTCTTCCTAAAGTATTTAGATTTAATTGTACCTTTATGGGTTGTAGATATGGAAAATGGATTTACAAAAAAAGAGAAATAAATTAACCATGTGTAGGAGAAATAGGGTTTAATTAGAAAATAAACCTAATTACAAAATATTGGAATATTTGAAACATAAGAAAATAAGTAAAATTTAAATACTAGAGGTAATAATATATTTTAGAATAGTACTTGATATATCGTGAATCTAGAGACAATTATTAGCAATTAGCAGTGTGAAACATGTCTAAACAAAAAAGAAGAATCAAATTTAGAAAGTTAGAACTTTAAACTTGATTGATTCCATACAAGTATGGAAATGGTTGTGCCACGATCGTACAATATGGAAATGGTGACAATGTAAACATACAATACGGAAATGGTGTTTTATGTTAAATGTGAAAGTGATGATAAATGTGATCAATTAGTTTTGAACTTCAAAAACCTTGTCAAAATTTTATGGTTTTGCTATAGATCAATGGGAAATTGTTATCATCGCTTTAAACCTTGATCCAAACTCAACACCTTGTAAGACCTTAAAAATGGAGGTATTGGTGGGGGCCTCAACAAACTCTCCATTATAATCATACCCTTCACGTCTTGAATAATTGACAATCACCTCTTGATGCAAAGCAATTAGTAAATGCTAAAATGCTCTTCAAATGATTGAATTAAACTTTTGGTGTGAGGATATTCTTGGAATAATAAATTCCATTATTTCAAGTTCAATACCACTCTTACATTTTTTAATGAATTGTTATCTTGTGTCCTAGTTCTAAATGAATAAACGCATTGATGAATTTATAGTCTTTTTGAAGTCAAACCAAGACTCTATTAATGCAGAAGCTGACGCGCAATCTGTAGTAAAGAAAAAAAACACACAAACCCTGAGGAATTTAAATAGGGTCCATAAGGTCAAACAGGAGAGAATAGAGAACAATGAAGAGAAAAACTAGAGTCGAGAGCAACAATACAAAGTTCAAGGCCACACAACACAAAAAAGGCTTCTAAGGTCAAATGGGGAAGAATAAAGAACGTCAATGAGAGAAAATAGAGTTGAGAGGGAAAATACAAGATTGAAGGCCACACACCACAAAAAAAGGGCCTATAAGGTCAAATGGGGAAGAATAAAAAACAATATAGAGAGAAAACAAAGTCGAGAGAGATAAGACAATATTGAAGCCACACAACACAAAAAAAACAAGTCCAAAATCAAACAATACAAGGAATACACACCGCCTACTTTAAATCGATAACCAATAAGCACATTAAAGAAATAACACCAAAGAATTAACCAGTTCAATATCAAAAGTACGTGTCTACATGGATATATTGCATTTTGATGAAATTGAGTGATAAAAAATGTGCACACCCTTATTGCATAGTTCCATGGAGGGGTTTTTGCTCCTAGTTTTATGTAGCAAAAGGTCTTGTGAATTCTTTTGAAGTCAACTATACGAATTAGAATCTTGCCTTGGAAAACAAGTGCTCCATTTTTTTGCTTGTTGTACTTAAGAGGTAGTTAGGGAGGAGGTGCTCTAAGTTTTCCCCCGCAATTTAGGGTGATTTTTGTCCAGCTAGCACATGATATGTATTCTTGTTATCATTTTTTTTGTGATTTTAGAGAAAAATATAATCTTTATTAACAACTTGTCAATATTTTATAATGAGATCTTAAAATATATTGACACCTGAAATGACACCAATTTTGTGTAAGAACTCCTCAAGTATGCAAGCAATGATTTTCGTGATTGATTCTTTTAACCAATGCTAGAACATTGCCTCCTAGACACGAGTGCGGAAATGACAATTCGAAAGGGTTTGGTCATTTCTTGTTGAACCCCAAAAATTTCACTTTCTGTGGTGCATCTTGCACTAGGGACTTCCCACAAGGGACTGACTTAGGCACATGGGTTTGAACCCCACATGCCTAGTTTGTCACCAACCAGAGTCTATCAAGCACACTTTTTTGGTTCTATCCACGTGCTTAATCGACCTAGAAGTGGATTCACTCCCTTTTTCAACCCTTGTCCCCAAATTTCTTTACTTGGAAGATGGTTCTCTTGGGGGACTCGACTCTGCTACCTGCAACAATTTTTGGCTCATATTCAAAGCTGAAATTTTGTTTCACCTTTGGAAAGATAACAATAATGCCATATTCAATAATTTTCCTATGGACATTTTTTTGTTGTTACTAATAAAGTGGCTATTCTCTCCACTGTGATGCTTGGGTTTCATAACCAGTCCAAGAAAGTTTGACTAGAGGTTGAACACCTCCAACACCTACTTGATCATTGGATCACCGCCCCTTGTGCGGTCAACCGTGTTCCTCTTGATGCTCCTGCTCATTGTCTCAGCCGCACTATTCCCCCCTCCTCCCCGAGGATGAGGGTTTCACATGTGCCACTCTTGAAGGTAGAGGAGCTCCTCTCCTCAATGACAGTGGTCCCCTTAGTCTCGACCCTTCTCCCCTACTCAGAGTGGAATTTTTGGTCGCTTTGGTAGAGCAGGTTGGTCTACCCCCTAGCAGGACAAATTTCTGTAGCTAACCCTTGCCATTTATCCTTCTCGACATCTTGATAATTCTAATCAACAATAACAAAAAACTGGATGGGATCCCATCCCCGACATGGCTCACCCTAGACCTGGATGGGGAGATAAGCCAAACACTCCTCCACCTCCGCCTCATGCCATCATTTTCGTTGTTGCGGCCTATGTTTCTAGCTCCAAACTTGTTTTTTGGTTCCTTGTTTTGTTTGCCCTTTTTTTATTGAGGTCCACACTTTTATATTGTTTTGATTGACCTCCTCTCGAGGCCTTGTTAGATCGATATGATTGGCATTCTGGGGTGTGATTTTTTCGATCCATCTTCTATACGATCATTGTTGTAATTACCTATTTATATCTATAAAAGCGTGTTTTTCAATCAAAAATATCTCAACACATATTGGGGCAGTTGTTGAGATAGCCCCCGAAAAACCAAATTTCAATTAATCAAGGGAAAATCTAGGTACAATAACCCCCAAAAGGGGACAAATAACAAGGAGCCAAAGGGGCTCAGGTCAACAAAAAATAACTACCTATTACATCTCAAATTCAAGTAACTAAGAGTTTGGAAATACGAAGAGACATTTGAGCTGAGCTTCTCAACTTCCACTCGAAACTACATCATAACTAAAGAAAATATCTTGAAAAACAGGCCAAAAGAAAGGTCAACTACTTCTGAATTTCTGTAAATGACATCCAAATGCAACTTCCATATTTGAAAGAGACATTTCACTCGAATACTCTACCACACCAAATTAATCTTATGAGATTAAATAGCTTCTCCAAAGATAATAAGCTCCTTGGTGGGAACTAAACCGGTTCGCATCCCTGGCATGGCTAAAGCCCATTGCCAACATTTACTAGTCACCTTGCACTCCATAAAAACATGTTGGAAAGAGTCTGAACTATTACAAATAGGGCAACGAGGAGAAGCAACCCCCAAGTGCTCCAAACGCTCACCTATAGGTAAACCCGCATGCAACATAGACCAAATAAAGAATATAATGTTAGATTGAGTATGGATTTTCCAAATTTTGTTGAAGCGAAAGCCCCAAATCTCAGCTGAATCATTAGAGTTACAATGCTTATTCAATTTGGAAAGAGGCAACATATGAGACATGAACCAAGTTGAAGCTTTTTTAAGAGAAAAATCAGTAACAACGCAACCATCATGCCACTTATACCAATCCCAAACGTGCATACCCAGATGAGAAGCATAAGTCACCTGTAAATTTGAAAGTGTAACTCTAAAAGAATATAAGGTAAACTTATCCTGACCATTTAGATGGTATAATCTTTTGCATTCAACATGTTGTCAAAATTTCACCCCCCCAGGGTAAATTTTGATAACATGCATCAGAGTTTTGCAGTTCCAGGAAAGTAGGTTGATCCAGAAAAAATTGTGAAAATCGACTAAGTCCTAGTCCTTGGGATAGTAGGGACGTGTGGGACAGAAAGACGCGGATCCGCCGAAAAGCCTCCAAGCGGCCCCCTAAGCATTTGGGACAATCAGGCCAGAAGTACGCGGCGGGTGCGAGAAGCCGATCTGGCCAAAAAAGAAAGAAAATCAACTAACTGCTGAGCGGGACAGTTCGGGACAAGAGTACGTGAAGGACCCGAACCAGCCGGTTCGGCCGAAATGGGAACAAATGGTCCGAAAGCAAATAGGACATTTGGGCCGCGAGTACGCGAACTGGCTGAACCGGGCGAAAAAGGTCAAGGTAGTCCGAAACAAAGTGGGACATATGGGACAAAAAGACCCGAACCGGCCGGATCGGCCGAAATGGGAACAAACAGTCCGAAAAGCATTTGGGACATCTGGGACAAAAGGACCTGAACCGGCCGGATCGGCCGAAATGAGGAACTTCAGTCCGAAACAAAGTGGGACAAGTGGGACAAAGGAACGCGAACCAGCCGATTCGGCTGAAATCAGCACAAGGAGCACTGGGACATCTGGGACAAATGGACGCGGTGGATGCGAAGGAGCCGAGAACCAACCAAATCATGACATGTGTCATAATGGAAAAGGTCAAAAAGTCAAAGGGTGAGTTTTCGAGCATTGATCAGAACCAATGAAATAGCGCCACGTGTCCCAGCTAGGGCCCATAAGGAAATTTCAAATGAAAGCCCGCTGAAAGGTAGAGGAGAGAGAATCATGCGACCAATCAATGCGTGCCATGTGTCATCCGGGTGGCGAAGTGCGGGAAATATTTCAAAATCCGTTTTGGTCTGTTCCGTGCCCTAAATCTTCAGATCGCCATATCTTTTGATCCAGAGCTCAGATTTCCACGTTCTTTATATCAACGGAAAGCTGTTGAGATGCTCTACATGATTCTAGGATCAATCTCGAGTTTTGGTGCAGTCTAGAGAGAGAAAATTGAGAAACGGATCTGACGCGTGGTAATGGCTAGAAGCGACGTTTCAACAACCCGTTTTAATGCTAATCGGTCGCATTCTTCTTCTGCACAGCCAGAAGTGACATTTTAGTGGCCAAATTAATACAAATGGGTCGCATTCTCCTCCAAAATTACGGTCAAAATATGACAGGGTATGGGTTGGTAAGGTATCCTCCATGCTGATTTAATGCATCTGCAGTCAATGACGAATGGGCTCGCATGTTTTCCCATGTTTTCTGTCCCCTGGGCTCGACCCATGCAATGTAAAAAGCCAGATTTGGCTCATTTAAATTAAAAAAAAGAGGTTGTTCATTCTTTTCTACTCTGGGCCCTCCCTTCTTTTCTTCTCTAGGGTTGAAAATGGAGTTCGAACCTCCTCCCTTGCTCTGTAATGGTGTTTTTGCCTCTTATTAATGGAATGATGTTCTGTGCAAACTTCTGGAGCAACAAAACGTGTTTTGTGATGCATCTGTCCATCCTTCCTCATTTTTGCTTGTTCTCTTCTTGCCTCTCTTCATTGTAGGTATTGGTGCATGTTCGAATGTTCATTGCAGCTTTGGAGCTGTGTTCATGGAGTTTTGGGAAATTTTCTGTGTGAAATCTATCCTTGGGTTTATGATGCTTCTATCCATCCTTCCCATTGCTCAGCTCTCTTTGTCCCATGGCAGTTTTGATAGATGTTCAACATCCTCCTTCTCTGGTGTATCACTGTTTTAGTGTATGCTTTTTCTATTTTTCCCTTCTCTCTCTCTCTCTGTCTCCTTGGCATGGTTAGATTAGGATTAGATTAGCTTTCATGCACTGGAATAGCTTGTGGCAAGTAGTTTAGGAGCAAGAACTAGCCTTCTCTGGAGATTCCTTTCTCGGTTTCTGCAGGTCCCACACCTGGAGAAAGGATTCCATGTTATGTAATCACACTGGATGCCTAGTATGATCAACCTAGAAGCCTGATCAACAACCAGGGGTGCTGTGATTTTGCACTAACAGTTTTGGCACGCCCGGTGGGACCTTAGAGGTCTTTCACTTCATCTTTTGCAGGTTGGTGTGTTCCTGTGAAGATTTCAGCCTTTGGAGGCACTTGCAAACACATCTGGCGACTCCATCTGATCAGCAACCCATTTCTCTAAGCTTGCAGACCCATTTCCATACATTTTCATCCATATTTCTTTCCATCCCTTTCATTCTTTTCCATTCCATGAAGTTGTGAAATCATGACTTCATTTCCATCATGGAATTCACATCAACAACAACAGTATATTCCACCTCCAACACATTTTACAAATCCTCCAGATCAGCATGCATTCAAAATCATATGATACAGCAGTGCCAAAGTCAGTTTGGCTATGGAGCTTTCCAAGAGCAAGAGTGTGCATACAATGAAGACCATCAGATCCAAGATGCTGGTCTGTTGGAGAAAATCCAAAAGATGGAGGTGGAGATGGTGCAGTCCAGGGCTCAAGCACAAATGAAAGCTTTTGGAATCGGTTGTGGAGCACCCTGTCCATGGGTGGGACCTTTTCCAAGGCATTACAGCCCTCAGGAGAAGCTTGACTTCATGATTGCAACGCTGCCTTTGCTTGCAAAGTGGATTGAAGAAATAGAGGTGTATGAGAGAAGTATTCAGCAACCTTGTCAACGGGTAAGCACATCATCTCATGCCTTTTCTTTTCCTCTTTCCCAATCTGTTTCATTTCAATAGTGTCAAGTTTCAAACTCTCCATCTGCTGTCCCAAGTGTTGAATCCATTTCTCCATCCCCTAGTCTTCCACCCCATCTACAATTCTTCTTTCCTTTTCCCTTCCAAACAGTCATCCCCTCCACAAGAGCTAACATGAAAACACCCCCTCCTCCAAAGAAACAAGAGGTTTCACCACCTCCACCACCACACAAAATTGTCAAATCAATTGAGTATCAACCTATCCCTCCTCTTACATTCCAAAATCCATGTTGGGAGGATGAAAATCAGAATTCCAGTCAAGGAAAACAATAGCAAAAAGAGAGTCCAAACAAAGATGAAGAAATTCAAATTCTGAAGAGTTGGGCTCTTAAATTTGGGATGATAAAGATCCCCTTGATGGTTAAACCTACAGAAGAGGCTAGGGTTGGAGAACAAATGGTGGTTAGGACTGATTTTGTTGCAGCAGAAGAAGAAGATCTTGCAGATCCCAACTTAATCCTCTAGAGCAGCAAATTGAAGAGTTTGACTTGGCAAACTTCATACTGGAGGAAGGAGTTCAATCAAGAGCAAGATTGCCTTCAAACATTGGAGGAAGGAGAAGCTACTCCAAATCCAAAAGAAGAGGAGCACAATCTAGCTGTGGAGGAGAAAAGTGCAGATCCAAGGGCTTTGAGCACAAAGCAGGTTACAGGAGAACCTTCAGTTCTTCTTTCCACTTCATCTCTCTCAAGTTCTAGTACTGAAAAGGAGTTTGATCTCTCAAACTCAATATTGGAGAGTGAAGGAAACCATGGTGGTCAAGTTGCAGATCAAGAGGACACCATGGAGGAAGTTGAACATGAGCAGCAGGACAGCAATGAGGTAGTTTACCTGTCAGATTTGGAGGACTGTTTTGATGGAGAAGAGCCGGTTGAGTTTTCACCATTCTCTCTTTCATCATCCACATTCCAAACACAAGAGTCTACTGTCATGGAGGAGAGCTTTCATTTGCAGCAGCCTGCATCTTATAGCAGCCCTTTGGAATCAAAATTGGAAGATTTAATCTTCCATGTTCTTCATTGGAGGAAGAGAAAGGGCAGAAGGGTTCTACCATTGCTTCCACACCATCCATTCAAGGTCTACAAGAGAACTCCATTCTTGGAGTTGAAAAATCAGAGCTATGGGCATATCAAACGGATCAGACCTTGCCCAATCAGGTATTTGGCTTCATTGGAGCCAAAGGAGAAGCCACAACCAGTCATGCTTGCTTCTGAGCATGAGGATGAGCTACAAAGTACCAAGGATCAGCTGCCATACCTCTCCAATCCAAATGCAGAGCAACTAAAAGAGGTATTGGATTTATTTTCAGTTGATACCTTGATGATTTGGATAGAAGACCAACTTCTTGTTGATTTTCCATCCATCCAAACAGCCATGATCAGTGCCAAATCAATTGCATGGCTGCCAATTTTGAAGAAAGGAAGCTATTTTACACAACCAGTTGCAGGGTTTGTTTAGCTTGCCTTTGCTTCCAGTTAGAGTAGAGTAGGTAGGTTTGCTTTCAGCAGAAGAAGTGCTTGTGCACACTCTGCATGTTCCATTTGGGGCATGTATGATTTTCAGTTTTGTACATAGTTTTGGTGTTGCTGGTTTTGCTCTTGCACAGTTCTTTTCAATGGCATTTGGTGGGAACACTCCATGTCCAGGGGATTTCAAGTGGCTCAGAGGGGAGGTTTTCAAATTTCAGATCAGTTTTCAGGCTACTACTCATGACTCCATGCCCAATGGATTGCTTCAGGCTACTGATCATTCATCTAGCAGGCAGATGACCCCGCTGAGTCACCAAAACTGTTGTCAAAATTTCACCCCCCCTGGGTAATTTTGATAACATGTGCATCAGAATCTTTCACAGTTCCAGGAAAGTTGGTTGATTCGGGGCCAGAAAATCATTGTTGACTAGAGTCCTCAGTCCTCAAATAGTTTTCTAACGTTCCCTGGGACAGAGACGCGGATCGGCCAAAAAGCCTCCAAGTGGCCCCTTCTGAGAAAATGCACACAATTGGGCCAGAAGTACGCGGCGGGAGTGAGAAGCCGATCCGGCTGAAAAAGAAAGGTAAATCGACTAACTCCTGAGTCCTAAGGACAGTTCAGGACATTTGAGTACAAAAAGGACCCGAACTGGCCAGCTCGGCTGAAGTGGGAACAAACAGCTCTGCAAAGCAACAGGGACATTTGGGCCAATCAGTACGCGAACCATGGCTGAACCGTCGGTTCGAAAAAAATTGGTCAACTGTTGTAGAGGGATCTGCAAAGTGGGACATTTGGGCCAAAAAGACCCGAACCGGCTCAAATCGGCTGAGAATGGGAACAAACAGTCCGAAAAGCATTTGGGACAATCTGATCCACAAAAGGACCCGAACCGGCCGGATCGGCCGAAATGAGGAACAAGTCAGTCCGAATATCAAAGTGGGACAAGCTGGGACAAAAATGCTCGAACCGATTCCGATTCGGTAGAAATTTTGAGTTCAAGGGAGTCCAAAAGTAAAATGGGACATCTGGGACAAATGGACGCGAAATGCCCGAACTGGCCGAAATGAGCACAAAGAAAATCAAATGGGACATTTCCAGAGAACCGAACCAAGGAGCCGAAGACCAATGAAACTGGGTCACATGTCTTCTCACAGGAGAAAAAGTCAAAAATGTCAAAGGGCATGAGTTTGTCAAGCACCTGAACATGAACCAATGAAATTTGGTGCCACATGTCCAAGTTTAAGGGGCCCACAAGGAAATTTCAAATAGGAAAGCTCGCCTGAAAGGCTAGAGGAGAGATAATCATGCTTGTCCAATCAATGCACGTGCCATGTGTCATCCAGGTGGCGAACACGCGGGAAAACATTTGCAAAATTCGTTTTGATCTGTTCCGTGCCCTAAATCTTCCAGATCGCCATATCTTTTGATCCAGAGCTCAGATTTGCATGTTCTTTATATCAACGGAAAGCTGTTGAAATTCTCTGCATGATTCTAGGATCAATCTCGAGTTTTGGTGTTGTCTGGAGAGAGAAAATTGAGAAACAGCTCTGACGCCTGTGCATAATGGCCAGAAGTGACAATTTCAACAACTGTGTTTTAATGCTAATGGGTCTCATTCTTCTTCTGCACGGCCAGAAGTGACATTTCTTAGCGGCCAAATTAATACAAATGGGTCGCATTCTCCTCCAAAATCAGTGCAAAATAATGATCAGGGTATGGGTTGGTAAGGTATCCTCTATGCTGATTTAATGCATTTGCAAGTCAATGAGGAATGGGTTTGCATGTTTTCCCACATTTTCTGTCCCCTGGGCTCGACCCATGCAATGTAAAAAGCCAGATTTGTCTCATTTAAATTAAGTGAGGTTCATACTTTTCTGCTGCAACACTCCCTTCTTTTCTTCTCTAGGGTTGAAAATGGAGTTCGAGCCTCCTCCCTTGCTAGTGTAATGGACGTTTTTGCCTCTTATTAATGGAATGATGTTCTGTGTAAACTTCTATGAGCAACAAAACGTGTTTTGTGATGCATCTGTCCATCCTTCCTCTATTTTTGCTTGTTCTCTTCTTGCCTCTCTTCATTGGAGGTATTAGGTGCATGTTGGAATGTTCATTGCAGCTCTAAGAGCTGTGTTCCCATGGAGTTTTGGGACATTTTCTGTGTGAAATCTATCCTTGGGTTTATGATGCTTCTGTCCATCCTTCCCATTGCTCACCTCTCTTTGTCCCATGGCAGTTTTGATAGATGTCTCAACATCCTCCTTCTCTGGTGTATCACCGTTTTAGTGTAGGCTTTTGTTGTTTTTCCCTTCTCTCTCTCTCTGTCTCCTTGGCATGGTTAGATTAGGATTAGATTAGCTTGCCTGCACTGGAATAGCTTGTGGCAGGTAGTTTAGGAGCAGGAACCAGCCTTCTCTGGAGATTCCTGTCTCTCGGTTTTTGCATGTGTTTTCAAAATTGGATATGTAGGATTCAATGTTATGCTTTTCACGAGCTAGATGTTAGTTATAGATCACCCTATTTTTCTTTCTTCCAAAAACCAAAGATGACAAAAATTTCGCATTATTTTAGGTACCAATTTATAAGTGTGACATGAAATTTGTATAAGGAAGTAAGAATTACCTTTAGAGGTGTATAATGCAATGTTATCGATATTTATCTAATCATTGCAATAGATCAGGGTATGCCATGTTCAATGCATAGTATTAGTCACCATAATTGAATTAATGACCTAGATCTAGTTTTCCAGAAGACAAGGATTACTATAGATATAAGCCTAAAAGAATAAGTGAGGAAGTACAGAAAAAAGTGCAATAATTTCTTGATTCAGGACTAATATATGAAAGTCCTGTAAACTATCTTCATCTATCGATCATTGCTAACACCCATCCAACGAGTTGAATTTCTCTACATGTGTGTTGATTCAAGACCCATTAAGGTAGATATCAAGATCAATTACAAGTTTCCATCATCTGACCTATGTGTGATTCTTTAATATTAGACTTTGCCTTCTTAATGGCACTTGGTTACTAATTCATTTCAATTCCTGTATCCCCATGAGTGGCTATCACTTTCATCTCAGACATGCTAGAGAAGAAGATTCAGTGGAATGTTTTTATAACATTCATATATGGAGGAAGGATCTTATGAATGGTTGGTTATGCCATTCCAAGTGAACCATATAAGAAATGAATACATAAAATCACCATGAGGTCTAATGAATTTTGACTTTTCAAAGAATCAATTATTCCAATTTCAAGTATCAATTTATATATCTATGGTTTTATTCCACACATATTCTTTCTTTCTCCATAAAGTTCCCCCCTGATATCTCTTCAGGACCTCAATTTTGATTTTTTCCAATTCCTCCACTAGCATACTGAAGACTCCCATGTGTTATCTGGTAAACACAATCCATTCAATCTTCACAACATTATGTGCATCCAGACTTGAGTTTATTTGGTTCAATTCATGAAGGTATCCCCTCAAAAGGGATTACGAATGGACTCATTATCACAATGGTTTGCATGTAAGTCAACAATTTCACTGAGCCATTATCTTTGAGTTATTGTATATAAAGTTACAAAGCTTTTGAAATGGATTTATTCCCAAATTTTTAATCACCTTTTCTACCCATGTGTCCATAGCTAAGAAAATTTCTTAGCATAGCCTTTTTTAACGATTTCACAAAGACAATTTCTAGAGTGGTTATAGATCATTTCTCAAGGAGGCAATCACTTAAGGATTTTCCAAACAGAGTGGTCATAGGCATCTAGGTCAATGATTGACATGTTCCTTCATTTTCATCTTTTTGACAACCAGTCCTCAGTGTTACCTAGTTATGAGAGCAGGTATTTCAAGTAACCACTTATGTAAACTACCTATTTTAACCAGCTTCTCTGGTGTAGGGATTAAGCCTAGAAGGAATGAGTTACCCATAGCATAATCTTTAGTGAAAATTTGATATCAATGCAAGGTATTTTAATTATAAGGAACTGTTATTTCCAATGTTTTAGATCCAATGATTGCAGTCACTTATGGGTCTTTGTGGATGACCCTAGCCCTACTTGGGAGTTTTGGCAAGCTTTGGGAAGGATAAGGTTGTAAGATCACTAGTCCTTCATGTGCTATACTACTTCTATCAATAGCCCTTTGTAGATCAACTCTCTAAAGCAATCCCTTAGCAGTGGGAAGTCTCTTCCTAAAAATTTCCTCATTGTGAACCTAAATCATAGGAGAAGGAAGTCCAAGAAGGTTATCATACATATTCTTTAGGATGAGTTCTCGTGGTAGTTGACATAAGTGTGTAATGAAGTCCTTGGGTTGTTCCTTTCATTTTTCCAAAGTCAACTCCCTACGTTCACTTTATTCTAGATTATTTAAACCATTTAGTATTTCACCTGCATGCTTAGGAACCAACAGGGTGTGAATAACATTTCCATGGTTAGATCACATTTAGCAATTGGAAGGAAGTTTTTGTGTTCATCTGGAGCACAATCGGTGCACTACCACAAGGTTCAATGAGCAAGAACTGTAATTAAGGAGAGCCATCTTGTGGGGTCTAGGAGTTTGTTTCTTTGGATGTATCCGACAAATATTTAGTACTAGATAAGATGTTGTTGTTCATATTGGTAAATTATCATGTAGTTTCATATTTACTTAAACATGGTATTCTCAATGTAAGTTCATTTACATAAGATGTATATTTTTCTAGTTGGCCAAGGGGTGAAAACAAAACAAGGGGTTATATCATCCTTTAACCATACCAAGGAGGCAATGGGAAGACATTAACATGGATTTCATGTTAGTATTACCGAGGACACAAAAAGGAAATGACTCCATCTTCATGGTAGTCGATAGATTTTTAAAAATGGCACATTTCGTTGCATGCAAGATGATAAGTGATGAGTCAGGTATCACCATTCTTCATCATCTTTACCGATGGTGATGTGAGTTGTGGGCTGCATGAATGTTAGACAATTCATAGTAGTATTAAAGTATGTGCCTCAGAGTGACATAAGATTGACAGACAACAACATTTTTCTCATTCATTCAAGTAAATATTGGGTTGCCATGATACTACTACGGGTATCATGGCAACCCAACCTACAAGTATGGTTTCTATTTACTGGAATAGTATTATGGCAACCCAACCTATGGGTATGGTCTCTATTTATTAGAAATGCATACGAACCACATTTGAGGTCATCTTCTCTTACATATGTTGAGCGTTAATCAAATAGATATATCAGATTGTCTGTATACCTATCTATTAGGTATGTCAGCAGTAGTAAACATATCTCAAATTGCAACACCTTATTACAGACATATACACTAGATTGCTACCTTTTTCTTACGTTACTGCTACTGACCCAACATGTGATAGATGTTGTACATGTTGTACCATCTTCTCCTCTTCAGTTGGTCTTTTATACATTGGGTTTATCGATAGGGCCAACAAAAACCTAATTTTGCATTTATATTGTTGACAACATGTTCTGCTTTTGGCTACCCATGTAGTGCATTGTACATGTTTCTTATTACTAATGTCATTGGTTATGTTGCATCGATTCTTTATTAAAGTGTAAAATAAATCTTTATTTATAGCTCTAAAATCAACGACGTGACTAAAACTTTCCCAAGTGTATTACATATTGCCATACATACTTATTACTTACATTGCACCCATTATTGCATACTCACATAAATGGGCACACGTAGCAGGCTCTTTTAGCTGGTTTCCACAACCATTAACAAATTGCACCCATACAATATGAATTAGATGTTTGAGGGTAGAGTAACTCATAAAGGAATAATACACACCTATGTCAATGAAACATGCAAGGGTAAGGTTATGAATTTTAATGTATTCGATGCCTTAGGTGATGACATGAACATCATTGTCTTCATCAATATAGCTTCTTATTACAACGATAAGGTTCAGGTTGATAAGGTTTACTCCATGTCGAGATGTACCTTCAATTATGTCAAACCAAGATATAAAGCCACCAAAAGTCCCTGGGAGCTCATTTTGAATATGGAATCTATTTGCCACCTGTGTTTACAACCTACAACAGAAATTCCCCTCCATCATTTCTATCATTACCCATAAAGATGTAATTTGTACGCAACATTGTACTGTGTAATATCCCCTTCCCATTCGAAGACCTTTGGCCTATTTTGTCAACCTGACGGCCAAAGGAAAAATATAAGGGTGGCTTAAGTTATATTTAATTATTATAAAGTGCCATATAGAGCACTTATAATAATTTATATGAATTAATAATTATTAAATCAAGGATGGAAAAGGCCCAAATATAAATTGTTATCCATCCTAGGTGAAAAGGCGATTTGCCTTAAAAAGGGGAATGGGAACATAGAAAGGATAAATGCCCATTTTACTATGTATTTCCCCTAGAAAAATGTGACTTGCATTAGGAGGGAAAAAATTGTTGGGAAAAACATTTAATATGGGAAAATATTAAATGCTTGCATAGGGAAAATCCTTGGGAACTAATTGGATATTGTAGAGGTTGTTTTGGGTCTCTTCTTCCTTTATAAGGAGAAGTCGACTTGAAGGGAAATATATTCCATACCATTTGATATTTTCTAATTTGTGTCTTAAGCTTGTAGCTTATGCATATTCTTTCATGTGCAACTGCTGTTTACAAATATCTAGCTTGTGGAGTAAGATCCCACAGGAACCCTAGCTTTGGTGGTGAGAGATCCATCCCTAGCTAGCAGGGCATTCTTTGGTAGTGAGAGATCTACCCTAGCTTGTCAAGTTTGGAGCTGAATTGATGCCCTAAATGTGTTGGGCGACCTACTTTTTAGGGAAAATTTAGGGTTTTTTGTTTGTTGTGTGAAAAATATTTTTGGAATATTATTCTTCATATTTTTGTGGCCCAAGATCCAAAGTCTCTAGTCCTTTATTTATATTTAATTCTTTATTGTGAAGTATTAAGTTTAAATTGCCATTACATCGTAATTTCACTGTCAGTCAAAGTTGTTATGTCATAGTGACATTTGTAGTATTATGTCCCAGAGTCAAATTTCATAAATTCATTATTTGTTATTGTATTAGCAAGCTCCATTTAAAATTTCAAGAGATTTGAGCAAGTATTTTTGGAGTTATCCATTATTTTCTGTTCACTACCTTAGATTTAATTTTCTGCAAAAATCAGTTTTCTTTTTTGCTGCAATTTGTTTGTATTTTGCATATTTAAAGTTGGGATTGCCTAAAATCCGTTTAGGGGTAAAATAATGTCCATTGGGGACATTACATACTGTTTCCATTAAAGACTAGGCATGATATAATATAACCATAACCTTGACGGGAGCCTAATGTGATGAGAGGACACACATCTTACAATCTCAAGTTGTTCCTTCTGACACACATATACCAATATTAGCTATTAAGATAGCTACACTTACAACATTCAAACAAAGAAGCTTGACCACAGGGGTTGATAAGTAACAACATAAATTCCCCTTGATCCAAAACTCAAGGGGGTTTTGAAATTAAGGAGAGAATAACAATTGCGCCCAATGCAAACAAAAAATCTATCTCTAATAAGAGATGTATAATGCTAAGAAAATGATCTCTGAAAAGAGATGTATATATTACCCAAAACCAGTGAATTACAATGACTACTTATGTGAGGAAATGTTTTCCTTTCTTTTTCAAGGTACATATATTTATATACTAATTTTAGAAATATGAAGAGACACCTAGAAGAATGTGGAAGGTCACCAATCTCGAGGGAGACTAGGTGGTTCATCTTCCGTGAGTCACATAGTAGCTAATTTTGTGAATTTACTATTTTTAATAATTTACTATTTTTAGACAACACTACAAAAATTACATTTTTAGGCCTTTAGATGTAAGATTCCAGGGGTAAAAATTTGTTGAACAAAGTTACAAACCCTTTCATAATATTTTGCGCGTTCCAAGATTTCTGTTGCATTTTGAACAGAGTTAATTAGAGTTACGGTGTAGAAGTTATGGTTCCTGAAAGTTGCTCCACTTTAATTGCCACCTGGGTTGTTGTCTGGATCACCCCTTTACCATTTCTATTACACCAATATAGTTGCACTTTAATCCCTACCACTTGGGTCTATAGTTGATGTTATTGGTGTTGTAACCTCTGCATCCGCCATTTCTATCATTACCCGTAAAGATGGAAGTTGTACACAATGTTGTACCATTTCCATTAAAGACTAGACGTGATATACTATAGCCATAACCTGGTGGGGGGCCTAATGTGATGAGAGCACACACATCTTACAACCACAAACTCCTACATACATACATATACCAATATTAGCTATTAAGATAACCACACTTACAACATTCAAACAAAGAAGCTAAACCACAAGGGCTAATATGAAACTATTTTTAACACCTCCCGTAGAGGAAGGTGAAGCCTTCCATATTTGGGTAAGTACCACAGGAATAACTGATGCTTTAGTTACACTGAGTGTAAAAATATTCATTGACAAAACAATTTCTGACATCTAGGTACCCACTTTACAAAACCCATTCCAACAGGTTGGAGTTGTTGTAACCATTACACATATCAATATGCAAAACTTTTGTTATCATGTTTGTTCTTAGATGGTTAATGGTAAAAAGTGCCGCAAAAATGGTTATAGCTACATATGATTCTTGGCATTGCTTAAAATGTAACTTGGATTCTACCTTTTGCGAACATGAATATGAACTGCACATGATGTTAGAGGACCCAACTGACACTATATGTGTAATGACCTTCGATGATGTAGCTAACGCTCTGTTAGGCCTACCTGTAGATGATCTTGCACAACTAGATACAAATACTAATGTTGTGTGGGACATTATTAAACAAGCACTCTTCCATGGATTCAAATGTCATCATTTCCTTTTCCATAGGTGCCTACAATGGTAAAGGGAAAATATCATGTATTGTACACAATTCAATTACATGTGCAAATAAGATACAAGCTATTAAGAAATTCGGGATTAAGACATTCAAACAAAGAAGCTTGACCGCATGGGCTAATATGAAATTATTTTTGGCACCTTCAATAGAGGAAGCAACAAACCTCTGTATTTGGGTAAGTACCACAAGAATAACATATGATTTAGCTATTCTAAGTGCAGAAATACCGATTGAAAATATGATTACTGACATCCAAGAACCCACTTTAAAAAACCCATTCCAACAGGTTACAGTTGTTATAACCATATTTATACACATCAATATGCAGAAGTTTTGTTATACTTTTTGTTCTCAGATGGTTAATGGTAAAAAGTGCCGCAAAAAAAGGTTATAAGTACTAATTATTCTTGACATTACTTAAAATAAAATTTGGATTATACCTTATGCAATTATAAATATGAACTGCACAAGATGTTAGAGGACCCAACTCATCACTATATGGGAAAATGTCCTTTGATGATGCAACCAATGCTCTATTAGGCATGCCTACAAATGATCTTACACAACTAGATATAAGTACTAATGTTGTGTGGGAAATTATCAAACATGCACTTTTCCATGGGTTCATATTCATCCTTTTTGTTTCCATAGGTGCCTACAATGGCAAAAATCAAATATCATGTACCGTATACAATTCAACTGCATGCAAACACGATGCAAGCTATTAAGAAATACAGGGTTATCAAATTTGAACAAAGAAGCTGGACCACAAGGGCTAATACATAAAATGTTTTTGGCATCTCTAATAGAGGACGCAGAAGCCCCCCCGTATTTTGGTATGTACCACATGAATAACGAGACGTTTTAGTTACACTAAGTACAAAAAATCTGGTTGGAAAAAAGGATTTTCTGGCATCTATGAACCCACTTTACCAAACCCATTCCAACAAGTTGTATTTGTTCCCAACCATTATACATGTATCAATATGTAAAAAAATTGCTATCATGTTTGTTCTTGGATGGTTAGTGGCAAACAGTTGCTACAAAAAATGCTTATAACTACATGGATGATTCTTGGTATTTCTTAAAATGCAACTTGGATTCTAAATTATGTAAATATAAATATGAACTGCAAATGATTTTAGAGGACCCAACATGCATTATATGGGCAATGGCCTTCGATGATGCAACCAGTGCTCTAAATAAAATACTATAACATCAGTAACACATATATGTTTTTACCTGATACCAACACCTTGTAAAAAAGATGTACATAATTGGGATAATTTTTGTTTTTTAAATAGTAAACATGCCACTACATTCCTTAGCAAACCTGAAAGCATCATGTAAATCAAAATAAAAATGCACTTGTTGTAAACAAGACCCCTATATTTGATATACATCCATATATGTGTCTTTATAGGCATCTTTGTGTGTGTGGATTTATAAATGTATTGTGAATGTTTGCATACTAAAGCCGACCACCACCAACACATATATTAGCTGGAATCCCCTACACCCCATCCATATATAAAGCAATCCATGAATTCCCAATTTTCCATGTATTAATATGCTTTAGCACACTACCTCACGTGCACCTTAGCCAATACCAAAAAAACCATGTAAACCCCCACTAAAACCCATCTTTTTTTCACTTGCCCTGCTTGCCCACCAACACCATCATAGTTGTTGTAGGCAACCAAAGGTACTTGTGTGATGTAATTTTTAACCTTCCTTATTCCCATGTAAACCATTTGGACATATGCTCTTGATAAACGGGCACACCCAGCCGATAAACATGACAGGTTGTTATTTTCTCAACTTTCACTTCATTCAACATCTTGAAGCATTTATTCCTATGTTTCTATAACTGGCTTTTGTTCAGTCATACTCATTGTCGACCTCACACAACTCCCCCTCATTAAAGATACTCCATTGTACATTGTAGACACTTACGAACATATGCTATGATTACAATTCACAATAGTAGTAATGCTAACCACCAACTTCTGGCAACAAGGCGATAACACTACTAAGCGCTTGTTCGAAAACTTGCTACTCAACATTAGGAATGCAATTTCCAGAAAATAAGATTGTAACCTTTTGATATCTAAAACTCCACCGCGCATCTACCATACACAACATGAGTGCTTCACAGATGCAACACATATATATGACACCAAAGTGTTTCCCACTCTACATAATCCACACAACATACGAGCGTTGAACCTTTCAATTGCACTATGCAAAGTAGAACAAAACTGGCATACCAAAGCAGAAACAAAAAACAATATGCAACTTAAAATTACACTCCTCCTTTGCATAGGTGAACAAGAAATGCTAACTGCAAACTTATGTGTATGATTCGGCCTTCTCGATGGAGCTCAAGGCCAGACCATTACTATAATGTATGGCTGAGGCTGTAAACCCCCAACTTTTCCAGTTTCTGTAGTTTTCAATTCCAATAATATACAGCTCCACCAAGGTACATTAAAAACCCAACACCCCTTCTACCTCCATCAATCATAGTAGGCACCCATCGTCAGGTCCCCCTGAACAATAGAGGGCACACCGAACAACAACGCTTAACTTTTATAGCACTATCACGTGTTCCTACTCTTAAAGACTTACAGATTTCTCCATCATTCTCCGTCGACTAGTACAAATGATTACAGGAAGATGGAAACGCTCTGACTCAGCTACAAGTAGAGACCATCCTCCAACACCCCCACTTCCCCTACACGTCTCATGTACATACATCCACTAAACCTTACAATGTTGTGCATGTCTTCCATGCATGCTCTATAAATCTCACTACAGATTCCAAATACTTGAGTACATGATCCAAATTTATGATCTGCCTCACCATGCATTTCAAACTCACAACCTATATTAAAATCATATGCATGCACCCTAAAGAGGGCAACAAACTGCTATAACATCGCTCCATATGCTCACAATTAAAGTAGTAACATATAACACATATTATTTGAATGTGTAGTAGACCACTTCCAAATTGCCACCCCTGTGGCCGAAGATAGAATTTTCACAATGTTGCTAACTCAAAAAAAATTAGAACACGCACACCAAATGCTACAACAAGTTGTAATTGAAGTTGAGGATGCCTAAACAATCCTCATAGAACTACTATGAGCAATACTATGAAACCAAACCATAAATAATCACCTACATACAATGTACAACTCTGCAAGACTTCACATATGTATACCACCAATTTTGTAATGTATAAATATATATCCAACTCTGAAAGTAATAGGAGCCATTATAAATAGCCTTGTTAATTTTATCTTATTTCCCGACACTATATGTGCTTGCATCTTTCTATTTGTAGTCTACTTGGTAGGAAAATAGTACACAACTTCTTGTTATAAGTTTCTACCCCAAATGATTGACTTGTATACATTCTCTGCAAGAGTATTTATGCATTGCATGCAAACATCAAGTCATTTTCCTTACATTATGCATCTCTAAAACTCTAACTTTACCTACAATCATTATGTTGGAGCTCACCATGTTGTATGTTTCTTATTATGCTACACATGAAATAAATTTTTAAAATTCTGCATGTAAATTACTTAACATTTTGGCCTGTATATCAACATTCAATCCAAAAACTTCAAATTTATTTCCCAATCAAATTCGCCTACACTATAAGCAACAACCAAATTCACCTTACGAACCCGCACAATTCATGCTTAAACATTCCAGATAAATTTAATATCACCACGTGATACTTACATGTTCACTCTAAATCTACACCCTACATTTCAAAACAACATAAAACATGACCACATTCAAATCCTCCAACACCACCAACTTGGATTTTCCCAACTGTACATCCCTCCTCCTTCCAACACTACTTACGTGCACCATGTCGGCGAGAAACCACTAGTATAGATAAAATTAATAAAAATAAAGAATCTTAAAACACCCATAGAGATATTTAAAGACCCCCTCCCTAGAACCCCGGTCTTGATGACCTCTGACGAAAAGCGCTTCTTACATTTTTGTCGAAAACGATTAAATAGAAACTTCGGAGGCGGCGGCGAAATTACCGAAAATTCGAATTTGAAAAGTGGGTCGTCGTATGGGGTTTGCAATTACAAGCGAATTTAGAATATGAGAAAAATGTTTTTTTTTTTGGCGGGGCAGTGAATTTAGAATTCGAAACTAGGCGGGCAATGGTGTAAACGAGAGGGAAATTTCAACTCAATTTCAACGCTACCTGCAAATGCTTAGATCTCCTCTATTTCTATTTGGGTTTCTCCTCCTCCATTTCTACTTCAGCCATTACTCTTCTTCTTCTTGCAGGCCTTTTTTTTCCTGGTAAGATTTTCTTCACGAAATCACACCTGTAATAAAAATTACATTGCTGGTTGGATTGGGTTGTATGCGTCCTTTTTTTTTGGGTACAAACAAGCTCTGAATATGAACTTGTATGGCTTGTCAGAATTGGTGGATCTGGTTTTGAAGAAGAAGAAAATGTGTGGGAAGGAAGAAGAAAGGCGGGTTCCTATCACTAGAGCTCGGGCTGCTGCTGTTGAAAGAAAAGCCAGAAGCAGAAACACACCTCCTAAGCGAGCTGCGGAGGAGGAGAATGGGCAGGGGAACGCTCAACCTCACAATAAAAGGCGTGCTGTTTTGGGGGATGTGACCAACACCGTGCTGTCACAGCCGCTGGATTGCACTACAACCCAGGTAAGAATCCATCTCTGTCTTCTCGTAGACTTTGTGGATGTTAATTCAAGATCTGTGGCAAAGTCTTATCCAAAAGCTTTTTGTGTAATGATGACCGTAGTTTTTAGATCCTACAAGTATTGGGAAAGAAAACTAGCAAGCAAGTTCCTAGCCCAGTAGGCCTCATGGAATCCAGCTGATTCTTGACTTTACAGAGACCAGCTGATTCTTTACTTTGGAGGATATAGAAAACGTGATTTGCAGCATGTAGGACTCATTTATATTGTTTCTTTTGTCAATTCAGTAATCTCTAATTAGTTTTGAGAATTGTCAAATTCAATTTGTCTGGTTTTTGCCCATTTTTGCAAGTTCAAGTCCCATTTGGGCCCTTCTAGTCTCAATACTATTGACCCTCAGACCTTGTTTCTGGTGTGTGATACTGCTGCCTTTTGGTACGAGTTTTCAGGGTTCAGTTTTGATTCTAGAATTTAACTTGTTGAGGTTTTGTCTATTTTCTGGAGTCCTAGTCTAAGTCGATGTCCAAGTCTAAATTGGGCCCTTTGAGTCTTAATACTATTTCATCCAATTATTAACCCTCTGCCCTCAACTTCTGATATATGATACTGCTATTTTCTGGTTCAACTTTTCATAGTTGATTTCCATTAGCTTGTGGGTATTTAGAGATTCTATCCCTCTTGGCTATTTATGATAACAAACATAAGATTCTTGATTCTACATATATAAACACACAAGATGTAAGGTATGCAATATGTACTCTAGTGTTTTTTTAATTTTTTTTCAATTGAACATTTTTGATTCAGTTTTGGGTCTTGACAGATTAAGTTTGCGGAGTTAAGTCCAAGCCCAAACTGGGTTTGCCTACCATATCGTTGTACAATTGACACTCCATACTCAACTTTTGATGTGTGATACTGCTACCCTTTGGTTCAACTTTTCGGGGTTGATCTCCATTAGCTTGCGGATATTTCAAGTTTTATCCCTCTTGACTATTCGTGATTCAAATAGCATAACATTTGTGAGTTGGGAGATTAAAAACCAGGATTTGCAATGTGGGTGACTCATTGTAGTGATTTGTGTCGATTGGGTAATTTTGATTCAGTGTTGAGTCTTTGTAGATTCAATTTTTGGAATGTGTGTTCATTTTTGTTGAGTACAATTTTAAGCCCAAATTGGGCCTGCCGAATCTCAACTCTATATCATCATACCATCGACTCTCTGACCTCGACTTTTGACGTGTGATACTGCTCCCTTTTGGTTTGAGTTTTCAAAATTGATCTTCATTAGCTTGCTGGCCTCTGGGGATTTTATCTGCCTCGACTGTTGTAACAAAAAATTTCTTTGCCCTGGCATTATATAATTTCATGGTGGATTACAGGGCCAGCGGAACACGGGAAAAGAGAAAAGAAAAGGGAAACCAAGATTGTGTAAGGATGCCAAGGCTTTGTCCTTATCCATACCCTCAAATGAGAATGTGAACATGAACGAAAATGAGATTGTGCCTCTGGTTCTAGATGTTGAGGGTAACTGCATGGACGAGAGTGCCAAGGCAGAGACAAATGAGAGTGAGGGTGGTCATACGGATATTGACGGTGCTGGCAAGGAGGATCCTCAGATGTGCACAAGCTATGTTCAAGATATTTATGACCACCTACGGATTGCTGAGGTAGGAACTTCATAAATTGAAATTTACACGGAATTTTATTGTAGCTTACCTGCCATTTGCTTCTAGACCGCTGTCAGAAGTTGTGTTAATCTTATCCATGCTCATTTTCTCAGGTTCTAAATCATCAAAATAAGCACCATATTGCTCCCTTTTGGCAATCAATTCATAGATTATATTGTTTCCATGTTTCAGTTGAAGAAAAGACCTGGACCCAATTTCATGGAGACTTTACAGAAGGACATCACTCCAAACATGCGTGGGATACTCATAGATTGGCTTGTAGAGGTATGCATTTTGTAGGGTCTAAAATATATTATTGATTGTATATTTTATGCCTCGTTGAGATTTTTTTTTGGAAAATATCTGTGATATATTTAATAAATCTATGTTTTGAGTCACCCTACATGATCCATCATTTGGGTCTGAAACTGTGACATCTACATCTGGATGATTGAGCATGTAGGGTAATCCTAAATGCGGATGACTTATTTAATGTATCACAGGCCTTTTCCTGGTATAAATTGTGCATGTTTCAGAGAAACATGTTTTCTGAAAAAATAAAATAAGATCTACAATATATTTAATAAATCTACATGTTTTGAATTAACCTACAAGATTTTTCATCTGGGTATCTAGAAATGATGATTGATCATGCAGGGTAATCTTAAATGTTAGATTTATTTAATGTGTTACGTCTTTTTTTGTGAACTATGGACTGTGGAAGCCATAAAATACTTATTACTGTGCTTACTTGTTTGTAATGGCAGGTATCAGAGGAATATAAACTTGTGCCAGACACGTTGTACTTAACTGTAGGTTACATTGATCGTTTTCTCTCTGTATATCCTGTCAGCAGGCACAAACTGCAACTCTTGGGGGTCAGCTGCATGCTCATTGCCTCGTATGTTTTATTGTCTTTCCCTATCCGTCGTTTGTTTGAAGGATTACAAGTGCATGTATTGTTTTAGATTTTGTGTTAGAGGAGGCCTGAGATTTATCACTGATTTAAATGTGCAGGAAATATGAGGAAATCTGCCCTCCCCATATTGAAGAGTTTTGTTATATTACAGACAATACTTATACAAGGGAAGAGGTACATAGCTGATGAAAGAGCAACTAAGGAAATATTCAGAATAGTACCAATTCATGCCAATATTTATCAAATGCAATTGTACTTTAGCTATTGCATGGGTTTTTTATCCCTAAAATTTATTTGTGTTCTCTTTCTAATATTCAATTTTTCACTAGGATGGGTTACTTGGTGGTCCCATATAAGGGAGCCACTGCCATAAAATTGGTCCCATCCAGCTTATAATTTTCTCTAATTTGATGTGGGAAAGACTTGTTTATGATTTTTACATAATTTATCTTGTGAAAATTTGCAGATGGTATCAATGGAGAGAAAAATCCTGACCTTCCTTCATTTTGAAATGACAATGCCTACAATAAAAACTTTCCTCAGGTAATCAAATTTTGAAAGCAGTTGCTTTTTTTATGAAGTTTGGTCATTATTGTTACAGTCACTCAAACTAACTTTCTTATTGAATATATATGGTCGAACAGGCGCTTTGTACGAGCTTCTCACATAGTGAATAAGGTAAGTGTAACTATCAACAGTAGCATATTCTTTTTGTTTCGTACTGTATACTTAAGGTACCTGGGTAAAGGATTTTATAAACTAACCAAACATAGGAAATGGGATTCCAATTAATTGATTTCCTAAAATACTGTCACTTGAAATTGTATCTTGACAGGCACCATCTCTGGAAATAGAGTTTTTATCAAACTATCTTGCAGAGTTGACATTATTGGATTGTAGTTTCCTTCGATATTTACCATCACTCATAGCAGCTTCAGCGCTGTATCTATCTCTACTCACCCTGGATTTTAAGACATGCCCTTGGGTATTAACAATTTTATCTTTTATTGTTGTTTTTTCCTTCTCTTTTCAGTTATGGATAGAAGTTCTATTTCGCCTGTAGTTAGTGATGGAATCCAAAAATGCTTATTAGTTTTTTTTCTGTTCCTTGTCCAGAATTCAACTTTGGAACACTACACAGGTTATAAGCCATTACAACTTCAGGAATGTGTGACTGATATTTATGAGTTGGTGTTGAAGAGGAGCTCTTCGTTGACAGCAATAAGGGAGAAATATCGCCAACTCAAGGTGCTTTGCAGGCAATTTTTTTTAATAACTTTTCCAGATATATATCAGTGGAAATCTCTGAGAACTAATCATATTATGTATGTATGTTTTGTGCATGAACAGTTCAAACGTGTGGCAAACTTGCCTCCTCCTCCTCATCTCCTCCTTCGTAGTTCCTTTGAAGCAATTGCACAATAGAAAAAAATAGATGATGTAAACAGTGTGTTTTGGTTGAAGTTACAGACAATCTACTAACTCTGAACTTGCTAGCTATGCAAGCTCTTCACTTGTATGCCAGTTTTTTAATTTTTTTAAAATGGTTGTAAATGGTACTAAATTAGGGATGCCAAAGATCTGGCAGGCTAATTTGATTGTAGATGCGGAATGACTGTAGCTTTATGAATAAATGACACACAATTCTCTAATGAATATATATTTGTGTTGTATTTGTTGGTTTTTGAATTTCGAATCTTTGTGATCCATATTGATCAGTAAACAGCAATTCTATTTATATGATTATTAAGTAACCAGCAATTCTGTTGTTTCCTTTCAAAGTATTCTCATACTGGATATAGATGTGATTATATGTTGTTACTCTTTGATAGTGTTATTTTGTTTTCACTATCTTTTTTTTTAAAATACGTACATTCTTTCCTAACTTGTTTTTTCCTTGATATGGAAAATATTTTAATAAGACCTAAATATATGTCAAAATATCTTCCCAAATTTTTCACCTCTCCAAAAAAAAATAAAAATTATAAAACTAAAACACCTTATCAAAGTTAAAATATAAAAAAGTGTCATCATTCTACCTATGTTGAAAAATAACTCACTCTTTACAAACCATGAAGAGGCCTTCCTTTTGATGTCAAGGTGTATGACAATGTCTCTTTCCTACAAATAGCAATGAAAATAGAATTAGGATGCTATAAATTGCATAGTGTGAGAGACAATTTTTGCAGTTTGCAAATGCTCATCTGTGTAACTAATTTTGAAGATCATTTTCATTTTTCTTTTTCTTGCAAGAATAATAGGAAGGAGGAAATTCAATTATTATAAATGAAGTAGTAGAGATCAATCTATTGATAGATCTAGAAAAAATAAAATCTATTTAGTGGCAATGATTTTCTTGAGCAAGATAGCTTTGAAAGTGTTTTCACACATAATATTTGCATCACATAATACTACTAGAAGAAGACAAAATTCTAAGCTAAATTAATGAAAAAAATCATTGCCACTAAGTAGATTTTATTTTTTCTAGATCTATCAATAGATTGATCTCTACTGCTTCATTTATAATAATTGAATTTCCTCCTTCCTATTATTCTTGCAAGAAAAAGAAAAATGAAAATGATCTTCAAAATTAGTTACACAGATGAGCATTTGCAAACTGCAAAAATTGTCTCTCACACTATGCAATTTATAGCATCCTAATTCTATTTTCATTGCTATTTGTAGGAAAGAGACATTGTCATGCACCTTGATAGATCTAGAAAAAATAAAATCTACTTAGTGGAAATGATTTTCTTGAGCAAGATAGCTTTGAAAGTGTTTTCACACATATTTGCATCACATAATACTACTAGAAGAAGACAAAATTCTAAGCTAAATTAATGAAAAAAATAACGTTGAAGGTAAAATTGTATAATAGTAAATGTATTTAATCCTTGATCGTGTACAATGATCAAAGATTGGTTCATTTTTCTTGTCAAAAAGTCAATGATATTGTAGGATTGTTGTTGAAGATATTTGTTGGTATAAGTTGTAATTTGAATTGCTGAAAGGAAGTGTAAATATATAAACATTAGAATTAGTTGAAGTTGTGGGACTTATAGGTGAATTTTGGTAGCAAGAAGGTATATTTGTAGTCTAGAGAGAAGTTCATATTGAGTTATTGTATTTTTTGGGTGCTTCCATAAGGTATCCATCATGTACAATGATTGGAGATGCAAGACTGATTGGTAATGAAAAGGAAAGGAATTACCTTTAAAGTAATGCAATATTACATAAAGGCTAAAATAAATGATATGAATAGTAATTTGAATTGGTGGAAGAAAATATAAAATCTATAAACAATATAATTAGTTGGAAGGTTAAGCATATTCAATACCTTTATTGTGTACATTGATTGGAGATTGGTTATGTTTTCTTGTTAGTAAATTGTTGATACTCTAGGTTGTTGGTTGGGGGTCTTCTTTTCTACTGTGCAAAAAAATTGAATATGATTTGTAAATCAGATCAGTGAAAAAAATGGAAATAGTATAAGCAAAAGAATGTGTTGAAGTTGTAAAAATTACGAGTGAGTTTTGGCACAATGAAATTAAATTTGTAGTCGGTGAAATTTGAATCAATTCATCTCGTAAGCATAGAGTCAATGTTAAGTTTAATATTGCACATCTCAATTTCATTTGCTGGAAAAATATTATTCTACAAAAAATTGATATATTATAGCTCACAATTCCAGAACTTCCCTTTTTTGTGGTAAATGTGTAAAAGTTATGTTTTATTAGTGCCTTAGAGAAGACATGACATTGAACCAATTTTTAGGAAGCTTGCACAACCCTGGAAGGAAATGTTGAAAGAGTCGAAGGAGGATTGGATTTGTTTTGGATGTTGTTTGTAGAAATGATTTAGGGTGCAGATCCAAACCCCCTCACAAATCTACCCTGAAAAATAAATAAAAATAGAGATTCTACCTATACCTTAAAGTGATTAGGCTCCATGCCTAGCATAATAAGAATAAACATGTAAAAAGTAGGAGATTGCAAAATATCCTTACTACGAGACCTATAAGGACGTTAAAAACTATATCTTCCCAAAAAATTAAAGAAGAAAACATTGATCGTACATTGATCACAAGCCTTTTGACAAACATTTGGATTTAGCACCAACAGTCGAACAAGATGCACAAGTAGAGTATACGTAGTATCGTGATTGGCAGAAATGATCGCCATCACGTTATCTTTGATCTCTTCCTCTGTGAACCCATTGTTGTTTTCATCCCTCATACTCAACATACATGACATTAAGTCCTTGTCAAGAGCATACTTTTGTTTGTCCAATGACCCCCTCCTCACTTGTAATAATGATGATAAACACTTGCATAGCCCGGAACGAGCTTTTAATCGGCCATGAAAGGTTGTTGCAGTTAAATTCAAGGAAATAGACCATAGACCTTTTAGAGCTTCCATAAAATCCTTGCCCAACATGTCAGTCTCATTGTTGTCTTTCAAACTGAAAAACATATCACATGCAACTCGAAAAGTAACAATTTTCGTCAATGGAAACACCACAATACACTTCTTTCCTTCCTAGCAATCGAAAAATGTTGTTGAATGACTGAGTCCATTCTTTCCATGAATTTCCACAAGCTTCAAGCTTCAGAAATTGCATGATTGCTCCTCTCATGGGCTTGTGATATTCTCCATTCAGTTCTAAAATGTTTTTCTTTCTAATAATCTTGTAAACAACGGTGGGAAGTTTGTTAGCTATGGTGTTGTAGTCATTATGAAAGAGAAAACAATTGTCTTCTTGGCCTGTGAGGACGACCATGGGGTAGCCCATTAACGTTGTTTTGAAAACGGACTTGTATTTTGTAACCTTTTGTTCCATCCAGTCATTTATACGACGTATACGAGACAAGCTATCTGGATTTTTATTTCACATTAAATTCATTGACATGACTAAGCGACAATGTTATTTAATGCAAAAGATGCTTTGGCAAGGGATTAGTCAGGTTTTGTTTACCAAGAAAATATTTTGCTTTTCTTAAACTATAGTTTAAACTACAAATTTTTAAAGTGTTGCACTTTGTTTGGTTTGTAAAAAAAATTGATTTTTGTTATTCCAAAATTCTACTATGACTAAAATATTTCAGCCAATCACAAAAGCAAAATAAACTTTTCAAAAAAATTGAATAAATATTTATTCTCCAAAAACTTTAGTTTAAACATAATAAATGATAAGTGGCAAATTGGGATTGATCTGAAATAGTTTTAAAAATGAAAAATTGAAGCTTAAAAATTGTGCCTTCGAGAAGATAATAAGATCTCGAATATTTTAAACCAATTAATATGAAGATAAATCATTGATTGAAGTGAAAATAACAATAAGATCTCAAACATTTTAAACTAATTAATATTAATATAAATAATTAATTAAAGCAAGGCTACGATAAGATTTCAAACATTTTTAACCAACAAATATTTAAATAATTCATTTTTTATATTCAATTTGTTAATTAAGTATATAGAAGTTTCAACTTTATAGAATTAAAGTAAATTAAAAAACAATACAAATTGTGATTGTGATGGACTCCTTCGGTGGCGGGGAACTAAGAAAAGTGAGAGAAAGAGGAGGAAATCATCACCAAATAGAAATCTTATTATTTTGAAAAATAATAAAAAAACAAAACCAAGCCGACATCTCCATCATCCAATATTCCTATTGTGTGGACGAAGATGCTCAAGAGTCAAGACGGAAACAAAATTGAACGCGGAACTACGACGACACACGTCACTTTCCGACAGCAGACTATAATAATAATATCGAAAACCCTAGCTGCTTTTAAACGTAAATCTCAACTCGGAATGGTCTGATCGCTCGCAGAATTTATCGATAAATAGAGATTCTATGATGGATTCTTTTGGCCGGGATCGAACGTAGGGCCACCTGGTTTCTGTCGGCGGCGATCGTGGGGATTTGCGTCGTGGTGTTAGTGGCGGCCCAGTGCGCGAAATCAGCGGTTAGTAGGAGGGAGGTCAAGGGTTTGAATCCCGGCAGCAGATGGAGCGCTGTGAGGAGCAAAGTCACGAATATCGTCAAAAAGGGAGGGTTTAGGAGGAGTCTGAGGGACGATGATGGGGAGGTTTCCTTTCTCTGCGATACTGAGGAAGGAAGAAGGGTTTTCGCCGCCGCCGCCGCTGCCGCCCCCACGCCGCCTTTGTGGCAGAAGAATATTATTATGGGCGAGCTATGTGCGCTACCCACCTTCAGCGGTCTCATTCTGTATGACGAGAAGGGAAATGCGTTACCCCTTGCGGCTAGACAGAAAACAGATTTCCGTTAATTGACGACTGTAGTTGGAGATTCCTTCCTTTCGCTTGGCGTGGATCTCGTTGTAATTTGTTTATCTTGTATTTTATTATGCTGTTTTTTCGATGTGGAGAAAACTTCCCCTGGATTAATGGGGTTACTGAGGGAGCGCATGCCACTGGTGTAGTTACCTCTATTATTTATGGAATAATGTTTTTTTTAATATGATTATTGGAATTTGAGGGAAAAAGACTCATGTGATAGCAATTACTGGAACTTTGTTTACTGTAAAGGAAAGCAGGAGGCTGAGGATAACGTTACGGTGCCAGAGGGGGAGGGTTTTGGTTTGATCAGTTGGCATGATAAAACGGTGTTTCAACTCTCGAAGCAAATTCTGGGGAAAAATAATAAGAAAGAGGAGGCAGTGGCTTCAAAGCCCGTGGAGGAGAAAGCGAAGAAAAGGAAGCATGCTATAGAAGAGGAGGAGGAGAAGAAGCCGCCTCCTTCTCTTTCTTATTCTTTTTCCCCAAAAAATTGCTTTGACAGTTGAAACACTGTTTTATCATGCCGACTGATCAAACCAAAACCCTCCTCCTTCGCCACCGTAACGTTATCCTCAGCGTCTTGCTTTCCTTTACAGTAAACAAATTTCTAGTAAGCCCTTTGTTTTGGGGTGGGGAATGTTTATCCTCCTTGATGACTTCGACACAAGCCTTCTTGGAAGGTGGTTCGTCAAATCCAATACCACTGCGGTCTTTATGCTTACGAGTGGTGCAAGGAATGACAATATGGTGGCTTTATTCATAGAAACCAAATCCAAACCCCTTCCAAGCACAATGATGGAGGAAGGTGTGGGCAGGGGTTAAATTTGACGACCATCTACCCCTGCCAAACAATTTTCAGGTGACTGTAATTTTTCAATATTGCCTTTCAAAAATACAAAACGAGGTTATTTTTATTAATTGTTCTATATTTATTATATCTTTTTAAATATATGTTTACATATATTTTTATAATTTATATACAAATCTATATAGAAATTAACGGTCACATTTTAAATATGCAAGTCACATGTGATGGTTAAATAAGATATTTACAAGTATTTTATGTCTAAAATCACGAAAAACGTCTAAACGGCCGTCAAATTTAACCCATGGGTGTGGGTGAAGTGGTGGTTGGGGAGAGATTGAAGGTCAGAGGAAAATGGTCGAGTCTGGGAAGGTAGCTCGGGTGATTAGGTAGAAGCACCAAGTCCCCCATACGTTAAGTTGGTGCAAAGATGGAGAGGACCGTAGGGGAAAACCTGGCCTATGCGGTGATCATAGCGGGGATGTTGGTGAAGGTTACCATATTCTTGAGGAGTAAGGAATGTGTCAATGTTATAAAGGTGGTACTTCCTTAGAGTGAGGCATTGAAAAACACCTTCTAAGGAATCAGTAGTTGATATGTGGGTAGCGGGAATGGGTGAATCATTGGACAGTTGGGAAGAAGCATTAGTTGTTTTAGAAGTAGATGGATTGGTTGATGGGTTCGCTGCAGAAGTTGTGGCATAAGTGGGAATAGAGGAGTGAGTTGTGGAAAATGTAGTAGCGGCATTGGTAGATGAGGCAGTGGCTAAAGAAGAAGTGGTAGCGGTGGTAGATGTTGTAAATGGTATAAGAACATCATTGGGTCGATACAATATGTTATAGGTCTTGAATGGTGAAGGGTTAGATGGAATGTTATAGTTGTGCCCTTCATGTTCAAATTTTAAATAGCGGTGTAAGGTTGAAGTAACACAACCCATGGCACAAATCCAGGGTCGGCCAAGTAGTATGTTGTATTGGAATTCCCCCTTTAAGACAGAATAATTCAGGTATGGTATAGGGGCCCACATGAATGTGGAGAATGATGGTGCTAAGGGTGGAAATCACGGCATCATTAAATGAATGTAGCATAACTGGGTTATTATGCATGCAATTGGCAGGGATGTGCATTTGGTTGTACGCATGGGAATAAATGATGTTAATACTGACACTGCCATCGATTATAACACGTCGAACGCGTATATTATCAATGTAGACAAAAATAAATAGGGCGGGGTCAGGATCATCCGATTAGAGAGGTACAATCTCCTCGTCAGAGAAACTGCGAGTGGCTACTTGATGAGTGGTAGTGGGAGCAGAGGAAGGGGGTGAAGTGGTGAGAGAGGCCATATGGTGATGATTGATAATGGATGCAATATGAGTAGGGTCATTAGGTAGAACCTCAATAGATGACAGAACCCCAATGAGGACTTGCCGATGAGACTTAGAGGTTTGGACAAGGTTGTACAAATAAATTTTGAGAGGAGACTAGTGTAACTGTTTAAACATTGTACGATGGGAAACCTCATCAGAAATAGGGTATGTGGGTCCATGGATGGTGATTTTTGGTGTAGGTGTAGATGGAATATTGGGTAAAAGAGTAGCAGATGAACTAGTTTTTTCTCCTTTCCTTTGTCCTTCTGGGATCGAGTGGCAATTTGAACCATATTAATGTGGTAAAGGAGAAAGTGAGTTGTAATAGGTGTAGCGACAGGACGGGAGAAAATATGGTGAGCGCATATACTGGTTTTGTGAAAACAATGCAACACATTAGCATTTTGGCGGAGGTTTAAGTAGCTCTCTTATGCGTACCATATTGATATCAAATGTTGGAGGAGGATAAAAGGGTTGTGGAGGGGGAGACGAAGGTTGTTGAATAGGTACATTGATATAATCCAATCTGATCTAATCCTCGGGCTCTCCCGCTGGACGGTAGAGCATCCTTCGGTCTGAGTCCCCATATAGATATATCTATATATATCTATATATATCTATATCTATATATCTAGATGGGGTCGTCATCCCTCTGTCTGATTAGAGCATCCGGCCCTGAACTATCTATATGGCATTGCTCATTAACTAGGCTAGTGTTAAGGTTTGGAAGCTGGTCCCCTATCCATATATGGCGTTTGCTCTCTATATTAATTAAGTGATTAATCACTTAATTAGTTAAGTCACTTTTAAAGTGAATTATACATTTAATTTTCTTTTCAAAAATAAAATCTAATAATGAAACATAATAATTAGCTTTGAAAAACAGTTGAAGAAGGAATATACAAAATAGATGAAGTTGGGACCTTAAGTTTCAACATGTGCATCCAAAACTTTGTCATTGCGATTGATATTTTTAATTCCTTTGACACAATTGTGTTGGTAAGGTTAGTCATTCAGCGTCCAAATGAATTCTCCATTTTAGAACTTGTTCCTCCATACTGAGCTAGGACTTTATAAGCTTCAACTATCACATTGTTTAGCTCAAAGAACTCTTTCTTCTTATCCTTATTTAAATTTTTAGTCTTGTACAAATATTCCTTGATCAACTTCTTGAAGTGTGCCTTGATTTTATTTGTTGAGTTCCATTGGGAAGAGTTGTCTTGAAAGCGACCACAACAACGAGCCTTGAGATCAACAAATATTTAAGAATTCAAATATTCTCCCTTTTGAATGATATTCTACAGACCAACAGAAGCCTCCTCAAGAAATTTCATTCTCCAGTCTACATTGAAGGACCATGTACGAGACATATTGTTTTTTGGAATCATCAAATATTTTCCTAGAAAGAAGAATTTTGTCATTTGCGAGATCCATGATGCAAAGATGTTGTATTACATTAACCGAGATCTTTGTATCCATCTCAATATTCTCAATTCCCGAGTTTATTTACTTTTATGCAACAATGATGTTGACATAGGTCCTGCACTCTTCATCAATGAATTGAAGACCAACGATGAGAATATTTTCAACCCAAGATTCAATTTTTTTTACTTGAATGGTATGCTTATGTACTTTAACTATTGCCTTTATACCAATATCAGTTGTTGTAGCAGAGGTTGGGAAAGAAGCCAAGGAAGTAGGATCCAAGGGAGTAGTGTTAGAAGAGAGTAATTAATTGATGTAGGTGGAGAGGGTTTGCACTTGTTCCTCTAGCTGCTCTTGAGTTTTCTTACCTTTTTCCACTTTTTCAATCACTTTGAAAACTGTCTCTTTCAGGTTATACATATCCCCCTTAGGTGTAAACTATCTCAAAGATATTCTGGTAAGCTCAAAATCAGTTGCAAAAATATCTTATTCACTTTTATCCACTATGGGTTTATCAATTTCAATGAACTACTGGCCTGTAGAATCAGTGACCAGATGAGAAGTTGTATTAAATTTCTTAGGGTGAAGAGAAGTTCCAAGAAGTGCAACTACAACATCATAATTAGGATCCTCAACTTTTGATTGAGTTTTCCTTTTCTTACTGTAAATCATGGGTTGGACCCAAGAGAATGAAGTGTTTGAAATTTCACCCAAGGATGTTCTTGAAGAAGCCATTCCAAGTTGTGATGTGGAGATAACTACAATAGTTGTAGGAGGAGAAGGAGAGGGTCTTCTTATATTCAACTTAGGTATGGAAGAACTTGCTTTCCCCAAATTCTGAGCTGAAACTTCAACAACATTTTCCTCTTCTTATTCTTATTCATTTTACTGCTCTTATTTTTCTTCTTCATTTCCTTCTTGTTAAGTATCCTCCTCACTTTCCTCATCCTTTTCTTCTTCTTCACTTTTAGCCTCTTTAATCTTTTCTTTCTCTTGTTGTGTATCATATTTATTATCACTTTCTTTCTCCTATTCAACCTTTGAGGTCCGTGCATATACCTTGGTTCCAAATTATTGTTGAGTAGAGGAAGGAATTTTATGAGGAGAGATCACCTGTTAGGGATTATTGAACTCGGACAATTTCTTGTTGAATCATTTCTCGGATCTTGAAAGAACAGGAGTAGTAAGTTCATCAAGATTATCTTTCTCCTTTTGTGACCGGTCAATGGTAGGAAGAGGAGAATACTGGATAGAATTTACAAATTCAGGTTCAAGTAGCTCAAAATTATCATCTATTATACCTTATGGAACTTTATAAAATTTGAAATCTTGAATTTGCTAGAGAGTCATTCTCCCATACATCCTCTTTCTTACCTCAAATTCATCATCACAATCAGCGCAATAATCTTCATTTATGGGTACACGAAGGTATGAGAGACGAAGATTATTGTTGACGAAGTTTTTACTATCAAATGGTGCTCTCTTTTGAAAGGGATACATGTGGAAAGGAGAAAAAATTCTCTCGATGTTCTGTGCATCAATGACATACCTGCAAGTATAGTTTCCTAGGGATATTGGTAACTGAATTCTAGATATCTTCTTTTCCCTACAAGTTATGTGGAGAATGTCAAGATGCTTGCAAAGCTCAATGAGAATAATTTTTCCATTACAATAAATATGAATATTGTATAGAATTGCTTTGAATCCCATTATTATGATGTATGAAAACCTTTGAATTTGGATGAACATGCTTCTATATACAACTATCAATTATTTTGCTTGTTGAAAAATTACGGTGGTGACATTTCCTTCAAGCAATCTAACCAGGAACATGATGAAGGCATCATTAACCCTTATATAATGGATTGTTCTATTGTCAAAGGTCAACTGGTTATGAAATTAATATATTGGGAGACTTTTCCTTCCACCTTGACTTGAAAAGCCAATCCAGATCCTGTATCTAGAAATATTATAGATCAAATAGGAAGTCATGTGGAAAGATTTGATTTGATGAACTTGAATCAATTGTTAGGTTAGGTTCTCAAAAATTATCTCTCCCCAATTCAGAGTTTTTTTCCTTCACAAATTATATTTACGAAGATGCACATCTAATATTGAAACTTCTTGGTTGAAGGAAGGCCCATCAATCTTGTTAGAAGGGTTATGATGTCAAATAGTTCTTCAATAAAGTCACTTATGTACAAAGTATTTGGGAGTTTTGAAGGTCCTTTCTTCTTGGTCTTCAACCAATACTTTGCAATCATTTTTTGGTACTTGTTTGGAGTTAAATCAAATTCCCTTTGAGCTTCAACTAGAGTCAAGACTTTGGAATTTTCAAAAGTGGGGATACTAAGGGCCGAGTTGATATGGTGTGTATCTAATTGGGAAATTAAATGACCTTTGGGATCTTTCAATTCCTTATTTTGAGGGTCAAATCATGAGGCATAAGCTATAATGGTGCCAGTGCATTGTACAGTAGTAGGAAAACCTCCAAAATGGGCAAGACCACTGTCAAGGAGTATTTGGGCCAACGGGGTCGGGTTTTTGTCTCTCATTCTTGTCCAAAATTATGTCAAATCCATGTGTTTGACATCATTGTCGAAATTTTTTGGACCAATGTTTCCATGGAAGAAATTGGTTCATATCCCACGTATTAGAATTTCATTTTGGTTGGATTGAAGGCATTGATAGGGATAAAAACATTCTTCCCAGGGAAATTGGACAAAACCAAGGCCAGAGGGCACCACAACTAGAAAAATTGTGAAACAAGACTAAAAAATGGTGAAAAACTTACTGGTTAGATGAGGAAAAAGGTGCTTTTTCCATAGTCCCAATGCACTTGAATTTTTTTAATTTGGTTAGCCAATGACAAAGATTTGGCAAGAAAATAGTTGGAAGCAAAGAAATGGTGACATGACAGAGTTCAAACCAAGAAAATGCAATGGTGTGAAATGGGTGAGTAATTCAATTCATTAATCCACGTAGAATTCTCTAACTTGCCTTTAAATTGGAAAATCGATCTTTTATAGGAACAATAAATCTATTCAAGGAGTGCGATTGAAGTCTAATTTTTCCAGAAAAGGGTTTAAAGTGGTAAACGCAGGTTATTAGGGAACTCATGGAACTGTGGAACTATTCCATTAGTTCCTCATAGACTCGACTTAACTGATTATCATTATCTCGACCAAGGGGGTGAGGCGGATAATCGACGAACTAGTGGAATGTAGGAACTATTCCACCATTGCCACTGAACACCGATTTGGTCGATGTGCCGAGTAAGGTGAGAAGTCAGGTAACAGAAGGAACAAATGAAATGTTCTAATAGTGCCAACAAACCCCAACTTCACTGATTATATGTGTTGTGCCCTAGGATTAGTTAAATTGGATAATCAGAGAACACTTGGAACCATGAAATTGTTCTGCTAATTCCCAAATTAACTGATTTGAATAAAGAATTCAGATAAGGTGGAAAAGTGGGGAACAAAAGAACAGTTCTAGTTGTTCCTCCAACATTCGATTTTCCCGATTTGAACCCAAATTGAATAACAAATGACTAACTCTTTTTGGGAAGGATGGTCAAATCATGAGGAATTTATTCATGAATATAAAAGATCTAAAATTTTACTGATCCATGAAAACAAGACTAATATCCTGGTTAGCCAAAGGCCAGGGAATTTGCAAAAACACCCTTGTTGTGACTACAATAATAGTTGAGAGAGAGGAAAACATGTATATAGGTGAGGAGAGAGAAATGAGAAGGGGAATTATATTTAATGAGCTGAAGAAAAATTTCCTCAATTACAATTCAGAGGTGATTCCAATTTGAATTAGAGGAAAAAGGAAAACACAACATAACATCATACTCATAACAAGATAGTGAAATAAATAATACAAGATATATATATATATATATATTCCACAAAGAAGGCACAAAGTCCTTCAAATTCTTACAAATGTTAGTATGTGCTTGACTGAGTGACAAGATGAGAATGGAGGAAAATATAAATGCAAAGAATAGAAGAATACAACTTCCTAGAGAGTGCAAAAACTGATCCTTTGGAATGGAAAGAGCCTTACAATTTATATCAAAAGCAAGTGACTCTTCACATTCCCATGTGGAATTTCAACTTAAAGTGCATCTCAATGAAGAAATAAAAACTTTAAGTGACTTAAGTCACTTTTACAAAATTTGTTTCACAACAGAGAAATAAAATTCTAGAGAGAGAAAATAAGAGAGAGAAGGTGATATGAAGAATATGCTACATGATGAAGTTCTGTTCCTCCTTTATTATGGAGATGAATGTTACAACTAGATAGGATCTTCCTTGGCTACTTCTCTAATCAGAGCATGTATTTTATTAGACTTGAAAACGATGCTCGACATCTTATCATGACTGATCATCTCTGGTCATGCTTGGGAAACTCTTTTTCAACTCCTCGACTTTGTGAGCAATGGTAGGATGCACAAATCAACTCCTTGTCATAAACATGATCTCTTGTCTTCCACATGAGAAAAAAATCACCTTGGAATCATCATGAAGAATGCAATCAAACCATACATGCCATAAAATCGGAAACCATGATATATCTTGGATTTGATAGTATCAAATATTCTTGAGAATCCAAGGCGGTAATATAACAACCCTTTGAAATGGAAACACTTTCTCTTTGTGAGCTGAAATTTTGTAGGATTTTGAGATAATTATGAACCGAACTATCACTTGGGTCATGAAGGGGGTTCCATGTGCTTCAACTTGTCTCTTTTTATGCTCCTAAATTTTCTTGAGGTTCCTGAAACCTTCAGTGTAAGTTCTTTGTCCGAAAAGACCACCGTGCTTCAGTGTTGGGAAGGTTGCCTCTTTTATATGTTCCTAAAACTTTGTCTTACATATTCCACCTATAAGTTGGGTTTGAATACAATGGTATTTTTGAATCCAATGGGGAAGGGTAAAGGGGGTCTTCTCATAAAGAAGGGAGTGACCGTAGCCCAAATTCCTTGATCTTGAGGAAGTGATTCGAGCGAGAAACCGTAGGGCATAACCCAATGGCCTAAACAAGGAGATAATGAGTAAAAAGGGAGATATAAAGAACATCCCCCTAATGGGGTAGATCTAAAGAACCTCCCTTGTTAGGGGAAGATCGCCTCTGATCCAAGTGCCTTTGTAGCCCTAGCCTCCCCTTATAGATAAGATATAGAATATAGGAATTGGTGCTAGGATAACCTCCATAGCTAACCGAAATCTATATGCTCTCTAGATAGAATTTGACTATATGTTCTCTAGATACACTTTGAATAATCTTCTGCTATTATTTTGTAGGTCTATCCTTATAAGAAACAACTCACATTTATAAGCACAAGCTCAAAAAACACGCTACTACACATACACTCCACCCCTAGGTTCTACCTCCCATTCCTAGTTTCCACGCTTCACATTATGATCACTTCACACTTCACTTGTCCACATGGAACATTATTGTCTACAATCTTCTATGGATTACAAGGTATGCATCTTCTATCTACTTTATGTTATTGAGTATTCACTCAACAAGATAAAGTGGGGGAAAATGTAGACACAAAATCTATGCACTTGGGTACATTTATAGGTCCTAAAACATACTAATGTATACATGATTCCTAAGCAAGAAAACTAGTGGTTGATAACTTATTTTGGGCCTTTTGATTTATCTCTTGCACTTTTATTGGCCTTACATATCTTACATATCTATAGGGAATTTACTGATTTATCATTTACAACCTTTGAAACTAGCGCCCAGTTAGGACAGAAGTGCCCAGACACCCCTGTACCTCCTGACCTTATTTATACTCTTCTTACTCTTTTGTTTCTCTTTTACTTCTTGGTCCCCTTTTAAAAATTTAGGTCAGCCTTTCAGTTGTCAATTATGAAAATCAAACAAGAGAATCATATATATATATATATATATATATATATACTTATTTATTGCTCCTAAATAAGGGGCCAAACATCATAAACATTATCTATCATCACCCAAGCTTTCATCAAAGGCACACAAGAATTACAAGGTATACATCTAGCACATCCATATAAGGGATGAGGGCTGTATCACTATGCATACACAACATAGGAGGGGAGTTCATTCTATCCCATCACACACATCTTGTATACTTTGGAGTAATCTAGATCTAGCCCACTATCATCGTGTAACTTTCACAAGGGCAACCTAGGGCATCATTTCACACACAAGAATAGAGAACTACATAGAGTCTGATATGTAGTGTAGTGATCGGTCGTAACTTCACTCTTCAGGTGACCTCTGAGGTCAGTATGACTCCCCATTATGCATCTTCTTTATTAGATTTGATGTGGTTTGTGGGCATGTGCATATAGACATTTATTTTACAGGTTACAAGTATGACTAGTGATCTAAGGGAAAAACTAGAGTGATAAAGAGAGACTAACAAAAAAGCTTCTCCAACCCAGAAAAGACCAAAACCTAAGCATCTAAGTAGTCACTAACGCCCAGAATAGGTCACTAGCACCAGGTACGCTCCTGTCCTCTTGCAGGTGCTTATGTCTAGCACAGTTCTGAGTTCCAGAACCCTCATCGAGCCTTGAGGACACTGTTTCCAGTCTATTCTAGTAGTTACTCAGTCTAGACCACTCCCATATTACATGAAATCAGCTAAGTCATCTTCCCTCTTTCATTTGCTTAGGCTTTATATCTTTAAATGCTTATTGCTTGTCCATTATTGCATATTATCATTTACACATGATTAGGGATAGTAAGTTACTATGAAATTAAGGTTTAAATATATTTAAATTAAATCACTAAGGAAATATGTGCCTCACGGGACAAAGTCTATTAAGAGCACCATAGAGTTGTATATCTGCGGAGAGTTGAAAAATCAACAAAGTTAGAAGGCCGCACAACAAAGGAGAAAGCAGTAGCCTTAGCGACATGGAGAAATGGTATTATGTGAAGCTATTCATTTCTACGAAACAAAGGATGAATTATGCAAAGTAAAGGCCACGATGCATGCAGGAGCAAGTTTGGAAGGCCGCGTAGCAGTAGAAAAAAAGTTGTGAACAACTAAGTTCAAAAGCCTTGGAAACTATCTCAGTGTTTCTCGGGTTTTCTAATTTGTAGTGTTCTATGGGTTTTGTAAGTTTTCAAAATCCTTAGCCCTTGGTTGTATGGTATGGTCATATGAGGGCTTAAGCTTGTTATTCGTAGTAGTAGGTGTTTGAGTCCAAACCATTTTATTTATTTTTGAGTGAAAGGAAAAAGCATTTTAATTTTTTATATAGTGTCAACTGAAATAAATATTAGAGTAGAAACTTAATAAGCTTGTATCTTTTGATCGGTAACTCATATTGAGTGCCGTTTTTTTTCAAAAGTTTTTTTTTTTTTTATGTTTGTTCCATTGGAAATGTTTATTTTGATAAACACACTAAAATTATAAAGTGCCATATTGTAACACACACTCAATTATAAAGTGCCAAATTTGGGGGGTCTTGTTGCATTCCTTGATTCTTACATTCTTTTTGGTGATTTGAGAATGACGTCTTTATCTACTTCTGGATTAGATAAAATTGACCCATTAACAAAACTTAATTACAACACACAAAAACCAATAATGGAAACAATCATTAAATGCAAAGGATTATGGGATTTAACTTTTGTAGAACAACCAATGTTCACTAGAGAATATGAGAAATTTTAGTACTAATGCAAATTTGATGAGTGTATGGGTTTGATAGGAACTTATGTAAGTGACAGTCTTTTGTTTCATTTGGAAAAATGTGACTCTCCTTTCAAAATATGGGAGAAATTAGAGGGTTTATTTGGTAAGGTGGATCATATGAGAGCCATGTAACTTGAAATTGATATCACCTCTCTTAATCCTAAATATTTTCCAACAATTATAGACTATCAAGTACAAATTTCATGCATTTGTTGACACAGTTGAAGGGGAGTGGAAGAGATAAGAAAGATGAAGAGTGTGTTTACTTGATTCTATCCAAGTTGAGAGGACTCCATTTCAATTATTTTCTACTACCTTTTTCTCTAGCATGGATTCCTTAGGTGACACATTCCAAATGCCTATCTTAGAAACATTTTGTGAAAGACTTACTAGGGAAGAATCCAAACTATATACCTTGTGTCTTCCACCTCTCAAAAGGAATTAATATCATCAAATCCTAAGGGCAAGGGAAAACCACATGGTAAATCCAATTTCACCCCTTCTCCATCTCAAAGTGCTCCTAAACCCAAAGAAAACAACTCTAAACCTAACGAGTCTTCTAAATCCAAGAATAAGTCTAGCATTTCATGTTCTTTATGTGGGGACACTGGTCATGTAGAAACTAGGTGTTGGAAGCGAATGCAATCCTTAGATGACGTAATTAAAAAACCTGATATCTCTATCTCCACTCCACTTCCTTCCAATGAACATGGAAAAACACATAATGTTGTCGAGAGATCTCAGTCAACAATTACAGATAGTTGGGTGATGCAGGAGCATCACTATAAAGGTATCAATTTTGTAATTTTGAGAAAGTAAGGGGTATGTTAGGCCTTAGGGGTCTTAAAAGGTGTATTATAACTTATCCATGATATTTTAAGACCCTCATTTGTGTGTTAGGAGAGTTATCTTGAGTTTCCCTCCAAAAAGGGGATATTTGAAATTTGAATTTGAAGCTTAAGGTTAAAAGGTGAAATGTTGAAATTCAAGCCATGATATGTTGTAAGAGGTAATTTGAAGACCTTATAAGGGTATGTAGAATATTATTATTCTTCTTGATGTAGTTCATGTGTTAAACTCAACCTCTAACTCAAACAAGTTGAGTAAACCTAATATAACCACCTAGAGTCAATGTATATGAGGTGAAAAATTGAATGGAGGAAGCATTTATGCATGGTGGAATAAATATTTGAGTGTAGAAATGTGTGGAAGATCCATAGAAAGACTCATTAGGTCTGAGAATTCAAGAAGTAACTTAACAAATCTCTTTTGTCAATAAAATGATGATTACTCATGAATTTTCTATTGTTTGTAAATGAAGGGTGCTCTCAAACTTAATAATGCTCATTTATGTTATGTGTTTGTAATATGAAATGTTGTATGGTTGTTAGTGTGAAGTTTCAATATATGAAATAAAGAAGGATGAAAGACTAATTAAGAAACCAAGTAAATGTAAAAATCTGCAGACATGGTTCAAGGTAAAAACTTCAATTTGGGAAGTTACTTGAGTGTTCTGAGTTTGAAAAAACCCTCTTGTAACCTATGGAGAACGTGGATTATCATTTCATGTTTTCCATTCCACAGTTTGGGTAGCAATGCATTTGGAGAAGCTTGAGAAAATTGAGCAACTATGCTCTGAGTTGGTATAAGGGCAGTGAAATCATGTTCTAGGAAATTTAGAGTTTGTGATCACATTGTTTTAATGGAAAGAATGCTTAAAATTGTTCAAGAAGGTTATAAGATCCCTAAGGTGTGAAGATGGACAAAGAACCAAATAAAACTATCTAGCAATCTTAAAACCCATGTCTCAGGTGATTAGAAGTAATAACATCTGCAACAGACCAAAGGAAGTCACAAATTGATTCGCAAGTGAATGTTTATTGGTTTTTATAGGTTGATAAGGTGTTAGGAGGTCTGTAACAGGTTTAGAAGATTGGGAGAGTCACTATTGGTTGTTAAAAAGAGTTATAAGGAGCAAACAATCTTAAACCCTTATACCAGTTCAAATACCCTGTCATAGAGGTTTTTGGTTTGAGTTAAAACATTAATTCATGAAATGAGTCCTTCAACTAATGTTGATGAGTGAGTCAAGTGGCATAAAACCTGATCAAGGAAAGTAGGAGGTAAAGAGATCATGAACAAGAGGGATGCTAAGGGAAACTTGAAAATTTCTAGGTCTAAACGTGAAAACAAAGTTTGAGAACCCAAAATGCTAATTTTGAAAGAATTTGTCCTTGCATTAGAGAGTTAAATATTTTTTGATGACTGGTAACTTGTGTTAAGTGAGTTTAAAAGGGAGAAGACCAGGGAACAAAGGAGTTAAGTGTTTGAGCCAAAGATTCTAAACATTTATCCTCCATTAAGCGATATGCATGACCTGAGTAGATGCAGTTATCTTGAACCAAGGTGTAAGAGGCTTAAGACATAAACTATATTGAATGACAATGAGGAAGGCTTAGGAGTATTGAATTAAGTCTAGAGTGACTATTAAGATCAATGAAAAGAAAGGGGCTCTAGAAATATGAGAAACTCAGGCTAAGAATTGTGTATGTACAATTTTAGAGAATTAAGTAGGTGTAATAGTTGTTTCACCCTATTGGGCCTAAGTGGGAGTTATAAAATTAGTTGTGCATGATTATAACATTTAGATGCCTTAAAGGAATACTCAAAGTCTGTTAGAATCGAGAGAATTTAAAGTTACCTATCTGACCTATAACAATCATTTAAGCAATTGGAAGGATGAAGTGTTCAAGAGAGTAATAGTACATTGGAAAAGTGTCATTGTATGATTCAAAGGGATGGATAGATGAAGTGGATGGACATTATTGATGAATAACCTTGAAATATGATGATAAGTCTGTGAACAAGTTAGAGAAAAAACAAATCGAGCACTTAAATGGTGTGGCTAACAAGAGCTAGCAAAACCAAGAAATTAGAGTGATATCTCAAAGTAAACAATGAAGTTATGATGCTAAGATAGGTATGGTGAGGAGGATAGGAAGGTGAGATACAAGGAGTAATAGGCGAGACTAAATTAACAACCTTAAAGATTAGTGTGGAAAGAGGCAAAAAGAGAGTATCAAAAAGACTGGTGATGTGTAAGAATAAGAGGGTCAAAGAAAGCCAAACCATGAACTCATAGTATGAAAGTTGAATGTGGAGTGTAAGGGCATAGAGGAAAGCTTAGGCAAGTGTGAATGAAGTGAGTTGGAGTGTTTGTATGGTCAAGAAGGGATCAATATATCAAACCCTAGGTTTAGCTCATGAAACCGTAACCAAGCCTACTTAAACAAGCTAAAAGATGAAATTTGGTATTAGGAGTGATAGTCAAGGAGTTGAGGAAAAAAAATGGGTAGAAAGCTCAAATAAGATAATGGGTATCTATAAAGCTAAGACAATTACATTGGTTGTAGGTAGTTTACCCCAAACATGGAGACTTGTGCCAAAAGAGGCCTAATTGAGACCTAAAGAAAAATTACAAAAAAGAGGATACCTTTTTATTGGTAAGGAGTTGAACCTATAAATTTGACAAGCATCGTAATGGGCTAGATGGGTATCGAGAAAGGTTACCAGTCAAGATTAGTGGAAAATGATTCATGAGTTATGACTAAAAATCAGTTTTAGTAGGGCTACAAGGATTTTGCTTGGTTTACAAAGGAAGTAGGTAAAATTGGTTGTATGAAACTTGGTGAAGTACATGGAAAAGAAACTTAGGAGTATTTAATTTTGTTTGAGGTGAATGTGGGATTTGTTTCAGTAGTTTATGTAATTCAGTGCACTTGAGAAAGATTACCTTCTTGAGAAATGATTGAGTTCCTTGAATTTGATGTTTGTACAAGTGAATTAATGAATCCTAACGATTTTTTTTTGGTGGATTGAGATTTGTATGCAGGGATCTACATAATTTGGTATCAGAATGGGCATAATAGAGAAAATAAAATCTTAACAAGATTTGGTGCAGGGATACATTGCTTGGTTTTACAAGTTAGCTATAAAGGAAGGCCTAAAGCCATGAAGAGAAAGAGTGTGAAGCAATGGCCATAAATGGAGAGAGAAATATCAAAGACGAGGAGTGATTTGCAAAGGTTTAAATCCTTACAAAGGATGTGGTTACAAGTAAGCAATCAAATAATAAGTCAAGTAAGAAGTCAACTAGATGGATGGAGTTTGAAAAAGAGAGTGAAGTGGCCAATCAAGTCACTTGTGAAGCATGCTAGAAGAAATGGAGAAAACAAATAAGTGAGAGCCTATGGAGGCATAAGGAAGAGAGAGTTTCTATGTGAGAAACATGAGAAAGAGGAAGAGAAGAGAGTTCTCATAGTGAAGAACTTAGTGAAAAAAGAAGAAGAATGGAGAAGAAGAAAAGTGCAAAAAGAAGCACTTAGAGAAGAAGGGTGGTGTACGATAGAAAAGTGATAGGCGAGCATGAGAATCGACAAGTATCCTTTCTCCATACTTGACCTCCTGAGGTCGTGCCGAGATAGCCGGTGGAAATGAAATATATGAGGATGTGGAAAACTAGTTGGGAAATCTTATATCCTCAACACGCAATAATGGGATCTACGATTCTAAGGCAAAGAAATCTCTCCTAGCTTGAATTGGTGCAATGGATCATTTAGATATAATAGCTACTCAGAGGCTCCAATCAATGCCAAGCTCTACCGAGATTCTATCTATTGGCTGTTAGATGCGTGGAAAGTGAATTGTAGGTGCTTCGTGTATATTTCCAGACAAGGTCATGAAAGTGGTAGTGAGAGGTGTAGTGGATTTGCAGGAAACTACGGGTAGTTTTCTAGTCTAACCCAAAAAATATTAGCTTGATTGGCTTCTATGTTCAATACGGAAAATTATGTTATAATATCCGATGGGAGTGGTGAGGATCTAAATACCAGTCGTACGTAAACTGGTGTCAATGTTTAACTGATTAGCAGGCCTGTTGGGTTGTGGGACCTGGGGATCACAACCATGAGTTCGTGGTTGTTGTGGACCTTTTATGGTCATGTGAAGAATCAATCTCTTCTTCTGACTATCCAGTAGTCATAAGCTTTTTCAGCTTCTATGTTTAATACCAGGAGTTGTGTGATCTTCTCAAAATACCTTACGGGTGTTCTAGCAACTTGTATACATAAGCCTGTGTCTATGTCAATGAGAAGGTCTCCTGCATTTGGCTACGGAACTAATGAATCACAACCAAATGTTTGCTCTCTTTCAGGTTCTTGTATGGTCATGTGGATATCCTATCAAGGCAATCTATAGTTGGGTTGATTTGACCAGAATTCATATGCTTTGTCGTCTTCAATGTTTAATTCTCTTAATTTCTCACTAACTGCTTGTGGGTTTGTTGTTGTTCGGAAGACGTGAATTCTAAGACCTTGATCTATATCTGCTAATGTTGTGAAGAGATTTGGCTGAGGTATTACCGGTTTGAATATGTAATCCCTGGGCTCTCTGGGTCCCGTAATTGTCATGTAAGAGATAACCAAACTTAATTGAATGAAGTAAACTAATTATGAAAATAAATCTACACTATGATTATTTATTTGTATTTTCAAAGATGTGAATTTGAATGAAATTAAAGAGTGACTATTCTAATAAATTTAGATAACGAGTGATTAATCTAATAATGGGATTAAAACAAGCAAGGTAGTCAGATGTAGCTATTTGCCTGTGCATTTGTGAATTGATCCTGAATATAAATAACTAACTAATTTAATTGAAAGACCTTCAATCTTACCTCAGAAGTGAGGAATAAATCATAGCTTCTCAGAAGCTATTATTCCCCACAACTTCCTTGGTAATGTTGAAAGCAAGCTTAACTGAAATAAAATGATTTGCTATTCTATTTGATATATTGTAACTATAACTTTGACAATTCAAACCTGGAGTTTACAGAACAATGGAAAATCTAGTTGTATTGTAGCTTGTCCCCTCAGTGTGATCTCTTCGTTCCTACGTGTTCTCGTGAATCCAGAAAAGTGGGAATGTGACAGCGGCAGTAGGAGAAGATGTTCGAATAGTGGTAGCTTGGATGTAAGCCGAACAAAATGCAAGTAGGAGAGGGATAGCGCAAGAGAACAGAGCTTGGATATGTGATTCCTAGCAGGATTGTTGCAGGGATACAACACAAACACACTGAAATATCTAGGACCTATACTTCCTGTGATGAAACAACAACCTATAACTCTAAGCAGAATCAAGATTCAAATGAACTTAATCTAGAACTAGAATTGTTTTATACTAAGCTAGTTGTTTGGAGAACAACAATGGAACAAGATGAAACTAGAGAGATCCAGTGATCTCTAAACCAGAATTGTGGAGTCTTGAACTGAGAGGTTGAGAACTTTACAAAATCTAAACCTATTGAGACTTATTGAAGAAATTTCAAACACACTAAATAATAAATAATAGAGGGAGAGGGGCCATTTGCTTGTAAAAAAGATTGGTATTTATAGCACTTTGATTTTCTAGAAGGTAAGATTGAATTGAACTCTTCTATTATTAAAAAAGAGGAATTACTATTTACCAGGTGGCTAAAACTTTAATGCAAGCAAGAGTGGTTGAGAATTACAAGCACAACTTGATTTTTTACGTTGACGAAAGCGTCAGAAAGTTCTAGAAAATGCGCACAGGATCGCCACCTAGAGCAGAGGGTGGTTACAGGACCACCGCCCTATCCTGGGCGGCAGTCATGGGACCGCCACCCAGGCAGGGTGGTAGTCCTGGAACTAAAGACCAAAATGCAAGGAAAAGAGAGGAAAGGGGTTAGAACAAAGCATGCAAAGGCTGGATAAGGCATTTTAGGATGCAAATGTATACTCAGCATGCTTTCTGGATTCTGAACACCTTGTGAAGAGATCTGAATCATCATTGGGGTTTCTGTAACCTCTTTCCAGTAGTACAGTACATACAATTTTGGGTACGTACATATTGCCCCCTCGGAGAAGCGTTTTAGCCATGAAGGGGCATAAAATGGTGGGTCCGAGTATGGCGGTCCCGAAATGGGGAGTTAGAAGCTATACCTGACATGCCTGTGTGTCATAATGTCGCCATCCAAATTCCTGTTATCTGCAAAATGAAAAGAGGACTCAAGTGTAGATAGATAAAAGAAATTGAAAAATAAATACTAAATTAAAATGAAATGCGGACTTACCATTTGTGCGGGGATAAGAACTTACCTCCGTCAGCACTCCAACTCTGTGAAAGAACATTCAAAACAAGGTTAGAATATTATATATATATATATATATATATATATAATATATATACGAGCTCATTTTCCTATTCATTTATGCGTATCGATTTGGTAATTTTTGAGCTCTGGGACCCACGGTAACCATTTTTGACGAGAGTGTAGTCAAAATGTTCATTGCGAGATAGTGATCATGCCTCTAAGAGTAGGAGATTGACCTGTGAAGTCTCAGGTTAGTTTTTCTCAATTTATTGTTTTTAAACCTAAAATATAAAAATGTTGAAATATTTGTCTTCGGGGGGTTATTTTCAAAAATCTTAGTGTTAAATGAGTCTCTATAGGGGGCACCCATAGGGTAGGCTTTTATTTTGCTCAGAATGGTGTATTTTTGCTGTTTTTAATCATTTTTAGGGCTTTAGGGGCATGTACGTTGAATCGGCATAGGACCGCCACCCTACACAAAGTGGTGGTCATCGGGACCGCCACCCTGTTGAGGACCACCACCCTGAGGCGGTGGTCACGGAACTGCCACTCTACACAGGGTGGCGGTTCTGGACAGAAAGCAAAAAATATGCCATTAAAGTTTTAGCATTTTTGACATTTTCCTATGTTTTTGATGAGCATATCTATTGGATTATGTTCCTAACTTGATTTTTTTCTATATTTTGGATGGATGTAGAAGGAGGAGTATATTCAATGGAGTAGAGAGAGGGAGTGTGATTGGCTCCTGATAGTTTTAGACATGCTGACCCAGACAGAGCGAGACACTCTTCAGAGGGCCGATATTTTGAGGATTTCACGGGTTCCTCATGTTGCTCTTACCAGTCACATATTGTGTGACTTATTCTCTTACTGGGATGCAGACCAGAATACTTTCCGGTTACCAGGTGTTAGGGGTGAGTGGACTATCACCCTGGAGGACATTTATCATATACTGGGGGTTCCAATTCTTGGGAGGCAACTTTCTCTTAAGACAGTAGGATCTAGGTCTCAGATGATTCAGTGGGCTACTTATATGGGAGATGTTGTTGTCTCCTTTGGCTCAAAGAAGGGGGTGAAGGTCCGATCCATTGTTGCTGCACCTATCCCCATCATCCGTAAGGCCATTATGGGTATCTTGGCCTCATGGTTGATTGGGGATAAGGGAGGAGATACTCTGTTATACTGCTAGGCTACCGTGATTGAGCAGATTGAGGCCCATGGTCGTTACTTATGCTTGGGGAGAAGACATTCTTGGGACCACATATCATGACTTATACAGGGTGGTCAGGTTACAGGGGCAATCTTTGAGTCATCCTACTCTAGTTATGAGTTGGGTGTATGAGCGTATCATCCCCTATGGGAGGGGTGTACTAGCAGAGGATCCAGGGGCTGTTAGAGCAGCGAGGTGGATGGGGATGTCAGTACTCAGGATGCCACATCAGCCAGTGGCTTCACTGACTACTGCAGATATGGAGGCCACTCCTTATCAGGCCATGGCAGGAGTATGGGGAGAGGAGATGCTTACATTGATTTCCTGCTCTACTACAGGTTAGTTGGTAGACAGGATAGGGAGGGTGGAGGTCCACCCATTTGATCGAGTCCCTCAGCAGTTTGGCCTCCCCTATGTTGATATGCTTCCTCTAGTGCAGGGTCAGTGTACATGACTGTTCGTGAGGCCTGGGGAGGTCCTAGAGGAGATTGAGGTTGGACCATGGTTACTCCTGGAGTTCCTATTACAGTTAGGCGGGTGGTTCGTGCTTGAGGGGTAGTTGGTGCTTCTTGAGCACCCTTGCTTCAGATCGGGGCCACTCCTTCTCATAGTGGAGAGGGAGATGAGCCTATTGACGTGGACTCAAACTTTGAGGAGTTCACAAGAGGAGAGACTAAGGAGGAGACGATGGGAGAAGGGGCTGGAGGTGAGGCTGGTGGGATGGCTGAGGAGGATGATAGTGATTCTGAGTGGCATGACACTCATATATCTTGAGGGTAGAGAGGGTGGAGGTGAGTGTGGAGAAGGAGACCTTGGTCTTAGAGGATTTGCCTTCTCAGGAATTTGAGGGAGATGATGAGTCTATGGTAGGACGTCATTTCTTTCTAGATTTTGGGGAGGCTCCACAGTCGGCTAGTAGTGTCAGTAGTAGGCGTAGATCCTAGAGACCCTACCTAGATGCCTAGAGATCCGAGTGAGTTACTACTCTTTTCTTGACCCTGTTAGTTAGAGATGTTTAGTTGATATTTATTTTTTTGTTTTGGGTTTTTGACTTGTTTTTGGTGATTTTCTAACTTGTTATTTCCCTTTTTTATTTACAGTGACTGCTCAGGGATGGTGAGATTTGATTCACTGGGTGTGTGCAGACACCCTATTTCTACCTTCGGGGAAGACTCAAGCTTAGCTTACGGAGGACATTAAAGAGCCTTTAGCAGCTGGCAGACACACTAACGTGTTTTCCCCTGTCTAGAAGGTGACAGAGTTAGTGACCTCCCTTCGTACTCAGGTAGCTGGATATGAGACTATTGAGTGCCTGATGAGGTGGAGCCATTCTCGTAGTGAGACCACAGCTAGTGGTCGTGATCATGAGCACTCCCATCATTTAGTGCATTTAGAGCATCATCGTAGCAGGAGCCCTAGATGTGGTCGTGCACCCTCCGAGGGATCCCACAGGGATTGAGAGGCCATTTTGTCTTTTTGTAGTGATTTTTTCAGATGTTTATATGAGTTGTTTTTGTATTTTTCAGGCTCATTGAGTATTTTGACCATGCCTAGTGCATGATGGCATTGTATGTAAAACACGATTCCCATATATATATATATATATTTTATATATATATATATATATCTTTGATCTAGATCTTCTTTGTATCTAGATTTTTGTGATTTGTTTCTCATGTGTACACTAGATGTTTTTAGAATCTTTATTTTTATATGCTTTTTAGAATGTATGCAATGGATGACAAGTGATAACAAATGTTGAATAGAATGTTTCTCTTTTTGTTTTTTTTGTAATGCTGATATGTGATGATGCAAACATACTGTAGTATTGAACTTTTGGCTTCTTTGGGAAATGTTCGTTGCTTCTTCTTGTTTTGGAAAAACGTGATGAATATGTAGTGATAATGAGATGAAATTTCCCCATTCCTAACTCCACGCAACTAGTAAGATGCGAGGGCTCAACACCGAGAGTTGGGAAGGGCACAAATTGTATGAGTTTGACTGAACAGAAATGATGAGAGAAAGACAAGGTATTGACAGAAACCAAATTTAGACCTACGTACTTACCTTACTCAAAAACTACTACATAGCTCAGAATGCAACTTACTTTCCAGTTTATCTAGACTTAGATCCATAAATGGCAATTTGGTTGACAAAATCTGGTTTTGAGGATTTGATCTCTTTGGAATTTGGATGCTTAATTTCACTTTTCACAATACACTTTGCTTTGAATTTTTAAAACACTAAGATTCATTAATTTGTGTGAATGGACCCCCTACGCCCTGCCCCATGCTACTAGTAAGAAGTATGGGCTTATCACCGAAGGCAGGACATAGGCGAGTAAGGGAACTTCTTTCCTTTCTCAACCTCACACCACTAGTAAGAGATGCGGGCTCATCACCGAAGGTTGGTAGGGCAAAGAAGTGTGTAAAATAAAATATTCTATTTTGTTTAGTGTTTTTGATTCAATTTGGCTTTGACATTTCTGATCTGTGATTTTGGAGTATCCTTGTTTCAAAGAGATGTAAGAGGGATAGATGTGACACCAAGAAGCTTCTAGAATAGACCGTAGGTAAGAACAACTTAACCTAGTAGAAGAAATGAGTATGACCAAGTATGCAGGCCTTGGTATGGTTTTTGTCAAGATTTTGTCTGTTGAATTGATGAGATGATTTCAAAACCATTTGATGATATTATGAAAATTGAAGAGATATGATTTGAATGCTTTTGCCAATATTTTCAGAAGCTTGTAATAAATTTCTTAAGAATAAGTTCCTTGACCACAAAATTTATGAAATGAGTGAACAAAATGAAACAACTGAGTGACTAATGCAATGCAGGTAGACATAATATACAAATGGTGATGCTGATGACCTATGCGTAAAACCATTTAAGATGCAAGGAATTGACAGTTTCATTGAATTCCTCACCTTCTAGTGTACACAAGAGATATGCACCATTTCCATAGTCTTTCATGACTCGGTATGGGCCCAACCACTTGGGCCAGAATTTCCTTCCTTCGCCAGTTTTCTTATCAATCTGGCTATCTAGTCTCAGAACTAGATCTCCCTCATATATTTCTCATTTGTAGACCTTTTTGTTATATTTCCGGCACATCTGGTCAGCATAGGCTCTATGTCATTGTTCAGCATTTAACCTGGCCTCATCAAGGATTTCTAGTTGAGAGAGGCGTGCCTCTCTATAGGCTTCTTCTCCCAAGATCCCTTGTAATGAGATGCGGAGACTGGGTATTTCAACCTCAAGCGGGAGAACTGCTTCTGCCCCGAATACCAATGAGAAAGGGGTTGTCCCTGTTGGTGTTCTTATTGACATTTGATAGGCCCACAAGGCCGGGTATAATTTTAAATGCCAATCCCATTTGTTCTCCTTAACTGTTTTGAGGAGAATGGATTTTAATGTTTTGTTTGTTGCTTCAGCCTATCCATTGGCTTGGGGGTAATAAAGAGAGGTCATGTGATGGTTTATCTTGAATTTGCTGCATAACTCATGGACCTCATCATTCTTGAAGGATGTGTCCATTATCTGAGATAATGACTTATGGGACACCGTACCTACAAATGATTTGATTCAAAATGAACTTAGCGATTACAGAACCTGGTACGGTGGTGAGAGGCATGGCCTCTACCCATTTAGTAAAATATTTTGTGGCCGTGATTATAAAGTTATGGCCATCTATTGATGAGGGAGAGAATTTCCCTATCAAATCTAGGCCCCACGTGGAAAAGGGCCATGGGGTTGTGATTGGTTGCAGAGCCTGTGCTGGCATGTGAATCTCATGGGAGAACTCTTGGCATTTATGACACTTACACACAAACTCTACTGCGTCGTGTTCCAGAGTGGGCCAGAAAATATCCCATCCGATGTATTTTGTGAGCAGTGGCATGGCCACCAAAGTGGCCTCCACATATCCCACTGTGGGATTTGTAAAGAATATTTTTGGATTCATTTGTGTCAACACATCTTAAAAGAATTCCATCAAAGGCTCTATGATAGAGCACCTATTCTAAAATAACGTATTTAGTAGCAATAATGCATAACCGCCTTCTTTGTTGCAATGTGGCACCTTCTGGGTATGTGTGGTCCATGATGAAATTGATGATGTCAGTGTACCAAGGACATATAGAGATGGGGGCCTAGTTTTGACAAAATATACGCACTCATCGGGAAAGTCTAGATCTACCAGATCACCCCCATCCAATGGATTTTCAGCCAACCAGTCTGTAATGATTTGTCCCTTAACAAATTTTTGGTTTACAAATGTTAGTTCAAACTCACCCATTAAGGTTATGAAACATCCAACCTTTTTAGATAAAGACCCTTGTGTGAGGAATGTCCGTAAGTGATATGTCTTTACAATAACCCTTGTTTCTTGATTCAACATGTAATGTCTTAAATGTTTTGTTGCAAAGACTATGGCAAGGCATTCTCTTTCTGCCTGTGTGTAATGTGTTTCATAATCAAGCAACATCTGACTAATGAAATAAACTACACATTCCCATTTATCATTATCTTCCTGAGCCAACATGCAGGCTAGCAAGACATCAGTAGCCCATGAATACAAGATCAAAGGATGATCTGGTCTAGGAGGCATTAGCATGGGAGGAGACAACAAGAAGCGTTTAACTACTTCGAAGGCCTCGTTGCATTCTTCCATCCAATCAATGCTATAATCCTTTTTCAATAAATTATTGATTGGATGAACAAAAAAACTTAAGTCAAGGATGAACCTTCGAATTACACCAAGTTTCCCAAGAAACGATCTGATATCAGACTCATCTGATGGTGGAATCATTTCAAGAACAACCCAGATTTTGGCTGGGTTGACATCAACTCCTCATGACGATATAATGTAACCTCGAAGCTTGCCTCCTGTTACACCGAATACACATTTCTCTGGATTCAATGTGACGCCATATTCAATCAATCGTGAGAGAATGATACGGAGCACTTCTGGGTGATCACAGCACTTCTTGGCCTTGGCCAGCAAGTCATCTACGTAGGATTCCACAATCTTATGAATAAGGTCATGGAATATGTATGTCATTTCCTGTTGGTATGTAGCACCATCATTCTTAAGACCGAATGGCATGACAACGTAACAATAAGTTCCCCAAGGAGTTATAAATGTAGTCTTGGCTTGATCCTCTTTAGATATTTTGATTTGATTATATCCCGAGAACCCATCCATGAGAGACAAAAGCTCAAATCCAGTTGTTGCGTCAACAATGACGTCGATGGATGGTAATGGGAAGTCATCTTTGGGGCAAGCTTTGTTAATGTCCCAGAAGTCTATGCAAATGTGTATCTTCCCATTCTTTTTGAGAATGGGGATGATATTAGATACCCATTGTGAATAGTCAACTGGTTTGATGAATCCCACATGGAGAAGTTTCATTACTTCTTCTTTCACCATGAGAGCCACTTTTGGTTTCATTGGTCTTGACTTTTTCTTAATTAGCTTTGCATCTGTTTGGTGACAAGATTGTGTACCGTGATATGTGGTGTAATTCCCATCATTTCTTTGTAATTAAATGTGAAAGCCTTTTGATGTTCCTTGAGGATCTGGGTATGTATTTCTATCTCCTCTAGAGTTAATGAGGATCCCAACTTCAAAATATTTGGTTCTTCCTCCATTCCAATATTTATGTCAATCGTTCCTTCGATTAAGGAAGCATTTCCTTCTTCAAATTCAGGCGGGGCCGGAGGTAGTTCCAAACTTTCTTCATTCTCTACCTCGTAGATTTTGAGATTCTTTTACGGGGGAGATTCTATCACAGGATTTCCAAAATAGGAAGAGGAATATGGGATTAGGGAGAAATATACTATGTGATGAGCAAGATGCAATTCCACATAGGTATTTATATATCCAAGAGTGACCCTATCATTGTCAAAGTGATCTAGGATGGTAAACTCATTCTTAGCTTCTATATGTGTCAAGATCAGGGTTATTGGTATTTTACACACCAATGGTTCAGTATGAAGTGATACCATGAAATTTGTATTTTCCAACTCACTGCTTGGAGTGAAATGGGAAGCCGAGGTTGCTATTGAATCTGTGATAAGGTTTTGTTCTCATGTGATTGCTTCGATTGATATGAAGTCAAATCCCTTGGTTAGATCTAATACTACCGTTTTATAGAGTTGTAAGTGTTCATCTCTAGTCTCATATACCTCAGATACTTGGTTTGCAACTAATTGCGAGTCTCCTAGCACTCTAATGTTATCAATGCCCATCCTTTTGGCTATGATGAGGCCAAGGAGGAGGGCTTCGTATTCAGCCCCGTTGTTTGTACATTCAAAGTTTAACTTAAAGGAAAAAGGTAGGATATTTCCCTCGGGAGAAGTAAGGATCACACCTGCCCCAACACCGAAATGACATCTAGCTCCATCGAAGTGGAGAGTCCAATATTTTCTCAGAAAAAAAGATGTTGGAACATTCTTCGTGTCTGCTTCTTTTTCCTCATTACTTCCACCATACGGAAATTTGTCCACTAGGAAGGGAGCCAATTCCTAGGGTATATCCTATACCCATAGAATCAAATGGTAGGAGAATAGGTAGATCTTTCTCTAGTAACTCAACAATTTTTGTGGTGGTTCCTAATGATACTGTCTCTATGATGTTGGTCTCATTTTTGATTGCCAGAATTCCTTCAACTAGATTCGTGACTTCTAATTCTATTTGATAGTACCAACTTTACTTCTGGATTTGAATTGACTGGTTTTTAAGTTGATTCGTTGGGAGCTCAAACTCAGAGTGGATGGCTGGTCTCTTTTTACAAATCTGCTAAGTGTATGTCGAAAGGTTTTGGGTCACCGTGTGCCATAAATTTTTCCCAGGTGTAAAAATCTTATTTCCTGGAATAACCCTGGAAGGGATTTCCTTCATGTGATGTATCCATGGTCGACCAAGAATCATATTATAGTTGGTTTCTTGATCTATAATATAAAATTAGGTGAGGATAGGTCTTAGGTTCTAAGGTGAATGGTAACATTATAGTCCTAATTGAAGTTTCCTTGAGGCTATCATAACCCCTTAGCATATTTATTATGTTGAGGAACAATTTGTTTCTCCATGGACCTAGCTTTTGGAAAAGCAGAAGGGGACTATGTTAACTACTTCATCAATCATTGCATGGTTTGAACATAATTATTATAAACCCATACCTGCAAATGCAAGGATGTTGGTCACCTCTAGAGTGTAATTTTGAGGTTGTTGGCATTTGGATTTGGTATCTGATATAAACCAATATGGGTTTCAGATTGGACCTTGGGTAGACTCAAATTCTCCATTGTTGTTACTTGATGTTGTGGAGGAGTGATGTTAATCAGATGACCAAGACCCAATTGATTCTAAGTAAGAGTTATGTGAGTGGGAGAGTTTGTTCAACAAATCCAAGAAGGAAATGTTCACAAGAAGGTCTTTGTTAGGTCATTAATTAGATGATAAGCATCTGTTATAACCCCACTAGTGTTTGTTAAGGATCTGTTTGGTCCTGATGGGTAGGTTGGAACTGGTTGAGAAGAATAATCTCATAGCATTCTTGATTGGGATGGATTAATCTCCTTGTAGCTCGGTATCTATACTCTACCTTATAACCAACTGTCTTGGTTTGTGGTCGAGTTCCTAATTGGGGTGCGACTCGGTGGACTTGATGAAGTTGAGGCTTCATGATTGTTACTTCCTACCATTACACTCTTTGTTGAGAGAATGTAGGATCTAACTTCACATAGTTCCATATGATCCATGTTTAGAGCAGGATCGTTGATGAGTAGAGGATTGTACATCTTTGAATGAAATGAGTATAGGTGTCATTGTGCTCTTGTTTAATGTGTAGGAATTCCCTTAAAATCCCTATTCTACAACAGATTTGTCTTTGATGTTCTGGAAAGATTTGATGAATTCTATTGTAAGTTGTTTGAAAGTCCTAGTATCGATGGCCTTGAATATTCTATAAACCACAATACAAGTTAGCATTATACCCTCTAAGGTTGTTAGTTTGAAACCTATCTGTGGTCCAACAATTTTGATTAGGTTGCTGGTTGTTAGGGTTGAAATTTTCGAGGCTGTTGCCTTTGGCTTTAGATCTTGATATCCAGTTGGGTTTCGGATTGGGACCTTGGCATATCTGGATTTACCTTGGAAGCATGATGCTGTCATACGGATGATTAAAATCCACCAGTTGATTCTTGGAGTAAAGTTATTATTTCACTGATTGTAAGGTCCCTAAGTGTTTAGACGTTTTCCCTTTTAACCATCTATGATTCCATTCTGTTGTAGGGGGTCGACGTGGTTTTTGTTAAGGATATTGGGTCATTAGCATATGTATTTGCAGGGACATAAGGATAAGTCACCCGTGGTTTGATTGGGAGTGATTAATTTCCCATTCATTCCAGAGGTCTTACGACCGCTGTCTATTGCCCTTGGATTGATTTTGAGATAAATCTCGAGTACTTAATCACAGGTCCTTAGTGGGAACTTCATTTCTTCCTGATATGGGTTATTTGAGTACTAAACCGGGAGGTATCATACTTTACACTAGTTCCATTTGAAAACATGTTTCTAGCACTTGGTGTTTGTTGTAGAGGTAGTTATACGCCATCTTTGAATGAAATGAGCATTCCTAACGTGCGCTTGTTTAATGTGTAAGAGGTCCCCGATCCCTGTTCTTAACAACTTGTTCATGTCAAAGGCTTTGAAGTAAATGTTTGACCACAATGTGAAGTTTGATTTGAATGAGCAAGGCTTCTAGGTATTCTATACCCTACTCAACTAAAGCCAAGATGACCCTCTAATTGGTAGATGAATAATGTTAGTAACCTTGCATCCCAAGGGAGAAATTGTTGTACATGGCCGTGGCATAGGCCTTGATATGTGCATTTGGATCTCCCCCCCTTGAATTTATCATTACTCTACCAAACTTCACCAAGAGTATTTTCCATAGGTGGACAAATGGGGGTGTTTTCTTAGAGCAAGGTGTCGAGTTGTGTTTGTAAACTTCCTATAGGTGGGTACATGTTTTGGAAGTGTTGTTCACTTCTAGCGTAGCGTGCTAAGTACTCCTCATCCAAAAATGGGAGTGGATCTGACTGCCTACTGATTTGTGGTCTAAACAAAACCCAAGGAGATGAAATGGATTCTCTAGTAAACGTCATATTGTTAGAGCCTGAGGGCTCCAGTTGTTGTGTTTGTGTGAGCTGGTCTAGCTCCTCAATTCAGAACAAAGAACTAGAGCTAGTTCTTTGAGGAGTTTGTGATGACAAGTAGTTGTTTGAGTAGTTGTCAGCCCATGCAGAAAGAAAGGGTGATGGTTGTCTATTTGTTTGACCATAATATACTTTGAGACTTGAGAGAGGTTTTCCATATGCGTTGTATCCCGACATATTCAGGGGGGTATATAAATACCCACAGAATAATGGGAAGGAGCAAAGATGGATGAAAGAAATGGAAATGAAAAGGGAGCAGTTGTTGTTTCACGTTGGGTTCACCAATTTTGTACGATAGAAAAGTGACAGGCGAGCATGAGAATCAACAAGTAGCCTTTCTCCGTACCCGACCTCCTGAGGTCATGCCGAGACAGCCAGTGGAAATGAAATATATGTGGATGTGGACAAACTAGTTGGGAAATCTTATATCCTCAACATGTAATAACAGGATCTGCGAGTCCAAGGTAAAGAAAGCTCTCCTAACCTGAATTGGTGTAATGGATTGTTCAAGATATAATAGCTACTCGGAGGCTCCAATCAATGTCGAGCTCTACCGAGATCCTATCTAATGGCTGTTGGATGCGTGGAAAGTGACCTATAGGTGCTTCTTGTATATTTCCAGACAAGGTCATGAAAGTGGTAGCGAGAGATGTAGTGGATTTGTAGGAAACTATGGGCGGTTTTCTGGTCTAACCTAGAAAATATTAGCTTGATTGGCTTCTATGTTCAATATGGAAAATTATGTTATAATATCCGGTGGGAGTGGTGAGGATCTAAATACTAGTGTACGTAAACTGGTGTCAATGTTTAACTGATTAGCAGGCCCGTTGGGTTGTGGGACCTGGGGATCACAACCATGAGTTCATGGTTGTTGTGGACCTTTTATGGTCATGTGAAGAATCAATCTCTTCTTCCGACTATCCAGTAGTCATAAGCTTTTTCAGCTTCTATGTTTAATACCAGGAGTTGTGTGATCTTCTTGGAATACCTTACGAGTGTTCTAGCAACTTGTATACGTAAGCCTATGTCTATGTCAATGAGAAGGTCTCCTACATTTGGCTACAGAACTAATGAATCACAACCAAATGTTTTCTCTCTTTCAGGTTCTTGTATGGTCATGTGGATATCCTATCAAGGTAGTCTATAGTTGGGTTGATTTGACCAGAATTCATATGCTTTGTCATCTTCAATATTTAATTCTCTCAATTTCTCACTAACTACTTGTGGGTTTGTTGTTGTTCGGAAGACGTGAATTCTAAGACCTTGATCTATATATGCTAATGTTGTGAAGAGATTTGGATGAGGTATTACCGGTTCGAATATGTAATCCCTGGGATCTCTGGGTCCCGTAATTGTCATGCAAGAGATAACCAAACTTAACTGAATGAAGTAAACTAATTATGAAAATAAATCTATGCTATGCTTATTTTTTTTTTGTATTTTCAAAGATGTGAATTTGAATGAAATTAAAGAGCAACTATTCTAATAAATTCAGATAACGAGTAATTTATCTAATAATAGGATTAAAACAAGCAAGGTAGCCAGATGTAGCTATTTTCCTGTGCATTTGTGAATTGATCCTGAATATAAATAACTAACTAATTTAATTGAAAGACCTTCAATCTTACCTCAGAAGTGAGGAATAAATCATAGCTTCTCAGAAGCTATCATTCCCCACAGCTTCCCTGGTAATGTTGAAAGCAAGCTTAACTGAAATAAAATGATTTGCTATTCTATTTGATATATTGTAACTACAACTTTGACAATTCAAACCTGGAGTTTACAGAACAGCGGCAAATCTAGTTGTATTGTAGCTTGTCCTCTCAATGTGATCTCTTTGTTCTTACGTGTTCTTGTGAATCCAAAAAAGTGGGAATGTGACAACTGCAACATGAGAAGATGTTCAAACAATGGTAGCTTGGATGTAAGCTGAACATAATGCAAGTAGGAGAGGGATAGTGCAAGAGAATAGAGCTTGGCTATGCGATTCCTAGCAGGATTGTTGCAGGGATACAACACAAACACACCAAAATCTCTAGGACCTATACTTCCTGTGATGAAACAACAACCTATAACTCTAAGTAGAATCAAGATTCAAATGAACTTAATCTAGAACTAGAATTTTTTTATACTAAGCCAGTTGTTTGGAGAACAACAATGGAACAAGATGAAACTAGAGAGATCCAGTGATCTCTAAACTAGAACTGTGGAGCCTTGAACTGAGAGGCTGAGAACTTTACAAAATCTAAACCTATTGAGACTTATTGAAGAACTTTCAAACACACTGAATAATAAATCATAGAGGGAGAGGGCCCATTTGCTTGTAAACAAGATTGGTATTTATAGCACTTTAATTTACCAGAAGGTAAGATTGAATTGAACTCTTCTATTATTAAAAAAAGGAATTACTATTTACCAGGTGGCTAAAACTTTAATGCAAGACAAGAGTGGTTGAGAATTACAAGCGCAACTTGATTTTTTAAGTTGACGAATGTCAGAAAGTTCTGAAAACATGCGCAAGGACCGCCACCAACAGAGCAGGGCGGTGGTTACAGGACCGCCGCCCTATCCTGGGCGGCGGTCACGGGACCGCCGCCCAGGCAGGGCGGCGGTCTTGTAACTAAAGACCAAAATGCAAGGAAAAAAGAGGAAAGGGGTTAGAACAAAGCAAGCGAAGGATGGATAAGGCATTTTAGGATGCAAATGTATACTTAACGTGATTTCTAGATTCCGAACACCTTGTGAAGAGATTTGAATCATCATTGGGGTTTTCGTAACCTCTTTCCGGCAGTACAGTACATACAATTTTGGGTACATATAGGTGGATAAGGAGAAAAGTTTCCAAGAGAGAGACACTCATGGAGACAATTTGGTCTCTAATTTTATGGTCTAATGTTGTGTTTGCATATGTATATATAGGTATGAATAATTTTGTGAATAAGATCAAGAAGAAGACAATGAAAATTGTCAGTAAAGAACCAATAAGTGACTCCTTTGAGTCAACTGCACATGATAAAAGCAAAGAACAAGTTAGGGAAGGTCATGAGGAAGAGAATGAAGTTCTATAGAATGCTAGTGAAGAAGAAGAGGAAAATACAGAGTTATATAATGCTTTACAAAGCATTCAAGTGAGAGAAGTGAAGAAAGAGAGCAAAAATAAGAAGATGGATGACAAAAAGGAAAAGACAAAGGACATGGTCACAAAGATGGCTTATAATCATGTATGATAAGATGAAAATTATGAATTCTTTCATATATATGTTAGTGAACTCTTTGATATGCAAGATAACACAATGAAAGAAGAGGTTACTTCTTCAAACTCTGAATTTCAATATGGATATATCATGCCTAAATGGCTTAAAAAGTCAGTTGTTTGTGAAAAAAGGATAAAATATAAGAAATAGGATAATGAGGCTGTGGTATGCAATGGAAAACAAGAAGGAAATGATGGAAAAATATCAGATTTTAATTTAAGACAAACATACAGTGAGGGTTACCAAGAAATGAAGAATGAGGGAAGAGTTTCTAAGCACAAACCGATCTATGAATCAAGAAGGAAGACTGAAACTACATGTGTATATTAGCATAAAGAGACAAAAAAATAAGTGTGGAGATTCAAAGAGAAAATAGAAGGACAAGGCATCGTAATAAGGGCTTGGCAAGGGAAGCAAATAAGTAAGGAACAAGGTAATCATGTTGATTTGAATGTTTTGGCTAAGAAAACAAAGAATGATGCATTTGAAGCTGAAAATGAGTTGATTTTGAACACTAACACATGTATGATGAGGAATATGGGAATGGGATTCAAAAAGAAGAAGTTATAAAAATACAAGAAGATAAAGATGAAGTGAAGACAAAGAAAGTGAAAGCTGAGCCTAGTGAACTAACATGTGATTTCCAAGAAGGAAGAAACCAATTGTGTCCTAAATTTGATGAAGCAAGTGAAGAGGAGAGTGGAATATTGTTATACAAGGAAATGCAAAGGATTGAGGAGCTATTCATGATAGGTACAAGCTCAAATCAGCTAAGGGAAACTAGTGGAAAACTTGAACAAAGAGAAGTCTAAAGAGGATGAAGGTGAACTACAGGTTTAAGAGCAAGTACAAGAGGGAGAATATGAAGAAAAAAAGTCAAAACCAGCCGGGTTGAACATGAAGACCTCAAAGAAAGGATGAAAGAAAACCAAAATGAGACAAAATTGTCTCATCTTTTTATACCTAAGCTTGCTCCTAGTTATGTTTGTGCAGGTAAGAGTCAAAGGATGAACAAAGAAGATACAAAAGGCAAGAATATGAAGACAAAGTACAACTAAGTCAAGAAGGACAAGAGAATGAAGACAATGAAGAAAATTTGGAGCAAAGTGAATATATGGAAAGAAAATTCAAGACAAAAAGAGTAAATTAAAGCAAGGAAAAGAGAGAGAGTTGAAGATGAATGCAAGAAAAGTGAGGAGGAAGACTATGCCAAACAAGAGAGATTGGAAGAAGATGAAAACCTCCATAGGGGTTTAATTTTTTTCTTAATAGGGGAATATGATGCAGGAGCATCACTGTAAAGGTATCAATTTTGTAATTTTGAGAAATTAAGGGGTATGTTAGGCCTTAGGGGTCTTAGAAGGTGTCTTATAACTCCTCCATGGTATTTTAAGACCCTCCTTTGTGTGTTAGGTGAGTTATCTTGAGTTTCCCTCCAAAAGGGGAATATCTGAAATTTGAATTTGAATCCTGAGGTTAAAAGGTGAAATGTTGAAATTAAAGCCATGATATGCTATAGGAGGTCATTTGAAGACCTTATAAAGGTATGTAGAGTATTATTACTCTTCTTGATGTAGTTCATGTGTTAAACTCAACCTCTAACTCAAACAGGTTGAGTAAACTTAGTATAACCACCTAGAGTCAATGTATATTAGGTGAAAAGTCGAATGGAGGAAGCAATTATGAATGGTGGAAGAAATATTTGAGTGTAGGAATGTGTTGAAGAGCCATGGAAAGCTCACGAGGTTTGATAATTTGAGAAGTAACTTAACAAATATCTTTTGTCAATAAAATGATGATTACTCATGAATTTTGTATTGTTTGTAAATGAAGGGTGCTCTCAAATTTAGTAATTCTCCATTATGTTATGTGTTTATAATATGAAATATTGTATGGTTGTTAGTTTGAAGTTTCAGGATATGAAATCAAGAAGGATGAAAGACTGATTAAGAAACTAGGTAAATGTAAGAATCTGCAGACATGGTTTAAGGTAAGAACTTCAAATTGGGAAGTTGCTTGAGTGTTCTGAGTTTAAAAAATCCCTCTTGTAACCTATGGAGAATGTGGATTATCGTTTGGTGTTTTCCATTCCACAGTTTGGGTAGTAATGCATTTTGAGAAGCATGAGAAAATTGAGCAATTTTTCTCTAAGTTGGTATAAGGGCAGTGAAACACTGTTCCAAGTAATTTCGAGTTTGTGATCAGATTGTTTTAATGGAAAGAAGGCTTAAAATTGTTCAAGAAGGCTATAAGGTCCCTAAGATGTGAAGATGAAAAAAGAACCCAATAAAAATATATAGCAGTCTTAAAACCCACGTCTCGGGTGATTAGAATTAATGAGCTCTGTAATAGACCAAAGGAAGTCACAAGTCCATTTGTAAGTGAATTGTTATAGGTTGATAAGGTGTTAGGATATCTGTAACAGGTTTATAATATTGGGAGAGTTACCATTGGTTGTTAAAAAGAGTTATAAGGAGCAAACATTCTTAAAACCCTTATACCTATTCAAATACTCTATCATAGAGGTTTTTGGTTTGAGTTAAAAAAATAAGTCATGAAATGAGTCCTTAAACTAATTTTGATGAGTGAGCCAAGTGGCATAAAACCTGACCAAGGAAAGCAAGAAGTAAAGAGATCATGAACATGAGGGATGCTAAGGGAAACTTAAAAATTTACAGGTTTAACTGTGAAAACACAATTTGAGAACCCAGAATGATATCTTGAAAGAATATGTCCTTGCATTTTAAATTTTTTGTGATGACTTGTAACTTTAGTCAAGTGAGTTTTAAAGGGAGAAGATCAGGGAAAAGAGGAGTTAGGTGTTTGTGCCAAATATTCTAAAAATTCAACCTCCATCAAGTATGAGATATGCATGACTTGAGTAAATGGAGTTATCTTGAACCAAGGTGTAAGAGGATTAAGACCTAAAATAGCTTGAATGAAAACGAGGAAGGCTTAAGAGTCGTAAATTAAGTCTAAAGTGACTATGAAGATCAAGGAAAATAAAGAGGCTTTAGAAATATGAGAAACTTAGGATAAGAACTGTGTAGGTACATTTTTGGAGAATTAAGTAGGTTTAATTGTTGTTTGAATTGGGCCCAGGTGGGAGTTATCAAATGAGTTGTGCATGCTTATAAAATATAGATGCCTTGAAGGAATACTCAAAGTATGCTAGAATCAAGAGAATATAAAGATAACAATCATTTAAGCAATTAGAAGGATGAAGTGTTCAAGAGAGTAATAGTACATTGGAAAAGTGTCATTATATGATTCAAAGGGATAGATAGATGAACTAGATGGACATTATTGATGAAAAAACCTAAAATATGATGAGAAGTCTGTGAACAAGTTAGAAGAAAAGCAAACATAGCCCTCAAATGGTGTGGCCAACAAGAGCTAGCAAAGCCAAGAAACTAGAGTGGTATCTCAAAGTGAACAGTGAAGCCATGATGCTAAGATAGGTTTGGTGAGGAGTATAGGAAGGTGAGAGACAAGGAGTAAGAGGTGATACCAAATTAATAACCCCAAAGATTAGTGTGGAAATAGGTAAAAATAAAGTATAAAAAGACTAGTGATGTGTTAGAACAAGAAGGTCAAATAAAGCCAAACCATGAACTCATAATATGAAAGTTGAATGTGGAGTATAAGGGCATGGAGGAAAGATTGAGTAAGTGTGAATGAAGTGATTTGGAGTGTTTATGTGGTCAACAAGGGATCAAGACATCAAACCCTAGGTTTAGCTCATGAAACCCTAAGTAAGCCTACTTAAACAAGCAAAAAAATGAAATTTGATGTTGGGAGTGATATTCAAGGAGTTGAGGAAAGGAAATGATTATAAATCTCAAACAAGTTAATGGGTATCTAGAAAGCTAAGCCAATTGGATTGGTTGTAGGTAGTTCACCCCAAACATGGAGATTTGTGCAAAAAGAGGGCCAATTGAGACCTAAAGTAATATTACAAAAAGGATAACATTTTATCGGTAAGGAGTTGAACCTTGAAATTTAACAAACATCTTAATGGGCCCAATGGGTATCGAGAAATGCTACTATTCAAGATTAGTGGAGAATATTTCATGAGTTATGCCTAAAAATCAATTTTAGTAGGGCAATAAGGATTTTGCTTGGTTTACAAAGGAAGTAGGTAAAATTGGTTATATGCAACTTGGTGAAGTGCATGGGAAATAAGATTATGAGTATTTAACCATGTTTGAGGTGATTGTGGGGTTTTTAGTAGTCTATGCAATTAAGTAAACTTGAGATAGATTTACCTACTTGAGAAAAGATTGAGTTCCATGAATTTAATGTTTGTATAAGTGAATTAATGACTCATAAAGAAAATTTTTTTGGTGGATTGAGATTTTTATGTAGGGCCCTACATCATTGGGTTATATATTTTGGTGCTTCTCATCACATGAATTCTTTGAATGAGTTTTTTGTATCTCTAGGTTTGAGTTCTACTTCCAAAATTAAGGTTGGAGATTCTTCCTTCCTTTATATTAAGAGAAAAGGTGACATATACATTGATGGTGGTATTATCCAAGATGCACTCTATGTTCCTAACATCGCTAAAAATTTTCTTTACATGTATCAAATTTTCCATTATAGTCAAGGAAAAACAATGAATTTTACACAAGGGGCAGAAGTACGAAGCTTGTTGGAACATCATTCACTTGTTGCTCAAGGTATTGTTGATCATGGTTCTAGAATATATAACTTTTAGGGTTTTAATGAAAATTATTCCATAGGGACATGATTGGTTTATCATACAGATTCAAAGAGTAAGATTTGACACGAGAGATTTGGATATCTCAATTACAAATATTTGAAGGAGTTGAACACTCATGGTATGGTGGATGGTATTCCTAGAGTTTATTTTCTTGAGGAAGTTTGTCCTGTATGTGCATTAGGTAAACAATACCAATATATATTCCCTAAGAATTTGTCCAAGAGAGATTCTTCATCACTTGAGCTTGTGCATAGTGACTTGATGGTTTTTCCTACCCCTTCTTTCAAAGGAGCTAAGTATACAATTACCTTTACTGACAATTTCTCAAGGCATACTTGGGTTTAATTTATCAAGTACAAAAGTGATGTTTTTTCACACTTCAAAGTATTTAAGGCTTTGGTTGAGAAACAATCTTCTAGTTGTATAAATAACCTTCACATTGATAATGGGGGCGATTATTCTAATTTTTTTGACAACTCATGGCATTATTCACCAACATTCTATCCCTCATACTCCACAACAGAATGTATTAACAAAACAAAACCAAACTTTGAAGGAAATGGATAACTGCATGATGCATTCAAGAGATTTAACTTCTATATACTAGAAAAAAGTAGTTAATTATGCTAACTACATTTAGAATCGCACACCACAAAAATCCCTTGAGAATTTGACTCTAGAGGAAGCTTGGTCCAAAAATAAGCTCGATGTCTCATTTTTTCAAGTCTTTGGGAGCTATGCTTGGCCTTTATGCTAAATAAGAAAAGGAAAGCCTTGGATAAGTAGAGAAAACCCTTGATATTTTTAGGGTATTGTGAGGACATTACATATTATCAACTTTTAGATCCCTATACTCATGAGGTTCTTTTTCAAACTCATGTTCAGTTTGATGAACGCTTCTCTCCTCATGATTCTTCATCTTCTTCCATGCCCGCTTATTATTGTTTATCTCATATTGAGGATCCCTTCTTTGAGGAGGTTGATGAAGAGGTTATGGATGACAACGAGGATCTTATTCCCACTGATTTTTTCACTATGCCTAAGTGCGATCATAGTACAATTTCTGATGCAATACATTTTATACATGATCTTCCACCCACTAGGAATCATCATGCACATTCTACAAGTTATGGATTTTTTTTTTGGGCAGTTTATGAGGATCCACAATATTTTTCATAGGCTCATAGGATACAGGAGTGAGATGATTCAATGACAGCTAAGTATTCTTATTTGATGAAGAATAATACTTGGGATTTGGTATCTCTTTCTAAAAGAATAAATATGGTTAAGTGGAAGTGGGTATACCGAACCAAATACATAGATGATGGGTCCATTGAGAAGTATAAAACTCGTCCTGTTGCAAAGGGTTTTTCACAAGTTGAAGGTACTGATTACTTTGATATTTTTACACCTGTTTCCAAAATGGATTCCGTACACCTTATTCCTGCTATTGTTGCATCATAGGGGTGACATGTATACCAAATGGACGTGAAGAGTGCCTTCTTACATGGATATTTACACGAGGAAATATACATAGAGAAACCTATTGGATTTGTTCACAAATATTCTCTTGTTTTTAGACTCTAAAGGTCTCTCTATGGTCTCAAACAGGCCCCTTAGGATTGATATGAGAAGATAGATTCTTTTCTTCTATCTACTAGTTTTTTTGCTGGCACTCTGATCCTACAATATATCTCCAACATGTTGGCGATGATATTGTGATACTTGTCTTGCATGTTGATGATTTAATACTTATTGACTACTCTTCTTCTCATATTAAGACTATTCAAAGGGATCTTTCCATGAAGTTTGACATGACAAATCTTGGGTCATTGCATTATTTCCTTGGTTTATAGATTTCTTAGAAAAATTTAGGGATTCATTTGAGTCAGGAAAAGTACACCCATGATCTTCTTAAACATTTTGATATGGATGATTGCAATCCAAGTACATCTTCTTTATAGTCTGGGGTTACTCTTACTTCCATATGTACCAATCCACTTTGTGATCCTACATTGTATAGGCGGTTGGTTGGAAGTCTCATGTACTTGACCCATACTCGCCCTGATATTTCATTTGCACTAGGGGTTGTATCTCGGTTTGCACATTCTCATCATAATAGTCACTGACAGGCTATGATGCAAGAGCATCTTGTACATATTAAAATTTTGAATTTTCATATTTGTTTACGGGTTTGAGAGTCTATTGGATGTTTTTGATCTGTACCAAGTCCATGTGGACTCGTTAGCATTATAATAAGTGGTTTTGAGAGTTTCCCTCCAAAACCATAGTTTTGAATATTTGAAATAGTTCATATGAGTGTTATAGAACTAGGGGCCAGTATGGTTTGAATAAAAAATGTAAACAAGGCATAAAGTCACGTAAGGCATGCCTAACTAGGGTGTAACCTCACTTGGGTTGGCCTTATAAAGGCGGAGTTAGTAGTTAGAACCCTAACTACTCCTCTATCCTTCTTTAGCACAAGTGAGTATTCGAATGAGGGATGATGTGTATAGTAGTAAAGGTAGAGATGTTGATACCAGATCCTTGATGGCTTTTGGCACTTTATAATGTCCATAATGTTATCAATAAAAGCTTCATAGTGTATAAAACTGTGTATAAGGGTTTAAAATGGAATTGTGCATTGATTTTTTATGAAACGATAAGTGAATCATATTAAAAATATGGTATGAATATTTCTACATGTGTGGAGAGTCTGTACAACCACAAGGAGCATGAAGGATTGATAAAGTCAAGAAAACAGTCATAGGCATTGAATAGTGAAACCATGCATAGTTTTTTAAAATTGATATTGAGAATGAATGCATGTGATTTAATGAATGAATGTTGTTTTTTTATGAATTGATGAGTGTTTCTACAAGGATTTGAGGTCTGAGAAAGTTTATAAAGGATAGGAGAATGAGAACAAAGATAAAGAGCATCAAGATAAGAGGTTTATGAGTAAGAACTGAAGAAAACTGCCCCTGATTCTATGTATAGACTGTCATTTCTAGATTTTAGGACTTGGTGTAATCTTATAAGTTTTGGTTTATTGGAATGGTTATAAGTTGGGGAAGTGTTGAATAAAATAAAAGTTTCCATATAGTTTCAAGACATATGAAGCCAAAGTATTAGGTCAGCTGATGAATACATAGCCTAGAATGTATATAACTTGTTTGAGGGTTTGTCCTTAAATGTATTTGATTGAAAGTCACCATTTCATTATGTAAGGGGTTTTATATGCCACTGTAGGTACTTGAAATATGAAAGAATATGTGAGAATGATTTGAGGAAGAGTCTATGTAAAAATAAACATGTGAAGTTTTGAAACACAACCCTAACAACGTGACAACTAGACCAAGGGCTTAAGAAGGTAAGAGTTAAGTATTTGGTAGGGTTAATACATGAGAAGGTGGTAGAGGAAGATTGGGCAGATAAAAAAGATGACTATAAGCCCAGTGGAGAATAAAAAGATGTTTGAAATACCTAACTAGAAGATTTCTTGTACAATTTGTACTAATATCTTGAGACAATCTTAATTCTTGGTAAGTAACATCATTTGGAAAGGGGATTCCATACAGAAGCTATTGTCTAAATTTATTGGGAGAGGTGTTAGCAAGTTTTAAAACCTTGAAGTGTTGTAAAGCTTAAGTATAAGCCATTAAAGAAATAAGTCTCATGACTGTCCTGTTTACTTGTCTTAAGAAACCTTGAGAAACAAGGGTTAGATTGCTAGGAGTTGTATTGTATGGGACTAGTGAGCATGAATTGAAGGAAGGTAATAAGATGTGTTAAGGATTAGTGAGGTAATTTTATTGGGAATATTCTATATCAAGTTAAGAGAGGACAAATCAGAGTTGAGGATTGTCTAGTGTCAAAAAGGTTCAGAAGACTTAAGAAGCTAAACAAGGAAACTTAGGTTAAATGAGGATAGAGGAGTGTTTGAAAGATGGAATGAACATGAAAAAGTGTATTATATGTTTCTTAATGTGTTTCAATGGTTGCTAATAGTGGAAGGTGACAAACCCTAAGGAAGACCTTTTAAACCCTAGCTAGGCCTAAAGAGACATAATTGTAAAGGTGAAGTTTTAGTTGGGAGTGTTGTATTTAGAGTTAGAAAATGAAATTTGGCATGAATTTGTAGGAGAATAAAGGGTATTTGGAACATCATTTTTTTTGAAAGTTTGTAGATTTCTCCTAGCTATAAGGTTTGAGTGCAAATAGGGCTAGAAATAAGGCCTATTGAAAACAATAATTTGAGAATAAAACACATTAACTTAGAATTAGTTCCTGAAAATTTGCAAGCCTCTAAAGGAGGATAATGGGTGTCTAAATAATTGCAAGATCAACCAGTGCTCCAGTTGGATTAGATGGACCTACTAAAAATAGATGTAGACTAGCTTTAGCTAGATTTTGCATCTCTTTTGAAATGGAGAAAGAACTACCTGATCACATCATCCTTCAATCGAAGTTTGGTACATCATCCTTCAATTAATATGCAAGAAATACCATTAGTTAGGGAATTTCACCAGAAAATGCCCTACGAACAAGAAACAAAAAATGAGAGATCTGGAGATGCTTTAAAAGAGACTAGAAAGAATCCTGAGAATAAACAGAGCTATGAAGATAATAACATAATAAAAATTAATGGATTTGAGGTTTTAGCGAAAAACATCTCTTAGGAAGAAAAAATAGAAGGAAAAGAGCCACCACAAGCCAAAAATCCATAAACCAAGAATAAAAAAGGTAAGGGGATAGATAAAAATTTCTCTAAATAAAAGGAACAAAAAGGGTTTCAAAACCCCTATAAGGCGACCATCGGTTTGTAGGAAGCTTTGGAGACCAAAAACTCCCTTAGTTAAAAAATGAGGGGATGATTTGAAGGAAAAAGACAAGCTTAAAGATATGGATCTTCAAAAGCCTATAAAGCTAATATGGAAGTGGATGAAGATAACGCAAGGGTTTCCATTAACATGGTAGTATTAGATCAAGAGAAGATGGAGGATTTAATTACTGATCAACCGATTACTTCTTCTTAGGATGGGAATAAGGAACAAATACAAAGTAGCACCTTAACAACATCAAAAGTACAAGAGATGAAGACTCATTTAGAAACTGAAGACGTACTAGATTCCATATTAGAAGATCTGGCTAAAGAAGAAGAGTATAAGGAACTGGATGATCTCATGGATGAGGAAAATCTCTCCCTGTCTCCTGATATTGAAAATATTTTTACTCCTACCAGTGAAAAGCTTTCATTCAATGAAATATCAACAACTTCGCAGCAGGAGGATATAACTTGTGAAAAAGAAGAAGGGGAGCTTACCCCAACCCCATCAAAGATACTTACTGAATGTGAGAATTATTTGAATAATGGATTCATTGAAATTAAATAAAATAAACGAAGAATGAAAGGCTTTGAGGGGATTCCTGATGCTTTGTATAATGATAAAAAGAAGAAAATTGGAAATTGGGAAGCCTCCACATCAAATATCATTAGATCATCTACTAGGAGGGTGACATATATTAGGGCTAATAGTAAAAAAGGTAGACCTTTAAAAAAGGAAATAAGAAAGAAAGAGACAGAGAAAGATATTGCAAATGGGACTCAAAGTCAATTGGGCCATCCGACAACTACTTCCCCAATTTTTTTTAGATGAAGATCTTATCCTGGAATATCAGAGGACTGAATGGAGGTCCTAAACAAAGGATGCTTAAAGAGCTTAGAAGATCTAGCAGACCTAACATTATTTTAGTACAAGAAACTAAAATGAAGACAAAAACTTTGGCGGAATGTAAAAATAATTTTTGGGAGAATTCTGATTTTGCTGTTGTTGACTCACAAGGAGCATCATGAGGTGCAGCAATCTTCTGGGACAACAAATATCTCATGGTAATGTGATTTTATCTTCCCATAATCATATAGCTGTTCAATTTCATGCTTCTGAAAATGAATCAATATGGATCCTTTCCAACATCTACGCTCCCAACACTATTGCCAGTAGAAGAAAATTATGGGAGGATTTAAAATAATTTAGAAGTAGATTTAAGGATTATAATTGGTTGGTCATGGGTGGTTTCAACACCCCTTTAAACCCTGGGGAAAAATATGGTGGAAATTTTGATTTCTCAGTTGGTATGGGTGACTTTTCTGAGTTTGTATCTTCTCTCAACCTCATAGATATTGAGTTACATGGCAACCAATTCACCTGGTCTAACACAATAATTGGTGAGAGTTTGATACAGGTAAGATTAGATAGATCTCTCATCTTTGCTAATTGGATTTTGAATCAGGATTTTCACCTCTCTTCGTTACCTAGGATTGGCTCAGATCATAACACTATTGCACTTAATCTTTTCAATTGGTCCAAGCCATCACATAACTCTTTCAAATTCGAAAAAATGTGGCTGGATCATGAAGACATTCTGGATAGGATTAAAGAATGTTGGCATTGGGATGGAGAAGGAATAACACAATTCAAGTTAGTTCAGATTCTGAAAAATGTAAAGAAAAAAGTTAGAACCTGAAACAAAGATGTCTTTGACAATATTTTTGAGCAGAAGAAAGAGCTAAAAAAATAGCTTAAAAAACTCGAGCTGATAATCTCCACCAAAGGTATGAATTATGAAGATCAACAACTTGAAAAAAAATTACTTTCTGATTTACATAACATCAATAATAGAGAGGAAAAATTTTGGAGAATAAAATCTCGGGCTCTGTGGCTGAAAGCTGGTGATAGAAACACCAATTTTTTTCACATGACTACCCTAAAGCACATGGCCTGCAACATAATCGCTGAGGTGTCCAAAAGAAATGGCATTATCACCAAGGATCAAAATGATATAAAATCAGAAGCTCTCAAGTTTTATGAAAATTTGTTGATGGAAAGTAATATTTGTAATGAAGAATTAACTTCTTTTCTTCTAGATGCCATCCCAAGTAACAATATTTTTGATGAGAGATTTAAAATCGTTACAAAATATGTAACCATTTTGGAGCTGAAGAAGGTTGTTTTTGTACTTGAAGGGGACAAGGCACCAGGGCCTGATGGTTTTTCTACAAATTTCTTCCAAAAATGTTGGGATATTTGCTCAGAAGATCTGCTGAAAGATGTAAATGAATTTTATAGAACATGAGATCTTCTGAAAGAGTTGAAAAATACTCATATTATGCTAGCCCCAAAGAAGATGGATGCTAAGGATACTTCAAGGATTTTCAGTCCTATCAGCCTAGTAAATGTTGTTTACAAAATTTTTACCAAGATTCTTGCTACTAGATTACAACATTTGCTATTTGATCCAATCTCTAAACAACAAAGTGGCTTTATAAAAGGAAGGATTATTCAAAATGGAGTAATCATGGTTCATGAAACCATGCACTCCATGGATAAATGTAATTAATAATCAAGTATGGTAGTAAAATTGGACATGCATAAGGCCTTTGATAGAGTTTCTTGGATTTTTTTAGATAAGGTCCTGTCAAACTTTCAGTTACATAGAAAATTTAGAAAAATCATTCAAGCCTACATATCCACTTCCAGGATTTTCAATTATTGTTAATGGTACTCCAGTGGGATTATTTTCCAGTAGTAGGGGTATAAGACAAGGGGAACCCATACCCCCCTTACTTTTTATAAAAATGGCTGACAACATTAGTAAATATATAACTAAGGCTGTGAATACTGACATGCTAAAAGGCTTCAAACCTACTTCCACCAACCATACAACTTCACATCAGCAATTTTTTGATGACACAATTTTAATGTCGATGGCTTCTATAATTGAGGCTAAAGATATAAATACTATTATCAAATTATATGAAGCAACTTCTGGCCAAAAACTCAACTTTGAAAAAAGTTCGGTGTATTTTTTCAATACTCCTTCTGATAGACTGAAAATAATTGTGCTCATTTTGGGGTCTAAAATCATCTCTTTACCCACTACCTATCTAGGCTTACCATTGCGAACTAATAAAATATCTAATGTTGTTTGTAATGCCTTGTTAGATAGATTTCACAACAAATTGGCTAGGTGGAAAGGTGTTATTCTCTCTAGTGCCGGAAGAATGCTTGTTAATTAAAAGAAAAATGTACAAAACTTGCCCATATATATAATGTCTATGTACAACATCCTAGCAACAACTGTTGACAGCATTAAAAGAATTCAAAAGAATTTTCTATGGCATAGTAACTGACAGAAAGATTTAAGTACCATTTAGTTTCTTGGGATCAGGTTTTTACACCCAAAAAGATTATTGGCCTGGGTATAAAGGATATTAGGAAGATGAGTGTTGCTATAATTTCCAAACTTGGTTGGAGATTACTTAAGGAAAAATAACCATGGACTTAACTCATTAGGATCAATTACTTGAATTAGCACAATATGAATTCTTTTCTTTTTGAAGAACAACTTCCCAATGGCTCCATTTTTTGGAACAACTTGCTTCAAATTAGGAACATTCTTGCTAAAGGTTCCATAGATGGAAAGTTGGAAATGGTCAGGATATATAATTTTGGAAAGACAAATGGAATGATTTTAGGCTGAGTGACAAATTTGACTCCATCAAAGACATTCTAAGAGAGAAATATGGGAATTAAGTAAAATATTACATAGACTTGGATGGAAACAAGATAACTTGGAAGCAACTTCATATTGGATAAGGAAAATTTAAAACCTATTATCTCCTCTCTCCAATAACAAGCTTACAATCATCCCTCTTAATGAAAATGATTCCAAGGATGAGCTTATATGGGTTAATTATTTTGATGGTGACTATACTGTCAAATCGACCTATAATACATTTTTTGAAAATATTCAATGTGATATAAACTAGAGTACAATCTGCTTTCCTAATTTAACCCCAAAAGTTAATTTATTTTTATGGTTGGTCATTAAAAGAAAATATTCTCACTAATGATAACCTAATTAAAAAGGGTTTCGTTATTCCTAACATGTGCCTGCATGTGCAAAAAAGAGGTCGAAGACATCAAACATCTACTTTTGCATTGTGAATATGCCTCAAAGGTATGGAGTATCATTTTTTAAAATTTTAATATGCATTGGAATCTTCCTTATACATTCTTACAGACCTATGAGCAATATAATACACCATATAAACATTGCATGATAAGAATATTATGGAATTTGGTCCTGCCTCATACCATTTGGAGATTGTGTAAAATATAGGAATGGAATAATATTCAGGAACATCAAACAAGTATGCAACAAGATATTTAAGGAAATTGTATATTTTTGTCAAAGAAAACATAGAGAGGTTTAGGCCTACCAAAAAATATACCATGCCCCGAGGAAGAATAACCTATACTAGCTTTTTGGAAGATTGATATTGGAAATTCACATAGGAATGATCAAAATAGCATTGAGATCATTAGTTCATTGGATTCCGCTACCCAACTTATAGTACAAGTTGAATTTTGATGGAGCATATAAAGGAAATCTAGGGGTATCAGGAGAAGGTAGTGGGGTGATTAGGGATCATAGAGGTTGTTTTGTTGCTTACATTTGCTATGGAGAAATGGGCCATCAAAGAAACCACTATTCTGAATCCTTAACAACATTATGGGGGGTCGAGGCTTGTAACAGATTGCAATATCTCTAATATTATAATTGAAAGGGAATATTTGAACATGATAAATATTTTAAATCAAGCATAACCCCCTATTTGGACCATTTGGGATTTAATTTATAAATCTATTGAGATTTATAAATCCTTTACAAATTGCCAAATCATCCACTCCTACTATGAAGGCAACAAGGTGGTGGATAGTCTTGCTAACTATTGAGTTAGTAATAACATGTAAACTCAGTTTAATGATGACATCCTCTATAGAAAGGTACACAATGAAATCATCAAGTGGTAAATATGAAATAAAAAAACCATCATTAATAATTTCATTCATTGTTTTGAGAGTGATTAACTCCTTATGCATAGGGCTAATAATAACACTCAGCCTTCACACACTTTTTGGGTCATGGAAATGTCACTGTCAAGAAGCATTTTTAGGGGAGAAACATTACTCATTGGGAATCAAAGAAACAACAAACATCAATATTGATGGAGATCCATGCCATACTGAATCCACCGAAGACCCAGACTTGGAATGATGATGTGACTCTGTGGAATTATCTACAAATGGGTTGGGTCTCAAACCTCATTGAAAAAATGCAGGATCATGATCAAGACATTTCTCTTGAATTCATGGTTGGGTGGAAGGAAAGAATGGTAGAAAATGGTGAAATCAACATCAAAATCACTAAAGAGCTTATTGCTGAGGTCATAGGGCTTAGCTTGGAAGGTGTTAGATTCTTCAGTAAGAGGGTTGACAAGAAAATTAAAGCCAAGAAATTCCTTGCAGAAAGATAACATCTTGGGTTATTTACTACAGGCATAAAAGTAATCTCCATTTCAGCTCCCTTTGATGAAATTGCAAGGATGATTGTCAGGTATGTCACTTTAGAAGTCATATATGTGATAGATCCTCTTAAAAATTTAGTTTTCCTAAATTATTTTAGAAGGAATTTGCATGTTTTCTTTCGGCATTATCTCTTAAACTCCCTAGAACACTCTATTCTTGTGTTTCAAAACCACACTCATGTCACCCCCCTTAACCAAGGCCTTATTATGTTCTTCACCACCATTTCCTTTTCCAAAATGCTTCACTAACTATTGCCCCTACCTCCCCTAACCCTAGTTCCATTTCCCCCACCAGTACTTCTGGTCAAAAAAAAATCAAAACCAAAAACCCGCTTTACCATCTTAATCATCCCTTCCCCTCCCAAATAATCCTACTTAGCAGAAAAGACATTTAGTCTGATAAAAATATGCTTCACATTAGTAATCCAGTTATTGCTTCTTCTATGAAAAGGGATGAAGTCATTTGAAATAAAATTGTCAAACTGGAAATGGAGGTTGGGGTTTTGAAAGAAGAACTCAAGCAGGTCTTCAAGAGAGAAGGAAAAATGAAGATGTAAAATGACCCTAAATAGGATAATGATCAGATTCTTGAAATCTACAAGAAGCTTAACTCACTAGATAACAAACTGGGAAATACAAAAGGAAAACATGAATACACCATTTATGTTCTTAATGCTATCTACAACTTCATTGAGCAACATGTCAAAAGTGTATGTGTCCTCAGCAAAATTCTTGCTGCCATTTAGGAGCCGGGACCAGTACGGGACTTGATTCTCTCACATCTAGACAAGAAGGATCCCTCCCATGTCACTTCCTTGGCACTCTTCACCTCTCTATAGAAGGTAAGGATAAATATTGAGAAATAATACAAGTGAAGAAGAATTTCCTTACTTGTGGTTTTTAGTTTTTTTGTTGTGAGGATGCTTTTTTCATGTTGTTTTGTTGCATTTTGTCATTGTTTTGATCTTTTTATATTATTTCTTGGATAACTATAGTTACATATTCATGTATAATCTTGATGTTGATATAAACTTGATGTATTTACTTTATTATGTAGCTTTTGAGTCCTTTTGTAATAGGGTATAGTCCCTTCAAAACTATGGACTGTATTTTCTTCTATATCTAACTTTAGAGCACTTTTTGTAATAGGGTATAGTCCCTTCAAAACTATTTACCCCTAATAAAAAAAGAGAAAAAAGTGAAAATATGAGAGGTTTCTTTCCGGTTGGGTATGATGAGAAGTTGAAAAAGAGTGAGAGAAAAGAGAGGATAAAAGAGGATTTTATGAAGTGGATGACTGAGAGAAAGAAGAATGAGAGTCAAGCTATTATAAGGAGTGTGAAGCGCAAAGTGAAGTGGCCCACTGTGTGGCTTGTTGAGAGAAAGAGGAAGCAACTTATTGCTTTGAAGAGTGTAGAGACAAGGAAAAAAAAATGTATTGAAACCAACTATTTTTATCTAAAGGTTGGTGTGATGTTGGTTGAAAAGGAAGAGCAAAAAAGTGAAGAAGGACAATAACAAGAAGAAGAAAAAGAGCTCATCAATGGAGCTTCTAATGAGGCTATAAGTCCTCCGTATTTTTGTTCTAATATTTAATTTTTATGTGTGAATGAAGGTGTTAAAAATGAAGAGCTAGAAACAAATAAATTTGTGTTGAATGAAGACAAAAAAGTCAAAGAAATTGAAGAAGAAGAAAGAGATAAATAGGATGAAGATGATGAATTATTCATAACAAATGAAGAGATGATTTGGAAAAAGATCATGGAGGAATCAAAGAATTCAGACCTATTTGTGGATGAAGAATACTATAGGAAAGAAAATAAATATGTTATGAAGATATTGTGTGATGAAGAAGAAGAAGACAAACAACATGAAGAGTAAGATGAAGATGAAGATCAACAAGAAAATGCTATGATAGATCAATTGAGAGTGGAAAAAGTAATGAAGAGAAAGAGTGAAGATATGAACCAAGAAGATGCAGACAAAACAAGCAAGCAAAAAAAAAGAAGATAACAAAAAGAGAAGAAAGATGCAAGATGGAAAGAGCTCAGCAAAAGAGGAAGAAAATCAGATCAAAGAGGCAAATAAATTGGAAGACAAGAAAGAAGAAACAAAGCAACACGAGCTCAATTATCTCCATTTGGGGAGTGTGATGTAGGAGCATCTTGTATACATTCAAATTTTGTCTTTTTATAGTTTTTAGGGGTTTGAGAGTCCATTTGATGTTCTTGACATGTACCAAGTCCATGTGGACTCCTTAGCATTATAAAAGTGGTTTTGAGAGTTTCCCTCCAAAACTATAGTTTTGAATATTTGAAATAATTAATATGAGTGGTATAGGACTAAGGGCTAGTATGGTTTGAATAAAAAATGTAAATAAGGCATAAGGTCACCTAAGACATGCCTAATTAGGGTGTAACCTCACTTGGGTTGGCCTTATCAAGGTTGAGTTAGTAGTTAGAACACTAACTACTCCTCTACTCTTCATTAGCACAAGTGAGTATTCAAATGAGGGATAATGTGTATAGTAGAAAAGGTAGAGAGGTTGATATTAGAGCCCCAATTGCTCTTCGAGCTTTTTAATGTCCATGGTGTTATCAATAAAAGATTAATAGTGTACAAAATTGTGTATGAGGGTTTAAAATGGCATGTGCATTGATTGTTTATGAAATGATGAGTGAATCCTATTAAAAATATGGTATGAATGTTTCTACAGGGTTTGAGAGTCTATATAGCCATAAATAAGGTCATCAAGGAGCATGAAGGCTTGATAAAGTCAAGAAAACAACCATAGGCATTGAATAGTGAAATTGTGCATAATTGTTTAAAATTGATATTGAGAATGAATGTTGTTTGGTTATGAATTGATTAGGTCTGAGCTTGAGTTTATGAAGGTTAGGAGAAGGAGAACAAAAATAACGAGCATCAAGATAAGAGGTGTATGAGTAAGAAATCAAGAAAACTCCTCTGATTATGTGTATAAAATTTAATTTCTAGATTTGAGGACTTTGTGTAATATTATAAGTTATGTTTGATTGGATTGGGGAAGCATTGAAAAAAATACAAGTCTCCATATAGTTTCAAGACATAGGAAGCCAAAGTACTAGGTTAAATGATGAATACACAGTCTAGAATGTATATACAATGTTTGAGGGTTTGTCCTTAAAGGTATTTGATTGAAAGTAATTGTTTCACTATGCAAGGGGTTTTATATGCCACTGTAGGTACTTGAAATATTAAAGAAGATGTGAGAATGATTTGAGGAAGAGTCTATGTAAAAATGAACATGTGAAGTTAAGAAACACAATCCTAATATCGCAATAGTCAGACCAAGGGATTAGGAAGGTAAGAGCTAAATATTTGGTAGGGTTAATACATGAGAAGGTGGTAGAGGACGTTTGGGAAGATCAAAAACATGACTATAAGCCCAGTGGAGAATAGAAAGATGTTTGAAAGAACTAACTGGAAGATTTCTTTTACAACTTGTACTAATATCTTGAGACAATCTTAATTCTTGGTGAGGAACAACGTTTGGAAAGGGGAGTCCATAAGGAATACATTGTCTAACATGCTTGGGAGAGGTGTTAGTAAGTTTTAAAACCTTGAAGTGTTGTAAAACTTAAGTGTAATCCATCAAAGAAACAAGTCTCATGGATGTATTGTTTACTTGTCTTAAAAAACCGTGAGAAATAAGGGTTAAATTGCTAAGAGTTATATTGTATGGGACTAGTGAGCATGAATTGAAGGAAGGTAATAAGATGTGTTAAGGATTGGTGAGGCAAGTTGAGTGAGAAGAATCTATATCAAGTCAAGAGAGGACAAATCGGGGTTGAGGACTGTCTAGTGTCAAAAAGGTTAAGAAGACATAAGAAGCCAAACAAGGAAAATTAGGTTGAATGATGATAAAGGAGTGTTCAAAAGGTGGAATGAGCATGAATATGTGTATTATAGGTGGAATAAGGTGTTCTGATGGTTTGTAATAGTGGAAGGTGACAAACACTAAAGAAGACCTTTTAAACCCTAGTTAGGCTTAAAGAGACCTAGTTGCAAAGGTGAATTTTTAGTTGGGAGTGTTGTATAGAGAGTTAAAAAATGAAATTTGGCATGAAGCTATAGGAGAATAAAGGGTATCTAGAAGACCAATTTTTTTTTTGCTTGAAATTTTGTAGATTTCTCCTAGCTATAAGGTTTGAGTGCAAATAGGGCTAGAAATAAGGCCAATTGCAAATTGTAATTTGAGAATAAAAACATATTGGCTTAGAATTAGTTCTTGAAACTTTACAGAAATATAAATGAGGATAATAGGTGTCCAAATAATTTAGCAGTCAAGCCTAATTATTTGTATTTTAGTATTTTCATCAAAATTTGTGTTTTTGAAGGGCTACAAGCAATTTGTGAGGTCTAGATGGAGTTTGATGATAAATAGAGGTTTGAAACCTTATGAAGCATATCAACATGTTTTGTTGATGTCCTCAAGCAGGTCCAATGCCTATTTGTAGGTTGGAATCATTTGTTAGAGTAATTTGGTGATTATAAGGTAATTCAGGCTTCTTAAGGTAAGGTGCTTTGTATGGTTTTTTGGTGTTTTGGGTTGGATAAGTCATATCTATTGTTTTTGTTTAACTTGTTTGTTTTTGGGCTCACCAGGCATCTGCATCAGGTCACTAAAAATATTTTACGCTATTTACAGGGCACTTCCCACTTTGAACTACACTACACTAGGGGTTCTACTCAATTGGTTGTATATATAGATTCAGATTGGGAAAGTTTTGTCGATGGCATGCATCCCAATTCTGGTTACCTTTTTTTGTCTTGGTTCTTCTCCAGTTTCTTGGGCATGCAAAAAGCAAAAAAACTATTGCACTTTCATCTTCATAGGTAGAGTACATGGCAATAGTTACAATGAGTCAACATATTCTTTGGCTTCGACAGTTATTGAAAAAGTTTGGATTCCCACATAATTCAATGACTGAACTTTGAAAAAGTACCATTCACATTTATGGCAACCCTATTGAGCAACAACGAACCAAGCATATTGAGATTCACATACATTTCATTTGCCAACACATTCAGGATGGATTTCTTTGCTTGGAGTACATTCCAACTCAGCACCAGGTAGCTGAAATCTTTATGGAGCCTTTTACATCATCTCGCTACCTTGAGTTACGTGGCATGCTTGGGGTTTCAGAATTTGTTCTTAGGGGGTGTTTGTGAGAACATATTCCTTATTCTTCTTCTTTCTCTTTCCTTCTAACATGATTCTTTCCTACTTTTGGTTTGAGATTTATTTATGGATTTATTTCAAGTACCTAACCAAGCCTTGTTTCCAGGACTCATACTGTGGATATGCCACTTTTATTTTGGGCCCCTAACTTCACTTGAGGGGGTGTTAGAGTAAGTGTTTATCTTAGCTCATGTTCATCTAAGTAATTTATTTACCTTCTCTTTTATTTATCCTCACCCACTTATGTGTGAATATTTATTTTATCTTATTTAGATACTAGGAGGATATTATCTAGTTGTTAGGTATTGTTCTTTCCTTGATCTATGGTCTTGACTAGCTCTTTGTTGCAATTTCTTTCCTAGATCTATGGCCTTGACTAGTTCATTATTATCTAGGTCTTTCCTTGATTTATAGCTTGATCTATGACATTGAATAGTTATTAGATTGATCTTCCTTGCCTATATAAGCAAGGTCCTTTCTCATCGTATTGTATAAAGTTCCATAATAATATATGATATTGTTGTTCATTTGTTTGCATAGGTTTTTGTAAAGTTATTCTGGTGAATTTATTTCAAATTATTGAGTGTGATGTTTTATCAGCATCTGAGTTCTTTGTGGCTTGAAATGATCTGTTTATCATTCCTTTTACCAATTTACAAACTAGAGGACTAACCACTAAAATTTAATGAAATCTGACATCCTTCTGTGAAGTTTGAGGGTGTGAGATAAAATCAAAGGACCATTCTATGGTTGTTGTCTTTCACCATGGGTTCCCATGATTGTACTAAAAGTAAACTCTGTAAGAAATCATGACACCCATGCTTATCCAACACGATTTTAGAGGGTTGGATTCCAACTCGGTGGTCCTTGCTTCTTTCTCTCCCCTCTCTTCCTCCATTCCACGAATTATATAAATGTAAGTGCTTGTGCACAATTAATAAGTTCTTCTCCCTTTTCTTCCTTATCAATATTCAAGCTCTTCTCTATGAAACTCGAAATTTCATGCATTCAACATATGTAAATTACAAATGGAGATTTTCTTGCTTTGGATTTGCATGTAATTGTAAAATATTGATTAACACAAGTGTGGTTTCTCTTTTCCTTCAAATTCTTTATGTTTGGTGTGAATATTCTACCCTCTTGCATATTTCATATTCTTTGACATGCTTACATTAGAATTGTGTACATTCTCATGATCCCAATCTCACGATCTTGCATTTGTGTCACTTAGAATTAGAGGATTCCCACCACCTTTTGGTTCTATCACACCCCTTTATCTTAGTTTTCTTATTCATTGCATCTCTCTCTCCACGGTCCCTAGGAAATGTTAGTGTAGGATTAATTGTAAGAGTAGTCTTAGCATTGGAATTAGGTTATGTTTTTTGGGTTTCCCAATTCGCGAAATAGAGAAATCTGACCTTCTCCAGAGGTCTATCTTAAACCAGAAGTCCCAAACTTGGAGATAGTCCCATGTTGCCTCAAAATTCCAAATCTTTCATGATTCATAGTAGGGTGCAATTTTGAGCTCCAAAAAGATGGTTTTCCAAGGTTAACCAACAACCTACATATCATGATACTATAGTACTCTTTTAAATCTCATCACTTTCTTACATCAGAGAAAAAATACAAGAATTTCTCACACATTACAATTGAACAAGAATGATTCATCCATTATTATGTTTACACAATAGAAATCAAACACACAACTGAAAAATGCCACAACTTCATTATGTGGCCCCTTCACTTGCGGTTGACAAGAGGTCGCTGGTTGACCTCCTTCCTCCATTGGCTCCATCCACCATTGATTTCTTACTTAGTATAGACAGTCTTCAGAATTATACCCACTATCTTTGTTCCCTAGCTCTTATTCATATTGGCTTCATCCATTTTGAGTTTTCCTTTTAGAAGATCACTAGCTTGAATTTTATAGAATGAATAGTTATGCCCCTTTTTCTTACAGTATAAACATTTAATTTCCTCTTTTTTAGAGAAAATTTTATACTTATTTTTCATGTACACTTCCATTTATTCTTCTACATATTCTTTAGATATTTTTTCTTCAATGAGAAGAGTTGAAATCATGTATTCAAGTGTTTGTGAAGGCATCTGTCCAAGAGTGAATACAACATTACTAGTTCTTGAAGGCAATCTATTCCGTAATATGGTCTTAAGAGCTTTCAATTTTTCCAATTGTCTCAAGAGGGATCTCAACTCATTGATATGGCTTGACATTATGACCCCATCATTCATTCTGAGTTTGAACAATTAAAATTTCAAAGAAAAATTTGCATTAGCTACTTTAGTACCAAATTTTTTCTCAAAAAATCCCATATTTGTGTAGATGTCTTTTCTAGATCTACATTATGTATTTTAGTGCCTACCAATGCAAGTACAATACTTTATTTACCCTTATCATCTCTACTCTGCCATTCCAACAACTTTTTTGGAATATGTTGGTATTGTCTCTTTACTGCTCACTATTGCTCATAAGTTTTTATTCATCAGATGTATTTGTATTTTAACTTTCCATGCATGAAAGTTAAGCCCATTAAAATTATCTAGAGGAATCCCCATCAGTGTACATAGATGTCAGTTTTAATCGAAACTGTGATTTTTTACAAATAGGAAAGAACAAAAAAACTTTTGGATTTTTTAACGACACAAGTTAACGAATTTAACACTAAGATGAACAATTTTTTGAATTGACACAACAATAGACATGACAATAAAATGAAAAAAAGTAATATTTAATTACTTTTTATTACATTTACATAATGACCCAATAACACTTTAAAACAACACTAAAAAATGCTTATATTGAATGAAACACAATTCAAATACCTTTAAACAAATATTGACTAAATTACAAAACCTATCAAATTGATTACAAAAAAATTGATATAATTGATTTTTAAACACTATAAATGCATAAAGACCATATTTAATAGAAAAGAAAAAACAAAATCTAAATAGACAAGACAATATATAAGACACCCTAAAATCACCTATTAAACTTAAATACCTAAAGACTTAATTCAAAACTCACTTACTTCATAGTGAGATCCACACAAAGGAGTAAATGACCAAAAATAAGAGCTTCACAATTCATGTGGTCTGTGGGGACTACATGATACAACACGATCTACATGGGGATTGAAGAAGAAGAAGAAGGCATTTTAATGTCCACAAGGCCACTAAAGGAAACCTATGGTTCCTCAAAAAATTGACCATGTCTGTGATTTGAGTACAATGACAGAGATGGTTAGTTGTTTGACTTACTAAATTTCCATAACTATGTCGTTCAACTTTCCAAATACATACCCTATCAAAGGTCCCTTCACAACTACACGATAATCACATATATGAACTTACCGACTCTAATACCATATGAAATCGATTATGGTGACATACTACGAATATAAAAATCAACAACCTATTCCATGGTGCAAACATCATAATGAATATAACATTTTATATGATAAGTCATTCCCTATAGTTATGGGATTGACTCTATCACATAGCTAACTAATTATATTTGAGGTGATGGTATATACGACCACCTTAATAGCTCTAACAACCTAATAGATATTACAACTATTTATGTGAGTTGCAAACTTACAAATAATTGTAATATAATATATATTATCTCACACATAATGTCGAACACTAATAATATTAATTTCCTAACAAAATCATGGATCACATGGATGGTACTAAATATACTATCGTATCTATTGATCCCTCTTACCGTTCCTCAACCCAATATAAATCCTACCAGATCATATATCCCTATTCTTCACGAAAAAAACCTCACGAAGAATCTCCCATCTCTAACTCCTCATTCCAGGTGAGCATCATCACCCTTGTGCAAATATCTCTACATGGCCGATCTCGTCTACCTCTAGTTTTTTCAACATCGATGTTATCAACCCTTGTAGAAACACCATTTCCATGGTTGATCTTGTAGAAATGACATATGTAACTCAAAATATAGAATATTTTCTAGCCCATATCATTTAAAACCTGTTCAAACTAACCTTCCCCAATTTCAAATTTCTACACAACCTATCTTTAAAGATTCGGATCGTGTTATATAATTTTTTCTCCTTCCTAGTCAAATGCCATTCTTGGAAATCATTCATATCTCATCCTAACATCGTGAGCATCTTATGTATGCACTCTTCGTTATGAAAATTCCTTTTCCACCCACTTTGAGGAAGTAGCCTACTATACATGGTTTAGAAGAGAACATCATGCGTCAATGTGAATAGTTGTCCATTTCCACTGATATTTTCACCAATTTTTCTTCATGCATTCGCTTCCCTCTCAATGTCATGCTTTCAGATGAGATCCTACTTTGTGTTGACAACCCTCCCCTCTTTATCTTAGTCTAGAGTGGCCTCACCATGATCAAAAGAGCCATCATAAATAAATATTAGAGCACTTGTGTCACCTCTCTTTAATTCATCAAAACTCTCAGCTACTCTGTTCACAATCTAAAATCCACTAAGAGTACATGTCAAGGCTAGGATAATATACATATTACCCCTATGGGTTTTATTTGACTTCTTATCATTGTGGCCCTCGTAAAGTTCATATTAAAGTCATGGTATTAAATTTCCACTTGTCTTATAATATCCTCCTAGGATGACCATGAAATCATCATGCGCATGCACTCACGTCATTCACTTGCCAATGTGTTAAGTTTGTGCACCTAGGAGCTATTTATAAAATACCAGGAGACACCAACCCTTGGAAATTTGATATATTTAAACAACATGGTACATTTAAGATTACCACCCTCAACGAACTTCCTACCATCCTATTTTGGAAATATCATTGCTTTAACTATCCAGTCGATTCTCTTCGTGGCTTTAATGGTCATATTGAGGTTATGGGCCATACTCCTGCCAACCACATCTATTTAGATGATGATAAACCTCATGAAATCAACCTTTAGATCAACAATTTTGATCTTCATAATGCTATTATTTCCCAATTACCTCCTGTTTTACGACCATGATTACTTAAGAAGGATGCCAAACATGTCTCTATCACAATTATTCACACTAAGAATCTTATTGTAGAACATCTCATTCAACATGAGACTATCATCAACTCATATACTATTGATGTTACTACAACTGATTACGATGAAAATTTCTCTCTCAAAAATCCCTAATTAGTAGGTTATGCCCCTAAGATTTCCTAAATTCTTAGCTATCATGACACCCTCCACTCTTATTTTAGTCATAACATCAATACTATCATTATTTCCTCGCACTATGTACATCCTACATTTGATATGAAGGTAGATGATCTTATGAATGATGATGACATCTACTTTGAATTCAAATCTAAGGATAAACTTATGAAATTTACTGCCATAATTAGTGATATGATTTCTAAGCCATAGATTTCTCCTATGGTTAGCAATTCTATAATTCCTATTGTGTCATCCCACTCTCCTTCCCCTTCCACTTCTCCACATGTCACTAACTCTACCTTCTACAACATCACCACCAACTCTTCTTTATATTATGGCTCCTAGCCCATCTGTAGAAGAATCATATTGCACATGGCACAAAACCACTGAACATGAGGTTTTATATTGTAGATCTTATCAATGGAATATGAATAAAATCAAAGGAAAATTCAGGAAAGACCGATAATAACAAAATAAGGATACACAACTATCCATTGTCCTTATCACAATTTATACTCACATATAGATGATACTTGGATTATCTCACACAAGTGATGATCCCAGGAAAATTATTCTCATGCCATCTAAACATCAAGGCCTATCCCCTCCATCACACCCTTCTATGCTGTCATATATTTCTCATCATTCCCCACCTTGTCCCTCCATATTATCCATTGTGATGTCCTCACACAAATCTATGATAAGATCGATGATTCCCTCTTTTATATTGTGGTATCAATATAATCCAAGATAACCTCAAGGACATCATGATTTAAACTCGCCAAAAAATCCTACATGATGAAAATAAAATAATTAATGATGCATATCAATCATTCACATGTTTTCATTGAGACACATTATTCTATATGATATAATTCTTATCTATCTCTCACTTGGGTCTATCCTCCCCGATTGGGTTTCTACAACCAATGCTTCCTAGCTTGGATACTTTGGTAATTATTATCTATCTCTCAGTTGGGTTTTAAAGCCATCACTTCATGTCTTAGTTACTTTGACAATTCTTATTTATCTCTCACTTGGGTTAAAATTTCCTGCTTGGGTTCCTATGGAAATTACTTCCTCTCTTGGATACTTTGGTAATTATTATGCATCTCTTAGTTGGGTTTATCCTTCTTGTTTAGGTTTATACGATCATGGATTCCTATTTTGGATATTTTGGTAGTCACATTCCTCTCATGTCCCACTTGGGTTTATCTCTCATTACTTGGGCTAGCCCTATACTTGGTACCCATCCCATGCAATCTAATACACTTTATCTACACTATAAATATCAATTTTTTTATCATTTCATTTCGCTTAATCATAAATGTTCATATATTTTTTCATACATAATAAAATGGAAGCATAAAAGTAATCATACATCAACATCAATACAAATGATATCGCCAAAATAATGATATCTCATATATATATAAAATGAATCATTTTATGCATCATCAATACATCCATCTCTCAAAAATACAATCATTATCTCTCAAGCATCCCATCCCTTAGATGGAGGTCGACCAATGATTTCAGATGATGTTGCTTGAATATTCACATGCATGGATTGTGTGAAGGATATGGTTTTAGACCCAGTGCCTAAAACCTCTCCCTACACTTAGCCACACAAACATCCAATGCCACAATACGGTCCACATATGTAGCCTTGTGTGGTACCACCCCCTATGCATCTAATAACCTTTCCGCATGTTCTTTTTCCAGTGTTGTTTATCCATGAAGAAGGCCTTGCACTAAGGATGTCATATCCACCATACTTATCATCACTAGATCATATCTACATCTTTGAAGCTCGTGAGATGTCCCTATCATGATCATAAATACAATCAATAAGCCTTCACGTGTCACCGACGTTGGATCCACCATCATAGTTGTATTTTTTTGTCTCAAGACACCATTTAAAATATTATGGTAATATCCCTCAAAAATCACATGCCACTCTGCTGTGGTCTAATATGCAAAATAAAAAAACTACATACCTTATCAAAAATCTCTTCAACATCTATTCCAATCATCATGATCTACACTATCAAATAATTTAACTTTGAATATCGCTTAGCTCATTGATATGATCCACTATGATTTCATCTGCTCAATCTCCTAAAACAACATTCACCTCCTCATATCTCAGTCAGCGAGCTGCTACTAATTGTGCCCACCTATCTTAGGGCACCAATATCATCAACGATATCCTTGCACCTTTTATTTCTACCCTATCTATCCCATCATATATGATACTATCTGGGGACATGTATCTAATAAATACCATCCTTTTTCCTCCAATCACTACTCATAGTGACAAAATCGAGGCCTTTCTACTCTCTCCTCCTCTCCATTAGTCTGTCTCTTAGGGTTATCCTCCACCTCTCTCAGCCAATGTCCCTCGGCACATCCTGCTACCTTCCATAGATGTTTTACACCACTTGGATGTGGGGAACATCTCACTTAACATTTTCATAATGGTGGAAGTCCTACCACTAGTCTCACTCTTTATCCTCTCTCTCTCTCTCATATATTGTGGTCAATACTCTTAGAGAGGAAGGGATACCACATAAGCTATATGCCCAAACTATAATGGTACTCTATATATTGGATGTGTCTCCATGCACCGCACGTAATGTGATCCAAAAATGGATATAGAAGTAACCAATTCTATGTATTATCATTATTGATACTTATAGTACATATTCTCAACATGAAATTTATTCTGGAGATGGTCAAGTTAGGCTGACGGTGATTTAGACACATTCAAATGACAACAATAATATTCTTTATGTTATGTTATGTTATGTTAGTGATAGTGATACCGTGATGAAACCACCTCGATGGTTACAAAACCTCTAATATTCATAGATCAGAGGTTGCATAACCCTCTACATGCATAGTTGGCTACGCAACCATCGTGACTATTGCGTAACCGCTACTCTACATCCCCCGACAGTTCTACACCCAACAATGCCAAAACATGGAAAATAAATAGTTATAAATGTTTGGGATTTAGAATTGATTTGTTTCTCCTCTCCTTTCATCATTGGGAAGAGAAAATATAAATACAAGCAAATTTATTCATTCTAGGCAGGGTGATTTGAGTGAATTCAAGTGTTAGCAAAAAAGGAAGTTGAAAGTGTTCTTGTTTTGTTCATAAAGAGTTAAGTTATTTATTGTTGAGGATTGTAAGAAAGTAATGCAAGTAAAAGGATCTTTAATCCTTCTTGAAGGTCATATTTGAAACTAAACTTGTATTTTAATTATATTTACATAGTAAAGGGAAGCAATTGCTTACCCAACTAGAGTTTTTCCCATATTGGGTTTCTCTAGGATAAATTTTTTGTCTCCTCATCTTGCATTTTTCATGTTTTGTGTGAATAATTCTTTCATATTAAACTGGATATTAAGATATATATAAAATTGTTCATTTATTATCACAAAATAAGTTCTGTTTATTGTTTAAAAAGAGGTAGTTTACAAATTAGATTGGTATCAGAGCAGTTAAGATCAAATTATTTTTGCGTGGTTTAACTTGTGTTAAAATTTTTGGTTATATTCCCCTCACTCAGAAGGGTAGTGAAAGAGGTGAAGGTATCCTCATTCCTTTTGAAGAAAAAATTTCTACCAAGAAGTGGAAGCAAGGAATCCAAAGCATAGCTCATAGAGGAGATGCATGTGAGACTGAATAAGAACGCTTTTATAAGTTGGAGGAAGATGTGAAATTTTTTTCCAAAGATGTGGGAAACATTTCCTTGTCTATGGTAAAGTTTGAATCCATCATGGGATTGCTCATGGAGAAGCTTGGTGTTCCAAAAAGGCACTAGGAGACCATAAAGAAGAAACTCATGAGTATGAGGATGAGAAACCCCATGTCAACCTTACTCCTCCATTCAAAGTAGAGGTGAAGATATAAATTTAGCCTTATGATGGGGACGTGAATGCCAAGAAGCTAGACCATTAGATAGCTCAACTTGAGGTATACTTCAGTTTGCATGAAATCAATTAGAGTTAACATATTTCATTTGCAAGGTTAAAATTAACCAATCATGCTTTAACTTGGTTTGAAATATATGTTCATACTTTGGTTGTTAAAAAGATCCCTCCTATTACTAAGTGGGATGAATTTAAGAAGCTAATAAAAAAAAAAATTCTATCATATTTGTTATGAGTAAGAGAGGTCTATGTATTGGCAATATCTTAGGCAAAAACAAGGAAAAAATGTGCAAGAATACATGAGTGAGTTCCAGAAGAAAGCTGTCTAAATGGGAAAAGATGTAGCAGGCCAAGACATTTTAATAAAATGCATTGGTGGACTCCATAGCCACTTGAGGAGACTGGTTATCATGGCCAAGCCGATGAATGTAGAATAGACTTGTTCTCAAGCCCACTATCTAGAGATGGACAAGAAGAAGAGTTCATCTACCTCTCAGCATGATTCAAACAAAAAAAGTGACACTAAGAAAAAGAAGAAAGGGAAAGTTAAGAATAATTCTAATTCCTTTTCTAAGAAAGATACTAAATTTCATTGTGGTCCTTGTAATTTTGACAATAATTCTGAGGAAAAATGTTGGAAGCTCTACCCAGAATTATAACCCTTCAAGAATAAGAATAATAAAAAGAAGGTGATGAATTCCCTCTAAGGAGATGAATATTTTTGTAGCGAAGAGGTGGATGAGACCATGTGTTGTACCTTTTTCCATAGAGAGCTATGTTTGGGTAGTAATAATGTTGTTCCAGAAAATGAAGTTACTAAACTTTTTCATATAAACATCTAAGTGAAGAAAACCAAAGTGGGTGCTCTTTTAATACCTGTTCTCAAAATAATTTGATAATTATGGAGTTAGTTTATAAGTTGACGTTAGAGACTTAGAATCATCTGAATCTAACAAATTAGATGAAGTTTTAGGTACCAAGAGTATATAAAGAAGACCTTCCTTGGACTAGGTATGTTAGAGCTAAATATTTATAAAATTCTAGTGGTCATGAATGGTTACACAGGGAGGATTTGCCTAGTGGTTCACAATTTTGGAATGCCATAGTCAACTCCAGAAACTTACTCATAAAAGGTAGCAAATGGGACTTAGGTAATGGGGAGAATATATACTTTTGGGAAGAAAAATGGCTGCTGAATTCACCAATCAAGAACAAAGCTATTTTCTCTCAGCTTGAAAGTCCTTACACTAACCTGGCCGACAAGAAGGTTAAGAATTATATTTGAAGCAATGTAGAGGGAAGAAGTTGGTTGCAACTCCCTACTCTTGACCAATACCTTACGAAATCTACTAAGACTCTATAACTCACTCTAAATACTTTTCACCTTGCAGCGGGAGACTCAACAAATGAAATAGTTGGGAAAGATTCTTTTGATGGCTATTACTTTGTTAAGAGTGGGTACAACATCAATTCTAACATCATCCCTTCAACCATTGATTGGAACAAGGTATGGTTCAAATAATTGAATCCCAAAATTAATATCTTCCTTTGGTTATGCATTCAAAAAAAAATGCTTACAACTGATAATTGGATTAAAAGAGGACAAAATATCGCTAACAGGTGTAATCTTTGCAAGCTCTCTGAAGAATTGACTAATCATCTGTTTCTACATTGTAATTATGTTGTAGAAGTGTGGAACTCTTTTTTCAGGCTTATGGAAGTGAAATGGGTCTTTCCTTACAACATCCTCTCAACTTGGAAACAATGGCACTCTCCCTTCAAACATATGATTGTTAAAATAATATGGATGTTGTCCTTTCCACATATCATTTGGCTCATTTGGAAAAACATAAATCAAAGCATCTTTAACAACAAAAAGCCTTCTATCAACAGTTTGTTTAATCAACTTATTGAAGGAATTAAGCATGATATTTCCAGATTCAGGCCTAAGAAGAATTTCAATAAAAATTAAAAAAGGGAAAACTTCTCAAGAAATGGAATATTTCTAGCGGGTGTAATCCTGTTGTTCCTCCCAAAATAGAAAGATCCCTCGTCTCTTAGATTCCCCCTCGTTTTGACTCCTGCAAGCTTAATTTTTATGGTGCCTGCAAAGGTAATCCTAGGAATTAAGGGGGTGGAAGATGCATTAGAGGGGTTACATGGAATCTAATAGCTGCTTATGCTGGACCCATGGGAAGTCACACTAATCACTATTCCGAAGCATTGACGACTTTGTGGGGAATCAAGCTAGCTCGCTCTCTAAATCTCTAGAGCATTATAATTAAGGGGGATTCCTTGAATATTATTAATTATCTCAAAGGCTCAGACCAAGTTTTTTGGTCCATTAAAAATATTATTGATGAGGAAATTCAGATAATTAAATCCTTTCCTAGATATATCCTTGCTTATACCTATAGGGAAGGCAACTAATTAACAGACTCTCTAGCTAACCTAGGGGTCATGGCTAGTGATTTTAAAATTTGGAACCATATCTCCCTAATCCCTAATAATGTTCAAATCATCATTTATAAGGAGAGCCAATAATCATAAATTTGTAAATGTTGAAGAGTGGAAGACACTTATTACATTGTGTGCATCCACTCTCTCCATCGCTACATCTTGAACTTGGCTGCTCACTCACCTAGGGTTTTACCTGCCATGGATGGAGACATTTACAAATTCAAACCCATCAATTGCAATAAATGGAAGGAGGATATCGAGATCTGGAAAATTCTCAAGAAGGGAAGATTTAACCATTTTATGAATGTGATCAAGGGCCACGATTACCACCTCTCTCAGCAGTTCGTCCAAAATAGGAATGGGCGCAAGATTTGCTACAGGAATAAGGAGTTTCAAATAACAGAGGAAACCATTTCGGTTGTTACGAGCCTCCATCCCAAAGGGTGTTTCTTCGAGAAAAATTATGACAAAAAATATGAGGCCAAGTTTCTAGAAGGAGATGAAAGCTTGGTTGAAGCCAAAAGTGGGTACCTCAGACACTCGATGCCAAATCCATCTGACAAGGTGAGTCTTGTTATTATGAAATACCTCACTGTAGATGGAAGATTTAAAGTCACTCCTTTCTTGCATATTGTTTTTTTGAATCATTTTAGAAGGAATGTTGTGGTCAACTTCCCTTTCTACCTCCTGTAATTCATTGAGCACTTGGTGAACCTTGTCCTTCAAGGGAAACATGTCAAGCCCTCTCACCATGCCTTCATTCTCCTCCTTTAAAATTTTTTTGATCTTCTCATTATAAATACCCCCCTTCCCCTCCACTTTACCCCTTATCCCTCCTTCCATTCCCATTGCTTCTTCCAAAATACCCCCTCCAGTCCCTATAAATCCACCTCCCCCATTTGATGGGTTATTAGAAGTAAAAAGGTTAAGCCGAACCACATACTTTCATCTGCCCCACCTTCTCCTACAGGTGAAGTGGCTGTTGTTGCTAGTTTATTAGCCATGGGAGACAAAGAAGAATTAAACAAAACTAAGGCTAAAGGCTTTAGGGCTGATTTTGATATGCATTTTGACATAATCACGTGGATAAAGAAGGAATGTAAGGTGTTTAAAGACAAAGTTAGAGGATGCAAGCTTGTTGTTGAAAGTGGGAGCAAAGATGAACATATTATGGAAGAAATGGAGAAGAGAATCAAAACCATTGAGGAAGAACAAGAAAAAATTAGGAATAGACAATGTGACCTTCTCTTTGTTCTCAAGGGAAACTTGGACATCCTCTTAAACATCACATCTATCCTAGAAACCAACAAAGGAAAGGAAAAGGCCAAGGATGGAATCACTGTTAAAGACATCAAGGGCAATTTGGATGACCTCAAACATAACTTATTAAAGACCACTAAGGAATGGTTAAATATGATTTAGGCTGCTTAGGTTTGTTACTCTCTGTTTTTTACTAATTTTTAATGTTTTGTTGTAGTACCACTTTGGTCTTGCTGGGGTATTTTGTACTCTTACTATTGTTTTGCAGCTTCCATGTTTCTTTTTGTACTACTTCATCTTCACTATGATCGGTTCTTCTTTTTGTATGCAATTCTCTTGAATATATGGGCTTTGGCCTTTTGTATTCTGGGTAGGATCCTAGTTCAAAAAACTTTTGTCATTAATTAAAAAATAATGTATCCAGCCTACATTTTCACAAAAAAGGAACCCAAAATATCAACCTTTGAAGATTTTCCCATGATTATCTAAGAAGTCGCACAATCAGAAATAAAACTAAAAAATCATGTGAGTGAGTTAGATGTTTAGAAGCACCATAATAAAAAAATCTATTTATCTAATGTAGAAGAATAATCCTGAGTAGAAAGAGATTTTCCTTTCCCTGTAATTGTGGAGGAGGGAACATCATTTTATGTTGCTTCAGTTTTACTTCCAATGCTTTTATTCTCTTATAACATTTGTAATGAATATGATTGGTTTTTCTACAATATGGACAGTGATCATAAATGTTATTTTTACATTTTATTTTTATTTTTCTGAATTAGAAGGTTTAGATGTCTCAATGGTTGTTAAAGAAGCTTGTTTGACTTTGTTAGAAGAGGTATTGACTTAGGTTTTGATTTCCATTTTCCTTTAGATGAAATAGTGCATGAATTGAGCTAGGTAAGACATTAAGTGCTCATAATTTTGTTTATTCATGTGTAACATTTTCACAAAATAGCTCAAAAGTAGGTGTTTTGAAATTTTATTCCAACACATCCATTATGGAGTTAAAGGTGGATGCAAAGACAATTTTAGGGCCTTTTAGTTTTAACATAATCAACATTATACATTCTTCACCCTTTTTTATTTAACATCAACCTTTAGTTGTGATTTAAGAGACTTGAATTTCAATAGGAATTCTTCAATGAACAAAAAATAAAAAGGTGGATAAACATTTAAATTTGTATGTAATTGAAGGAACCTAAATTCATCCACTTTACTGAAGATATTTTCAAATATTTCCCATACCTCTTTTAGAGTTTTTGTTTCCTCTATGTGAAACTGAAAAATCTCAGATAATTTCAAGCCAATTAATCCTAGCGCTTCATCCTTCTTGCATGTGTAAGCATGCATATTCTTATATGATGTGAACAGAGGAAAATTTTCTTGAAACACTCTCCACAGGCCTCTGGACTGGAGTAGTTATCACATATTCGGTTTTCAAGCATGATAGTTAGATGAGTCGAATGGTTTGAACATTTTTTTATCCATCACATATGAAGGAAGAGAAGAAATGGTAGAGAAAAATGTTCTAGACATTACTTGTAAAAAAAAATAGAACAATAATCTTCTTGGATTTTTTTGAATTTTTTTAGTAAAAAAATTGGTCGTTTTCTTTTTATCTCTCTTTTAAAAAAAATTATTCCCATCTAAAAATTGGTTTAGACTATCAATCCCATTGCCCTCTTTGAAATTCATCCACCCCTTAAATTTGTTGCAAAAATAATGGGGTATTTGGTTTTAAACCCTTGGATTATTCTAGAGACAATGCTTTACCAAAGAATTTTAATAACCACTTAAGCTTACATGACAATAATGCGTATTTTGAAACTTATCATTATCCTTTAAAAACTCCCAAATCCTTGTTTTTTTGAAAGAGGATGAGATATTACATAGGGTATTTTATTACGTTGGAAGATAATTTGGAAACTTATTTGGAGAGACTTATTTTCTTATTGAAATCTAAGCTCTCTTTTATTAGATTAATGCACCATTAATGGAGCTATAAAATTCAGATTCAATACATAGGAAATACATGGATTAACTAAACTCAAACTCCACACTAAATTATTATTACTGCAATAATATAATCCTTTATATGCTCCGTTATAAATTACTTCATTATATAGGAGGGGAGGAATAAAAATCTTCGCAACAAACTCTATTCCTCATAAAACCAATTCTCCCGAATGGTTTCAACAAACCAACAAATATAATAACGACACAATACTAATTGTTTTATTATTCTAACTTACTAACCACTATTTACCCACTAACATATTACATTTCATATTTTCCTTATTTACTATAGGTAATTATAAATACTTATGTTATGCACTAACCAAATAATTCCTAACACACCCTTAGTGCAAACATGGGAAAACACGCCTGTATACTGTAATGTGCCGCTTCGTAGATTGCTCATGATCTAGATGGTTTCAAGGACAATAACAACAACCTCTGGATGGTTTTCCCAGTACTTTACCAACAACCGCAACTATAGATAGTTTTTCCAGTGGATTACTAAAAACCACAAGTATAGATTGTTCTCTAGTGGATCCAATAACCACAATATCATGATGTTGCAGTACATTGCTCAACTCTCATCATTATTACTCTTCAGGAGATTACATATCAGAATTCATGATAGTGTATTTATTCATCACTCATAAAAAATTGAAACAATGTGTCATTCCCCCCCCATAATGTGAATTTTCCATAACACAACATAAAGAAATATGAAGTCAACACACCATGCTGAAAGTAAAAAAGAAACACACACATGTTACCAAACCAATGATGCGGCCCCGTCGTAGGTGACTAACGAGAGGACGCTAATTTTCCTCCATCCTCCATTACCTCTAGCCTCCAATCTCATGCTACTAAATCAACTTGATTTACCTTTGAGGCTCATGATGCAAATATTGATGATGAAACTCTGAATCTAACAAAAAAACCAACCTCTGATGTTTTGAAGGTAACTTGAGAACCGTAGCTCCATTTTACAAACTGTAAAATGTGTCAGAAATATGGTTTCATGATATTTCTATTGGTGTAGATAATTGCTAGCAATTTCTAAGGAATCATTGGTGATTCAACAAAATCGTTGGCAATTTCCCCTAATCGTTGGCGATTGCATTGTAGATACATAATCGTTTACGATTCTTGTGTGAAGAATTACAACAAACTTTGGCAAAAACTGTGCATGAAAAATTACTTCTGGTAGCTCCCCAAATGGTCATTCTAATCATGCAAATTAATGCAAATGGTAAATGCACATACTGCACTTAGAGGAGGAATATACTATCAAATTTTCTTAAGAGAAATTTTCTAATCTAAAAATTAACGACTGATCACACATGAAAAAATAATATTTCTCATTCACAAGGACAAAAGAACATAAATCTTCCCCTTCACCGATATCAAACCTCTATTACACGCACAAAAATAATACCGATCTGATACCAAATGAAATCTAAGCTCTCTTTTATTAGATTAATGCACCATTAATGGATCTATAAAATTCATATTCAATACACAAGAAATACATGGATTTACTAAACTCAAACTCCACACTGAAATATTATTACTGCAATAATGTACTCCTCTATCCGCTCCATTAAAAATTACTCCATTATATAGGAGTGGAGGAATAAAAATATTCTCAATAAAATATGTTCCTCATGAAACCAATTCTCTCGAATGGTTTCAAAAAACCAACAAATATAATAACAAAACAATACTAATTGTTTTATTATTCTAACTTACTAACCACTATTTACCCACTAACATATTATATTTCATATTTGACTAATTTACCATAGGTAATTATCAATACTTATGTTATGCACTAACCAAATAATTCCTAACACTTATGTATCATTGGAATACCGCCGTTGCTGGAAAATAAAATAATATTTATTTGTCTTGTTATACTAAATATCATGTCACCACCTTCTTGATTTTTTTAGTAACTGTTGTGAAGGAATGAACACGAAGGAGAGAAAATTTCCACTGCATCAGAGAAGAGTGGAGGGATGAGAATTTAGAAGGACACAACCTTTCGATGTTGGGCATGTTTGTGACTAGTTTTTGAGGAGAAAAAACCCCAAATATACATCCATATGGGTATTTAAAGTGCTTGAAGTGCTACTTGGAAGGTGCACACAATAAAGATCTTTATCAAGATCAACAACACAACCAAATTTTACAATGCAATATTGAGCTTGATTGGGCTTATTAACTAGTCCAAATCTCTAAAACCATGTAAAGAACAACAATCAAGAAAGAATCTAGTAAAGGATGTAAGCGTTCAATCACTACACAAATTGAGACAATGCAAAAAAAACTCAATCAATAATATTAGTAACTCCACACTCTGAGCTATTTCTCATTACAAGAATGTGTATTAAACAAGATTTACAATAGTGTTTAAACAAATATTGTTTAAAATGATTCATAGGGTGCAACCAAATTTTTTGATCAAATAGATTTTTTGGTTATAACAAATGAAAAAATTAACTCCTCATAACAAGCTTACCAATATCAACACAAAATAATTAGATAGCTAGAAAATAACTCAAAATACTTTCTAAATATTTTAGTGTGAACACAATTCTAACATAATTGGAGGTGACTTTTCTCTTGTTAAGACATGACTATATGATCTTTGCATGTTTGGAAATGGATGAAGCTATAATATTTAACCTAGTTGAGTGCTTTATACTTGTGATAGGAATTTCCCTAGATGATGCGCAACTGATTTGAGTATATTTAAGAACCCTTTGATTGCTTTTCGAAAGATATTTGTAATAGGATATTGTAACAATTTCAAGGGAGTTATAAAGTGATAATTACTTGTTTATACAATCTTCTGTAGGAGAGATATTTTAATAAGGGTGATTCTAGGAAAATGAACTTATACCCAAAGAATGATTTGAAATTGAAATTAAAGTCAATGATTGAGAAAGGGTGAGACTATATAGGTCGGCCAAGACATGATCCCACATGTTGACCCTTCCGTATAATTTTGGAAAGGAGAGATAAAATAAAATTTGAAATTTTTATCATGAATATTATATGTTTTAAGCTACTTTGATGAAATAATATTCCTAAAATTGACGATAAAACATAGTGTAAAGATAAATAAGTTATATAATAAATAAAGAGATAAGGTGTTTGGATTCTGAATGTGAGCATTTGTCCTAGCAAGGATACAAGGTAAAATTTGACATTGTACAAGAGCAAGTCACCAAATTTTAGTGTCTATGGAAGGCCATATCTTTAAAGAACCAAAACAATGAAATTTATCAAATTTGTTTATGCTTGATGCTCCCATTTCATCACTTCTACATAGCCACCTTCTTTGACATATCTACTTTTTAAAACATCCTCCAAATTAATTACTTCAGTAACCTACTATTTTACTCTATTTTCATCTCACTTGGGAATCCAATCTTATATATTTTGGTACTCTATTTACCTATACCTACTATACTGCTAACTCCATGACATCACATCTTTATTAGTGCTATTTTCATGCTATAACATATATCTATTCATTTTTTATGATCTTCAAGTTTTCTATCTTTCTTTGATTTAATATCCTTTTTATTCATATCCATTTTGGTGATCCACTATATCCTTTACATGGCCTCTTAGCTAGATGATTTATCTTATTTTACTAATTAAATTCTAGTGTTTCTGTTAAGTCTTCTATCTTTTAGGGTTGCAAACAACCATTGTGCCCACCTAAAGAAAACTAAGTGACACAAGAAGGTAAGTATGAGGTAGATATGTTTCAATTTGTGGTGCTCATTATTATTTGTACTACACTTACATCATTACATAAATTTTAACATGTAACTTCAATTTAAAGTGTTACTTAGTATTTTTCTCAAGACCATCTCATGTTTCTGGGGCATATACATGCACCTTATTTTTGAAAATTTCTAACCTTATTTTTGAAAATTTCTAACCTTTTCTCTTATGTAGTGACTTGTAATAGATTATCCTTGTTGAGCAGAGAATACTTAACAAAAGGCACGCAAGAGGTCCGCGTGGGAAAATAGGACATGTTCAAAGGTGCGAATGGATAAGGGAAACACGCGCACGGAGGATAAGTTCATATTTCAGGACTTAACCATTTTTGCACATGAGGATCTATTTTTAGAGATGGCGTGCAAAGCACATAAATGAGGTAGAGACTTACGGGCCACACATTAGCTATTTTTGGAGGATCGGCTACAAAGCACTTTGCATGGATGTGGGCTAAGAATAGGTTTATCACTGTCAGTTAACTAAAGGAAGTCTATTATTAGCACACTTGCATGTGGGGCTATGGCTGTAAAAAGTGCGTAGCTAATAATAGCATGTGACCTATTTTAGGATTGGATAAGTGGTGAAGGGAAAGTCCACACCCTTATAAATATGTAGTGAATTGCGTAGTAGAAATAAGATATTACGAAATGAGTAGAGAGACATATATATTTATGTATGTGTGCAAGACTGGACTACTGTATCGGATCTGTGCGCATATGGGCATATAATGCCATTACTGTAAGAAGCTTATGTGTAATTGTCATATTTAATACAATGGAGGATACTGATTGAATCTAAGTGTTAGTTATGTGTGTATTTGGATCTAGTATGTTCTTGATTTCATCATGGTTAATACTTAATTTTGTTCTCCCTTAGAAATAGATCTGGCATGCTCTATAGACTGATGTATTAATAATGGAATTACATGTATTAAGTCTTCATCATGCTAACATCCTACAATAGCAACCCTAAAGAGGGACCTGGTACCTTTGCGTGCTTTGGGTGAGCACTCAGTCTAGGCTGAGTGATGTGCCAGTGCACCTAGGGTCTTATTGGGCATGTATTACTGAATTCTAGGCTGCATCATTGGTTCCGTTGCTGGGACCTCTTTTTCAGTTGTTTTCAGGATGGTTCACGATGAAGACATACCAGTTGACCTTAGCAATTGTTGAGGAGTGGATACATGATCTAGAAGAAGAATACGCATGATGGTTCAACACTGGCTCTAAGTTTAACACATGGGTGTGGGTGGAATAGAATATATATGACAGTTTATATGAGATATTTTTCACTATCTTTCCAGTAGAATTGTACGAGTGGCTGATTGCTTATGCATCTAAGTGGAATTGGAGGTATTGTGCACTTGACTGGGTGTAGGAAGAATTTTAGGCCCTTTATGATGCTGATCTGATTTGGAATCAAGCTATGGATACGTGGTTCCATGGTGTTTTGAATAGTTATATCTTGGAGTACTCAATTTCCACTTATTCATGTCCAAAGGTAGCTGAATTCCAGTTTTTACGATATCCAAGGGGAACTTACCTGTAAGGCATACCACTGGTGATCAAGATCCTGATGGTAACTTTGAATCTAGAGAGTAAACCGATGGATAACTAAACCCCACCACGCGTGGGGGCAGGAACAATTTTGGTGAAGGATGGCAGACCTAGTGGCATAAAGGCAGAGAGAGGAAATGCAGCTGAAGTATAATAAGGCACGCGAGAGGGAGGTAGAGAAGCAACGTAACATTGTAGAAAGTATGTTGTTGAGGAGAGAGATGGATCATGAAGGATTTGAAGCTCATGTAGAAGACATGGAACTAGAGCACCATGAACTCCTCCATATGGGAAAGCATGACAGGGATCCTTTCTCAGTCTCATGTAGAAGTGCACCAGTAGAGACTATCTGGGCCGCGGGCACTCATCAGAATCCACCTGGAAACCTTTCCCTTGCATTTGGTTTTCCAGCATCTAGTACACCAAGCAATCAACAAGCTATTTCAAGCAGTGCGAGAGTAGGAGCAAGTCTTATAAGAGGCACAACGATGGTAGCACAAATGACTTCGTTGTTAAATGGGAGTACCTTTTCGGGTGTATCATCAACACAAAATACAGGTGCACCAATTTTTGGACTAACTCCCGGGAGTGGTAACACTTCGCAAACTATCAGGGTAGAGTTTAGTTCTACTATTGAGACACATGGAAGTACATCTTCTGGTCTGACCCCAACTATAGGTTTGGGATCAAGAGGCATAGGTTGCTCTAGTTTAGGTGGATCTAGTGGTTCTTAAGGTAGAGGAAACACGTGAGGTTCTAGATTAGGTGGGCAAGGTCTGTACCAACCCTAGAATATTTATATGGAGATGTATCTTCATCTTCTAGAGTATAGAGGCATAGAATATGCCATGGAACATGTGCATATGTGTGAAATACTATGGCGTGCAAATTAGTAATCCACCATTGATTTTTCTATGCGTAGGGCCTCTTAGCCAATTTGGTACTACGTTACAAGTGCACATTTACAACTGGTACATATTAGTTGGAGATTGTTCAGACTTGCACCTTCGACCTATATATACTTCAAAAGGATTTACATTTGTGTCAAAGAGTTTCTTTGATCATTGTGTGTGAGCACATATGAGAATAACCATTGCACCTCAAGGATAGTAAGCAAGGCATTACTGAAAATTTTATAGCTTATGATACCAAGTTTTAAAATATTGATTCTCCATGATTGTGTACTTTAGTTTAGATCCTTGCATGGATTTTCTGAAGAATGCATATTTGTATTTGTCAAGACCTTCATCACCCATTCTACAATAAAACTGCATCAGCACATAATAAATTCATATGCAAATGGGCGATAGCACTTGATACTCATCATTATGCATTGAGGTAGTTGGACTTGCATAGACACTGAGGGAAAGCCTTCAATGCATCTTTTAGACTCCTACAAATTATTGCATAAGCCTCATTTCATCATAATTAGACAAAATATCAGCATATTTCTTAATACTATGACTTGCGCATAGGTAGAGTTAGTCTCATTAAATTGTTAGAAATAGAACCTTATCATAAAGGATAATTTGACCAAATAAATCAATATACTACCTTTCTTGTAATTGGGAATGGGAGAATCTTTCAATGGCCTACACTATGATGCAAGGTCAATCATAACTCATTTACACATTATTTTCCCTATATTAATTTTCCTTTTGCACTCCATAATGGAAGATTCCTTGGATGTAATCATACTATCCAAAATTATGCTAGATCTGATTAAGATCTTTTCTAGAGTTGTGGATACGTGGTTGCCATGGTATTTTGAATATGGTCATATTTTAGAGTATTCAATTTCCACTTATTCGTGTCCAAAAATAGTTGAATTCCAGTTTTTCACGATAAATCCAAGGGGAACATACCTAGCATCAGGAATTCCACTGGCGATCAAAATCATGATGCGCTAATGATTAGAATCTCAATGATGTTTTGAAACCGATCGTGGCTAGAGGTAAACCATACCATGGTGGATTCGGGGGCTGTAGGAGCAAGTTTGGTGGAAGATAGTGAGTAGACTTAGCAGGAACATGTTATACATGTGAATCTCCTGACCACTACAAGCGTGCAATGTCTTAGGAATATTACATGTTATTTTTGTGCACAAGAGGGACCATTGAGAAGTATAAGGAGGTTGCAGAAAAAATGGTGTTTTGTAGAAAGGATAGTTCAGGAAGGAGTTGAAATTCATGCAGAATATGTGGACACCCGATGCCTTAAAATACATCATGCTATTTGAGAAAACATGATATGGAACCCTAAGTTGGAAGTAGAGTCATGTAGGCAGTGTGCCAGTGAGAGGATCACGACCCGCACTGAGGGCGGTATGGGCTAGTATCTGAATCATACCTGTAGAGCCTTTCATCACTATGCGCTTAGGAAGTTTTCAACATGCTATGTATAACTAGAAGTCAAAATACTAATTAGAAGTAGTGTAAGAGTAGGAAAGAGTCTTATGAAAGGTACTTAGTAATCTTCAGGGTGCAAAAGGATTTATTGGTACCTATGGGAGTAATCACATCAGGTGTATCATCAACGTAAGAATACAGAGATAATACTAATTGATATAGACTAACTTCTAGAGAAGTGTGTAACGCTTCACATATTTTCGGGGTAGAGTATCAATTATATTATTAGGGACACAGTTGGATGTACTTCTTTTGGAAACTACTCCTACGCACAAGTGGTTTGGGATCAGGATGGCATATTCTATCATGCGAATATTCCATCGGATCATAGCCTGGTTTATGGAGGCAAGGGAAATCACATGAGGTTCTGAATGCAAGTTGTGGAAAGGTCCGCTATTGAGTACCCCAAAATGATTGATACATGTGTAGATGTCAATCTTCATACTCTTGGATGTATAGAGGCATAAAATATGCTACTAAACCCCCATTGTAGCACATCCTGTGAATATATTGTTCATGGTGTTAATCAGACTAAGGGACCCAACTCCCATCAGTGTTTTGACAAGATGAAATCCAATTTTCTACCACATTTGAAGGAGCATGCACAGTTCAGTTGGTAGACTATGAAGTTTTAGATTTGGTAGATTCAGGTAGCTTCCCAGCTCTATTGGGACATCCTTGGTGCTATGCAAATGAAGTTGATGCTTTAGTCTTAAATGAGATCTATATCCCAGTAATTTGAGTAGAAGGAGTATAAGCGCGCTCAAGGATATCCCTTTAACAGATGGCACTACTAAGAGTGTATCGTGATGTATGATGCCCTTGATAGTGAAGAACACTTCTATCAATAGTTCTCTTATGATATTCGCCATGTAAGATCCAACATGCACAATGAGTTCGTTCAAGGATTGATTACACCATTCAGAAGGAGCATTGTCACCATATATTAGTAAGTACTACTATAGTCTTTCTTTTGAGGCATTGGAGGTCAGATCTACATACTGAGGTAGTTGGGAGTATTGAAGTAAAGAGCACATTTCTTAGAGGCACAACACCACGTTATGTTAGGAGGATAGGTAATAATTCAGTACTTTGTTACATAGGAGAAGGAGATCCTATGGTATTCCTGCATGCCATGGAAGAATAGTGGATAGACCCGCTGGAAAGAAGAAATATGATAGCATATACATTACGTGGGACATCAACATGCTGGTGGGTGGCCCACAAGGATAATCTTGTAGGATGGAATGAAATTAGGATTGCTCTTGTTACTAGGTTATTCAGGAGCAATGCACCTACTCAAATCTATACTTATTATGGTAATCATCCTCAGGCAAATGGAATTGTTGAGGCTTTCAACAAAATTTTAAGCCAGACATTGACAAAAATCTATGAAGTTTGAAGAAAGGATTGGGATGATAAAGTATCTATAGTACTTTGGGCATATCAGACAACATATAAAAGGTTGAACAAAGCCACACCATTTTATTTAGTGTTTGGCACAGAAGCAGTTCTTCTTATGGAATTTATGTTATCTTCTTTGTGTATTGCATGCGCTGGAGGTGTAGCTGATGAGCAAGCTTTAGAAGAACGGATTGAAAATATAATCAAGATGGATGAGCGAAGAGCCATAACATGTTGGAGTCAAATGCAAGAAAAGGCCAAGAAAAAAGCATGGCATGATAGAAACATAAGGGATAAGAAGTTTGAGATTGGACAAATGGTGCTTCTCTATGACTCTAAGTTCTTGCACCATCTAGCTAAAGTTAAGGTACATTGGTTGGGGTTGTATGTTATCACTTACATCCTTGAAACAAGCGCTTTCCAGTTAGAAGCACTTGATGGAGCATGGCTACCCGGTTACTTCAACGGGAGTAGGCTGAAGCCCTACTATAAATAATTCTTCTTGGTGTTTGTAATAAGGTAGTATTACCATTTAGATTAGGTTTTCAATTCTACATTCCCTTAATGTGTTCCTTCTTTGTTTTTATGCTTTGTCAATTTAGTTGGTGTGTTATGTAATAAGTGCGTTTACGTGCCAGAAGCTAATTACTATTTGAATAATTTTTATGCGCAGAGGACTGCACATACTTTTAGTGTGGGGTGGTTGTTGATATCCAGGTACAAGACTATTAGAATTGAATGATGAAAGGAATAAGCTACTATGGGTGCTATTCAAGTCAAAGGATTGCTTCTAAAAAGTGACCAAAGATGGAGATGAATGAAGGGATAATATAATGTGAGGTAAGAAGATGCCATAACAACTACCAATGGAAGGTGCAGTGACAAGGTAATCAGGTGCAAGGAAGCGCACTGGAGAGAAGTATGTGACCAGAGGGTAGGAAGGTGCGTTAGAAGGTTATAACTAGGGCACGAAGATGTACCATGTTGAACGAATGAAATTGGTCAATAAATGAGAGGACATTGGGTAGGTAAAGGAGCAATAAATGCATAAAAAATTTGAATATATATAAGAATGGGATGCAAGTTCATTATTACCATTGTGATTAAGTGAATTTGACAAGAGCTAAGTGCAAAGAGCCGAGCAATCATGTTCAAGTGCGAAGAGTGTGAAACCAGATGTGGAAAGAAGGTTTGTGCAAAGGAGAAGCTTACATTCCCATAGGAGAAGGGTTTGAGAAAATAAGACACATTACAAACAAGCTAGGGCACACGATTTCCACTAGGGCACGGAGATTTGAGATGTGGTTTGAGTTGCATGTTGCAGAAGTCAAAAGATGAGTATTTTCAAAGGATTGCAGGGTAGAAATGGCACCAAAGAAGGCAATTGTAGCGGGAGTTAAGGGAAAGAAGAAGGTGATCATGGAGGAAGAAGAAATGACCTATGAGAGTAATTTTTTAGAGATACAATATCCAGAGGGGGTTATAGTAGGCTAGGAATAGGATTCCCACATTTGGAGAAGAAAGATAAGTGAGTACAACCATCGTACCATAGAAAACAAGAAGGATTTAGATGCACTGTTGAACACAAAGACAAATAAGCACACGACATAGGACATGACGGTATATGATGATGCTGGGGAGAAGTTATTGAAGAAGATTGGAGTATATCAGTTATGCGATCTCCCCTACTTCAGAAAATATGAGCCCTTGTACCAATGGCTCATGAGAAGAGTACACGAAGACTTCTTATACTTTGCATGACGCAGAGTAAGGATCTCAGTTGCGCTGATGTCCACAGTGACAGGGTTGAAGGTTATAAGTGAAGACCTGAAGGGGGACTTAACAAAAAAAGCCACAATTATGGAGACTAGGAGGGAGCTGGGGTACACCAAGGGTCCACGCGACATGGTCATAGAAAAGATGAAAAAGTACCCAGTTGTGCAGGTAGTTGTGCACCTTGTGAAAAAATAAAATGACCAAGAGAGGTGGTCACAAGTGAATACCATGTGGCTACACATTCCTAGAAGGATGTCTAAAGGAGTGTTCTATAACATTTCAGGTTACATTGCAAAAACTATCATCAAAGAAGCGCGTTCAGGAGGAAAGATTAGTTTCGGGGCTGTTCTGTTGTCTCTGGTATTCATGGAGGTCGGGGTGCCAGATGGACCAAAGGAGAAGGTCTGGGAGTATCCCATGGAGAACAAGTCACCTGAAGAATGATTCAATAAGTACTTGTGTGAAGGATTGATGACCAAACAAGTCAAGCATAGGGTTGAGAAGTGATACAATTGGCTCTATGTGGCATTCGAAGAAGAGTGGCACACACTAAAGGATTTACCATCGGTGGTGGGTAAGGCTGTTCCATTTACCGTATACCAACATTTTTGCATCTTGTGATTTACGATAAAGGATGGGGCTTGGAGCCCATGGTGCAAACTTATGTATGCTTTCATAATGAGGTATTTTTAGGCATCGGTTCACAGGTTCTCAGACACATGCCGCCTAACATTCAATGTAGACAAGGTAGACTATGACTACCACACACTGAGGAAGAAGTATGTATATCCAGGATGTAATGCATATATTGAAAGACTCATCTCAGATGTGTTGAGAATAAAGCTAGTAAGTTTGGCTGTTGGGGACATTAGAGCAGCACTTGTGTACCTCCAACTGAAGCCCAAGCTAGAAAACAACAAGTATGTGGAAGATGAGTTTGCGCTCCCAGGGCCACCGAAGGGTAAGCATACCATGGAGAACATTCCAGTGCTTAATCCCACAGAGACAATCGAAGTAGACTGTGAGGAGGATGAGCGCGAGGATAGTGGTGGTATGGAACACAGAGGTAGAAGACAACCTCCAAATAAGGATGAAGCTGAGCGCACAACTACACCACCTCAGCGAAAAGAGGGGGATGATGAGGACTTGGATGCAGTCCAAGGAGAGTGCCGATTCAAGAGAGTGTTTAGGGGAACAAGGACCTAAGGTGCTACTCCACAAACAATACACAGATCACCCTGACTCTCTCCATAGATACAGACAACTGAGAAAAGGAGAAGAAAATTTAAACTAAATGAGGAAGCGGAAGAGTCAGAGGAAAGTGCACCCAATTCTCCTACACCTCTAGAGAACATAGAAGAACAAAAAGATGAAGAAATGAAGGATGGAGAAGAGGAAGAAAAAGGAATAGATGAGATAGTAACTGAGACTACTCAGGACATAGAAGCATGAGTCCCAAATCTAGAAGCCCAAGTTCCTAAGCAACCTAGGTCAAGAATAACAAGTGGGGAATACATTCCCCTAGCCATGGGCTACACTGAGGACACATGTAAAATTGTCTGCACCCATTTCCAGAGAACAATGACATAAAAAGAGTTATATGGCTGGGAGTTAATGGATGAAGATATGACAATAATGCGCATAAGAAAGCAATTGTCATGGTTGATGCACACATACATGGATGATCCAGACTTTGATGTGTGTGAGGAGTCATGCATGTCAAGAAGGTTGAAAAAGACACCTCAGGCCAGACACATAATAGTAAAACCTATTGTTATGTTAGATGAACAGGTAAGCAATGCTTTGGTGAAGGTCTTGACAGAAGTGGCATGGAAAAGAATGGATAAAGCTACCACAATTAGGGCACTAAAGGAAGAGATCAAGATTAAGGATAAGGAGATAACACACCTAAAGCAAGAAAGAGACTTGGTGTAGAAGAAGAACACTATTTTTATCAGCATGGTAGAAGAGATTGGTGACAATTTCATGAAGGCTAGGTCACACTTAGAGCCAAAGGTACCGAAGACATTTCCTTCGGCAATACATTATGTAAGTACATTGGTGAACTTAGTGCTTGAAGATGAACCTGTTAGTGCAAAATCACAGCACCCCCAAATGAGTTATGGATCTTCTTTTCTAAGGTAGAATCATCTAGTCTGATTGCCTAACATGGGACCATCTCTCAAGCTATGGGACTTGCGGACTTGAGATGGCACTCCAGAGAAAGCTGGCTTCTTCTTCCTGATCCTAATTCTAAACTATTTCTAAGGAAGGAAATGTGACTATCTACTCCTAATCTAACAATACCAAGGAGACAAGGAGAGAGAAAGTGCATAAACAGGGAAATCCTACACTAACAAGGTGATAGATCCAAGAAAAGGGAAGTGCTGGTCACAATCTCAGCTACCTGAAGTGGAGAGAGGTGAGCAAAGGAGACGGTGGACAAGATGCACCATAGACCAGAGATAGATTTCACATAGAACACCACTTCAAAACCCATTAAACATAGCTCCCAGGACCTACAACAAACATCAAAATATGCACAGTATACCCTGCAACGACGAGAGGCAAGGAGAGACAATAAAATAAGCAAAGGATGGACAGAGGCATCACAAAAAAGAATTTATTGCTCCAAAAGTTCACACAGTACATCGTTAGTGGGTAAGAGGCAAGAGAATGGCATTACAGAGTTGTGAAAGGAGGTTCAAACTCCATTTTTTACCTCGGGGAAGAAAAGAAGAGGGGATGCAGAGAAGAAGAATGAACAACCTTTTACATTGAATCCTGCCCCCGTATTTATAGATTTAATCAGAGAGAAGAAAGAGAGAGAGAAGTGGGAAAAGCAGGTTGAAGCTCAAGCATTGCTGTTAATGCTTATGATAAAATCCGCCCCAAATCCATCTTTACTACATCAATCCTTGGTTTAGTGCCTTGAAAGAAAAGGAAACAACAGAAACAAATAGAATCTGATATGGTTGTTGAGACAAATGGATCTTGTATTAAAGGCCCGAAGACGTTTCCTCCATTTTCCTTCACCTAACCTCCTCAAAATTAAAGTTTTAGACCTCTATGGCATGGGCGAGGCTGAGATATTTACAATGGTGTCAGATTCGCAATATTTTGAGCCTTGAGTCAAAAGATATTCCCCTTCAAAGTTTATATCGAGTCCATACAGGAGGGTGGGAAAAAAACTTGAAAAATGGGTCCCCTTTTGATATGAGACACATGGCAGCCAGATTATAATAAAAATCAAGCCTACGGGTCCACAGTTTATCTTTTTCCCTTTCCATGAGAATCACAAAATCTAGAAAACTCCCGCCACCCCGCTTTGGCCTTGACTCAGGTTCAAACTTTGACTTTTTCCTTTGCCTAGTTCTGGAATGCGAGCTCGTAGGTCTGAAAATTTTTCCCTTCATATTTTCTCTATGGGCGGGGTTGTCTTGACCAAATTTTCTAGGGGGGTGAATTTGGGATAACGATTTGGCGACTCACGGGGACATTTGCCTGCTAGACGAAGAGACCCGTGACCTTGAAGCATCCATTGGGCATGGAGTCTGCCTAATAAACATGAAATTGATCTAAAATTTTGAAGATCTGACCTCTGAACCTCTTGGAAACCTACTGAAACTTGAAGTTGAACTTCACCAAAAGCCAACTGAATGCACTGTGCAAGAGCAAAACAACAACACCAAAAACTATGTACAAACTGAAAATCATACATACCCCGAGTGGGATATGTAGAGTGTGCAAAAGCACTTCTTCTACTGAAAACAAACCTACCTAGTCTACTCTAACCAAGAGCAAAGAATTCTAAACAAAGCCTGTTATAGGCAGGGAAAAGTAGCTTCCGTTTCTCAAAAATGGTATCCATGCAACTGATTTGACAATAAACATGGCTAGTTGGATGAGTGAAAAATTGACAATAAGCTGGTCCTCCACCCAAATCATCAAGGTATCAGCATTAATGGAAAATACCTCCCTAAGCTGACTTGTACCAGACTTTTGGAGGTGCTGATGATGACCCTTGGTATTTTGATGCTCATCCTCATGCCCTGAAGTAGGCATGACTAGTTTTGTCTTCTCCCTTGGCTCCAATGAAGCTAAGTACCTGATTGGGCATTGTTTGATCTGATGGATGTGCCTGTTACTATTTCAACTCCAAGAATGGAGTCTTCCTACGGACCTTTTTGGGTGGATGGTGTGGGAGAGATGATGAAATCTTCCTGATTTTTGTCTTCCTTCTCCTATGAAGGACATGGGAGAGTCATGTCTTCCAATCTTGGTTCCAGAGGGTTGTTATGAAGTGCAGGTTGCTGTTCCTAAATGTTCTCCTCCATGGCAGCAGGCTCATGTGCTTGGGATGTGAGAGATGGAATAAAAATGATGTGATCTCCATGGGTTCCCCTCCATCAAGGCAATCCTCCAAGTCAGACAGGTAATCTACCTCCTTCCTGTCCTGCTGCAGGTGCTCAACCTCCTTCACGGTGTCCTCCTAATCTACAATTGACTCACCATGGTTCCCTTCATCCTCAAACATGAAGTTTGAAAGCTCAAACTCTTCCTCAACATTGGATCTTGAAGGGGATGAAGTGGGAGGAAGAAATGAAGGTTCTTCTATGGCCTGCTCTGCACTTGGAGCCTCTAAAACTGTATGGTCCTCCTCCATGGCCAAAATGTACTCCTCTTCTTTTGGATTAGGAGTATCTCCTTCTTTCCCTGCTTGTTCTGTAGCTAGAACTTCCACCAATTGTGGCTTGACCTCAGCCTCCTCCATAGGCTTAACCAACAAGGGAACCTTTGAAAACTCAAATTTAGTAGCCCAACTCTTCAAATTTTCTATCATTTCTTTTTTGTTGGGTTCCTCTGTTTGATGTTATCCTTGGCTAGTTTTTGGAGTCTCTTCCCAACATGGACTTGGGAAGGCAAGAGGAGTGGTGGGTGGGGTCTCTACTAGTTTTTTCCTTGTTTGTGGCGGAGGGGAAAGTATTTCTTTTGGCTCTTGTGGGGGGGACACAAATTCGGAAGGGAAAAGGGAAGAGGAAAGGAAATGAGATGGAAGACTAGAAGATGGAGAAATGAAATTAACACTTGGGGCAGCAAGTGAGGGGCTTGACTCTTGCCTCTACTGAAATGATAAAAATTAAGGAAGAGACAATGAAAGACAGGGAGCTAGTGATTGACTTACATATTGACAAGGTTGTCTTGACTCCAACTCATAAGCCATGATCCCCTCAGCCCACTGTGTAAGCTGAGGAAACACTTCAACCATGAAGTTAAGATTCTCCTGAGGGCTGTAGTGTCTTGGAAAAGGGCCTTCCCATGGACAAGGTGCCATGCAACCAATTTTGAAAGCCCACATTTGAGTAGTTTCCCTTAATTGAACCATGATAGCCTCCATTTTTTGAATCTTCTCTAGTAGACCAACATCCTCTATATAACTATTAGCATCATATGCGCCCCCTTGTCCTTGATAAGCTTCATAGTCAAAATGGTTTTGAAACTAATCATACAGGTAAGCATAATGGTTCTGGATCTGATAATAATGTTGATCTGGAGGAGTTGGGAAATACATTGGAGGTGGACTGTATTGTTGTAAGTGTGAGTTCTATGAAGGGAATGAAGTCATGATTCCACAACCTCATGGAATAGGATAAAATGAAAGAGATGGAAGAAGAAAATGGATGAAATGAGTGGAAATGGATGGAAAAGGTCTGCAAATCAGAGAATGGGTTTCTCACTAGATGGAGTCGCCAGATGTGCCTGAAAGTGCCTCCAAAGGCTAAAATCTTCACCAAGAGCACATTGAACCTGATGGAGTGAAGTGGTAAGGTGCTTCAGACCTGTCCCACCGGGCATGCCAAAATTGTTAACGTGAAATCACAACACCCAAATGAGTTATGGATCTACTTTTCTAAGGCAGAATCATCTGGTGTGATTGCCTAACATGGGACCATCTCTCAAGTTGTGGGACTTGCAGAATTGAGATGGCCCTCCAGAGAAAGTCAGCTTCTTCTTCTTGATCCTAATGCTAAAGTACTTATAAGGAAGGAAATGTGACTATCTACTCCTAATGTAACAATGCCAAGTAGACATGAGGAGAGAAGGTGCATAAAGAGGGAAATATTACACTAATGAGGTGATAACACCAAGAAAAGGGAAGTGCTGATCACAATCTCAACTGCTTGAAGTGGAGAGAGGTGAGCAAAGGAGAGGGTGGACAAGATGCACCACAGACCAAAGATAAATTTCACATAGAACACCACTTCAAAAACCATTAAACACAGCTCCCAGAACCTGTAAAAAAATCAGAATATGCACAGTATATCTGGCAACGATGAGAGGTGAGGAGAGATGATAAAATAAGCAAAGGATGGATAGATGCATTAGAAAGTAGAATTTATTACTCCAAAAGTTCACACAGTACATCGTTAGTGGGCAAGAGGTAAGAGAATTCCATTACAAAGCCATGAAAGGAGGTTCAGACTCAATTTTTGACCCTGGGGAAGAAAAGAGAGGGGGACAGGGAAGAAGAATGAACAACAACCCTTTACAATGAATCATGCCTCTGTATTTATAGATTCAACCTGAAAGAAGAGAGAGAGAGAGAGAGAGAGAGAAGTAGGAAAATTAGGTTTGAACTCAACCATTGCTGTTAATGCTTCTGATAAAATCTACCCCTAAATTTGTCTTTACTGCATCAATCCTTGATTCAGTGCCTTGAAAGAAGTGGAAACGATGGAAATAAATAGAATCTGATCTGGTTGTTGAGATAGATGGATCCTGCATTGAAGGCCAAAAGACATTTCCTCCATTTTTCTTCACCTAACCTCCTCAAAATTAAAGTTTGAGACCTCTGTGGTGTAGGTGAGGCTGATATCTTTCCAATGGTGTCAAATTTTTAATATTTCAAGCACTGAGTCGAAATATATATGCCCCTTCAAAGTTTGTATCGGGTTCGTACAGGAGGGCGGGCTTTGGCTTGACTTGGGCTCAAACACTGAATTTTTCCCCTTAGGCGGAGTATGTGGCCCATTTTGGCAGCTTTTTACCCCTTTTGGAATAACAAGGGGAAAAACCAACTTTCCCCCCAACGGCCCGCTTTGACCTGGGACACATGGAGATGCGGGGATTGTTTGTGCCTCCCTTTATGGATTCATCTTTGGAGAAGCACCATCTAGGACACATGGCTCTCTCTACGACACTGCTTTGGCTTCGATTTCCGAGCCCAAACTGTGACTTTTTCCTGTTACCTCATCCTGGAATGCGAGCTCACGGGTTTGAGTCTTTTCCCTTCATAATTTTTCTTATGTGCAGGAGTTGTCTTGACCAAATTTGTCTTGGGGGGGGGGGGTGAATTTGGGATAACATAGTTTCTACGCATGCTAGAGTGCCATTATTTTCTTATACATTAGATTTATCGCGTTTTAATTGAAATTAGGCTATAAGTGATGTGTTTGATTGCATTTTATGTAGGACTATTGCAAGCGTATGCGAGAAAACTAAAGAAGGAAGACCATGTCCTAGTACATCATTCATTAGGAATAGAGGTGATCATCAAAATATGTACCCTATTGGTAGGAAAACGAGGTCATTGTTTTTGATTGAAGTGACTTAATCCCATTGGGCTCACGCTATATTCATCATATGTATTTCTAAGTCAAACTCCTAGAGCGATGGCCATCTAACAGTAGCTTGGGAACTCACACAAGGATCATTTTGCATTAACATAATCTTGGGATTATGGATCTTGCAGACACAATAGATTTTACTAAAGGGGAAGGATGACTGCAATGTCTAGCATTATGTCATGGCCTTGCATAAGTGTGAAAGGATTTATTGCGTAATGTTGGAACTGGAGTAAATTGCTGTGGACATTACATAAAGGTGTACTCGTGGATCTAGCACATTCCTTTCACTGGTCCACTTCTTCTTTATTTTGAGATCAAGGAGGAATATCCTGCAATTAGTACTTTTAGGTTGAAAAGGTGTAGATGAAGCTGCAGGAGTAAGATCATTATTTTGGGCTGCATAGAATGGGATCCCATGTAATTAATTCTTTCCATTCATATGTGAATGTGGTGCACACTTCCTTTTTCCACTAAAACTTTTCGTTTTGATTTAACATTACATTTAATGGCTTGACTATCTCAGTAAAGCCTAGAGAATGAACTTTAATATAAAGGTACATAAGAGGTCCAAAGGGAAAAATATTTCATGTTCTTTATGACTTTTGGGGAGGGATATCTTCAATATACGATTTAGTATTCTCAGGATCAAGTGAATATTCTCTGGGAATTAGGTACTATGTACCCACGATGTTCTATTCATTTAGAGATGACCTGCAAAGATGCACTTCTTTGAGGCATAAGACTTGCGATGTCATGCATCCTGACTATCTTTGGATAATCTACTACACAAATACTTTGACATAGTTTGATGCACTCTTTGGAGAATAGGTTTATAACTGTCAGTTAACATGTAGAAATTCTATGATTAGCACACTTGCATAAGAAGGCTATGGCTGTAAAAATGCACGTAGCTAATCCATGGCACATGTGACCTATTTTAGGATTGCAGAATTGATGAAGACCAAATTCCACATCCTTTGAAATATGTAGTGAACATCCGTCACTAGAAATAAGATGATTATGGAATGATTAGAGAGTTATGATATATGTATGTATGTGTGTAAGACTCGACTACTGTATTAGATCTGTGCGCGTAGGGGCATAGTATGCCATCAAGGAAAAGAAGCTTATATGTGCACCATTCAAAATATACAACACATCATTAAGGATACTGGCTGAATGGATAAGTGTATCCTTCTATGTGTATGCCTTGGATCTAGTATGTTCTAGAAATCCATCAAAGTGGTGAATTCCCCCACTCTATTCTCCCTTAGAACGAGAACAAGGTTAATGACCCAAGTAGAGTGATGCATTAATAATGGAAATATGCATAGGATTATGAAAAAAATTCATCATAGTTTACATCCTGCAATAGCAATAGGCTCAAGAAAGGGATTGGTGGGCCTCTTCCTCTGTAAACTAGCTTTGCACTAGGATTTAATGGGATGGTGTGCATTAGGATGGAAGGATCAATTATTTTCAAGTCAATGTAAAAATGTGAAATAACATCTTGGCTAACATTAGTCCTCCTAGGTGTGCACAGTAAGACACCTCTTTGTCTTATAGAGTGAAATATTATATGATTAGCACATCATTTGGATTACCACTCTCCCATTAGATAGGGTTACATATTAGATATTGAACACTCCTAGGAGGGGAGTACAAATTTCTTACATTTTTACTGCATATGAGTGATCCATTATAAAGAGGTATAGGATCACAAGGTTTTAAATATGCTTGATACTTCATCTTCATCCCATTCAAAATCCTAGAAAACCTAACTTAATAGAATAGATCTATGCTTCAAAATCTCCAAAATAAGAGAGAGAAAGTTCCCCCATGATATGTTTAAAGTCATCATTGAACACATAAAATTAGTTCAATGTCCTGTAGGGATGGATGGTTCGGTTGACCAATCCTGAATGAGAAGTGCTTAAGCCTTCAAAATTTTTATTGGATCCTTAGGTGTCTGGTCACATAAGCTAGCACATCTGCAAAACAATTTTGATTGCACAATACAGAATTGATTCCAAATGCATTGAAATATTCAATAAGGTTCCATATGTGATTTATATTCATGGATAGGAATACCTCATTATGGCAAGTTGCTAGATCTATGAATTTCTTGGTACCTCAAAACCCAAATCTTGAAAAATATAGCATTAAGCACATGAAACCTTTATATAGTTGAAAACTACAAGTTGATGTACAAGAATTACCCTCATCACTTTTATTGGCATTATTAGTACACAAGAACTAAATCCTAAATTTTTAGAAATATATTTTCTCACACATGGGGTTGATCAACTCAGCACCTAGTCACCTCAATCACTTATTGTGAATCCTGGAACCATCAAAATTCATGGTCCAAGTTTAATGTATCTTCACCCATTCCATATTAAAATTTGTCATCCTAGATTGCCAAACGATGCTCTTCTCCTGAGAATTGTGCAATGGGATAAACTATGGTCAAATCCTATCAAGATTTATTATTTTTCTAGGTTCTCTGATCAATTCCATTGTCATACTCATCAGTGAGGGGTAGTATCTAAAAAATTCTTATATTTATTTCTCATCATGCCTCCCACACAATAAAACCATCTACAGAGTTTGAAAAATTCATCTGCATATGTTTGCACATTATTATTTGGACCTGAAGTCTTAATGGGAAGCTTTCAAGTACTGACAAGATTGGGTCACCATAGTGAGCTAGGAATGGAGGTCTATGAATTTTATTTGCTCATACCATTCTCAGATTCATTTTGGTTCTCATATAATCCACACAATAATTAGTGCATCAAGAATAACTTGATTTGCACTAGAGTGGTAACATAACGAGTTAACTATATACTACAAATTCTCAGGATGGGACTTAGAATGCTTACGTTTTTTTAATTATGTCAGAGTGAGAAAGTCAATCATTGACCATTTCTCAATTAGAGTGAGATTTATGTTTTTTTAAGTCTTATTTCAAATTGTCTCATTTAGAGGGGTTCATGGCCCTTATATTTACCTAACCTATGCACCTTGGATTTATCTACCTATCTATATTTTGAATCCTAGTAGGATTCCTCTCTTCACTTTAAATATAGGCCTTAGAAACCTTATCTATCTTAGAGATAGGGTTATTATCCTCTAGTATTGTGAATTTCATGCTCCTTGAGAACCTTTGGCATCGAAATATTGTGGGTTGTGTAAGATATGATACCCGTTATTAGTTTCCCTAGTCATATTATTACAAAACAAAGATGACAACTATGAGGATCCATCTTAGCCCCTCATGCACTTGTTACCTTTTACTTTTTTGTTTACTTTTTTAGAATAAGGATTTTATAAGACAAAAAAACTCCCATGACCTCTCAAGAGTTGGTTGAATTTTGTTTTTCACTGGGGCCAAATATTACACAATTCAAATGGGAAAAAAATCTCAATCTAGGATGAACCATGATACATTTCATTCAAGTATATGTACATTGCCTCATGTTTATTATTTTATAGTTAAATTTTATACCTTTTTTGTTATTTGAATGTGGATAATTTTTGTAGATATTGGATCACAAGGATATTTTTATACATAAAATTTAAATTTTGTAAATAGAGATATGTCACACAATCATACATATGGATTTTTATTCCTAGATATCATAATGATAATGATGGGACATATTATCTTGTAATATCATTTGACATCCTTTATAATGTGGTAGATATAAAATTCTTATCATGAAAGAAAAATGTATATTATTTGATGTTAGAAAACATCTTGAGATAGAGGAAGAGATTAATCATTTCATGTTTTTAGACAATAGAAAAATGTGATATTTTTAAAATTTTTAAATGTTTGAGAGTAATACTAACCAAGAGCCCAAATTTTTATTTATTTAGTTTTTATTTGGTATGATTTTGAATTAACTACATATTTGAATATAGATACCTTAATTTGGACCAATGAATTTTGATAATTAATCCTTAGCATTTATCTCAATCCACTAATCATTATGCACTTAAATGACTAGTTCCTACATGCATATTTCTCAATTAGAACTCTTGACCACTAGGTCATCAACCTTGAGACTCTTGCAGCAGGGAAAGATCCTCTTGATTTGTTACTTGTCATTGAGTAGTTAAGATCCTACTTTCTGAATATATAAAAAATTTGGACACTTGGCCACCATATCCAACTGAAATAATGTGATTTTCACCCCACTAGGATGATATTTAGGAATGACTTGTCATTGAGTAGTTAAGATCCTACTTTCTGAATATATAAAAAATTTGGACACTTGGCCACCATATCCAACTGAAATAATGTGATTTTCACCCCACTAGGATGAAGCTAGGAATGAAAAAAATCTGTTTAGGCCAATTTTTACTAAGTCAATGATCTAGTTGGACTAAGTGTTAATCGAATGAGAAATTTCAAATTCGTAATATTGATCTAGTTGGACTAGTGTTAATGGAATGAGAAATTATTTCGTAATAGACACATATAAAATACCATTTACACAACCAATTTTAAGGGCCTCTTCTTTGACATCTTTAGGACCACCTGCGAGTTCACAACAAAGCACCCAATTGTTAAATCACTCTCTAAGTATACTGGCCAAAACTTAATATGCATACATCTTATATAGTTTCCCTAGGCCATTTTATAAAGCTACATCACACACCAAAGATCACTACTGAGTATTAAAGGTACTATTAGCCTCTTCACTAACAAAATATATTACGATATACATCCTACACACGTACATAAGGAGTGGGAACTATGAATTTTTTATGCCTCTTTGGATTATTTCTACAAAAGGACTATGAGGAAAAATCAAATGAATCAAACTAGCCACTTTTAGGTATTCACAGATGAGAGCTACGGTTTGAATAAGAATCCTTAATCTTCTGCACATTTATGATCACCAAATTACAAGCACTTAAAGTGATGCTATAAAAACATAAGATCATAATATAAAATACGAGATTTAGCCGAACCCTCTATAAGATAAATCCATCCATTTAGGAAAAACTCACCCAGGAAACTCTATGGAATAGGTGACTATGTATTCGTCTTAAAGATTAAAAAATCCTATATTTTTAGGACAGTTCAACGACATTATACACATCCTTCCTACACACTCTTATATCGTTATTATTTTGTCTTAACGAAAAACATTAGTGCAATCTCTTCTAGCATTAATATCATACTTATTTTATTTAGCTCACATAAGTTTATTCATTTATCATATTAATCATGAAATGATTTCGGAAATTTGTGTCACTATGACACAAAGTGTGAATAACATCATTTCTTGGTTCAATTTTGTATCGAAAAACAATATTTTTTGGGGGTTTTCAGTCATGTTTATTTGGAGAAATCGTGTCATGGAGGATGATACAATACTATTGGGACAAAATATTTTCCTATTTTGGCTTCTCAGCCTTTTTTCTCTAGGGTGTGGTCCCCACTTGTCAAAAAACCACTGAAGTAACTATGTTTATCTGGTTTTTGAACCTTCTTTTGTACTTTGGGGTATGGTCCCTTCCAAAACCATTTACCAGTAATGAAAAAATACTAATGCGACGAAATATTTTTAATTATGTCAAATTTGTGCCACATTTCCCACATTTTTGTACCACTCATGCATGACGAAAATCATACCATTTTTGTAATATCATGTGGTGCAAATTTTGGTTGATAAATTTTCACAAATAAATTTAATACAATTATTTGAACTATCATACATTATATATAATGTTAAATTTAAAATGAAATTAGTAATACATTTACAAAAAATGATTTTCAATACCATTTCTAAAAAATAGTTAATAACATTATAATAACTATATACAAAATAATAGAATAAAAATAAAAATAAGTAATTTAAAAATATAAATTAAAATGCTAAAATAGAATAATACATTGAACAAAATCACATATTTTCTAAAGGAACTTAAGATTACTAAAATAACATATACTAGTTTTGAAATATAAAATAATGTTTTAGGTAAGTTAATCACAAAGATAACAATATACTCTCGAATATTAGAAAATAATTAATTTCTCATGTACAATACAATAAAATGAATTTGAATTACAATTTATGTAAAAGCTAATATTATGAACTAGATAAATCATTCACTTCTTATCACCATCATCATCTATGAGCTCATTATCATTAGGATAATCTTTGTGCTCATTTTCTGTATAATTTAGAGTGTGCTCAATTCTATACAATGATGGGTTTCCATAGCCGTTGTTAGGATCATCATCATTGCCGTCATCATCATCGTCATCGTCATTATCATCGTCATCATCATCATCAATACCCTCTCTAAAGTCAAGGCCATTAACTACAACTGACAATTTATTCACCGACAATGACATTATTTAATAATTATTAAAATATTTCAAATTCAATTTATGTTAACTACCCAAGTTTTATAATTATTTAAATAAATTAATGACATCTTAATAGACACAAACCCATGGGAATGTGCTCATTTGTTAAATGCATCAGTGTTCCATCCAAGGGATTTAAGTTGTGCCCACACTTGTTTAGTGGCTTTGAAGTCATACATTTTCTCCTACAAAAATAATTTAAAGTTACAAATATAATTGAGGTACGATTAATAAGCATTGTATACTAAATTATTTTAATAAACTTACAAATTTGCAAGCATCCTCATCCATGCTTGTTTTTCCCAAATGATGATTTACTAACTTCCCCCAACTCATACTAGATTGGTAGGCTTTGTTGTAGATACTTGGACCCCTATATTAATATGAATACAAAAAAAACTTGTAATTAATGAATATAATGAAAACATAAATTTTTAATTTTAAGTCTTTAGTATTTCAAATTACTAGAATCCTATTTTGTGTTTTGTTTAAGCCACTTGTTATGTTGTATTTTCCACAAAGATGCATTCATGCCTACAGGTCAGCACAATAGCCTCTCCTCATGTGTATTACCCCTATAGTTCTCCTACACATTAAATTTGTCATAAATTAATATAAACATATAAATAAATAAATCATTTTAATTTATTTCATTAACACGCCCATATACATCACCTCATCCTCCTAAGCGCCTTAATCACGATTTTTTCAATAATTCCCACATCATAATAGGTGTTACCAAACCCCAACCAACAATTTTCTACGCCTAACTAGTTGTAATTTGCATTCTCGGTGGCAATTTTTAGAAAATAATACTTTTGATTGCATTATAATTCTTTTTTTGAAGTACCTAAAAAATAACAAAATCACAATAATTTAATTTTTTTTTGAAATTTTTTATAACCTGCAAAAAATATTAAATTAAAAAAACTAGACTAATACTTACTTTCCACGAACATCTTGTAATATTTTTATATCATAGTTAACATAAAATTTCACATGCAAACTCCCCCACACTCGATACTTGTACTTTTTTAGTGTTAGAAAAGATGGTCAGTCCTTGTAAAAATCAAGTGGAGAATCTGTATTCCCACATTACTACAAGAAACACCTCTTCAACACTTGTGGGGGTGGTGTTTTTTTGTTTAAATTGACAAGCACAAGAATTATAAGGTTTCAATGAAGACATTGACAAATGAAGACAACGAGATGTGGTTATACAATAATGAAAAAGATTAAAAAAATTATAAGAAATAATTTATAAACATGACTAAAAATATTATAGAATAAACTAGCATTTTACCTCTTTCCCTCCTTTGAAGTAGGCGAAACATGATAGGTTGTTTAAGAATCGTCACCACTTCTAGATTGTTAATCATGAGATGTATGATGCTACAAATTTGGTGACACTAGAGAGGAAAATATGAAATTAAATGGTAAATTAAAATTTTAAATATATTAAAAACCCCAATTAATTATAAAATTATTTTTTAAACGTGACTATAAATACTATAGAATAAACTAAATTTTTACCTCCTTGGATCTCGTGTAGTATTTAAAAAACGATAATCACTCTCAAGAATCTTATCACTTGTATACTGTAGATGTACATCAAGAATATGATACACATATATCTCTTGATGCATATGATATGATTTTCAATGCATGTGACTAGCGTCGTATCAAGGGGTAGGTTACTCCTCTATATTTTGTGTGACAACATCATAAACATTGGTTCTGCGAGACCCCAAACTATGTAATGCCATTTTCAAAAAATTGAGTGATGATCACAGGGTTTCTTATTTTTACGTGCCTAATATTAAAAAAGAAGAAGAAATAACAACAATTTATTAGATTTAAAAAATAATGGTTTTTTTGTTTATTTTCCTAAGGTTCCTTTTTTACAAGTTATTGTTTTTTGTTACATTTTTTTTGTTTTCCTTGGGTTTTTCTAGGTTTGTTGTTTTTTTGTAGAGTTATTTTTTTTTTCTAGTTTTTAAATTTTTTATTAGTTTGTTTATTTTCTACAGTTTGTTAGTTTATTATTAGGATTTGTGATTATTATGTCTAGGATCAATTATTTTTTGCTAGGCTTTGTTGTTTATTTTCCTAAGTTTTATTGGCTAGAGTTTGTTATTTTTTGTTAGGCTTTACTGTTTTTATTTCTATGGTTTGTTATTTTTTCGATAGGGTTTGGGTTTTTTTCTATAAAATAAACCTATGCGTTCTATGCAAAAACAAAAACAATAAAAATCATGTACATACCTCCTTTCTTTAATATTTGGAGTATTCCTTCTCTTACACCTCATCCTCATTAGTTGTACATAGTTGTTCTTTCCCTTCATTGTTGTTATGTTCATCCTCCTCTTCAAAGGTTGTGTGAAGCCATTTTCTCCATACCCTTACTTTTCCATTTTCTTTTTCTTCCAGGTACAATTTTTTTCCTTTATCTTTCACTCCTCTACCTAATTTTCCTCCTCTAGATTTGACCCATGAACTTAATAATAAAAAAGGAGTAGATGGGCCCATCCCCTTTTATTTTTAAAGTTAGAGATGCTTGTGGCATAAAGATAGTATACATGTGGCACAAATGATGCTATATAGTGCTAATTTTATGTCATAATTGCCCCACAATATTTGAGTAACATGCATGTTGAAATTGACATCAAAAATGAAAAAAACATGAAATGATGTGAATTTGATAGAAATTGTGACATTTTTTACAATACAAGTAGTAGTGTGTATATACTATATTTATGATTCTTAATTCATATTTACATAAAATAATTCATCTTAATTATATTAACAAGATGTTTGATCTTATAATTTGGTGAATCCGCTTATCTAAAAATTAGATGCATCGTAAGGCCTCATACCTCACCTATATGCTTCATATTTATTCACATTTTATAGATTTCATACTTATTCTAGGGTTTCTTAAAACCCTAACTTGTTTTTGGATCATATACACTATCGTAATGAAAAATATTAATACATGTCCCTCCTAGAGTTCTTTTGTGAAAGAGTTAATACTGAAACCATTATGAGGGCATTACAACAATCTATCTATGACAATCCTAAACAAGTAGCTCATTTGTTACATGTTAATGAAAAATAAAAGGAAGATTTTGAAAAGGCTAATATTGTGAAAATTCAAGGTGAAACCTCAAGAATTATAAATTCTCCATCCAGGTATATCCTTCCCCTATAGGTGTTACTACTCAAGCATTTAAATAAAATTCATATATACCTGATGTGTTAACTATGGGTACATCATAAATGGCTCTCCATGTTTCTATACATACACATTATATGCCTTATACAATAGTACCTAATCCATCATTTATGGCTAATGTTCCTCCTATTTATCTTCAAGAACTACAAGTCATGCAATAAAAAATATATATCCTATTACAAAACCAGTCACAAATCACCACGATCTCCATTGGGTTACTCAATAATGCATCGCAACCTAATATTCTCAACTATACATTTCCTTTTGGCTTTATTCCATCAAATATTTCCTTTTATGATGGAAAGACTAATACTCAATAGAATATTCATGCTTCTATGACATCCTCTATGGATTATATGCATGATGACACCTTACTTATCGAGTTATTTCTATGCAACCTCAAGGAATATGTATTGAGTGGTTTTATACACTCGCTTTGGGTTCTAAACGGACATTATAAGCTCTAGCTAATAGTTTCCTCACACATTTCTCCATCAATATTATACATCACTTAATATTTTCACAAATTAATTATGTTAAAAAAAAATACCATGAAATGGTGGTTGATTATGTATTGTACTATAAGAAATTAATTTCATGAGGAGCTAAGCACATTGATGGAATTTTTTTTCTCAAAGTATTCATTGCTAGTTTGATCTTGAAGCTTTGTAAACAAGCCATGTTTCTTAATTGCACATATTTTGAGGACCTTTGTCTAATGGTTAAAGTATACACAAAGCAACACAATGGACTTCATTATAGGCTACATTATTCACTGCATAAGGGGAGACTATTATGAATTCCATATCACACATTCTTGCATTGGGACAAAGTAGTCATAACTCATTATTATTTGCGTGACTGGAACTAGGGAATCCTATCTCAAGGGAAACACTTTCAATCACACACCACAAAAGCTACATGGAGTCTGAAATGTAGTACATTGCTTAGTAACAAGATCACATCATGCTGATCACTGAGGTTAGTCAGAATCTCTCCTTTACATTTTCATTCAGTTTAATGTGTAATTGAGTCTTGTGCAAGTAGCTAGGGTTTGTTTTGTAGGTACATGTGTGACATAGTAGGGGTAAAACAAACTTGACACAACTTACAATGAGCCAAAAATGACAAGAAGTGATACAAAAACAACCAAATCCATATATGTCCTACACACACTAGTGCCAAGAACAAATGCCAGTGACCATAATAAACACCAACGCCCAGGTGATCATTTCCTCTCCCAGGAACTCCTTTCCATGTGATATTTACATTCCAATTTTAGTGTCAAAGCTTACATAGCTTAGAATACATCTGTTCAGATTATTATCCTGCCTAGAATAAGTCCAGACCTATGTTGGCAAGATGAGTTATTCTCAAAACCCTATTTATCACTTGTGATTTTATTTCCTTCGCTCGATTTTTCTTCTTTATTTTTATATCATTTTAATAAAAAATGTACTTATATTAGATTTAACTTCACTAATGTTGTATTATTACCCCTAAAGAGGCCACTAGTGATTTTGATCGTGAGTCTATTACTACTAATGAGACATGTATTGAAGATCTAGTTGATTTGTCAAGTGAAGAAGGCCTTGCTAATGAAACTTATATTTCTCTTGAATATATTTTCATTATCAATTCCATCATTTATGGCCCTAACCTTCCTTATTCTTATTTTTATCCTCCCCTTACATATTCACAAATCCTTAGGACCATTCATGTTGCGGTTGATCTTTCTATTTCAGATCCCTATCCATCCCATTCAAATTTTAATTTTTCATTGAACATTGTGCCTCAAGAGACTTATCTTTCTTCTTCTCTTGCATGAATTGGTCCTTCTATTACTTGTGATCCTATTGTTAATATTCATACTATTTATCATAATGTGTTACAATTTGATTTTACTCATGATGCATGTGTTGCTACTGACTATGTTTCTAAATATAATGTGAAAAATAATTATGATGTTAAAGAACATTTGAATGTTGTTTGTTCTCCTCCTTTGGTTGAGATTTTTGATAAATGTGAGTAAAAATCCCTTCCTATTGACGTTTATTCCATTCCTACAACTAGTTACCCTCTTGCTTATCCTAAAATTGAATTACAACCTAATAGTGTCCCTATGACTACCTATAATGTCAAAATTCAACCCTTTAATGAGCCCCCTAATGTGTATGTAATTCCTCAGCAAGAATTTCTTCCTCTTATGTATTTTGTTAGTGATTTACAAAATAAGCTTCATATTCTTACTCTTGAAAGTAGGGCATACTATGATAGTCTAATAATAATTCTCTTTATGGAAATCCCATTCCTAAGAAGATCTACAATCTAACCTTCCCTAAGGGTTTTACTATGCCTAATTTTTCACTTTTTGTTGGGACGGGTAATCCTTACTTGCATTTTAAGGCTTTTCGATCAAATATGGCTTCATTTTCTAATGATAGATTGTTACTCAAAGATTTTCCTAGTAGTCTTACTAATATTTCTTCTAAATGGTTTCATCATTTACCTAATGGATCTATTAGTACTTATCTTGATATGGAAGAGGATTTTCTTAGACATTTTATTTGTAATAATGGTCCTAAATTTACATTTGAACGTTTACCTTCTTTGCATCAAGGAAAGAACGAACCTAGTAAGAATTATATTTTATGTTTCTCGTTTTGCATGCATCATTTAATTTTTCAGCCTATTAATTTATATATGCAATATATCTTTTGTCGTGGCATAATTCATCCTTTGACAGGGAAGTTCTTATATGATACATGTGAATATTTTACTCTTCTTTGCTTCAAAGCTATAACATTAGAAAAATAATTGCTTAATGATCACACAATTATACATGCTTCTACTTCCTCTGCTCCTACTCCAACTATCACTTCTTCCATTCCTACACCACATGGAACTTCTTCTTGTATTCCATCCTCACAATCACCATATCATCCTAAATATACTCATGCACGTTATCCACCCTTGCATACGAATCTGCATAATTTCACTCCACTTCCTAAGTGTGAGACATTATAATTTCCACATTATGCTAGGCCGCATGATGTTTTGCAAACCTTTCTTGATGAGAAGTTGATTCGTTTAACTTCTAATGAGAATCCTCATCCTCATCAGATATAACACAATCATAACCATCCATTCTATAATTTCTATACGATCAATGGTCATTGTGACAATGATTTATATACTCTTCATGATTGTATTTAGTTGCTTGAGGACCAAGGTTTCATTTACTATTGCGCACACCATGTTGATAGATCCCATTCTCTCGTGTCATGACACTGCACGCTAAATTTTATAAATTTGACTACGTCTCATCCTCCTCAGGTCATCTTGTCTCCTTCTACGATTATGCATGAGCCATCTTCCTCACTTCTTGCTCAACCCTCACAGTGGGCCCTAAAGGAACATCACTCATCAAGCTTAGGTTCACATTCTTCTAGTGATGTTGTGATCACTTTTGGTTTATATCATGGCACCTATACTCAAGATATCACATCCATCGAGTCATTTGTGCATAGTCTTTACCTTATCTCTCGTTAGAGACCATATATTCATTTCATACTATACACTTTCACATATATTATGTACAAGTATGATTATTAACACGTGATCCATTATTTATTTCTTATCTTTATCAAAGGAAAAATCCATATTCAACATGCATGCCTATCTATATTTTCCTATCTAGTACCATAGTTCTAACATCATTTTTTGTATCATCTTCAACACATCAAAATAAATCACATAAGAACCTCAATATAACTCAAAGGCAACATCATCAACAAAACTATCATCATATATATATATATCTCAAAATGTTTTATAATACAACAATATAGCTTCCAATCCCTCTATCTACATCATATATCCTCCTCACTATTGGAGGCTATAACTTCCCTAGAGCTAAAAACATCCCCACTTAATCTCTACCACTGCATTCATGACTGATGCTCCTCTAATCTCTCCTGTAAGTCTGTTTCCTCGGCCACGACCTCCATATGTCAATCTAGAACTTCACGTATCTCTCAAACATGTTTTGTACGAGGCCTCTCTCCACAACTTTCTCTCGCACTCTTACTAAATCTATCCTCGCTTCATCTCTCTCAAACTGTAAAATAGTGCATGTAGCAGCTTCCCTGACCACTAGATCAAACAAATATGCATGCTTGCCACCAATATGACTGACTCCCTCTACACAACCTCCCACTCTTACACATCTGGGGGAACCTTGCTCATCAACGTGCATATCGACGTATCTATGATCAATTTCCAATACTCATCCCATACAATCATAAAACATCCATCAATACACAATCATTACATATATCAATCTTGAAATATATATAAAATCATAATATATACAATGAATTCTACTTACGATATGAAATTGTCACCTCTACGACATCCTCCTTAGGGGAAACTACCTGTACTCATGTTGCCTCTCCACCCCCTATCAGTCTACCTAGCTACCCTCCAACCACATTTACAATAAGTGGTTATAATAACACCCATTGGTGCTCTGCACACCATACAATATAAGACGGGGTACACCCTGCATCATCAAATCTTCTCACCACTATATTTGGGTCTCTATCCTTAGCTCCAAGAAACTATAATTGAGCCCTAATAGACCCCGAACTAGTTCTTACTCTCGTCATTGCTTGTACTAATCTATACCATATGTATGGTTTTGAGGGAGCTGTCAGGTATGAGATGTGAAGTTTGAATTAAGCATATTAAATTATATTTAAAAATTTACCAAAACATTAATGAAAAATTAAATAAATATATCACATAGTAAAAAAACACATGAACACATAATTTAAAGTGGAAAAACCCCAAGGGGAAAAAACCCACGGAGAATAAGAATTTCCATTAATGAGAAACTTTTTACACAGTCCAATAATTCTCCAAACTCCTCACTTATCTCCATAAAATTCACCCGAAGTGAATTAACAAAAAATGATCCGCAACCATATTTAAATGACCTCAAGGTTCATGAAAAAATTAAGTGATGGGGTATACCCATCAGTTTAAATAAATTGATTTAATTAAAAATCAGTTAACCATAAACTCATAGTTTATATTAAATAATTAAGAATAGAAATATTTTGAATTATTTAATTATAATCTAAGGTTTATACAACACTTAAAAATTATGTTCTAACACTCCCCCTAAATATTAAGTGGGGAACCATATGTCAACATTACCTGTTTGTACAACAGGATTTACAAATCCATAAACCATTAGTTAAGGTTTAAACTCGCATAGTACTTTTGAAGGATATATAACACCATCATGTCCAACTTACCTTTTGGAACAAAATGATTTGGAATACATAAATCAGAAGTTATGATTTACGCTAAGTATGATTTGTGAGACTAAATCTCACAGTTTATCATGAAAAATTCTCAAACCGTATCTCTAGGATCCTTTTAACACAAGGACCTCCTTTACAAATAGATGCAACACACTAGAGTGTACACCGTAAAATTAGAGTTACAAGTTTACAAAGATCATAAAGATATTTTAAAAATGATTTATAATGGAGTAGAAGTATAGAGGAGAAGGAGATATCAACCTGCCGACCATTACGAGGTGGCATTGCCATGCACACTCCCCCTTATTAGAAACTCTGAAAGGCCAAACATTGCATAAAACTTGTATTATTTTACAACACACAATGTCTTGTAAATATAACTGTAACTTGATCTTCAGACAAGCAGTATTGGAGATCTATATCACTACAGAGGATCTTCTCTCGGATAAGGAGCATATGAACATCTATATGCTTCGTTCTCTGATGTTGAACTAGATTATTTAACAAGAGAAATACAAATTTGGACATCACATAGAAGAGGAATACTTCCTTTAGCTTCCATGTGTATCTCTTCCAACAACTGCTTCAGCCACATGGCTTTTTTTCACTACTTCCATCACACTTCTATACTCTTCTTTTAATAAAAGAGATAAGACCACTGAATTCTTTTCTTACTGCTCCAAGTATTGGCACCTGTACCAAAAAAATTGAACACAAATCCAAATGTATATTTTATATCCAACACACCATCATCATGGTTAGAGTCATAATATCCATATAGACATCATAGTAAGCATAATATAAATCATTTATTGATTTCACTTTTAACCATCTATAAATCTTACATTGATAGGTTAAAAAATAATTTGAATACGAATTTAAATAATAAAATTCTTAACTAACCATGTTATATTACCAATATGTTGAACAATTTTAACATATTAATCTTGTAAGATATATATTACATGCAATCACTATTGGACGCCTCCAATACAAACACAAATGCATCCCCAAGTGTCATTCGATATGCATATAATAATATTTTTGTAATCTCATACTAAGAAATGTTTTATCAAAGACATATATATCTTCATTATCTATTCTAAGCCCTAAAAAAGTGATAAGACTGATAGATAACATATCTAAAAAGATAATCAAATCATGCAAGAATAATCACAACATATACTGAACCAAAAACGATCCTCTAACTGTGGACACATCCCATGGATTCATGTGGAGTTTTCTTTAAAAAAGTTACTGAGGAAGGGTTTTTGGTGATAGTTTACCATGTAAGCACCCTTCAAACATTTCATGAGAAATAAGTGGTAGATTAGAAACTAGGTTAAGCTAAGACATGCCATACATGTTCCTACAAAATGGTCTAGTCTTTCATGCCACAATTAAACATCACTTTTATTTTTGAGTAGAAAACCAAGAAGCCGAATAAAACCTTTTAAACACATATAATTCATTCTTTTATATGCCTTTAGCTAGAAACATGTAACTCATTTATGTTATAACAAAATTATACTATAATTATTCTGAGTTAACTAAGAATAAGAAATCAAATTCAATATAACATCATCCATTATACTTCTTGCATACACATAGGTGATATTTTTTTCACATAAGATACTTGAACACATGATCAAGGAGTGGGGGTCTGGGGGCGGAAGCCCCCAGTGGAGTCAAGGGGTAAAATTTATAATTTAGTCCTCCTTTAAAATTGAAAAAAACCAACTTTTGGTGAGAAAAAAACATGATTATTACGAAAATTTGTATGATCAATTTTTTAATAATAAATTAGGTTTTACAAAGGAAAAAAATTGCAAAAAGAGTTTAGAAACAATCCCCCTATCATCCAAGTGCATATGTCGTTCGTATTTCAATGATTTTTCCATTATTCACATTGAAATTTGACCTGTGTTCTCGTTTGTGATTTTCACGAGCAGGTAAATATTATTCCAGAGCCCTTTCACTTGTGTACACATGATATTTTTAGCAACCTATGCCCTGGATGGAAGGGAGAATTTAAATTGAATTTTCAAATGAATTAACCACCCAACCAACCGAACCGACACAACCATTGGATAATTAAAAAACTAATTAAATACAAACACTCTGGTACCATGTCAGGTCCGAGATGTGAAGTTTGAATTAAGCATATTAAATTATATTTAAACATTTACCAAAACATTAATGAAAAATTAAAGAAATATTTCACACATTAAAAACATGTGAACACATAATTTAACGCAGAAAATCCCTGAAGGGAAAAAAATCACGAAGAAGAAGAATTTCCATTAACGTTAATTTTTTTACACAGTCCAATAATTCTCCAAACTCCTCACTTATCTCCATCAAATTCACCTGAAGTAAATTAACCAAATATGATCCGTGACCATATTTAAATGATCCCAATGGCCATGAAAAAATTAAGTGACGGGGTATGCCCCTGGTTTAAATAAATGGATTTAATTAAAAACCAATTAACCATAAACTCATAGTTTATATTAAATAATTAAGAATATAAATATTCTGAATTGTTTAATTATAAATTAAGGTTTATAAAACACTTAATATTTTGTTCTAACATGAACATCGTGTGCAAGGCCAAATTGCCTATACACTCGCTCCCACTTAGACAACTCACTGACCCCTGAGAACCTGTCCTGTAGCCGTATGGTGCGTTGGAGGCACCAGAAATATATAACATCCTCCACCCACCCTCCATGGTCCATATATGGTCTCAAAATAATAGCTCCGGGCCCCATCCTATCCAACATGGACCTATAATTCATAGTATCAAACCAACGGTACCTCAAACCCACCCCTCAAGCTATAAATATCTCTGGACGACCCTAATCCACCCTTAACCCACCCAATAGTCACACTATAACTATGTGCTTATATACCCACACATGCAATAAAGTAGTACCACTTATCCCATGACCATAGGCCTCATGTGTGCATTGATACAAATCCATGTATAAGTGTGTAAATACATATTGAATCCATGTATATCGCATGTCATACTCCTTAATAATCTAAATAATATCATGGATCCTTTGATAAATTGCAACCATGCCTCTATTACCTGCCACATTCGATGCCAATATCACTGTAATAGACTTCCGTAACCGCAAAACACCTAATCTGGCAATGTCATCTAACATAATCGATGAATCTACACGTGTTTGTGTCCCTACAAAATAATTGTCTTACATCCCTTTATTACCTCCTTATATCTCTTGGAACCATCTCGTGTATCTTTTCCCCCATAACCGACAATCGAAGGATCTTATATACATCCTCCAATGTCATTGTCATCTCTTTTGTGGGTAACCAAAATATGCAAGTATTTGCACATCATCTCTTGCATAGTTTATTCATCATGTGTATATTATTGGGTACCTCCAATAATCTAGCAATGTGCCACATCATGGAATGGTCCAAGACATCCCACTCCTCCTCCTCCAAGCCCAATGTCGGCAATGTACAAAAATTCTTACCCCATGAAACTCCCTCAAGTTTATATCTCATTAGAAAACACAAACAAGACAAAAGAATGAAACTTTAGTACTCATCAAATGACCCAAAATTAATGTACAAAATAACAAGCACTCCCAGACACAAGTGCTCAACTCACTAGATATTATCATCTAGAACTGGGACACTACTGCCTAGATCCAGGTGCTCCTGTTTAAAGGATAGAACCTCTCTCGTTGATGTTGTCTTAGATAGGAACATCTAGAAAACTAAAAAATCACAAAAATGGAAAAAATTGACATAAAATGCATATATTTGCCTAATTTAATATGTAAAACACATCACTTACCAAGTTATCAATCGTCTGTGTCGAAACGACCTCTATCACCCTCTCAAACCTAGTCGGGATGGCCTCTTGTACACGTGGAATTTTTCTCACTCAAATCTCAAATCACAATTCTCAAATTTACAAATGAAGTGCTTTTTGATTTTTCCACCATAATATTTATAGTAAAATCCCAATAGTTATTATAGTTCATATACTATGATTCATAACAACTAATTCCTGTTACCATTTATTTCATATCTTTGGCACCATTTATCGATTTTTCATGCCGTTTGTGGCATTGGAATCATATTTTTGATATTTTCCATGATGTATATCCCCTAGAATGCATCTTTAAGATTAGCTCTATGATCTTCTTATATTACACTCGTTACTATATTACTCTTATATTGACTTTGCACTTCTCTCTAAGGCATTTCACTTCGTTTATTTTGGCTCAAGGTTCAATGATTGGCCTCTCACCTCTTTTCCAAAAGGAGGAAAAATATTTGGGGTATCCTAGTACCCATCATTTAAAATCCAACAATTTTTTTTCAAGTATGATACACAAATATCATATATTCCAAGAAATCAAAGTAAATATTCAAATCATGTGAAGGCTATGATCCAAAATGTAAATTACTAATCTATTCTAAGTAGAAACGAGTCCACATTTTCATATATTCTAAAAAAAACTCCATCAAAAACTTAAATTAGGGGAAAATCATTCCTTAAAACCAGTTTCCAATATTATCAAGTTTAAGAAAACACTATACTAGAAGTTACAAGTTCTATTCCAAGTACCAAATTTTCCTCCCATATGACCTAACTTGGGATCTAATCCAACATATTAGACATCGTTGTTCCAATTTACCAAGAAGTTACACCCTTACATCATAGAATGGGGGAAATGAGATGTTATTTCCTTTCCTATACCATTTTACGGGGGTTTTAGGGACCTAATATACAAGTTACAAAATGGGTTCATATTGTTAATTGAAATGGTAGAAATTTTTTTCTTGAAAATTTCATAGTTAGAAGGAAAAACAAACCTCTTTCCAAGTACTCTTTCTCTAGCTTTGACACTTATATCCTTAGTTTAGCACCAAGATACTCAAATCCTTAGTCTAGTGCTAGGATGTTTAAATTCATAGTTTATATGTTGATTCGGGAATTCATCACTCTATATCCCTCCTTCAATCTCCAAGTTTCAAAGTCTCTTTTTTCTCCATGAAAAGTTCATATCTAATATCTCCTTTATGAAAACCTATGTTTCCCTGCATGGATAAAAACACTAGTCCATGGTTCTGCACGTTGTGTTTCTTACTATCGCCATGTTCCAGCTACAACTCTTTCAACTTACTTTAGGTACGATTCTTTTGTATCATTTATACTAATTGAATTTCATCCAAATAGCATAAAGGGGGGAAATTTAGTCACTAAAATATTCACTTATTACTATTATATTACGCCTCTAGTATGTTGTTATTTGCATGATTTCTAAGTTTGGAAACTAAGCACTTGTGACACTTCTTTGGTCATTTTCTTACTTTGTTTGACTTTGATTAAGTATTTTATTTGACATTTACATATTTCTGGTCAAGTCACAAGGGTCCTTGTTCCTATCTTTTACTCTATTTTTGTTTGTTTGTTGCAGGACACTATCACCTAGATAGGATAGTAGCACCCAGGCGCTAATGTCCTTCTTGGCACTTTTGTCTTATTTACTTGTTTTTCTCATTTATCAATTTGTTTTGTCTTTGGGTATTTTCTTATCCTCTTTTTAATGACCTAAGTCATATTTTGGTGTCACTATGTGTCAAAATTTGAACAAAGAACTCATATATAAACACAACCTACTAACTATTATAAGGGACGATTGGGGGATATCATTTTCTACATCTACAACATACAAAGAGCAACACAAGGGAAAATATTTTGGGTTGCACTATTCACAACATAGGGGAGGCTATTCTAAATTACATAGCACACATTCTTTCATTGGGTCAATTTATTTTTAACCCACTATTCTTTGTGCGACTGACATTATGGAATCCTAGCTCAAGGGACATGATTTTAATCACACACCATAAAAAATACATGGAGTTTGAAATGTAGTACAATGCTCGTTAATAAGATCACATTTGGGTGACTGTTAAGGTCAATCTGACTCTCTCATTTGTATTTTTCATTCATTATAATGTTTTTAAAGTCTTTTACATGTATTTAGGGTTTATTTTGCAGGTACATGTGTGAAATTGTAGGAGTGCAGAATACCCAACGTGGCCTAAAGTGATCCAATAATGACAAGAAATGATTTAGAAAGAACCAAATCCAATTTTTTTCGATGGAAACTAGCATCCAAAATAGATGCCAACACCCAAGTGATCATGTCCTCTCCCAAGAGCTCATGTCCCTATGATCTTCACATGCCAGTTTTAGTATTAGAGCTTGCACAACCCAAAATACCCCTGTTTAGATCATTCACTTGCCTATAATTAGTCCAGACATACGAGTGCAAACTGAGTCATTCTCAAAACCATTATTATCATTTGGGTTTGTATTTAATTTTCTTGATCTTTCTTGTTTATTGTTATATCTATTTAACCAAAAATGTCCTTATGTTATATTTAATTTCATTAAATCATATAATAAATATATTTCATGTTAAAGTAGAGTGAAGTGGATGATTGTCAGGAAAAAAACTTTCTTTTAGAGTGAAGTGGCAAATGATTGAAGTGAAAAAATTTCTAAGTAAAGTTAGAGACTTTGGGGGAGACTAAATCATGCCACATGACTAATCTAGTGAGCTTGGGGTTATGAATTAATTGAAGGTTGGTTTAAGGTTAGAAAAACATTCTCAACTTAGGTCTACTATAATTCACATTTTGGTACAATCCAATAGACTCAAGGTCTCATATATTATAGTGAAGTTGGAAAAGGTTAAAGAAATATCAATGAGGAGGAGATCCTAGATGACACCACATGGCATGATGTAGGAAGCTAAGAGTTTGAAGGAAAGAAAATTAAACGAAAGATTGGAAAATTTTGAGAAAATTATCAATCTCCTATATTATGACACATTTCAAAATCCAGTGTGCCCAAGACCCAACATAAAAATATAAGGAAAATGGTGAGGATGGGGACTTTGTTGGATGGTAGTGTGGAATTCACCACATGGAACCATCTTGTAATCTCATTACAGATGGTGATCGAGAGACATAAGGAAGTGGTATAGGATTATGGTTTATCTATATCTCTTAGATGACGCCACATGACATGATCTAGGAATCTAAAGTTCACAGAGGTAGAGAGAGTATATAGATATATCTATGAGAATAAATCACTATATGAAGCTATGTGGACCAATTTAAGATTAACAGTGGAGGTTGAAATTTTATGTAAATTATGTGTGGAAGGTTTTGAGTTGCAATATTGGTTGAAATGAAATGAAATACTATCAATTATTGTGATACTAGAGATTTCCACATGGCCTTTATGATAGCCAATAAAAGTGTGCCAAGTAGCCGAATGAAAAAGGGGAAAGTTGACTATAGTTGTAAAATTAGTTTTTTCCCCTAAATTTATTCTAGCATGCAACGAACAAATATTTTTGTTCTCATAAATTTCTATTGGGAGCTTAAACTGAAGAACATATGGATGTATTGAAAATCTAGTTTAGAGGGATACATGTTAGAGTAAATTTTAGGATAAATTATTGATTTATTTACAAGTAGTTTTTCCCTATTGAGTTTATGGATCTTATATGAGCATGTGCACATAATTTCCACTCATCATCATCATTTCTTTAGATTTATCCTTCCACACATGTATGGGGCCTTTCAGGTGTTATTTTTATTCTCATTAGATTTAATTGAAACCATTGGATATGTTGTATACTATAATTGAAGTGTCACATGTTACTTGATCACTCATGGAGCTCCTTAAGTAATCCATGCATGCTTATTCCTTCTCTCTCATTGGTTCTTCTCAATTCCAAGTTCCCTCCATTTACAATTCTGAAAATATATGTCAATGTGTATAAATAGATGAAGTTTCTTCTTCATTATTCATCTTTAGAATTTCCATGTTTAGTTGTGATATCTTATTCCCCTCAGTTTATAACATATGTAGGGTTGAATTTGGTCTCTGGTTTTAGTGTATAATGTCATGAATAATTTCCGTAAATCATGAGAGTTGTAGTTAAAGTTTGAGAGTGTATCCATGTATGATTAATTGAGTCATAAATGAGACAATGTATATAAGGGAACTTATCACTAGTCTATGATATGTAATCAATCTGATTATTGGGATATTATTTTGGTAATATTACATAAAATCTCATCATTTAATCACCAAAAAATAGAGTTATAAAATCCTTGTGGAGTTTTAATGTCATTTGTACTGATTAACATTTCATTTTTTGTATTTTGGGCTCTAAATTTCAATGATATGATAAGTAGTTAGATCACTGTGTAAGAGACTTGGTTAGGTGTATGATTTGTGTAAATTGGTGTAACTCTTATAATTATTTTGGACTACTTTACTAAATCTTCCCATATGTATCCGAATAGATGAAGGAATTGCTTGAAGTCTGGACTATCACCCTCATTTAATCAAGGTTTCTTGTATTTTCCCTCTAAGATATCTATTTTTATTGTGATCATTTTTAGATATATCTTTTTATAAATTGGTCTTCATAAGTTTTAGGTGTTCCATGTACTTGATTAAATATTTGTGATGAAATCCTACAATTTATGGACATCATGAGTATTTATGAATTGGAGAGGTTCTAATTTGTTTTATTCCTACAAGTGTGTGATTAAGTTACTAGTGACACTTAATTGTGTACTTAGTCATGGATGTTACACTTATAAGTTAATGCTTTGAGTTGATTTGTGTCTAGTTTATGTAAGAATTTCTAGGGTATCTCCCCTTAGAATTTTAGAACCCAAAGAAGTAGCTAAGTGACCCCATTATCATATTTTTTGGTCTTGAGTTTGACCCAATTTGTGAAGAGTTTACACTTCCTACATCAACCTATCTTTTCCATTTATTCACCAACTCCTCAGTGTGAAAAATTTGGGATCCAACAAGGATCAAATATTGATGTATATTTTTTATGCGTATGTGGATTCACAACGAATCCAACGTGTTATGGTAGACAATGGATCTAGCTACAATACCTACATAATGGAATTTATCACATCTCTCTATTATAATATGTGAATCCTCATCGGTACAAATGAAACCATTTTAGTTTTTTATGGAAAAAAACAAAAACCACTTAGAGGCATAGTTTTACCCATACATGTTGGACTTACGAGGATGACCACTTGGTTCCTTATATTATATTCTTAAAAAATGTCAATATGTTACTCAGATGACCTAAGATTTATGATATGTGATTCATTCCATCATTTTATTGCAAGATTCAAAATTTAAAAGTTTTAATTGTTGGAAAATTCAAATTATAAATGTGTACGCATCATCATCAAACATTGATATATATGTATTTTTCATGTGTTTGTAGTGTTTTCAAATGGATTGGAAAATACATTAAAATTTTGGATCCACCATATTATGATTAAAATTCTCAAGGTTTACATTTATTTTTCTCCTTTAATAAAACATTTTTCAATATTAGATTAAAAGGGGGTAATCTATAACACCCTAAATTTTGTATGAGCACTTGGTAATGACACTTTTGTACTTATTTTAATATATATTTCGTTTATGAATTACTTTACCATTTTCAATCATCTTCAAACTCTTCTTAAAACATATAATCCACTAGACAGTAACCATTCCTAATTCGATAATTAAACTAAGCATCTCACTTAAACAGTCAACTATTTTTGGATACTTGAAAAACAATCTCAAATTTTCCCGTAAACAATTAAAAATGGCTTAAAATTTTAAAATGGAATTTGAACTGATAAACAACAAGAAAATAAGGGGAAAATGTAGCAGATAATGCAAACCACATGTTAATAGAGTTAAACCAATGCAGCATACGTCTATGGGTCCAGAAAAAATCCTAAATCGATCTATTATGATGTGAAAATCACTTTGTACGGTAAAAATTACATCAAACACTTTAAGAGTATACTAAAATTATTTACACAGTCTCTAGAAATCCTTCAGAACATATCTTCAAAAAATCCATGCAAATGAACTCTCCAATATTTTTCTATCTCTCCCAAAAGGATTGTCAACATTACAAAGTTACACATTCAAATACAACTTACCACCTTTTATAGTATTTTGAAGCTCATGGTCTAGTGGTTGGGTGCTTATTATTTTTCCCAAGCAATGAAGGGTTCAAACCCCCTCATGTGATTGGTTTTGGCCTGAAAATAAACCTTATCACCAATTCCTTGGTTGCATGGGTTAAAGTTAGGCTTTTGAATTGACGTTTGGGCCTAAAAATATCTTCCATGGTTTCAACTCCCACTTCCCACATCTCTCTCTTTTGCTCAATTAGTAGTTTGAATTGGTGGGTTTATCTCACATTGCGAGGCCAAGTCATTTGAGGATTTATTAATCCTTAGATGGTAATTTTTATTCATGGTTACGACCACATATAAGCTCTATTTTGGTTGATATATTCATGAGCTTGACACCTTTCTCATTGGTTACTTGGTGAGATGGTTGTTTGTTGAGATAAGTTAGCACGTTGACCTCAGTATGAGGTGGCTAGGTGATCACTCACCAGTGAGCTCGCTAGTTTGAACTCAGATGTGGCAAAGATTTTGGTCGTTGAGCCCGTAATGGAACCCAGTCTCAATCCCGTGCAACTTGGTTGAGTATATAAGGTGAGAATGTTAAACTTTACAAAACTATGTTATCTAGTCTCATATATAATACAAGCTAGTATCCAAAGGGGTTTATAAACAACAATCCATATAATGTAATGTGAAGATAGGTGTAAGGGTCCCCCTCTCTTATGATAAATCTATCCACAAATGTGAATATAGGTAAATTTTTTTTTTGTAGTTTCATTGCTTCTTATTTGCTTTTTACAGCGCACAAAAATACACATTATGCTAAATCTATCCACAACCACTTACAAATAGTCACATTTTCTTTTTTTCATAAGAAAGCCTACAAAAAATTCCATGGAAACAATTTCCCATGATTGGGTTAGTACGGGAAGTGGGGTATAAAACCCCAAATTCCTATTACTAGGCTTGTTTGGTGTATAAAGAATACAACCTTTTACATATTTAGAAGATTTGCATACATTTGAGGCCAATAACAACATCTTTGCAATTGTGTAACTATTTTACCAACACCAAAATGACTAGAAAGAAGAGAAGTATGTGCTTCCCTAATCAAATGAACTCCTTCATCTTATGGAATACTAAGTTTACTAAGATGATAAAATAATCCATTATGTAAATGATAGTCTAATTATTCCACCTCTTTTCCATGAGTTATATCTTTATAGACATCCTTAAAATCACCATCTCTAGCATGAATATAATAATAAGAGGTCTAGAAAGAATATTGATGAACTTGTTCTATGTACCCTTTTTATTACTGTTCACAAGATGAAATTTTTACAAAAACCCCTTCCAATGAAAGTTCCTTGATTGTTGTAGCTTGGAATGTGACTGAAGGTATTACAAAGGTTGATGATTTGTATGGGTTATTGTCTCTTTTCCCTTCAAGTAATTTATTTCCATTTTTTTTCACTATGCACCAAAGCATAAAACTCTTTATCATAAGTAGGATAATTTATTACCACACGTGTGAAGGTCTATAAATGGTAAAAAATAGGTTTTCTCTATTACATCAATAAAACACCCATGACATAATCACTTGCATTGGTTTCAATAAAAAATGGTTGTTGTAAATCAAGTAGTGTCTAATTTGGGGTTGTGCTTATATTTTATTTAATCATATCAAAGGATTTCTTGTACTTGACTTCCCATTGAAATACTTGTTTAACGTTATTCAAGGAATGAAAAACATGCAATCAATTAAAAGTTAGCAATAAACTTCCTCCAATATTGGAATGTCCTAAGGAAACTTCTAACCTCAACTGCATTTGTAGGTTAGGTCCATTTTATAATGACTTCAAATTTAGAGGGATTAATTTTCAGCTCACCACCCCTTATGACATAGCCCAAATAAAATAAATATGTTTTAGAAAATTCACATTTGAAATCTTCAAATACAATTTCTCCCTTTGCAAAGTATCCAAGATTTTCTTAATATGTTTAATACAAGCTTCCCAAATTTTACTGAAGATCAAAATATCATCTAAGTAGACGATAAAAAAATATTCTATGAATGGCCTAAAAACATCATTCGTAACCCATATGAAGGTGGCGGGTGCATTGCAAAGACAAAAAGTCATAATAAGCCTCTCAAACAGACCTTGTTTAGTTTTAATCCTAGTTTTCCAAATATAATCTTTGTTGATCCTAACTTGGTGATAACTACTTCTCAAGTTTAGCTTAGTGAAATAAACAAAATTTTTCAACTAATCTAATAAATCATCAATATGAGGAAGAGGATATGTTTTTTCATCATCATCTATTTAGTGTTCGGTAATCCATACACATCCACCAAGTTCCATTTTTTTGGGCACCAACATAATAGGAAAATCACATGGAACAGTGCTTGGCCAAATGACCCTTTTCTCAAGTAACTCCTAAAATTGCTTCTTTATCTCTTCATTTTCCACTACAAACAACCTATACATGTCAATGTTAGGAAGAGGTGCATCCTGCTACAGATGAATCTTGAATGCTTTATTTATCTTTTAGGAGGTAAACCTTGTGGATTCTGAAACACATAATCATAATTAGATATAATATTCACTATTTCAGTCTTATGTTTAGGATCACAACGTTCCAAAGCCTTGGATTTATCATCATCCTTAGATTTCACAATCATGAGTACAAAATTATTGCTTGTATTTATAATCCTCTTCATCTTCCCTATAGACACAAGTGATAAGTTTCCTTATTTTTGATGAACTTTAAAATTGTATTCAATCCCATCCTTAATGAGAAAATAATTATTCTCTTCGCTATAGAAGATTTATTTTTTTCCATAAAGATAAGGAATACCAAGAATAATGCGACAAATATCAAGTGGAACCACAAGTAACTCTACCTCATTAATGAATTTAGAAGTGATTGCAAATCTAAGTTTGCATGTTTTTATGCCATGTTCTTTAACATCATCACATACCCATCTAAAAGGGTAAAATTTTGGATGTGGTTTGCTTTAAAGTACTAATTTCTTAACGAATTCTTTAGAAATGAGATTAGCTTGAGATCCACTATAAAAAATGGTATCAATCATTGTTTTTTTTGAAATAATTTTGATGTGGAAAAGATATTCTCTTTTCTTTCCATGTATAGATTTGGAATTAGAATAAATATAAGAATTAGTGTAGAAGAGGAAGAATATTAACCTTACAAACCCATAGTTATGATCTTGGTTTCATCACTTGAATAAAATCCAAGATCTTGCACTGTTGTAGTAGTCTTCTTATCACCTCCTTTCTTGAACCTCTTTGGGTTGAGATCCAAATGGATCTTCCAAAACTTAACATTTGTATGTACTTTCTTGTAACATGAACACATAAGCTTTTCATCTTATTTCTTGACTATGGAAGTATGTTTTTCCTTACCCTTTCCTTTTCCTTTTGCTTTGTTTTTTAGGATCTTATTGTCCTATTTTATTTGTGAAGCTTTCCTTTATAGTATTATAGCTGGATTCTATGAGATTTTTCTGCAAGGATAAATATAGAACCCAATGCACATAAAATAGGTTACACTCCAACAATGATGTGAACACTCTAAGTAATCAACTACTGAAATCAAACAAGGAAAACTATGCATGAAATAATATGTCTATTCATGCTCATAGATCAAATAAGAGGGTACATATGGGAGTGGTGTGTAACTACCATGCCTGGAAAATCATTCCCTCCAATCGGGAAAGAAGAATTAAAATTCCAAAATGGAATGTAACTCCTATGACACCAATGACACATATGAAAATGAAAAATTCTATGAAAAAATATTCAATGTGTCTCATAAATCCTATGACCTATGAGATCACATAAGTGATATGACTTGCCATTTGAGGTGGACAAGACACCAAGTGATGATGAGGAAAGTCACACAAACCAAAACCCACCTTCATCGAAGCTGAGGTAGAGGTCATGGAAATTCAGAAACATAAAGAGAACTCTCCTATATAACTAAGAAGATGTGTCAATGGGTCTTAACAAATAAAGGATTGATAAGGTACCCATGTACAAACTACATCTTTTTGAAAAATAAGAAGAGGACTAGAAATCCCGAAGAATATGGTTAGCTACAGAAGACCTCAAGCCAAAAAGAGACTGCAAGTAAATAAAATTTACCTCAGTGAAGGGATTGGTGAATATGTCTACAACCTGATCATAAGTCTGACAATAATGCATGTTGATGATGTATTTATGTATCATCTCCTAAATGAAATACATGTGGATATTAATGTGATTCATTCATTTGTGTTGAACTTATTTTGCTAAATTGATATTGTACTCATGTTATCACAGTAGATGATAGTAGGACGTTGAAAGTGAATACAGTACTCTATCAAGATACCTTGCAACCAAACAACTTCTGTGGTTGTTTTAACTACTCCTCTGTACCCTACAACCAAACAAATTCCTTGGCAATTAGTTAAATCAACATCCCTACCAATTGTCGATAAAGGGTACCATCAACCATATGAGTAGAGAAATCGGAAACCAACTTAACCCTAGAAACGAAAGGAGAAGGAGAAGGGTTATAATCAGACATGTGAAACTGAGCTAACAAATAAACAAAGTACTTAGGCTACAAAATTACAATTCTCGAGTCAGATTGGGAAATTTGAATCCCAAGAAAGTAATGAAGCAAACACAAGTCAGACATGGAGAACTTGTTGGCCAAGGTAATCTTCACAGAATCGATGATAAATGAAGATCCTCTTATGATAAATAAGTCATCAAAATATAGAACAAGGGTGAGCATGGATTCATACTGATGTGGAATTTAAACATTAGGGTTAGAGTGACACCAAGTGAACCCTGATATAAGTAGAAAAGAGTCCATCTTAGCGTACTAAGCCCAAGGGGCCTATTTAAGGCCATAAAGATACTTATTTAACATTAAAATGAGAGAGAGATCATGGACATAACCCAGAGGTTGTTCCATATAGATATCTTCCTCTAGGTCCCTATAAAGGAAGACACTCTTAACGTCCATTTGGTGGACTTCCCATTTGTTTGCGATAACAATGGCAAGGGTCAGTCAAATGGAAGTCATATTCACAATGGGAGAAAATGTTTCAAAGTAATCAACCCCATCTACTAGGGGAAACCCTTAGCTATAATTTTTTCTTTACACTTCTTTACATTCCTGTCAGCACCATAATTTTTTCAATACACCCACTTCCACTGAATGATTTTTCTTCCTTTCAGAAGAGGGGTGAGATCCCAAGTATCATTATTCATTACTGAATGAGTGAATATGATAAGTATGATCCATGTGTGAAGGTCTAGGGCATGCATGAGGGAGGCATGAAGGGGCATGTGTAATTAGAATGGAATAATGTGTGAAGATTTGCACTTGAGCAGGAAGAGTTGGGACTTCATCAATTTTTTCGACCCATGGCTAAAAATAGAAGAACATAGGAAGAGTGGTGTCCAAGTAAGTGCTATATTTAGAAAACATCATAATGTCTTGGGATGAAAGAAAAGGGAGTTAAATCCATAAAAATAACATGCAGAGAATAAAAGAAGATCATGTACAGATCAATCTAATAATAAGATTAAATCAAGATTTATATTTAGGTTAATCTATTATTAGGATTGTTGTAAAAGCATGCATGTTTTATGGCTATTTTTTGATGTAATACATGTTTTATATTTTGAGATCACTCCTATCTTTAGGGGAGTGCATGGTGGTGAAGAGAAAGTCCCCACCAATATTAATATTTCATAAATATATTGAATAGACAATACAGTGTGTGGGTGTGGTGGGCGTGCGTGCGTGCGTGCGTGCGTGCGTGCGTGTGTGCATGTGTGCGTGTGCCGCGCGCGCGTGTGTGTGTGTGTGTGTGTGTGTGTGTGTGTGTGTGTGTGTGTGTGTGTGTGTGTGTGTGTGTGTGTGTGTGTGTGTGTGTGTGTGTGAAGATACAATCGATACTATGTTGTAAGATTTTGTGCATGGATCTGTGAACTAATGTAACCCTTGATCATGTATTCAGCTTCCATTATATAATGAATTATATTTATCATGGATAATTGTGGTTAGATCTTGGTTTTTGACATGTTTGAGTATGGTGCTCTAACAGTTCAATTGATCTTAGTTATAGTTTAAACTGTGATGGTTCCTTATTATATATGTTTCCAAAATGAGTTGAATGCAATGGTTATTTATATATGAATGAACACTTGGTTAAAAATCATGATAATCATGCATGCCAACATCCTAAAAAACAAACACAAAGGAGGGACCTGATAGTTGTGTGCACTTCAGGTGAGAATTCATTTATGACTGAATGAGGTGCCAACACGTATAATGCTCTAGTAAAATAAAAGAACATTTTGGTTCCATTATCAGGAAATTTTTTCAATATTATCTATCAGGATATTGCATGCAGATGGCATACCAACTATATCTGGAGAGTATTGAAAGCTTGGTGGAAAATGAACAAGATAACTTTACACAGAGGTATAACACTAGAACTAGTTTTAACACGCACAAGTGGGTAGAAGATAATATTTATCATGAGTTATATGAGATGTTATTAAAATTATTTCCAGTAGAATTGTGTCAGTGGTTGGCAACATACGCATTGAATAAAGCTTGGTATCCTAGGTCGAATATGTTTACGCAATAAGATTATCAGAAACTTTTTGATACAGATGAAGATTTTACTAGAGCTGTAGATATTTGGTGGGATGGTGTGTTGCGAAATTATACATTAGAGTACACAAATACCACATATTGTTGTCCATAGGAAGCTATATTTAGGCTCTTATGCGATCCCAGATGATCCTATTTGCACATTATCCCTTTAGCTATCAAGATCTTGATGATAGAATTGGGATTGGAAAGATTACCTATGGCTAGCTAAATCCCCAACATGCATAGGGGGAGGAGTATGTGTGGAGAAGGATGGTGGTTTCCTGGGAAGAATATAGGTAAAGAGAGGAAATAAGGCTCAAGTGTAATGAGGTGTGAGAGAGGGAAACTGAAGTGTTAATGGAGTTGGTGAGAATGATGGCTCGCAAAGATTTTAAATATCTCATAGAAAGTGAGGAGCCACACCATCATGCTCTTCTGACTCTTTGCAAGCACAATAGAGAGTCACCATCGTCTTTGGATATAAGCACGTTAGAGGAGAGGATGAGAACCACAAGCGTTCACATGACTCAACTTGGATACCTAGCCCTTACGCTTGGTGTGCCAGATCCAAAGGTAGTTTAAGGGCAGAGTAGTGAAGGTAATTAGGAAAATACAAGTAGATATCATTTTGTATTGAATCAAGAAGTACATCAGACTAGTAACGTGCCCATGGCAACACAACAAACACTAATGTTTGGGCTTAGTCTTCTAGGGTTGTTTCCAAGAGTGTCAAATAGACAGAGTATTAACACGCAGACTGTTGGGAGCACTTACGTAGGTGTTGCGACAATGCAGACAATGGGTGTATAGTTTAGTACTACAACTGAAACACAATGAAGTTAATCAATTGGGCTATAACCCACAACAAGGGGTGTGGGAGGCTAAGGAGGTTTAGGCCAACCATTGTACAGAGGGAATCCAAAGGGATGGTATTGTTTTGGGTCTATCCCTACTCCAGGTGAAGCTCCACTAGCACAACAACCACCACCTCATGTTTATTTCAAGATGTCACTCCACTTGCCAGAGTATATAGGTATAGAGGAAGCAACAGAGCACGCGCATAAGTGTGAATTACTATAGCATGCGAAGGGAATTACATCCTTAGATAGGAAGGAAAGCCAATTTTTCACTACGTTATAAGGGCACACACATAGTTGGCATATGAAGTATGAACCACATCAGACGATGGTGGATTATAATGCTTTTTGCACTATATTTTTGGATGAGTTTCACATCCTAGAGTTTGAATAGTAGAGCATCAACGTGCTCAATGATATCAAGCAAGGTTTATCTGAGAGCATAAGGGAGTATGATGTGTGGTTTAAGACTCTGTTGTATGATTCGTTGGAATGTTTCTGACCCCATTCCATAGGGCCCTATCTCATAAGACATATAGATCCGTGCGAGGCCTTAGTAGTAGATATGCGTACTGAAGTAGTTGGGAGTGCTAATACTGGAGTGAGCCCGTTTCTAGATGTGTAGATAACAACTATGGCAAAGCACTTGGAGAAGCTTTCCACCAACTCCACACATGAGACTAAGAGTGGTATATGGTGCACATATTGTGAGGTTGAAGGAAACACTAAGGATAGTTTCCTACATATGTCAGTGTGTGCATTGTTGTAGTATTATGAGATTTTCCACTTGGACCATGATGTTTAGAATTTTCCTCTTTTGAAGGACGTAACTAGTAAGATTGAATCTATGTACTGTAATATTTGTAATGTGCACACTCATGATATAAATTATTGTCAGTTGATATATCAGATTCATGAGGTGTGCGAGATTGGATCATGATAGAGCATGATGGTAAGTAGCTCTTAGGTTCAAAATGCACAACCTTTAGAAGAACATAACAATGGAGGAGGTAAATTCCATGGAGGATATATAAGCAAAGTTCACAGAGGTAGAAGTAGATTTCTGTGTGGGACCTGTTATACTTTTAGGTCCCTAGATAATTACCAACATGATTTTCCACATAATATAGTCTACACATGGTATGTGAAGTAACATAAGTTGGAGGATTGCAAGAACATGAATAAGGACAAGTGTGTGGGGATGATTAAGGTACAACGTAGGAAGGGTGATCAATGGATTTCAAAGAAGGCACCAGATCCTGAATTACAACCTTTGTTTGTCACTACTCAAGTTAAAGCATCATGTGCACGTGAACCTCTCAAAGATAGACCACTCATCATGCAAGAAGAAGTCATGAATGCAAGGTATCCGGATGCTGATCATCAGAAGGAAGTTTATCAAAAGACCATGGGAGTCATCAAAGAGCTACAAGGTGAGATACAGTTCTTGAAAGAGTAGGCACGTGAGAGAGAATGTGTGAAGAATGTTGAACTACCATAGAAAGACATGGATGATTTGAAGGAGGTGTGTAAGATGTTACACCAAGAGAATATCATCCCTTTATTAGAGGAATGACTAACTACCATAGAAAGACATGGATGATTTGAAGGAGGTGTGTAAGATGTTACACCAAGAGAATATCATCCCTTTATTAGAGGAATGACTATGTGACAAGGTACCACGTGGTGGAGTTGAATGTGAGAAAAAAATACTATATGTAAACCTCCTACCACAAAACCATGAGTATGATAAGGAAATCACTTTGAATGTAGTAATTGATGGGTGGGTGGTAAGAAATATTATGATAGATACATGCGCTTAGGTAAATATGCTCACCCTAGATGCATGGAAAAATATGGGAAGACCTATGTTACAACCATATTAAAATGTGTTGTATATGGCGAACAAGACAAGGGCTATACCTATTTGGGTGTTGAAGGATGCTTCTATTAAAATTCAGGGAGCCAAGTTTACTAGAGACTTTGAGATATTAGAGCTTGCTGAAGTAGATAAATTTCCAACACTACTTGGGCTACCATGGTGTTATGCAAAAAATGCAAACTTGCGCTTCAATAAGGGATACATAAGTTTTGAGAATAGGAATGAGTGTGGTGCAAGAACATCCATGAAGAAATATTTAATTGCAATAATTCACTCACTTGGTGTCAGTACGTGTTGTGCAGGAGCTGTAGGGGTCTTGATGAGTCATACAAGTCATTACAAGCAAACAATAAGGTTTAAAATTTTTAATTCTCTTTCTTATAGTATTTCCCTCCAAAAAGAGAATTTGAAATTGTAAAGGCTTAAAAGTGAGGAGTGTAATTACAGGGAGATTGTAAGTGTAGACACAAAATCATTCACTTTGAGTCATTATTTAGTCCTATTATCATACTATTATTCATATGGATCTTACGTGAAAAGAGTAATAATTAACCCATGTCTTTGGCTTTTTTTACATTGCTTGTTGTCATATTTTTGATCTTACACCTGTACTTTCCTAGTATATGCTTTCATACTATGTTTTTCCTGTTTCTGATTGGGGTGCCCTAGGTGCTCTAGTGCCCTCTAGGTGCCCTGATCCTCTTTACACTTTCCTCTCACTTTTTGGGAACTTTCTAGCCATTTGAGCTTCTTATATTTTTGGTGGTTGGCCTTTTCAGGGTTAATGAAAAGAATTAGAATAAGAGAACCCATATAAATATAAAGTTTATATGACCATAATGAGGGACCAAGCATTAAGAATCTACTATCACCATCTAGATTTGCATCCATCAAAGGAATCTAAAGCTACATTTGCATCTATATAGCTCCATCAAAAATCACACAATACTAGCTACATTTGCATCCATCTGCATCACTCTTCATAGGAGGGGAGTTTATTATTTCCATGCACACATTTACTACATTCTACATCTAGTTATTTGTTTGATACTTCACAAAAGTGTGACTGGCACAAGAGAAACCTAGGGAACGATTTACGCACATACACACACACACACAAACCTAGAATTACAATGGTTCTTAGATGTAGTGTAATGCTCAGTTAGTAATTCCCACCAATTGTGGTCAGCTGAGGAAAGTCTGACCCCTTCATATTCATCTTTATTTTTTTAGGGTTTTAATGATTTGTTTGGAGTTTTACAGGTTATTCTTCCATCTCCTATTCACATCAACATCTCGACTGCAATTCAATGACATCAATGTGATAGGAAGAAAATATAGGATGAATATCTAGCGATAATCCTTAGAGGGGGGTTTCCTGAGCCATTTCCATATACCAAGGTGCCCCATATCTCAAATCAAGGTGCCCACAGGAGCCTCATATCCCTTTCCAGATCACCTTAGTCCAGTTAGAGAGCTTAGATACGTGCTTTCTTGGGATTCTGTGTGGTCATTTCCTCCTCATTGTCTACCTATTTTTACACTACAACACAATTCCATCACCTTCATGTGAAGTCAGCTAACGGACTTCTTAAAGCTTTCTTGCACATTAGGGTTTCATATTTTCTATTTACTTAGTTTATTTGTGTGTATTTCCTTATATTTATTGTAGCATATTATTTACCTACTTTGTACTAACATCATATTAGTACTATGATATCACATTTTACTTTAATCAGAGGGTCCCTTGTGTATTTGGGTGTAATTAGTAAGGAGTGTTAGGGTATGTGTTAAAGGCTAGACTTGATGTCATAGGTCTTGGATTGTGTCAAAATCCATAAATGTTGAAAAATTTGCAAAATTCTTCCTGATGTGTTATATGGGGCATTGTGATTCATCAAGAAAAATAGTTAGGGTTATTTTTTGTGAGAAAGAAGAGGTAAATTCGAAGAGGAAGTGGTTCTAAAAGTCATTCCTCGTGCTAGGAGGAAGAAGGAACAAAAAAGAGCATAATCCTTGTATGAAAATTAAGACAAATGGGAATATGAAGCTGGATGTGGATATTATAACTCTATTTGGTGAAGCATTTTCTAAGTTGAAAATGGTGAATGGCATATCTCTCCTTCTTGCATATGTGAGCTAACTGTAGAAGTGTTCTTGAATCTTGGTTTGTGTTTATTTCTAGTGGATGTGTAAGATTCTTATAACCCCCCCCTGTGTTGATAGTTGACATAAACATGTGGTTGATTTGCATGAAGACTTTGTTGGGACTATAATAAATGGCGGAAACATCATACAGTGTGTTGTTGGTCTCAAAACACGTGTTGAGAGATCATTAAGATCTATCTCATGCCATAAAAAGATCCTTGTTGGTATTCTATGATAAGTTGCGGGCTTGTTATTTTTGTACTATAACTGTATACTTCATTCAAACAAACCAATATATGCCTATAGAGATAGAAAATAGGTACATGTTATTAGGAGAAGTTAGAACACCGAAATCCATACATAAGTGTGGTCTTAAATAGATAGAAAGACTTGAAATCTCCCTTTATTGTGCATTTGAGGGTCTTATCCCTTGTTTTCAACATTTGAGGACAGTGAAGTAGATGCAAGAATGGAGGTTTACATGTGCCAATAACACTTACTGGTAAGACTAAAACTTGCACAACATCAACATAGTCCTTGTGTGTAAAAAATTTCGTAGGCTGATTCAACTATTTGGAAAAGTTATTTAAAAAATGCCTTCTTGGGCCGTGTAGGAGGGTTTCTGGGTACCTGAGCTAGGGTTTAGTGGTTGAGAAACTTAAACACCTCCATTTTCTTTAAAAAATTCAAGATATCTTCTCAAGGAACCCTAGAATGATATTATACAATTTTTTTGAGGAACCCATGGCTTAAAACCCTGATTTTTATGACAGTACAAGAGCAAACATTCAAACATAGTTGGAAGGCTAATTTGAAGGGTGAATTTTCAAAGGAAGTAGATGGAATACTTGGAGTTGTGAAGTGAAACTTTTGGGGAATGTTAAAGAGCATATTGGGTGTCCAGAAATCCCCTTTTTGTGTATTGAATCATTGTACAAGAAAAGATAAATCATGACAGTAGGAGAAGATTGACCTACTTGAGTGTTAAGAGCAAACTTACAAAAAACGTGGCTATAGGGAGTTTTATGGTGAATTGAACCCTGAAACTTTAGGAGCATGTTTGCATAGACAAACATGAACTAATGATGCTTGTAAGACCTTCTGGGTGGCTATGGAAGTGCGAATGCATGGTTGGAGCAGAGTGCATAGTTGAGAAGCATAGTAGGCCATATTGAGCAAGGAGTGAGTGTAAGTTCCTTTGACTTCTTGAATGCATTTTTATGATGATTCTAATTGTGGTGTGAGCGTGTGAAGCAGGGATGAAGGCTAAGAAGCCTTGAAAAGGTCAATAGGAGATTGAGCTAGACCTAGTAAAGCACATAATAGAGCTAGATAAGTGTAAGTGAGAAAGAGGAGTACTAAGTCATTTTTTATTTAAGAAGAGTCACTGGAGGACTTAAATAGTTGAAAATGGAGTGATTGCTAGAGTTGCATGCAAGGTATATGTAGGCAGAGCTTGGCGAAGACCCGTTCTAGTGTTATGTGACCAGTTTGAGCAATTTTGACAAGCTTTTAGCCTTAGATGCTTGATAGAAGATCCTTTTTGCAGAGACACTGGATGAGTTATTGTTTTCATTATCTTTAGAATCACCTATATGCTTGATTTTAAATTTTCTCTACATCATGTGGTATCAGAGCGGGGCATAATAGAGAAAACAAGGATTTGAAAAATTTTGGTGCAAGATATATTGCTTGGTTTTACAGGTTAGCTCTAGAGGAATGACTCAAATCATGAAGGAAAAGAGTGTGAAGCAAGAGTCAGAAATGGAGATTGAAATATTAGAGTTGTGAAGTGATTTGCAGAGGTTGGAAGCCTGAGAGAATATGTGGTTACAAGTAAGGAATCAGATAAGAAGTCAATCAAGAAGTGAGTTGGGTGGATGGAGTTTGAGAAGGAGAGTGAAGTGGGCAATCAAGTCACTTGTGAAGCATGCTAGAAGAAGTGGAGGAAGCAAAGAAGTGAGAGCCTATGGAGGCATAAGAGAAAAAGAGTTGCCATTTGAGCAGCATGAAGAAGAAAAGATAATTCTCATATTGGAGAACAATGTGAAAGAAGAAGAATGGAGAAGAAGGAAAGTGCAAAATGAAACACTTAGTGATGAAGGGTTGATAAGGAGGAAAGTTTCCAAGAGAGAGGCACTTATAGAGACAATGTGGTCTATGATTTTATACTCTAATGTTGTGTTTGCATGTTTTTATGCAGGCATGAATACTTTTGTGCATAAAATCAAGAAGAAGACCTTGAAAATTACAAGAAAAGAGACAAGAAGTGACTCTTTTGAGTCAAGTGTACATGATGGAAGAAAAGAACAAGTTATAGAAGTTTATGAGAATAAAAATGATATCCTCCATCATGCCAATGAAGAAGAAAAGGAGAACACAAATTTCTATGATGCTTTGGAAAGCATTCAAGAGAGAGAAGTCAAAGAAAAGAGCAAAAACAAGAAGATGGATGATAAGAAGGAAAAAGAAAAGGACATGGTCATAGAGATGGCATATAATCAGGTATGAAAAGATGAGAATTATGATCTCCTTCAAGCATATGTTAGTGAACTCTTTGATAAGAAAGATAGTATAATGAAAGAAGAGGTTAGTTCTTTAAAATATGAATTTCAACATGGATATATCATGCCTAAATGGCTTAACACCTTAGTTTTTTGTGAACAAAGGATAAAATGAAAGAAAGAGGATAATGAGGTTGTGGTATGCAATGGAAAACAAGAGGAAAATGTAAATTTGAGATCAGATTTCAATGTGGAACAAGCATGTAATGATGAAGATAAAGAAATGAAGAATGAAAGAAAAGTTTTTAAGAACAAACCATCCTATGAGACAAGAAGGAAGACTGAAACTACAAGTACATATCATCCTAAAGAAACAAGAAAACAAGTGTGGAGAGTCAAAGAGAAAGAAGAAGCACATGGCAGCCTAATAAGGGCTTGGCAAGTGAAGAAAACAAGTGAAGAACAAGGTAAGCATGGTGATTTGAATGTTTTGGATGAAAAAGAAAAGAATGAAGTATTTGAGGGTGAGAATGAGTTTTTTTTAACACTAACATGCATGATGAAGACCACGTGGATGAAATTCAAGAAGAGAAAGATAGAAAAATGAAGAGAGATGAAGATACAGTGAAGGCAAAGAAAGTGAAAGTTGAGTATAATGAACTAGTATGTGATTTCAAAGAAGAAAAATACCAAATGAGTCCTAAATATGATGAAGCAAGTGAAGAGGAGAGTGAAATCTTGTTGAATGAGGAAATTCAAAGGCTTATTGAGATATTCATGATAGGTACAAGTTCAAATCAATTAAGGAGAATGCCATAACAAGCAAGGAAATGGAATGGAAATGCAAGAAAAAGTCATTGGAAAAAACTTGAACAATGAAAACTCTAAAGAGAATGAAGGTGAACTACAAGTTCAAGAGCAAGAAAAAGAAGAGAAATACGATGGAAATCAATCAATAATAACAAATTTGAAAGAATATGATCAGAAATGGCATTAAAAACTCAAGGAAAGGAAGAAATAAAGTTAAAATGAGACAATTTTGTCTCATCTTTTTGTATCTAATGTTGCTCCTAAGTTTGTGCAGAAAGAGTCAAGGACGTGATAAAAAATATGAAAAATACAATAAAATGATGGAAATGTACAGCTGAGTTAAGAAGGACAAGAGAATGAAGATAATGAAGATAGAGAAAAGTGAAGGCATGGAAAAAAATTCAAAGCAACAATAGACAAGAAAAAGAAAAGAGTGAACAAGAGAAACATAAGAGAGAAAGAGAAGAGTTATTGTATGTACAAGAAAAGAAAAGGATAAGTGAAAATGGTGTGGAAGAAGAAAGAGATACAAGCAGTGAACATGGGGAAAGGAAGAAACTCTCATCCTCATCATTTGTATCTTAAAATGTTGCTCCTAGTAGGTGTTATGTTATATGTGCAGACAAGAAACATATGTCGTGGAAGTAGAATAGATCCAAATCAAGAAAAGTATGACAAAAATAACCCAACATGTAGACCCAATGTGGGCTATGGAAAAGTATAGATGATCTTCCATATGTTAATATAACAAGGACAAGAGAAGTGAAGATATCTCCTCTCCTTATTGATATCTCGTGAATATCTTGGTGCAGCAAAGTGAAGGCTATCAACATATCTGGAACTAGGAGCAAATTCAAATAAATAAGCCTCTCAATGTTGTTGGACATATGGGTGCAGAAAGACAAGTCCAAGAAAAACCTGAACAAGAGAAAACCTCCTCTACAACTACATGGATCGAGAATACAATATGGGTCTCATGGAAAATCGTACAATAAGAGCTAGAGAAGACATATAGAGAAGAGAGACTGAGATGTGGATCTAAGAAACTGTGTGCTTTGCATACTATGTACCATTAAGCAAAGAAATTGTGCAATGTAAGTGAGTCTAGCTCCTCTCCACCACCAAGCTCTGATGGTGTGGAAGAAGAAAGAAGGATCTAATTCAGATAAGCAGGCATATAGACAATAGCCTGGATTACATCCCGTAAATTCAACCGAGAAGAAACATCTCAAGGCAACTGCCCTGAATCCAAACCGGCTTCATTACTGTGAAACCAGTAGGCAATCAGAAATTCAGCTCCTAAAAAAAAAGAATGCAAGGTGAGTACAGTTTATTCCTTGTTGATTGAAATTGAAAATGAGGGGAGTGAATTCCTTAAAATTGTAAGAAGTGATGTTGATTGTGAATTTGAGGTTGGTGAGCAAGAATGTAATGAAGCTTGTGTAGATGATATGGATGATATTTCACAAGATTGGTTGGATGAGGTGGATGGTTAGATGGAAAATTGTAGGTATAGACTAAGACAAAGGTAATTTCATGGACATATGATGATTAAAATGATAACAGAGGACAATAAAAGATATATTTAAGGCAGCTTGAGATGGTGAAGATTGAGCATGAACAAGTAAATGAGCAAGAAGATGAAGGTTTTGACATAACGGGGGATGAATACAAGTTAGGCATGCAAGTATATAGTGATGGAAGGAATCAGGGAACATGGATAAACATGTGTTTTTGTTGTTCTAATCCTTGTCTGTGCAGGTATGAAGCAGAGAAAATTTGAAGATGATGAAGGACAATGAAGATGAAGTAGACTTCAAAGAGAAATGGAAGACTCAAATTATTACATGAGACCCTGGTGGCTATGAATGGTAATGACCAGAGAAAGGAAGTTACATGGGACTCTAGTGGCTATGAAGAATACAAAGAGCATGCATGAATTTCTCCACCTTGGGAGTATGATGCAAGAACATCCTTGAAGAAAACCTTCAATTTGCAAAAATTCAAGCCTTTTGTGTCAGTCAAATGTGTTGTGTAGGAGCTCTAGAGGTCTTAATGAGTCATATGAAGCATTCCAAGCCAGTAGGGAAGGTGACAAATTCAAATGTTGTATTGAGGTATATGAACTCCAAAAAGGGAAGAGTGCTTAAAGTGTGTTAGGTGTTATGTTAGCATGAGTGTCATGTTAGGAATGTTAGGGTATGTGTTAAAGACTAAACATGATATCATAGGTCTTGGATTGTGTCAAAATCCATAAATGTTGGAAAAATTTGAAAAATGCTTCCTAATGTGTGATATGGGGCATTATGAGTCATCAAGAAAAATAGTTAGGGTTATTTTGTGTGAGGAAGAAGAGTTAAATTAGAAGAAAAGGTGCTGAGGGAAAATCATTCCTCGAGAAAGCGAGAGGAAGTCCGTGAAGAGCTAGCAATTTTGTATAAAATATTTACCTAATATGAAGGACATCATTTCTATTTTTGTAGGATTTTCATGGAGTGCTACCTCATTGTGAAGTATGTGTGTGGTAGGATTGTGGTTAGCACACTTATTGGTTCATTTTCAAGTAATTATAAAGAGTTTGAAGGATATTGATTAGTTGATGGAGATTTAGTACTGATTACTCTATTCCAGCTTAGGGATAAAACTGTGACTATGCCTAATAGTGGATGAATATTGAAAGGTTCTTGTTCAAATTTTGTTTCTGATTATGCTTATGAATTTTATACCAGTAGCCTCGAAAGGAGTGATTTAAAAATTTGTTAATACCAAGTTTTGGAGGTTAAAAGACTTGTGTCACTCGATGCATGTATGAGAAGAATCTGTGGAAATCATGAAACTGGGACTGTGCCTTCTAGGATGATCAAATATTGTGTTGATTATTATTGAGATAGGTGCATGGAATGCATTGAGATCCTCCTCAAGAAGCTTGAACTTTGTGAATAAGGTGAATGAATTTTTTTTACTTTAAACTGTGTTTCTTGGTATAAGAATATTATAGTGTAAACATTATATTGTGATTTGTTGTGGAACAACAAATTATTACTTGGTATTATATGTGAAGTTGTTGTAAACAACTTCACGTATTTAGCTTATTGTTTACAACAACTCCTAAATTATAGGAGGTTGTTTTGCTATTTGCTTGGCTATTTATTAGCCATGTATTGTGTGTATGTGATAGAGAAACGAAGATCAATATATACATTTTCTATTATTCTGATTCGAACCTGTCATATGGTAGTAGAGCGAGTTTGATCTGAGAATAATTTTGAAGGGGCAGTCGGTACGCAGGCTGTGCAGTGTGGAGGATGTAAAACATATGCGATAGAAAATAGTCACAGGTTTCTAATGTTTTACTTGCCACTTGTTACACATATCTGCCACGCAGCCACACATTTTGAGTCTTACTGCGCATCGTTGGAGCAGTCCACACAATTGGAGAACATAGTGAGTGACAGCTGGAGAAAAATAACTATTATGTAAGCTAGCAGTCAGTTAAGACTCATTTTATATTTTATATTTCAGTCGCAGTTTTATCTAAGCATGAATAAAATTATTATTGAAGTCTGAGGAGATTGTATGGACACAACATATGTATTTTTTATATGCTACACAGTTCGCAATTCACAGTCACCACTTGGAGCAGTCACATTTGTTTATGGGTTGCAGTTTTTTAGAAGGGATCCTTCACACAACAAACGGCTGTATACAGTGAATTGAATTTTTTAAGATTGATTAAATTGTTTAGATTATTTAAAAAGTAATTTCCCTTTATTACTTTTTAAAATAGTGATTTATTGATATAGTCTTCTTGTAAAACGTACTATATACCATCAATTGGAGTCGTTTTGTTTACAAATACAATAGTTGTGAAAATGGATAAATTGAGTCTTGTTGAGAAGTTTGAAGGATGTGATTTTCATACATGGAGAATCCAGATGAAGCTGAAATTGATTGAGAAAGATTTGTGGGATGTGGGTCAAACCAAATATGACAACACTAACAAATCCAACATATCCCACGAACTGGAATATCAAGGATCAAAAGGCCTTGGGAACTATTGGTCTCGGATTGTCAAAATCGTACCTACACCACGTAGGCTTCACAAAGTCTGATAAAGGAAATCTGGGAGACATTAAATAAACTATTCATATCTGAAGCAGAAAGTGCTAAGATAACTCCTAAGCAAAGACTTATACGGATTAAAGATGGATGAAAGTGTAAAAATGGCAGAACACATCAGCAAGTTCCGCTCTCTTCTCAATCAGCTTGTTGGTATTAATGAGAAGGTAAATGATGATGATGCTAAAGTAATTATTTTGAATAGTTTTCCTAAAAAAATGTATCATATGGTTTTTACTTTGAGCAAGATTAAAATTGGTTTAGAAGGAGTAGTTTCTACTCTTCTTGATCAGAATGAACCTTTAAAACTAGAGGAAGAAGTCTTATATGTACACACTAAAGCTAGTACGTCATCAAAGAAGGGGAAGGTATAATTCAAAGAACATTCCTACAAAAGAAAAAATCAAATGTTATTATTGTAAAGAAGTAGGACATGTCATACTAAATTGTAAGAAAGTGGGTACAAGATCCCCTCGATGATAAGCTTGATCAAAAGGCTTATATTGTTGAAGCAGAAACTGACTGGAAAGATTATGCAAACTGATGAAGAACTTTCTTGCCCTAGTGATGAATATTATCTCTACTAAAAATAACTAAACAATGGAGGAAACGGAGGATGGAGGCTACTAAACACCTCTCGTCAGTCGCTAAGGATGAGGTCACATTTTGTGGTGGTGACATATTTATTTCTAGTTGTGTGTTTATTTTATCTGGTGTGTAGAATAAAGAGCAAAAATTTGTGTATGTTTTCTTGGTACATGTGAGTATTTCCTATATGTTCTCTTGAAGTGTTGCGATGTGGTGTAGAAAGGTGTCAGTCACTGAAACAATTGTATAGGAGGGTAGGTGGTGTCTAGAGGAGAGGAACAATATGCAGACCTAAAAATATGCATAGGCATATGATTCTGGTTTCAACTACACTTCACCCCATGTTCACACTAAGGTGGTGAATGTTGGAAATATTAATATAGTGTAAACATTGTATTGTGAGTTGTTGAGGAGACAACAAATAATTACTTGGTATTATATGTGAAGTTGTTGTACAACAACTTCACGTATATAGTTTATTGTTTGTAACTACTCCTAAATTATAGGAGGTTGTTTTAACTATTTGTTTGGCTATATAATAGCCATGTATTGTGTATGTAAAAATAATGAATATCAATATATTATTTTTTTATGCTATTCAGATCTAAATCTGTCACTAGACCACTTGACTCTATTTTTATGAATGTCCCTATTAGTCTCAAGGATTTTGGGATTGAGGTTCATACTATTAAGAATGCTTCTTTCCCAACCCAAGAAATACTTGATTGATTTGATCTTAATTATATGGACATTTTCTTTAAGGGCTTGTCCCACTCTTTCAATGCCATTAATCGTACTTGAAGATTGGTTCCTAAAGATCCAATTATTTCTCTCTATCCATTACCCCAAATAATGTGCAGTAGATCTAGTTTCCATATCTCTCTTATCAATTCATGTTGTAAATTGAAACTCCATTTTTCTGGGAGTAACGAGACATCCGCAGGAAGAACCATATTTATCCTAAATAACCCAAGGACTGTAGAGAAGACTTGAAAGGAAAATATGCATTCCAAAAAAAGATGATTAATCGTCTCTTCTTGCATTTTACACAAGCTACATTTGTTTGTAATGATCATACCTCTCTTTCTTAACCTATCCACAGTAAGAATATTTTTTTTAACAACCTCCCAAAATAATTTTTTTATTTTGTATATAAGGTTCTTGTTCCATATCTTCTTCCAGTAGTGGTTTGGTTTGATTTGCTCAAAGTTCAGCAGGTAACCAGATTTAATCTCTTACTCTCCAAAGTCTCTTTTCCTCCATATTAATTCATCATGAGCCCTACTTTGGGGTAAGTGAAAATACTTGAGAATTTGGTTAAAACCATCAAATGTATGTAGAACACCCAAGTACTTAGGGGGTGGATAAATCTGAACCCATTTTCTCTCCTCATTCAAATAGTTACAAACCATCTCCCCAAACTCCAGCTTATAAAAATGCCTTAAGTGACTTTATGGCTCTTCAGTATTTAAGGCCTTATCCGTAATCCATGGGTATTCCTAAAAATAAAACTTCATGAAGTTCTCCACCCCTTTGCATCATTTACTCCCTTCAACCGTGCAACTCTCCCTAGTCAAACAAATTTTTTATTTCTGTGCAAAAAATTGATCACATGTGCAGGTGCAGGATCTTGTGTTTCATGAGTAATGACACCAAAGTTCCACAAAAGTGCCGCAAATATTTCACTTTCAAAATATTTTTCCAGGTTCCATCTTCTGTGTACAATGTCCAACCCACCTTAACAATTAGTGCTTGATTCATGAATAGTGATAGGTTCTTCTATTTTGACCCATTTGACCTCATATCCTTGGGCATGGGAATGACCGTTTCCCAGGCAGAGATGAAGATGGGAAAATTATTGTCTTAGACCATTCTAGGGAGCCTATTTTGACATAATAGAACCTTTTTTGGATAATTTCAATAGATTTTTTAACTCTCATGGGGATGATGAAGATGGACATACCATACACAAAAAATTCTTGCAAACAAATTTGAAGAAGATGAGCTTGTTTATCTTGTGAAAGCAATATGATTGATTCTAGGATTTTAAGTTTTTGCATAAGAGCATCGTCATCTATCAATTTTGAATCCACCCCCATTCTTCAACATATGTTGAGCCTTTCCCAGTAAAGCACCATATCGTAGGTAGGATTTATGCACGCAGAGTACATTGATTCTGCACACTGTGGAACCACTCAAGCAAGGCATGATGCTGTTGGGACCTCCTTCAATCATTGAGTGACAGAAGTAAACAATACTTGCGTTAAGTTAATCTTATTTCCCATATGAAATTCTTGGGAACGATATTTTTTGGTGAGTGATTCTTGAAAGATTAGAGCCTCGTATATGACAACAACTATGGCCTTAGAAAAGTTACCTAGATATACTGGTCCATAAATTATCTGTAGACTTTGGTTAGAATCCGCCATGAAAGCAACTTTGGAATACCCTCAAGGTGATTGAAGGAACATTTTGAGCTTTCATACTTTACATGAAACCTAGCAGTGCAAAGTTGGGTCAGCACACAAAGATAACTTGTAGAAAAAAGGGCGAGATGTGAGGATCCCCTTTCCTAATACCCCTTTCAAAGTTGAAGAAGCAATTTGGTTTCACCTATATGTGATTATGACTGAAAAGACTCTTGCTTTGAAAGATGTACATGATTGTGAGAGATTTTGGGCTCAAGGCTAGGAGGCCTGTAACCCCCATCTCTGTGGGTAAAATAGGAATCTATGAAACTTTGTGAGGATACGCACGCATCATAGGTACTTTTACATATCGAGCTTAAACAAGAGATAGCCTAAGCTACTGAGATATGACTCCAAGTAAGGTACAATCATCTCATGGATGGTTATTATGTTGTCAAGAATTTTTCTACTTGACACAAATGCCCCTTGTTAGGTTGTGGAGCCTGTTTTCATGTGAGAAAGTGTTGAATAATGTACACTAAGATTACTGTACACTTTCTTACAGAACCTAATCTCGCTGAGGCGTTCACCTGGATGCTGGGTAGATAGAAGAGTTACAAATGGGGGCATAACCCCTGGAAGGAGAAATAAATTGGCCTTAAAATGGTGCCTGTCATATACCGATGAAACATGATTTTTTCAGTATGGACGGTTATTTATATGACCCGACGGTTTATGGCCCATGGTTTTGGATACACCAAATGAGAAGGCCTGTGCATACAATGCACTTAAGCATGCTTAAGCAATTGTCTACATTAGCACTGTGGTTTTATGCATATGGTAGGGTTAATGTAACATTGTAGATTATTGCTCATGACATTCGAGGTAGCAAATTTCGTAGAGTTTGTTAAGCATAGCTTCCAAGATTTGTTTCCGCGAGGATATTATGAGTTGAAAGAGCAATGCACTGTTGGAACATAATGATTAAGTAGTCTGGCCAACCATTAATGTATATGGGTCCATCACTAATATATAGGTTAATATTTAATAATATGAAATATTTATGTTTCTATTATTAAATATGCTAACCTAGGTATATATTGTCATTTAAATATTTAATATCATGAAATGATTATATTTCTAATATTAAATATTATAAACCTAGGTATATGTGTCAACCGATAAGGTTGAAAAGGTGGGTCGGGAGACATACCCGATCACCTAATATAAAAAGGACTATAGGTCCTCATTTGATATGTTCGAATGAAATATCAAAGGTGAATATTATTTTACCCTTGTGATTAGGGTTGAAAGGAGGAGGTGAAATTTACTGGATGTAAATTTGGTTCTTGGAAAGTAAAAGGTTATTTCACAGTGGTTTTTACCCTATTTGGGGTTTTCCACTATAAACATTGTGTCACTATGTTCTTACTTTTGGTATTTATTACTTAATTAATATGTTATGTAATTTTATTTATTACATTGTATAATGTTTAACATTTAATGTTTTATGGTTTATGTTAATATTTAAATGCATTGGTTGATTAAATTTGTAATAATTAGAATCCTCTAAATTCTAACATGGTACCAGAGCATGGTTTAAATTAAATAGGTTAGGTCTAAGTTATTGTATTTAATCTATTTAATTTTTACAGGTTTTTTCAACCAACTCGAAAGGGTATTTAAATTGATCAAGCCCCTCTTCTTTCCATTTTTTTGTGCAAACTAAAATTGTGTGTGTTTTGTGAAGAATTGATATTTGCAAGAAAATTGTGGTGGACCCCCCATCCTCGAAACCCTTGGTGAAAGGGGCTCTGGAATAATTTTTTTACTTGGGCATGAATATCATATGTAAAGGTTAAAATGTTTAAGAAATATTTTATTAATTCTTGTATAGTTTGTAATGTATGTGCAGGCCCAGGTTAAATTCTAGGGTAAACATGTAAAAATTCAAATCACAAGGTCTCTCATATGGAGACAATTTTCCTCGAGAATAGGAAAATTAAAATTTTCCTATTGGCTCGGGGTTAAAGACCCATGGAATGGGACAAAATAATGCAGTTGCTCTAATATCCTGGTTTGAATTTTTTTTACATATTTTTATTAAGGAGTCATCTATAGTTGTCAGGCTCCCTTTAAATAGGGTCCTTTCTATTTCTTTAATAAATTCATGTAAATACTATAGTCTTAAAACTATAGTAATCTTTTATAATTTATAAAAAAACAAAAATATATATTTGTATAACAAAATAACTATAATTTTATAGTTTTTAAAAATAAGTATTCAAACCTAAACCTAACATGTGTCCCTAACCATTTATATTATCCATGTAAGGGGCGGCCCCATTCATTTATATCTTATAGTTTATAAAAACTATATAAATAAACATATTTCAAGGTTTTCTTTTATATAAGTGTGGGAGTGAAGAATAAAATGGGATAATATAAATGTGAAATTCTTAGGTATAAATGGAGAATTAAAAAAAACTAGTTTATTGGTGGCCCACGTGAAGTGTGGTAAATATTTATTAAAATATTGGTAGTTATAGCCACATAAAAGTTATAAAGTTTTTAGCTTGCAGGAATTATATGAAATATTTTTCAATCTTTCCATAGTTTCAAATGTGTGCAGGGTAAAATTAAGAGTAAATGAAGGGAGGAGACAAGGTTCATGAAAATAGGGATTTCAATTTATTTCATTGGCCAGGTGAAATTACTTGTCCCCTCTGTAAAATATGCAGGTTAATTTGTACTCTCATAAATCTACTTGCACCTGGTAAAATTCTTTTAACCTGGTCTATGTCCTTTAAACCCCTTTAATAAGGGTTATGTGTTTTTTATATAAAAAAAATACTATAGTTTATAATTTTTATGAACTATATGTTGTTTTTTATTTACATTATATAAACTATTTACCTTTTTTTTTAAAATTGTAATGTATATATTTTTACATTATAAATTATAATAGGTTATTATAATGTATTAAAATATAACCTCCCTAATATTATACAGAAGAAGAAATTTTAGAATTTCACATTCTAGAAATACACAAGTTTTGGCTTCATTAAATTTGACAGTCAAATGACCGTCACGATAGACCAAACATAAGACAGTATGACGGTCATTTAGACGTCAAATTTAAGCTCGTAGGTTCCAAGAAACTTTCACTGTGTTAAAATTGACGGTCAAATGACCGTCACAATAGACCAAAAATAAGTCATTATGACGGTCATTTAGACGTCAAATTTAAGATGGCTGGATCTTTTCCTACATTAATTTTTTTTTTCAAAAATTTGAAGTTGTTATGCATTCTTAGCAGTTTCTTCTTCTCTTCTATATGGTCAGAAATATTTTTTATATAAATCTGGGGTATAATGTAGAGCTCTTTATATTGCGGGTTATTATTTTGATCATGGGAGGTTAATTAGTATGTATTGTAATGACAAAATTAGTTATGATCAAATAGTTTCTTTAGATCTTAAAATTTAGATCTGATTCTATTAAAAGTGTTGTTTTTTTCGATAAATATGTATCTAACTCTATGGTATATTGTATATTATAATGGGGTGTGTTTTACATAGTTTAGGAAAACAATGACGTCTAGTATTTCTGTCTTGACAAAACTCTAGATCCTGAATGGAACTAACTACAACATTTGGGTCAAAACAGTAATTTATGGCGAGGAAACTCTAGACGATTGTTTTTGGATCTGAGGTTTCTCCCACTTGGTCGTCAAGAAAATGTAGATAACATGAATGCATTCTTGCAACAAATGTAGAGGTTCTTTCTATGATTCTACGCAATGTGAACAATGAGTACCTTCTACACATTGGTAATATCAAACATCCGAAAGAGGTATGGACTCAACTAGAATCCATGCATGAAGGATACTTGGTATATCAAGGATAGTAATGAGAGTATAATAGCTGAAGGAATTCAAAGAAATGGTCTGTATATTTTTTATGATTTCTCTTCTGCATCTTGTTTTATATCTCAAAGTTTGAATAATTCAAAACTATGGCATGAAAGGTTAGGACATGTTAATTATCGAAGCTTATATGAAATGTCTAGATATAATCTAGTGAAAGGTTTACATGTGTTGTCTTCTTCTCTTGAAGTTACTTCATTAAATACTTCTAAATGATGGTTTTGATTCTGATTTAGTAAATGGTCATGATGATGTTTTGATGTTATAGATGTTTCTGAAACTCCTATCTTCCTAGCTAAGAAATTAAATTGGGCTCAATCTATGTTAGAAAGTTCAAATCCTATTAACCTTAGGAAAATGACTAGAAGCCATCATACCTACCATGCATTAATGACCTTGTATGAACCTGAGCCAAAAATTTTGAAGAAGCTTCTCGAGATGAGAAGTGGATCAATGCAATGCAAGATGAATACAATGCCCTAATTCAAAATCAAACTTGGGAGTTGGTTCCACCTCCAGAAAAAAGAAGTATTATAGGGTCTAGGTGGTTATACAAAGTAAAATATAATGTTGATGGTAGTATTGACAAACATAAAGCTAGACTTGTTGCTAGAGGTTTCACTCAGAAACCTGGTATTGATTATGTTGAGACATTTTCCCCTGTAGCTAAAATGAGTACTATTAGGACCTTATTTGCAATTCCTGCTCAATTTGGGTGGGAAATCCACCAAATGGATGTGAAAAATATTTTTTTGAATGGTGATTTAAAATAAGAACTTTACATGTCTCAACCTAAAGGGTTTGAAGAAACTGGTAAAGAAAACTATGTTTGTAAATTGAAAAAATCCTTGTATGGTTTAAAGCAAGCTCCTAGAGCTTGGTATGTGAAAATTAATTCTTTCTTTAAACAATTAGGATTTGTTAATTGTTCTTCTAACAATGATCTATTCATTAAGCAAGAAGGATCACATATTATCATTGTTTGTATATATGTTGATGATTTTCTTATGACTGGTGATAATCCTACTTTAATTTGTAGAATTAAAGAAAAATTGAAACAATACTTTGAAATGACTGATTTAGGTCTCTTACATCATTTTCTTGGCATGGTTGTATTTCAAGATAAACATTCTATTGTTGTTTCTTCAAGCACAATATGCAACCAATGTACTGAAAAAAATTTAACATGATTGATTGTAAACCAATTTCTACTCCTATGGAAGTTGGATTGAAAATTGATCCTAAACCTGCATGTGAAAAATTTGATCCTACTTTATATAGACAGTTAGTTGGTAGTTTGATTTATCTAACTATCATGAGACCAAATATTTCTTATGCAATAGGAATTACTTCCAAGTTTATGTAGGAACCTTATAGAGATCATTGGAATCTTGCAAAAAGGATTCTTAGATATATTAAAGGAACAATCAATTATGGGTTGCATTATACTAAGAATGAAAATGCTAACTTATATGGATTTTGTGATTCTGATCATGTTGGTGATGTATTGGATAGAAAATATACTTCTGGTTATGTGTTTAAATTTGGTGCAGGTGCCATTACTTGGTGCAACAAAAAGTAGCCAACTGTTTCTATCTCTTCAACAAAAGCTGAGTATAGAAGTGCAATGGAAGCTGCAAAAGAGGCTCTATGGCTAAAGAGGTTGTTCGATGAGATAAAGATGAAGGATCCAGGTAGTGTTCCTTTGTTCTGCGATAACCAAAGCACCATAGCTCTTGCACATAATCCAGTACAACATCAGAGGACAAAGCACATTAAGATACATATACACTTCATCTATGAGAAGGTGCTAAGTGGTGAGATAGATCTCAAGTTTGTGCCGACTGAAGAGCAGGTTGCTGATATCTTCACAAATCCCTTGAGTGCTGCAAAGTTTTGTCACTTTCATGAAAATTTTAGATTTTCATAGTTTCCATTGAGGGGGAGTGTGCATGACGATGTCACCTCCTAATATAAATTTATTTTTGTAAAAAGACCTTTGGGCAAGTGTAAAAAAAGACCTTCGGGCAAGTGTAAAAATATCTTCAGGCATGTATACCTCCTCGGCTTCTTTTTAGAAAGAAGTGTAGAAATATCTTAAAGGAGGTCTTCAGTAAACTCTTTAGTACTATTGAGTTTACTAGTAAACATCCAGTACAAGCATATTGTTAAGGAGGTCCTTGGTTAAAAAAGACTCCTATATGCTTGGGTTCAATAACCTTTTATGAGAACCTGTGAGAACATGTAAAACTCACAAATCATACTTAGCCACTGATCATGGGATGATCTTTGGGATTCCAAATCCTTTTGTACCAAAAGGTAACTTGAGTATGATGAAGGTGTTATAATTCCTTCAACCGATATGCTAGCCTAAAATATTTATGGTTTAAGGATTGTAAATCATGTAGTGTACCACAGGCAGGTAATCTATTGGCATATGTTATGTTATCCCACTTAACATTAAGGGGAGTGTTGGAACATAATGATTAAGTGGTCTGGCCAACCCTTAATGTATATGGGTCCATCACTAATATATATAGGTTAATATTTAATAATATGAAATATTTATATTTCTATTATTAAATATGCTAACCTAGGTATATACTTTCAGTTAAATATTTAATATCATGAAATGATTATATTTCTAATATTAAATATTATAAACCTAGGTATATGTGTCAACCGATAAGGTTGAAAAGGTGGGTCAGGAGACATACCCGATCACCTAATATAAAAAGGACTATAGGTCCTCATTTGATATGTTTGAATGAAATATCAAAGGTGAATATTATTTTACCCTTGTGATTAGGGTTGAAAGGAGGAGGTGAAAGTTACTGGATGTAAATTTGGTTCTTGGAAAGTAAAAGGTTATTTCACAGTGGTTTTTACCCTATTTGGGGTTTTCCACTATAAACATTGTGTCACTGTGTTCTTACTTTTGGTATGTATTACTTAATTAATATGTTATGTAATTTTATTTATTACATTGCATAATGTTTAACATTTAATGCTTTATGGTTTATGTTAATATTTAAATGCATTGGTTGATTAAATTTGTAATAATTAGAATCCTCTAAATTCTAACATGCACCCCTCATTGGGAGAAATGAAAGTAAGCTAAAAGAAGGTGCACGTCTGGTTCGGAAGATGCCTTATTGGATGAATAAGAATTTGCGCATAAAAATAAAGGAGGAAATTGATAAAATGCTTAAGTGTAGAATCATTGAGCCAATTGAAGAATCTGAGTGGGTTAGCCCTATGGTCATAAGAATCAAGAAGGATGGGAGGATTAGGATATGTGTATAATGCATAGAACTTAATGCCACATGGGTTATATATCATTTTCCCACCCCTTTCATTGAAGAAATTGTTGAAGGATTTGTAGGGTGCGAGATCTATTCTTTTACAAATGAATTTTTAGGCTATCATCTGGTGAGCATTGCACCAGAAGACCAGTAAAATACCACTTTCACTATTGAGTGGGGAAGATTTTCATATACAATCATGCCTTTTGGATTGAAGAATGTGCCCTCTATATTTTTGCACATTGTCATTCAAGCCTTTCATGACTTTATTCACAAGTTCTTACAAATTTATTACTATGATTGGACTATTTATGGCTTGGTTAAGGATCGATGTGATAATTTGAGGCTAACGTTTGAAAGATGCAAACAATTAAGCATTTCTCTTAATATTAAAAAGTGCATCTTTGATACACCCTTTGGAACTCTACTTGGGCACATCATATGCAAGGAAGGATTGTTGGTAGACCCAAAATATATAGTTGTGATACTGGGTTTAGAAGATCCTACCAATTAGAGTGAAGTACGTGGATTTTTAGGGCATACTGGTTATTAAAGGAAATTTTTCAAGGGATATGCAAAGATTGTCGTGCCCCTAGAAGAGTTGTTCAAAGAAAAAGGTAAATTTTATCGGGGTGATGCGCAACATCACATGTTTGAGACATTGAAGGAGAGAGTTACCACTACACCAATCTTGTGTTTTCTTTCATGGAACAAACCCTTTCTTGTACATGTTGATGCTTCTGGCACAACTATTAGCGTAGTCTTGGTGTAACCCAAAGATGGAAATATGGATCACCCCATATGCTTTACAAGTAGGAAGTTGACATCGGTAGAGAAAAATTACACTACCACAGAGTGCGGGGCACTGTCTATGGTCTACATGTTTCTTAAGTTTCGACAATACTTGTTGGTTTCTTCGTTTATCGTTTATACAGATCATATGGCATTGAAATATTTGGTCAACAATCATGTTTTACAAGGGCACATCTACAGATGGATACTTCTCTTTCAGGAGTTTTATTTCACAGTTGTTGTAAAGCCAGGAAAGAGTAACTTAGGGCCAAATCACTTATCAAGAATTAATTCTAGCGAGGATGCGTATAGTATTGAGGATATAATGCCTAATGCGTAGTTATTTAGGTTGAACCGAACTCTCGTAGATTTTGAGTATATAGCAATATTTTTGCACACTAGGATTGCATCAGAAGGAATGAAGTCCCATGAGAAAAATTAGCTTGCTATACACACAACACCTTATTAGCTGATTTTGGCAGTGACTTATACAAAATAGCCAAAGATGAAGTCTTGTGTCGATGTGTACTTGAACATGAGCGTGAAGCCATTATGGATGAGGCACATAGTGGAATAACAAGAGGTAACTATGCATCAGATGAAACTGTGCGCAAGATCCTTATAGATGGACTTTAGTGGGAGACTTTGTACATTGATATTAAGGTGTTTGTGAAGGCATGTGATCATTTTCAAAGAATTGGTAAGCCTGGAAGTAGGAATGCGATGCCCCTGAGACCTATAACGAGTGCATAACCTTTTGAGAAGTGTTCCATTAACTTTGTAGGACATATTACACCACCCACGTGCATGAATGGAATATGCTACATTATTAATAATACATATTATCTGATAAGGTGGGAAAATGTTGCGCCTACAAAGGATTGCATTGCAGCCACAACAACAAGGTTCCTTTGTGAAAAAAATATTAATAGGTATGGCTGTCCATTAAGCTTGACTAGTGATAGAGGAACTCATTTCTTGAATGAGACAATTAGAATTTTGTTGCCAGATTTTATGGTGGCACACCATAAAACCATCCCTTATAACCCTCAAGTTGATGGTACTACAAAATATTTCAACAATATTTTGGGACAAACTCTTATAAATATTTGTGATGTTAGAAGAAAGAATTGGGATGATAAAGTGTCAGTTGTCCTTTGGTCTTACAAAACCACATACAAAATATTGAATAAGGCTGCACCCTTTCAGTTGGTGTTTGGTGTAGAGGTGCTACTACCAATTGAATTCATGTTGCCCTCCTTGCATATTATGCACATAAGTGGATTAGATAATGAGAAAGCAATTCAGGAGCAAATTGAGAAAATAATGTAGCTAGATGAGTGACACATAATTACGTGTTAGAGCCAGAAGAATGAGAAGGTAGGATAGAAGGCCTAACATGATAGGCATATTAAGAACAAGATGTTTGCAGTTGGAAAGATGGTCCTTCTCTATGACTCCAAGTTTGCACGCCACCCAGGGAAGTTGAAGGTGCATTGGTTGGGACCTTTTGTAGTAACCAAGATACTATTATCCATATTTCACCCCTGTGCCAAATATTGGATCAACCACGATCCCACATAAGAGGAAACAAAATCAAAAGCTGACTGTCGGGGTAAAAGTTGCAAAATAGCCCGCAACTTCACCCAAGGAAAAAGTCATCATCTGGGCTCGAGTCAAAGCCAAAGCGGGAATCAGAAGAAAGGGGACCCATTTTTCGAGCTGTTTTCTCGTCCTCCTGTACAGACCCAATACAAACTTTAAGGGGTGTATCTTTCGAATTAGGGGTCAAATTATTACAAATATGATGCCATTGGAAAGATCTTATCCTCACCCAAGTCATGGAGGTTTGGAACTTTAATTTTGAGGAGGTTAGGTGAAGAAAATTGGAGGAAACATCTTTGGGCTTTCAATATAAGATCTTCTTGCCTCAACAACCAGATCGGATTTGATCTGTTTCACCATTTCCTCTTCCTTCAAGGCTCCAAACCATGGATTTATGTAATAAATATGGATTTGGGGGAGATATTTCATCAGAGGCATTAATAGTGGTGGTTGAATTTCAACCTACTTTTCCTGCTTCTCTTTCTCTTTCTTCTTTCAGGATTGAATCTATAAATACAGGGGCAAGATTCATTGTAAAGGGTTAGAAATTATTTGTTTTGTAGGATCCCTTTTCCTTCTAGCAAATGGATTTGTGGGGTTTAGGCCCTCCACTAAAATTGTAATACGTTTATGCCTCTTAGCTACTGTGTAATGGACTGTATCAATTTTTAGAGCAATAAAACATGTCTGTGATCGATTTTTGATCCTCTCTTGTCTCTTTTGCTTTCATCTGGTCTCCCATTACATATCTGGCTATCTGTGCTTATTTATTATATGCATTTTGTTGGTTTGTGTCTATTAGCAAAATAAGTGTTCATCATTCCTTTGGTGCATCACCTCGTAGTTTAGCTTTGTTTTAATTTTTATATTCCTTCTATCCCTATCTCCTTGGTAAATTTTAGATTAGGATTAAGAAAAGATCCTCTGCAAGTTTCTACATATGCATCTAAATAGAGGAATAAGGAACCAACCTTTAATCTAGAGATCTTTTCCATTTTGCAAGGTCCCACACCTTGGGGAAAGTTCAATGTTATGCAATCACACCAAATGAGTCTGCCTTAGAAAAGTAGATTTTTTAGAACTCATTTGGGGGTACTGTGATTTTGCAGTAACAGTTTTGGAACGCCCGGTGGGACTAAAATTTTTCCATCTTATTACAGTAGGAATTGATGTACACTTGTTGTGATTCTGGATTTTAAGAAGCCTTAAAATTGTACATTTGGCTACTCTAAAAGAAACAAATCTACTAGTTTCAGCAACCCAAGCTTGGAAGATTCATGAGAAAAACCTGGTCCAGATCAAGGAAAGAAGGTATATTTGAATACTTACATCTATTTCTAGGTAGATAAAGGAGAGGAAGAGGAGTTTAGAGGTCTCCATCTCCACCAAGCAGAACCTTGTCAACACCTCCACCTACAAGGCCTTTATTTCAGACTGTAAGGGTTCTTAGGCCAATCAGAATGGCACAACCAAATCCATATGTCAACTTCACCAGTAGTAGTCCACTCACCTTGATTACATAAAATCCAGTTATAATTACACCATTAAAGAGTATACCACATTTCACTGGGGGAAATAAAACTTCTCCTAGTGACCATGTCAAGGATATTGCAAATGTCTGTACAATCCATGAGATCCATGAGATGGAAATTGCAGTCAAGTTGCTCACCTCTTCATTTAAAGGGAAGGCTTCACAATGGTTCAGGATTCTTCCGGTAGGCTCTATCTAGAATTGGAATCAACTATGCACAACTCTTCACAATTAGTTTGGAGAGAAAGGTGATACTTTGCCTTTATTGGAACAAATAACAACGATCAAGAGATCCCTGAACGAGAAGCTGATAGACTTCAACCTCAGATTCCAGTGGACCTGGGATAGGATTCCAATAGAAGTAAAGCCCACTAATGAAGGTGCCTTCTTATAATTTCTTAGGGCTTTAAATAATGATATTTCTTTAATGATTCAGTCAATGGGGGGCACTACATTACTTGCGGCCAATAGCTTCTCCATAGGGGCTAAGAACCATTTGATTCAAGATGTAAAAATCACTCCTAGGCCATCCATGCCTCTGTACCTTGAGTTAGGAAACCCAGATACTAGCCAAACACCTACATTAGCTCTTATACCCACCCCCAGGAGTCAAAGCTCATCTAATGCCTCTAAAGAGTTTCAGGAAGTGGTGATGAAGCAATTTTAGAACTTTGGGAATGAGCTAGTGACTATCAAAAGACAACAAGCTCAGAGTTTTGGGCCATACCAGCCCCAGGCTCAATATCAAGCCAGACCCTAGTATCAGCAGAATAGGCCACCATCTTAGACTATGAATCAAAGACAGAACCAAGGACAGCCCCAAGCTGTTAGACCTTTTAGGCCGTATGATCCTAACACAACTTCAACATCAAGGACATTGGTTCTTGCACAAAACAACATGGCACAAGAATATGATTGGTGTTTTCCATGCAGACAGCCACATAACTAATCAACATGCTTTAATGGTGCTCTAAATCAGGCCTTGATGGTGCAAACTAGTATGGTGCCACAAGAACCTGGCCAAGAGGAAGATCAACAATAAGAAGCTCAACAAGGTGGCCCCTCAAATGAGACTATGCTAGTAAACTAGCAGGCCAAAGACTTCTGTGGGATGAATCAGTTCCCTCCTCAAAGTGTAGCTACTAATACACGGTCCAAAAAGAGAAGTATTGGAGAGGGTCAGCCACTAAATTCAGGTGACCCTCAATCTTCCATCACTCCACAAGATCTTGGTGCTCCAAGTACAACCCCCAACATATAGAACCAATCCAGACCACCTCCCAAACCCAGTCAGGCACCGATTGTAACAACCCATGTGCAAGAAAGAAATGTGTCTGGGAAGGGGCAACAAAAGAACAAAACATTCAATATTATTGAATAGATGAAAAGAACAAGTGTGAACATTTTACTATGGGAGTCACTGGTCATTCCAGGGTAGAGGGATCTGTTGCATACTGCCATACAAAATTGGTCAAGTTCAAACCACCCCCTAACCAACAAGAGAGAGTGTTTGCTAATGTAGTTTATCCTGGGAGGAACCATGGAGAACAACAAGGTAAAAACATGAGACCTCCTCCCTTATATGTCTCACTGATTATTAGAGACAAATTAGTGCATAATTATATGATTGATTCTGGGGCCAGTAGTTCTGTGATACCCAAACAAATAACTGATCAGTTGGGTCTCCAATATGAGGTCATCTCTAGAGGAGTAGTCCAATTAGATGGGACAATAGTAACTATATTGGGATCATTAAGGATCTGAGTCTCACTCTACATGCTTGCCCTAATGCGACTGTTTTGTAAAGCATGTCAATCATAGACTTGCCACCACATTTCACTTTGTGTTTGTCTAGGGACTTCACTACCAAAATTGGAGGCTACCTATCTGTTGATTGGTCACATATGCTCTTTAGGATAAGGTATGGAGTGAAGGCCACAATTAGATCTAAACCTATTGTTGATTATCATATTGAATCCTATGTGCCTAGCCCAATCAACGCCAACTGCTCAGCTTTTGATCAAGAGGACATCCTAAGCACTTCTGAAGCAAATACCAAGGTGGGATGTATCCCAAACTTGACTCTTGATGATTGGGCTAAAAAAATCCATGCTTTTGATCCCTATAGGGAAATGGAAGAATTTGAGCTAGGTGTATACTGCCTACATGAAGAGAACCAACCTCTTCCTAACCTAATCAAGCCAGAATATAAGGATGACAATGAGGTATGGCAATTTTTCTTTGATGGTTCAAGGAGTAAACAAGGAGTTAGAGGAGGAGCCATGATTGTGTCCCCCAGATGTATGAAATATTATTCATCCTTCAGATTCTAGTTTGCTTGCTCAAATAACACTGCTAAATATGAGGATTTAGTCCAAGGTCTTCATTGGGCAAGGAAGCTGGTAATCAAGAACTTGCAAGTATTCGGTGATAGTGAACTGGTTGCCAATCAGGTCAGAGGACTTAATGATGTCAAAAATGACCTACTTAAAAACTAAAAGAGTAGGGTATGGGATCTCATGGAGGATTTTGAGGCCTTAGTATTGTTTCCATACCCAGGAAAGAGAATAAAGCTGTTGATAGACTTGTAGCAGTTGAAGCAACGTTTGATGTGGTTGACAACATCAAGAGGGAAAGAGAACAATGATATATCCATGTGGTTGTGAGGCCAACAATGCCAGATAATAATGCATGCTGGCAGGTGTTTGAGAATGATCAATAGATCATTAACTTTCTACAACAAGAAGCTAAATTCTCAGCTATAAACCAGAGCATAATAGAGCAGCAGTACATGAATAAGATAGTATAGCTACATACAAACAAGATTCCTAAAGGATTAGTGACACTGGAATCTATTTTCAATCCTAATGATTAGTTCAGAAAAGAGAAGGCTAACATGCAGATCAAAGGAGAAGATTCAGAGTCAATCCCAGTTGGAGAAGACAAAACACTTCAAATTGGCAAAGTGGCCACCAAACAAGAAAGGTATGAATTCATACAACTTTTCCAAGAATCCCCTGATGTGTTTGTTTGGAGTTATGAAGACCTAAGGGGGTTCAATCCAAAGCTAGCACAACACACAATAGAACTAGATCTAGTTGCTTAGCCCATTAGGTAGAAGTAGAGACCAATCAACCCACATATTGAGCCTCTGATGAAGAAGTAGCTTAACAGACTGATAGAGGCAAGCATCATATTTCCAATTAAACACTCAAGTTGGGTTACAAATCTAGTCCCGGTTAGAAAGAAAAATGGAGAAATTAGGCAGTGTGTTGACTTCAAGGATTTGAACAGAGCTTCCCTCAAGGGTCACTACCCACTCCCCTTGATGGAGCAGATTTTGCAAGTTATGTCTAGATCAGAGAGGTTCTCTCTCCTAGATGGTTATTCGGGATACAATTAGATAATGGTGAAAGAGGACGATCAATTCAAAACAACCTTCACCACCAAGTGGGGGACCTATGCCTACAGGAAAATGCCATTTGGATTGTCTAATGCCAGAGCCACTTTCTGAAGGGCAATGTATATGGCATTTAAGGGATTAATTAACCAAATAGTGCTGATCTATTTGGATGACATCACTATTTTTTCCAAGAATGTAGCAGATCATCTCTTCCATCTGAGGCAAGTTTTTCAGAGATGTAGGAGATTTGGGGTGTCATTGAACCCCCAAAAATGCATATTCTTGGCCCATGAAGGAAAGCTTCTAGGTCATATCATATCAAAGGAAGGATTGGAAATTGACCTGGAAACAATTCAAGCAATAAGAGCATTGCCATTGCCAAGTCACAGGAAGGCTATTCAAAGCTTCTTGGGAAAAATAAATTTTTTCTGCAGGTTTGTTCCAAACTTTACTACCCTTGTTACGCCAATAACGTTGATGCTGAAGAAGAGCTTAACATTAAAGTGGAGCACTGAAGGAAAAGAAAGTTTTGAGGATATCAAAGAAGCCACATCACAAGCCCCAACTATTGTGAACCTAGATTTATCCAAAGACTTCATACTGTGTGCCTTTGGTGACAGTGACACAATTTCTGCAATCTTGGTGCAGCAGAACAAAGAAAGTACAAAATAGCCAATTACTTTTTTCAGCCAGAGTCTGGAAGATTATGAGGTAAGGTACTCCTTCATTGAGAGGTAGGTCCTTGCGGTAATCAGAGGATCAAAGAAGTTTAAGAATTTGGTTTCAAACAACAAAATCCAACTATTGGTCTCCCATGCAGGGGTTAAAGAATTCCTTCTCAGCAAAGACCTGAATGAGAAGTGTGTAGGATGGATCACTCGTGTCATGGAATATGACATTGAGATCAATGTCACCAAGATGGTCCGTGGGAAGGGTTTATGTGAACAACTAGCCTCAGGTCAATTAGATGAAACAAATAGTGAAAAGGAGGCTATTTTTATTCTACAAGATGACAAAGAAGAAGGGAGAGATGATGTACCTACTCCTTGTTGGACCCAAGACATGGTGCACTTCCTTCGAACAGACATATGTCCTCATGGGATGAGTAAAGCAAAAAGAAGGCATTTCAGGTTACAAGCCATCCCATATGTTCTTATTGATGGTGTCTTGTTTAAGAGGGACAACAATGACATTCTGTTGAGATGCATTGGGACAGATCAGGTGAAGAGGGTGCTACAAGAATTCCATGTTAAAGCAGCTGGAGGCCATTTTTCTCCAAGAGTGACAGCACTCAAAATCATGAAAGCAAGATATTATTGGCCCAGAGTGTTTAGTGACTGCTACACATGGATCAAAAGGTGCAAGAATTGTGCATTCTTTAAAGGCAAAGAAATACTAGTATCACTTCTATTGCACCCAATCTCAGTCGACCAACCTTTCATGCAATGGGGATTGGAATTTATTGGAGTCATCAATTAAAACTCAAGCCAAGGTCACAAATGGATCCTGACAACGACAAATTATTTCACCAAATGGATCGAGGCAGTGGCACTCAAGGAAGAAAATGAGTATAGTATCATAGATTTCTATGAAGGGATAGAGACCAAATTTGGAGTGCTAGCCACCATCATATTAGACAATGCATTAGAATTTATAGGTTCCAAGATCATAGGATGGGCCATCAAGAATGGTACTTATTTGAGTACTTCATCAAACTATTACCCTCAAGGTAATGGTCAGACTGAGTCCACAAACAAGAACTTACTAAAGATCATTAGAAGAAATCTTGATGAGAATCAAAGGACCTAGTACACAAAGATCAAAACGACCTTATGGGATGATAGAATAACACCCAAGGGATCTACAGGCAGCTCTCCATTCAAGCTTGTTTATCGAAAAGAGGCAGTGTTTCCTATATCACTTGAGTTGCTAGCATTAGAGCTCGTGAAGCAACTAGAGATGTCTAAATTTGGATCAATGGAGGCCAAGTATGTTGAGCTGATGGAATTAGAAGAAACCAGAGAGAATGCTCTCCAAGCAATAGAGAAGAATCAAGATTTAATCAAGAAATGCTTTGACAAGAAGAAAAAAGCAATGACCTTCTATGAAGGAGACCTAGTTTTGAAATGGGATGCAAATCAAGCAAAACCAGGAAGACATTCCAAATTTGATGCCATCTAGAGTGGCCCCTATATGATCACAACATGCAAAAGTAGCAATGCTTTCCAGTTGTCTACATTGAAGGGTGAAGAGTTGCAGATTCCAGTAAATGGGATCTATCTTAAACAATGCTACTAAGAGGGGAGTTCTCACCCTATACATATTAATTTAGTTTTCTCTTTCCTCTAAGTGCTTATGCACATTGTCTTGTTGTAGTGTAGATTAATTTCCTCCTAAGTGCTTTGCACACTCTGCATGTTCCATTTGGAGTATGTATGATTTTAAATTTTGTATATAGTGTGGTGTTGTTTTGTTGCTCTCATGCAGTGTTTGGACTTGGCATTTGGTCAAGATCAGTTTCAGTTCTAATGGGTTTCTAAGTGGCCCATGGGTCGATTTTCAAATTTTAGATTAGTAACAGGCTATCACTCATGACTCCATGCCCAATAGATATGACAAGGCAATTGGTCTTTTCATCTAGCAGTCAGATACCCTTGTGAGTCGCCAAATTGTTATCCATATTTCGCCCCCATGCCAAATATTGGATCAACCACGATCCCGCATAAGAGGAAACAAAATCAAAAGTGGACCATCGGGGTAAAAGTTGTAAAATGGCCCACAACTTCATCCAAGGAAAAAGTCATCATCTAGGCCTGATTCAAAGCCAAAGTCGGAATCAGAAAAAAGGGGACCCATTTTTCGAGTTTTTTTCCTGCCCTCATGTACAGACTTGATACAAACTTCAAGGGGTGTATCTTTCAACTCAGGGCTCAAAATATTACAAATCTGATGCCGTTGGAAAGATCTCAGCCTCACCCATGTCATGGAGGTCTAGAACTTTAATTTTGAGGAGGTTAGGTGAAGAAAAATGGAGGAAATGTCTTTGGGATTTCAATGCAGGATTTTCTTGCCTCAACAACCAGATCAGATTTGATTTGTTTCACCATTTCCTCTTCCTTCAAGGCACCAAACCATGGATTGATGTAGTAAAGATGGATTTGGGGGAGATATTTCATTAGAGGCATTAATAGCGGTGGTTGAGTTTCAACCTGCTTTTCCCACTTCTCTTTCTCTTTATTCTTTCAGGATTGAATCTATAAATACGAGGGAAAGATTCATTGTAAAGAGTTGGAAATTATTTATTTTACAGGCTCCCTTCTCCTTCTAGCAAAGGAATTTGTGGGGTTTAGGCCTTCAACTAAAATTGTAATACCTTTCTACCTCTTATCTACTGTGTAATGGACTGTATCAATCTTCAGAGCAATAAAACACGTCTGTGATTGATTTTTGATCCTCTCTTGTCTCTTTTGCTTTCATCTAGTCTCCCATTACATATCTGGCTATTTGTGCTTGTTTATTGTATGCATTTTTTGGGTTTGTGTCTATTAGAAAAATAAGTGTTCATCATTCCTTTGGTGCATCACCTCGTAGTTTAGCTTTGTTTTAATTTTTGTATTCCTTCTATCCCTGTCTCCTTGGTAAAGTTTAGATTATAATTAAGAACGGGTCCTCTGCAAGTTTCTACGTATGCATCTAAATAGAGGAATAAGGAACCAACCTTTAATCTGGAGAGCTTTCACATTTTGTAAGGTCCCACACCTTGGTTAAAGTTCAATGTTATGCAATCACACCAAATGAGTCTGCCTTAGACAAGAAAATTTTTTAGAAATCATTTGGGGGTGCTGTGATTTTGCATTAACAGATACTTGAATTAAGCACATGTCAGTTACAAGTGCTGGATGACACCATGTTACCTGGTTACTTTAATGGGAGTAGGCTGAAGCCCTACTATAAATAAGCTTCTTGGTGTTTGTAATAAGGCAATATTTCTAATTAGATTAGGTTTCCCTTTCATGTTCTGTTTTTGCATTTTAGTTTATTTGTTTTTCTCATTTTGTTATAATAAGTGCACTTGTGCACAAGAAACTAATTAATAAATATTGATTTCATATGCAGAGGACCATACATTGTTTTAGTATGGGGTGGATGTAGGTATCTTTTGAGAAAGATAAAATACATGCTATAGGGTACTCTGGAGAAGATAAAAAAATGCACGCGATATTGGTAAAATGATATGTGCTTAGTAAATAAGAATTGAGAAGGCACATATGTAGAGGAAGATGTTGTAGGTACCTAAGAAGTATGGTGCATAACAAGAGTTGCTTCGATGGAAACCCATGTAATAGACGACAGTGCAATATAATGTGAGGGAGGCAGTAGTAGGATGTACTACTTGGAATAATGTAGAGGAAGAAGGATTATGGTGTGAAGAATGGCATGCAAGGATGTTTATAGTCTTGGGAAGTAGTAAGCGCACTAGAAGGTTAAAATTGTCACGTGCATAAAGGAAAGAAAAAAGTTCCTTAGACCAAAAAGGTGTTTTAAAAAATAGGGGAAAGTACTTTAAAGTTTTATAAAGTGAAAAAATTAAGGTAGCGGACTTTTTAAAGTACGAAAAACCTATAAAAGAGGGAAAATCGAGTTATTTGTCACCTTGCATTCAAATTAAAGAGAGTAACTAAGTGACTTAATGTGACAGAGAGAGTTAAGTGATGAGAAAACTAGAGCAATGTGCATAAAGTGTTTATGAAAGGATCCTTCATGGAAAAGAGGAAGTTTGAGCATAAATTTGAGTGCAAAGCTAGGGCATGGGTAGTAAGGGTTTACAGGGATCAAATTTTAAGTGGCTAGGGTTCACAGAGCTTGGGTCATCGAGGATTATAAATTAGACAAGTGAGGGAATTTTTTTTTCAAAAGAATGACACCTAAGAAGGTAACCATGACATCTCCTAGGAATAAGGGGAAGGCTAGAACAAAGAGGGTTGAGGTTGTAATTGAAGCACAAACATGGAAGTCACAACTTGCTATATGCAAGATTAGCGAGTTTAATCATAGGGCACCAGGGGATGAGAAAAAATTGAACAAAGACATGCCGTGAGAATTTTTGGATAAGAGTGCAGAAGGGCATATATTTGCGTATGATTTGGTAAGAATGAAACTTGAGAAGATAGGGGTTCTGCAGTTGTTTGAGCTACCACACTTAGGAAAGCTGACACACCTATTCCAATGGCTTATGTCTAGGGTTCATGAATATTATTTCTACTTTCCAGGTAGGAGGATGTGAATCACAACCCATTTGATTGGGAAGGTAACATGGCTTTAGGTAGATGGTGAAGACCTAGATCTGAACTTGCACAATGATACGAAGATTGAAGAGCTGGGAAATAAATTACAATATGGCAGAGGGGGTAGATCCATAGGTGTAGATAAGAAAACAAAATGATGGAAAAAGGTCAATAAGAAGTTCCTCTATATTTCACATAGAATGGCACACAACATAAGGTATCACATTGAACATTTCATCGTAGATGGAATTATTGAGGAGGCCCATGAGTTTAATTGGGGCTCCATTTTTTTAATCATTGTACTTTGGGAGGTAGGTGTAGTAGATGGCCCTGCAAATAATATGTGGATTTATCCAGAGCAGAATAAATCCTCTATAGTTCAATTTTTAGACTTTACCTGTGAATGGGGCATTCAACAATCAATATAAGGCCCGCTTGGAGAAGCTGTATGGATGGATGCGTGAAGTATTTTAAAATGAATGGTGCATACCATGGGAGTTGCTTGAAGTAGTGGGAGGACATGCAAATTTTGTATTAATGCAACACTTTATCCTTGCAAGATTCATGATGACAAATGAGGAGATTGGGCCATGGTGCAAAATGTTGTTTGCATTCACAAAGAAATACTTCAAATGTGTGATAAAATGAATTAAGGAAGCACAAATAATGGTATTTGATTCCAACAAGGTGGATTTGAATTAGCACACTCTGTGAACCACCTACAATTATTCAGGCCTGCATACTTAGAGAATATAGATGCATATACATTGGATCTAAGTCCAATTATGAATGTTACAATCAAAGGCATGATATACAGGGTATTTTTTGTTTTTCAACCAAAGAAAAAGGATGAAGGAGAAGTTGAAGTATGTGATTCCCATCTACCTATGTAAAATAAAAGCACCATACCCCATTCCAAGAGGAGTTGCGAAGAGTCTCCGGATGCAAAAGAAGAAGAAAAAGAGGAAGAAGGACTTGACCAAACATGTAGAAGAGAAATGTTGTATAAAATGAGAAGGCATGATGAAGATGCAGGACCATCTAATTCGGCTAAGGAGAGCCTAGTGAAAAAAAAGATAAGGCATAGAGGGACTCAAGTAGTCTCCAATGATGATGAGGAGAAGGTGGTAAAGGATATGGAGTGTGAGAAAACTGCATTAGAGAAGGAGTCCCCTACAGATGTAGAACTTAGCCTAGGGAAGGGAGCAACATAAGAGTCCACACAGGGAGAAGTCATTGGTGTGTGAGGAAGCGCATGAAGAGAATAAAGGGGATGACGATGCCTATGTAATCAAGGAAGATAAAAGCATGCTTGGTGAGACTACTACATGGCCTTTCACCCCACGAAGCCAATAACAAAGGCTAAGGAAGTGAGGAAGAGGAGGCCTACCTAGTCTCCACACATAGAATATATAGATGACCCTACTATTAGAAACTGGAACACTGAGAGGGGGGTGAATCAGTGTTCAATTTGAAATTTTGTATGAAAATTTAATCTTCAATCATATTTTTGGTCTATGCATTAGATTGCAACAAAACAAATTAAATGCAACAATGAGCACACACAAGAGAGATACGAGAGTTTTAAGTAGGAAACCTAATTTGGGAAGAAACCCACTTAACCAAATGACTATACTCATAATGGCTACAATATTGTTGAGCTACAACTCAACCAATGAAGCAACTACTTCATATCAAGCTACAAATTGATGAAATACAAGCTCCCACTTGTAAGAAAGCTACTACTTTCTTCTTGTACTAAGCTACAACTCAGTGATTACATAAATATTGATCACACACTTCAATTTGTTGCTAGACAATAGATTGTGACCCTAAATTTTCTCACCAACTCTCTCACTCCATCTAAAATTTTATCATCTTTCACTATTCATTCTCTCACTGATCTCTAAATTATCAGCCCATTCATTGTCTCCTTTTCATTTTCAGCTCAAAACTTTGCATCCTCTTGTTTGTCAACAACTCAATTTTCTATCATACTTTCCTCTCACAACCTCTTCAATTCAGTCTGATATTCACCATGAAATTTGACACTTTGTCACTTTCTATCTTTAACTCTATATAATTCTCTTATCTACACATCTACCATCAACTTCATGCTCAACCCAATATTCACCTCATTACCTTTCTTAGCTCAGTCATATATTGTCAATTCCCTTTCACCGAGTCAACACTTCAATATCTATCACTTACATTCATTCTCAACAACAATCATAACACACATCACTTGCTCTTTTTAAGAAGTAGGAAATTTTACACAACATACATCTTTTCATAATTGGACCTCTCATATTCCAAACTTTTTCATTTTCACACAAAAATCTTCATTGCACTTTTCTAATTTTGCTCGAGCAAGAAATAATTCCCTCTCACACATTGTAACTGCTATCATTTTTTTTTCAATACGTGCATATATACCTTTTTACTTCCCTGTAGACAATTTTTGGACCGTTTCATGAGACTTGTAGTTTATAGGTTGACAAGTAGCGCATGCTGAGCTTCATTGCAACTTTACACTTCAGTTTCCATCCCAAAACTAACCCTGCCAACACATGTATGAATGAACTTTAGTATTCTACGAGATTAGAATTGTTACAAATAGTGTTATGATGATGAATGGAGGAGTTACATATATAAATGTTTCAAAACTTAATTATTCCCTTCATCCCCCCTTCAATCATTCAATGTTAAGACTCATAGATATATTTAGGAACATCAAAGGTTTAGTTTACAAGTGTTGAGAATGAGGGAAGACTGATATGGCATTTGAAAAGGATATGAAACACCATTTTCATAATTGAAAACCTATTCAGCCATGTCCAAGTTCTTTTTAATCCTTACAATATCATGACTGAGCTTTATAAGAAGTCACAGGCCTTCACAATTAGATAGAGTGCACTAAATTTACTTGTCAACACTATAGAAGAAGGGAAGAACTGTCTCGAAGAGACTGTCAAGAATATCTCATCGATTCCTTAACGAAGTGACTTAAAATTGAAAAATCTGAAATACGTCTACTAGATAGGGATGTGGTAAAAATTTCAAGCAATTCCATCAGTTACAACTCGAGCTTTGAGGATTTTTGTCATTCAAACCCTAGCAAGAGGGTGTCCTGGACTCTGCAAGCCTGAGAGGGCATAAAAAGGGTTTTCCGCTCAAATTTTGATGAAATTCAAAAATTTCAACTTCAGTAGAATTTATCCACCTATAATAACTTTTCCATAAATCTAATTCATCTAGACCTGTCAAAATTTTCTCCCAAAAATTAAAAAGATAGTGTGCAATATGCTAAAAATTGTGGCTGTGTTATTCATAGTCAAGCAAAAAGTTGCTTTGAGTCTAACTTGATGCATTTAATGGTTTAGAGGAGTCATGGAGAGTCTTAAAGACTTGATTAAGCATCATACATATTCTTGGAGACCAATAATTCACCTTTACACTTGTCAAACAATGCTTGGACAATCCACACCATGTCTATAAATGAGCTCCACAATCTTTAAATCAACCTTCTTCATAGCCCCAACACCTTGAAACCATGTATTTTAATGTATAGGTAATTTATCAAACTTCAATGATATGAATATCACGAGCTTATGAGGTGAAACTCACATCTTGCAACTTAGAGAGTGCACTTCATGAGTTCGCATAGGAAGCAATGTATGGTCAAAGAAGGAATTTTGGCTTCACACTGCTTATCTAACACAAAATTGAACATTGATCATACACCAAAGACTACTAGTGAGTGTAAAAACCTTTTTTCAAGTTCAACATTTGATTCAAACACAACTACATGACTGATTCTTCCAACACTAAACCGGTAAGATAACAACTTGAACACCTTGAGTAAACCTTGTCCTGAACCTAACAAGCTTAGAAAGTATTGATGACACAAAGAACTTGGAGGAATAATTAATAATATCTCTATTTGAAATAGCTCAAGCAAGATATTTTAATACCAACAAACCAATTTTACTTCCATCGATTCAAGAGGATGCATGGGAGAGAGAAAATAGGGATAGAAGAATGATGAGAAGTTTATTTTTCTTCCACTTTTGACCCTCAATTATTTTTGTAAAAATGTAGGATTGGAATTATCATCAAAAATTCCTTCTATAATTTATCTGAAGGAGGCTCCATATTTTTTTCAGATGCTAAGAAGATAGGGTGCTCAATTTGCATTCCTTAAGAAGTCAGTTTTAGAAAAATGTGCATAACTTCTACAAACTTCTTCAAAACTTGATAAAAATTGATATGAAGCACTAAAAGACACCCCTCTACACACTCCATAGGAGTTTTTTCCATATATTTTCCTTTATATCTCATACCTAACTCATTTACCTTAGCATTCACTGTCAGTCCTCAAAGTCAGTTTTGGTGAACTTTCAAATTTTTCCTCCAAGAGCTAAAATGAGCCTTTTGATTTCTCATAAATTATTTATAAAATGTTCCTAGTCTCCTCCCATGCTTACCTATTCTTTTAATTACCTTGTTTATACCCATACACCTTATTAGGCTCTAGAACTAGGCCTAAATGAGGTAGTTTCAACTGAGACTTCCTAAAATTGTCCTGAAGCTCACTCCAAAAGTTATTGCACATGTTGGAACCAACATTTATGACATATAGATCATCTGAGCCAAGTATACCAACCATAGCCATACCTTCATTAGGCATCAACATCACTTGTCAAGCTTATAACACTCTGAGACCACCTTGAAACCATCCCGAAGGCTCAAAGAACCAGGTTGAGACCATTACAGACCACTGACATACACCTATGTGCATGCCATTTCACTAATAATTTTCCATCAATTCCATGTTGCATCAATGACAACACCAACCAATGCAACAGGGTTCAACAATCTCCCCCTTTGTCATTAATGACAACAAGCTCAGAAAATTTGATGGCAAGCCAATGCACCAACATCTTCATTTATGCAAGCCAATCAATTCGTGTTTATGACACACTTTCTCCCCCTTTCACATATATGACAAAGGTGCACAAAAATAACAACATGAGTAACATGAAAGAAAAACATGATAAAGCATGTTCTTACCTCAAGAATATCCCCCTGGAAAAATGTTTCTCTTTTGCTATATAAAACTCAATCAACTGCAAGAATTTCTTCATCAAATACCTGCAATACTCCCCCTCAACTTAGTCCCTTTAATATTCAACCTTTTCACTTTCTACACATACCTTTTATGGACTTCTTGACATGTTCTTTGGGTTAGATAACTAACTCCCCCTATCTAGACTCAACCTAATCCTTCTTGGATCAACTTTGACACTTGAGATGTTCCCCCTATCATTATGAGATATTTAGTGACTGCTAAGGGCCAATCTTACCCCCAATTTATGCCTTAAATTTTCAAAAGCTACTCTTGGTAGAGGTTTATTCATTATATCAGCTACTTCTTCCTTTGTAGACACATTTTCAAGCCTTATTTTTTGCTCATTGACATATTCCCTCAAAAAATGATACTTGATAGGTATGGGTTTTGTCTTAGAATGCAACACTGGATTCTTTGAAACACTTATAACACTTGTTCTATCTCAGTATAGATGAATATGACCATCACTTTCATATTTGTATTCTTCAAGAGTTTTCTTCATCTGCATCACTCGTGTACAACAAATGGATGATGTAACATACTCAGCCTCACAAGTAAAAAGAGCTACAAGAGATTTGTTTTTACTCAGCCATGATACAAGGCACTTACCTAAAAATAATGTTTAACCAATTCTGATTTTCCTATCATTAATGTTGCCTACCCAATCTGCATATGTGAAATATCTAATATAAAATTCATTGCATTTTGGATACCAAAGACCACAGTCCAATGTCCCCATAAGATACCTGAAGATTCTTTTGACAACTTGGAGATGAATTTCCCTTGGGTCTTCTTGGAATATCCTAACCGAACCAACTGCCTACATGATATTAGGTCTATATATTGTTGAATACAAAAGGCTTCCTATCATGGATCTATATAGGATATAATTTACCTTTGGTGAGCTATCTTCCTTGCTGAGTTTACATCCTACACTCGTGGGAGTGCTTATTGGCTTATAATCTTGCATCTGAAATATTTTGAGCATTTCTTTTATGTAATTTGTTTGTGAGATAAATATTCCTCATTTTCCTTGAAGAATTTTCAGCCCTAAGAAGAGTGAGAGTTCACCAAGCATTGGCATTTCAAAATCCTTTTTCATTTCCTCTAAAAAACCATGTGACATACTCTCATGATTGCTCCCAAAAATGATGTCATCTTGTTATCCTATAAAATTGAAAAGGGAAATTTTGTAGGTAACTATACCAGATTTTCCGTTTTGGTCCCCCGTTGAGGTCTCTTAACGTTCAAAATGGCATAAAACCCCTTTTCTGGAAAATCTAGGTTTTGGAACTTGGTCATTTTCGACCTTTTTGGCTTGGGCGCAGTTTTCTTTCATGTTACATCAACCAAAACTACGCCCCCTATTTTCCTTTGGCACATTCTATTAAGTGTCAACATTCTGAATGTTGCGCCTTTGAAAAATGCACCAAGGCACATGCGCCCATGTGTCGACACTTTAAAAGCTGCACCATGACACAAATAATTTCGTGTCGACATCTCCCTAATTGTGCCATAGAAAAGTTGGTGGTGCATTTATTGCACCTTTTGCTATAAATAGGCACATCTGACCTGTCATTTTCACAATTCAAAAAATGTGAAATTTTTTTCTTCTACACTTGTCAGCATTCTTGTCAGCCCTGTGTGTTGCTTTTTCATCATATTCGTGGATCCCACATCGTTTCCTCTATCTTATATATATTCCCGGTAAGTGGCCCTCACTCTTCTTTTGGATTTGTTGTGGCATCTTTGTTGTTTTTGGAGGTTAGTGTTATTAAAAACAAAAAAAGAACCTATGAAGGTAATGCAACTCCAGCCCATTTTGCAAATAAAACCCACCTTCAAACCAGTTTTACTCTCCTTCCAGATCTGATAACCTGGAAGGCTTTGTCTCAGAATGGATCGTTGTCCCTTTTTCCTCTGTTCCCCTCACTGTCAAAATCTGCTAACCACAAAGCCTGCCAAAAGAGTAAAAATTATAAAGCTTTTGCAAAACATCCACTGTGTTTTCTTTGGCACAAGTTTCATTAATGTAACATCAAACACAGTCGCGCCAAAGGGGTGCACTGTCCTCACATGCAACAGTAGCCTTTCCCGCGTCTTTTAAACTCAAAATTTCTAAAGCAATAACACAGGTGCAAGCGCAACTACAACTACATCAACATTTGAATGTTGTGCAGGCCCTTCCCACGCCACGCCAAAGCTAAATTCTTGGCGCATCTTGCCTTAATGATGTAGCCCTTGAATCTGTGCCCCTTGGTGCATCATAATGCTTTGCAACATGTACCACATCTACGCTAAAGGCACACCCTGAGACCTTGTTACACCAAATGAATCTGTGCCTAATTAAAACCCTTCATATGACACAGGCGCACATCCATTGACACCAACATCTGAATGTTGTGTGTAGCTTTTCTGCACCTTGTGCCCCTTATGGCGTCGTTTTCTTCCATGCAACACTTTCCAAAAGTGCACCTTGTTATTCTGAGACCCTGCAGCCTACAGTAAAGCTGCGCCTTGTGCCCAAAAGCTCATAAATTACTAACTTTTCATTCTGTAAGCTTTGATGGATGACTTAACAGCTAACATGGCTCTTCTGCGGTGGATGTCCCTGCTTCTTCTTGCAGATCAACAGCTGAACTCAGATCCACACATGTATTCATTGAGTAAGAAGCCAACGAAGTTCAAGGGTAAAGCCAAGCTAATAGAAGAAGAAATGAAGTATAAATACCAAAGGGTCAGGATGCCCGAATCCCTTGCAGAGTGTGACCTGGATATCAGAGATTCAGAGCCTAGCCATATTGACATGGAGGACTTCTAGGCTAGAACCAAGAAGGTCACAGGTAGTCCATGGATGGAAAAATTGGTCAGTAGTGGTCTGCACTTTTCTGTAGGAATTCCTATAAGCACAATCAACAATGAGTTCATGATGGTGGTGGGCCGTTGTTACAATAAGGACACAAGATGTGTCGAGAATGAGAAGGGTGAGGTAATAATCAACCTCACTACCCGACACTTTGAAATCATGTTAGGTATCCCTCACCACCGGCATTTTTTAGCCATAAGCCAAGACGACTGCATGAAGGCATGGAATGAAAATGAAGACAAATGTATACATCTAATGAATGAAGTATACCTCAAAAACAAGAAGGTAGTGAGTAGGTGGCCACAAGTCATTCATCGCAGTGACTTCTCAGAAGAGTTGAGTGACACAATCACCTTCCTGAGCAGGGTGTTTGGGCTTCCTGATGCCCATTACTTTCACAAGTGGATGCTCAGGTATTTAGAAATAATGAGCAAAAATGTTCTTGATCAACGTTTTGAATGGGCGGAGATTATCAACAGCACAATCTCCGAGCAGCTTCAACAACTCTCAACAACTGGGAGGTTCTACATGAACTCCTATGTAGTGTACACTGCTACCTATGAAAGAGACTACCCAGCACTAAATCGATGCAGGGTATGGCCCCATGTCAGAATATATGAGTATTATCCAGAGTTAAGGCTGGAAAACAATATAGCCCAATTCAACAAAATCAATGATGCCTTCTTCTACGGTGTCATCTGCCTCTTGAGGCCCAATATGACTCACGGTCGGATGACCAAGAGCGTGGTCACTACCATAGAGAAGTGGGGAGTGTTATTCACGTAATTCCCCACTTTCACCTATCTCAGGGCTGTCAACTTCTTGGGAGAGCCCAGACTGAAGCTGATCCTATTGGAGCTGTCTAGACAACTTATCACATACCATGAGAAGTGTCTAAAAAGAAAGAAGGGTGGAACACCATTCCCCCTCACGGTGGGCAGGTACACCTATGCTTCACAAAGCAAATCCCGGGAGATGTTTGTAGAGCTTGAATTACTCAACTTAAAGCATAATTTCCCGGCGAGGCCAACCTTTGATCCTCGTAATTTCCTTCCAATGGAAAATATTGATCCAATTCACATCTCTCAGATTGAAGATATCTACATCGATCTGTATCATGAATTCGAGCTCAGAAGAAAGGACCACTCTCGGCTGGCCCTGGTAGAGATCATCCAATATGGTGTGGTCATTGTCTCGAAAGGTTTCCAAGCAACTGATCAAGAAGTTGATCAAGTTTATCTAGACATGGATGGGGACAATTGGTCATTCGCTGAGATTGATATAACTAAGGCACCTCAAACTATTGAGGAAAGGGTTAAGGGCACTCTGCAGCACACCGAGCATTGGTGCAAGAAAAATGGTCGCATCTACCTTGGAGTAGACTTCACCACGTCTCCCTTAGGAAATTCACCCACCAAGCCGAAGCACTTGCCAAAGGGAAAGGGAAAAGATAAAGAGGGAGAGACAAGTACTACATAAGAGGAAGCTCCTGAAAGTCCTCCTTCCACTACCGAAAAACATGTAGTAAGCTTGATATCCCCTGAAGAAGAAGAAGCAGTAAGTGTTCCAATGGGCACATCCACTCAGGATGTTTCCACTACTACAACTATTGAGGTTCCCACTGTCCCCTCTCCTGCTCCTCCTTCTCCTCCTCATGTCACTTAACCAACCACTCCTTTGGTTGTGTCTTCTCCCCTGTCTTCTACCATTCCCCCTTCCTCTTCCTCCATCTTCTCTTCCCTCACGGATCTGTCCCCCAGCATTTCTTCTCTCATCTCACAAATCCCTTCCACCCCCATGATTTCCTCCCCTGTAGTGACTCCTATTTCCATAAGCATTGGTGTGTCGACTCCTTTTTCCATGCCGCCACCAAGTGTTTCGACACACTTCCCCGTGTTCACTGTAGCTGCTCCTTCTTCCACCCCTGTTTCCTCCTCTCCCTCTGGTCCCACTCCCCTAAGTCCAAAATGGATCTCCGGACACCTGAGCCAATACAAGAGGAAGGTCCCCATTGTGCCTATGGACTTCTCTATTATTCTGGCCAAAGGGCCTAAGAAGTAAAAGGCCATAACCCGCTTCTCTCAGAGCGTTTCAAGCGAAAGGCTTATGGAGATTGCATACCCTGATCCCACTAAGAAGAAAGAAGATCTGTCTCCTACAGATTTTACAGTGACTTAGGTCACAATGGGAACATCCTTAGAGAGACTGCAAGGAGAGTATTTATCTACAGTAGATGCCCTTTGCAAGAAGCTTTAGGAAGTGAAGAAAGAGAAGAGAATATTGAAAGAGCAAAACAAGCATCTTCTCCAAGCCCTACAAAAGATGGGCAATGCACCTCCTGTAGCTGCCACCAAAACTCTTGAAACCCTTAGTCAGGAGAAGCTAAGCGAATACATCAAGGTTTGCACGAGCAAGGTGTAGCAGTGTCCGCCTAGAGAGAGAAAATCCTCAAAGATAGTGAGGAAGTGATCAAAAAGTTCACAGAGCTGTATCAAAATATAGATCAAGCTAATAAAGAACTCCAGGTGATTGCAGGACCTATCTCCAAAGAGTTGGACCATGCCAAGTTACAACACGAGACATTCCAGAAGATGCTCGAATGCCCAGTCGATGACTTAATGAAATTCGACGTCTTCAGTCACCCAAGAGCACCCAAAAAAGTCCTTGCTGCTCTAGACTATCGGGTTGACCAAATGGAATTTGTCTTGGAGAAAATAGACAAAATCAAGGAGGAAGCCTTAGATGCAATGCATCAAATGGAGCAGATCATTTTAAGGATGTCTCCAGGTTTACTCACCCCATCATATGCCTTGAGGAAGGTAGATGACACTATTCGGCTCTTCAAGGGAATCACGTCGCAGGGTTTGACTTCAAAAGCCACTTTTGATATAGAATCTATCAACAACCTTCTGGCCTACCGCGAAATTGTTAGATACCTGATGGAGGTAGGTAATGAATACTTCAAACTCCTGGAAAGACTCAAAGATGAATGGGAAACTTGCGAAGTCATCGGGGATCACACCAAAGGTCCCGCTCAGGATCAACTTCAAATGATGGTTAGCAAATTCATGGAGTATTAAGCTCAATTCCACATTTCCTCTCCTGAGTAGAAACATGATACTCCTTTCCAGCCAAGGGACGATGACGAATAGGCTTCTTCCTCCTAAGATTTATCCCATTTTTGTCATAATATCTAAAATAATGTTGGCACAAATGACGACATCATCCATGTTGCACCATGGGATGTTGTCATCCACCAAGTTGCCACAAAGTCAACAGTTGACTTTTAGATATTTTGTAAATAGTTGTTGGCTCCTTTCTACCTTATTTCTCCTTCTCCTTCTATAAATCCTTGGATACTTGTTGTATTCAAGGGGTGAACATTTTTTAGATGAAAAATAAAAGTGAGAGGAAAAAGGCTTTGTACTTTTTGTAATAGAAAATATTAATACAAAAATTAAGACTTTGTGCTCAATGGATGTGTTATGTGCATTAGATATTTCTTAAGTTAGATATGTGTTACTTTTCTGTTAGATCTATCTCTACTTTTTTGTCATTTGCTCATCAGTATTGCTTTGTTTGTTTATGCAAGTAGGTTTGGCTCTGTTTATTACCAACCCAAAACATAAACCCTCTGACCTTTCTGCTTTGGAATTCATTTCTTTTCCCCCTTCAGATCTATCATATCTCCATTCCTCCCTTCATTCCTTTCTGTTCACAGTTGGAAATACCCCTACTGGGACGAGATCCCATACCCCTGAAGGCAGAATACTGTAAGACTTACAAAGATTCCTACTGGTAGAATAGCAATAAACCAGTTTCACTTTGCTGTCTCAAAGAGGGCCTATGCCTTACACACTATTGGCTCATCTATCCATAGATCTGCCCACTCGACAGATTTTCGGACCAACACATCTACATAGACAACAACAATCAACATGTGTTCTTCTTCTTATTTTATGTACACGTTGTTATCAACTACACCTTTTTTGAATCCTTTCTTAATAAAGTACTTGTCCAACCTTCTATATCAGGCCCTAGGTGCTTGTTTGAGCCAATAAAGTGTCTTCTTCAGCTTTCACACATAATCCATGTCCTCAGTAAGGGAAAAACCATCTGATTGTTCAATGTAAACCTTCTCATTCAAGTGTCCATTTAGGAATGCTAATTTCACATCCATTTGATATAATTTTAAGCCTTTGTGTGTTGCATATGCTAAGAAAATCCTAATGGATTCCATCCAAGCCACGTGAGAAAATATCTCATCAAAATCTACGGCTTCCACCTGAGCACATCCTTTACAAACCAGCCTTGCTTTATTTTTAGTAACTTTACCTTTTCATTCAATTTATTTACATAAACACCCACTTTGTTCTAATAATGTTTTTGTCCTTTGGCTTAGGTACAAGCTCCCATGTTTCATTATTTTCAATTTGGTCCAGCTCTTCATTCATTACATTCACCCAATTCCGATCATTGTTAGCCTCCATGACATTCTTTGGTTCTATTTGGACAAGAGAGAAATATTTTCTTTATTTTGAGCAATTTTCAGCCTTCTTCATGTTTGGATGCCTAATTTTTTTTCCCTATGATTTGACTTAGAGGAGATTCTCTTTTAACCTCCCTTGAAGGTGCCTTAGTATCAAGTCTCTCTTCTTCTTCATGTTCAAATTCTAAAATTTCTTCATAATCCTGATTTGCAACAATTTGTGGAGTCTCATTGGGTTGAGTTATGACCTTCTTTGGATAGGATTAATCAATTGTGACATTAGAACTCTCAAATATATTTTTTTGGCTCTTATTGTAGCATCTGTATGTTGAACTAACATCTAAGTAGCCTAAGAAAAGACCTTCATCACACCTTGAATCAAACATACCCATATTGTCATCATCTCTCTTGATGTAGCACTTACTTCCAAATACCCTAATGTGATTCACACTTGTAGGTATACCTTTATAAAGCTCATATGGTATCTTCTTATGGTTAATTCTGATTTGAGCTCTATTTAAAATATATATTGTTGTGATAACTACTTCTTTCCAATATCCATCAGGAATTTTTGATTCATTAAGCATAGTTATAACCATTTCTTGTATTGTTCTGTTCTTTCTTTCTACTACCACATTTTTTTTAGGAGTCCTTGTAGCTGAGAATTGTTTTATAATTCCATGAGTCTCAAAAAATTCATCAAATTCATCTAACCAAAACTCTCAGACCTCAAACTCTTTATTTTTACATTCTTTTAATTTTCCACTAGTGTTTTGAATGCTTTAAATATTTGTAGTTCCTTTGAATTTTCTTTGAGGAAGGAAACCCATGTCATCCTTTTGAAATAATCAATCAACAATATGAAATATTTATCTCCTTGAATGCTTTCAGTTCTGGTTGGTCCTACAAGATTAGTGTGTATCAAATCTATAGGCTTTGTAGTGGAGTATTATTTTGATTAGAAAATTCATTTAGTCTGTTCCCATGAAGGCATGCTTTACAAAGTTTATCAGCTAGATTTATGATCTTAGGTAAGTTCCTTACACACCCCATGGAGCTAATTCTGACAAGGTTATCAAAATTGAGGTGTCCTAGTCTTCTGTGCCAAAACCAACTTTCATCCACCTTACTAGTGAAACATTTTTCTTTATTTACCTCCTTTAAAACATACATATTATTTTTTGTTCTCTTTTCCTTTCCAACCACCTTACCTCATTTTTCCTTCTTTATGTTACATCCCTTGTCATGAAACATTACACTATATCCCTGTTTGTACATTTGACTGGCACTCAAAACATTGTGCTTCAATCTCTCAACATAGAATACATTTTCAGTGATGATTTTTCCATTATCAAGACTTATTTTACCTTTTCCCACAATATTAGTTGAGGTATTGTCTCCAAATGTCAATGTACTTGAAGAATTTTCTTCTAGGGAGATGAACTTACTCTTGTTTCCTATTGTGTGGCTTGAGCACCAACTGTCAATATACCACTCCATGTCTTCACTTTGAGAATGAAAGGTAATTTGGGTTATTAACCCTTGTTCCTTTGCATTTGTAGGATCTGAATTGACAATGTAAACCTTCTTTCTTTACTTTGGAGGATTTTGATAACAAAATATGGCTATATGTCCATAATTTTGGTAGTTGTAGAAAATTAGCTCATCCTTGTTCCTCAAATGATAAAAATTTAAATGTCTACCATGACCTTTAGAATGCTATCTACATTTTGAGGCTTTGTGACAAAATTCATTACATGAAAAACAATATCCATAAAATGAATGAGCATACCTCATAGCATGGTGTTGCCTGTTGGATGATATTTCTTCTTGAAATCAGTTCTCTTTGCTTTGGGAGGTTCTAGATTTGTCTTGGTTATCTTCTTGCTTGTTGATTTGTCATCCTCATTCTTTTCCTCAATTGCTAGACCAAATTTGTCATTTATATCTCTTTGCTTAATTAGAAGGTCATCTAGTTCATTTGTGCTCTTCTCAAACTTATGATAGATATTAAATTTGGTGGAGGTCTGATCTAATTGGGTCTGTAGCAGCTCCAATTTAGATTTGAGATTTTGATGTTCTTTGTCCTTGATTTTGAAAGATTCTTCAATCAGCTTGATTGTTGAAATGGAAATTGGGAGAATGACCATGGATAGGTAATGTTCCTGGAAGGATCCTGGAGAGATTTTCCTAAAATACAGGATTTTGAAACATTTACAGGTTTTCAGGAGGCTTTCACCAGTCATAAGAGGAATTTTTTTTCTTCTTCTAGGTCTTTGAAGGTTTAGATCCCAACTTGAGAGAGCACTGATTAATTAAGCCCCTGCGGGTACACATTCAACCAAAATCTTCATTTGAACTATCATATTCAATCTGAATTTTGGTCCTCAGGGAATCTGCATGTGGTACCCTACTGACCACATCCATGGAACTCAAGAAAAACCAAGAAAAAATTCAAAATCACTCTCAGAGCTGCTGAAGTCATTTGGATTGAGGGGAGCTCAAAAATATCTTAAGAGATGTAAAATATTCTTCTTGTTTTTGAATTATTTCTTTTTGCACCCTTTCTTCTTGATTTTCTTATTTTGCCTTTGAGAATATTATTCATCATCTCGATCCCCCTTGTGTTTGTTGGGAAATTTTGAAGCAAATTGACCAACTTGGCCACAATTGAGCTCACTTAGATTGGTAGTTGGCCCTTGTACTTAGTTGATCCTCTTTTTATGGTGAAATCACAACCGATGGCTTCCACCTTCTCGATGAGGATGTATCTCCATGTTGGACTCAGCTTTATTCTTCATTGAGTCTAAAGGAAGAGGTGGAAAAGCCTTGAAGGTTGGGGCTTTCTTACATTGAGTTTAAGCCATTGATTCTCATGGGCATAGGCAGGGATTAAAAGCTCATCATGAAGATGATCCATTGTCAAAGGGGAGGTAATGGTTCATTGGCTGGCCAGTCTATGTACTGACAAGGGTCTCAACAGTTGAATCAAGGCATGGTGAAGAGAAGGATTTCAACAGTTGACTTTGAACAACCACACTCTGTTGGAAGGGCCTTATTTAGGCATGTGCATTAAACCTCTAAGCTCAGCATGGTGATGATCTGATCCATTCTTTGCAAGTATGGTGTAAAACTTTATTCTGTCCTTGGGTTTAATACTTTCAAGTAATGACCCCTTGCATCATTGAGTTGAAGTAACTGTAGCCAATTTTACACTTAGTAAAGACCTTCATGTGGTTAGTGTTGCGGTATTTGGTCCCAGGTCATTACCTTAGCTTTGGTACATTCCATGCCCTTTATCAACTCAGCCTTGAACATTGGCAAAGCTCACAAAGAAGAAAAGTTGGATTCATGGGAGAAGAATTATTTTCACTTTCTCTCTTTCCTACTACATAAGTAGGTAAGTGTGGCTAGAATAGTATGACCACCAAGTGGATCTGATTTCCATATGTCAAATCCCGCAAATGAGGCACGGGGTAAGTCTTCAGTAATGACACTCCCAAGGCATAATTTGATCCAGTGAATAGATGATCTTTGGATGTTTAAAAACCACTTTGTGAGATTCGGGGAGCCATGACTGGGGTTTGAAGTGGATCCCCCTTGAGTTAGTAAGGACTCACCACACTGGGGCCAATTCAAAGCATATCCTAATATTAGCCCTCAAAGTGAAGTAGTGAAGGAGAAGGAGTTATACTTGAGTTTCGTGAGCTACTTTACTTGTAAAATGATGAAACAATGAGTCCCTCAAAATTTGAGGTGGAGCATTGAATAATATAGTTTACGTAATATTGTGATGTAAGTTATGCTTAGTGAGTTGTAGTTACAACTGAGCATGAGCTATTTAGAGTTGTCAATTCCCAAGAAAATTAATGAATGCTCCCCAAGGTATGCAAAGAAGGTGATGTGGAGGTATAAGTGGGATGTAGGAGATTTGGATTGACTCCTTCAATTTGTCAGGAGATAATCATTGTATAAGTAGTTTCAAATCTCGATTAGCAAGCAATGAAGTAATGCACCCTGGATGAATCTTAAATGAAGTTTATTAGATGAGTAAAGATTTTACTTTGTTTTAGTTTAACTTTACAATTAATATTTGGTATCAAGCCAATGGCCACAACTTTTGACTGGGAGCTCCATTTTTCACAAATTGGACTTTTCAAAAATCTCTCGTCATCCTCTACGCATCAAAAATTGAATTTCTTAATTTAAGCAGGGGTAGGTTAAACAATGGGAAACTTCTTTAGCACTCAAATGAACATTTAGCCAACTACCAACATTAATATAGACATCACGTGAAACTGTCATGATGCACTTGTGAAGAATAATATTAAAGGATGAATCCACAACCAAAAAAGACGTGGAAGTGAAATTCTACTATTTGATGTTGAGTTATTGTCAATCTTGCATCTGTATTTGGCTCGCCCACATCACAATTTTTATTAGGTGTACCCTGATTTTCCAAAAGAACACTCACAAATTTTGAATAAAGGATTGCTCACAGTTCCTCTCTCTAACTATCCTCACTCATTACCTCCTGGATAATATTATAAGGGAGGGAATTTTTTAACCTGCAGGTCTGGAAATATTTCTACATGTAATAATAGCATTCCATTCAACATAGTAGAGTAAGGAATGGAGCTATCAAGCCTTCACTTTAAACATTTGTTTTGGTGAAATCATGCCTTCTAGAAAAGTCTACATTTTTATGTTACGTGTGAAAACTCCAAGAAAATAAAGTTATATGAGTCATTAGTTGTATTAAAAAAACTGTCTGTCTTTTTTTTCTTGTCTCATGTTATTTTAAATCAAGTTTATTTAAAGTTCTATTTTTGTCAAAGTCAAAAATAGTTATTAGGTGGTATTATTTATGATAATTTTTTGTTTTATTTAAAAATTGTGTTTTAAAATCTTAAAACTTTAATGAGTCTATTTTTTTTGTGAGCCCACGTAGGTTTTAATTTGTGATAATCACCTATGGTCTTGTAGGATGGTTATCATTTTTTCCCTTTTCTCCTTCTCCCTAAGTCCCTTGGAAATCATATTATAGTTAGTGTGTATATTTTTCCTTAGAGTAGTTTAGTGCTAGGATTAGATAGAGGAACCAACCTCACTTTAGGTTCATCTCTTAAGTATGTGAGTCCCAAACTTGAGAAGATGGTCCAATGTTACCCTTTTACAGTGATTGTCCCAATAAACTCACATGTCTTATCTAATAAGAGGGTGTTGTAATTTAGTGATAACACTTATTATTTTATTTTTCTATCAAAAATATAATTTTTCCTTCGTACTCTTTCATCAATAATCGTAATTTTCGTTTCTTCTTTCTTTGATGTTTCATCTCTAAAATTGAGATACTAGGGGGACCTAATCATATTGATCTTTATCTTCAAATTTGCTGAGTAACTAAGCAATTTCCATGGAGGACGGAGGCAACAAAGGAAGGAAGCGTTTTAGCGACCTCTCGTCAGGCACCATCGATGAGGCCGCAGTACTGATTTGGTGGACATGTTTTTTCAATTGTGTTCAGCGTGTTTGATTTCCGTTGTGTGAAAATAAGAATAGAAGTAAATTTATGTTCAAAATTGTAATGTGTGAGAAATTCCTGTATTTTTCCCTTGATGTAAGAAGGTGATGAGAGTTGAAAGAGTATTGTTATATCTAGGTTTTTGGTTGACCTTATAAAACCATCGTTTGTTATGGTTGTTGGTTAACCGAATCTAAAACCATCATTTGTTTGTAGGTTGTTGGTAAACTGAGTGTAAAACCATCTTGTTTGTTTGTAGGTTGTTGGTAAACCGAGTGTAAAACCATCATGGGTATTTGTAGGTTGGTGATTAGCCGAGTGTAAAATCATCATTGGAGTTGGGTAGAAGTACAAGATAATGTTTTCCCCATGTTCGCACTAAGGGGGGGAATGCTAGGAATATCTTTGTATTAATGCTCACATTTGATATGGGTTGGATTTATATTTGTGTGTGAGTTATATATTGTAATATTATTAATAATGAGTTGTCATAATACAACTCATATTAATAATATAGTTTATTAATATTGTGTGCAGATAATGTGAGTGAGTTGTAGTTATAACTCACATAGCTATTTAGAGTTGTGTGAGAGAATAAAGGGATGCTAGAAATATATTAGGAGATGATGTGGAGATTGAAAGAGCAGGTGCAGATACACACAGGAATAAACACACAAATCATATATTTCACTATTCGGGAACATACAAATATATAGGAAATATACTTCCTAAATAATAGGAAGTAGCTATAACAACTCACTAACTTACGTGAGTTGTTTCTAACACACTAACCAAATATAATTGTTATTGTTGTTTTATATAACAACTAATAACAATTTACTAACACATACTTACAACATGATAATTACTTCACGTAATTATTATTTACTAATGGAGCACTAATTAAATATTTCCTAACATTTCCCCCCTTAGTGCGAACATGGGGAAAACTTGTATTATACTTGCACCTGTTCATGATCTGGTGATTTTCATAGGATGATCACAAACCTCGGGGATGGTTTTGCAAATGGTGGACCACAAACCGAGAATGATGGTTTTGCAATTGGTTTACCACAAACCACAAAGTGATGGTTTTGCAAATGGATTACCAACAACCAAGAATGGTGGTTTTGCTATTGGTTTACCACAAACCACAAATGAAGGTTTTCAAGTGGTTTACCTACAACCACATCATGATGTTCCAAGGACTATCATCGGCCCTCATCACATTTCACTGTAGGGAATAACATAGGAAATTCTGCTGACATTTGTTTCTCATACATACATAGAAAAAACTGACATACTGGAAATGGAACATTGTAAATGATGTTCCCCCCTCAATGTGTAATTTCCACTTATTGAAAACAAGATTACTACAAACTGAGGCACACCACACTGGAAGCACTAAAATCAAACTGCACACACACCTGTCACCAAAGCTGATATGCGGCCCCGTCACTGGCAACTGACGAGAGGTCACTGAATGACCTCCAACCTCCGATGCCTCCTGCCTCTGGTTTCATGATGTTGCTAACTCAGCCGGATGTGATCACGAAGCTCAAAATACCTTCAATAATTTGGACGTCGCGTACAAGCGAAAATGCGTCCAAAATTGAAATGCGGGCAAATTTTTTTTATTTTCCGAACTTTGAAAGACGACACTTTTTACAATAGTAATGACCCACAATGAACTTTTGATTCAACTCTTGATTTTTTGAAACAATATATACATATCAACAAATAAAAGACAAATCTTGGAGGCTATACGTGGAGACTCAATCAAATTACACGGACTTTTATATAATTAAATAAAACTTGAACTTCTAGATAGAACCAAAAATGACTAAATATATACATATCATGACACTTTACAAACATAGAGAGACAATGAAATAAAAGACAAATTACATATGGACTAAATGGAATACGTGGAGACTCAATCAAATTACACGGACTTAAAAACATAAGATATATAATTAAATAAAACAAGACTTGATTCTAGATGGAACCTATAAAATAAGCTTTAGTAACTTAAAAATGTCTCAAACTTCAAAACTTATGACGGACTTTGTAATGAATCTGAAAGTAATTTGACAGCAACAACATACGTGGCATATCTGCGCATGGAAATATGGAGACACGTTTCAAACTTGGAGAAAAAATGGTGCATAGAACCTTTGATGAAGTCGGCAGGAGCTAATGGAGCTCGGATTTGCATGGATCAAGAGCCAAACGTGCCAAATCAACTGAATTGTCAGCTCCTTCTTTGAATTGTCACCCGTATATGTATGAGTACCTGAAACTATTGACAATTGTTTTCTCTTGATAGATCTGCGGGAAGACTAATACCAAAAATGACTTCTTTTGATGTATCATTCGCTGCCAACCATGCATTCGTTACAACTGGAATGGAGAGTAATTTACGGCTGCTCAATGAAGATCTGTTCACAAATTTCAGAGATCAAAGCGTTGAAAAGTTGTATCAACACCATACATAGTTGGAAACTAAAACGAGCCCTCCAGGAGAGATAACTCAGCACAGACTGCATATGCGGAGCCGTTAAAACCGGTGGAAGTCGTGCATGCATTCATGCAACACCGAATTCAACGCTGGACAGGTGAATCCTTTGAAGCGGCCAACCCAAATTTGGATGAAGAGCACATCATGAAGATCACAGAACCTGAGCCAAGTTGATTAAATACTCATGTTTGTCATTGCAGAGGCAGAAGAATGTGCAGTTGTTTGGGATAAATGACGGATCGGGACGCAGATCTGGAAGATAAACACCAAACCCTTGCTCTAATTTGCCTTAGGAGGACGTAGAGAAGTGTTTTCATGGATCAAGGATCATATGTTGACTGCAAATACACAGCCACAATAGACATATCTTTTCACAGCTACGAATCAACTAGATTATACTCTCAAAGGTGCAGCATTCTGCTAGGGAGAATATGTATGAGTTGCATCGATCTAATTATAACCGAAAACAATATGGCCCTTAAAATAAATCTTTTAGGAATAGTGTTGGCCAACCATAGACGTCTTTCACATAGCTATGGGCATGAGAGTAATCTTCACTTCCATTTTGATGCACATCTACAGGGGAAATTTAGAACTGTCCCTAAGCAGCTTCATAATGTATCCAGCTCCATTGATCTTCTGGATGATATTCTCTTTATAAGCCTAGCAGATACAATGACTCTCTCATTTTGGGACAACAAAACAAAGCCGCCCCTGTAGACAATTATTTCTCCATTGAAGGAATGCAACGCTCTAGTACCAAATGATCTCAGATACACACAGGATAAACACACAAATCATATATTTCTTCTTGATATTTCACTATTCGGGAACATACAAATATATAGGAAATATACTTCCTAAATAATAGGAAGTAGCTATAACAACTTAACTTATGTGATTGTGTTATTGTTGTTTTATATAACAAAATAACAATTTACTAACACATTTACAACATGATAATTACTTCACGTAATTATTATATACTAATGGAGCACTAATTCCTAACAGAGATATTATTGTTTTGGAACTCCTAGTTTGTAAGATATCATCATTATATAAGTAATTGCAAGAGTTGTCTAAAATAACTGACATAGGGAATGAATAGGCCAGGCTTTGATACCAATTGTTATAAACTAGAACATTGAGAGGGGGTGAATCTGTGTTCAATTTGACTTTTGTACGACAATTCAATCTTCAATCATATTTTTGATCTATGTATCAGATTGCAAAAACACAAATCAAATGCAATAGTCAGCACACACAAGAGAGAGATAAGATTTTTTAAGTGGGAAACCCAATTTGGGAAAAAAACCCACTTAACCAAAGGACCATACTCATAATGGTTACAAGATTGTTGAGCTACAACTCAACCAATGAAGTAACTACTTCATATAAATATACAAATTGATGAAATACAAGCTACCACTTGTAAAAAAGTTATTACTTTCTTCTTGTACTGAGCTACAACTCAGTGATTATATAAAATTTGATCACACACTTCAATTTGTTGCTAAACAACAGATTCTGACGCTAAATTTTCTCACCAACTCTCTCACTCCATCTATAATTTTATCATCATCTTTAGTTAATTATTCATTCTCTCATTTCTCTTTGAATTATCATCCCATTCCCTGTCTCCTTTTCATTTTCAGCTCAAAACTTTGCATCCTCTTGTTTGTCAACAACTCAATTTTCTATCATACTTTCCTCTCACAACCTCTTCAATTTAGTCTGATATTCACCCTGTACTTTGACACTCTGTCACTTGTTATCTTCAACTATTGATGATGCTCTTATCTACACAATACCATCAACTTCATGTTCCAACCAATATTCACCTCATTACCTTTCTTAGCCCAGTCATATATTGTCATTTCCTTTTCACTCAGTCAACACTTCAATATCTATCACTCACATTCATTTTCAACAACATTCATATACACACATCACTTTCTCTTTTTAAGAAGTAGTAAATTTTACACAACATACATATTTTCATACTCAGACCTCTCATATTCCAAACTCTTTCATTTTCACACAAAACTCTTCATTTCACTTTTCTACTTTTGCTCGAGCAAGAAATAATTCCCTCTCACACATTGTAACTACAATAAATTTTTGTCAATACATGCATATATGTATTTTTCCCTCCCTACAGACCTTTTTTGGACCTTTTCATGATACATGGGGTTTATAGGTTGACAAGTGGCACCTACTAAGCTTCATTGCACCTTTACACTCCAGTTTCCATCTTAAAATTGACCATGTCAACACATGTATGACTGACCTTTAGTATTTTGTGAGCTTAGGAATGTTATAAATAGTGTTCTTACGATGAATGGAGGAGTTACAATTGTAAATGTTTCAAAAAAAAATTATTCCATTCGTTCACCCTTCAATCATTTGATTCCAAGACTCATAGATACATTTAGGAACATCAAAGGTTTAGTTTACAAGCTTTGAGAATGAGGGAAGACTAATATGGCATTTGAAAAGGCTATGAAACACCAATGTCATACTTGAAAACCTATTAAACCACGCCCAACTTCTTTTCAATCCTTCCAATATCATGACCGAGCTTTACAAGAATTCTCAGGCCTTCACAATTAAATAGCTGCACTAAATTTACTTGTCAGCATTGTAAAAGAAGGGAACAACTGTCTCGAAGATACTGTCAATAATATCTCATCAAATCCTTGATGAAGTGACTTAAAACTTGAAAAATATAAAATAATTCTACTATAAGGGGTTGTGGTCAAAATTTTGAGCAATTCAATCGGTTACAACTCAAGATTCGAGGATTTTTGTCATTCAAACCCTAGCAAGAGGGTTTCCTAGAATGTATAAGCCCGAGAGGGCATAAAAAGGATTTTCTCATTCAAATTTTAATAAAATTCAAAAATTTCAACTTAATTAGAATTTCTTCACCTATAATAACCTTTCCATAAATCAAATTCATCTTGACCTATCGAAATTTTCTCCCAGTAATCAAAAATATAGTGTACATTATGTTAAAAATTGTGACAGTGTTATTCATAGTCAAGCAAAAAGTTACTTTGAGTATGACTTGATGCATTGAATGGTTTAGATGAGTCATGGAGAGTATTAAATACTTTATTAAGCATCATACATCTTCATGGAGACCAGGATTTCACCTTTACACTTGACAAACAATGCTTGCACATTCCACACCATGTCTACAAATTAGATTCACAATCTTCAACTCAACCTTCTTCACAACGCCAACACCTTGAAACTATGTCTTGTAATGTGTAGGCCATTTCAAAAACTTAAATGCTCTAAATATCATGAGATTATGAGGTGAAACTCACATCTTGCAACTCAAAGAGTGCACTTCAAGAGTTGGAAAAGGAAGCAATGTATGGTCAAAGAAGGAATTTTGCCTTCACACTACCTATCTAACACAAAATCAAACATTGCTCATGGACCAAAGACTAGTAGAGAGTGTCAAACCATTTTTTCAAGTTAGAAAAATTTGATTTAAACACAACTACATGATTGAGTCTTCCCACATTACACTGATAAGACACCAACTTGAACACCTTGAGTAAACCTTGTACTAAACTTGACAAGCTTGGAAAGTATTGATGACACAAAGAACTTGGAGGCATCATTAATCAGCCCTGAAAAGATTTAAAATAGCTCAAGAAATATATTTTAAGACCAACAAACCAAATTTACTTCCATCAATTTAAGAGGATGCCTGGGAGAGAGAAAACATGGATAGTTTAATGATGAGAACTTTCTTGTTCTTCCACCTTTGACCCTCAAATTTTTTGTAAAAAATCAGGATTGGAATGCTCTTAAAAAATTCCTTCTATGATTTATCTGAAGGAGGCTCCATATTGTTTCTTGGATGTTAATAATACATGGTGCTCAATTTACATTCCTTAAGAAGCCAATTTTAGAAAAACATGCATAGCTTCCAAAAAATTCTTTAGAACTTGATGAAACTTGACATGAAGCACTACAAGACACCCCTCTACACACTACATAGGTTGGTTTCCCATAAATTTTCCTTTATATCTCCTACCTATCTCACTTACCTCAGTATTCATTGTCCATCCTCAAAGTCATTTTTGATGAAATTTCCAATTTTTCCTCGAGGACCTAAAATGAGCCATTTAATTTCTCATACATGCCTTAGACAATGTTCCTAGGCTCCTCCCATTCTTACCTAGTCTTTTAATTACCTTGTTTATACCCATACACCTCATTAGTCTCTAGAACTAGGCCTAAATGAGGTAGTTTCAACTGAGACTTCCAAAAATTGTCTTGAAGATCACTTCAAAAGTTATTGTACATGTTGGAACCAACATTTCTTACCTATAGAACATCTGAGCCAAGTATACCAACCATAACTTTACCTTTAGTAGGCGTCAACATCACTTGTCAAGACTGTAGCACTCTAAGACCACCTTGAAACCATCCTGAAGCCTCAAAGAACCAACTTGAGACCACTATAGACCAATGATAGAATCCTATGTGTAGGACATTTCACTCCTAATTTTCCATCAATTCCATGTGGCATCAATGACAACACCAACTAATGCAATAGGGTTCAACACCTACAAAGGTGTTGAGGGTGTGATTTCAGAGCACGATCTAAGTAGAAAATTTTGTATGGGTGGGACCTAATGGATTAGGAAGGAAGGATATCACACATGAAGAAGATGTTGTTGTGGAACATGCATATACACACAAAGGAGCTAGAGTTTAAAACATGAAACAGGTTTTTCTTTACACAGAAAATGAAGAAGTAACCAAGTAAGGAGTATACATTGGTTGACCCCACAAGGATGATGGATGAAAAACATGTAATGTTTTAAATAATTTGGTTGTTGAGGTAACGAGTAGGAGTATTGATAAGGGATCTACCATGAGGTTCATGGTAGAAGATACAAAGAATAAGGAGTGAGAATTTGAGAGCGCAAATAATGACCTGAAGGGAGAAAAAACATGCACCAAAGAAGCCTATGACAGGGTCTAAGCTTTAGTGAAGAAAATTCTAGGCACATGTCCAACCTTGGTGAGCCAGGAGTGGAGTGACTATAATGATGAAATGGAATATCTTGAAGACTTGGTTGGGATGTTATTGGTGAGCATTAAGAGTGGCGTGGGGCCATCAGCTAAGGAAAAGAAAAGGAACAGGGTGGCTGTGGAAGCAACAATAATTGAGCTTGAAGGACTATTCAGACAACTCAAGGAGGCTGGTACCAAAGATTATTTGTCCTTTGATAGATGTCAAAAGTGTGACCCTATTCTTAGTGCAAGGGTAGCCAATGAGGAGGTAGAACTCTAGGCTATACAGGCGAAGACACTGACCAACAAGATTGAGCACACCAAGGTTATGACAGAGTTGTTGGTGCATAAAAGCCTCATTAAGATAAAAAAAGAGACTCTAGAGTTCTGCATCAAATAACTTCAAACCTTGGTGATGGAGCACATGGATATGATAGAAGGGGTGATCGTAGAGCTAATTTTTTTCATCTAGGAGATCAAAGGAAGGTAAGAGGAGGTAGCGTATGACCAAATATCAGGAATAGTGGAGAATATGCCAGGGAAGGTTGCCAAGGAGCTTGCAGAATGAGAAAATCTTGAAGGAGAACTGAATGCAAAGTTTTCAGAGCTTCTTCAGTAGCTTGAGCCATGAAACAACTTTTGTATAGGCGGGATGATATTTTTGGGCTCAACTAGATTGATTTTATTCATTATTCTTTAAGGATTATTTAATTTATACATTCTTTGGAGGAACAAGTTGGGCTAACAATTTCCAAAGATGACAATGAAATTAGTGTGGGGTAATATTGAATGGGTGAATCAGATAAGTATGATCTACACGCGAAGGTATAAGGTACACATGAGGGAGGTAGAAAGGGGCACGCGCAAACATAATGGAATAATGCATAAAGGTTCATGCCCGAGCAAGAAGAGTTAGAACTTAGTCAATTTTGCCATTCCATGGCTAAAAATAGAATAATAGAGGAAGAGTGGCATCCAAACAAGTGTTATATTTAGAAAACATCATAATGTCTTGGGACGCAAGAAAAGGGAGTTAAATCTAGAAAAATCACATGTAGAGACTAAAATAAGATCGTGCATGGGTCAATCTAATAACATGATTAAATTAGGAGTTATATATAGGTTAATTTATTATTAGGATTTTTATAAAAGCATGCATGCTTTATGGCTTTTTTGATGTAATACATGTCTATTTTGAGAGCATGCCTATATTTAGGAGATTGCATGGTGGTGAAGGGAAAGTCCCCACCCCTACTTATATGTCATGAATATACTAAATAGACAATATTGTGTGTGTGAAGATATAATCGATACTACGCTGTAATATTTTGTGTATGGATATGTGAACTGATGTAGCCCTAGATAATGTATTCATCTTCTATTATGTAATGAATTCTATTTATGATGGATTATTATGGTTTGATCTTGGCTGCTGACATGTCTGAGTATGGTGGTCTAACAATTCAGTTGATCTTAGTTATAGTTTAAACTAATATGTTTACTTATTATATGTTTTCCAAAGTGAGTTGAATGCAATGGTTATTTATATATGAATTAACACTTGGATAAACGTCGTGATAATTATTCATGCAAAAATCTTGACAAAAAAACACAAAGGAGGGACCAAGTAGCTGCATGTACTTCAGGTGAGTGTTCGGTTATGACTGAATGAGGTGTCAGTGTGCATAGTGCTCTAGTAAAATAAAATACTACATTAATGAGTGAGGAATACTCCTCATCCATGGAAAAATCCCACTCAGGAATCACAAAAGCCTCCCAGAAAGACTGAGGGTCAGAAGTGGAGGTGAAGAAAGATTGGGGTCCAGTGAAATATAAATTAGTTCATCTTTCATCTGAAGGATCCTCAATCTACTCTTCAACACTCTACAACAACTACCTAGCCCAAAAAGGACTAGGAGGTGAGACTGGATCAAAATCTGTAGATTATTCACTCAAGTGATATGGGACAAATTCCTCATCATCACTACTATAAAAATTGAAAGACTCTGAAGCATGAGAAGAGGGAAGAGTATAAGGACCAGGAGGATTGGGCGGAGGAGGAAACTCTATGACATGATCATCATTTGACGATTCAAAATCAGTATCAGCGATCAAAAGAACTCTAAAGGGTGGAGAAGTGGATGTCAATGATGACTCGTCAAACTTCACACTTCTCTCAATATAAAGTTGATGAGTAGTAGGTTTCAACAATATATACCCCTTCATGCCATCAGGATACCCTAAAAAATATAAGGTCTAGACTGTGGTTCTAAGGCCTTGCATTTATTTTTGGGAATCTAGGCCATAACATTACATCTAAAGACACGAAAGTGCTCGACATCATGTTTGAGTCCAAATCAGGCTTCAAAGGGTGTCATCCCTCTTACGACCTTGTGTGGAACATGGTTTTGATTGTAACAAGAATAGTTCACTGCTTCGGCCCAATACTATAGAGGAAGGGATTTTGAGTGAACCATACAAGTGGTCATATCCTTAAATGTTCAGTTATTTCTTTCCACAGCTCCATTTTATGAAGGATTTTAAGAAATTTTATGCTCCAAAGTAATCCCTTCAGAGCTATAGAAATGTTTTAACCTTTTGTTCAATACTCACCTCCATTTTTGGTTAGAAGAACTTTGATAGACCTTTTAGCTTATTTCTCATCAAGACACTTAAGGTCTCAAAAGTTCTTGAAGACTTCATACTTTTGCTTAAGAAAATGTACCCAAGTGTAACGCGAAAAGTCTTCAATGAAGGTACGAATGTAAAGAGCTCTAATAAATGAAGGAGATGGGAAAGGGCCAGAAATGTCACTATGAACAAGATCCAAAAGACAAGTAGCTCTCCAGTATTTTCCTTACCAAAAATTTCTTCAGGATGTTTCCTGAGGGAAAAACCCTCACAAATACCCTTACAAAATTTTACGTACGGTAATCAGTTGAACATTTCATTTTGGCTCAATTGTTCAAGATAATGATAGTTAAATGACTAAAATGCTCATGTCATAGCTTGTTAACCTCATCTACATGAGTGAGAAAGGGAGTGAGCGTTGAACCATAAGTAAAGTGGGAGAAGGTATACAATTGTAAACAATGATCTGCCTTTCCCTCAGTCATGGTGGAGTCAGAGTGAAGCTCACGTATTATCACCGAATTAGGACCAAATTTCATTCACATTTCTTCACCAAGGTGAGTGATTTGGTAAACCAATAGGAGATTGGTAGAGATATTAGGAACACTCAACACTTGGTTAAATGATCCACCATCCATCTCTATTGATCCACTATTGGAAATCGAAACCTTAGTATCATCACCCAATGTGATTTGGGACATGTGACATGGATCAATGTTGGAGAACTCAACATGTAAAAAGCCCATGTGGTCTGAGGCACTGATGTAGGGGCATCAAAAAATGAACTCCAAACATGCAAATTAATCTTTATCCATGGTTTAGGAGGACAATATAAGCATGATTGAATGAGTTAAGGTCACAGGGAAAGATATTAGGTGAACAAGTTATTCAAAATTTCAAATCCAAGCTTTCCCTCCATTTACAAGTTCAAAATTCAAGTATGTAAAAAGTATTAAAAATGAGTTGTTAAGGAAAGAGAGATAGTCTATATGGTTTGAGGGGAAAGGTAAAGTGTCTAGACTTGTTCTAAGATTCCTAGGTGATAATGAGTGGTAAAATGTGTAAAAATTCCTAAAAGGTAATACAAGGCAATACTGAGTTATCATGAGTCTAAGAACGGGTAGTTACTCTTGAAGGAGTTACATGCATGAGAAATTTGAATATGGAGAGAGGAGGATTTTAGATATTTCATTCCTCAAGATGGAGGATGAGAGGGAGAGAGGAAAAAGAGAGTGAAGGTATGAGTTAATAAGAAATATTGTTGTGTGAGTATAAGTAGCTCTGTTTGGTGTGAAAGATAATAATATTTTTTTATTATCTATAACTCATAGTGTGGATGTATGCTTGTTGTGAAGGTTTCAAATATTTATTCATGCATTTTTTTACCCTTTAGTCATTTGAGATCTGATAGGAATGGTATACTCTGTTTTAGTTGAGTTAATAATTGTGTTGACAATGAAAGAGTATCTTAGTTAGGCGTTGTTTCGATCATAGGCATGCTAACAATGTCATTGTAATGGTATCCTTTAAAGGGAACGTAATGAGCCATATTACTCCAAGATTTATGGGTTGAATGGTTTGTTGTTTCTTAATGCATCCAAGAAAGGATCTTTTAGAAAGAAAGAAACTGTGACTGTATGTGGAGGAGAAGATTGTACACATTTTGAAAACTTATGACCTTTGATAAGGATATTTTTGCGATGATCGTGTAGAATATTTGTTTGAGGTGATAAGGTAAGGTTTCGATAGCATATACATTGTTATTCCCCAATGCATGCATGAGAAGAATGTGATTTTTATTGTCCTTGAGGTAAGAAATTGAATGCAAGATCTAAGTTTATATTAAGGCTTGTTATCATACATCTTCAATTTTTATGAATGATACATGATGTATTCAGAGGAGTGATGTGTATTGTATTCAAGGAGGTTGAGTTTTTTGGAGAAAGTAAGGACTAAGAAGAACGTAAACTTAGACTGTGCCATTATCATCTACATGATAGGCCATGCAAATAACTAAGAAAAAAGGAAGGTTCACATATTCTTCAAACTATACTGGTAATATTTTCATGAATGCAATGTTATTAAGACTATATATTCCCAATTTGGTGCTTTGAAACTGAGGACAAAGAAAATTATAACCATTTTTTACCTCTCGGGCTTCTAGGAGGGTTTCTTAAGGGGTTAGCTATCGTTTACAATTTGAAGGCCTAAACTAATGATTTTTTCCTCAAATTTCTCAAGACATCATTCTCACATATCATAGAAAGGGATTTTGAAATAATATTGATAAACCAAGGGATATAATTTATTATTTTTTGGCAGTCTAGTTAGAGATGGTTAAACACGGCCTAAGACTTAGTTTTGAAAGGTATTTTACAAAGGAACTAGGGGGTATGATCTGAGTTCAATCTTGAAAATTTCAAGAGATCTTAAACCTTGAAATGGGTGGTAAAAATACTTAATTTTGTGCCTTGTAGTCATTTGCATCAAAAGTTATGAGTGAAATAGGACTGTCCTAGACCTAATTTTGGCTTAGTGGGCCTAGAGTGGGCAAGTGAGATTGAGAAAGTTAATGGAAGAGTTATGTTACAAATTTTTGTAAGCACCTTATGGATCATGAAAGGGAAATAATGAAGGTAACAATTTGTTAAGGGTGTTACTAGATCACTCCAATTGTGGATTTTGCAGGAATGTTTGTCTTAAGGGCACATAGGAGGTAATTAGCCATGAGTTGTAAAAGTTAATGAATTTTGATCTTTGGAGTCAGTTTTATGATTTATATAGGTTTGATGGAAGTGTGTGAATAAGAGAGAGGATATAGGGAACCTATAAGGATCCTAAAATCCAAGCATTTATAATTTTGGCTAGAAGCTAGTGAAGAAGGATAAATGACAGATTTGATAAAATAGAGAGGTTATTTCTTCCTTTGATGGTGAATCATATTTATGGTTGATTAACATTAAATGTAGGGTTTAGATACAGAGTAGGGTGATGAGAGATCCATTGAAGTGATGTTGATCAGTTTTTGCAAGTTTTATCCTTTATAGGCTTGGTTAAGGATCCTCTAATGCAAAGTTGGGGTGAAGTTAGTTGTTTTGCATCTTATTGATTGAAAGGATGTATTCTTGAGTCTATTTTTCTCTACATCAGGCACCAGAATTAATAATCCACATCGACAAAGGAGTTTCTCTAGCTACAAGGGCCTTTCCTTTCTTCTTCTTAGATTTATACTCCTTTGCTTTAGAAGACTCAGACTTCGGAGCATTTTGCTTTATAGACTCAGGAACACTTAGTTTATTGTTTCAAGTGAATGAGTTATGTGATCGATTTATTTTCTCGTGCATTGATGATATTCATGTCCAATATTCTTTCAATATGAACACTTACACTTTTTTTCGCCTTACTCTCAGAATTCGAAGTGTTCGTGTTAGGTTTGTTTTGGGATTGGTTGGTCCTTTTTATCTTTCTTCTTTTTAGTTTTCTTTCCCTTATCGTTACTTGCTACAAGGGCATTTGGCTTAGATTTAAGAGTCCATATTTGAATGATTTTTTCTTGTTCTCGAATGAGTTGGGATGTAAAAATATCAAATGAAGGATTTATCTAAGTACTTCCTAGAGAGACTTTTGTGGTGTGGAAATTTGAAACAAAGACAAATTATTCGTGACCTAAATTAAAAAATAATCGAAAAGATCAACTTGGAATATTTTTCTCCACTTTACATTCTTGTAAGAGCAATCTAGTGTGGACGCACTTTGAGAAGAATGCTTGTAGGTTATCATAGTCACTATGATTTAATCCTAGCAGTTTATTTTCCAACGCATGCACTCTCATGTCATCTTGTTTTCCGAACATACCATCTAAGGTTTTCCATGCTTCATCAGGTGTTTTGTAAGCCTCAATGTGCAAGAGAAAGTCAGGAGAAACAAACATAAAAATAAGACATAAAACTTCATCACATCGGTTCAGCCACTTATATTTTTTGCACTCATCATCAGGTTCAGTCTCAATTCCCATGGTGATGTGAAATAACATTTTACCCCTTTAGTTTCATTACCAATTTTGATCTCCATTTGAAAAATTTGAACGACATAAGAAAAGGTATTGAAAGAACATCCGTCATGAGGAGAGAGAAAGAAGGAAAGAAAGAAGCACAACCACCCCATAACAATATTATCACCCCCCTGATTTTGGCACTTTATAGTTTAGTGTGTTGATTACAATCAGGTGTGAATGTGTGTCGTGAAACAGTCGGTCACTCACCTTGCAATTAGTGTAATAACATGCACGTTTGTAGACCATAATCAAATTTTGGTGATTGCGACAGTTTGACATCGTAAGCAAGCACAAAATGATACTAAAAACAAGAGAAGGGAGGAAACAACAAGCCATGTGTGAGAAATAGCATCTCACGTCACTACAGAAACCCCATTTCCGCAAGGTTGTGATGAACACACTCACTAGCTCGTAAGCAATAAAAGGAGCAATAAAAGGAGTTATACAATGCAAGAAGGGATCAAAATGAGCCGAAAGGACCTCTAAGACGCAAGAAAATCTCCTGAAAAGCTAAAAGAATCTCTGAAAAGTGCTACACACTCCAACATGGATTAGTAGCAAAAACGTCTAATAATTTTATATTTCACACTTTTAGTTTTCCCAATTAATTTGATTTTAAAAATTAAAAATATGAGAAAAAAACTAATTAAATGACAATTAATCACTAATTAATTAATTAAACTTCCCAAATTAAATTAACTATGTTTAAATATCTTACCTATATTTTAATAAACCTCCCTTTAACTTAAAAACAATCCATAATAATTATTAATTCAAAAGCAATGCTAAATAATAAACTTGGGCTATATTAAACACGAACTAGAGTTGAATAAAAAATAAGAAAACTTAATATTAAATGTGGGCTTGTTTTAAAAAAAGGGAGGGAAGAGGTGGAGTCAAGGGGTCAGGAGGTGGTAGAGTGGACAGCTCCACGCGGAACACAACAATGAGGGGCTCGAGATGAACTGAGCTCGGTGACCAAAGCAGGAGAAAATGCCTAAGCGGGAGTGGTTGAATGGTCAGGAAGAGAAGGGAAATGACTAGGAGGAAGCATGACCTAGATGATGGTGCAAAGGTATTAGGGATAAATAATGGATCGAGGATGCAAAGGACAAGATGTAGGGTTGAAGGGGATAACAAGGTGAGAGGGCAGGACGAGTGGCACCACATGACAAATGACACAACATGGAAGAGATTTGGCAGAGGGATCAATGAGCCCAATGAACACGCGAAAAATTCAACAAAGCCAACTCAAGTGCAAATCAAGGCAACACACATAGGAACGATTAGAACAACTCACCAAATAGACATTAGACAAGGTTCAAGTCGAGGAAGATAGAGATGGTTGAGCCAAAAGTAAGACCAAATCACTAAGAAAAAATATGAGCCAATTAAGAATTCTAAACATGAACCCAAGATCGAGCAGGTCGTGATTAACCAAGTAGGGGAAGCAAAAACCAATGTAGGGTAAAATGGGATCATTAAGCCAATACACGACTCACTAGGTAGCTTGACTCATCAAGTGAGAACAAACCACATGCCAAGGACACAACCAGTCAGAGACTAGATTTTTGGGGATCTCTCCGAGTTCTGCATGAGCTTAGTTGATCTAAGAGGAGGCTAAGAAAGCAGGGGGAAAAGATTAATATAACAAGGAAGGATGTAGGGAAAGGTTCCGAACAGAAAATTTTCAATAAAATTAGAACTTTTAATGGAAAAATATAATAAAACCATAAATGAACCTACCTCAAAATATATTCCCTCCACAATTAGTTGTATCTAGCTAAATTTGGCAAAGAAGCCCCTTTAAACTGCACATGCACAGCCTAAGACAACAAAAAATCCAAAAAATGAGACTATTAAAAGCAATTAGTAAGATTCCAAAATTGATCAAAAAACTTGCACAAGAAGCATAAATAACGAAACCATAAGTAATTAATAATTGAAATAAAAAAAGTGCATGTTTACCAAACAAATTCTTTGATACCATGTGAGATTGTTTTGTAAGGAACAATACATAATCCCATGCAAATCAAAGAATTTGTACTCCAATAGTGATGTGAACACTCTAAGTAATTAACAAGTGAAATCGAAGAAGGAAAATAATGCATGAAATAATAGTTCTACTCATGCTCATAGATCGAAATTAGAAGGCAGATATGGGAGTGTTGTGTAACTCCCGTGCCTAGAAAATAATTACCTCCAAGAGGATTTATGATTCTAAACAGGGAAAAATTTAGTGGTGAATATTCATAGTTTGATGAATAGTAGAATTATAGGAATTTGATTTTGGTGAATTTTACAGCAACGACAGTACCTAGGTTTTGCCCAAAAATCCCATAAACAATAACCTATCCCATCTAAATCGCCAAGGAATTTCCAATCCCAATGTATTTTTTATATTAAATTTCCATGTGATCGTCGTGCCGAGATTTGAAAACATTAATGTTTTGCCAAGAAATCGACGCACCGGGATTTGAAAACGTTAATGTTTTTCCAAGAAATCAACATGCTGGGATTTGAAAACATTAATGTTTTACCAATAAATCAACACGCCAAGATTTGAAAACATTAATGTTTTGCCAAGAATTCTATGGAACCTTATTTGGCCAAGAAAACATTTCCAAAATTTTCCTGATATATACACAGAGGTGATGTTTTCCCACGATTTTCCAATTCATGTATTTGTGAAGCAGTAGAAAGGGATTTAGAAAATTAGTATATTGCAATTTGCTTACAAATTTTCATATAAATCTAGGCCTTGCTAGGGCTCAGTTAGTGCGTTGTAGTTTGCATCCTAGAAGCACTTACTACAGGTGAGTCCTCAGTCTATTTAAGACCTATTTTCTTTCATGTCTCATTGCTTTATCTGTGATTCTGCCTTTTGTAAGTTATTACAAAACGTGAAAATCCTCATCCTCATAACCACTATGATTTTTTATGTCATCTAGAATAGTCCTCCGCTTGCAGAGAATCATAACTAGTTTTCCTATCTTAGATACATCTAAGTAATATATATATACATATATATATATATATATAATCAGTTCATACATCTCCACGAGCTATTGCTTATCAATGTATCTTCTTTGAATCTTTTTGTTAATGTTCTCTCTTCTACAGTATACATATGCATATATATGTATATATATAGTTATACTATGGTTTCACTTTCCATTTATTCCACGACTAATACCATGATTGTTTATCACTATCCGCTGACACTGCCTCATCCCACAACAGACCTGAAGGATATAGAAAATTTGGTGCATTCCGCAAGTTTTATGTTCACCAAGGGCATTTCCTTTGGAGACTAAGAGAATGGAGACGCGTGGCATAAACCTCATGGGAGCCAGGACCCAAGACCCACTCCGGAACCGAAAAATTATCAACTACAACTCATTCCACAAGGTTCACGTTCTCTGAGAGGATTTGGTTGGGAATGGGAGGTTAATGGAATGCTGACAAACAATAATGTATGAAATAGAGACCATAGAGAGATGTCCAAAATTAAAAATTCAAGAAATGCAATAGGGAAAAAGTTACAACAATGAACCAAAAACCAAATAATTAACATTTGGAAAAAAAAAGACAGAAAATAGCAGTTGTGGGAAAAGTACAGACATCTTATCACATGCATGCTTACTTGTTACCACCATTTTCTCACTTTGATTTACTTTAAACTTTTTAAACCATGGAAACATAATGCATTGAATGTACTCCAAGCATGGATTTCCTTCAACAATCTGAGGAGCACAAAATGATTTCTTTATCTTCACATTCACTTCTGGAACTGCCTACGAAAATAAGTGTGTTATAAATCCATCAAAAATTGTATAGTAATAGTAATTTGATTTTATTAATGTTGAGGGAAATTTGGAATCTATATCTCCACAACAAGAATTTTCCAAAAAATAGCGTAGGAGTTTACACCACCTCTTCTTCCTCCATGAATATTACAGAAGTGGGATCACTCTTCAACATCTTTTCTTGTCCTTGTTGTATCATGCTTACTTGTTACCGCCATTTTTCTCACTATGATTTACTTCAAACTTTTAAAACCATGGAAACATAATGTATTGAATGTATTCCAAGCATGCATTTCATTGAACAATTTGAGGAGGACAAAATGCTTTCTTTATCTTCACATTAACTTCTGGCATTTCCTGTGGAAATAATTGTGTTATAAATCAATTGGAAACTATAAAGTAATATTAATTCACTTTTATTAATGTTGAAGATTGTAGAAGTGGGATCACTCTTCGACATATTTTCTTATTCTTGTTGTAGTCCACACAACATGTCTATAATATTTAATATAAAGGGAAAACATCAAGATCTGGGGATATTTTTAATTCCTGCATCCTTCAAGTTTTTTGAACTCATTCTCCAAGTAGGAACATGACAGTATAAAAGAATATCCTTATCATGATTGTATCATATGTGAAACATCATATCAAATCATTCAAGATTCTCTCAAGAATAATGATATTTTAGCTAGCTTTGACACTTTGGCATTTCATTATCAAGCTAAAGAACCTTGCATACATTCTCAACCTTGAATTCACAGTCTCGTACCACAATGAGTCATAGATGGAAGACCATATATTTTGTCTCATCTCCTTTGAAATGATAAACACTCTTGGTAATTGGATCTTCTTATGACAGACTTCATACCTCTGATGAATCAATAATTTATTTATGAGAAGATGCACACCTTATTTGGCTTGATGACAACATTTAGAAACTCTATACAATAGGATAAACCTTTATACATTATGAAAAAGCTCGATCATCAAGACTGCTTCATTAATCAACTAAAAATAGATCATACCTTAGATGAATCAATGAATTCAGATTCCTTCATAAGTAGATACATACTATACTTTGATTTCAAACTGAGCACAAACCTTGAGATCACCTATTTCATGTTTGATTAGCTACAACAAAGACTTCTTATCACTAGAGTGTCTTTGGATGCTCAACAAATCATTTAAATTGCTTGTTCTCTTCTCAAACCTCTGACACATCTTTAATTTTCTTAATTTACAATCTAATTATAACTGTAGTAATATTCTTATTCCTTCCAACTAAGTTATATGAGAGATAGCTAAAAATGTCACCTCATCCTTTCACTTTGTTCTATATCAATTTTTTCTTTCAAAAGAGTCAAACCTTGTGATTTTTTGTACTAAAACATGTAGATTAGACTAATACAGATCAAGTGCATTGAAACTAAATAAATGGTAGGAAATCCTTATCCAATTTGATGTAACATGTTAATCAAGCAACGATGAAAAATTGTGGAAAAACTTTTGTAATTTCTTCTTATACTAATGTACCACTCTTGCAAAAAGTAGTACATGTTAAGTGACACAATATTATATAGCCCATGTCAAAAATCACTTGAAAAGCATTCAAATATCTTTGAAGAATTCCATTGGGATTAGTTACATTTTGTTCTCCTTAAATTTCTTATTTTTACATCTAAACTTCTTCTAGGTTTCCATGATGACTCTTATTTTAATTTATTATTTTGTATTTTTCTATTTCTTGTAAGATGTAATGTTGATTGACATCCATTATAACAATTTTTTACATTTTCTATCAATTGACATCCATTACATGATACATCTTGAGATGCACTATCTAGTGTTTTGAGAACATGATATATGGATATTGAAATCACTTCTTTGTAATCAATGTTAACATTAGCAATCAGTTAATGAGAGTGCCTTTGAGATTCTTCACAATGAATTTCTTCTTTGTTACCTTTTTAACTAAATCAGTTCATCTGAATGCATTTGCATTTATAATATTTTTCTTTATACATATTTATCATGTTGAGATGTTTGTGTACATATCAATATCATTTAATCTAACATATTGTATATTTTTTTCTTTAAATTATACATGATTCATTAATTCGGAAAAATGGCACCTAAAAAGGGAAGCTCAACCTCAAGAAAAAATGTTAGTCCAACTCCTCCTAATAGTGGTACTGGCATTCAAAAAATAGCATCTTATTTTGAGAAACCATCTAAGGAAACCCATCCTTCTCCAACATGACCATCACAATCAAGGGATAATGATTACATTCAAGATGAAACTCAGAATGAGAATGTGTTCATTTTTTATTTTCTTGATGTTGTCAATGACAACAACAATGAAATGCCTCCCCTTGAAGATATTCCATTAAATGATTTTGAGTTTTACACTGTACCACCTGCCCAATTGAATGAATATGACACTACATTACCGATCGATTCCCAAGTGAATTTTGGAGGTGAAACTTCTGGCAGTGGCAGTCAACGAAGTATAAATTTTTCCAAGGAAAATACTCAGCGGACACCTATTTCTGGAAGAAAGAGAAAGGAAATAAAATGGGACTTGGGAAGGAGTTTCAGGTTAGAGTGGGTTTCTAAGTTTCCATTTATTGAGCCTGTTGAAAATGAGAATAAATTTGAACCTCCCAAAGAATGCAAATGTACAATCTATAGCTGGAAATTGGGCAGGGACAAGACAATGCAACTTAAGCTGGATACTATTGAGAATCATATAGGAAAGATATATGAAAAGATAATTGTAGATGGTGTTGAGAAGAATGTTTCCAGATGGAAAATTTTGGATGATTGTTTTCATATTAGGTATGAAAAATAATTTGAATATCACAAGAGAAATGAAAGAATAGTTGTAGCGAATGGAGGGACAATTACTTCTCAATTCAACAATATCATTCAAAATAGTCTTTTGGGTAAAACAGTTCAACTAGTTACTGTTTTTCACATTTTGAGAAGAGGTCATCCTATAAAATATTTTCCTGAAAAAAATAAAATGTTGTCTTTTCTTGGTGTCCCACACTTTCCTCATTCTCACTGGTCAGAAAGTAGTGGTTGGGATTGATCAAAATGCCTAGTTATGGTTGAGAAAGAAGACTTGAAAGAGAAATTGAAGTATTCACAATACATCTTTGTCTATTGATGAGGTTACAGTAGTAGATAATATTGCTTGGGTATGTATACATGTGTATATTGTTGAGAATTATATGAGACAACCTCACGTACTTTCCATTCACAAGATGAGAGAGAAATCCAATGCTAAAAGCCTTTTTGATTTGGTGATAAAAAGTTTGAAGGAGATCAATGACATGGATGATGCTATAATTGCTTCAAAGCTAGTATGTGTCGAGGAAGATGGGGCATCTGTAATGCAAGGTCATTGTAATGGCCTGTGTGTAAGACTCCAAACATCTCATTGCCATTATATGATTTTCATTCATTTTATGGCTCATAGAATGAGCCTAGCTTACAAAATAGTTGGCAAATTTAAACCTGTAGAAAAATTTGAAGACCTGGTTCAAGAGGTGCGTGCTTTTTTTTTAGTCCTAAAAGGTTCATGTAATTCCAAATATTTGCAGAAGGACTAAAAAATGTGCGTAAACTATTAAAATATGTCGACACTAGGTGGATCTCATTATACCAACCAGTTCGTAGGGTGTACGAAGAGTATCAATCCTTATTAGGAGCGATGTGGTAGAATCACATGGAAGCAGACAAGGCCCAAGATTTGATACATCGTTTTTCTGATATAGAGTCATTGTTGATGTTGTGTGGTCTCCTTCCCATGTTGGAAGAAATGCACTGTTTAATTAAACAAGCACAAGAAAGAACTATCTATATTGTTGATTTTTCTAGTTTCAAGAAACAAGTTTCTATGACAGTAGAATATTTGTTTCTCAATGAAACTGCTTTTACAGGTCCAAAGTTTGATGGTTGGAATGATTTGATAAATATTGGAAATGCTAGTATCTTTCTGAAGCTCAACTTTTTTGGGTAATGAAATGCTTCTATACGTGGATATGAGATACCGATGTACATGTTTAAAGTAGTAGCCTGTAAGGTTGAGGAGATAAAATTCATAGGGCCGTTGTTTGATAACATTGTATCATCAATAAGGTTGAGGTTAAGAGAAATTACAGTGTACCTACTAGAAGAAATAAGGGAGAGATTTAGAAGGGATGATTTACTTGAAGCAATGGTTGTAGTAAATCCCACATTTTGGAATCATGTCCAAAATGAAATATTTATGCAGGAAGACTACTTCAAGAGGTTGAATACATTGATTCAACATTTTTGTAAGCCTGTTGATATCAATGGAATGAATATTGAAGGTATTTTAAGCAAGGATAATTTGATTTCTCAATCTCATGAATTTGGCACTACAATGATTCAACAATTCAAAGATTTAGATAATCCCTTAGAGTATGAAGCAATATCCCGGTTATGGAAAAACATTGGGGTGAGTAATATTTTATAGCAAACCATGTCCAATTCTTTCACATTGGTTTATCTATGCCAAATAATGATTTTGGGTTCAGTTGAAGATGAGATAATTTTCAGTGCCTTTATACATCACAGTACAAAGTGGATAACTTTCCCTACGACAGGGCTCTGGAAATATGGAAGTCGATTAATGAAAGGAGAGGGGTTAAAAAGAATGGCACAAATACAGTAGACGACCCTATTTCAGCAGTTGACTGTCAAAAAAGAGAGAGTTGGTCTCAGAGATCTGATGAACCAAATGATAGAAATGGTCCATGTCCATCAAGTTGAAAGATTCTATTTGTGGATATCCCATGATATAGATACTCATCTAATAATTAATATATTCAAATATTCAGTACATTGTTCTAAATCTCAAACAAGGATTAACACTCACCCCAAACTTACATGTTCCTAAAAGTAATCATATTGATTCCATTTCTTTGATTTCAGAAACAATATAAATTCATGTTTTAATGAGTATTTAATATATTTCACATACAATGTTATTGATATATTTTATAAAAAGCATACATCGTGGTTGGTTGGCTATTAACTCAAAATGCATTTACATTATTATATACTTTAGGAAGAGTTGTGGTGCTTAATTCTGAGATAGAATAAGTGGCTTTGCTTGAATCATTATTGAAATGAAAATTTAAAAATAATATTATTCCTCATTCAACTTACTTGAGACATGCCTTGTATGAAAAAATTGAAGATTTTCATTGCAACAAATGGAATTTTTTTCAAAATGGATCTAAATACACTAAATATTAAATCCATGCACATATATATAACTTGTGTACCTCTTTGTAAAAGTTTACTTCAACCGCAAGAAACCTAAATATCACATGTCTATTAATACAATAAACATAAAGATAACTCTAGTCTATTAATAATATAATTTACTATTTTTATCCATGACCATGATTTCCTCCCAACTAATAGAAACAAAAAAATCAATCTGCCACTTCAACTTTGAATCAAGCTCCACAACTTTAACAAATTATATCATCTTCTGTAACATGCTCCAATCTTCATCTGCTGGAATTGCAATTTGTTGTAAATCAGAGTGACTAACATGTAACTTTGTTAGCAATTCATAACCGATAGTGGAGCTTTCCTCTACTATTGTATGCAAACTTACTGACAAGGTTATCAATGGTTTAACAGAGTCAAAAAAATTTATCATCTAGCTTCTCAGGAATTTGGTCTTTCTCTTAAGTCATGTTCTTCTGGAATGCATCCTTCTTAATGAATTGGCATGTTTTTTCAAAAGCCATTGACAAACCAACCTTTGTGAACTCTTGTACCTTTCCATGCAACTCATGTAACATTCTTTGACACTTATTCAACAATTCTTGTGCTCCACCTAACATCACACACTTCCGAATGATAGATGATACCTTTACTGAGGCATCAAACCGGTTTTGAATTCCTCTAGATGCTAGTTTTGTGTCAATGAATTTGTAGATAGCTTCCAAATTTTTCCTTGTTGTATTCTATCTTAAAGCCATCGCTTTTCTACTACCAGTTATGTATTCACAGAGCTTATCATAGATTCTTTGTAGATCAGCCATGAATCGAAATAATCTAATCAAGTCATCAATTTTTTGGTTTATTTCACCCAAACATTATCTATCATATTAATCAATGAATTTTTATAAAATTTAGATAATTTGATGTTGGAATACTATATATCCTTTTTCACTTTCGCCAACTCCTATTGCAATATTTCATTTTGTTTTTTCTCTTCCTTCTACATTCTGCCCCTAATTTTTCTCTCTTTATCTAGGATTTATTCCTATTTTTTGGAATTTTCTTTCTCTTCCTTCAAAACCTCTTTCAATTCTCCCAATGTTTGTTCTAATCTATTATTATTACTCATTGTTTCCTATAACTTTTGCTTGTCTTCTTCTATTTCTACCTATTCTTGTTCATTCATAGCAACTGCAATCATAGAGGCAGATGATTTTATCTTCCTCTCCAACTCACCTGTCTTATTAAGTGTCACTTTTCCTTTTCCTTTCTCATTTTCTAGGTCTACCTCTAACTTTTGAATCTTATTATTTAACTTATTTTTCTCCCTCTCTGCCTTTAGAAATGGTATGTACACCACATCATTGTTCCTTTTTTAGACATTTATTTTGTCAGAAGGTTTCATTCCCTTAAAATCCATTTGAAGGGAGGTTACATAGTAGTCACTGGAAACCATTTGATTATCTGGTTTTATAACTTTAGGCACAACATACATGTATTCCATTGTATCTGTGTCTGAGTTGTATGTTGGCAATACCCTTATTGTGGCAGGATTTGAACTTACAGTAGCCTATAGAATTTGCTTCTTATTTTTTATCTCTTTCTGATTTATTGGAAAACACAGCTCTGTAATAAAAACTTGAGGTGTTTGTAGGAATGAATTGTTTCACCTTGAATGAAGGAGTAATTTAATTTTGTGGAGAAATTCCCTATGGAATGGAAAATTCTTGAGGGATGGCAGTGGCACCGCCTTCTGCAATTAGTTGCCTTGAGGCAAGAGTAACTGTACCTGTGTCTACCTCTTATGTTTGCCTCTTCTCATTTCCTTGTTGGACAATAGCCATAGGAACTTAAAATTTATGTATTTCCCTCTTTAAGTTTACAATACTCTATTGATTGCTACCATCATCACTAGAACCACCAAAATTAGCAATACTAAAAAATTCATGGTTAACTTCTCCTCTAGGATTTTCAACATGTGACTGAATTGTTTGCTGAGGATTTGGATTTGGAGTAAATTGCATTGGATTATCACTTGTAGATGTTTTAATATGCAGTGGTCCTTTCTCCAAAGACGAAGCTCCAAGGCCTAACCTATCAAAAAATGTTATAGGTTGTACCTCTGGTGGAATCCAAATGCTTTGTCCTGTTGAACCCAAACCACCATCACTAAAACCCATATTTTCAATAATAACTACTCTTGTAGAATATCTTTGTTTCAATCCTTCATCAAGACTTGGTTTATATGTTCCAAGGGGAGTGTGTAATTCCTCATAATCAATTTCATCATCACTACTTGTCTCTCCAGGATTTGCTTCATTCCACATTTTGTTGAACGCTTCATCTTCTGGAATATAATCATACTGTGAAACAAATTTTGGATGGCCTAGGTCCTGCCTCATAGACCAAAAGGCGGTAATTTTTGACCTTGAATTTTTTTTCTTGAAATTCATGATGTAATTCCTTTGGCATTCTTTTAGAGGAATTTTTATTAGATTTGCATACAGTTTGGTAGATTAAAAATCCTCTTCTTGTTTTTGTGGAGGCAGAGGCAATCTAAAATTTTTTGTTGACAAATCTTGAAAACTAATTCCTTTCTCAACATCAATTTTATCCATTGTTATTTTTACTTCATCCCAAGAGCTCTTGTTTTTCAATTTTTCTAGCAAGGTTTTTCTTTCATGTTGAAGTTTAGTGGCAGATTTCTTGTTCACCACTACCTTGTTTTAATCGCCTCACATGGGTCATACACCCAGTGACAGTCGACATCAAACTTAAAAAATCTCTAAGATTTCATGTGCCACATTGAATGCTTTTATTTCAAATGTAAACCCTCCACATGAAAATGGTAAGGAAGGAAATATACTCCTCTTTTGTTGAGTAACAAAATAGAGTTTATCTATGCTTTCCATCTTTTGTATATATTCCAAGGTAAAAACTCTCTCTGTCACATGTATTGGAAATTTGCAAGGTCGTAATCCTGATCCATAAAACCTTAGCACAATATATTCCTCCATGAAGTACCATTCTACTAACTGTATTTCTAATCCCAATTGAATGCAATCTCTACAATTCATAGGCAATCTAGGAAATGTACTTTTTGAAATTGCTTTATAAATTGGAGCCCAAAAATAATCCACAAACTAATTGTAGTCTCTTCTATTATCAAACATCCTTTTCTTGGGGGTCCACTCAATTAATGGACGAATCAATTATGGCTGGGCCTCAACATTATAGGGCTGAATTACAAGTTTTTTGTTTCCAAACGATTCAGCAAAACCACTATAGAATTAAATAGCACAAGTAGGAAGTGAACCTAAAGGTCTTAGTGTCAGAGCCTTCTTTGATGGCCAAGAATTGTTTATGCATAGATTCTGCAATGTGCCCAAAAAATCTATATGCACAAGGTGGAGAAATGAAATGGATATCGTATACCATTTCTAGGATGGTTTCATCCACTTTCTCATCATTATCAAAGCCAAGGAAAAATACTAGTATAGAAATCGTATCCCTGACCCACGGTTTAAACATATCAATTGCATGTGGAGGCTTCCTTTTTGGTACCATTCCATAAAAATTTAATTTTCACAAAAAGTTATCCCTGACATTTTAAGTGGTGGCATTATAATTGCTAGCAATGTTTTCTAGGTTTATGTTGACGGTTCCTAAATATTTTATTTCAAACCCCAACGCATGGCCAAGATTTACCTCCGTAATGGAAAACATTTCTTCTTCAGTATCATTTGCAATAGTTGTTTTTTTGTCACATCATAGTTCTGGGCACATAGAATGACAAATTCAGGGCAAGGTAAAACCTCTTGGAGCATCATGCGTCCCAATCAATATCCCCATGCTATCAAACCTTTATGTTTTAGTTTACCTGATGGGTCCACACATTTACTTTCAATTACCTTATTCTCATATGAGTATCTAAGATGCGAATTTCTTGTGCCAATTATAAGATCATAAATATCATGATATTCATCAGTAAAACCAAGTGTTTTAAGCAGTTTGGCATATGGGATTTGGGTTTAACCTTTCCTTTGGGGTCCTGTGGAAGTAGACATGCTTGGAAGTTTGGATTCTACCTCTGGAAACCCTCAACCCTTATATTGAAATATTTCAAAGCGAAGGCTTATACACTGTTACTTATAAAAAGATAATATTTAAAGAATCATGATTCAAATGTAGGATGAAACTTATTCGGAAATATGAAAATTGAGTCTTACACTGTTTGTAACTTCTATGAATCTATTATGCCTTCTGTTGTAGTATGCCTTCTTGAAACATAATTTCAATTGTCAGTGGACGTTTAATATCACCTCGCAACTTGCAAGCAATTACCACTACCATGGTCCACATCACTATAAATGATTATGTATTTCAATTTACTTTGTAGACGTCAAATTTATCCGCCTTATCAGACGGCCATGTGGCAGGATTTTGGGCCTCCTCGAAGAAAAGGCATTCCCCGGACTCTGCGCCCATAGAATTCACCGATTCAATAAAGTTTCGGGTCCATCGTGATAGGTGTGGGCATTTAATGACTTGGTCATTGAAATTTTTGTGGGCCATTGAAATATTATTAATTTCTTAAATTAATTTAAATTTTTCAATAAATTAAAAATCTATCACCCCCACTTTTGTCCATGCCACACGGAAGAATTCCGTGGATTTCTTTTTTCCTTTCCCCCATGGACGTGAACCTCCCAGATTTAGGCATGAATTAAAATTTCGGGTCCAGGTTTATTTTTTCATTGTTAGTCATGGAATATATGATGGGCCACAATATATTAATCATACCCTTTGGAGAGTTAAAGAGTTTCTCAAATTTTTACATTTCTTCTCTCAACATGAGAGTGTCTTCTTCATCCATTTCCTCATCAAACTTAGGGTTGTCATGTTCATCCTTATTTGCACAATCTTCATCTTTTCTCCATGTATATTCTTCATTTGTGTAGGATCATTCACCAACTTCCCATATAGCTTCTCTATTCACCTCCTTAAAAGTTATGCATTTCTCTTTTCTTGCTTCACTTAATGATCTCAAGTCAACATGATCTAGTACATTATCAAATCCTTTACAAACCACTTCCTTAGGCTCCACTATTTTTACATTGCTCTTAAGCCATTTAGGCACAATATAACCATGATTTATTTATATATATTATTTACATATTATTTATATGTTATTTTATATATATATAGTATTTATATTATTGATTTGTTAACTTAGATTCTTTCTTTCTTAAATTAATTCAAAGTTTTTAGTAAATTATAGAAATTAGAGATAGCTATCACAAGTTCAATTTCAAAATACAAAACCAAATATCCATAGATGAGAATAGATCAAAGGAAGTCTTTCTAAAGAAAATGGATATGAATAAAATCAAATGTTGCTTGATATTATTTACTATTTGAATTGAAGTAACTAATGAAAATGTTGTTTTTAAATATAATTTAGAATTGTTGATGTCATTACAGATGAAATATAATGTTTTCACATTTATATAGTGTTTTCAAAATTATTTTTGGATGTTATATATTTCATAATTTTGACATTTTTTATATTTATTTTATTCAAATTAATCAGATATATATTGAAAGAAAATTAACATTTTTTTTATTTTTTTCTGTTGAAGGGTAATGTGTTTTCTAATATCTCATTTATGACGGGTAAAGCTTAACCTAGCTAGTCAAATTAAAGTATGGGGGGCCCTTCAAATTTGATCACTGAATGCAATGATGGTTGTTTCAATATATTTTGTAGGCAAGTGCCATTTTCAAAAAGCTTAGTAACTTTTGAATATACATGACAACTAAAATATGTCACTTCCAAATTTCTAAAATATCATTTCTTATATTTTATATATGTAGTTAGTTTCCTTTTTTTTCTAAACGTGTCTCCTCATATATGTGATGAAATCTAAACAAATCTAAAAAATACATCAATCAAATGCTACTACAATTGTGAGCAATTATTCAACAATATTCTCATAACAAAATGGGGTTCTATTTTAGGGGTCGCTGCCCTTGAAAGCATATATATACATACATACACGATATTACAAAATACATATTACATATTTCTTTATAAAGATAAAATATAATGGGCGTTCTTCTAAAGACACAGATTCATCCCTAAACATTGGAGCACGTTTTAGCAACCTTTCCCTGCATTGGATAAACATGTATTTGTACACTACATTGAAAACGAACTAGATATCTCTCACTAAATCCCACGACATGCCCATATTTAGCAGCTCATTGACTCCCACCCGAGGCCCATTCAGTATTTTGGTGAATTCTCTTTTCCTTTTATGTGAGTTTACCCACTCAAAAGAGAGTCTCCCTCTGTTATGTGGCCTTTGGTTTTCTTCCCTGAAGAAAGTCGAGCTACATGGAATTGACGAATTATGCTAGTTCTAGAAGATCCCTCCCTCATGATCCTCCTTTTCTTGATAGGAAAGGCATGGGCACTTACCATGGACCGTATTGTGGCGAGGGCGGTTTCTAATGTTGTCAACAGCTTCTTTGTTTCATTCTCTAAAAATTTGGGGGTTGTTCTTCCCCCTATTGAGTAGGTAGTGAGCTTGGTATTGAGATCTCTATGGTCAATAAAGGAGGTTTGTAAAAATATAGGTTGAAACCCCACTAATAGCCTAAGACATAGGGGCAATAGCGTATCCAGTGGTTCTTTAATTGTTTAGTGTTCATGTGATAATCTGGGTGAATCAGGTGGAAATGGAGAGCTTGGAAAATAGGAAATGAAGGAAATAATTTAGACAAGTGATGCAAGAAAGATAAAATCATGTCCTCCAGAGAGGAAATATTGGGAGAGTCAACCCTAATTTCAATTGAGATCTCAGGAATATTTTTCTATCATATTACAAAGTATTAGAGATGAATTCTTAATACATATAGGTCATATGGACTTGCCTACAGATGCATGGAAGCAATTAGAAACCATGCATGAAGTCAGTAAGTTGTCTAAGATCATTAAACTGGTTTTATAGCTATTTACAACACCCATGAAGGGGGATGAGAAAATAGTCAATTATTTAGCTAAAATTAAGAACATTAAATCTCAATTAGATGGTTGTAACTGTGAATTATTTCAAGATAATATTATGTACTTCATTTTTTCATATAAATATTCCAGAAAATTTTAGAAACTACATCTTTATTCTTAACTCAAAATATCATAATGAGAATGATCTTCCTGATTTGGATACTCTATCTTCTCTGTTAATTCAAGAAGAGTGTGTAATGGAGGATTTTTATTCAAAAGAGACTGCTTCTCAATAATTTTTCTCTCATAATCATAATCCTACTCATAATAGGAGTAATAATAATCCTAATCAGAAGTCTAATATCATATCTAGATTTAAAACAAATCATAAGACTAAATCTGCTAAGAATAGTCAGAACTTTAAAGTCAAATTTAACAAAACTTGAAACAAGTGTGAAAAATTTGGGCATAAAGAGTCTGATTGTAGAGTAAAAAATAACAAATCAGCTACAAATGCTAGAAATAGTAAGCCTAATAGTTAAAAGAAATATCAGAAGAAAAATCATGCAAATGTTGATGAGCAGTTTATCACCTTGTATAATGCACTTTCAACTTCAAATGACAATTAATGTATTCTTAATAGTGGTGCCTCTAGGAACATGACTTGTACTCATAGTATCCTCTCAGATGTAGTTAAATGTGAAGAGAATATCTATCTAGGAGATAACTCAATCATTAGGTCTGAAGGTTGTGGGAATGTTAAGCTGTCAAATAGAGTGATTAGGAATGTCTTGTATGTTCCTCAATTGAAAAAGAATCTTTTTCCTTGCTCTTAACTAACTAAATAAAATTAAAAATTTATTTTGTTGCAAGATAAGTGGTATGTAAAAGATAAGTTCAAAAATGTTATTGCTTCTGGCATTCAGAAAAATGGCTTGTATATCTTTTATGGTTTTATGTCTAAGTCTTGATTTTCTTCCTCTTCTAGGAATGATATTCAGCTTTGGCATGAAATACTTAGTCATGTAAAATTCAAAATTTTGTATGATATGTCTGGACTGAATCTTGTTATTGGTCTACCAAAGATAAAGTCAAAACATGAAACTTGTGAAAGTTGCCAACGTGGTAAGCACCATGTCTAACCATGAGCAAATTTCTTGTCACAAAAAAAGAAAGTATTATCACAAAGGCAAAATATAAGTTGATATAATATTTTGTAATGCATCAAGTGCATTTATTCATCGTGAAATATGTACCTATAGGTTACAAAGAATATGTGCATGTTCTTGAGAAATTATTTTTTGTAAATATGCTTCTTTGCCCTCCTCTGAGTATCCTAAAACTGAAACTATTCTGCAAGTTTTTTTTTAGTTGCCTTTTGGTATAATGGATGTAGAAAATGAGGGGGAGATTTTTTAATCCTTGACTCTGACTAAGATTCTTGTGTCAAGTGCTTTCACAAGCATGGTTTCTTTTACTATTTTTTACTGATAATGATTCTTTTGTCAAAATATTCATGATCTCTTAGTAGTAACAAGAATATAATTCTTAGAATCAAGAGAAGTAAGACAATTTTTTTTACTGTTAAATCATGTTTTTTGGCATTAAAATATGATCATATATGACATGTCTAAGATTAAATTTTTCTTACATGGTCATTTTATTCTATGAATACTATGATCACTCTTGAATGAATTTATTATCTTATTAGCTCAGTTATCTATCAACTCTTATCTTTGTATAAAATGCTCGGAATAAGTTATATATGTTTGTTGATAAAACATTTTATTTGATTACTAAAATATTATTATATGAATATCAAATGATACTTGAGGACACCTTTTTGTTTGTATTGGAGACATCCAATACTGGTTGGATCTAATAAATATTTTATTAGTATAATATGTCAGAATTTTTTTCAACATATTTGTAATGTAACATGATTAGTTGTTAAGCATATTACTATGTTAGTTGTTATGCCTATTATGTTGTCTATCATGACTCTAACCATGTTAATGTTGTGATTGGATATGTAGTTGGATTTGTGTTCAAGTTTTGATGCAAGCGCCATCACTTGGAGCAACAAAAGAGCCATGTGGCTAAAGAGGTTGTTGGTGGTGATACACATAGGAGCTAAAGGAAGGATTCCTCCTCTATGTGAAGGCCATATTGCTCTTGATAAAGAATCTCGTTTAACATCAGATATTATGTTGTAGATACCTTCCCCAATCCATTGTGTGTTGGTAACTACTACAATTTTTATGCCTTATTGGGCCTATCCGAGTTTCCATTGAGGGGGGGAGTGCATGAAAATGCCACCTCTTAATGGATTATTATAAAAGACTCGGGTTAACTTCTAAGAGTGGATCATGACCACATGATTTGTATGTAACAAAGTAAACCTTTAGGGATTTTTTACACATGGTTGTAGCATTTTATGTGAACTGTAAGTCTCATGATAAAATGCATAAGGTGGTTTGTTGTAAACTTCCAATACTTCGTCCATTTTGTAATAAGTAAATCTGTCACTCTATGTGAAGTCACTTGTAAATCCTAGCGAAGCTTTAGTTATGGGTATGCCTTAGTTTATAAAAGACTCCATAATCTGATGTAAATCTTTATATGTAAATCACTTGTCTTAAGAATTTTTGTATGTGAAGATCTGTTGATTTCCCTTGTTTGCATGCTAGCCTGAATCATTGTTGTTGATTCAAGGATCTGTAAATCCAATTTGGCATGTCTATTTTTTTTCCCACTTAACATTAAGGGGGAGTGTTGGGGTGTTGTTTTCAAGTGGGGATACCATTTGGTGGACCACCACTTAAACAATCCTTGTCTTAAAGATTATTTTTAATAATCTTATTTGGTCTTTCATAGATTTGAAAAAAGTGAAGCAGTATAACCGCTCACCCATCCTATATAAATAGGATGACCCCTCACAGGATTGGACTTACTTCGTAGTCTTACTTTAGCTAATGCACTAATAGACTGATTTATCTAATATTAGATACTTATGTGATTTGTTATACAACGAGAAAAAAGTATGTTATTGTTTATGCAGAGACCTTATGAGTGATAATCAGAAGTGTTGGGTGAAAGTTTGATAAATTCTTAATATAAGACAGTTCTTTTTCAATGGAGTTTTTTCCTTCAGGTATCTCCACCTAAATCTAGTGTCTCTTGTCTCATTTACTTATAGCTATTGTTATTTTCTTTCATTCATGATATGTTAATTGTTATATGCATATGTAAGCGTTTGTTTAATGTCTACACATTATAATTTATAATTCTCAACTATTTATTTTTGGATCTATAATTCTTCAATTATATCTTCATGCATTTTTTCTAACAGCGAGGGCCTCATTCAGCCCTGTCATCTAGAAACACTCACCCAAATGGGTGAGTTTGGTAGTTCAAGAAAATTCTATTTTGTAGATGATAGATCTCATGGATGAAGGACAGACCAAGTGACATGCATATGTTCTAGGACGCTTGGAAATGTTATGTGGTAAGTTGGTAACATGTCATCAGGAGGTTTAACTAAAGAAAATCTATTATTGAGCTAAAAGCTGTGAGGGAGAAATGCTTTTTTCCATTATCTTGTCATATCCTCGCAAAATGGATATTCTTAGCATGTGGACCTGAATTTTGATTGAAATGTAATTAGGTGGTGAAGGGAAAGTGTCCCCACCCCTATAAATATCGTGTTGACCCTTACATGGTTTAGAGAGTCAGTTTTGTAATAGATTTATGTTGTTGGTCATATGTGTAGTGCACGACTAATGACAGCACATTGCTATGTATGTATCTATAGCTTCTGATGTTTCTACAGGCAATCAATCATAATGGATATTTGTGGTTGGATATTACTTGTAGACCATCATCTCATGATTGGGACTTGCGGAATTGACATGGTACATTCGGAGAAAGTCTTGATTCTTATTCCTGAGTTACTCTTGCTATACTGGTCCTAATGCAATATATGACGTCTAGTTACATGTTATGCTAATATTGCTTGAATGGATATTATGGATCTGGAATATGTAAAGTATGGATCATTCTAACTCCTTGAACAATCTCACCAAGAAAAGAGGGCCCTGGTCACCCTATCAACTGCTTCTGAAGTGAGTGCAGAGTTTTGAGCTAGAGGAGATGGTGGACAAGATACCACAGACCTTGGGATAGATTTAGTAAAATAAAAGACTACATTTTGGTTTCGTTTTTGGGACACATCTTTTCCAATTGACCTGCAAGGAACATTAGCATGATGAAGACGTATACGGTTGACTTTGGCTAGCATTGAGCGATTGGATAGACAATATAATAGGCAAGGATGGACATATGCATCACATATTTAATACAGGACATGATTATTGATGCACACGTGTGGGTTGATTAGTACATCTGTAGTGGGAATGAGCTCTATGAGATTTTTTTCACCTATTTCCCTATAGATTTGTGACAAGTGGCTAGTAGTTTATGCATCAAAGATAAATTGGAGGTTTCAGAGAAATTGTTTGGACAACCCTTTAGAATGAATATCCAGGCTCGTATTTATAGATCTTGATCTGACTTGCACATGCACTATAGATCATTTGTGGAGTGTGTTTTGAATAGCTACATTTTGGAGCTCAACACAGTTTCTACTTATTCCTATCCAGAGGTAAAATATGAGTTTCAGTTCCATACGTGAACCTAGAGGACCTTATCTATGATTATGGCGCCTTGGAGCAATTAAGAAACTTGATTGTAACTCTAGATTTGGAAGAACTGATCCTGGTAGCTGAGGCTAAACCCCACCATCGCGCATGGGAAGGAGCCCAAAGATGTTTCTTCCATATGGCATCACCTAACCTGGTAGAAAATTAGAGAGTTTCAAAGGTGGATTACGTTTAATGAGGCGACGTGCCGAGGGATCTTGGAGAAGCAACGTAAGATTGTGGAATAAATGGGGCCTTGTGTCGAGAGAGATGTATCTTCAAAGGATTTGGAGCGGGTCACATAGAGGATGTAGAGCCTCATCATCTAGAACTCCCCCATTTGGGTAAAAATGGCAAAGAACCCTCTTCAACCTGGATGATAGTACATCGGTGGCAGCTAGACTGTAAGAACCACGTGTGCACATTTGAGTCCGCAATTGTAAAGAAATTACTTGTATAATTCAGATTATGAGAAGCATAGTAGAACACTAAATAACACAATATTTCAGAATAATGATCTCAATATGTAATTAGAATAGCTTTGCTGCTTCTGAGGGGGCAACCTCCAAACCATAAAATAAGAATCAAATGCTCCAATGATCAATGATCTACCACCTATAATCCCCTATATATATTATTCCTATGTTATGGCCATCACGAAGGCCAACCCTACTAAGCATGAGAAAGTATAAATGATATAATAAAATGATACGGTAAGCCACAAGTTGGATACTCATATCCTAATTTACAAGCAATAGGTTAAGGGCATAGCATGCCCTTCCCCTTCAAACCAACATTGTCCTAAACATTGAATAATCCTGGATGTTGCTACAGAAAACCTTCATCCTCCCAGGTTGCATCTTCTATGCTCAGATTCTTCCACTTGATCAGATATTCCTTAAGGTCTCTAGTTCTCAGCCTCTTATTACATGTTTACAGAATCTTCTCTAGCTCCAAAATGATTCTTCCTTCCTCATCAAGTTCTGATAACTCTATCTAGGCTTCAATTTTCTGTCCAATAACCTTCTTTAGGAAGGAAACATGTAATACTGGGTGTATGTTTGAAGATGGTGGAAAGTCTAGTTTATAAGCAACACTACCAATTTTCTGTACAATCTGATAAGGGCCATAATATTTAGGTGCAATTTTTTTGTCCTTTTTCTGTTGCTTTAGGGACATCTATCTTGTAAGGCTAGAGACGTACAAAAACCTAGTCACCAATTTCAAAATGTCTTTCACTATGGTGTAGATTTGCTTGTTGTTTCATCCTGTTTTGTGCCTAATGCTAAATTCTCCTTCAAACTAGCCAAAACCTGTTGTTGATGTTAAATTTGTTCCTCAACATCTCTGACCTTAGTTTGCACCCTCAAGGAAGAAGTGATAGAAGGTGGATGGTAACCATATAATGCTAAAAATGGGGTCATTTGAGAAGAGGTATGAAAATATGTGTTATACCACCATTCTGCAAGTAGCAGCCATTTAATCCACCTTTCCTGCTTATCTGATACAAAACAACATAGATAACCCTCTAAGAATTTGTTGAACACTTCTATTTATCCCATTAGTTTGAGGATGATAAGATGAATTGTGAGCTGGCTGAGTACCCAAACATGAAAATAATTCCATCCAAAAATTACTTGTGAAAATAGGATCACGATCACTTCCAACTATCTTTGGGGTTCCATGTAGCCTTTGAACTGTCTCCAAAAAAATAGCTGCAACTGTACTGGCTGCAAATGGATGTGATAGGGCATAAAAATGGGAATATTTTGTGAGTCTATCTACAATCACCAAAATAACATTCTTACCCTTTGAACAAGTAAATCTGTTGATGAAATCCATAAAGACCTCCTCCCATCTCTGGCTAGGAATTGGTAAGGGTTGAAACAGACCTGGTGTCTTAATTGTTTCCCCTTTGTTCTGTTGGCACACTCAACACTTTGATACAAAAAAAATTTACATCCCCCTTAAGTCCTTCCCAAAATAAGTCTCTTTTTATTCTATGATATGTCTTCAAAAACCTAGAATGTCCTCCAATAGGTGAGGCATATAGCTCTGCAATAATCTTATACTTCAACTCAAAATATTTACTCAAGTATAACCTATCCTTATACCATAGCACATTACCTTTCCACTCAAATTTGTTAGATTTTATAGAGCCTTGCTTGATATTTTGTAATAGAGATTGTGTATCCTTGTCTTGATCCCATTTCAATCTAGCTTCATCCACCCAATTAGCCGTCAACATGGACATTCCACATAGTAAGGCATCTGCATGATGTATCCCTTCTGGATAATTCATGAGTTACTACATTTTCTTTATCCTTTTTGTACATGATTTCAAAATCATAACCCAACATTTTTGTTACCCACTTTTGTTGTTCCTCAAATGATAATCTTTGTTCCAAAAAGTATTTGAGACTATCATGATCAGCTTTTACCTTGAAGAGTCTACCCATGAGATAGGGCCTTCATTGTCTTGACCACATGAAGAATAGCCATCATTTCTTTCTCATAGACAGGTTTGAGCAGATCTTTTCCTTTGAATTGGTGACTCTCAAATGCAATTGGTCTTCCTTCCTGCATTAGAACTACTCCCAATCCTGATCCTGAAGCATCACATTCAACAATGAAGGTTTTTGAGAAGTTGGGAGTAGCCAAAACTGGGGTGCTGCACATGGCTTCCTTCAGCTGCTCAAAGGATTTAGTGGCTACATCTGTCCAATGGAAGGCATCCTTCTTTAGCAATGCAGTGAGTGGGGTTGCTATTCTACCATATCCCCACACAAATCTTCTGTAGTACCCTGTTAGTCCTAGGAACCCACAAATATTTTTGAGAGTTTTGGGCCTTGGCCATTCCACCATAGCTTTGATCTTATGAGGATCAACTTTGACACCTTCATGGGATACAATGTGACCCAAGTACTCTACCTCTTATACACCAAAAGAACATTTGGATGGCTTTGCATAGAGAGTATGTTTCTCCAAAACTTCCAACACTTTATTTACATGTTGTAAGTGTTCTTCCCATGTCTTACTATAAATCAATATGTCATCAAAGAAAACTAATACAAATTTCCTTTAAAATGGCCTAAAAACAGTGTTCATCAAGCTTTGAAAGGTTGAAGGTGCATTTGTAAGACCAAAAGGCATTACCAAAAACTCATAATGGCCCTCATGAGTCCTGAAATCCATTTTATGAACATCTTCCTCTTTTATTCTAATTTGATGGTACCCCGAACGAAGATCTAATTTTGTGAAATAAATAGCACCATGTAATTCATCAAGTAAATCATCAATTACTGGAATAGGAAACTTATCTTTGATGGTGTACTTGTTGATTTCTCGATAATCTGGACACATCCTCCATGTTTCATCCTTCTTATGTACCATGACCACTGGTGAAGAATATGCACTCTGGCTAGGCCTGATGATACCTGCCTTCAACATTTCTTGAACCATTTTCTCGATCTCACTTTTCTAGGAATATGGGTATCTGTATGGTCTGATGTTAGGTGTTTGGATACCTAGAATCAACTGAATTTTATGATCATGATCCCTAACTGGTGGTAGTCCCTTTGGAATTGCATCAAAAATAAATGAGTGAGCATCAACAATCTTCTGAAGATCGGGTGGCATTGAAGACTCTGTATTTTGTACTTCTATGGAAAATAACTTTGCTATAAATCCATCTACTCCTTTTCTGAGAACCTTCTACATCTGATGAGAGCTAATAATCTGTGGAGACTTAGCTACCATCCCATTCAATTGTATTTTCCTTCCATCTAAATGAAATCCGTATGAACAATTCTTGGAAATTCATCTCTATAGTACCTAAAGGTTGTGAGCCATTGGACACGCAAAACAATATTTGCCCCTCCCATAGAAATAGCAAACATAGGTGAGTCTAACATGTATTCTCCCATGGAAATCTTGATACTATGGCACTTTCCTGTGCACTTGACTATCCCACCATCCGCAATCATAACTTGCATTTCTGGATTTGGGTAAATAAAACAAATGAGGCAGGGCAGATAACTTACTATTTATGAAGTTATGAGTACTCCCCGAGTCAATCAACACCATCACCTTCTATTTTTTGAGATAGCCAATAACCTTGAGTGTTTGAGGAGTACTAATACCTGACAATGCATGGCAAGAAATTGTAGGTTGGTGATCCTCTACTTCATCTTCTACTGGTTCCTCAGCCTCTCCTATCTTTTCAGCTTCCTCATCATCCTCATTACCTCCATCAATATAGAACAACTTCTTCTCGGCACATTTATGTCCCGGTCCATATTTTTTATCACAGTTAAAACATAATCCTTTTGCTCTCTTTTCTTCCATTTGTTGAGGAGTCAGTCTAATTGGCCTAGTAAATGAAGGGGAAGAGATACTACGGTCTTTGGTGTTAATGAAAGGCGGCCTCCTACTACAAATAAATTTTTCCTCTGCTCGACGTGCCATGATAATAGAATCAAAAATCTTGAGTGGATTAAACATTCGTACCTCATGCTCGATGTGGTCCTTAAGACCCCCAAGAAACAGGTCATTCAGATTCTCTTCTGGAATATTCTCCACCCTTAAGGATAGGTTATGGAATTGATGCACATAATCTTTGACTGATCCTGTTTTCCATAACTTTGCTAATTGACTAAAGTAGTTCTCTGAAACACTGGAACTATAGTGCAATTGCAACTCCTCGATAAAAATTGTCCAAGTGACACCAAGACCATTCTTCTTCCTTTGAGCACATAACCATCGATACCAAATGAATTGGTCTGGTTCAAGATACAGGGATGCCAATGTCACCTTTTTTCTTGATGGTGTTTGATGTAACTCAAAGAATTTATCCATTTGATTTATCCAATTCAGGGGATCCTTACCATCAAATTTGCGCATATCCACTTTCGGCATCATGTTCCGTGGTTGCGAATAAGTTGGATTCTGATTGGGATGGAAAAGTGATACAAAATGGTTATTTTGTCCATGATTTTGAACTGAAGATCCTCCTTGGTTGATATGGGCCAGATTTGGGCCATACTATTTACCCTTTACATGTTTCATGATATCATCCAACCGATGATTGATTTGGTCTATGTCTCCTTTAGAGGCCATCTCAGATTGTACATTTCGCAGCTCATACTCAAGTCGGCTCACCTTATGATCAACTGAGGTAAACTCTAGTGCTGAGGAATCTTTATTTACCCCTTCTAAATCTATTTCTTCAATCACTACCCGTCATTATCTTGGGTTTTACCCAGAGTAACCGGATTCTTTTTTACTCTTGTGGAAGGCCCCGTCATGATGTCAAACCTTATGGTTTAGGGTTTCGATACAAATTTGGCTGAACAAGAAAAAAACACCAAATATACTAATACTATTTTTTTGAGATCTTTCTGAAAATGTAAAGACCTTGAAACAATTCCACAATTTGCACCCTAGGGAGTGATTTTATGAAAAACCCTAAATTTGTAATAAGTTTTGCAAAATAAATCAAAAAAGTATTAAATTTTTAGGAAACCTTACTTGAAATGTTTCGTAAATTTGGTAAAAATATATCCTACCAATTCGCTTGGGTTCACAATATATGGTGGAAACAAAAAATTAGGGTTTTTACCCTAATTTTGGCCCAAATCACAGCTTTGATACCACTTGTAATGAAATTACTTGTATAATTCAGATTATGAGAAATAGTAGAACACCAAATAACACAATATTTTAGAATAATGATCTCAATATGCAATTATAATAGCTTCGCCACTTTGAGGGGGCAACCTCTAAACCATATAATAAGACTCAAATGCTCAAATGATAATGAAATACTACCTACAATCCCCTATATATACTATTCATATGTTATGGCCATCACTAAGACTGACCTATTAAGCATGAGAAAGTATAAATGATATAATAAAATGATATGGTAAGCCACAAGTCAGCTACTCATATCCTAATACAAGCAATAGGTTAAGGGCGTAGCAAGCAATTTGCCTTTTCCCCTTTTCGTGAAACACAAAACTCAGAAAACCCCCGCAACCTCGAAGCTCCACCTTTTGACTCTGTTTGACCATTTTATCCTACCTCCATTTCATCTTGATACACATGGAGATGTGGTGCTTGTTTGAGCTTCTCTTTTTTGGATTCACCTTTGGAGGAGTGTCGTTAGGACACGTGGTTCCCTCTGCTAGCTCTTCCATACTTAGTCGATTATGGATTCTTTCCTGAACAGTTTTGAGCCCAAAGACCTTGAAACTTCACCGCTTCTTTTCCTTCTTACTCCTGGCTTCTCTACGACATTGCTCCTTCATTTACAACCCTTCTATTTCATTTCCAAGCCCATCTATAACCTATTTGATGAATTTAAGGCACGGTTCGCTTGACAGAGTCGTTTCTTCTCTTTCTTCTCACACAGGGTCATTTAAACTTTTGCAGGCCCCGTCATTCCATTGTAGAGTCTCCCTACAACCTTGTTTGTCATCCTGGAATGTGAGATCACGGGTTTGATTCATTTCCTTCATAATTTCCTTATGTGCAGGAGTTTTCTTGACCAAATTTTCTGGGAGGGACGAATTTGGGATAACAGTCACGTTATATTTTTGAGGATGAACTTTGAAGGTCCAAAAAATAAGATATTTAATAAATATGGAAAATAATTTTTCCATAACTTTCAAAGTGATGCAGTCAACTTATTTTTGGTCGTAACCCTCCAATCGATAATTTGGGATCACATTTTAAGTGATAAATTGTCAAGTACTTTCCCTCAAATCTTTACTATTTAGACTCTACCCTCAAAAGGTCACTCATTATAATGTTATCTGGTCCATGCTCTATGATTACTTAAGTCTCCTCTCATTGCCTCCTTATTCCTTGAATCTGAGAGGTCTATCCATTCATGATGTTTTATTCATCTTGGTCTAAAAGGACCCACTTTGAAAAGGTCTCTGGCCAAGGTGGGATAGTGACTTCTGGATTGAGCTCAAAAACTTTCACCAGCTTCCATGTATTTTTATTTATCTTATAACCGTCAATTCCCACATACCTGTGCTTTATAAAATAGACATGTATTCAAGTCACAGTCAAAACTCATTAAGTTATATTACTACCATTCAAGAACCATGGTCATCCTGACTCTTAGTTTCTTTTACAATTGATCATGGGGGCCCAAATTGAACTGCAAGAACCCTAGTAAAATGCTCATGAAACACACAGGTTTCTTCTAATTCTGATACCCAGCTTCACATGTGGTTATATTGGGAAATCCTTCATAAATCTCTCACTAATCTTTTCTCAACATGAAAATTCTTCTTGTATTTCCCACTCATCTCCTGGTCAGTCAACCCTATAATTGAAGAAATCCCCTAAAACTCTAAACAAAACTAAGATCCAATTGGATCCCCTGTATAAGCAGCCAATTCCCGAAGATATTACGAGAACTATCTAAGTTCTATCCAGAATCCCCAGACAAGAACCTAATTTCTCCACATAGTTGCTAAAAGGAATGTGGAAATGAAATTTGTCGAAAAGGCTGATAGTCCATCCCCGACAAATCCCTTAGTCATGGAGTCATTCATGTACTAAACCAGATTCTACCATCCTCGACAAATTTCAAGACGGGATTTTGAAGGGTCGGGTAAAAGAACCTAGCACATTCCTTCGCATCTAGGAAAACATCACCCTCTATCATAGGCTACACAAACTAATAGTGTCAGGAGTTCTCAACCCTGGCCTCACAAGATCTGGTGAATGCCTCTCCTTCAATCATGCCCTGAAACTCCATACTAGGATTAGAGGTACAAGAATTAAGAAGGAATCTTACAAAACATGGGTACTATATTATGTGCTCATAATATTGGCTCATCAGGCTTACAAAGCCTAAAGAGTTATAATATGCTTCATGTTAAGATCATTATTCCACCAAATCATGGTAATTTTTCAAGAAATGTACCATGCAATTACTTTTCTTCCATCCACCATATCAAACACTAAGTTTTTGTCCATCACTTTACCTAGGAGTTTAAAAGTCATCCAGTTGATGTGGATCCTTCATACTCTTATTTGAAATGTCCAAAACACACACAAACATGCAATATTTTAAGATCTCTATAATTTGAAAATAGTAATTCTCATTCCTAAAACCACACTAATGTTTTGTTTCAACAAATATACAATATTCCTTGTGGATACTCTCCTATAGCTTTCAACCCAAAAATTTGAAGAAAAAAAACAACCTGTTCTTGTGAAATCACCTCGGATGGACCCCAATTGCTACAGTTTACACCTTTATAAAATATGACCTTCATCCTTCTTGAATACCGGAATTTGTGCTTCAAATATTAGTCTTATTTCTAATGCAACATGGAAAAAGTATTAAAACCTGTGGGAGTCATTCAACTAAAACAACGTTTGGGAGCCAATGTATTAGGCCACTTTGAACCATTAGGAATTTGGCCATAAAATATGCCAAAATTCTAACTAACCTTTCTAAGGATGTTTGGTGACACTCATACTTCCATGAAGATTCTTTAGGCATTATGTGAAACAAGGAAAAAACACTCCATGGATACTTGATCAAATCGTGATCATGGTCACCAAAATTTATGTACTCGCTCATTCTCCCCTGTAGAACATGGAAAATTATCAACTTTAGTTGATGGAATTATCATGCTTTCCATGGGTACGGTTAAGATTCAACTACCACTCAGATAATCCAAGTATTTTGTTCCTGTCCAAACCATCCCAAGTACCATGTAATCCGCTGAAGTTGGGAACTCCTTTAAGCTTGCCTCAGATGTGATCAGCTCAACTAATTTGATGGACACAGATTACCCTCTATTTATGTCTTCTTCAAGATCTGTGGTGGATGACCAATTTTTAGGGGTCCAAAAATTGGTTAAGTATGATCTAATAACATATGGAGTCAAAGGATTGGTAAACTAGTAGAAATAGTATGATTCTTCTAGGGGACCTTGTAGGCATTATGGCACAGTTAAGAGATTTTCTTCATAATCTGCATGGACCTAGTTGTTTTCAGCAATTCAATTTATTATATGTCTTTGAATGTCTTGTTTTGAGATGAACCATCAATACATAACAGTCAAGATGTATGCTAATCTCATACTTACATCTATAGCTACCTTATAAGATACATGGTACTAGACCATCTTCCCTCACTTCTTCCAGTCTATGTCCACAAAAGAGACAGTCTTGTATCTGATAATAATGGGTGCTACTTGCAGCACAATTGTAGATGGGGATAATTTGAGAGACATCCATTACTGCCTTTGAGCTTCTTGCAAACATACAAATATAAACTAATGATACTGGTCTTGGAGCATGAATTGTAACTGGAGGCCCCCATGCAATGTTTCTGAGTGTTTTTATACCTAAATCAAATGTTATCTTTTAGTAGCACTATGGTAGAAGATAATTGTGTTTCAGAAACTTATGGTACTTAACCAAATTGAAAATCCTTTGTTTTCATTTAAAGTGTTATGCACCTAGGGAAAGGATGTTATGATGTATATGTATTGATGGAGATGCTGACATGTGGCACACATCCCCTTATCTTATTATATCATTAATTTATGATTTATTATGCTTAGGAGGTCGGCCTCAGTATTGGCCATAGGTTAGAATGGTATATATAGGGGTTAGAAGGTTGTAGTTAATCATCATATTGAGTATTGGAGTGATATTGTATGGTTTGGAGGTTACCCCCTCGAAGTGGTATTGGAGGTTGCCCCCTCGAAGTGGAAAAGCTATTATATGAGAATATTGTCATCATTTATCTATATTTTGGTGTTATCTCATGTTATTATGTTGTATATGTTCTAATTTATACAAGTAATATCTTTACAAGTGGTATCAGAGTAGCGATTTCGGCCAAAATTAGGGTAAAAAACCCTAAATTTTTGTTTCGAATATATCTTGAAGAGGGTATCGAATTTTTTTTCCCAATTTTTGCATCATAATTTGGAAACACTCTAAGTCATAATATCTGAAACTTTCAGCTCTATTGGATCTGTTTTGCGGATGTTATTGGTGTTTTAGGTTTGTTCATAAATTCACTTTTCAGGAAGAAAATTTTGGTATTTTTTAGTAAACTTTATATTTTCGGAAAGCTCAGGAAATTTCAGTTAGGGTTTGTTCTTTGTGTTTTTATCCATCTACCGAAATATGTTCAAAATTCCTAAACCCTAATCATGATCACGGGGATAACAAATTTTTATGGAAATGGTGAGATGGATGCTAAAGAATGGTGGATAAAATTTAAGAATATATATTTCTCATATTTCATGACAAGGAATAGGTTTTCAAATTATCTTGGTGGTCCTGCATGGATTTGGTTTTCTGAGTTAAAAAATGACAGGAAGGATTGGTCTTGGGAGGAAATGGAACAACTTTTTATGGATAGATGGGACCACAAAGAGGAAGAAGAGTCAAAGGAAGATGGTGCAAGCCTGAGGAATGCATAGAGGTGAAGAATATTCAAGGGAAGATGATGGTGCATCACGTACATTGAAGAATTAAACGTAGAAGAAGTTGAAGAAGACTATGAAGAAGAAGAATAAAAACAAGATATTGATGCAGAAGAAGATATTACAGCTCCCAAGAAGGAAGATACCATATTTCAGTTTCATGGATGCATTCAAAGGAATAACCCTATAATTGTTTCCATAAACCCTAACAACAAGTATAACTTCATCAACAAGGATATGGTCTCAACATCTACATATTCAAGAAAGTAATATCAAAGAAGCTCAAGTGAATGGTAAGAAAATTCAAGTTTTTCAAGATTTAAAACTTACTATGGACAAAATATACTTTACATTCAGATTTTTTTGCCTTATATATGGATGGTTTGGATATTGTTCTTGGGTATCCTTGGTTAGAGACATTGGGGATAATTAATATTAATATGGGAAAATAAGTTTATGAAGATTTGGTACAAAAAGAAGAAGGTCACTTTACAGGATATCAGGCTTAATGGAAATCAAAGAAAAGTCAATATAGACCATGAGGCTTGATTTAGAATATGGAGAAGAAGGAAATAAGGATGATTCAAAAGAGGAAGATGAAGAAAAAATAAGGAAATGATGATTCATCTACTCAAGAGAAAAAGAAAATATCAAATGCAAAGGTGGAAGAAGAAAAGAAAGTTCAGAAACAGGTTGATAAGGTTGAGGATACTACAACTGCAGCATATGGATAATCCACATCAACATGAGAGAAAAAAATCATGGAGATATCCCAGGGCACATAATATTTCCAACCAATATAGATATACCGGTAATTGGAGGAATAATCACTTTATTTATACAGGTGATCAATGGAGCAACAATTATGAAGCATGGAATCCTTATTACGGTTATCCTTATTATGGTTATGCATTGAATCCTTATGTTGGTTATGCATGGAATCCAAGGATGATAAACTATGGTCATGAATGGAATCAGAGTAGCGCAACGGAATATGGATATTAGTTCAGATATGTATCATCTACCAGGATCACATATGGATGGATGATCGATCATGGCGCAAAGTGTGTAAAATTTTACAACACACTCATTACATGGTTTCTTCTTATGTTTCGAGGACGAAACATGTCAAGGAGGGAAGGAATGTTATGCACCTAGGGAAAGGATGTTATGATCTATATGTATTGATGGAGATGCCGACATGTGGCACACATCCTCTTATCTTATTATATCATTCATTTATGATTTATTATGCTTAGGAGGTCAGCCTCAGTAGTGGCCATAGGTTAGAATGGTATATATAGGGGTTAGAAGGTTGTAGTTAATGATCATATTGAGTATTGGAGTGTTATTGTATGGTTTGGAGGTTACCCCCTCGAAGTGGTATTGGAGGTTGCCCCCTCAAAGTGGCAAGGCTATTATATGAGCATATTGTCATCATTTATCTATATTTTGGTGTTCTCTTATGTTATTCTGTTGTATATGTTCTGATTTATACAAGTAATATCCTTACATTGGTCAACATCGATAAACTCATCTAGAGCATATTTCCATATCCTGCAATTTATTAAACATCTTGTTGAATATTTGTTATACTTATATACACTATTTGAGCACACCATGTTATATTTTGTGTGCATATTATGTTGATTTCATTCCATTCCTTAACCCTAATCACACTTTATCAATTTGTGAGTAATGTAACAAATGAGAAACTAAAGTTTTACATAATTCTACTTATTTTAGGATTGCATTTATTGATGTTGAATTATTGTTATTTGTTTAGGTATATTATTATTAAAACGTAATTTTTATATCACATTTTTATAGGTATTTACCGATGTGAGTGAAACTACTCCATCCTTTCAAACCATACCTTGATTCCATATGAAACCATGTTCAAGGAGAGACTTTAAGGCATGTTATTTTTTTCAAAAAATTGTATATTGGAAAAATGTTCATAAGTAATTGTTTCACTATATGAAAGTGAATGTCCTTTGAAGTCTCTCCTTGAATATTGGTTTATATGGTATTTAGGTATGGTTTTAATTTAATAAGTCTAAGTGAATAGTTAAAAGATATGGATGTCACATGTCTAGTTTACGATTAACACATGTGTGCAAACCTTCACTTTTCTGGCACACACCAAACTAACATATCTCCCAATGTCATCCTATCACACTAAGGAAAGAAAATTTATAATGCTCACCCAAGGAATGAGAGATTTATAGTTCTCATCATGTTTAGCTTGTTGTTATGAAGTGTTTTAACAAGACAATAAAGCAGAAACATTCACGTTATAGAAATATAAATATAAAAAACATACTCATATTCACAAAAATAATGACTTCATAATAACCTTCTTAGTGAGAAACGAAACATATCTCTCTTATAATAATCGTCTTTGTGATCTCTCCACTCAACAATGTCTATTTTTGGGTGTGTCTATGTGTCCCTTATAATGATCCCCAAGGGGTATATATATTAGTGGGGACTTTCCATTCAGTAGTTGAACAAGAACTATAATTATAATTTGGGTTCTAATAACTCCTCCTAACTATTACATAATGGTGGATTTTATGCCATGTGTCTTCATCTCCTAGCTCCTTATCCTGCATGGAATTTATTCTACTTTTGAATGGTTTCTCCTCTATTTTGGATGCTTTTTTTTCTATCTTTAGGATCTCTATTTTTAAGCCCAACTTATTTTCCATGTGCCACCTATTTTTCCTTAAGATGCATATGTCAATATTTGTAGTTACTTTTCTTTTCTTATCCCAACTATCCTTTGTTTTCCCAGAGCATTTTTCGTCCATGCAACTATCAAACTATCTATATGTGCCTTCTTTTTCATTAAATCCATGTGATTAAACTTATCCCCACCTTCTATTTTCATATGTGGGTTTATTTTGTATCTTTTGCATAAATGTTCATCCTTATCCCACAAATATATGCACTTTAAATAATATCAAAGAATGAAGAATAAATGATGGAAATTATTTCCCAATGTGGGACTTAGCCAAAAATGTATAAGAATTCAGGGGCCCAACATTACACCATACTAATCTTATTTCTCGCCCTCAGGTAACCCTTTATCCACTTCTTCAAATATCTAGAACTTCATATCTTACAATATCTTCGTGTACCTTCCACTAATCTAGGGTCTTCTAGACAAGTGAACCCATATTTTTAATCCGCACAACAATTTACTTCAAGGATTTGGAATTTTTATTTGGATCTTGTGCCTCAACTTGAAATTTTTGCAAGGTTTTCCCTGCCTCTATTTTATCTACATCCAACACACTTTATTCTTTGGAAGTTATCCTGTATAGCTCCCCTAGCTATTGCTTGATATTTTTCTCTCTTTTTGTTGACATTTTCCTTCGAATTTTCAATAACCTCAAGGAGTTTGTTGCATCTAACCTTGTTAGTGTCCTCACTATCCACTCGTTTCTCCAATATATTTTATTGTTGGACCTTAATAAGCATGCACATGTCAATTATCTTGGACTGATTAAAGAATCCCTTTACTACCTTGTCTGCGTACTCATCCTTATATCCAAACTTCGAGACCAAGTCCACGGAAAATTTTAATTTTTCTACACATAGAGCTCTAGCTTTCTCTTTCTCTATTACATGCAGTCGTCTCCTCCTACTTCCTTTAGCTTTAGAATCATGTTGATCAAAATTTATAGTTTAGCCACACCTCCCCCCTGATTCTATTGTTATTCCTTGACTAAATAGGGCTCATTGGTGACTATCCTTTGGTATAAGTTTAGCACCTTCAAATCATCATGTGTATGTTTTTTCAATAGGTCCATGTGCTCTCTAGAAATATCTCATATCTTCTTTCTTATCTCCTAGAACTCTTTGGTTAACTCTTGTACTCTTCATCTATGTATGGGGTTTTATGTGTTGTTGATGAGGTTTATTTGAACAACCTCTCTTGTCATCTTTAGTATTGTGTCTACAACTTGGGTTTCTGACATCTAAAAGTTGTCCACGAGGGCCACTCCTTCCTAATATGTGATGTCATTTGGAACCTTGTGTAGACTACCAAAGGGTGTTTCAAACATGGGCTCCTCTGTACAGGCGTCTAAGGTAAATAATAGCACCTTATGCCCTTATTTTCCCAACATTATCCTTGCGATAGTTCTAATTGAACATTTCCTTTTATGGATTCCTCTTTTGGAATTTGGAGCAAAGAGTCTTTAGAAGTCATTTCTCATCATACTACATTTCTTCTTCCTCGTCATCTTCTTCCTCATCCTTCACACCCTTTCCCTTATCTTTGCAGTATTGTGTGTCTTCTTCTTCATTCTCAACACGTATTTCCTCAACATTCATCACTTCCTCCTCATCATCCTCACTGTCTTCTTCATCATATTTTTTCTCATCTTCTTCATCCTTCTTCTCCTCCTTCATCTTCAATATTTATTACTTATGGGATCAACTTTGGATGTGCAATGGTTCATGCACTGAAGTATATAGGATTTTTGTCTTTTTCTTGATCATCTCCTACATGTATGGGACTTTTTATAGGATAAGGCATGTTTTGAGGAGTATTCTTTGTGGGTGCACCTGTGCCCATCTTTTCTCCTTCCTCGGGGTCATTCACTTCTATGTGACTATCCCTAGTGTCAGTTTTCATGAATCTGGGTGTGTTATTTTACTCTAACCATGTTCTCCACCCTGTACTGATCACTACCTCTAGGCGGGTAGATATTTTTGCATTCGAACTCATTCCTAGCATAGAAGTTCCTGCCATATTTAACCTTTGTCTCTTCCTCTTCTCCAACAACACAATATCATAGTCATCCTCCTCTTCTTCTTCCTCGGGATGTTCTCACATGATTTGAGGGATTTTATCTTCTTCATCCTCTTTAACCCTTTATTTATTGTGCCTTGGGGGCATGTGTATTACTTCAATACTTCTTCGACCTCCTTTGTTCCACGTAATAGAACAACCGTATTTCTTGGTTTCCTACTAATATGATTTTCACTAGGTCTATCATGTAGATGTCAAATTCGTGCATTTCTACATACACACTTTTCCCTGCATACTTGTATATTATGTAAAGGGTATATTGCGTGTCTACATTGATATTCAACGCATTGATGTTCAGATTCTTTACATCCCTGATTTGGCTTATGAATCACATGAATGATTCTAGAGTTAAGGTGAAGGCCGAAGGATACATTTATTCACTCTTCATTTTGAACCGCACGAAGTAGTAGTGTTGCATCACAGTAAATTCTGCCTCTCCCTCTACTTCCTTCTGCAATTTTCACGGTATTCTCTAGTCTCCTTTAAGGACAGCTCCTAAATACCTTAGCTAGTTATTGATTCTGGATTCATACGTGTTTTCTAGAGTGGTACCTAGGTGTCAATGAATCCTTAGCTCCTTGGGTGACTCCTTATCTAGGGGATATACCCATTTTGTCTTCTCTCTTCCCTCTGGAATGTCTATCTCATTGAATACCAAAAGGAGGAGGATTGCACCCCAAATAAACTTTCCTCCATTATTATGCACATTTTCTACATCTTGTTTGATTCCCTCTGTTATATACTGGGACAATTTGTAGTGCATCCCTTTTGCCATTTTATACGCAATATACAAAATTTTCTTGTTAATTTTTTTCATCATTACGCGTCAGGAAATTTTGGATGTCAGGAGGTACGCCGCAACCCTTATTCTTTGGCATTCAATATTTTTAATTGGAAAGGTGTGTCTTCCTTTCTTATACTTAAATAGATCGCATGTTTTTTTATCTCATCGTCATTGCAAAATTCGTGTGCTAAGGCATCTCCACTATTTATGTGCTAATATATTTTGGATGATCCAACCTTAGTCTTCCATCTCTCTCTTTCCAAAACATATACTGGGTACTGTATTTCCAGGTTTAGGGGTGGTATTGGCGCGGGATTCTTGTACTTGGTCGTTCCCTTTTTCTGCTGAAAACCATGGTCTTTACTTCCTTCTTCTTAGCTTGTGCGGAAGAGATAGCTTTATATTTGGCTTCGGCATCAGATTTCTCTAACTATTCTACAATCAACCACTCTTCTTCCTCTTCCTCAAGTTCCCTGATAATTTGTTTTATCAGGTCTTTCATCCAACATTGGTTCCTCTGAATCACTAGAACTAATTACGCTTGAAAAAAATTGCTGCACGACTCCAACCTCAAGCAATTCCTCCAATTTCGTCCTCCTCGCGTGCCTAATTCAAAACCCTCCTTGATTAACTCGGGTGGTTTAGAGCCCCAAATTTCCTCATCTCACATAAGGGAGATCGACCCCATGTTAATGGCGGTTGAGAGTCTACATATCCTAGAGAACTAGTTTTATCCACCCTAAATAATTAATAACGTCATCATTGGATTTTGTTTTTCCTCCACCTTAATATAAACTCTTATAATATTGTTTAATGGGGAAAGTTTCATGTTTTTTATTTCTTAAAATTGATGTTTAACTCGTGTGTTGTTGTTTTCACTTGGTTTCACTTAGAGCTCTTGTTCATTTGAATGCAAAGTAACTTCAAAATGATCTTTTTCCTTCCTGTTATGCCCCTCCAAATGGGTAATAAAATTGGTATTAACTCCATTCATATTCATGAATTCTCACTTATTCACCAATTGCATTCAATAATAAGTGGTTAAGTGGTTGACAGTTGTTCCCCACTCCTTATTTCACACCTTTTTCTCCATTTTAAACTTGACTCAAATGACTCATCCACTTTCATATATGTGCCACAAATTTCTGGACGTGAGTTTCTTTTTTCCCCATGCCTATAACTGTAATATGTAGCTTATGTTATTACGTTATGTCATATTATCTTATGCACTTCCCTCTTTCTTGCGCACTTCTATGCCTTGTAGCTTCCCTACAAACACTTTACCCTTTCCACTTCCTCTTTTTCATGTGCTTTACTTCTCCTCTCTTTCATCGTCGTTCCTTGCCAATTTTTCCAGTACTTACCCATTTCCCATTGTGCTTTATCAATTATTGCACACCGAGCACACCACCTTTCTTAATCAACAATTTTTTTAAAGTCCCATCCCAAGTACTTTGTCATTTTATTGTGCACGCTCTCTAGCATTTTCCTGCATACCCCGTGTTAATTTTATGCTCCATTTTCTGGCACGTGACCATATACCAAGTCCTTTATTCCTTCTTTCAACGTGCGTAAATTCCCCAATCCTTAGAGTATTGTTGTTTTTCCCCCTTATTAATTTTTTACATGTGGTGGACATTAGTTTTTCCACATTTCGCAATCTTTTAAAATTTGGGATTTGACCTCCTCTACCCATTATATCGATTTCGTCCATGTAGTATGTATTATTGTATTCTTTTTTCACGGTATTCTGACATTAGGTGAAGATGCAAATTTTTCCTCCCCACTGAAATTGTAGTCACAAAATCACGCACTTACTATTACATTTATACCACTAAATATGTTATTCTATATATGGATCTCGCGTAAGAAAAGTATTCACTAATGACCTATCCCCTAGTCATGTCGTCAGTTAGTTGGTCGTCGTTGTCATTTGTCTTGCACATTCATCAGTTGTTTGCACAGTTTTGGTCATCTCTCAGGGAGTCTCAAGTGTCATTATTTGGTCATTTTTCGTCTCTAGTCTTTGACTAGGGCGCCTAGGGTAGAACTGGGGCGCCCAAGGGCGCCCCGATCCTTTTTTTTTAGGCACCCTGGTCCCAGCAGCATTTACATCTAATTTAAAGTTTCGAGGTCGGTCTTTGTAATTTTTCCTCTCATTCCCCTAGGTACTAGTCGGCATGTTGGATCATTAGTGTCGAAATTTGAGGAAAAGATCCCTATATAAACATAACATACCTACTATATTATGGGCGCATTATCTACTATCAAGGGTTAGCTATCTACTAAGGTAAGGGGCTGCATTTGGGCATCATTGCATCACACACACTGCATAGAGATGGTTGTATTCATTCTATTCGATCCACCATTTCCATTTTACATCTAGTTATTGCCCCTATCTCTGTGTCATTGACGCTAAGGCACCCTAGGCACACACAAACACACAGAACTACATTGGATCTGGAATGTAGTGTAGTGCTTAGTTGTAAGTCCGCCATTGTGGTAGCTAAGGTTAGTATAATCTGTTGTGCGCATATATATTCAAGCTCAAGCCATTTGACATTTTGTATGCGGTTTTCTCACCTGTAGAAATTGCATTGCAGGTTTTACGAAGACATAGGGGAAGTTACTCCTTGACAACGATGCCAGTCAAGTTCCTCAAGACCCTTACGTTGGATCTAGCCACACTTCCAGATTCAGATCCTGAGATGTTCTACAGTACCATGTGTTGTCATTTTTACTCAAGACTAGGGTGCCAATGGTGTCACCTTGATCCTCTCCCAGGTGCCCTAGTCATGTTAAATATCCCAAGTCTACTCCAGATGTCTTCATGAAGTTGTACAAGTCATGATGTCTACTGTGTCGACAGATCAGCTGGTCTAGTCCGCATGATCACAACAAGACAAGGTGTGTGAATTTAGTACATCCCAATATTTTATAAAGACTTCATAATGTCAAACATGGTCAATGAGATGTGTGTGAGGTGTAAATGAGTTTGTAATAAGTAGACACGGTAAATTATTGAAGAATTAGGTAAATCTAGGTTTAATCATGGTCCTAGGACCAACAGGTTGGCATGGAAACATGAGAAATGGATAAATAAAAAGTGGGGGTAAGCATGGTTAGTGGAAGCAATATGATTTGGTATAACATGCCCTAAGAGGAGTCGTTAGGTCAAGACCCTAATGGCTTAGAGGACACGACAATGGTCATTTGCCCAGCATGTCTCAAGTAAGCGTGGACCCTATCTAGGCAAGTGAGGATTTCCTTCGATTGAGCTCAAGGAACTCTATGGTAATTCAACTCTAATGCCATGATCATATCAAACAATAGCTATCTAGATGGTCAAATATATGTGTATAGGGATTTTGAAGATTATCTAATTGGCATGAGTGAATGTTGAGAATCTCAATAGCCTTCATCGTCTGAATAACACTCTTGCTCAGACAGCTACTCGAAATCCTCCTTCTGACCTTTCAAATGAGATGGGGTATACAATCCTCTTATCAGATTGAACTATGATAAAGTGGCCATTAGAAATCACTGGAGAAGGGCAGTATGTGAAGGTTCTCCTAGTCAAACCCACTCTTATAGGACCTAAGAATGAGTCTCTTGTTTCTGATAGTTATTCTCATGTTTTATCTAAAACCTGGCTTAAGAGATAATGGCTAAAACAACGTTGACCTGATCCTATCTAATAGCATCCTTAGCAACATTCTCATTTAAACTGACTCTCTATCTGATACTGATCAGGCGATTGATAGCCATGGTTATCCTTCTTTTAAGAGAACTGCCAAGACTGTAAATTTTGCAAAAAAATTGAGGATCAAATTCCTTAAGGAACAAAAAAATTGTCATCTAGCATTTTTCATGATTCAGTGTCCATCTACCACTTCACCTTCTCCTTCTGTTATAATCTCGATAGGCTATGAAATGGATTTGCACCCATTTGTTCGTCAAATCCCTTGAGAAAGTTATTGAATCAGTCACCTCGGGGTTATTAGAAGACTCTCTTCAATGTTAGTCCTACCATATGGTATGGTATTTTTTATCTTTACCATCTGTTGTAGCTTCTATCGACACAAATTTATCTAGTGTTCCCTTCAAGCATTTTGTAATATCCTTTGACATCTGACAAGAGGGTTTCAAGATGAAATCATGGTTGTGGAAGGGTGTTTGGGGACATCTTACATTCTTCCTTCAAAGGATGATCATCATGTCTCATGAATGTCATTAAGTGCCTATTACACTTTCAGTTATCAGTCTAAATAATTTAGAAATAGGGCTTACTATTCTTAATTATTTAATATACAACTCATTACATGGTAACCATGTCCCTAATTGAAGATTCATAATTCTGTATTTCCTAAGGACTTTATCATTAAATTACGTTCATACGATTTAATCATACCTCGGTCACTTAATCATGTTCATGAACCTTGGGGTACATTTACCACATGCTTATGACCTCTTATTATGATGATAGATTATTTCTTAAGGCCTTTTGATACAGTCTTATTAATGAGGCGTTGCAATGGTACACTCATCTTCCCTTTGGGTCCATTAGTACTTACTATGACATGTTAGAGTAGGTATTTACCTTAGCTCATGTTCACCTAGGTACTTTATTTACCTTTATTGTATTTATCCTCAACCACTTATGTGTGTGGATATTTCTTTTATCTTATTTAGATATTAGGAGATATTATCTAGTTGTTAGGTATAGTTCTTTCCTTGATCTATGGTATTGACTAGTTCTTTCCTTGATCTATGGTATTGACTAGATTCTTGATGTCTAGTTCTCTCCTAAATCTATGGTCTTGTCTAGTTCTTTGATAACTAGTTATTTCCTTGATTTATGGCTTGATCTACGACTTTGACTGGTTCTTAGATTGTTATTCCTTGCCTATTTAAGCAAGGTCCATTCTCAATGTATTGCATTGAGTTCCATAATAATATATGATATTGTTGCTCATTTGTTTGCAAAGGTTTTATGTAAAGTTATTCTAGCATGAATTGCTTTCATCTTATTGGTCGTGGTGTTTGATTAGCATCTGTGTTCTTGGCTTGGTACGATATGGTTATCGATCCTTTCATGGTATCAAAGCTAGAGATTGCTGTTGGCATTCGTCTGTAAGTTTTATTTTACAAATAAGTTCATTGTATATTCATATATTTGGGATTTGGTCATATTTTTTTGCTACGTGTGTTTTTATGTAAAAAATAGGCTTCCATTAGATCCGGAAGGTGGGAAAACTCTAAGATCAACTATAAACTTGACCATTTCTGGAGGCAGTCATTTTTCTGGGTTTTTTTGCATTGGTGCAGGGAAGCACACCAGTCTGCCTCTGGGATCTGTGCCACAAAGAAGGAAAAAGTGGAATTATTTTTCAAAACTGTTGGATTTCGTGAGATCTAAACAGGGTAATTTTTTGTTGTAGCGTATCTATCTCGGTTTGCGCATAGGAAGGTTTTTAGATATTTCCTTTTTTGGTAGGGGTCTACGGATGCTGTGCACGTTTTTTTCCATTTCAAGAAAATCCGCAGGTTGATATTTTCAGCAATAAAGGTCACTGTCTACACAGTCCAAAAATACTAATTTTTACCACCCATTAAAATCCTTAGCCATTGGTCATATGGTATGGTCATATGAGGGCTTAAAGCTTGTGATTCCTATTTGTAGGTGCTTAACTTGAGCCCCCTTTAATTTTATTTGTGTGGTGAAGGCAACAATTTATTTTATTTTAGTGGCAGCTAAAATAAATAAGGAGAGTGAAATATTAAAAAGCTTATAACTTTTGATCGGTAACTCAGTTTTGAGTGCCATTTTTTTTGCAAAAGTACTTTTTTTTTCGTGCTCTTTCCATTGGAAATATTTGTTTTGAGACTTGCACTATAATTATAAAGTGCCAAATATGGAGGAGTGTTGTAATCAATTGTGGATGTAATTTTGGCTGAGCTTGACGTCCTAAATTTTTAGGAGTTGCAGTTTGTACCTATCATGGATTTTGAGAATGATATACTTTTCTTTGAAGTATGTGGACTTCAAGAGGATATTGTAAAATTTGTGGAAGAAAATAGATCGCTCAAGAAGAAAAATTATCTTCTACAATCACTCATTCATGATAAGGATACAATAATACACTTCCTGCAGAACAAACTTGCTAGCCTACAACATCACCATCACACTGTGGACAACCATATCCATGCTCCTAGTCCACTTGTAGCTATTACTCCTGAACCCACTGACATTGATCTGTCAGTCTTTGAGTCTGTTCCTGCTCTTAATGCTCATACACCTATGAAGCTTGTTACTGCATGATCTTCCACATCTGTGCCTATTACAGTACCACATATTATGTATCCTACTCTTGCTCAGCTGCATGGATTTTTTGAGAAGCATACCACTGCATTTAGTTCTCACATGCTCTGTTCTATGGGTCTCACTAGCGAAGTCATTGGTAGACATTCACAGGGTATTATTTCCTCTATTCCACATGTTAAGTGGAATTCTCATCATGAAATTGGTTTTCGAGCAGATACTTCATTGGGATCACACATTGATAGAGCTACTTTTTTTGTTCGCTTGACTCTTTCTGAGGATCATGAGAAACACATGAGTTCTGCACCTTCACTTAGGCTTGAGAAACCTGAGATTTCAGCTGTCAGACATGATCAACCTGACACACATTCTGATGTTCTTTTGCATGCACCCATTATGCATTTTACACCAAGTCATATGTAGGCATCTTCTTCATCCATCTATGTTGATTTGGGGTGGATATTTGATCACTTGTGGCGGAAACATAGGCATTCATTGAGAGGACTCTACATGCGTGGCTCCTCCACCATTCGGCCTCTTGCCCCACTTTCTATACCTTCTGCATTGTGATGCTTCTTGTTTTGAGCATTTTTCTTTAGCAGGTGTAGTGTATCTCTCTTGTTTGTTGAGAGATTTTGTATCTGTATTTTCAACACTTTTGACATGTTGACAGTCTCTCTTATGGGGGAGCTATTCTGGTGGAGCCCAGTATTAGTTTGTCAGTGTTCAAGTGGTTGTTTTGACAACTCATACAGATTTTTAGCGTCACTCCACCCATTCAGTAGTATGGGAGGGTGTGGTGTTGATCCTGCTTATTCAGGTTTCGTGTCCTTGCCTTGTTACCTTGGCTTTTCTTGGATCGTGACACTCTAGAGTTTGTGTCCTTGCCTTGTTGCTTTTGTTTTTTTCTTGGATCGTGGCACACCTATTTATAGCAAATGATCGAATTATGTTTGGTGTTTTTTTTACACTTTTGACATCACTCCGTTGATAGTATCCTTGTATGGAGCTATTTTGGTGAAACCTAGTGTCAGTTGTTTTTGAGTTTTGTGATCGAGCATTGAATTTAGACCACAGTGCACACCAAACTTTTTCAGCATTGTTGGAGTTTTTGAGCTGAGCTTTTTGGGATGCCTTAGAGCAGGTCTTTACTCTTTTTACTTTGTTGTTACTTGTTTTGGGTACCTTGCAGTGTCCCTTTTTTTCTTAGTTATTGTACATGAGTACCTCATCAGGCCTAGTTGCTAGGACTCATACTATGGACATGTCACTTCTATTTTTTCCCCTAGCTTCACTTGAGGGGGGGTGTTAGAGTAGGTATTTATTTACCTTAGCTCATGTTCACCTAGGTGCTTTATTTACCTTTATTGCATTTATCCTCACCCACTTATGTGTGTGGATATTTCTTTTATCTTATTTAGATATTAGGAGATATTAGCTAGTTGTTAGGTATGGTTCTTTCCTTGATCTATGGTATTGACTAGATCCTTGATGTCTAGTTCTCTCCTAAATCTATGGTCTTGACTAGTTATTTAATGACTAGTTATTTCCTTGATTTATGGATTGATCTATGACCTTGATTGGTTCTTAGATTGTTATTCCTTGCCTATTTAAGCAAGGCCCATTCTCAATGTATTGCATTGAGTTCCATAATAATAAATGATATTGCTGGTCATTTTTTCACAAAGGTTTTATGTAAAGCCATTCTAGCAAATTTATTTCATCTTATTGATCATGCTGCTTGATTAGCATCTATGTTCTTGGCTTGGTACGATCTAGTTATCATTCCTTTCATCTTGATCTATCTTGGACACATCGAGATCATCCACCAATGAGCCAAGGTACTTAACATTTAGTTACATAAGAAGATACCCTCTTAACCAAGGCCATGAGAAAACCCTAGTGAAGTGGTACCAAAATCTCACCTTTTGGAAATATTCTATTTTGGCGCACAACGACCGAGGAATGAAATAAATAAAAATATAGCTCTAACCATGGTGAATTAAATTAAACATCAGTAGAAAAAAATTAAAAAATTGATTTGTACATCCCATTAAGTGTAATGAATTGTATGAGATTAAGAGCCACCACATTAAAGGGTTCAAGTCAACAAATATCCAACAAAATGAGCGACACATTTTTCTTTACATTTTAATATCATCCAACAAAATGAGCGAAATTTTTCTTTACCTTTGAGGATTTTAATATCATCTGAGAAATATTTTTATTGGATTGCACAATTCCAGGCCTCTCTTCTTCAAATCTGTGATAACAAAAATGGTGTCAATAGTGATTTGAAGTTGAATACCCCTGATGGAGACAAAGCCCCCTTTTTATATTTTAGATGTCTTCCATGCTTTTCCGAAGTATTTACTAAGATATTCATTAAAAAATTCAAAAATATTTAAAAACAGGGTCATGCCCACATTTTCAAACATATCCCACACCTGGGGCTTAACCTTAATACCATTCAGTTTAGTGTATATTAAATATCTCCTCATTCTCACAACCAAGCAATAAGGAAGCCAAAACCAACGTGAATTCCATAGAGCACCACTCCCAATACCCTTACTCCTATGTGAACAATGATTAAATAAAATGTTTCTCTAAACATGTGAAGTTAAAGAACAACTCCAATATACATCAATCATGTAGCCTTTGTTTTACCACCTAAATATGCTATGCGCACTGGAAATTCATCTAGTAAGATCTGGATGCATGCGCACTGAAAATTCATCTAGTAAGTCTGGATGCTTACCCAAAGTCTAAGCTACTAATTCCCTCCTTGTGCTAACATATCAAGATGTTAGCATGCATGTTCATGATTACCAATAACAAAGCATACACTAAAATGTAAATCATTAAAGATATCATAAGGAAACACATGTAACAAGGAAAAATGATAGATCAAATAATTATTACGATTAATTACACTACATGATCACCATGTTTAGAATCATTAAACACTAGAATCCATCTAAAAATATCCATTAATATCCAAAAGGATTACATAGAAGAAGATAAATACATAACAATATTCACCATTGAGTCATGCGAGCTATAACATCAGAGAAGCATAAATCTATTACATCACAGGTATCTAAAATAATGCAGAACAATACATTTATATAAGATTGGGTACTTTCCCTTCACCACCCATGCATCTTAAAATAGACATCATGCTCAAAATAGCCATGCATATATAAATAAATACATGCATACTTTTTTATTGATCATAATAATATATTGATCTATAAATAAACCCTGTTATTAATCATATTATTAGATCAATCCTTGCATGACCTTTTGATATTCTCCTCGCACGTGCTTTACCCCAAAATATCTCTTTCTTTCCACTAAGCCTCAATGTTTTTCTCCAAATTTGGAATGTTGTTTGATCGATACTCAAACTCAACATCACCTATTTTTAGCCCACAGTTCCAAAATCGGCTAACTCTTGAAAATTTCCTGCTTGGGTGCAAGCCTTCGTGCACTGTCTATTCTATCATGTATGTGCCCCTTCACGCATATCTTGTGCATGCCCAAAATATTTGTGCACGACCTCTACTTAGTCAAAATGGCCTGTGTAACATTACCCCACACTAAATTGTATTTCCATCCTCAACAATATCTTATTCACCCCAAAAATAAAAGTGACCTCCAAAAAGAATTAAATTCCCAAAATGTTCATCCTACCTATCTAAAAATAGGATCAAGATGAATGTTGCTGGAAGAGTTCTGGGAACTCAATATCATTTTAATCTCCACCTTCTTCCATTCGTTAAGCTCTTGCAATGTTTTCCTAGGCACAGCCTCTACAATCCATGGTACTTGGTCTGGTGCCAACTCTTCAACTCTACTCTTGAGCTCTTGGATAACCACTATCAATTCTATAATAAATCACTCAACTATGTTCATGTGCTCCAGTACCATATTTTTGGAAATAGCCTATCCACAATTTTAATTTATACTTTTTAGCCTTGATCAACTCTTTCTACTTTGTCACCTTAGCCATCACTTTAGCGTGCTCTATATTTTAGTGGGGGTTTGTTCTTAGATAGATTTTAGAACTAATTCCTCATACACTACACATGCATAAAGGATCAGGTCACTCTTCTGGAACATGTTGAAGATAAGTCAACCTTATTTCCCACATCCTTGAGCTTTGTGAACAATTCAACAAGCTTAATAATTCTAGCTTCAACAACAACCTTGTTTTCTTCCTTCTCCTTAGACATCTCCTTAGCTATTGGTCCTACACCACTCTTTATGTTTGGTAGAAGCATCCCAACCAGATTTTATAAATATTCTATCTCATCATTATAATCATAATTAGCTTGGCTTACGAATGCTGGGAACTATCCTAAAATCTATTTCACCATGGCACCAACCATTCATACACTTATTTAGCATGCTTCTATTATTTCTAGAGATCCATCTCTAGGACTTCAAGCTCACACTCCTTCTCTCTCTTATCTACTACCAAGACTTTCATAGTAGCACCTAAATCCAGGTTCCTACACCCAACTTCCTCGGCCAACATTTTCAAGGTGTTGCACACCTACTCATCAGTTAGGTACATGGGGTCGATTGCCTTATACTTCCTTGCTGGATCATTCTTAAATTCAATGACACCGATGGAGTTATTAATTACATTGAACTTAGGTTCTTTTGTGAAATTGTGCATGTTCCAACTCTACATTTTCCTGGTTCGTGACACTCCCCCATGTTTATCCATAAATTCCTAGCCATAAAAATTCTCATTCGACACTGTGCTTTGGAAGATTTTGATATTCTCTTAAAAGCCATAAAAATTCTTGGGGTCATCCAAAAAATACATATGTGGTGACTTGTGTGTCCATCTCTTCCTTTGTGCATTCTCCTTTGTCTTTGTATTAGTCACAGTAGAAGTTCATGTGCTCATCCTAACTCCTACGCCTTTCTGTTCCATGATGACATAAATATAATCAGTTCCCTTTTCTTTGTGTGCCTCTTCTTCCATATGTGTGTTGTCCTTGAGTGGAATATTATTCACTTCTCTCTTTGTGCCATGTGCATGCATTTTTTCAGCATTCATCTAGACCAACTGCTCAGCCCATTCTTTCTCAAGATCCTCACTTAATGTTTCTCCTTTTTCTCCAAATCAGACTCATCACTTGATTTTTTGTTGGAGACAACCTTCACCCCTCCACGCTTGAATTTTTCCTTCTCCATGTTGTCCTACAGTGTTTGAGATGTTTCGATGCCACTATTGTTTCTTCTTGTGTAGTACATATTCTTACGCCATGAATGATCAAGCCCACCATCTTCTTCAATGAATGATCAACCCAACCAAAAAAAGGGACTTCTAACTTCTTCTTCTTCTCTTCTTCTTCCTCAGGAGTATCTTTATGTGTTCTCTTTAGGGGTGGTACAACAATTTGTCTTGGCTATGGGAAGGTAGAATCTGTAATCTCCATCTCCACTTCCCCTTGGGTATTCAGATTCAATTACACAATTATACATCTTATCAATCCCCTAATAGTAACATTCAACTAGGGGCTCAAGTATAGGATGTCAGGCTATAGCATCTCCAAATATGCAGGTCTCACATCATACCTATACATCACATGTAAGATGTGCAAGTCTGAGTAAATATTATCAACATCAAAGTCTAAATTCTAAATGTTTTTAATATTTTTCATAGAACACTTGAAATACTAGCGAAAGGTAGCTTACATGAAGGACCCATCGACCTGTCCTCCATTCTGAATCATGCAAATATATAATGTTACATCACTGCAAAATTTTCTTGCTCATGAACTGTAGTGATAAAATCACGTATTTACTATCATCAATTATACTGGAAAGTATGTTATTTTATATTTGGCTCTTGTGTAAGAAAAGTATTCACTAATGACCCATCCCCTAGTCTAGTCATCTATCTAGTTAGTATTTGTCATTATTTTTCTTACACAATCATCACTAAGTTGTACATTTGTGGTCATCTCTCAGGGAGTCTTAGATGTCGTTATTCACTTAGGTTTCATCTCTAGTCTCTAACTAGGGTGCCTAGGAAAGGATTACAGTGCCTCAGGTGCCTTAGTAATCATTCCTAGGCATCCTGGTCCTGATCACATTTGGTTCTCATTTAAATGTTCAAGGTCATTCTTTGTGAATTTACCTCCCATTCCCTTAGGTACTACTTGACATGTTGGGTCATTAGTGTTGAAATTTGATTTGGTCATTTTTCGCCTCTAGTCTTTGACTAAAAGTTCCTAGGGTAGAAACTGGGGGTGCCCATGAGCACCCCGGTCCTTGTTTTTATGTGCCTTGGTCTCGGTAGCACTTATGTCTAATTTAAAGTTTCAAGGTCAGTATTTGTAATTTTCCCTCTTATTCCCCTACGTACTAGTCGGCATGTTGGGTCATTAGTGTTGAAATTTGAGCACGAGACCCCTATATAAACATAACATACCTACTATCTTATGGGTGTACTATCTACTATCAAGGGCTAGCTATCTATTAAGGAAAGGGACTACATTTGGGCATCATTACATCACACACACTACATAGGAAGGGTTGTATACATTCTATTACATCCACCATTTGCATTTTACATCTAGCTATTGGCCCCTATCTCTACGTAATTGACGCTAGGGAACCCTAGGCACGTAAGCACACAGAACTACATTGGGTATGGAATGTAGTGCAACGCTTAGTTGTAAGTCCACCATTGTGGAAACTAAGATTAGTCTGACCACTTCATATGCATCTTTGTTTTTTAGGAATTTGATGCTTTGTATGGGTTTTGCAAGTAGATCTTCATTACAGGTTTATGGCAACATAAGCAAAGTTACTGCGACAACCACATGACAAGGACTAAGACATTACGAAGATCTTGTGACACTTTCATATTCAGATCTTGAGCTGTTATGCAGACCAGAGCTCCCATACTGCAGACTAGGGCACCCATAGGTTCCCTGATCCTATTCCAGGTGCCCCGGTCCAATTAAATCTCAATCTGCTGCAATTTTTTGGGTTGTACCATCATACTCTGCTCCATCTGCACATCATCCTATTTAGTCCAAAATCACACTAAGTTAAATTATTTTCAGGTTATTACCTTATTTCTCTTATTTCAATTATTTCATTTCATTTAAATATCAAATAAAATTAGTTAGCATCTACATTTCAGTTTACATTATTTATTCCATTGTTATATTATCTAGATTAACTCCTAAAGTCCATATTTTAGTTAATCATAAATATTGCACGCGGTCCTCCACATGTTTGTTCATATTAATGACTTAGAAGAAAAGAAGTAGAGCATTAAAAATAGAACCAAAATGTTGCACCTTCGTTATGAGAACATGTCTTGAATATAACATATGGGATGCATTCTTGCATGAAATATGCACACTTATTGCAATTAAAGGAAACACGTGAAAGCAAACTAACCTATGTACATAAAATAAACTACCCTAGGAGGTTAAATAGCGTCTATCCTAATGGCATACACCTTATTCGATTACAAACATGACCTTCACTAGTAGTAGGGTTTAAGCCTACTCCAATTGAAGTGACCTGGTAAAAATTCACCATTCAAGTCCTTCAATTTATATGCCTTGATGGGAAAGATTGCATGTATTTCATAGGTATCCAACTAGTTTGTCTTCAATTTTCTTGGGTGTCATGCAAACTTTGAGTCATAAAGTAATACTTGCTCACCTACATCCAAAGTTTTGTTTCTAATTTATCATGCCATATTGTGTAGCTTGTTTTATCTAAGCCTTGGCTCAGTCTCGTATCCACTCTCCATTCATCCAACTGTATAAGTTTAGTAAGAAGCTTCATTATTGATACTTCATCATCCAAGTCTGCAATGTGTACTATCCTTAACAATAGAACCATGAATTCAATAGGTAGTACTGTTTTTTTTTCCGGACACTAATTGGAAAGGTGTTGTTTTATTCAATTATTTGTAGTTTTTCGTGTATACCCGTAAAACTGTTGAAACCTTATCATCCCAATCCTTGCGCCCAATATCATAAATTTTAGTCAAGATGTTGTTTAATATCTTATTGAGAACCTTGGCCATTCCATTGTCTTGTGGATAGTAGGCAGTTATCTTATGGTGCAAAATAATGAATTCCGATAAAACAATATATGTAATGTCTCATTAAGGAAATATGTTCCCCTATCACTTGTGACGTTTAGTGAATACCCATACCTATTTATAATATTCTCCCAGATAAACCTTGAGGCATTTGTTACTGTACATTATTTTATCAGAGTAGCCTCAGGCCATCTTGTCAAATAATGTTTTTGATAATGTAGCACGTTTCAGTTCTTTGCATGGTCATATTTATTGTCCCTACAAAATCTATGGCATGTTTCTCAAAAGTTTCATGTGCAACCATTGGATGCAAATGCATTGCATCTCTTTTATTAGGTTTTCCAATGCATTGAAAAATATCACATGTGCACACATACTCTTTTGCGTTATGAAAAATGTTTTTCCACCATAACCCTGCTGCCAAAATCTTGCACGCAGTTGCGAAAAGTGTCTACATGTTATTCTGTCATGTGCTTCTTGCAATATTTACTTTTTCTCATGCTCAACACACAATGCATTAGTACTTCATCTCGTCCCATTTTGTAGAGTGTGCCAATAATTATCTAATATGGTGCAACCTTAACAAAAAATTGATTCTTCTATTGCATACTTCAATTAGCCGGCATAATTCCTTTTTCAAGAAACAACATGTATAATTTAGTTCTTTTGGTATGCTTGTGATTTGTAACAATTATGCATCATGCATTATGTCTTCAATAGTTTCATCCTCTCCTCCAATTTTAATGTGCAAAATGTAGGACTTATCCAAAGAATGTATAAGAATTTAAGGGACATAGAAAATTTGGTCTAGTTCTTTTGGTATGCTTGTGATTTGTAACAATTATGCATCATGCATTATGTCTTCAATAGTTTCATCCTCTCCTCCAATTTTAATGTGTAAAATGTAGGACTTATCCAAAGAATGTATAAGAATTTAAGGGACATAGAAAATTTGGTCTTCTTATTATTTTGTATGATTGAATATGTTGCACATCTTATAAATTATTATGATTTCACGTCTATTAAATAACACTACTCTATATAACATTATCCTTCTCTATCATAATTGTTTAATGACAATTAATACAATAACTCGTGAATTAAATTTTGATATAAGAGCACTTTCCCATAAAACATTAATAGAAAATTGCACCATACAATATGTGAGTTTTTATGTTCCCTTTTATTATTTAAAAAATTAAAATGAATGAATAAAGTATTTTTTAATCTAACTTGGATCTTGCAAATGGAAACGACATGTTTTTAAGTTGTCATTTTCTAAGGAACTTTACAAAATCTAAATTTAATCATAGAAACATCATTAATTTATCTTAAAAATACAAGTGAGGTTATGTTAAATTTAAAGGTAGTTACTTAAAATAAATAAACAAACACGAAGGGAAGTAGTATCTTTAATAAACCTTGTAGCATTGTAGTAATAAATTAGTGCATTTAACAACTAGACTTGTTTTAGTAAATGTTGAATGATCCACCTTAACAATGATATATGAAGAATGAAACATAATTCTATTTTTTTTATAAATTATTTATTTGATCGGTTTATTTTTAAACAAATATTTATTCAATATGTTAAATATATAATTAATGAATGTTATTTCTTTATTTTTTGAATATTATTATTTTGTTCAACTCTATTCAAATGTTGATTATAAAATTTATTGTTGTGATATTTATCATTTAAAATAATTAAATATAAGGAATAAATGTGTTAATGACAATTATGGAGGGCAAACATTTAATGTTTGTACATGATCTACTCCATTTAATATTACAAGCCAACTCTCATTAATAAAGTATCAATAGAAGTACTCCATATAAACATAATTATTGGTGCTTTAACAAAATAATTGAACATATATTTCAAAAATGTGTGTAGCATAGTAAAATATTAAAATATACTTTTAAAAAATTTACATCTTCTTCAAAATATTATATCCTTACAACATCACCTTTCACCTACCAAGCGCTAAACCCAATTCCCAAAACCAACTTTACATAAACATGTAATCACAAGTACTATATACTCTCTAGATTTGGAGTACATCAACTCCCACAATAGGTGCATCTACTTCATTTCCTTTTGATCGTACTTTGATTTTCATGAATTATGTACCTTAAAATTTAAAATTATACTTTTAAACCTCACCATAATACCAATAAACATAATCAATGAAAATTTGAAATGTAAATTTTCCTAGGGACATGACTAACCAAATAATTTAATCCATTCCAACACATGAAATCCAATAGATGCAAGTCCACATATCATAAAACAATTATCTATAAAGAAAACATCTCAGTTAGGGTAATTATTGAATTTCATTATCAATTATTAGGATTTGAAGATAAAGTTATGTAGAGAAAGATTCATAATCTACTATTGTGGGTAAACTCTAATCAATTGTTGCGGTCTTTGATCTTCTTATCACAGTTTTTTGAATCTTGCAAATCTTTCCACTTTATTGGTTGCAACTTATAAATCGCATTGTATGCACTATAATCTATAAGCTAAAACTATTAAAGTTATCATATTCATTTAGAAACTTGTAAAGTGAAAAGAAATAATCTAAAAGAAACATTTTGCACTACAAGCTCTATAATGTTATAATATTGTAAATACAGTTTAGGGCTTACTAAAAATGATATAAAATATTAGAAATTCTATAATGCTAAAATTTTATACTCTTTTTTCAATCTCATTTGTTACTAGTTCGTTTTGGAGGTGTTGTTGGCTCTTTTAGTTTGCATGATTAAAACTCTTACAACTTTCTACTTTAGTAGTTTTAGCTTATAAAGCCCAGTGTTTACATTAGGATATATATGTTGAAACTACTAAAGTGGAAAAAGATCGTCTAATATAAACATTTTGCACTCGAATGTAAAAGATGAAGTTAGTAAATTGGCAAGAAATTATTTAATTTCAATCATGAATGAGAAGAATATTACATTACATGAGAAACTCAAATAAAAATGGACCCCGCTTATAATATTTTATTTTAATTGTGCAACTCTTTCCATTTTCAGCCTATTGATCCCAAACATGTCTCTCTATAACTTTTGATTAAGGATAAAGTTATAAGATTTATATTGTCTTTCCATTATTTCCTTTTTACTAGTTTATGTTTATAAATATCAGTGTACAAGGATGTTTTAGTCAAATGAAAACATATTTGATTTTTTGGAACATTCTAATAAAAAAATTAGAATGTTACAAAAAATAGGAATAAAAAATATATTTGACACCTAAAAATTGAAAAACAAGGCATTTAAAACATTTAAGCACCTTAAATGTTGCATGTAGCAGATTCATTGTTGTTGTGACTGCAAACTATCCACCTTTTTTCACCGATAATTGTGAAGTGAATTCCTTTACATGTCATTTCAATATTGTTCTACCTACTTTTTTAATCGAATTTCATTTCATTCTTAATTGATGTTGGTTCATTTTAAAATAAATGGGGTATATTTAAGTTGCATGATACAAATAAAGTGTTTCAAATGAGGTTTGTTATCTCAAGGATAAAACCCACAAGTGTGAAGTGAATGCCCTGTCATTTTATTTCAATATTGCAATATTTGAATATGTTATATTAACTTGAATTTTGAAACTCTTTCCACTTTAGTAGTTTCTACTTATAAGTCCCAGTACAAGGATGTTTTCTTCCTATTCTAATTGAGGAGTAATGGTTATTTCATGTCCATTCTTTATATAGTTAACCTACAAATGTATGCATTGCATAAGATTTGAAGTGAACATTCTTGCGTAGCTTGTCCGTAAGCTTATACATTGCATAAGCTTTGAAGTGTGCACGTTTTGCTAGTTCCATGAATGAATTAAAGACCCACATACCAATTTTCCAATTGAAGGATGAGGAACAAAAAGGAAACAACATAATTTTTATTGAGAAAGCCTTGTGCAATAATACTGAACATATGGGTGAAGTTAGATTATATCAAAGATGATGAAGTTGTTGAAGAGGATATGTGTGCTAATAAAATATAAAATCAACCAACTATCAAAGTGAGAGGAACTTTTGCTGCCAAAAAAAGTCTTCCTACGGTACATGATGATCCAAGGTTGACATGAGTAGTGTTATGATGTAGAGGATAATGGGTACCCCTTAAAAATTGTAGCATATAAGTAGGGTATGAAAGCAAGCACTCTGTACAATTTTTGAAAAGGGGTTACATAAACAAATACAAGGGGCCACCCACTATTTTATCTGAAAAGAGGATTCAGAGCTCAAACAATTGACCAAGGACTTAGTTGACATGGTCCATGGGCTTGACATGTCACATTTGAAATTGTAGGTTGTTCATATTTTCAAAACTAGGGCTAACCCTTTAATAGATAGGTTTCTTGACAAGTCATGGTGGATAGGGTTTAAAAAGAGGCATCCTAATTTTTTAATCAGAACGACAAATGGAGTGGATAGATATAGGGTTGTAATGCTTAGGCACTTTATAGTTGGTTTTTTTAATGAGAATGTGAGAAATGTGTATGAACTAAACCAATATGGGCCTCACAAAATACGGAATTGTGATGAGACAAGACTACAAGTTAAAAGGAATTGTGGAATATGATTCATTTCCAAAAAATGGTCAAGGAATATGTTCCACATAATATCTAAGAGAAAATAATGGATCACAATCTTAGCACGTGTCAACGCAATTAGACAGAGTATCCTAGGATTCTACCTATTCAAAGTAAAAAGGTAACTGTAAAACTTTATTTTAGGGTGTGAACCAAGTGCATGCATGGATGGCTAAAGATTTATTTATGAATTTGATGCATCATTTCACCAAATTTATACTAGGTGGAGATTTACCTACAAATCAACATCTTCACAAATTTGAAGGTCATGGCAACCATATTGTACTACTAGTCATTGAAGAGGCAGGGGCTTTAGGGGTTGACCTTCTTACATTATCAGCACACAATATCCATTGGATGTAATAAAATCGTGGGTCAATAAACATAGTGGTCTAAATGTTAGCAAAAAATAATTGTACACTTTAGATAGTTTGGCATTAAAGAGCACGCTAACTCTCGACAATATTAAATATATTTTTATAAGGACATGTATATGGCTTCTTAACCTTAAAGCACTATCCAATGACATTATTCTAAGTCAGGAAATTCATGTAAAATAAGATGAATTTATCTCTGCTGAAAATATCATGAGGCTGGCAAGCTTTAATGACAAAGAAATTCAAGTTGTTAGAACATTGACACGATACGTTTTGGAGAAAAGGAAAGAAACAATTGTTATTTAGGGAAATGAATGGGTAATAAATATAGTGGATTTTCCCAGCGAAGTATTAAATAATATCCATGAAATGAATTGGCACGCTAACTACAAAACTTTATTTTAGGGTGTGAACCAAGTGCATGCATAGATGGCTAAAGATTTATTTATGAATTTGATGTATCATTTCACTAAATCTATACTAGGTGGATATTTACCTACAAATCAACATTTTCTCAAATTTGATGGTCATGGCAACCATATTGTACTATTAGTCATTGAATAGGTAGGGGCTTTAAGGATTGACCTTCTTACATTATCAGCACACAATATCCATAAATTGTATCCATTGGATGTAATAAAATCATGGATCAATAAACATAGTGGTCTAAATGTTAACAAAAAATAATTGTACACTTTAGATAGTTTGGCATTCAAGAGCACGCTAACTCTTGAAAATATTAAATTTAGTTTTATAAGGACGTGTATATGGCTTCTTAACCTTAAAGAACTATCCAATTACATTATTCTAAGTCAAAAAATTCATGTAAAATAAGATGAATTTATCGCTACTGAAAATATCATGAGGTTGGAAAGCTTTAATGACAAAGAAATTCAAGTTGTTATAACACTGACACAATAAGTTTTAAAGAAAAGGAAAGAAACAAATGTTATTTAGGGAAATGAATGAGTAGTAAATACAGTGGATATTCGCAGCCAAGTATTAAATAATATCCATGAAACTCATGAATGTTAGACTCAATAAGCACCAACAATTGAAGATACATTGACTAACCCTTCAAATAAATGGGATGCATCTTTTTCTTTCAACAAAAAAATTTTGAGTCTTCCTACCCAAATAAACCCCCTAGATTGGGTAAAGGAGACTACAACAAACCTTGGCCTTAATTTTTATTCCAGGAAAGCATATGTATCAATATCAATGCCATCACCACCTCCTCTCTCACTAGTATTCCAAGATAGTTATTATGAATATTTGGGTGCAAATGAGGATGTAGTACCTGACATAGATGATAATACAAATTACAGTCAAACATAAATGAAAAAAAATCATCATAATTTTCATCTTTTCTTAAATTATAAATTGAAAGAGTTGTTAAAATATCATGAAATAATTCACTCAAGTTGGCAAGACATTCCCAAATTCTCACATTTGATGAGTATAGGAAAACACTTGTAGATCAAGAGACCTATTGGAAGGATATTAAAGAAAATAAGGCAAGGAAGAGAGAACAAATTGAAGAGAGGAGACCCCTCAGGAACATTGAGAAGGAAAGAAAGGAACAACTGAAGTTTGAAAATGAAATTAGAAGGTAGAGGAAGGAGCGAGAAAATATTTTGCAAAGGAAATAAAGGGATCAAAAGAAGGAGCATCGTATAGGGAATGAAAATTTGAGAATGTCTAAAAGGAATTGAAGAGGAAAATACATTTAAGCAACGAAATGAACCCACTACCCAAAAAACGTCATATTTTAAGAGGCATGGTAAACATCCTTATCCTAATTACTTCCTATACATGCAATATTCCTTGTGGGAGTCCTCCTTCAATAAACATGGTATAAAATTCCAGCAATAAACAACCACTTTCAAATTAAAGTTCTTCCAATGAAAATCCAAATTCTTCAAATGCAGGGGATCAAGTCCAATGTTCATTATTTCTACCTTGGATGCTATAGATTTATGTTCTAAGATTTATTTAATGTTATAAGGTATAGTTTGTGGTCACACATACAATGTTAAAAAACATAAATTAAATGGTTTTTGCAGTTGATCAAAGAATACAACTATGTAATGTAATGTAATGTGCTCAATAAGTATTTATTGTAGTGTATGGAACAACTCAAAAAAAATATTTATTGTATGTGTTTACACATTTTTAGTAGATTGAACAAGAAAAATTGATAATCAATATTTATGTTTCATCACAACAATTTTTCTTAACAAGTGCAGAAATTTAAATTTAACTAAATCCCAACTAATGACACAATACAAAGAAAGCGGTAATATTATGGGTCATAGAGTTAATGAGGTTAAACAGATCTCTCATGAAATTTGTTTCCACCATGTTCTTCATTCTCCAAAATCAGCCATTGTCATATATGTTCACATTCAAACACTAATCTACTAATCACTCTACTCTAGAACATATATGAAAATCATATTCAATTATAATCTAATAAGTGAAACTAGAAAGAGTTGCATTATTCAAATACAATGTTAGAATTGGTATCTATAAGCTAAAAATGGGATATATAAGATGAAATTTGAAAGAGATGCATGACTGAAATAAAATGTTAGAAATGAGATCTATTTTTATATAACAGAAACATCCTTACACTGGGATCTATAAGCATCAACTAGTAAAGTGTGAGGATTTACATGATATTATAAATAGAATAATGTATTCCTCAATTAGAAATGCTACAGAGACATTGAGAACTAAAGATGAAAATTACAAGAGTTGCATGGTTAAAATAAAATGTTAGAAGTGAGGTTTGTTTTCATTTATTTTTTCTCATGAAATGTAATATACTTCTCATTCATGATTAAAATTAGATAATCTCTTGTCAGTTTACCAGTTTCAGTTGTTACATTCAAGTGTAATTTTTTTCTATCATATCATCTCTTTCCAATTTAATAGTTTTAACTTATAGATCCCTTTTAGATGATCTCTCTTCACTTTAGTAGTTTTAACTTATATATGTCAATGCAAGCACTCGGCTTTATAAGTTGAAACTACTAAAGTGGAAAGATTTTAGAACAGACAACTCAAAAGAATTGGCAACACCTCTAAAATGAACCAACAACAAATAAGAATGAAAAGAAATTAGATCCAAATAAGGTAAAGCAATACTGAAATGACAAAACAAGATATCTGCTTAACATATGTGGCTTTTATCCTTGAGATAACATACCACATTTCAAACACTTTTATTCAATCATGCAACTCAAATATGACCCCAATATTCTAGAAAATATTAAACCCTAATCATTATTTACAATGTTATATAATTATACATCTTCTAGTGTGAAATGTTTTATTGGATAATCTCTTTCCACCTTAAAAGTTTCTAAATTTCTAGGAGATAAAAAAACCATTTCTCCTCAATTGAAATAGGTACAAAAACATTGTTTCTTTTAAATATCTTATAATTGTGTAACTCAAAAGAACTAACACCTTCAAAATGAACCAACATCAAATAAGATTGAAAAGAAATTTGGTACAACTAAGCCATAGTAATATTGAAATAGTTTGTTAAGGCAGTTGCTTCACACTCATCAGTGAAGAAAGGTGGGCAATTAAAAATAGTGGTGGCATTAAACATTTATGAGTTTTATCTTTGCGATAATAGTCCCCATTTCAAACATTTTATTTTAATCATGCAACTCAAGTATGTCCCCATTATTTCATAAAACCATAATACTGCAATAACCCAACAAAGAAATTTGTTGTATGGGTCTTTAATTCATTCCTAGTTAGTGAAATGGGCACACTCCAAAGTTTTTGCAATGTATAAGCTCAAAGGCAAGTAATGCAATAATGGACACAAAATAGTGATCACCCCTTAATTAGAACAGGTACAAAAACATCCCTGCATTGGGATCTATAAGCATAAACCAACTATGCGAAAATAATTGCAAGATTCAAGTTAATATAACATATTCAAAGATTGCATTAATAAAATGGAATGACTATGCATTTACTTCACACTTTTGGGTTTTATCCCTGAGATAACATATCTCATTTCAAACACTTTATTACAGTCATGCAACTCAAATATGCCCCTAGTATTCCAAAAAAGTGAGCAAAGATTGTAATAACCCTAAACAAATACATAAACAAGCAAAGAAAAAAGAACTCTCATGTGCAAAACAAAGCATTTACATGTTGTGATGGTGTGAAAACACATTGTTTACATACAACATGTGACAACATTCCCTCCATATCAATGTTCACGACAAGAGAAAGTAACATCACCTCCGTAACAAATTCACAGAACCTGCAGAATGAATCAACTTTGGAAAAGAATTAAATGAAAGTTGATGCAAATGAATAGGGAAAACAATATTGAAATGGTGTGTTAAGGAATTCACTTCACAATTATCGATGAAAGAAGGTGGACAATTTACGGTGGCATAAACATTAAATTTGTTGCTTGCAACAGTTAAGGTGCTTAATTGTTTTAAATGCATTATTTTTCACTTTTTTGGCACCGTTTTTTGTGATTTTATTTACAAGTAAATGTTATTTTGGTCACAACTATTGGTACAAGTAGGAAAAATGAAGAGTTCGTAAGAGAACACGTTTTATCGTTATACGTGTCATTTGAAAGTCATAACAAGTACCTCTATAGAATGATGATTTGACAAACTATGTGAATATGCAATTTTTAAGGAAAAAAATATTTTGAGTGGTGTTATATGCCTCTAAAGTCAGGGGTATCAATTACTAGTCCCCTTCCCTATTAGAAAATAGAACTTGTGGCAACAGGTTCATATTATCAATGTAATTGTTTTTTTCTTAATGTTTTTTCATGCAATAATGAATAGATGTTTTTCAAATTTTAAAAATTCTTTCACAATCTTTTCAATTTAATTTTGTTTTTAATATAACATTTATTATGTATTGAATTAACATTGTAAGGATTTGAATTTTTAGCTAATTTTTATCATTCTTACAATTTTAAATATACTTTTAGTTTGGTTATTATGTATCTATGATTATATGTTTAATTATTTATGCATATTACGTATGTTTCTTTTGTAATTTATTGTTGAATGATTTTAATTATAATGTCAATTTCTTCAATTTTAATAAATAATAATTTGTTTTAAATGGTTGAGAGAATTGTTTCGAACAAATCATAATAATAGTTTAATTGAATGTTTTAAATTGAAATTATAATGAAACAAGCATTAAATTTTGATGTAAAAATTATTTGTATTCAATTAATAACAATTTGAAAAAGATGCTCACTTATAAATTTGTTTTTTATTAGCATGTATTTGTCATAATAAATTTTATTATTAATACATTTATATATATAAAGATATCAATCTTAAAATGTCTATCTTAAATTTTAAAAATATTTTAAATTTTATTTAAATCTCCTTTCTGATTGACAAATTCAAGCCTATTAATAACATGTATTGATTGGGACATTGATTTCCCATGAGATAAATCTTTATGTGAAGGCCATGGTCTCTTTGATCAAAGATGGTATTAATATGTGTGGTCAACACTCCATGTGTAGTTTTATCATATTTTTCAACTACTTTATGTAATTTTTAAATAGATTCAGCTTATTTGTTAAATAAAAGAATATTTTTGTTTAATACAATCGCTAATTAAACTAGATGAAAAACTAATAATGAAAAACTAAATGACATGTATTAGAAATATATGGATTTACTCGTAATCAAATATTAAAAATTAGAGTAATAAAAAAAATAGGGTTCAACTTTATTTTGTTTTTGGGAACGATTGAAAGATAATTGTCTAATTTTGAACATTCAAATAAGAGTTTTTATAATAGATAAAAAGAATTTTAAAAGCTTGCAATGACCATAAAAGCTTGTGCAAAACATAGTGACAAGGAAATGGTTTAGAATTCAAAAAATTTTGACAACTAGTTTCAATCGTTTTTACTTATAGAAACATCACTCAATTTTTTAAAACTTTATTTTGATAATTGGAAATTCAATTTTCTTCTTGCCTTATAAAAAAGAGCGGTTTATTTCAAAGATGTGTTCCAATTAGCTTATTCCTATCAAATTGCATTATTTAATATAAAATCAAAGACAACATACCAACTATATGTGATTTGTAAACTCTCTACTTTGGAATTGTTAGAATCATAATTAAACGTTGATGTTCTACTTTCGATTTAGAAAATGACATATATAGCTAGTGAATGAAATTGCTTATGCTTAGAATCAACAATTGCAGGAAAGGAAAGAATGCAAGCTCATGAACACCAACAATTTATATCTTGAAAACCTCGAGAGAAGGGAAACTAGTCGAGAAGGGAAAAACGCTCTTTCTTCCCACTTTTTATTGGCCAATTCAAATAAGAAGTACAAAATTTACAATAAGTATGAAAGAGAAGTAGATAATATCTCACTCTTCCTCCCAATTACTTGCTTGCTCTACCTTAACACTCCTTTCTTCTACAAACACAATTCAAGCACTAAGAATTCCTTACTCACTTGCTTTCATGCTTCCATGATCAAAACTCTCCTTCCTACATGTATTTATAGCCTTTCTCATGTCCTCCCATGCACTGGAGGATGGGAAAGGTCATGGAGGAGAAGAGACATAGACATCCTTTCCAATTATGGGACTATTCGTTTCAAATTTTATTTTCTGTTCGAAAGTGTTAGGATCGCCGCCCAATGTAGACCGATGGTCACAGGACCACCACCCTAGCTGGGCAGCAGTTACAGGACCGCCACCCTGGTCGGGCAGCAGTTCTGTATCCACCACTCTGCACAGAGCAGCAATTTTGTTAACATAAAGACATAACATTGGTTTCTTCATTTTCCTTCTCTATTGCTAGCTGATCTGATGAAGTAGAGTCATTTTGGATACCTATGGATCACACCTCCCCTACTTAGGAGGATTTTGGTCCCACAAAACCTTAGTGGGGGAGTAGATTAGGAAATAATTCCCTCACTTGCTCCTTCGAGTACCACCGGGCCTGCCTTGGTGTCTTCCCTTTCAATCCAACCTGCCAAGACTCTTGCGGACCTCTTCTAGTCTCCTTGACCATTTGCTACAGCACTACATCCTCCTCCAATTCACCTCGTGAGTCCAAGATGCAATCCTCGGTGGAAGGTAATAATTGTAGTTCTTCATCTTTATCTAGCATGGATGGCTCATATAGGTGTAGAGTTCTCATAGTTTACTACTGAGTACATCCTCATAACTGGTGGCAAATCAAGTCGAAAGGCATTTTCTCCAACCTGCTCCAATATGGTGAAGGGTCCATATCATAGTGGCTTAATATTTCGTTCTTGACCTTGTAGTCTCTCCTTTCTCAAGTAAATCCAAACTCTATCTCCAACATGAAGCTTATGCTCTCTCCTAAATTGATCGTGCCTAGCTTTGTACTTGGCTTGAGATTTCTCTAACTATTCTTTGACTTTGAGATGGATTTTTCAGATCCTCTGAATAAATTTGTTTTCTCTAGTCACCTATGTGTCTCATGTCTCTTCCTCATCCCGTTGCCCAACTGCTCTGTCCAACAGATTTGTAGGGAGATATCCCAAACATGCTTCAAATGGTGACTTCATATTGGATGTGTACACTGCCCGGTTATAGGAATGTTGAATGTAGGCTAAGGACTCATCCCAAGTCCTTGGGTATTTTCTATTATACCCTGCTGATCAACTATACCAAATTCCTGTTCACTACCTTTGTCTATCCATCTATATGTGGATGGAAATCCGTGCTCCTCTGTAACCTGGTATCCATCTTGTCCCACAAATTAGTCAAAAACTTCCCCAAGAACCTGGAATCCATAGTCATAAACAATAGACTTTGGTAAGCCAGAATGCTCCCATACATTAACAAAGAAAAGATTTGTTGCCTCATGTGATTTTACTGTCTTTTTACATGCCATAAGAATACACATCTCACTAAATCTATCAACAACAACATAGAGATAGTCATGGCCATGTTTAGACATAGGTAATCCTCCTCCAAAGTCCATAGAAATTTCCTCCCACTGATGAGTAGGTATTGGAAAAGGAATTTACAAACCCTCCTTCCTAGTCTTAGGCTTGCTAGTACACCAAAGTTTACATCCACGTATAAATTTTGATACTTCTTCTTACATATTAGGCCAATACACGTACCTTTGCAAGTGGGCTAGGGTCTTACCAACACAGAAATGTCTCGCTACTTTCAAGGTATGTTCTTCCCTCATCAATAGAGGTATTTCTTCTTTAGGCACACAAAGCTTCCCCCATCGGTAGAGCAACCCATCCTTGAGATAACAATCTTTAGTCCTCATCCTTTCAATCCCTTGGGACTGCAACTACTGAAATGTCACCCCAAAGTCTCTGTCCTGGGTATATGCCTCTCCATAAGCTTCCTTCATGAAGGGCTCGATCTAAGAGATAATGGCCAAGTAGGAGAACTTATCCTATGTAGGCGGCCTAGACAACATGTCTGCCACCAAGTTTTTACTACCCTTCTTGTATTTGATCACCAGATGGAACTAATGAAGTAACCCCATCCATTTGTAGTGCCTTTCCTGTTGCAATTTAGATTGTGCTTGCAAATACTAGAGAGGTTTGTGGTTAGTGTACACAATAGTTTCTTTACCCAACAAATAATGCTTCCATTTTTTAATTTCTTGAACTAGTGCATACATTTCCTTATCATATACTGAATATCCTTTAACTACTGAAGTAAAAGTTTCAGAATGATAACATATGAGTTTACCTCCCTGAAGCAACACTGCGCCCATAGCATAATCACTGGCATATGTCTCTACTTCAAAGGGCTATTAAAAATTAGGAAGAGCAAGTACTGGAGCATGACTAATCTTGTATTTTAATAACTCAAAGGATTTTTCTTGTTCCTTACCCCAGTCAAAACCCTTACTCTTTGTTGACACTATATGTAGAGGTGTTGTAATCACAGAGAAGCCCAGAAATGAACTTCCGCATGTACCGTACTATTCCCACAAAAATCCTAGTCTCTATGGCTCCTGTTGGTGTTGGCCAATTGGTGATGGCTTCCACCTTCTTTGGATCCACTTGTAGCTCTCCTCCTCCAACCACGTGCCTAAGATAGACAAGTGATTGTTTGGCAAATTCACATTTCTTCATATTACAAAGCAGTTGTTTCTCCTTGAGAACTTGCAAGACTTGCTGCAAATGAGTTAGATGTTCCTCCCACGTGATACTAAAAATCAAGATATCATCTAGATAAACAATGACACATGAATCTATGAAATCCCTCAATACATCGTTCATCAATCTCATAAATGTATCCGATGCATTGCATAAACCAAATGGAAGTAATAACCACTCATACAAACCCTGTTTTGTCTTGAAGGTAGTCTTCCATATATCCTCCTCCTTCATTTTTACTTGGGGATAACCTAACTTGAGGTCCAACTTCATGAATAATTTGGCATGCTGAAGCTGGTCCAAGAGATCATCTATGTGGGGAAGTGGATATCTATTCTTTATGGTGATTTTTTTCAAAGCATGGTAGTCGATGCACATTCTCCAAGAACCATCCTTCTTTGGCACCATCACAATAGGTGAACCACATGGTGAGGTGCTCGGACATATCAGCCCTTGGTCTAGTAGTTCCTGGAGTTGTTTCTTTACTTCAGTACTCTCCAGCAAGGATTGCCTATACAACCCAATGTTCGGTAGAGGGGACTCTGACAATAGTTGAATCTCATGCTCTACTTCCCGTTTTGGTGGTAACCTACTGGGAGCCTGAAAAACTTCTTGAAAATACTGAATAATACTATCCAAATCATGTTTTCCCTGGTTAGAAATCTTTGAAACTTCTACCCCATCTTGTTTATCCATTAACAAAATTAAACAAAATTGATTATGATTTACATGAATAAGTCATTTTGCGTGGTTAGCACTCACCATAGTAACTCGTGTCTTACGGTGGTGTGCCCGGATGTTGTATGTGATCCCATCATTGACCCATCTATATCATTTTTCCCTTCTCATAAATATAACATCCCTAACATACAAGAACTCCTAAAAACAACATCAAAAGCATCAAGTGGAATAACATCAACTTCCAATACATCAATATACTGAGAATTTATCCCAAACTTGACGTTACATCTTTTTGTTACCTGAATTTCAACACCCTTCTTCACCCAACCCAAAGGATAAGGGTGTGGATGCTCGTAAGTCTCAAGACCAAGCTTCTTTACAACTACTTCAAAAATCAAGTTAGACTGAGAACCGGTATCAACCAAAGCATTTACCTTAGTTCTCTTGATCTAGATTTTGATCTGGAATAGTCTACTCATCTCCTCTTCCTGAATGTCCATGTTGGTGGTCATGCATCCAAGCCTCTCATCTACATCAGAGTCATCTTCAATTTCTACCTCCCCTTTTGTTTTCATAGCTGTCATGGACTTCTTTGAGTCCTTGGTTTGGTTCTTTGGATGTAACTTCATATGTAACTTCCAACATGTAGCATCAATATGACCATTGATATCACAGTTCTTGCAAAAATTCTTGGGATCTTTACAAGTATTTAAAGTAGTGGTAGCTTGTTTACCTTTCCCTTTCCACTTACATGTGTTACTTGTTTTCCCCTATTCTTTCTTCTGTTGATTTTTCAACTGCTTTTCCCTTGGCTCTACTTCTCTATAGCTTCTTTTCATCATCTATATAGTATACATGCACACATGCCTCATTGAGATATTTGGGCTTTGTGGAGATGAATTTTCTTCGAAGGCGAGTGTGAATTCCTCCCAAGTACTTAGTTAGAATATCCTCATCCTCTAAGTCCATGTCCAGCAACATGGCCTGCCTCCGAAACTCTGTAGTATAGTCATGTACACTTTGACGACTTCCTTGTCTAAAATACTACCATTTAATCATTTGGTCAGTCTTGTGGCCAATAGGATAGAAATTTGCTCTAAGTAATTCTTTAAATTCTTGCCAAGATTTTACAATAGGACATTTCTTCTTTCTCACAAGTGGCTAGATGGGTTTCCCACCAAATTAGAGCACGTCCCTCCATTTTAAGATGCACAAATGTGATCATCTATGACTTAGTGACATTATAGATGCTATTTAGGAGAATTCTAATTGTTTTATCCATTTATAAAATAACTCTACATCTACTTGTCCTTCAAAGCTTTTAATTTCAACTTTCGTCTCAACTTTAAAGGGCGCATAATCAGATTTTACCTTTTCTCTTACATTTTAAGTATCTTCTTTATGCTCTTCCCCATATTCTTCCTCATGATGGCTCCTCCCTATGCCAAAATTTTCAGCTAAGCCATCGAGCCACTGATTCCATGGAGTCTTGGTTAACAGAAGCCATCTTCTACAAATCTGCAAGTTCTTCTTGTCTTCTAAACATCCTATCCATCTTGGTCTCCAACATCTAGATTCTACAGACCAAGTTCTCTTCCTCCATTTTCCCCTGAATTCTCTGTTTCCACTTCTTTGTAGAAATATATGGATCACAAGGTAAATCCTATCCATCCTTTAGATCTCATCATTGTCATACAAATCCAAGAACAAATACCATAGTCTTGGATACTTGTTAGCTCTGATACCAAAATGATCTGTAAACTCTCTACTTTGGAATAGTTCACAGGATCACAATTACACATAGTTGCTATTCTACTTTCGATTTAGAAAACGACATATATAACTAGTGAATGAATTTGCTTATACTTAGAATCAACAATTGCAGGGAAAGGAAAGAATGTAAGCTCACGAACACCAACAAGTTTTATCCTGAGAAACCTCCGGAGGAGGAAAACCAGTCGGGAAGGGAAAAAAAATCTTTCTTCCCACTTGTTATTAGCCAATTCAAATAAGAAGTACACAATTTACAATAAGTATGAAAGATAAGTAGATGATATCTCACACTTCCTCCCATTTACTTGCTTACTCTGCCTCAAAACTCCTTTTCTTCTACAAACACAATTCCAACACTAAGAATTCCTTACTCACTTGATTTCATGCTTTGATGATCAAAACTCTCCTTCCTACATATATTTTTAGCCTTTCTCATGTCCTCCCATACACTGGAGGATGTGAAAGGTCATGGAGGAGAAGAGACACGATACAACCTTTTCAATTTTGGGACTGTTCATTTCCGAATTTTTTATTTTCTTTCTGAAAGTTTCAGGACCATCACCCAATGCAGACTGAGGTTCACAGGACCACTGCCCTAGCTGGGTAGAAATTACAGGACCACTTCCCTTGTTGGGTGGTGGTTCTATAACTGCCACTCTACACAAAGTGGTGGTTCTATTAACATAAAGAAAAAACCTTTGTTTCTTCATTTTCCTTCTCTGTTGTTGGCTGATCTGATGAAGTAGACTCATTTTGGATCCCTATGGATCAATATGTGATTATTCCTTAGCTGGACAAATTGATATAATGCAATGTGTGATACAGGAGCATCACTCCATGTATATGAATAAGTCATGAAGAGATCATTTTTGGCTTGCAGGTGTGGTTATAGGTTCTAGGGGTTAATTGAAATCATTTAGAGGTATTAACTGGTATTTAGGTTCTTCAAAATTCAAATGGAGCATTTCCCTCCTAAATGTAAAATTTGAATGTGAAGCCCATTTTTGGCTTATTAATGTTGTTTTCATGAATTCTTGGAGCTTTTAGCCTAGTAAAAGGATGAAAAGAGTTGTAAATGTGTGTCTTAGGTCCTCTTAGGGAGTAGAAGTCATAATGTGAGTTAGAAATCAAGGACTTGATCTTTAGCTAAGGAACTCGTGTTAAGACTAAGGATACTCACATGACCAATGGGTCTAAAGACTAAAACTCAATTAGAAATTGAAGGGATGATTATAAATTGTAAAAGGTAACTGAATTTCTCCATTCCCATTCGAATGAGAATCAATGTGAAGCTTCAAGAAAGTGTTGGTGTATTGTTTCTTGTATGTTTATACTTTGTGTGATTGTTTGAACAATTCTTTTTCATGATGATTGATTGGAACCTTATGCATGTGTTGGAAAACGAGCTTTAAGATTGGTAAGAAGTTCATCTTTGTTTATTTTGCATGGTTTTGTTTGATCCATTGTTTGAAGGAGAAATATTTGCATGTAAAATGAGATTACACAGTCTTGTGGCGGACTGTTTAAAGCATTTTGTTATCTTGAATGTGACTTTGGCAAAGGTTTAACCCTAAGAATGATGCATGTGAGTCAAGAGAGAGTGTGACACTTGTACACGTCTTGAAATATCTTCACAGGCTATGGTTGAAGGATTTAATCATGGTTGTTTGAGTTCTTAGAGTAACTTCTTATGTAAGGACTGGTTAAACAGCAAGGGAGGAGTAATTTATAGACATAATTACGAGCTTTGTAAAGAGGAGAGTTTTGTGGCATATAAAGCCTTTATGGGAATCTTCACAAGAGAAAGGAAGAGAAAAAAAATTGATTAGAAACCTATCAATGGTTTTCACCCTATCCTGAGCACTCTTTAGGTGACTACGTACTTAGGAATGTGACTACAATGGAGGTTGTGGGCTTGATGATGAGTTATTGTACAAGAAGAAAGTTGGTAAATATTGTTATAGTCATTGTGAAGCTTGCAGTAAAGAGGGAAGTGGAGACATAAGCAAGAAACAACCATTTTTGCCTCCTCGGGCTCCTACAGTCTTGTAAACCCTCAAACTAGGGTTTAGGGAGAGGAATCTCATTTATCTCAAGATTCAACCAACCAATTCCCTTGAAACTTTGAAGAAATCATTGTGAGGGGGTCGTTTAACGGTTGACGAAAGAATTTGATACAACTATTTTCTCTCCTCTGAGTTATTCGTGACAGTTTAGTGATGTCTCAGGGCTTAGCAAAAATAAACATTTGGAGGTGCTAATGAAAGTATCAGGAGCTAAATTTTAGAATTAATGATCCTTCCCCCATACATTCTTTGGTTTTGGTGGGTTGAAGATGTAATCAATCCTAATTCTTGAACAATGCATGACAATTAGCAGTTGCAAGGTGACACAGTCTAGGGAGATCTAAATTGTACTATGAGAAGTAGGTTTAGAGTAAGCTTGTGTGAAGCAAAATCTTGTGAAGACAAGATTTGAGGTATGCCTAAAAAGATATACATTAAAAGAATTAAGGGTTAAGAGACTCCGTTATTGGGTATGTGTCTAACAGTAAGAGACAAGTTAGACTATCACAACACAATGAGCACTTTGGAGAACAAAAATAGCAATTTAGAGAAAATGAGACCTTGATACTCATTAGGAACTATATAGAGAAGATGGAATAAGGGATTTGCATTGTTGAAAAGTTGGAAGTGTTTCCTCGATACCCAACTTGAGAAGAGGATATTTTTGGACAGTGAAGACTTATTAAAGGTCTAATCTGAAGACCAACCACAAGATTGAAGAGAAATAGAGTAATTGAACTCTTTGTCAGGTGAAGGATCTTAAAGAAGAGGGATTTGACCTTGGAAAAATCAATTGGAAAAGTAGGACATAAATGAAAGGCTATACTAAAGGGCTAAATGGTTGCACAGTAGAGACCTAGCCACTCAAAAGCAGTTCAGGGCAATTTCAATCAATGTATGAACAATTGTATTTTGGTCTATTAATGCTCTTTTAGATGGTATCATAACATACCCTAGAAATAATTGAACAAGGTCAATGGATAGCAAGATGGGGACTGAGAGCCAAGATTAAATTTTGAGTTTACAAACTTGAGAAAAGAGTTGTTTGAAACAATCCAAAGACAGATGAAAATGTTTTAAGACAAAAAGGCATCTTGAATGCATGAAATAATATTTGTTCTACATCAATGTGTCTACTATCAATCTCAGTCCTCGTCAATGTTTGACTTCCCTCGAATGTTGTAAACGTTGGATAATTGTCTTCTCAAACTTTCACTTGAAAACACCTTAATAACAATGGATGCTTAAATGGATAGAAAGTGGATAAATGATAGATGTGTGAATGAACCATGATTCATGTATTAATAGACAACTGAAATTCAACTTAAGACCCTATTGGCATGCTATCCAACCTTCAATGATTATAAAAATGAAATGAATAGACTAAGGATCAAATGAAATAAATGAGAGAAGGATTCAACAAAATCTCATTATAACATATACTCTACATTTATACATGGGAGTTCAACATGAATTAAAATAAATAGATAAGTGACAAGTAGGGTGTATACAGATGTCCAAATGAAATGAATTGAAGCCACTTAAAGTTTAAATAAAAAAATTTCAACAAAACTCTAATTTAAGTCAATAATTGACAAACATATAAACACTCCATAAATATATAATTTAGCAAGTAAATTAATAATATCATTTTTCAAAGTGAAAATGAAATATGAATATCATCCCCATAAAACATCACACCTTGCATAATTAAAAGGAGATCAAATATTGCACAAGTTGTGTACCATTTTGAGACTTTATATGTGAAGTCCGTCTATTCAGGAATAAGATTTGATAGAACGGTCACTTGTCAGAAGAATTTTTGGTGGCGATAAAATATTTTTACAAGTCTTTAATACTTAAATATTTAACTAAAATTGATACTTTTATATTCTTTGAAATTCACAAAATAATGTAAATTTATGATATTAAAATTGCTTTACATATTTTCTGCATATTTAAATATCCTTAAAGATATTAATATAAAGCATGGGATGATAATAGTATTGTGGTTTTATTTATATCGCATACCCTTTATTAAAAATCATCAACCTTTGCATATAAATGTTTGTATAAAAAACACGGTTGAGAGACATCAAATCTTATCAATAAATCCATTGTTTTCAAAATATAATGAATATGTACTTCAATATCCTCTATATGTTTCAAGGTCAAATATTTGGAGAGGGCACAAACCCATACAAAAGGCGATGGATAATATTGTTAGTTGAATACATCATAATCAATAACCATATGCTCCATCATTATTTTCTTTGAGGTCGTTTGATTTGGATCATTTTTGCCGCAACCTGCACAATTTTTATTGTATTTCTTGTTCAAAATAACTTTTCATTTAATGTAAGAAAATTCAAAGCAATTACTCTTGCTAGCATATTAAATAAAGTGTCCTATCAACAAAGTCAAAAAGGGAGTGGAGGCAATTGAATCCTAAGTTTGTTCAAATGAAAGTAGTCCATGTAAAATATAGTTCAATTGAGGCTTCATTTTGTATCATATAGGTAATATGAAGGGTAAACTAAAGGGAGAGGAGGTGTAAGCAACCCCTTAGTTGCAAGTGAGAAGAGGTTAATAAAACACAACAAATTTATGAATATTAAGGATATCTCATTTTTTATGATATAGGTAACATGAAGAGCAAACAAAAGGGAGAAGAGGGAGTGTAAGAAAACCCCTTGATTGCAAGTGAGAGGTTAAAAGAAAATAAATTTATGAATATTAACAACCTTCCCTCTTCCCTTGACTATAGGGAGTAGTGAGTGTAATCAAAGACTTGACTGAAGGGATGATCAACTTCCAATGAAGGGAAGGCATCAAAGGCTTGACCAAAAGGAGAGTGGGAGAAAAGGGACATCGAGTATAAGTGAAAGCTAAAAGACTAAAGGAAGAGAGTATAAACAAAGGTTAACAGACTAAAGTTAGCATAAGGGAACAACAAAGCAAAGGTGGAGTAAGAGTGATGTAGGAAGTGAGTGTAAGCAAAGGCACAATCAAAGGGTTGGGAGCTCAACTAAAAGGAGATCCACCTTTTTCTATCAATCAAAGGGAGAAGTACAATAGATTGTTAAGCATAATGAAGTTGAGTGTCTTCCCTCAACCAACATTAATAATAAGAGTAAGAGATCCCATTGACAAAGCGGAGAAGAGATTGAAGACCCACTCAACTAAAGGGAAAAGAGCCATGGTTATAAATAAAAGTTCAACTAAAGGGGGAGAGACAATGACTATAAGAAAAGGCTCAACTATAGGAAGAGGAGCAATGATTATAAAAAAAGGCTCAACTAAAAGGAAAGGAGCAATGATTTACAAGCAAATGCTCAATTGAAGGAGAATAGGAACATAAGACGAGTCATATAGAGCTTAGCAATCAATTATAATGTGTAGTTATGACTTAAGGGATAAGTAGAACGAAGTTCAAAGTGAGAATAATGAAGGCTAGATTGAAGGTAGAGAAAACACAAAGCAAATGGCAGTAAAGTTTAGACCAAATGGGTTAGACCATATGGGACAAGGGTAAAGCAAGCATAAGAAAAAAGTCAAACAGAAGGTAGTGTGAGTAGAAAGTGAGCATAGTCAAAGAATAGATTGGCAAGACAATAAGGTTGAAACATAAAGCAAACATAAGCGAAGGCTCAACCAAATAGAGAAGAAGTTGAGGAGCAATAGGTAAAGGGAGAGGAAATCAATTGATTTAGGTGGTTGATTGCCTTCCCTCTTAAGTTCACTATAAGAAATTGGAGTATCGTGTGTATACAAACTCAATCGACATAAGGGAGAGGCACACTCAACTAGTGTAGAAAGGTTGAGGGCACTCTGCCCTTTATTTTAAGGGAGAGGAAGGCTCAACCAAAGGAAGAGGACATTTGGGGACTCAATTGACATAAAGAGATAGATGTTTTCCTTTAAGCAATTGTTAAGGAGTTAAATCGACACGTTGAAGGCTAGTTTGAACACCAGGTATTTTCCCTATATCCTCAATTGACATAAGAAAACAGTGTAGGTGAACCCCTCCATCAATGGGGAAGAGAAGGTTCAAGACCTGTCTTTAAGAGGTCTTTCCCCTTACTTCTCTTGACCGATGTGAGGAGTGAACTTTAGCAAACTCTTCAAGCAAACAAAGAATTTTCAAGTGCTTAACTGATAGGTTCAGGTTGTTTCCCTTCTCCCATCAACACTTAGGAAGAGGGCCTTCTTCTCCACTCTTCTTATTTACACCATTCAAATGAAAATAAATATTGATCAATTTATAGTGTGCCCTCAATGACATGCAATTTAGTGTAATTGTTCATATAGTTGTTTAATTATCAATAACATAATTAAAAGCTCATATTGGTTTCAACTAGCCCACTACCAAGTCGCTCCCATACCAAGACATCAATGTTGGAATCGCCAAGGTTGTCCCAATACCCAAGCAAACTGGCCAATCATGGCTAATCTGAATGAGACTATCTATATCTATATATGAATGAGACTATCTAAATGAGACTATATGAACTCTATATTTACTTATATATGAGACTACCTGAATGAGACTATATGAACTCTATATTTATAAATGAGAATATTGTATAAAATCATTATTAAATCTTGGAAAACCAAGTTGCGTAAGGTTTCATCCCCTTAAATGTTTTTAATAATTAAACATGTTTGTCAAGAAATGATTTTTTCCTGTAACACTATCTTAAACTAGCGAGCCTAAGAATTGTACTCACAATTAAGGGGTTCTTGTGAACAATACGGCTCTCGAACTTCTGAAGTATGCCCTTGACCATAAACACAACCATTAGTGCTTTCTTGTCTCAATAAAAATACTGATTCGACATTTTGCTTGCTTCATGTTCTTGTGGCCAATACCAGGATCCTACAATAATTAAGGTGATCGAGTTAATGAAAAGTGTGAAGAAAAAAAAATTTATTCATTATTTGGATTTTATACCATACTCTCTTTTAGTTTCATTAAGTTTTGTGTCAATTTATTACTTGATTAAATTGAGTATTTTTAGCATTGATTTTTTTGGCAAAGGCCTAATATATTCCAGAACTGATGGCAGGAATGTGGTTGTTTCTTGTTTCTGGGGATGCGTTACTGCCACCATAAAATGTAAAGCAAGGCCATAAACAGTTAGCTCCTTAAAAACATGTTCTGGACCCAGGAAACAGAAACATAATCACATCTCTCACTGGCAAATGCAAGAGATTGCTTACAACGATGGTTGTTATACTTGTTCCAAAGCAAAATTGACACATCAACTTCTTTCTTGATCATGTCATTCACTCTTCCATCTTATTCTAGAAGTGGGGACTACGAGCTTGAGGCTTTCCTTTCTTTACAAACAAGTTTATGGTTTTCCATTGACGAAAAAAGGAGTTTCTCAGTGTTCTGCATCTAGTTAGTTCATCGCCACATTGCTGGAAAATGGTAGGTTATCAAACATCTTATATTCTAGACAATCCCGGGGATCATATTGCAAGCACATACATAGAGTTCAGTGTACAAATGCCTGCACTCATCACCCTAACATGCCCGCTTCAAGAATTTAAAATATAGTACAATTTGGGAAAAGGAATTGATACCTAGAGAAAATGTTTTATAGACTCTCACTGATTACAAGGTAAGTTCAGAATCCATCACCCTAATATGCCTGCTTCAAGAATTCAACATCTAGTACAACTTAAGGAAAAGGAAATGATAACTAGAAAAAATGTTGCATAGACTGTCACTGATTACTAGATAGGTTCAGAATTCATCAGCTGTGATTTCAATGAAGCCGATCTGCAGTGCCACAAATCAAAGTTAGAAGCATGAAGTTACAATTTCAAATTGACAAAGGTAAGAGATTTTACAAAATATTTTCCCTGTATCATTCCATTGATATTTTCCTCAATGGGTATCTGCACGGTGGGATTCAACTGACCTCAACCTGATTCATAATGTACCCTCAATTTTGATTTGCAAATGTCAGAGGACAAATGTGCTGTTTCTATCAATGCCAGCAATAATTTGGCATTACTGATGCAGAACAATAAAAACATTGTCTGATTTCTGTGAGAAATAACGATGTTGCAAGTCATTAGTAGCCACCTGAAGAGGAATAATTCTTTTGAGTTGCACGGTACATGGACATCGGTATAGAAGTAGGAAACAAAGCTTTATAGAGTACAGCCAAGCCACACCTAGCAATTCCCAGCAGCGCTAAAATAAAACTAAAATGCAATGACAATGTAATTGCTAGCCTAACAAAAGTGGAAAAGGAACAAGTGAAACTACAACAGTGAGACAGTTCATTATCCTTGTTCAGTTATAAGACAACCAAACAATATATATCTCTAATGTTGTATTCTTCCCTCTGCTGCACCCACCATTAAACAGGATTCTCAGCTTGAAGAACCAAGCTAAAGTGCTATTTATTCTTTGCCATAGGCCCACGCACTCTTCGTTGCCATAAGCACATGGACTCTAGGAGAATCATGAGAACTTATTCAAATAAATTTGGGCCTGATAGTATCCAGCTGATCTCAAATATCGTGTTCCTTGCTCAGAAATTTCCTGCCACCACTTTGCTTGCAGTAAACCCTCATCAAACATGCTACTCTTTGAATCTGTCAAAAAAATAGTAGCGAAATTTCAACAGATAATTTGTTGCAAAACCAGTCCATTCTCCTTGCAAAATGCCAATATCTGGTATATTAAGAACAAGTAGACCCAGTTGATATTGTTTGTTTACTGGAAGTATAAATACATTGCAAAGGCAACATTGACATGGTTTTGAATAATTTGGTAGGAACGTATCTTGCCAAATGAATAAAGTAACTGGACAAAAAGGATCAACAAATCTGAAACTGATACAGAATAACGTCTGAAAACTGATACAGAATAACGAGTGCTAATTAGAATACTAGAACAGGCAAAACCTGTGCTTAAGTGAAAATTTTGCCACATGGTTGCTTATTCAACCAACTGACAAAAACCATTCAAATTCAAACTAGATTTCTCGCAATTGCAGTGGCCATTGTGTGTGATAAACAGCATGGAATTTTCACATAAAAGCACGAAAACCATTCAAATTCAAACTAGATTTCTCTCCATTTCTTGCAATTGCAGTGGCCATTGTGTGTGATAAACAGCATGGAATTTTCACATAGGAGCACAAGGATGCATACATATCAGACTGGTATGTTGAATCTCCGTTTCTTCCGTAGAACTTTATTACCTACAAATTGCAGTACCAAATAGTATGATGTTAGAGAATGCATTCAAAATCGAACCTGCAAACTAAATGTTGAATATAAGTTAGTAAACCTGAAATGATGTTACAACCTATTTTAGAAAATGAACTCACTGTAATTCAATTTAAAGTTGACTCCTTTCCAAGGGCTGAAAGCCAAATGAAAAGTTTGTTCAATGAAATGCAATTTAAATTTCACTTCTTTGAGCTTAAATTCTAGATTGAAATCCAGGCAAGACCAGAATCATTAACCAACGAGAAAGTACTTCAAGAAATAGACAGCTCTGTTTGCTTGCATATTATGCATTAATGCCCACCAACACAAGCAAACCTATAGCTTCACACATTAAATGCTCGCACAGCTCAAAAGTTGGAACATACCTTGCAAGCACAAGTTATTATCAACCAGCCTTGTAATAAATTGTATGATAATCATAAGTAAATTACAAAATCAAGTGGTAAACACTATATTGCAGATAAATTATACTAACCAGAGTAAACGACAACAATAATAAGTCATGAACAACATTTTATTCAGATATACAGTAAGTAAAAAAGAGTCCATTCACTATTATAAAATTTTGTATTTTTCTCATTCAATTCTTGAAGACTTTTTCCCAAAGATGAGCTCCTAAACACCATTAATTTCAAATTGTAGCTTTTGTGAATATATTGTATCTATTGTACTAAGTAAATTAAACTAGGGCCATTTCTTTTAAGTTTTTTTCATAGTTACCTTTCAAGCACCATTCTCACATTCTATGCTGTATATTATATCTTTCGATGTGAGTTCTGTACCATTCTATTACTCCATTATTTCATTATAGTATTTCAACCCAGCTTAACCTTACCATCCTGTCACATTACAACCATTCCCATTATGACTAACTTCCATACAATTAGTACTGTAAACCAGTTTATTTCATCTCTTGTGCAATGTCTTTGAAGCAATGTTTCACTGGGACGCGTCCCCCACCTGAAATAGATGTTTCCCTCAAAGAGGAGACATTTTTGAGACGTCCCCCAATTTTGGGATTGGGGACGTCTCGGAGACTTCTTGAAATCTCTTGACCCGTCCCAGAGACTCCCAGCCATTCACAGCGGCACAAGAATGTTACAAAGTTTTTTTTTAAATCTGTTTGTTTTATAATCTTTTAAAAAAAAACCTAATACTCGATGGGCCCTGCCCACCCCTTAAGCACTCCAAAAAAACTATAAATAAGAGTTACACCCTCACTCCAAATCACAATCAAAATTCAAAGCAAGAGTGAAAGCATTAGCAAGAAAGAGAGAGAGGGTGAGAGCATTAGCAAGCAAGAGTGAGAAATAACATTAACAAGCAAGAGTGAGAGCATTAGCAAAGAAGAGGGACAACATTAGCAACAAGTAACAACAAGAGTTAGAACAAGTGTCAAGTCTTAATTGCATTGAGTCACTTCCCAACTATATTTGAATGTTGAATGTAATCATCATTTTGAATATCAATATTAATATATTGATATTTGGCATTTTCACTATTCAATGCCAATGTGTTTAGTATTTCAAAGTTTCATTTGTTATTCCTTCTACATTTTTTTATAACTAATGTTTAAAGTACATTTGCGCCACCGTCTCGCTGCCGTCGCCAAACCTAGGCCCTTGATCCTCCATCTCCAAGACTCCGTGGAACACTGCTTTTAAGTGATGATGCATTTGATTGCCAATTATCGTATATTTCAATCCATACAACCAGTACAAATATCTTAAATTTATCTACCTGAAAAATGCCAATAGATATCTATCTCAAAGTTCCTATCTTGAACTTTGATATAGTTTCAGGGTCACCCATTTAAGGCTCCACATTAATTAACATATCCGTCACATTCTCTGAAAAGTTTCTTTTAAATGGTGATAGATGGCCTTAATATAGCTGCATCAATGCATTGGGCTCTAAAACATATTTCTGCGAAAAGCAAAGGGCTCTAGACTCTTACCATATGCCCAACATATCAATATTTTTCATTGCCTTCTTTCCAAGAAAAAAATGGGCTCCAAACCCTAATCATGCCCAACCAATCGCAATTTTTCTATCACCTCCTCCAAGCAAAAAGAAACACTACCCTATGACAGTAAAATGAATGTCAAAGTTAAGGTCAGCCACTTTTATTGATATCTCACACTATCACACTCCACCACCCCACCAATTGCCATTGTGGGTTATGTCTATTGGCATACTTATTTGGATACCTAACTGCACTCTGCATTAGGAATACCAGAATAAAGTGCTTAGCAACCAACAAGCTTGTTCCAATTTTATCACACTTGTCAATCATTAGAGTAAAGACTACTCATGGAGGTTATTTGGTTAATGACTAAAATCACAAGTAAAAATTCCATAAAAATATGTTATCTAATTTAATACACTTGTCAATCATTCTGATAAACGGGCTAACCCATTAAGTCCTTGTCAATAACTTTCAATCAAACATAGAAACGGGCATCACAGTGCAAACAAAACCCACTAAAATGGATAGTTTGATAGATAGTTATTAGCTCCTGTGTCAGATCTCAAGTTCACTCCAGACACCATTCTCACTGCCGACCATAGCGCCAAACACTACCAGGAATTGAAAATTAGTCAAAACGCCTAAAGACTAACAGTTGAATTAGCCCCCAGCAAAACATTGGCTAAAACTTGATTACAACCCAAGAAAGAGTTGACTAATTGCCATGTTAAAACCCTCTAACCCAGAATTAATTTGAAATTCCATAATTTGATTTCTTTAATGTCAATTTCTTAGATAGTCTGATTCTGCTCATTTTCCCAGGGCATAAAATCAAACTCAACAATACTTCGCAAATTGGAAGGGTATTGTCACTGTGAAGTGAATAGAGAATCTTCTTTTCAACCTATGTTTTTATCACTAAATAAACCAGCTATGTACCCTGTCAGACCCCAATGTTAGGTCATTTCATTATCTATCTCCATCGGCACCCAAGGCAGGTCAGTACCACTCCCTTATTGTATAAACTGACGGGCAAGAGGAATAGACCTCTATCTACATGGGGAGTGGCTATATATACTGTAGTTGGGCAAGTCCTGACACCCCACTATATCTATAGGTAATAGGGGCCCAGCTAGAGTTGGGTAGCAGATTGGGTGGGCCACATAAAATATGGGGGAGAGACCCTCTTCTTATATATCTTATCTGTGAGGTGGGGCGGGCCGGCGGTCGAAGCAGAAGGCTGGTCAAATTTCCTAATTCCATGGGCCTGACGAGTCTATTAGTTTACTTAATCCTTCCTCTCTTTAGTGTTGGCTACTCCTGCAAACCGCTCACACTCTACAAACACCCTGATTTTGGTAGCCACTCAATCAATTGCTTTAAATAGTGAGATACTCTAGCTCTTCTGAGAGGAACCCATCCACATGCTCTTAATTTACAGTGGATATCACTCTTTTAAATTTATTGGTGGCATTCGTTTTCTGTTCCATGGCAATGTTCAAATATGTTGACATCGAAAAACAGCTTTACCCAAGAAGATTGCTATAATGCAAACAGCATAATTAATATTCAAGTATATTCTAAAATACAGATAATTCTTTTCAATCAAAAAAATAAAAAAATAATGATAATTCAAACAATGGTCAATTAATCTCCAAACAACTTTACTCAAGCAGATTGCTGTAATGCAAACAGCACAATATTTTAGTATAATTTAACATGTACTTTAAAAATACAGAGATTCTGAGAATAGTAAATTAATATCAGTACAAGAATTCTTCTGTTCTTCAAGGATATGTTCCAATTCTGTTTGTAACATTCCCTCAGATTAAACAAAGCTTCAGTAATGTTGTTGACGGGTGACGGGCCAATGGAACAAGTTTCAGGCAAAACTAAAGAGTGGATCCAAACTTCAGAAATGACATAGGAAATAGGGAAACGAAGAAGAGCATAACAAATGGTAACCAATATAATACGAATAAATGCATATATATGAAATTAAATTCAAGGAAAGACAGATGGGAACTAAAAAACGCCAATAAATATTCAAATACAAATTCAAAAATCTCCTTAAGTGTATTTATTGTTGCAATCTACTTAGATGTGATGCAAAAGTGTATTCTTTTCTCTTTGTTCCTTTTTATTTTGCATTGATTGTTTATTGTTTTTACTGTCAGTCCAATTGATTATTAAGGGTCATCCTGTATGAACGCATATCAATGCTACATGTACCGTCTAGACTCTAGCCTATATTTATACCCTGTTACCGATCCTGTTCATTTATTTTCTCTCCAATATGTGAATATACCCATAGTCTTCCTTCATACACCTAGATGGTATATAAGAATAGGTGTCAGGGCTCGGGTTGGCTCTCTGTCAATTATCCCAGAAAATCTATTATTGAAATAGTTTTTGGCTTGTGGACAGATTTTAGAAAATAAAAAAATTCAAGAAAAAGGAAAAAGAAAAGAAAATTAAAAAAATGGATATAGTAAACCTTGTTCCTTTCAGAGGGGAAGATAAAAATATAGTAAAAGATTAATATAGATATAGAAAAATATTTTGTATAAGAATTCTAAAGCATGCAGCCAGGTCAATAAATTTTATACAGGTGGCATTAAAGAATACCCTAGACTGGAGATTCAGATAATCACAGCAAACATATTGGATCAGTGTCTTCCTGGGTCCCGGACGACGCTATTTATCCCATACTTCAAAAACTTGTACTCAGACATTACTCGGGAGCCCAAAAAATTGACTTGTACTCGGGACTCGAGAGTTTCTCGACAATTACTCAACAGCTTTATCACTACTTTAAAAAACATTCAAATTCATAAAATAAACTTGAATAACATAAGAAACATAGTTAATTTGTGAAATGAATGTAGAGAAAGTATAAATATCTTTTCTATTAATTTTCAACCCAAAAAAGAATACAAAGTACAAATTACAATCATTGACTATAGTGACATAATCCTCAATGCACCAAAATATACTAGTATGAAATATACATCGTTGGCTAGAGACGGGTACGGGTACGGGTTCGTGGAGATAGGCATGGGTACCAATACACCATTTTTCAGAAAAGCAAGAGACAAGTACGGGTAGACAGCTACATATAATTGTATGAAAATTTTAAAGGAATATATATTTTAATTTTTGCAATATATAAAATCAAAATGCACTAAAATTTAAAAATAACTATTAAGTTCTTAACTTTTTGATCTAATTTGGTCTCCACCACCAGAAGGGTTCATGAAACTTAACTTTGATGGGGCAGCGAATGGAAACCATGCCCCTGCAAGGGGTGGTTGTGTTTCCCAAGACTCTAAGGCAGAAACAACTTTAATCATTGCAACAAAAATTGGGTATTAGCTCCAATAATTGGGCCAAAGATCTTGCGTATCTTGAAGATTTAAAAGTGGTGGTCAAACAAGGATGGAAGAAATTGAAGGAGATTCTCAATTATGGATTGACAGTTTGAAGGGTTGCATTATTAACTCTTGATCTCTACAGGGCACTTAAGATGAAGCTTTAATGGTACCTTCCCTTTTAGTTGAAGTTAGATTCTTGCATATCCAAAGAAACAGTAATCAAGTTGCAAACAAAGCCGCTAACATAGGAGTTCATTGTCTCTATAGCTTCAACTCTCCAACTCAATCTTGGGCACATGATATACCGGCAGACCTAAGGCAATTGGTCGCCAAGGATGCCATGAACTTTTTCTCTACATAAAAGACAATTAAAAACGGGATTGTCCATTGGTGTTGGAATTGCAGACGGCAACAAACATGTGTTCATTTTCTTGAATATGGACTCAAGAGTTGGCTTGACAATGACTCGTGAGTTACTCATTCCAAAGACTGACAAGCATTCAGGGGCTCAGGAGCCACTCATTGACAGGAACTTTGAAACCAACTTGACAAGGACTAAGGAGACGCTCATTCCGAAGATTGATTGGGACTCAGAGACTCAAAAACCATTTACTCCAAAAAAGACTGAATAAGCAACTCTAAGTTCTAAAAGTGGGTATTATAAGATTAGTCCTTCACCAATCTAAGTTGGATTTGATGAGGTGAGGATGTTTAGAAGAATATGGCAGCTGAAAAGATCAATCAAAATCTCAGTGGCAATCAATTGTATAGCACAACTCTCTATTCTTCTCTCTTTGACACGATAAGATGCCCTTTTATTTGTAACTTAGTGAGCCTTAGTGTTACCACGTACCTGTATTTAATGTTTATTTACCGGGCTAGGGCCCTCTTCCTAAGCATCTTTAGTAAAAATAAACAAAATATTACCTTTTTAAAGTAAGGAAATCAAATGTCGACAAAAAATGGGTAATACTAATTATATTGATATTGATATCTCACATATCAAGAGAAGAGTACCATGTAAGTATAAGTGTAACACTAAAATGCTAACAAATAGGCATGCTAGAAATGAAAATCCCAAATGTGAACATCAATCATATCTCATCCAATACAAAGAGGTCAACTATCACGTTAATCATGTCCCTTTAGATGCTTCGCTTGGATGCTCTCTAGATGGTCATCACTCTCAAGTTGTGGCTCCTCTTCAGGCAATACAACAAGGAGTGGATCATTAAGGACAATTGCCTCAAGCACATCATCCTTCACGTATGTTGCTTCATTAAGTAGAATTTGGTTCCATTTTGCTGAAGGACCTTTGCAATTTGGGTCTACATGAGTAAGAAATCAAAATATGCTATGAATGTATATTAGGTTCTTTGCTTTCTTTGACCCTAGTTTGTTGTTCATTTTCAATGAATGAATGAAACCATAAGTATTCCAATTCCTCTTCACAAGATGCAAAACTAGCTACTTGTGAGAGTAATCATATTGCAAATGATTACAATTCAGGTGCTTCACTACCATGGTTCCACCACCGCTCTATTAGGTCCCCAACTAGAGAATTTGCCCTAATTAAATGTTCAAAACTTTTTTTAAAACCTCTTTCAAATATAAATTGCAGGTAAACTTTGAAGCCTACAACCTAGTTCACAACACTTATTGAAGATAACCCTACAGTTACGGGGACTGTAAATCCCGCAATAAACACTAAATATCCCATGGCAATTGTTGAGTATCCCACAAATAATAGTTGTATATACAAGAATGACTTTGAATATGAGCATTGAGGTCTAAAATTTGAGTTTGAAGTATATTGAGGTTTCTTTGCATTCTTTTATGATAAGTTTGAATGCATTTTAGGGTTTTTCAACATGGCCAAAGCTTTTTTAGGGGGACGACACGATTTTTAAAGCGGACACCAATGGGAGATGTTGAAATTTTTTGAAAGGCATCTTCGAGTATGGAAGATGTCTTCATACTTGTTCCTCGTACAAGAGATGCATGCCCATAACAAAGACGTGTTCTAGGTGGCAAGGGACGTGTCTCCCTACAACATTGGAAATATACAATCATCTCCATCACCTAGTATGAGTCTATTGCCCACTAGGAGTGGAAGGTTACGATTCCTTCTCAAGGGGCAGGAGGTTGAAATCACTAATACATACACCTATCTGGGAGTCCAGTTCTCAGGGCCTAGATTCAGTATGAGGCATGCTCTTTCAGCCGAGGGTGAATAAAGGGTATGGATTTCTAGCCATTTTCGAGAGACAGTGCTTTCGTCACCACTTTCAGGACATCTCATCCAAGATGTTTCTTATGAACTCCCTCATCCGGCCCACTCTTCTTTATGGGTTTGTTGTCTGGGGGGCCTCTCTTTTAGATACAGATTGGGCTTCTATCAAGAGGATACAGACTCTCCTCCTTCGCCGCTTCATCAAATGCAAGCAAACAGTCCCCCAACATATTGTTTTGGCAGAATTCAGGGCCCGCCCTTTCCGTCTGGAGACTATATTTGACATACCGGCCTTTCCTCATCGTATCAGGAGGTTTGGTGATCTCTCCAATGGGCATGACAAATGCCTGTATCTCGCTTATTGTTCCTCTGTGAGTATTTCCCAGACTATAGGTCGTTGTTGGATTTCCGAGACTTCTGCTTTATTGGATTCGGTTGGTATCTAGACTGATTGTCTCCCCCTTTTCAGTATTCCCTTAATGTTGTCAGTCATCTCTTGCCCACCAAACAAGTGTTGAACAGGTCCATCCAGGAAGATATCTACAGGGGCTTTATTCAGACTACTTGGGTGAACCTCATGGGGATTTGCACCCTAATATGTCCTTTTATGCAGAACATTTTCTTGAGATCAAAGATGGACTCTTCATCCACCCTCAGTACACTTTCCATCACTGGATGCATGCCCTCCGCATACCTTTGGGTCAGTTTCGGATCGGCTCCCACAGACTTCGATGCGACACTGATCACCACATTGACCGAGATGACAAACTTTGTAGCCTTTGTAGCCTTCGTGAGGTGGAAACCAAGACTCACTTCATCTTTCGTTGCCCCGTATACTATGAGATCAGAGGACGATTTCATTGCCTCTTCAGAGGAGTTCACACACTCCCGGTTTTCTTTAGATATATTGACCAACGATGTCTTGCCCTCTACATCCGTGAGTCTCTACTGCTCTGGGACCAGATTCTTCATCCCCCTCCGAGAATCATTCCCACGAGACAAATTACAACCTTCTTTCCATTTCGACCCGCAATTAGAGTAACTAAACGACAAAGCCATTCTGACCTATTTACAATGCATAGATCAATTCATCCCCGATTGGACCTTCACATCTCCCCCGGTCACCACCAACAAACTCAGGTGCACGCACGTACCAAAGGACACCCCAGCTCCATTCGTCCCCCTAGCCGTCGTTGTAGTCTCAAATCTCAACAAAGGACAGTGCCCTCACCCCCTCTTCGGGTTACCATTCCATCAAGAGCTTCTTTTCGTCAGCCTCGAATGTTAGGAGGGATGTGCCTACCATTTCTGAGTAGACCACCGGCCCTCGTTTGCCCCCTCTTTCATGCCCTTCTCTGCTTCTCCCTTCTTTCTTGCTTGCTTGTTCCATTGCCCCCACCTGTGGGGGTTTGGCTTCGGGTTTCTTGTTTGTTTTGGTTCCTTTCCTTTCTTCTATTTTTGGGAACTCGTTTTGAGTTGTCCATGCTCGCACTTTGTATATTGTTTGGGTTGCAGTCCCATTGACCTACTTTTGTGGTCATTTGTTGGACATTAATATATTTATCTTATCTATAATAATATCATCCGCAAAGATATCTACATCCTCACCAATCAACCCCTCCGGCTCTTGATATCTCTATTGCCTCACAACGTTGCTTCATTTGCTTCCCTCTCCAATTTTGTGGCATCCTCGATAAACGTGGGCTCCACATTATCAACAAATCCATTCGGCATGTGTATCGATATCATCCAAATCAATTGAGTTGAGACTCTCTATCCCATTTACTTGTCTCAAGTGAAGACGAAGATTGCATCGCACAAAAACAAGGTCATTAAGACGGTGTGTTGTCAGTCGTTGTACTTCTTTATGTGAACAACTTCAAATATGCTCCAAATTTGTTCAACTATACGGCTAACACAAAATGTAGATGGTAAGCTTCTGAAGATTTGGTATTTTTACACCATAATCTTTCCCACCACAAATCTATAAATAAGACATTTAGAATTTTGAGGTACAATTAGGCTTCAATAAATGAAATAATTCTAGTACTAACACGTAATGAGACTAAAAACAAATGAATCAATTTGATTTTACCTGGCATAGCGGTGTTTCTTTTTTTCATGCATAAAGCCGAAGAAAAGAGCCTCCCCTCTACAGTCTTGTAAATTTGCAACTTGTCAACAATTACATCGTCAGTTTCTTCATCAAGGATCATCCTCTCTATGCATGCATTAAAGCCATCATTAGCCTCCTTATCAATATGAAATGATTGGGAATAGAAAAAAGTTGGGGTTCAAGTAATAAGCCACTAAATGTATGTTGGTGGAGTTGTTCCATCTCCGATCAATTATGTGCCAAATACGTTCGTTTTACTTTATTGTGTCCACAATATTTTGCTAGGGCTTCCTTGATCACGGCCATGGCCTCATGTAAAAATACCACTGGCTTTTTCTCCCCATCCACTAACTATAGAACTCTAACCAAAGGCTCTACCACCTAAAACAAAATAATGCACAATTTTAAATTCAACATTAAGATAAATTTTAAGTTTTCAACTTTAAAGATTATAACAAATAGATGATAAATAAAAACTTAATTACGGTTACCTTAATGATTTCCTAGGCACACTTCATAAACACATCATCAAAAATGGTCTTTAAGACCCTTTTCCCTTTAGGATTCCTAGCACAGGAAGACTCCAATCACCGTTTGCTCACAAACATTTGCTTAAGAGATGTTAATGAGGTTACAATGCTTTGTATTGTAATGAAGGTTATGACGAATTGATTGAATCTCGCTCAGACAAACTCTTTTTCATTGGTGTGTGCTCGTGCATCAACCTTAGCACCCAATGGTGATTATAGATGAATTTTGTAATATTCCTTGCCCCTTCACACATGTCCTTTTTCCTATGTCCTCAAATAGGAGATCAATGCGATCACCGGCATAAGGGGTTTAAAAAAGCGTAGGGTAGCTCTCCTCAAGGAGTCTCCATGCAGCTACATATATTGTTGCATTGTTTGTCACAACTTGAACAACATCCTCTGCACCGACTTCCATCACCACCTCATCTAACATATCACACAAACTGTTTGCATTTCACTTGGTGGGATTCATCAATTGACTTCAAGAAGACCAATATCCCCTTGAAGCCACTTGAAAATTAATGTGTCATTTTTCTCATCTATCCACCCATCAGACAAAATGTTGCAAACCTTTGTTTTGCAATAATGTTTTTGCCTTTTCTACAATACTTTGCATATGGTTGACAGAATCCTCCAACAATGAGCTACTCGAATCATAAATAGGAGCCTTGAACCCCTTCCTAGCAACAGTCAATACAGTGACTAAATTCTCTTGGTATGGGTTTTTCGCCACATTGAATGGAATATTGTAGTACCAAAAAAATTCCGCAGCTATCCTTACTTCATTGTGCACTTCTTTGTTCCTACTAGTAACTTCAAGAGAAGATTGTTGTCCGCCAAGACTACTTCAAGGGACAAAAAAAGGGACCGGAATTATTTCTAGTAGATGAATTACACCCCCATCTTTGACCCCTTCGAGTTGGGACAATAGAAATGGCCTCAATATCATAATCATCTCTTGTTGCCCTCCTTTTAACTAGGGCTTCGCATGCTTCAATTTTCCTCTTATTTTCATCTTTTTCTCTGCATAACTCGCAAGGTATACTTCCATCTCTCTTTGAGCCTCAAGTGGCCCTTGTTTGCACAAGCACATCTTTTCCTAATATTTGTATGATGTGCTATTTGAGGTGATTGACAACTCCACCCATCTTCATCCCACAATAATTGCATATCACATAATTAGTGTCTGCCCATTCACAATGCTTCCAAGAAGGGCCATTAGAGTTAGGCTTGCTAAGTGTGGTTGAACCAAATGCTGATGCCATTCTTGTAAATGTAAACAATAGAAATCCTACAAATATCGATAAAAAAATATGGAAACCCTAATTATTGATCGAAGCAAGAAGCAAAAGATTCGAATAGTTGAATATGGAACATTGAAAACTCTAGCATAACTAGAAACTATATACTTGGAAAAATAGAAAGTGATGTCATCAAATTATCATTCCTACTTGTATGCTATGAATCTCTATTTCAAACTTGATTTTGCCTAAAGTATATGCCAATGTATTCTTTTATATGTTGTAAACTCTAGCTCTAATGGCATGCCAATAAATCACAATCATTGTATTTGCAGAGGAAATGCAAAAAAAACACAAGCTTTAGATGTATAAATAACACTTTTTTTTACTGGGTGTTATTTGTTGTCAGCTGAATCAACAGAGAAGACTCAATGAGTTTCCCTAAGTTTTGCTCCTGACTCAACTCACCAAGTTTCAAACGATTTCTCGTATGCTCTGTGCCTCGTAAATACTCGTAGTTTATCGACAAGTTTTGCAAAGTTCTGATCCAGAGGTTTACCCCATGCTTGATGAGTCAGAAATGCATTGAACTTGACTCCTCAGATCACCAAAATGATGGAGGTTAGGCAGAAGATTCCAAAAAGGCTTGAAAGATGGCAAGAAATAAGGGCATATATAACTGTCTCTAGAACAAGAGATAAGAACTTATAGTGCACTGAATTTCTACCTTAATTGGCAGCAAAACAGCTCTTCGTGTGAACAAAAATGGTGATGTACTAAATAAAATCAAAGTAATGATGGGCCTTATTTATTTCTCAAAATATTCAGCTCTGATTAGCTTTCACGTTTCTCTTTTCCATTCTTTGAAATCCATGAGATGATGGATCAAGAGTTAGAGTCCCAAGAGGCCAACAAACATATTGTCCTCTTTCCATTCTATGTTTCTACATTCTCAGGTAGTGACAACAGTTAGAAAGGAATGTGTCATTCTTTTGGGGGGAAAAACCATAGCTTGACAACAATTTGGCACATGGAGATTTCAACTAGAAGGTTGGTACAGTTTGCGTAGTGTATCAAAAAAACAGGCAGAGTTTGGTGTCTTCATATGGCCCAAGAGCACATTCAACATTTGTGTGATGGAGTTCATTCTTCCTAGTAACCTTCTAGCTGGGCACATGATGCATCAAGTCAATTAAAGCTCTCTATGCTACTTTCTGAGAAGATAATGGAGACAAGGGGGGTCGAGGTTCCTTTGTTTATATAACTTTTTTCTACAAGAGAACCGTATGCATAGCATTTGGCCCTAGAGGTACTACATTGTACTTTTGCATGTGTTTCTTCCCTTTGCCTGTCATGTTGGGCCAATTTTTTTTAAAAACCAGATATAGATACCAATCTGGGTGGGGCATACAATCCATTTTTTTGTTCTGCATATTGTTTGAGCTTTTGATGCAAACATGATTAATATCGGAGCCACGTTCTTTGAGCCTCTACTGAAAGGATCTCCCGAACCACACACCATATTCGATGTGATATACACCACATCTCAGCTTCCACTCACGAGAGTCTTTAGTGGATTTTATATGTATACGTGGCGTCTCATGTTATATATTTGGAAAAGGCAAAACAATTAGTCGAGAAGGATCGTTATATGAAAAAGAAACTAAGGGAGGCAATAAAGATTGGTAAAGATCTCAATAGAGATGAAGGTTTATTTAGAATTGTGTGATCTTGCAAACCTAGCAATCATATTCTCAAAGCTCGTGCTAAAAATGATTCATGAGACTTGTAAATAAATAATGCTTGACTGACATTTATTTAATAATATTGACTGGGTATTTATTACTGGGTATTGATATCTTCGTTATTTTATATTTTGGGTTATATATACAAGGAACCCTTACTTGGAGTCTCATCGTTCCCCTTGATGTAGGACCACCAAATGTGGTCCAAAAGAACAATCCTCTAACCTTTATTGCAATTTCTCTGAATGTTTGTTTCTTGAAATATTATAATGATTCCTTGCTAATGGAGTATGAACATATAGCAAATCTTGACCTATAGCAATGTGGAAAAGGCCGCATGGCGATATAATAAAAATGAACTTTGACATGGCTGCTAAGGTCAACTTGGTCCACCAAGTGGAGTTAAAAGTTGCAAAGGCCGACCTATTTATCCTTAGCTATCCATATTGGAAATGATACAGATGGTGGGAAAAAGCTATGGCATTGCTAAGAGGACTTCAAAGCGCATATGAAAAGAGCTAGAAGTTAGACATGGAAGACGACTCCAATTCTTAATCGAGGCAGTAGGACTATCAACTTCAAAAACTCCTTGGAATTGCTATACATTGACCTAATCAAGATGAAAATTTGAACAAATTAAATGTAACTTCAAGAAGGCACTCGCACTATTAAAAGAAGAAAAATGAAAATACACATTGAAGTTGTAAGTTGTTGAGAAGACTACATTTCAGTGGCCTCCTCTAGTAGAACAAGAAACTACTTCTGTGGAATTATTCACGTTGCCACATACATGAGGTCTACAGGAACACATTCAACAGATTTCATCAACACATGTTATGGCTTCCTCATCAACTAGAGAATCAAAAGTGGTGGATGTAATAGTTTGCATATTCGTATTCAACAAAAATTCGGCAAACCCAAAAAAAATTGACTCAACAAAAACTCAGCGAATATTCGAGAATATTAGGCAACTTAAAAAGTCCTCAAATTTCTTTAAAAACCATAAATTTTATGCAAGATATAAACAAAATGTATCACATGAGTCTTTAAAATGTTGGAGAAGTGTTTTCTACTAGATTTGAATACAAATACAATACAAAATTGCATCATTATGCGAATACAACAGTCGGTTGATAAGTGCTATGAATTTATGATGATTGTCATTGAAAATTATCATCATAAATTTCATATCTATACAAAGTTACAATATACAATAAGTTAGATTTTCCTCTTCCCCGTTCTAGAGAAATATTGGGGAGGGTCTATTGCCTCTACTAGTCCCCACACTCGGTTGCATCTCCTCGCTCTTCCTAGAAGGTTGTGACTCTAGCTCCAACCTGGTAGTACATAGTGGTGGCTCCTTTGTTGCCTGTTCGAGATCACCTCCAAAGATGTCATCCAATCCAATATCTCCTACTAGTGCTTCTCCCTCCATAGCTTCCCTCTCGAAAGAAGCAATCTCATCCTCTGTGAACAAAGGGATTTCCTTTTCTTGCCCAATCCACTCATTGTATGGGTCTATCACATCCAAATCAATAAGTTTCTCCAATGTGGCCTCCTCTTTTCTTGTGTGAAGCCGAAGATTATATTGCACAAAACCAAGTCGTTGAGTCATTTTTTAGTCAACTTGTTGCGCTTCTTCGTGTGAATGGCCTCAAACGAACTCCAATTACGTTCACATCCAAAAGCGCTACAATGTTGAGATAGAATTCTAAGGGCTAGCTTTTGAAGATGCAGGGTATTTCCTACCCAATCCTCCCACCAAGAACCTACAAACAAGATAATCAAAAGTTTATAAGTAATTAATAAAATCAAATTTGTAACTAGTAACACATAAGTAACTTAGTAAACATTTTAATTTTTATTACTCGATGACTGTGTGGTTCTCCCTCAAATAGCTAACATTGAAGAAAAGAGTCCCCCTAACATATTTGTAATTTTGTAACTCTAAAATAATGAGGTCCCTCATCTCAACCTCTAGTATCATCCTCTCAATACATGTTGAAAGGCCCTCCATAACCTCTTCATTCACATCTATGAAGCCGTTGGAGAAGAAAAATGTGGGTTGAGGTAGTATCCCACTGCATGAATAGATTGATGGAGTTGATTGTTCCACCTCCGATCAATTATCTCTCAAAAGGGACCATATCTAGCGATATCCCTCCTATAATAAATTTGAATAGTCTCTTTGGCCTTATCCATGGCCTCATAAATGTACCCCATAGGGTTTTGCTCCACATCAACCAAATGAGAAACCCTCACCAACAGCTCTAACACCTACACACAAAATAAAATGTAAGGTTACAAACTTACAAATAAAGTAAAACGATAAAAACAAATATATTTATAGTTTAACAAATTTCAATAAAGGAATCAACTTGAAATACAAATCGAAGTTTGAAATTACCTTGATGATCTCTATAGCTCTCTTTGCAAAAATATCATCAAAAACTATCTTTGCAATCCTCTCTATGTCAGTTTTCTTTGAATATTGTGAGTCTAGCCATGCTTGACTCACAAACATTTGTTTCAATAATGTCAACGAACTAGAAATACTTTGCAACGTCAAAAAGTTAGTTGCAAACCTTGTGACACTGACTTGCACAAGCTCTTTCCCCTTTGTGTGTTATCTCATCAAACTCAGAACCCAAGGGTAATTATATATGTACTTTGTTATGTTTCTTGCATCTTCTACAACTGGCCTCACCCAATCAATTTTGCCTATGTCCTCCAAAAGAAGGTCAAGGCAATGAGTTGTACAAGGAGTCCAAAAGAGTGATGGATGTCTATAGTAGTCTCCTAGCTGCCACATATCTTGCTGCATTGTCTATGACTACTTGCACAACATTCTATATGCCCACCTCTAATACAATCTTCTCTACTATAAGACTCAAATTCTTTGCATTTTTAACTATGTTAGAGGCATCAATAGACTTCAAAAACACCATCTCACCATTTGAAGCCGTTAAAAAATTAATGAGGGTGTGGTTCCTTCAATCCATCCACCCATCTAAAAGAACGGTGCATCCATATTTTTGTCATTGTTTTTTTATCTTCTAGAATTGTAGTTGCATCTGCAACTACACCCTTGAGCAATTTCCCACTCAAGTCTTTTCGAGAGGGTGCTTGTACCCTTTCCCTGCAACTGTCAATGTTGTCACCAAGTACTCCTAGTACGGGCTCTTTGCCACATTGAATGAAATGTTGTTGCAGTAACACAAATTCGCACATGTTTTATCCGCTTCCTCATGCATATCCTTGTTCCAGGTTGTACCTTACAATGAAGGTTGTGCTCCAGGTATGTTCCTTGGTACAAAAAAAGCTATGTATGTATTTGCTCGAACTCAATGAAGCAGATGTGCCTCTTCCGGTTCGTATGCGTGGACCACGAGTAGAGCCCACAATTGTTGCCGCATCATCCTCTATCATTCCAGTCCCAATTCTAACAGCTTCTGCTATGGCTGCATGTACCCTTTCCCTCTCTAGTTTCTCTTCTAACTCTGCCAACTCTACTTTCATCTCTTGCTTTGCCTCTTCCATAACATTGGGGCAAACCACAGCGTCGTGGCAAACAATACATACAAGGCGATACTTTAGGGGATTGATGTCTCCAAAAAATATTTTTCCAAATAAATTGCAAACCACCGTTCCCAGAACTGCTCCACGTACACCATACTTCCAAGCAATGATACAGGCATTCGCAAGAACAATTCCTACTAGTGATGTTGACCCAAATGTCGAACCTGATGCTAAGCCTAATACCATTGTTAAACTCTAATCTACAACACAATGCACATTTTTTTTTAAAAAAAATGTAAGCTTAATTAAATTTATAAAAAAAACATGTCTGAATAACCATATTTAGCCATAATTTAATAAAAATAACATATCTCTGGTTCCAAATGAGTACTAAAAATTTAAAATGATTTCCAGTTAAATTGAATGCATTTAAAATTACAAATCATATTCGAATAATCAAATACAATACGAATATATAAAATTTAAATAATTTAAAACGAATTTGCATTAAAAACAACATACCTCCGTCTGCAAATGATTATTAAAAATTTAAAAGCATTCGCTTTTAAATTAGATGTATTTAAAACTACAATATGAATATATAAAACTTAAATAATATAGACCAAATTTACAAAAACTTGAAAGAATTTTTTTTTTAAAAAAACTTACCTCCAAATGCAATTCTCCAAATTTCCTCTTTGAATTTGCTCAAAAACCCATTCAATACATGCAATGCAAGCTCAAATGGTTGTGTGAATGAAAATGAAGTGCTTTGGTGCCTTATAAAGAAAAAAATCGCGTTTTTGCAGCATTTTTTGAGTTGTGTTTTGTGTTTTTTTAGTGTACAGCGAATCCTGTGCACAAACTAGGTGAGTAATGGCGAATATTCGCCAAATATTCTCAGCAAATATTCGCCAACACTCAGCAAGCCCATTCGTCAAGTTTTTGGAGCGAATATTCGTTTCAAATTTTTTTGGGCAAGTACTCGCCGAGTATGCTTACTATGGTGAATGTAATAGAAGTAATGCTTTCATAGCAGAAACATCTGCGTGAACACTACATTTTTGGACTCTTTACAATACCTCAATAGGACCTGTGTACCTCCTAACGATCAGCTACCTCCCCCGATGTCTTATATTACTTGCACCGGCACAAAGTTTGAATTATTCTTGGTGGGAAGGGTATATGTAGTGGGCCTTGTTGTACTCATAGAAATAATACTTGGTTAAAACACTTGATTATGGTTTTAATTGGACACCACTAAAGGGTTTCAACCATGCTGCCCTTCGATGTGGATTTCCGCAGGGATATTCCACTCAAAGAACAAAGGTTACAAGCTGCAAGAGAAAAGACACAAAGAATGTGCAAAAATAATCTTTGCAAAAGACTAGGAAATGGTTGGTGAGAGTAGGAAAACAATTACTTCTCACCTATTACAATGCCACCTGGTAAAATCAAACTATAGGCCAAGTGATATCCTAAGTTCTAAAATAATATTCTAAGCTTCATTATCATTCCTCCAACCCATAAAAGCATTGGACTCCAATGCTTTCACAATGCAGAGAATAGCTGAGATTTCTGCAAGCTTGTTTGGGAACAAGATAGGATGTGATGGTCCTGTGACAGGTGTGGTGAGTCTTCGTGACAAAAACTCGATTAGCATCTGGCAGAAGCTAAAAATCTAGTGGAATTTGACTACAATCTCTCTTGTTTCTACTTCGATTTAGTCTTCTGAAGGGCGGGAACAATGCTGGACTAGAGAAATTGTAAATGCCGAATGAGGGAGTTAAGCTTTTCCTACTCTTTCTGAATGTGTTTGAATCCAAAAAAGTACAAAGAGAAAGGTAACTCGGGTGGAGTCATTTGTGGAATACCAAATCAAATCATCTAGTGAAGAATGCTCTGTCAAAGAATGGGTTGTTCGGCTGAAAAGATGCTGTGTGTGGATCTGAATCAAATCCCACACAAGAAGAGGCAGAAAAATACTGAGAAGACAATGTCTGAGCTAAGAGATGATCCTTGCGATGTATGTGCAGGATTAATATACCATTGGATGGACCTGCTGCTCCAATGCTGTCCCAAGTAGAAGGGGATCTTTGGGAATGTGCGAGAATCATCTCTGCAAAAAACACTCCAAACTTCATTAACCAATGACAGAGATTGAATGGCTTTGTAAAGGACTCCCATTGTCCTTAAATCAAGGTAACAAATTTTATCCCTATGTTTACTACATCAAACTATATCCCTTGAATGGAGGGGATAACTTGCACATCCCAACTAGCTAGGAGGAAGACTGGGAAATAGTTGGTAATAGTACGAAAACAATTACTTTTTGCTTATTACAATGCCCAGACAGTAAAATCGAACTATAGACTAAGTCATATCCTAAGCTTCCTTATCATCCTTGAATGAACCTTTTGGTTTGAATAGATAAACATTATGCTCTTTTATCCACTCATCACATTCCTATGGTTTCTTGCTGTCATAAGCATGCATGGTAGATACTTTTGACATGTTTACTCTTTGTTGAATGTACACTTGAGGCCAAAGTAGCTTTACAGTCTTATCCCTATTTTCATGTCGTAATTCTAATTCCCCTCTAAAAAATCAAAACCTTGTTTTCATTTTTATACTTGCTCAATACAAAAGCCATATAAACAATTTTCCAAAATTAGTGATAGCAAAATGATATGTTGATGACAGAATGACCATATCCCTATGAGACCATCCACTGAAACACATAACCAAGAAGATATAGGAAGATGACAAGGAACACATGCTTATCATTATATCTTTATTTATTAGAAAACTCAACCAATTTTTATTGCAGCCTATAGCAGATATCAAACACTAAGTGGTACATAGGGTTACCATCACCATTGTAAAGGAGGAATTATGCCCTCCACGGATTTACCAGAACATCTTTTATATTGAGAAAATCATCTCCACATATCCCATGTGTTTGGATTCTGGAAACCAGCTTTACATTAACCATTGACAGCTAATCGACAAACATTTTTCTAAATATTATCAATTGTGTATATAGGGGAATTAGATTTGTTTCATTCTCACATTTTTTGGGGTGCTTTCATCTGTATCCATAGTTTAAAAAAATTGGCCTGACCTAGAGGAGGTTTGGTCAACCAAATTTTTTGACCTGACTGAGACTTTTCGATCCAGTTCAAACTCTTTATTTTTTTAAATGGAAAAAAAACATAGTTTCCAGCAAATAGGGAAAATATTGAAAAATCCTGGCAAGATTTGTTTACCGCAGTTGATTGGATTGAACTTTCAGCAGAGGTTTCAGACATTTTCAGTATTTTATGAAAGAATTTCTGATAATTTCAATTCACAATTTTCTGCCTAATTCTGGTCTTACTCTGTCCCTTGATAACAGGCCCTCAAAGGCCATGCAATTTCTTCAGGCTATATCTATGTCTGGCATGGCATGCCCTGTTTGCATGTTTAAAAGTTGCAATGGAGTATGGCTGGACTGTTGTCTTTGCTATTTGTCAACATCTGTAGACAAAGCTTGAACACTCAAATCCTAAATTGCACAAATGTCATACAATCATATGCCCAATTCTTATTTAAGATTACATTTATTTGTAAATGCCTATGGTTATGCAAATTTTGAGTCGTACGGCAGCCAAAAAAATATTTTACATGTCTTCAAATTTAAAATAATGTTTAGTTTCAACGCAGAAACATTAAATAATATTTAATAACTGTGGGGATTGGGAACCATACTTTAGGACATCATTTTTGGATTTTAAGTTTATCCATGTTATTATAGTTTATGTATAAATAAATAAAATCACTTGAAACTTTATAATCACATGGCCCAAATGCATGAACTAATATGTAAAAGAAAATAAAAGTTATAATTTCTTCTTTTTTAATTTTCTGAATCCAACTGAACCTTTCTTGAAATTCTGTGTTTCCTAACAATTTTCCCCTTCCGAACAAACCTAACTTTTAGAAAATGATAACTATGCCTGTATCTAAGGGGTAGCCTTGTTCTATTTTTACGTATGCTATTTCAAGGCCACATTTACAATTGGCCTCTCTATTTCATGGTTAAATATAAATTAACATATAAGGTGTATGATAACATATATTGAGGAGAATAGGCATGGGATTTGACGGTCCTGAATGGTGCCAAGAATCTGACCATGATAGATAAAACTTTCAACAAGAAAAAGCCTATCTAAACACCATGCAATTAAATCTTCTCCCATCCTTCTAGAAGTCTCTAAGTATTGTCCTTGCTTCGGATGAAGACCCACTGAACAAACTAGCAACGGCCCAAAAGAGATCCCCATATCAAAAAATTGAGGTTGTTGTTGAAGTCCCCGACTCCCCACCCAATATCCATTTATATGTAGGGTAAGATACTTTATTGGACATTAGATCTGACATAAGTTTCTTGTCAGATTGGAGGTTGAAGCATAAACACTTAAAGAGGACAAAATGATGTTTAAACCATAGTTACCATGTTCAAAAATTTCAGATAGTTCGACGGGGGTAAAAGTTCGGAAGTTTGGAATTTTTAAAAAGGTTCGATCGGTTCGGCTTAGAAAATTTACAATTATAAAATATACATAAATATTAAATACCATATATATATGATGATATTTGAAAAGAAAAACTAAATACACATAATAATAAATAGTTATATTATCTTGTTTCGTTTTTGTTGTGTTGAAGTTCTTTTAATTTAAATGCTTTATTTTTTTAATTGAAAAAATAATAATAATGTTCAACCGAACTTATTCGGTAAGTTCAGTCAGACCAAAAAGTGCAGTTCAAACCAAATTTTCACTAAGTTTGTAAGAACATGGTAACTATTGTTTAAACTCAAGAATAAACTTATGCAAATACGCCCCAAAGACCATCAACTTGACATGTTAGCTTTGTACACAAGAATTCTGCAGTAAAACACCGCCCAAAGAATCAATTGACAAAACAGCCACACATTTAAACCCCTTCGGAGCAAAGGATACAGGAAAAATCACCTAACAACCTGACAAGGTTATTTCTTAGGAAAGATTACAGTAAATTTTCAGCTTATACTCCAATCGTCAGGCACATGCCCAAACCTCTCAAGTTCCAGGAAAAAATCTGCATAGATCAGATCAGTTGGATGAAGTGATTTTTCCATTGTAACTTGTTAGGTAATACTACAAGCTGCAACCAAGCGGTTGATTGTTTGCCATTCAACTTCTTCTCTTTAGAAGAATATTGCCAATTCTGATCAGGAGATTGATTAACAGAAGAATCCAAAATACTAAGCAGCCTGTACTCGAATAAACTTTCCATCATTGGACAGTAGCATTTGTAAAGTGTATTTCAGTAATGTCCGTATCTTCCATAGTTACCTAAATCTGGGGGATGGGATCAAAGAGTTTGCGAACGGTTTGTAGAACGGCAAGAAATTTCCCAAATTTGGGAGGGGGGTGCAGCAGGGGTGGGGACTGCAACAAAAAAATACAAAAAATAGTATTTAAATATTTGAATTTTATTTAATGAAATTTAGGGCTTTAAATCAGGGGAAAACTGAATTTTTTTTTATTTGTTTATTTTGGCTTAGTCTGCTTCTTTTTGTTCATTTCGTCTATTTTCCGTTGGCTTACACAATCTGCAAAAAAAATTATCCATTGAAAACCTGGCTTCCTAGCTTCTAGTGGATTGCGAAGGTGTAAATTGCGTGTAGTTTTAATTTTAAGTATAACTTTGTTTATAATATAAAATTTATCCACATCTGTATTTGTATCCATGCATCTATGGTTTTGGGATTCCGGTTTAATATTTTTGGTAAAAATAACAAAAAAAATAAAGGGGATTCTGTTTTAGTGGAAAAGAAGTCAAAAAAAAAATTTCAAAAAAGGAAACAACCCCTCCAAGTCCCCATATACCATTGAGTCACTATTATCTTCAACACAAGACAACATAGTAGTATTGCCATAGTTACCTAAAACTCCAGGACGTGGGGATGCAGGGATAGGTTCGGTGAAAAAATTCCCAAATGTTGCAATGGCGAAGGAACGGCTATTAAAATAATATATAGATATTAAAAATATACAATATGTCCCCTAACCCTAAAAACATGAAAGATTTAAATTTCAGCCCCATATCCAGCAATGTTACCAAAGGACATGCAACATCTCTTTATCATGTCACTTATAAAGTTACATGATTATATCCTTGAAAAAAATTGTTTTTTGGAACAGCAAAGGCCATGCCAACTACATGAATAGCCATCCATAAACAAAAACCAACTAGGATAACCAAATAACACTAAAAACTTAAATACAAAGTTGACCTCTAGAACATCCTAATATACTGGTAAAGCCTCCATTATCATACAAGAAGAGGTAGAAAGACTTGCATGACAAAATTTTGAAACTCAAAAAATCCTTAAAAATATGCATGTGAGTTTATATATGCTATTGCTATGTTTTTAATCTTTTTTTAATGTTTTTTTGAATTTTTTGGGGCTTATTGTACTTCTGGGATGTCAGGTCATCCCTTAACCATCTTGGGAATGTCACAAAGTCCATGTTGGAGTCTCTAAGGTCTCAAAACACATAGAGCATTTCAAGTAAGTTCCGGAGTCCAAGAACATACCCAAGACGTTCCTTTCATTTTATCATTTGGGAGGTGCACAAAGGGAACATTTCATTGAGGCAGTACAAAAAACATATAAATATTAAAATATTTATAAATTTCAGCCTTCTAAATAGGAATTAAGTTATTAACCACATATTATGCATATGAAAGATAAGATAAAAGACAAGTTATAAGCTAAATAAGTGAATAACCACAACAAACAAGCTAGGATACCGATAAAACTTAGAAACTTAAAACTTAAAAGCTTAAAAGTTAAATTAAAAATTTAAATTACTTAAATCGAACACTATGAATGTCATGATATATTAAATTCAATCTATTAAAATTTACACCAAATTTTGAAATTAGTCATGATCAAAGTTCAAATGACAAACAATCTTTCAATATTCATCATATTCCTCTTCATCAAGAGGATCAATATCAGTTGCATCATCATCATTACATGGTTCATTAGAACCACATGGACTCGAACCACTGCCAGTGGCACCCCTTGTGCATATAGGTCTCACGGTGCCACAAAACTCTCCTCATCATCTAATGCTCCATGGTGGGAAATGGAAGCATCCAAGTCAACTATCTCAAAATCAATATCCCAATGTTTTGTTGTCCCTTCCTTGTACTCCGATTGCTTGTGGGATAAAAGGCACAAGTTGCAATCTATGTATACCAAACCTTTCGACTTTTTAGCCAACAACTTGTTGCGCTTCTGTGAGTGGATGAAGCTATATGTACTCCAATTGCGCTCGAAGGAAGATGAACTTGCAACTTATTGAGGCAACGCAAAGTCAATGCAAAATTCAAACTTAAACACTCAAACTTAAATTTTAAAAAACTAAAAGTTAAAACAAAAACAGAAAGAGAATAAAAAAATTAAAACTTACCTGTGCCAAGACCTTAATTGCAAGAGGTTACAAGTAAACCGATGCATGACCATGGAGGTACCACCACAAGTGAGCATCTATCTTGTATTTGCTCTGATCAGCGAGAAGACTATGACCTGCTTCAACTATGAAATTTCCAAACTCTACCATAACAATGTCTTGGGCCTTAAGATCAAGGAAGAGCCTAGCCAATGCTACCATATATCCCTTACTGACTTCCACATCCCTGTATGGTGCTACCCTCCTTGGCAAGGAAAGGATCTTCGTGCTGTAGAATCTAGGAGTCAATGCAAAAACAAGTAGATGTAGTGGGGTGGTCATTTTGTTCCACCGCTCAATGAGGATTGAGCGCATTTGTTTGAAAAATGTTTCCTCGGGATCTTGTTCTTTTGCATTTATGACGGCTTTTATCTTCTCAATCATTGAGTCGATACCATCATATATCTCTCCTAGACATGGCTGATCCATGTCAATAAAGCAGATCATGCTCATAATGGGCTCTGTAAAACTCAACAGATAATCCACTCGATCCCACCAAGGGTCTCTAAGATCAGGCTCTTCACTTTTTAAGCCCGTTCATTGTTTGATTGCCTCCATACAGACCAAAGATTGGAGGTTACCATCCTCATGAGTGCCTCTCACACCTTCACAAGTCATCTCAAGATGATTGTGTGTGATGCAAACCAAGTCTCAACAACCTAATATAATAACAATGAGAAACAAAAATCAAAAAGAAAATTAAAAACTTTAGAATACTAATCATACCATATTTAAAAAATAAAAAAACTTATATTTAAATTTTAAATTAAAGAAAAAAAAAGTAGCTTTCCTTACCTTCAACAGCTCCAACTGCGAGAATGATCTAAAAATGACCTCTGACTGGTGATGGTTAGTGACTAACATTTGGATCTCTTCAGCCTCTACATACACTTGTTGGATCCACTCTATTTTGCTAGCCATCTTCTTTTCCATTAAATTTAGCGAATACACGGCACATGGTGTCCAAAAAATATGCCCATACCTTACCTCAACTAACATCCCCGTAGCTTTGCAATTTTTGGCATTGTCCATTATGACTTGGACAACATTTTGAGGCCCCACTGCCTCAATAGATTCGAAGAGGATGTTGGCAATGAATTGAGCATCCTTCACTTGCCTCTCACAATCAACCGCTTTCAAAAACATTGCCCCTTTAGGGCATACTGCAATCACATTAATTAAAGGGTGGTTTCTTACATCTTTCCATCCATCAAAAATAATGGACACACCTGTTTTGGCCCATGAGTCCCTAATTGGTTGCAAGGAGTTTTCTACAAAAAAAAATTGTTTATCCAATAGGGTGGTGCGGATCTTCTCATAACCAGGTAATTTGTACCCTTTTGAGGCCTCATTTATGACTTTCACCATCTCATGCCAATAAGGTGACCTCACAACATTAAAAGAAAGCCCATTAGCATATACACACCGTGCAATGTGTTCATTTGCAATCTCACTGCTCTCATTCTAAAAGGCCTTTTCCAATGGCCCTTTTGTCCTACTTTTCTTTTGTGCAAGGGAAGCACCCCCATCACCTGTGGAGATAAGAACCATAAATGGATGTGGCATGGCCACAATTGGGGATTCACTAGGTGATGGGGCAACAGGAGGCCTCATTAATCAAGATGAGCTTTCTCTTTTGGCCAATGGATGACCGGCTCTCATAGCCACATTTGCCTTTGCATCTTCTTGCTCTTTGATATATGCCAGACCTTTTGCTTTTAGCATCCCAACATTATTCCTCCCCTTACATACTCTTGTACCATTATCCGTTATGGCACACAAGGGGCTTTTCACCTAACTGTAAGAGCCTTTGAATACTTCATCACAACCATTGCATTTCCATACAAAACAACCACCACCTAGAAGTTGTTCAACTATTGTTACATGCCTCCATAATGGCAAATTTGTGTCAAATTCCTTGACCAAAGATTGCCCAGAAAAAGCAGAACTTGTTGCCATTGTAGAAGTAACTACAAGGTTCAAAACAAATAAAATAGCAAAGAAAACAAAGGCATGTATTGAAATTTAAAAAAATTAAATAGAAACAGCAAAAAAATGATGAACATTAGCAAAAAAATGAAATGTGTGAAAGATTAAATAACAAAACAAAAAAAAGAAACAAACTTAGAAATGAAAAAAAAAACTTACCTTCACTTAGTTAACCACAAATCTTCCTCCTTTGCAGCTCCTCACACTCCTACAAGCTTAGCAATAGCTCCTCAAACCTTAGACAAGCACAATGCAAATTTGGAGAGCCGCAATGTAAGTTTGTTTGTATTATGTTTTGTTTTTGTGTCATTCTTTTGTTTTATTATTTAGAGTTAGCTTTTAGGGTTTAAATTAACAGATTATTATATTTTTTAATGTTGAGGTGTTTTAAAAAAATTAAAAAATTAAAAAAAAAAAACCGTATTTGGCAGCGAGAGCAACCAGGGTACGTTGTATACCATGTGGATACGACTGGGTATGGCTCCACAGGGTATACGGCGTACCTTGGCCGCTCCCGTCACCGTTCCCGCTCACGAAACATGTTGTACCTACTCCAAGGGGTCTAGGGGTGTCATATCAGCTACTTAGACACAAACATGTCAACTTGTGACATGTCATATTTAGTTGCTGACATTCCAAACATCCCTTCTCGTCTTGTATTTCCAACATTAGTCTCTGATTAAACTTGCAATTATTGAATTTGGTTCAAACCTCTCGATGGCTTCATAAAGCCCTATCATAACTTCATAATCAATCGTCTATCAATTTGAAATAACTTAGGCTCCAAATAACACACTACTTCATGTAAAAGTGTGTGCATCATTTTCCATCTTGAATCAATTGTATCTCGTATCTCCATGTAATTTGCTCCAGATTATTTAATGTTTTTGGAACGGCTTCCTTGCAACAGTCCATGCTCTCATAAAACATGTCAAGACAAAGGGTGTTGCCATCAACCATGTGAAGCACATCAACAATTAGTCCACACACATTTTGAACCTTTGTTGCACTTTCCCAAAAATTGTTGTTTAAACTAGTTTGTTCTATGTTCTTCCCCTTCGGAATTTTAAAAAGCACAAAATTTTCCCACTTGTTGGAACAAATAAGAAATCTTAGAGTTGTTTCCTCATCAACCACTCTTTTCAAAGTGATATAAAATGAAGCAAGCCTTGGTTCGCACACCCTCAACAACTACTTCGTTGCATGTTGCATGTAAAGATTCGATGTGAGACGGTGATTTTTTATTAAATTTGCAATCGCTCTACATCAGTGAATTGCTTCATGTACCCATAAGGATTTAGCCAAGTCATGAAGCAACAAATCCAAACAATGTGTTGCACATGGACTCCAATATATTTGTGGGTACATCTCTACAAAAAGCTTTCCAACTCCCACACAATTTGCAGCATTGTGAGTAACCACTTTAACCACATTCTCTACACCTACTTCAACAATGACTTCTTCTAAAAGTTTTAAAAATATACTCAAAATTTTTCTTATGGTTCATGATGCAAATCACCTTCAAGAATGCAACACCTTGAGGGCAAGCCACCAAAACATTAATTAACAACCTCTAACATATATATGACCATCCATAGCTCAATATAGTACAACCTTATTACACTCTAAAAGGCCTTGACCTCAACTAATTTCTCAGCCACCCTATCTTTTGACCTCTGCAAAACGAGTTGTTCCAAAAAAATTGAAAAGGGAGGTATGTAGCCTTTGCTGAGATTTGAAACTTTCTAATTTGCATTTCAAAAACGTGGATTCCTAAAAACATTGAATGGAATGACACTAGAATAAAATACACAATTAATGCATCATCTACATGTTTTTCTACTAGTTACCGAAAGTTGTTCAATGTTTTGGTCCTAGTCAATCCACCTATCGTGGCCTTGGGCATACGGGATGAGGAAGACATAAAAGATGTCGTAAACCTACACTATTTGTTTGGACTCTTTGTTCCTTTTGTGTCGATTTCATCTTTTCTACAATCAAAAGGAATCGGTCTTTCTCTATAGCAAATCTAATCTCTAGATTCATTGATCCACACAAAGCAACAACACCTCCCCGACCCCGTAAAAAACAAGTGGTCCATCACCCTTGTTAAACTTCAAGTAAAATGATGACCACACAAACGATATTTAATATTGTTGTTGCCATGGGTCACATGTTTCCATCCCTTAACGGTTGATTTTTAGGGAGCCATTCACTTACAATTTGTATGTAAATAAAATAATAAGAGACAATTTAAATACATTATATGATAAAATTAAAAATATTAAAATATAAATAATTTTACAAAATTCAATTTAATGATCGTAACATATTTTTTTTAGATAGTTTAACGCTTTTGGCTGGAGCTTAGAACTAGGGGATTGAAGGGATCCCACCCAAGTACAACCAAAATATAAACACCCTAAATAGCTTAACCAGACCAACCAAAACCACAAAAGTCTGCAGACAAAGCAAGAAACCGAAGGGACCAAGAAGCGACAACGAACAAAAAACAAACCCAAATACAGAAACATTCTTTCATCTAACTGTAAGACTCACTCCAAGGAAGCTGAGCAGCTAGGGCCCACCAACTTCCTACCCCCAACAGATGCACCAGCTCGAGCAGTCTAAAGCAAAAAATTATACGTAAACCCCATCTTTCTACAAAATCCGTCTACTTCCTCAGACTCGAAGACCACTAGCGCCAACAGTTCTGACAGATCCAGTTTCTTGAGCCTGCTACCTTCTGAGAGCCCAGAAGAACACGCCTCATGGACATTTGACACAAATTTCATTAACACCCCATTCTTGGCTAACTGAACAACAAACACTCTCTGAGCTTATTTTAATGCCCGCCCCCCCTATCGGCGACGACAACGGCTAAACCCGATTCTTCCAATGCCACTTCCAAATTGACACGATGTTGGGGTTTGATGAAATGAAGAGCTATATCTCTGGCCTCCTCTACATTTTGCTGCACCAAGAGCAACCGACAAACAAACCAAGACGCCACCTCTGAATTAACCCTTGCCCTAGCAAAAACGTCCATATACTCTTCCCCCAAGAACCTCTCAATAGCTTCACAAATGGACCCTGATTCTGCCCAAAAGATGATACGAATGCGAGCCCTCAAGATACTCCCAATGAAAGCCATCTCCCACTTCTCCCCCTAAAGAAACAAACCAGGCAATAGAGGGCTAGCCATACTAGTAAATTGTTCCCACGACGCCGCAACCAGCCACCAACAATCCTGCAAAATGGGATAAGAAGCCAACACCACCTAAACATTTAATTACTACCAACTATCCCTTCCTGAGAAATGATAGCATTGAGCTCCTCCCACACGTTCACATGCGTAGAAATGACAGGACCCTCTCTCCTCATAATACCTTGATTTGCTAAGAAATCGGCTGCGGAATTGGACTCCCTATAATTATGGTTTAACTTCCACGTTGGAATCCGACACAGCGAATAAAGAATATTGTTAATAAAGAAATCTAAATTCCAAGACGCCAATTTACCTCTTCTAACATCGCTAATCACAACTTGGGAATCGCCTTTGATAACCAATGCTTCACAACTAACACTAACCGCGAATTTGATCCCTTCAAGCAAGGCTTGAGCCTCCGCTGTGTTGCTCGTTCCTTCTTTTAAAGGAAAGGATCCCGCAATCACTAACTTGTCCTCATCTCTAATCAAGCACCCCACTCTCGATATGCCCGGATTACCTTTCGATGCTCCGTCGAAGTTCATTTTGCGAAAAGCAGGAGGGGGTGGATTGATCGTAACATATTACAAGTCAATATTGTGATGATTAAAATATAATAAATGTTGATTTTTAAAAATTGAAATATTAAATATCTAAATATTAAACATTCCAAGCCACCATTTAAATATTAGCATTAAAATATTATAATATAATGTTGATTTTGTTTTATATTATTTATTTCAAAATCTTTTAAAGTTTAATTTTTTTGAAATATTAAAAATTCTAAAACTACATAACAAAATGTCACAAAAATTTAATAAGATGCTTAATAAAAACATAATAATAAAAAATTAATTAAAAACACAATAAAGAAAGTATTAAAAGACAACTGTTAGAAAAAGTTTATAATCTAAATGTCTGGAGACCGTAGCTCACAACCAAGTAGATGGCAATGACAGCAGCTTGGAAGATAGCAACAGTGGTTCTCCCACAACTCAGAAACCCTCCTCCAACTCTCTTCAACTCCTTGCATACGCAATAGAATTCCTCACATCTACAAATGCTATAGAGCTTCAACTCTTCACGGCAATCTTCAACACACTACAAACAAGGTTTGGTGGTTCATCACAAACAAGTTACGCCACTATAGAGTTTGTTGCAACTCAAACACATCACTCAGAGAGTTTGCCACCACTCAAAGACAACACTAAGAATTTTCTGCCACTCAAAGACATAACAAACTTAATCATACTTTACAGGCACTTCACTCAGAAAAATGCTGCTTATAAAGACGTTGAGCACAAGTTTTAGGGTTTTACGGGCTTTTTTTTCCCTACCATCAAATATTTGCGACTTTTTTGCACACCTTTGAAGTTCATCGAATTTCAAATTTTTTCCTTGAAATCCAACAAACCCTATGACTTAGATAAAAACTATGTATAAAACACCAAGAATAATAGCAATATTGTTAACCAACCATTTTTCTTATTTTGAAGTTTATAATAATCTTACCTAATTAGAAATATTTAACACTCGTTAAAAAAGCTAAAGAAAATTAATAAAGATTAACTATAAAATACTAATAGTTGAAGTTTATGATAAAAGATAAATTCAAATTACACCATATGAACATTAAAGCTTAAAATATACCTCATAAATTCTATAGATTAAAAGAGATAACAGTTTATCTATGGTGGGAGCAAACTGCCCTGCCATATCGGTAAATCTGCATTTTCCCTTCCTAGACATACAATCCTTTGCCAGTCCTAGAATGCTGAACTGTGTAAGATCAAATTCCTGGTCATATAATGCAGTCCAGTGGCAACCAAGTCATAGAGAGTGGAATTGAGTTTAGATGTAGCGTTTTACATTTTTCAATCATGTTTTTGTTACATTTTAGGTTTAAATTTTTAATATTTTTTATATTGAATATTTCAATCTTCAAAGTAGAAAACAAGTTAAGCAAACAGATCTGGACCAAACTGGGCTGGTTCAGACAACCTGAAAAGTTTAGGCTGGACCAAATTTGGACCAGGTTTAGCCAGACCGGGTAACTATGTTTTCAAGAAACATATTTTGTTTCATATAAGAATATTTTGTTACAGTTATCTACACCTATAATATTGTTTCCATATTTCACGTTACAATTACAGAAACAAAACTCAAGAAATTCAACAAAGTAATAAAGACAATATTGTTCTTCATGGAGTGTTACAAACCAAACACGTGAACTTTCATTATAATAAAAAGTTTCTACTACAATCCAATATGTTAGAAGGAAATCTCCAAGCCTTGGGCTAATCTAGAGAACCCTTGGAATGGTTAGCACCTCAGAAATCAAATTTTTGGACGACCAACAAGAAGCCAAAGTTACAAATACAATAGCAAAAACACGAATGAAAGAGAACACAGTAATTGAATATGGGGAATTTACAAAAGAAACTCAGTGGTGCTTAATGCAAAGAAAAATCAAAGAATTGAGACAACCGTAAATGCATGATTTTCTTATTGAATATAGATTACTTTTGAAATCACTTGAAGAGTTTCATGCCACACCAGGAAAAAAAAGCATCAGCATTTACATAAGAATTCCTATAAGCTTCATACCAGTATCAGTAGGACTTTTTGTCCCATTATTGACATGCTTTTTTTTACTCATTCTCTTTCCTTGTTCAGACAAGCTTTTGATATTGTTTCTCTCTTTCTCTACACTGCCTGAATGTGTCAATTCCACCGGAACATTGCTATCTTTGACTGGAGTTGACTTTATAGAATCCTGATCAACAGTAGTAACTGCTTGCTCCTTTCTAGCATGGGATTTTGGAGGATTGCGTGCATTATCAAACCATTTGTGTACCTGGAAAAATGACCACTACTCTTTAGAAAAAAAAGATGACAAGATAATGATTTGATGATGATTATGGATGTAGATTTTTTTTTGATAAGTCACGTTTGACCGAACCCGAGAAGACCATTGGTTACCCGCATGAAAGATATGCCAAATTCCTTTGCTAAATCCTCTTTCACAGATCGTGAAGGAAATCGATTCTCAACAAAAACTCCACGAAACTTCTGCATTATAATTTGAACATATTACCTTAGATAAATCTCACAGAAGCCTTGACTAAGTAGATAAAAAAGTTAATGCAAAGAAACAAGGATACTATTAAACATACTGAAAAAGAAACAAATGTACTCAAACATTTTCTCAAAAACATGACAGTTTCTTTTGAAAAAAAATTGTGCAATTTTTTGTTCCTCTTTCAAGGTTCTTTTCTTAGGGAAAAAAATATATTGGAAATAAAAGTGCATAACGGGCAGTATTACACAAAATATTTTTTTGAGTAACATTTGGCTAGCTCAAGCACATTGAAAGTGCAATTACACATGCTAAAACCTAACGTGAAGAAGGATTCATCCAGCTATAAACATTGTAATTTAAGCAGGTTATAAAACATTTTGGGGAAATTAACAAAGTGCATTTCATGTCTGCTTTAATCCCATTTGAGCTTTGAATGTTACCAAGATATATAAAATCACAATTGAGAAACATCAAACAACCTTACATATGTTAAATTGAAAGTTATGGAATCTGCAGTAACTTATTTTCAGTATTTTAGATTCTTAGAAGTTTCAAAGCATCCACCTTAGCAAGACAAGGGGATGGGTTTTGCTATTACTTATGGTAATTATTATGGAGCGATTCAGATGGGATACCAAGGTACTTCACTTGTGTCACCCCCTTTCAGGCCATGTATGGGGCAGAAAGATCAAATGGGGGCACCAACATGGGTCAAAGACTGGCTGACTATATATTAAATTTTCCCATCATTTAGTTCCTATTGTACCACACACAAGTTATGGAAATGATTGTCCATGGCATGTTACCAATAGAAAATGAAATATCAAGCACGAAGGAAAAAAAGTATAGTTTTTGGCAGTTTATATTGGTTACAAAGAGTGCATTTTACAAAATGACATTACAGATCCAGTAGTGCATGTGCTTTTTGATGGCCAGATTTATGTGCTAGCATCATCATTCAGAAGAGGCCCCTTAAGGTTAAGCAGTAGCAAACCAAATTGTATTTTGCAGTACATTTAGCTCAGCTGCCCTGGTCTGCCCTATGATATTCTGCTACTGATACAGAGTCTGCAAGTGAATCAGTTTTGCATTTGCTTGAGTTCTCTTTTGACAGAAAGAAAAAAAAAGAAATTATATTAATGTCCACGAATGACAAAAAGTAGATCAATTGGACTCGAGAATACATCCAGTTTCAATAGAAAGTGCTAGGCTAAAAGGACCCTATAATCGACGACTAACTAATTAAAATAAGAACAAAAGCATTGAAAATAAACAAGGTGTAAACCTAACACAATAAAGCCTCCAACCCATGTGGTTAGGGTACCAATACAAAATGCTATATGGGGGGGAGTGGGAGGGGAAGAACCCCCAAAGAGCTTGGGCTGGTGAAAGTCGGGAAGATTGTGTGATCATCTAATCAAACATCTCTAACCGTGCCCAAGATATAGAGGAGTCATTTGTGTCATCATCCATCATTGTTTAAGGGCCAATGCAAGATCCGATAATGCTCATCAGGAACTGCCTAGGGCTAAGGGGGTAAAGTTGGATAATCCTATGAAGAAGCCAAACACTCCCCCATAATCCCTCCTAACATCCTAGAACGAAGAAACTCCTATGACAACGAAAAAGCTCATAATGTGTGCTTTCCTCCTAGGCCCAAGAAGCAATTGTGAAGGAGCAAATCCACAATAGTGAGTAAAAGTCAATCCCCATCACCTAGACCTACTACATCAAGGCACCTTAGTAGTAGTGTTATGCAAAGATGAGTGTTGCCTCACTAACAATATGAGAAGCAACAATATCCAAAGGGTGCTAAATGTTTCCATCCTCTATAATGGGCTAAAAGAAAGAGATGATCAGTCTAGGGGTTCTTTATAGGGACCTACGCTGAAGAGTGACAACCTCCCAAAGAAAAAGGGCATTGTTCGTCTGGATACGAAAATAAAGCAGATAGAAAATCACCCAAGTCCCTATAAGTACAATGTTATCATATATCTCATAATAAATAGAGCATGTAAAAAATTTCATCAATTTCCATCTTGTAGAGGAAGCAAAGACAAAATATATAATCCTTATGTGGAATATGATGATTATTCTCAACACACAATTGGTGTGAACAAACCCTTAACTTGTCAAGGGTGAACCTGGAAAATGAGACCGATGACCTTGGAGATAATTATGGGGACAAATGACCCCGTCCACCACCTGCAAGAAATGTTTAGCATAAAAGGCAAGTTTTGGGTTAAGCGTCTAAGGAGAGGTCCAAATGACCTAGTCGTATTGCCTATAGATATCCTCTCTTACAACTTTAATGTTGACCTCCTTTAAAGGAAGAAGTTGATGAGGATCATCCAAATAGCATTTGAAAAGAAATAACCTATCGATAGAGATGTCGATAGACTAGAGGAACAAACTAATCTCAGAATACCATCAACATTGATGTCTATTAGAGCTCAATGATGCAATCCTCTCTAATGAACATAGGATTATGTATAGATATCTCCCTAAGCCTAAAGCTAAATCTTCCAATGGTTTTGACTCTGTAAATGTAGAAAGAACCCCTAAATATGGTCTCACGGGAAACTCAACTTGGACGAAGCATTGAGGAACAACTCGTTTGTAATTGATCGTGTGTTGAATCATGAGAGTTTGGACCCTTTCAATATGAGCCCAATCAACAACCCTTTGACTAGGCCCCCAAACCTCGGACCCATACAAAAATATAGGTTTGATGACTATATTAAAGAGGTACATCTTTAAAGGGAAATCCTGGAAGTGAATCTAAAAATATTGGCGCTTCAAGAGAGAAAGGAAGGTATATCCCTTGCAAAGGCATGGTCGAGAAGTGAGCTTCACACTAAAAAAAGATGGTCTACCGCCAAATGTAGGCCATAGAATGAAGCAACAAACCACAGTGTGGATGTGATGTACCCTATCACAAACACCCAACCTCACGGTTCCCAATAGGATGTCGATGGTATTTTGAATATGCAAGAATTTCAGGACTCGAAAGATACAAATGAATAAATCCAATATTTTAACAATCAATTGCACTAACTACACAAGGGATATCCGCAGTATTGGTTGCGGTGTGTGATGTGCTTCAAATTCTCACATTCAACACCTTACCAGATTATTCCAACATTCACTTGTTTTCATTGCATGTTGGTTTAAAGCTCAATTTGTCAAGGGATTTGACTCAACAATTTCGATTCTTCAATTTTTACTATTGATTTTTGCTGAAAAATCCGAAAAAAGTACTTGAATTCCTTTTCTATGTTAGGTGCATTTGCCTTGTTGAAACATATTACTTACATTATTGAACAATGAGATGTTATGGGTTTAGAAAGACTATTTGATACTCTAGCTCCGTACAACTTTCAAGAACATGATGGTTGTGTGACTAGTTGGCAACAACTTTCACAATCATTTTAACTCGGTTGCGTGGTGAATCTATTCCTAAGACCATTCAACATGCCTTATTGCAAGGTCCGGAAGTGGACTATGAAAATGAAATGGAAATGGAAAAGTGAAACCCAATTCTTATTCTCTAGAAAATGTGATACAAAGTACATATTGATCAGCATGAAATCACTGTTCACTTCATACTCAAGATGATTGTTAAACTTCAAATGTATCTACTAATAATAATATACAATATTATTATTACATTTATTGCCTACAAGTAAATTTATGTACTATACTGTCACAACCCCCTTAATCCACAGGGGTATTGTGAAACCAATGATGTGTTGCCCATTTTGGCAACTTTTTCTATGTATTTAGCGCCTCATTTTCTTGATAAAACGCTCCTCGCTAAATCTTGGATCATCATTCAATTGTCGTTCAGAAACATATTTATCTTCAAATTGGTTTAGAATATAGTCCTTTACAAAATGAATTTCCCAAGTGATAACTTGTTCCCTTCTACAGTTTTACAATTGTCATCAACTAAGGTATTGACTAAGTGAAGACTTGAGTTTGCAGAATGAGATTTGAATGAGGATTTCAAATAAAGAATATTGAATGATATTAAAAAATGCAGTGAATAAATTTGATTGCTAATTTTATTTTTTGAGTGAAAATTGGCATAGCATGAAACTTACTATGACTGAAAATTAGCCTATTTTTCTAAATGGAAGAATGGGAAAATGCAGCAAATAAACTTTACTGTGAATTTATTTGCTTTGAAAAGATGTTTTTCCTGGCACTCAAATACCAATGTAAGGTCGGGAAGTGGACTTTGAAAATGAAATGGAAATGGAAGAGTGAAACCCAATTCTCATTTTCTAGAAAATATGATACAAAGTACATATTTATCAACATGAAATGATTGTTCAGTTCATCTTCAAGATGACTATTCAGCTTCTAATGCATCTAGTTAATAATAATATAAAATATTATTATTACATTTATTTCCTACAGCTAGGATTATGTACAATATTGTTACACTTATCTTGCATCCAAAAACTTTATCGCAATTGTCCATGATGTTGTAGCTGGAAAACACTACGCCAATTCTAGCTGGTATCAAGTTGAAAATCTCGTTTGCCTGAAGCTTAAACTAAGAGATGGTATGATAACCATTGTGTGTAAAATCTTGCTCAAGATCCAAATATGCTTGAGAATCAACCTTTCAAAAAGGCCACAAGATTGAGACTGATGAATACTAGGATGATTAAATGGTAGCTAACTTAAGAACATTTTCCAAAGTTCAATGATTTCCATACATGGCTATGTTAGCTTGCGAGAAATTCCCTTCAAGCATGGAAAATGCATGTTTCCTTAAAGAAGGCACTAGGCATGTGCATCAAAGATCGGTTTGCATTCATCATCATTTAAAGGAAGAAGTCCAGAGGGAATTGGATAAATTATTAAAGGATGTTACAATTCAGCCTGGTGAAGGTAGCAATTGGGTTAGTCCTTTGGTTGCAGAGCAGAAGAAGAATGGCAAGCTTTGCATCTACATTGATACGCATGAACTATACAAAGCAACAATACAAGACCCATTTCTCACACCCTTTATTGAGGAAATTTTGGAGAGTTTTGCTCATCATGAAATACTCTTTCACCAATGACTCTTCAGGCCCCTTTCAAGACCACATTCATCCCAAAGATGTTAATGATAATAATAATAATAGTTGATTTTATAGTCCACGATGTCAAGCGGCCTATTTTTGGATCTACAAGTGGCTTATAGAGTATGGGATTACCTCTTACTCCCAGTATGTAGGAGGCACCTAATTGTGCTTCAAATAAAAGGCATATATACCCTACCCCCTGCAAGATTTGAACTTGTGACCTTTCTTTCAAGAACACAAGTTCTTCACCATTAGGCCAACTTAGGCCAATGATATCAAACATTCAACTTTTGTGACCAAACGAGGTTCTTACTTTTATTTAGTTATGTCATTTTGGATTTCATTATTCCTCCAACTTGCTTTAGCCAAGTTAGCACCTATATTTTTAAGAAATGCCTACATTAATTTATGTAGATTTATCTAGAAGAGTGGGTGTTATAGAAGCTTATGAAGGACCATTTGGATCATTTGCAGACTGTTTCAAACATGTCATGAATGGGGATTATGATTGAATATTGGAAAGTGCCAATTCATGTTTCCATGTGGTAAATTACAAGGGCATAACATTAGCTAGAATGGCCTCATGATGGATCTTGCAAAGATTGAAGTTACATGCTAACACTTGCATACGCACTCTAAGTGCATTACATCTATAAAACTGACATAAGGAAGGTGCTAGACCTATGCATCAGACATCACAAAGCATTCAGCTTCATTTGAAGGAAGAAATCAAGACGGAGTTGAATAAATCATTGATAGTTCAACCTTGCAAATGTGGCAATTGGGCTAGTACTTTGGTTGTGGATGAAAAGAAGAATGACAAGTTTCAAATCTACATTGATTTGCATGAACTAAGTAAAGGAACAATATAGGACCCATTTCTCCCATCCTTTATTGAGGAAATTTTGGAGTATGTTGTTGGTCACAAAAAACCCTTTCACTAATGGCTCTTTGGGCCCTATCAATGTCCACATTCATCTCAATGATATCAAAAAGTCAGATTATGCAGCCAAATGAGGTTTGTGCTTTTATAAAGTTATGCCCTACGTTGTCAGGATACGTGTACGAGTATCGGTACGGGTACGGGTACAATACGCAGATACATCAATTTTAAAAAACCCTTGGGTACAATACGTCTTGGATACGTCCGTATATATATATTAAAAAATTTATATATATATATATATATATATATATATATATATATATATATATATATATATATATATATATATATATATATATATATATATATATATATATATCTTCTTCTTTTTTATGTACATCTACTCATTTTACTCATTTTTTAGTCCATAAAAAACTGAAATAGTAATACAAAACTTGAATCAATGTTCAAAGAATCAAAACATTCAATATACTTAAGACTTTGCATTTTTATTGATCATGTGGCTGCCATACATATGATATACGAATATCATGTGAAGATGAATACGAACAAAACTTGAAATTTGAAAAATATACTAGAGAGCAAAGAAACCTCTAAGAGAGCAAAGAAACCTGTTGTTGTACATATTGCCTTACGTCTATAGATCGCAAGACACCTACGTACAAGGAGACCCCAACATTACGATGGGATGTGGATCCTGAGGATTCAAGCCAGATTGACGAAGATTGGGATCAACAAGGATCGATTGATATTTCCTTTACAGATGTAGATGATGTTGATACAGATACTTGTGGTGAAGAGGAGCGGTTCACGAGTGTTCCTTCAGAGGACTCTGATAGTGATTTTTGAGTTTCCATTTTGGTTATGCAATATCATATATGTATTTGAGTTATGACTATGAGTCTATGACATAATATTAAATAACATAGTGCCTTGCGTCTCATGGATCGCAAGACACCTACATACAAGGAGACCCAACATTACAGTGTAATATGGATCCTGAGGATTCAAGGCAGATTGACGAAGATCGGGAGCAACAAGGATTGGTTGATATCTCCTTTGCACATGTAGATGATGTTGATACAAATACTTCTAGTGAAGATGAGGGGTTAGCAAGTGTTCCTTCAAAGGACTCTGATAGTGATTTTTGAGTTGCCATTTTGGTTATGTAATATCATATATGTACTTTTGAGTTATGACTGTGCGTCTATGACATAATATTTAATAACATATGTAGTTGTACTCTTCTCATGTTAATTATTGAAGACTTGTTTTGAACATTGAATATCAATATACAGCATTTTGGGCCTTGGCTTATGTGATGAATAATTGGATTAATCATTAATGGTTTCAATCTTCAAACTTTCGGTTTTAAGTTTTAGTTTATTGAATTATACATGTTATATTTGTAAAATTAATAAATTATATATTTTTTTATCAGCCATCCCCTTGTCATCCCCCCGCCGTCCCCACAATTTGAAAAAAAAATCCGTCCCAGAGTCTTAGGTAACTATGGTAATAACAGAGTCATAATCCTGCAATACATTCAAAAGTTCCAATGGATTTTGCATGTAATGGCATAGCAAAATTGGGTTGAGAGGAAAAAAGCATGCATGACAAGTATAGGCCCCAAGTATAGCTATAACACAAATTATAGGTGCAATGCCCAACCAACCAACCATCTGCAAGGTTGGACATGTCTTAATAGAAACAGAAAACATTAACAAATTAAGTCATTAAAAGAGATGAAACAAAAAGAAGGAAAACAAATTTGAGTTCTTTTAAACGTAACAACTCAATGAGAGAAGCTAGATGGACAAAATAAATGCATTCTAGTTTATTGCCAATAATCATAAACAAATTTCACAGAGCAACAATAGCATACCTCAACTGCAGTTTTAGGTAACCTAGAAGTTGCACTTTGCTTTGCTGAGACAGAACCCCCACACTGCTGCAGCTGCTGGGACACACTTACTTTTGTGGGAGATTTAAAATCTAATGGTAGAATTTGTTCCTGAGTATCGCCATCATGGTGCTTCTCTTTAATTGCCACTGTGCGCTCTCCATTTTCTTTCTCTCCTTTATCTGTTTTGCACAAAGTTGTCTTTGATATAGTGATATCTTTTGGAGACTTGACATCAGGCGCATTTGCTTTTTTCTTTGTTGCCGACAAATTCTTGCGCTGCTTTCCTTTTGACACGCTAGAATTTCCTTGTTCCATATTCACTAACCTCCCTTTCTTTGATTTCTTTCCAAGTCCCCATTCCTGGGACACACTTACTTTTGTGGGAGATTTAAAATCTAATGGTAGAATTTGTGCCTGAGTATCACCTTCATGGTGCTTCTCTTTAATTGCCACTGTGCACTGTCCATTTTCTTTCTCACCTTTATCCGTTTTGCACAAAGTTGTCTTTGATGTGGTGATATCTTCTGGAGACTTGACATCAGGTGCATTTGCTTTTTTCTTTGTTACCGACAAATTCTTGCGCTGCTTTGCTTTTGACACACTAGAATTTCCTTGTTCCATATTCACTAACCTCCCTTTCTTTGATTTCTTTCCAAGTCCCCATTCCTCATCATCTTCACTCATACTTTTATCAGAAGCATCAAGTTCCATATTCACTAACCTCCCATTCTTTGATTTCTTTCCAAGTCCCCATTCCTCATCATCTTCACTCATACTTTTATCTGAAGCATCAAGTCCATATAATTCCTGCAATATCCAATTCAGTTAGAAAACATACCAGAAAGAGCTATCAGGTAAATCATATAAAGGCAGCAAAAAGGATGCAATCAAGAAAAATATCATATACACTCATTGTGGGGGCAATCACAAATTAACGAAACACTACGAACTAATATCTCCCATACAATTTGCGCATTGGGCAAAGTCTACAGAGCTGACTTTAACAGAGAAGACGAACGGTCACCAAAACCAATATAAATACAAATCAAATGCACCAGTTACCAACAGCTATTTTTGAGGATATTCCTCTGCATCTCATAGTTACAAGGTACAGATAATTCGATATGATTGCGAAGGGAAGAGTTTCTGAAGTTTACCAAAACCAATATAAATACAAATCAAATACATCAATTACCAACAGCTATTTTTGAGGATATTCCTCTGCATCTCATAGTTACAAGGTACAGATAATTCGATATGATTGGGAAGGGAAGAGTTTCTGAAGTTTGGGACATCCAAAACAGATGATTTGATAAGGAAAAATTATATAAAATTAAAACTATATTTAAAATTGAAAAAAAATCTTTGAAAAAAAAAAAAAGAATTAGAAAAATTAAAAAAAAATCAGGTAGCTAACATACATCTTGTTAGCAATAATTCTATGTGATTGTTCGAATTTGAGTTCATGTTTCATGGCAACAAAAATTGGAGAACAATTGTCAGTGAAAAAACTGTAATCGATACATATTCAAAATGTAAAATAGCTATTGTATGTATTCACTAATTTTCTTTTTTCTGCTAAGGTACTCATGGCAAGACATAATTTTCAATGAGGCCAGATACAGTCTTGGCTTCAGCTACATTTACAGGCACACTGAAGAAGCCTAAAGCAAATTAAACTAGTGACCATCCCTATTTTACAGTTGACTGCCATTTATTGCTAAAGTTGGCTCAAATTGCTGTAATGCATAAACTACAAAAAACAGAAATGAATAAGGAAATAGGCACGTCTTCAATGAGGCCAGATCCAGTCCTGGCTTCAGCCGCAGTTACAGGTACACTGAAGACACCTGAAGCAATTGTTGCAGGTCACATTCCCTATTAGTATTTAACAGTTAACCATCAGTCATCTGTTAAAGCTGCCTCAAATTGCTGGAACACATAAACTGAGAAAAACTAATAATGAATAAGTACAAAAATAGGCACTTAGCCACCGAAATTGCTGCCAGTCAGCATTATTTAATACCTGGAATTTCAGGATTACTAGAATATCTGAAGTCTTCAAGTTATCTTCAAAATGATGTACAACTGCCGTTGCAATGGCAGAAATCAATATTAACAAAAAAAAAATATTAACCCCAGAATTTTTCAGGACAGAAAATTACAACTGTGTTTGAAAACATGACAAGCAAGGCATAAAAGCTTTTCTTTGATTCTGTTGCCTTCTCCGGGATCATAAATTCATCATCTTCTGCAGCTAATCTCCATGTTCTTCTGATAGGTTTCCAACATCAGCTGCTGCATGATCAGGAAAGGAGTGAAGGGCGGAGTTCTCTGGGCTGCTATCTCAAACTGAAACCTCTGCTCTAGCCTCAATCTGTCACAAACTCATGCCAGGTTCCTATAAGAAACAACAGGCTCCTCCCACTGAAGAGCTCGTGATCCAGCCAATAAGTATGTTGTGGACATCCCTTTTGAGATTTCAAATGCATTCCTCCCAAACTTAAAGGCGCAGGGATCAGTAATGAGGTAGCCAATGGCATTTCTCAATTTCTCTTGTTGTTCACAGAGATTCATTGATCCAATCTCCGACATTGTACTTTCCTATCAGTCCCTGAAAGACATTTTGGAAGTTATTAGGTGATTTTTCTTTGCAAACAGTACTTAGGAACCTTTTAAGTTTTCCTTGAGATCAATTTCTGAAGAAATGTGCTTCATGGATAGTTTTCTTCCTTCTGCAAGTTTTCACCGACATTGTACTTTCTTATCAGTTCCTGAAAGACAATTCGGAAGTTATTAGGTGATTTTTCATTGCAAACAGTCCTTGGGAACCTTTTAAGTTTTCCTTGAGATAAATTTCTCAAGAAATGCGCTTCACGGATAGTTTCCTTCCTTCTGCCAGTTTTCTTACTGTTTTCCTGGGTACCATTTAGCCCGGTCAGTACTATAGTCCCCCTCTCAAAATCCTTGCCACCAGGGAGCTCCTACTCCAGAAGCACATGCCCTGAGAGAAAAAACAGTCCACGAGTGACCAAGGGTCCAAGATAGGTCAATGGGACTCGAGAGTACAAAAAAGATACAATAAAAAAAAGTACTAGGGTTAGGACCCTAAAATCATAACTAACCAAAAATCACGAACAAAAGCAATGAAAATGAACAAGAAGGGGTAAACGTAAACCTAAAGTGGTAAAACCCAAACCCTATGACCGAGTACAAGTACAGAATAGCCATATGGAGTAGGGACCCCACCAATGAAGCACAATGCATGTGAGAAGGCCAAACAAGATCTGAGAACACGTCAAATATCTGTAAAAAGGCTTGGGCCATAAGAATCATCAGTGCCATCATCAACCAAATCTGTAAAAAGGCTCAAACTGAGAGAGCCCTCGGTGCCATCCTCCACCACTGTGAAAGGGAAAATACAGGATCTGATAATTCTCATCAGGTAGAGCCCAAGGCTGAGGCAGTCAGGCTTGGTAATCCTATGAGGAATCATGATATTCCCCCTGAAACCTCTCTTGGTAGGACCATGGATTTCAATAAACCACAATAACTGCAGTAAATAGTACAAGGGTTGTGTTGTTTAGACTATTTTTCTTTTTTGGCTAGCTTTGACCCTGCTTTAACTTTGCTGGCTCTTTTTGATATTGGTAATATTTGAACTTGTCCGTTCTGGGACATATATTGTTTTGTAAACACCTTTGCAATATTAAAAAAATAGCATAAGGGTGAAAATGGGTGAATCTACCATAGGAATGCAAGTATGCCCTCAGAGAATTCCAACACCACCCAGGAAATGGCCAGAGATAGAGCAGACTCCAAAAGAAAGATGTGACACAGAGGGTGCTTAAAGTTTAGATTGACTGTTCCCATCTCAGATGATTTTTTCCCATCCAGAGAGCATGGGAGAGAAAATCTTAAAACTCTGAACAGTTTACTGTTTTATCCTTCCGATTCCACACCAAAGTATGACAGAAAAGCTGTCCCCAAACACAGAAATTAAGATTAACAGTTTTTAGAGCTTCTAACCCTGGAACTGGGTGAGGGCCAAGACACCCTAGCGATGCATAAGGTATACATGCTGGGGCAGAAAAGGACCAGTCTCTACTTGGAACAATGATCAAAATCTCTGCCACAAAATTCTGAGTTTAATATTCCCCCACATTTCTCTAGAGGTTGCTCCAGAATAAATCATTTGTTTTAATTCTTGTCCTAGTATAACCCCACTTTATAAATGAATCTGCAGATGAACATGATAGAGGTTTCCCAAAAGCCAATTTAGGGCGTTTATAAAATTTTCAAAGAGCAAGGATATTTTCTAAAAACAATTAATTTTCTCCAGAAAAACCCTTATAAGAAGCAAGGCCTGGGAGTAATATAACTTATTCTAGAAGTAAATCAGTAACTCGTCAGTTACACAACCAACAGTTATGCGTGATTCGGATTGGGACAACACACTAGATTGTAGTAACTTAATGTGTCATACACAGTATCAATTAGCAACATAGCAGTTGCAACATAAAGGTAATTGCAGAATTGTCAGTTAATGAACCATGAACATATGGAAATAAGAATATACACAGAATAACTTTTGAAGAAAAAATTACTTCTTCACTGATATGAGAGGTGTGTACTGCTATCTCTGAGAAGATATCTAACCTATTCATCCTTTTTTACTTCATAAGGAAAGTAGCAACCTCTAAGAAGAGATGTGAAGCTACCATTCTCTGTTCTTTGCTATATTCTACATATTAAAGTAGAAATTTCTGTGAAGAGATGTTTTTCTGTGAAACTAGTCTCTACATCTGCCTCTGTCTGATTTGCTATTTTTGGCAGGAAGAAAACAACCTGAAAATACAAATTGAAGCGATTCAGCTTGGAACCCAAAATGACATGTGACAAGCATTCCCCCACAGAGTTGCGAGGATTTTTTGCAACTTGAAATACAAAAACAAAAGATTTCAGTTTTCCAAAAATATCAGAAATCTCTAAATTTTTGTATTTTGCGATTTTCAAGCTCTTCGAAGCATTTTCAGGGGTCAAACTTTTCCATCCAAATGCATGCTAAAGTAATCATATTGGTTGCTGTACAGCATAACCAGTGTCGCACAGAGATTCGTCTTCTACCACTAAAATGCGTCTCAGAGACCGGTACTTGTCTCGGAGAGTTGCATATCAATGTCTTTTTTTAAATATATTTTGTATTCATGACACTAGATGTGATGAGATATCAAAGATAAAAATCAATATAATTACTCATCTATTTGCGGGCATCTAGTATCTTTACTGTAAAAAATTATGAATTCTTTCTTAGGCTATATAAGCTGTATGAAATTGTGCTCTATAAAAAATTATATATATATATATATATATATATATATATATATATAATAGCTTATTTATTCATTTTTCTGTCTCCAAATGCCTGTCTCCTATTTTTCTGAAAAGTGGAATACCCGCCCCCATTTCCTAATATCAGTACCCATCTCCTAGTAATTATGAGCATAACCCGAGCTTTCTGAAACATTAAACAATTTAAAAATCCAATCAAGAGTGAAGGAGTTGGGACCCTAGCAAGAAAGCTTACTAGATTTTCAGTATTCTGGCAAAACAGTACCCTAAACTGCCACATGAATTAATGTCATCTTTCTAAGAACAAATCAATTATACATTAGTTATGCAGCCAACAGTTGTGCAGTCACTAATTATGTGTCAGTTATGAAGAAACAAAACATTTACATAACAATTATGGAGTCAGAAGTTGTGCAGTGAGTTACCTATGTGGCAAAAGGGAGGTTGTTACCAATAATTCGTTGTAAATGGCCCTACAGCAACATGTGAAAAGGCTCTTTCAGCTGGAAAATATTGAGCAGGATCCAAGAGTGTTGTTGTGGCCAAGAGCAGAACACATACAGCTCTTGGAGTGGGCCTCAGTACCAATATCTTCTTAGATTTTTGTACTTCATGTACTGTCTGAAAATATTTTGCAGGATATGACAACATTTTGTTTTAGTTTCCTTTAAGGTGGATCTCTTCATTCAAAATATTTCAGATTTCAATATAAAAAAAAAATTTAAAAATCAAATTTCAAATTTCCTTTACAAATTTTCAATCTTTTTCTAGCAGTTGTTTTCATATTTTTACCGGTTGCAAATCTGGTTCATAAGTGTGGTATAAGAGCTACTTTCTAGGCAACAAGTGCATCAATCTCGGCCACAAAAGGTGGGTTAAGCAAGTAAAACAGGAAATCAGATACGGCATTCCTGTGGGAGTCTGGCTAGCTATGACCAGTTAAGTGGACCAATTAAGAAGGACCATGAACCAGATAACTTTTACATATAGATTTTCTCTCCCTAGCTAGCACCACACCCCAACTGGGGATTGATTCTGCTATCTGATTTCCTGCTCTCATAATATGCACTGTCTTTACTGAATCCATTTTATGCATGATGTCCAGGGCATCATGAATTATGGAAGTTAGTTTCCAGGCCAAGCATTTCCTTTTCTAAGAGCTTGAAGTATGGGTTTGAGTCGCCTGTGACTATTAGGACCTTTCATCTCTTTCTTCAACAACTTATATGCCTCTTGATGCCATACCTTCTGTCAAAATATTGGAAGTTTGATCAACCCATGTGCATTGCATGGATCAGTATCAGTTGTCATTTTCATATCTGAATATTCCTACTCCTGCCAAACTGGGGTTGCCTGTAACGCTCCATTGGAGATTAATTTATGGGTCCTTATGGCAGGGTACCCAATTTGCACCAAGCAATAAAATTCCAAATAGAAGAGTTGGAGATAGACTAGGGTTAGTTCATGGTAATTGATGTATTATTCTATTATTTAGTATTAAGCATATTAGTGTGTTTGTGTACGATGAGTTGTAGGAAATATGAGTGAGAATAGGGATTAGGCTTGAGTGAGTGTTTATCGAAGCTGAGAGTTAACTCCTTGGTTGTAGGAGATCAAGCTTAGATATGTACCTGTCATGATTTGTATAAAATTGAACCAATGAATTTGCACGGCATGGTATCAGAGAAGGGATACCTGTGAGAATCTGTGAGGGACAGCTCCATGATGCTCTTGATTGCCCCAAATAATGGTAGCTCATTCGGTAAACAAAGGAGCAAGAGGGTAACGGTTTGAAGTTGCTATAGCAGAGACATTTGTACAAACAGTAAGGGGCACCTTTAGAAGAGTGAAGCGCATCAACTGAAAACGGAAAACTAAAAAGGGGGATGTTGAAACAAAAAACAAAAAAGGTGGGCGTTGAAACGAAACAAGGCTTATCGCCAAATATGGGTACTGCTAACAAGACTGGGGTACTTGCTCAAAACGAGTGCGCAGCACCAAAGCACGTCATCTAAGGACAATAGAAGGATCATAAACTTGCTGCAAAAGAAGAGAAAGGTGCATATGTCCAGGACATAGTTGTGTTGGAAATGTGTAGCCAAATATACATGTGTGAGTGACATTTTGTAGTTTCTGCTGTATCATCCCATGCCTATCTGATTTGATTTCCTCATACACATCTACCATGATCCCATGCATCCATTGTTCTACATTGACATTTTGTCTGCCCTGACCACTTCTGCCTATCTGTGGGCCTATTGTCTACACATTCGTGTGCATCTTCCAGTGTTACGCGGGGACGCGTCCCCTAGATTTTGGTGACATCCCAGACGTCCCGAACGTTTCGAGGACTTGGGGACTTGGAGGGGATGTCCCCTATTTTTTAAAAATCTTTCAAAACAATTCTGATGTTTTTACTTTTAAAAAGCTGTTATTTTTACGAAGAACATTAAATTATAATCTTGAAAGTACCTTAACAGAGTTTAAATCCCTAAATTTCATTGAATAAAGTTAAAATATTCAAATATTAATATTTTATATATTATTTTAATAGGAATAACAGAAAGCTGCCAGAAAATTACAGCGTTCCCTAAACAGCTGAACACTTCTAAAATTAATATCTCCCGGAATATAGATGCAAAAATTATGAAACCTTGGAAATATAATCTATAAATATAAGAGATGATATCCCAACCTTCAAATCAGAATTTGAGGAAGTGGAAACCCTCCAAAACAGACCTGCAATCTTCAAAACAAGTCCCTCACCTAGGAGATGGTTGGAAACCCTTGCAAATGCCCTCAAACTGACGCTAGACCTTGCCGAAGAGGTTGCCGTAGATCTGCCCTGAAAAACCCTGAAATCTCTCCTCCAAAAGTGCCTAAAATCTTCCAAAACCCTTCACTGAAACCCTCTGAAAATACCTCTAAAGAACAGCCCTGATTTCAACTCCAAAATGACAAACTCAGGTGTATCTCTCACCACCAAAGAGTGCCCTACTAGCTAGGGATGGATCTTTCACCACCGAAGCTAGGGTTCCCATGGGATCTTACTCCACAAGCTAGATATTTGCAAACAGCAGTTGCACATGAAAAGAAATATAAGTGTATGCATGAATGATCTTCCTTTCACCCCTCTTCTCCTTTTATAACTTTTCCCATGCCAAGGAACCCTAAAAAGCTTAAGTCGCATTTTCCCCTAGGGAAGACCAAAATAATAAAGTAACTTAAAGCTATTTTTTCCTTTTCAAGTCGCCATGGTCCAAAAAGGTGACCCCAACACAAAATTAGAACATTAGGAGTTAAGTGGCCCCTTCCAACGATAAAACATAACATCTAGTCCCTTCGAAAGCACTTTATAACTCTGTCAACGGAAAATTATAACAATTGGACTAGATATTCATACCCAATAGCTCATAGCGTCCATAACCCCTTGGGCATGACTAAGGTTAGGACCCATACTGGCCCTCAGGCCTGTGGCGGGGGAAAGGGGACATTACAGATAGGTACACTTTTGTCATATCTGACAGCTTATTGACACCAGATATATAGAGTTGTAACATCATGCAGCTCAAGAGTAAGCATCTGATATATTCACAAAGCCAAGCACCCGCCCCACCTACCTCCTCTATCTGCTAGCCTCTCAGCCCAATTTATACCAGACAACTTCTAACAAGTTTAAAGATTAGCTTTATGTTGCGCCATTGAATGCCCATTAAGAGTATTAAAATATATGTACTGATCATAACAGTTACGAGTTGATTGTTAGTTATGAACTAGTCAGCAGTTAGGATAGTTCACCATTTCATAATCAATTGATGAATGCCCTGATCACTCCATGCTCTATATTCCCTAGTGTTCTATTTTGTTCTTCATTTCCAAAATGAGGTATAAAAAAAATTGCCCTGGATTCCTTACCATTCGCAGATTTAATATAGAGCAGACTGCTAAAGGATTCGATGACCAATAAATAACCATAAAAGAGAACTTGATGATGGTCTAGGGAAAACTGCAAGAGGTTCACATCCTGAGATATAACAAATTGGTGATATAGTTAAATAGATTTACAAGAATACAGCATGACAATTGTCTAGGTCGCAACACCACTTTGATGGACAAACATCCTGTTTTGAAGAGTTCTGATTCTGAGACAACAAAGAAAGTCAAACCCATGAATTGTGATGAACTTAGCAGCAGATTAGCAGGGAAAGGTGATCTTGTACAAAGCAATGTATTGAATCTAAGAAGAGGAAGTTGAAGAGCCATCCCAAAGAGTGTAAAAAGAGAGAGATCATTTAAACAAAGGAAGTGACAGTTGGCTGCGTTTTATTTAAAGAATATCCAGCCCACAAGTGATTAGGTTGTGTTGGAAAGTGAATACCCTTGACAGGAAAGCTCTTGTTAAAGGAGAAGGATATGGAGGAAAAGAAGGGAGAAGTTGATAGGCATTCCTTCTGGTGAAAAGGAAATGTACTCTTTTATTGTTATAAGTTGAAGGTATTCCTTAGTATGGCAGATCCACTATGAAAGGGGGAAGAAGAACAGAGGTGTGAGGATGAGTTGGTGGAATAACCTTAGTCACCACATTCGAATTAATGGAGGATTACATTCATCAAATATTTTTTGATGCTAAAAAGTATATTTTGTATATAATAAAAGATACAAAATATAGATATATAATAAAAACATAAAAAGATGAACCTAAACAAAAATAATAATAATTAAAAAAAGGTCTTTTATTCTTGGATCACTTGTGCTGATTGAGAGTATGTAATATGTTGTATACAGCATAATCGACAAAAGAGAAGAGTTGAATAAAAAATAAATACAGAAGGATCAGGTGCAGCATCAGGCACTGGGAGTCGGCAAATTCTTGGTGCACAACAGCTTCTAGACACGGCACAGCACAGCATCTTCCAAACAGAATAGAACTTCCACAAACTCCAAACACAGTGGCTAGGGTAAAACAACCTTATAGTCATCCTATTTTCTGATTTCTTAATTAGTATTTAGTTCACGCAAATTTTAACGTATTTCCTGTGACAGCTTGAGATTCAGCAAATTTCACATTTTTGTCATAAATATCGGTGAATGCATTGAATTAGGTAATAACCAGCAAGGCAGGGATTGTGTACATTCTCAGACAGGCAATTGTCTTGTTAACAAAGATACGTTAACTATAGTAGACAGAGCGTGAAAATAAGATGAAGGTGATCCCCTATACCCTGTCTGATCATCATTCCCATAAAAATCCTGATCAAATTTGCAAAGAGTAAACAGTAAAATAAAATTACAGCTCAAAATGTTGCAAAAGTTGAATGTCTCCTTACAAAACTAGGATTGTTTAGATGGCCTTAGAACCTTGGGAAAGTAGACTAAACACACTTTGGGACTTACTTTACTATTCAAAGTGGCAGATTGGATGGATGCTATGAGGGACTTTATGAGAGGTTATTATTAGTATAAAACTGCCATGAGCAAAAATGCTTAGAGATTTGCACCGGTAGTTGATGAAGGTGGAAGTGAGGCCTCAGGCCAATCCCCAAAGTTACAATTTGTATGGTCAGATGTTGAGGATAAATGCTGAATCGAGAGCACATCAAAATTATGAAATTTGGGGACCTATGATCCATTCTAGGTTTGATTTGGGCTTCGGGAAGGGGATAAAGGGGTCCAGGTACATTTTTGGAATTCTGAAGCCCTAGAAATAAAATTGATATCTTGAGAGTGGAGGGGGGTGAACTTCATATGGGGTCTTGATCAAGAAAACCTTTTATGGTTTCTACAAAGAGTTGTTTTCTTGAAGAGGATTTTCGGATGTTTTCAAGACAAAAAGGTATATTTTTTCTAGAGGGATGCCAAGGAAAACCACAGTAAATGAGCCTTTAGCTTTGTCGGAAAGTTTGTCAGTTGATGAGGAGAGATATGCTATTTAATCCTTAGTTATTGGGAACCTGATGAATCTGTACAATAAAGTTTTTAGAGTGGGAATTTTCGGACCGAATATCAATAGGAGGTGATCAAGTTCATACCAAAAGGTGGTGTGATGGATCATGGATAAAGGATTAGAGGGCAATGACATTTATTTTTTAAGTGTAACGTTTTGGCAGAAGTAATGGCAAACAGATTGAATGCTTGCAAAGAAATATTCTCTGTCACAAATTGGGTTCAAGGCGAGTAGATATATCTTGGATAATTGATTCCAAGTTGCCAAGGAATGGGATGGATAGGTATTAGATCACATGCCCCCCCAACGAGAGACTAGAGGGGGTCGCCATAGACCGTATAGTTCAGGGTGGGGTGCCTCCCCTTCCCCCTCTCCCTGCCTCCATATAGAGAATTGAGAATTCTAGATAGGGGATCCAATACCTATATATCTGTTATGGGGGGCAGCCAAACCCTATATCTAGTCTGCTGGGATCAAACAGTAGGCCCCCCCTCTCTCCAGGTAGATAGGGACAAAAGGATAAAGGACAATGAGTGTGCATGGCATTGTCAGATTTTGAGATGGTGTATGACATTATTGAATAGCCTTTTAATGAATCAATGCTAAGAATGATGAGTTCAGAGGAGAAATTCATTAGGAAAGTAGTGGTGCTGATTGATTCTTTTGAATTAAAAAGGCATATTAAGCACAGTCATCCTCTTCCGATTCCTATTTTCATGATTACAACAGAATCCATTCACTGCCTATCCAATAATGTGTATGAGGTTTTCAAATAAAGAGCAGTTGTTTGATGCTCAATTGGAAGATAATACTTTTTGTTCCCACAGCCTTTGAAGAATACCAAAAATGGATAGAATGCCTGCCTAACTTGAATGAATTACTCCATATCTGAGTAACATGGATGAGGGCTAGGAACATGAAGAATAGATTGGTATGGGTACATATGATAATATAAGAAGTAAAGGGATTCTCCTTTTAGGTCGTCTTTCAGAAGGAAGCAGAGGGTGACTCAAGTAGATGCTTGAGAGAAAGGACTCCTGGTGATGAACCATTTGTGGCTTCTCCTCTCAACCACAATCCATCTAATAGTGAGGTGATGGCCCCTCTGTTGAACATCTATCAAGAACTTGGCAGGGGAAATGAAGATAAACAAGTTGGGCATCAAATCAAGGCGCCAATTCAACACACTCAATTGAAAGCCCTGCCCCAAGCTGCTTAGAAAGAAAAGCAATTCAAGTGGTAGGTTCTGCAGGTAACTTCATCATGCAGGGTGTAAGACGACACCTGGAGAATTGACCTTAGTAAGTTGGCCTCTTCAAATAAAAGAAGCAGTGACAAGAAGGATACAATTGGACATTAGAATGAAATAGGCAGACTGCAAAAACAATAAAGCCAAAAACACATTGGAGTTGATAGGTGAAAATATGAAAGTCAAGGGAATCAAATAGAAAGCGATGTTGAGGAGGCAAGAAAGGATTCGAGGATCTGGGAGCCCAAATCGCTTTTGTTTGCCTCTCTCTCAGTAAACAATTACAGACGTAAATTTTCTCTCTAAAATGCCGAAAAGCATAAGGCAAGCCTCGGAGGAGTGATAGGGCTTCTTTACAGCATGCAGAAAGTTCGGAATACCCATAGTGAGTTATTGTGCATGATTTACTTCCATTGTATGCTGATGCAAATACTAGTGCTGCCCCTCTGTAAGAAACTTTAGGAACAGAAAAAGAGGATGAAGCAGGTGAGGAGGAAGCAAGCGATCCTAACATGGAAGAGGCTTAAATGTTTGTTTTGTGATGCATTTATTTTATGTTTGCTTTTGAATAAGACTATATGGCATTTCCTCGGGTCAGTAGATTGTTTAGGAGTGTTAAGTGTAGTTCCAATTTATTTGTCTTTTGATATTAATAAATATTAACTTATATCTAAAAGAATAGGTAAAGATATACATAATAACACTGTTTTACAAAGATATACATAATAAAACTGTTTTACTCATTATTCTAAATCTAATGACTACATTAATAGTTAAAGCCTAGCTTAATTTGACGAGTTAGCTTTTCAAAAATCACCAAACTGGGAAGATATTGAGAGCTAAAATGCCTACAATTATTAGAACATGGAAAGAAAGGATTCTCGGTGGTTTGGGGATGGTCAGAAGCTATTTATTAGTTTCCCCAGTGTCCAAAAAAAGCTCAAATATGTTTAGCATTCCCTGCAAACACATTCAACAAGGTTTCCAATTCCCCAGTCGGACACAGTAATTTCCAAGCTCATTAACTATTGAATTAAGACAGTCAAAAAAAAAAGTGCCGCACTGAGGCCAATTGAGTGCAACTGGCCATCCTTCGCATGCAACAGATGTGAGGCACAACTCCATAGTCAAGAATTTGTAACATAGAAGCTCTTGAGCTGCCATATGGTTTAGAGCTAAAAAGGCAATAAAATTTATGTCAAAACTTTACAAAGCATAGATTGTTTATAGGAAAAAATTAAGTAGTGAAATAGGAGAACTGATTAAACATGCATTGAGCCACTGTAGTAAGCATATTTTCTTGAGAGAATCAACAGCCAAAGCAATCAAACAGTCACTTTATATAACCAACAAGAGCCTTTGAAGCAAGACAAGCCAGATTTTACTACAAAGCATGGATCTAGTTATTCATTTGTGGACTGCTGAAATCAAACACTTATATTGTCTTACAATTATAGTTCTAACTTCTCATTTCACAGATGTACTGATTAATTAATATAAGATCGCAATGTACATCAGCAAGCAAAATGCCAAGCAATGTTATTCTCCTGAGAAGTTCTAGATTAGAATAGGTAACTTCTAAAATTTGAAGAGATGATAATGTATTCCTCGCCTAAACAACACAAATAATACATTAACATAAATTCCTGATTCATTAAAAAATATATTGTGACACTGACACCTTGACATACAAGCCATAGAAAACAACTTACATCATGGAGCTTCTTATAGTCAACTTCTTGACGGTGCCTTTTCCCTGTGACTGGCAAAGGAATATTATCTTTCTCATCTAGATCTGAAATTTTCGGCAGTTCAGAAATTCCCAAAGCCAAAGCCTTCTTGTCTCTGGCCATTTTAGAATTTTTCTTTCCTGATTCCACCAAGTACTTGCTGAAATGCTCTGAGTCAGAGCTGTCATCACTATCAGAACCTTCATCATCACTGCTTGAATCACTTGAGTTTCCTGCATTACTTGTGCCACTCTCTTCAGAGCTTGAAGCCTCCAGCTGTGAACCATCAGGTAATTCAATACTATCAGGATTGTAATCATCGTCTTCTGTATCATCAGATGGCATGTCTTCCAAGCCAAGGGGTGTCCCATCTCCCACTGCAGTGGCAGCTGCATTGGCAAAAAAATTCTGCATACAAAGGGTGAAACATCTAAAACCTGAAACTAAAATTCTAGTATATGATATATGCTATTTATACTGTCAATTGGAAATTGACATATTTGTCAACTAAGAAATTGCCAAAGCATTAAGCATGATGTTCAATTTTTGAACAGTAAAGCAAATATTAACATATTATTTAGAGAAGTACAAATAAGATCCGTTCAAAATTCACTATTCAATTTCAAAGGAAACTCACCTCCCAACTATCCTCAAGTTCAAAATCTGTGTCCAGGTAATCATTGACTAAATCTACACAATCAAGTTTGCAGTCACACGCTGGGCAGAGCCAACCTTCATCCCCGGGAGGAACTGCAATAATCAAATCAGCATGGCATGTAATATTTTGATAATAGTATCGTGTTTCTACAAGCTACTTTTCCATGGTATCAATTTTCAACGTGCATCCAAAGTACATATATTATAACAAGCTTAAGCTAGGAGATTACTGTCTTCAGTTGCTAACGGAGGCTCAAGGCATTTCTGATGAAACCCACGATCACACATCCCATCACAAAGGACGATGTCATTGTCTGGAAACAAGTCTTTTGACTTACACTTTGCACAGAAAATCTGCAACCATTGTTGTCTAATTAGCATAATTGTGACTACCAATACCATTTCAGAAAACTGATATAGCTACCACATATCCTAGAACAAAGCACACAGAGCTCACTATGCTCACATACATCCTCACTGTTGACTTGACCCTCAGTGTCGAAGGCAGTTTCTTCAAGGCTTCCCTCCAAGCACAAAGAATGAAGCTGATGTAAAGCTTCGCGAATTTGAAGTTTGCATTGCAAAATCTTTGATGCGGCTTTTTGAAGCTCCCTTTCTGGTCTAATCTTTTCCTGACTGCATGGAATACAAGTAATACTTTTAAGAAATTTGTGCAAATCACAGTATTTAAAGATATAAGCAATGTATATATTCTACAACTGATGTCTATAATTGGTCTAAATACTAGTAAGGGATAAACATTCTGACACTTTCAATATACTTTAAAAAAAAAAACTATCCAATACCATCAAAGAAAACCCATAAAATTTGACTAGATATTGATAGCATTATTTTGATATGCACTTATTGTTTATATCATGTTAAGATACACACTTCTGTTTGAATTCATTCCATATCGATTCAAGTCGTATTCTGATTTATTAAAATTAAACAATATTTTAATAGTTTTAACTTTTATGAATAAGATGCTTGTAGGGGATTTACTGGCAATAGCTCCTAAAAGTGCAAAAACAACACCACTAACAGATGACAATAAATATTTTATGTAATTAAAAAATTAGATTAAAAAATGACCAAACGATTATGTTACAATTTACAACTCTAACTTAGGGATTTCATGAAGGGGGCAATCAAAAATTACTCTATCAAAGTTGCTTAGAATAATTAAAAACATTATGCAAATAAAACAATCCCATGCAGTATCAAATTTTCTGCTTTACAACAGTATTTGTGAGGATTTTATTAAAAAATATCACTGAATAGTTTCAAAAAATAGAAGTTAACACATGAACCCATGTACAATTGGCATTTGACGATTAAATGTTTGTAACTGGGATTGCAAATTCTCTCCCCGGTCTACCTCATTTAACACCCCCATATATTTTCCTCCACAAAAGTCAGAGCTTCATGATTATTGGTAAAGAGTACAAATGCTTCCACAATCCCACACGGTATCCTTCACGAGTTCACCTGCAGAGCAGCAATGGGACCATGTCCTAGCCATAACATATAACAAGTAGGGATTACAAGTAAGTCTACATCTTGTTTGAGGTTAATGTTAAGAATGTCCTTCATCACCACCAATTTACAACTAACAAAACACACATTACAGTCTAATAGACTGAAACAAGAAGAGATGAATAGGGTAAAGTGATTGAAAGTCTAATATAGGACTTATAGTTATTGGGAAGAGTGTCATTGCTCAGTCCAATTAAATAGTGAATGAATTTTGATTGAAGAGTTGCAGCTAAAATTGATATGAACATATCTTAATTACAAATTTTTAATCAAAATGTGGCTCTAACAAGAAAATTTCAAATGTAATAAATACTTATTTTCTTAATTTCCATGAAAAGTTATGAATAGGCTGCCTTATATTCGATTGAGCAAATATGTTTTTCCTTCCTTTAAAAGGCCCCATTTGAAGACCTCTCATGGTTTTCATAGTAAAATATTTAAATATATTTTTTAAGGTGGAAATGTCTAGATTAGATGAGAATAATGTTGAAGACAACATTCACCTCATTGAATTTGAGAGAGGTAGCTTTCATACAATTTTAATTTTTTGTATTTTTAAATAGTTAGTATTAGAAGCTGTCATGTCCCTTTTCAAGATAATTCCATTTGAAGAACTTGATCCATTTTTCTTCTTCATGGGTCCAAGCAAACAAGCTAGAGGAAGTCAACAATGTCATCATGTGCTTAATTTCATGTTTATTTCTTTAATTGGCATTGAATTTGTTGGTGAGCCTAGCGCCCAACAATAAATTAGAAATAAAAAGATATTGGTGAGCATGTAGGCTCCAAAAAGTAAAAAGAAAATAATAAAGCAAGTTTAATTGGGGTTGGCCTCATTTGAGAGCCCCAAGACTTGGCACAACCCTCTTATTATAAATAGAGGTTGTTGACATTAGTTTAGGACATATTTTGAAGAATATTCTTATTTTGCTGAAAGTTGGCTAGTGTAGCCCTTTTACTCTCTCTCTCAAGGACAAAACCCCTTGGGTTGAGGATCTCTTCCATGAACAAAAAGAAAACCCTTGGTTGGGAAACTTGTGAAGGACGAAACCCTTCATGAGGTTTTGATTGTGCATGGTGGTTGGAAAAACAATAAAGAATCTTCCTTCTACAATTGTCATCTTCTTGGTGCAATATCATATTTATTCATAGTGGAGCAACCCACTTTGGTGTGGAATTTTGGTATGTGTGATACTAATTTGCTAAATCAGAAATTACCAGACTGTTCTTCATAATTTATAAGGCCAACATCTTGAGTTTCATGATTTTTGGTGCTTCTTAAATAGAGTTATGAATTTTTAAAAATAACGCTGCAAATAAGGGTTTCGTGAAATTCGTATCTCCATATCTAGGGTATTAAAAATCAAATTTCTTGCACTATATGATTGTTGAGGATATATTATAATTTTAGAGACTCGAGTAAAGTTGATTTGATGGGGATTGAAGGCATAAAAGTGGGTGTGAAACCCCAAAACAGGTTGCTGCCTTAGAGGGGTGTTGGCTGGGAGCAATTAAGGGTTTTTATAATTAACTTAAGTCACTAACAGCTCACTAAAAAACCAAAAAGTGTTGTTTATATTCAACTTTTGATCATTTCCTGAGCCCCCCCCAAAAGGACATTACAATGGTATCAAAGCATCGTCCTCCTACCCTGTGAAGCATGGAAAAATTGGAGATGACCATGACGTCCCAAGAAGGAACGGTGCATGCATTGCATAGGTTTGTCCAAGCAATCCAAAATATGCAAGGTGGTGATTCGCTCAAGAAATAAAAGGTTTCAAGGATTGACAACTTGACAGCAACATATCAAGCTCTCCGGAGATGGTGTGTGACGCTCTTTCCTTTGAGGATTTTGTGGAAATAGAAAATCATAGAGTGGGAATTGGCACAAGGCATAATGTCTGAACCCCGTCAAAAGACATTGGCAAAAAGATCTCATCCATTGAGGGAAGAAAACCCTCTATTGTGAAGAAGCAAGTTGAAGAGTATGTAGCGGGTCACCTACAAGATGGAAAAATCACGTGGAAGACCAAAGAGGCAACTTCCTTTTATAGCCACCCTTCCAAAGTGACAAAAGAGGAAGAACCATCACAGCAATTGTTTGGGGTGAAGGATCACCCTTTCGGAGCCCTAGAAGCACCCACCGCCATGGCCGAAGGTGAACCCTTGATTGATTTTTCTTACAGCCCTAGCAAAGCTCAAGAAGAGGAAGAAATCACCAAGCAAGAACCGAGAGAAAGGGAAGGTAAAGAATTTCTAATTGTCAATAATTTCCCCTTGAATTCTAATGGTTGCATGTGGAAAAATACTAAGGGAACTTGGGAGCATGAACAGAAGGATGAGGGGAAGCTTGAGGAACAAGAGGATGAAGTGAATAGCTCAAGCACTTCTCATATGATAATAGAAGATGGAGTCATTGAGGAAGAAGATTTGGTGGTCAAGAGATCTAAGGCCATGACGCCAACACCCATTGTTGTTCCAAAGAGTCAAGATTATGAGGTAATCAATGATCATTGTTTAGATAATATTGATGATATTTTTGCATGTGATGAATCCAAAAATGAAAGGAAGGGTGAAGAGCAAGAAGGGGACGCAAATGAAATGGTCAGAACCCATTTCTCAAATGGAAATGATAACAATCAGCTTACTAGTCTGTCTATAACAGAAATCAAAAAAGAGCTAAATAATAAAGAATAAGACTTGGGTAGGAGCCACAAAGACATCCCAAGTGCATGTGAACAAGGTATGGGGATTGTGCAACAAGGGAAAACACCAATTACTGTAGAAACAAAGGCAAAAGGGGATGAAAGTTTTTTCGAAAGTCCAAGGAACAAATACATCTCAAATTTATTATTCCCTAGTTCGCCATCACATGGAGCTAATCATCGTAATGAATTTGATACAAATGTGGGAAAAATGAGGAGCACGTTGAGTAGTAAGGGGTACTTGCACCCTTTTAGGTAGCCCCCAAGTTATGCATGCATCAAGACAACGGTCACTTTATGCACAAGGATTGAGATTGGAGTGATAAGAGATAACCCTCTTCCCAAGGTCCACAGTATGTGTGCTAAGGTAACTACTTATTCCTTCCATTTGGTTTGTAATGTGTCTTATATACTTGTGTTTGGGGGAAAAAAGTGTGTTTGGGGGAAGAGAGTGGGACCACAATGATGTTGGTATTGATGGGACCTCAACAAGTCTTTTATGGTCAAGAAGATTGGAAAAAGCTCTCCATCAAGGACAAGATGAGGTGGCCGGACTGTTCCAAACAGCAGTCAAGAGGTGGTATTTGGATGGAGTTCACAGCCTTAAAAAGAAGCCAAAAGTTACCCAAGACCAGCACCAACACATTTGGAAGGAATGCAAGGAAGAAAAGACCCTATTCAGTGAAGAGATCATGCAAATGAAGAGTGCTGATCCAAACTCAGAAGTTCTGAATCATAAGGACATCACGGGCAGTCCATGGTATGTGAGTATTTCATCTCTCTTGTTGGCCAAATTGTCATTTCATGTATGTTGCCATCACGCACAGCTTGTTAGGAAGGGTGTCTCATGCTTGTTATGTATTCTAATGACACCATTAGTGAGATATCATCAGGACAAAAGTATGGGTGTTGTTATGAAAATCACCTGTTTCAAAATTGGTACTTGAAGTAAAGTCATCTTGGTTTGTGTCGGTATAAGGAAAATGACAAAATCACTCTTGGGAAGGGCAAGACTAATGGATACTCCTTGCAGCCCTATTTTTCTATGAAATTGTTGCATGGGGACCACCAAAAGGAGGATCACAGGTCTGATTTTTCTATCAATAAGGGGCTGACCGATGGTTCCGTGTATGAGAAAAAGATGAGGAGGATAAGAAAAATGGGCAGCATTCTTGTGTGGGTACATGACATACCTACTTATCAACCTCTCCGGGTGAGTAGTCTACTTTGTGACCAAGTAGCTACCATACATACTTTCATGGAAGGGGAATTTGCAAGAAGGATAGGGCTGAGTATAGATGGCTTCATGACCACCATAACTAAGGGGATAGCTCTCACCATGAATAGGTATCAACCTTGCATCAAATTCTTTGTTTCACCTGGGATGGAACTTATTTTTGGGATACAATGGATTCAGTTTTTGGAGGAATTCATGGTAGCTAAGCAAGGAGAATTTCATTATTATTCTCCTTTTCATATATCAGCTCATGGAAAGAACATAATTGCAGCTGAGCATGCACAAATTCAGCCACCAAATAAATCTATAATGGAAGGATTTGAGTTGCTGATCATGATGGTGAAAGTTGAAAAGGTTAAGCAAAGGCGAATTAAATTCTACCCCTTACCAATAGTCCAGGAAAGGCGGTCCATGGCTGAGTTCGCAAACTCAAGTTGGGCAAGCAACATCATGGAAACATATGGAGAGGAAGTCAAAAGATGCATGACTGATTTTTCTTTACCAGCTCTCCTATATTTCATTTCAGTCTTCATATATTCCCTTCCTAAAGGAAAATCGCTGAGTCAAGAATTCTGTCAATGATTGTATGGATGCATATCAGCCAAACACAGAGGATAAGAAGTTTGATAGCCACAAGAAGAAATTGATCATCATGCCTACAAGGCATGAAGGAGGATGGACGGAAGATCATTTTTTCTTAAATAAGTTTTTTTCTTGTGCAAATACAAAGGAGCAGCTGAGATTTATTTGGGATCCAGGCACTTGCAATTGCTTGGGGACAATCAATTTCAAGAGGGGGACTGTCATGTCCATTTTTCGAGAAAATTTCATTTGAAGAACTTGATCCATTTTTCTTCTTCACGGGTCCAAACGAGCAAGCTAGAGGAAGTCAACAATGTCATCATGTGCTTAATTTCATGTATATTTCTTTAATCAGCATTGTATGTGTTGGTGAGCCTAGCGCCCAACAATAAATTAGAAATAAAAAGATATTGGTGAGCATATAGGCTCAAAAAAGTAAAAAGAAAGTAATAAAGCAAGTCTAATTGTGGTCGGCCTCATTTGAGAGCCCCAAAACTTGGCACCCCCCTCTTATTATAAAGAGGTTGTTGGCATTAGTTTAGGACATGTTTTGGAGATTATTCTTATTGTGGTGAAATTTGGCTAGTGTAGCCCTCTCTCTCAAGAATGAAACCCCTTGGGTTGAGGATCTCTTCCAAGGACGAAAACGCTAAGTTGGGAAACTTGTGAAGAACGAAAGCCCTTCATGAGGTTTTGATTGTGCAAGCTGGTTGGAAAAGCAATAAAGAATCTCTCTTGCATTGTGGTCTTCTTGGTGCAATATTATATTTATTCATAGTGGAACAACCCACTTTGGCGTAGAACTTTGGTATGTGTGATACTAATTTGATAAATCTAAAATTACCAACTTATTCTTCATAATTTGTAAGGCTAATATCTCGAGTTTCATGATTTTTGGTGCTTCCTAAGTTGAATTATGAAATTTTAAAAATAACGCTGCAAACAAGGGTTTCGTAAAATTCATATCTTCATATCTAGGGTATTAAAAATTAGCCTTCTTGCATTATATGATTGTTGAGGATATAATATAATTTTAGGGACTCAAGTAAAGTTGATTCGAAGGGGTTTGAAGGCATAAAAGTGTGTGAAACACCAAAACAGGTCGCTACCCTAGAAGGGTGTTGGCTGGCAGCAGTTGAGGGTTTTTATACATTAATTTCAGTCACTAACAGCTCACTAAAAATCTGAAAAGTGTTGTTTATGTTCATCTTTTAGTCATTTCCTGAATCCCCCCAAAAAGGAACATTACAGAAACTTTTATTGCCAGTCTATAAAATCACATAAAATTTGTAAAGACGTGATGACAGCACTCATGAAACTACTGGCCACTGATTCAAAGTAGGAGGGGAATAAAACCCTCTCAATGATCACAATGTACAAAGGATCATCTATAAATGTCCAAATACAGTGACCTCAGGGCAGAATGCAGGATATAACCTAGAGAAAATTAGAAATTCCAAGTAACAGAAGGGGAAACAAATACAAACATTTTTTGTGGGATTACCACTCCACATTTAAAAGTTTAAATGCAATTCATATACTCGCATTCAGTACAGGATGCTTTTTAATCAATGTTTTTACAGATATGCAGTTGTGAAAAAAATATCTTCAAAGAACAAACATGGAAAAGCATTAACAAAAAGTCATGAACTGAAATTGGAAAAGCAAACTGCAACTGAGCAGTATAGTCATTGAAGATTTTTATGTTTCGACATGCTTGGTAAACACCACATTGACTTCCCAATAGAACAGCTTGTGTAAGGAGAACCAATAAAGTCTCATCCAAATGGGTCCCAACCACAACAGGAAGATTCATATTGTACTTTGATGGAGCATAAAAAGGAAATGCACAGGTTGTGGAAGCAAATATCCTTATTAGGGATAACAAGGTAAGACCTTGAACGCCTCCCTAAAAAGCCTACTGATTACCAAAAACATTACCGAAGTTTGAGGCTTCATTATAAGTTTAAAATTGGCTATCAAATTGGGAATCACTCAACTACAGTTTACAAGGGGCCCACTCCTGGTCATTATAGTAATGCACAAAAGAGGAGTGCCCAGCTAGAATTTGGATAATATTCTAGTTGAGGCCAAAACACTATTTTCTTTTTTCAGGTATCTCATACTTGCATAGTTTCCAAGAAAATAAACCAACGAACATCCTTCCTAATTCTCATACCACCAAGAAAATCCTCACGCGCCGAGACTTACCCTTCTAGAAAGGGTTAGAGGAAGAAATCAAAAAGAAGGTTCCTTAAGGAGGCTCATCTTCTCGCATACATCAGTGATGCAATGACAAATTCAATGCACAATCTCTCCATCATAGCAAACCAACCTATTCATTATGACTGCCTTAGCCTCTAATACTTTCATCATTCCAAATTGCTTATATTGGGCAGCAAGCCTCTTGTATCCGAGTGTAGTGAGGAAAAGGTACATAATGGCAAGGCAAAGGGAATGTCCATGAACAAGGTGATGGATAAGCAGCATAGAGAAGAAATCAATCTTGCACAGGAGATGCGGTAAATAGCCGAGTGAGGTCTCAAATCAAATTATATTTGGTCTTTACATCCCAATGATGATGCTCTACATGTGATTTGTATGGTCATTGTCCTGAAAATTTTGAAGCATGTCCTTGATGCAGTGATAACCCACACAACTATAATGGATAATTTTATTGATAAATTGGGCAAGGAGATTTTTGAGTATGGATCAAAGGATTTCAGGCAAGGTGTGCCTCAAAGGTTTAGGGGAAGAAGAAAACCTAAAACACCTAAAACAAGAAATGAGAAAGGTGGCATTTCCCATTGCAGAGGATATGAGATATCCCTCTTCTAACTCTCAAAATTGAGCCTTTGGCCACGAATATGTAATTGTCTAGAGAATAATTTGAAGCCAACGAGCACTTCATTGTAATTTAGATATTCAAACCATCAATGATCAGCTGGCCCTAACCAATAACACCCCCTTTGACCACATGCAATGACACCATTTGTAGAAGTGAGGAGAGTAGTGGTGTAGGGAAATGCAACTGGGCAAGTTCTTTTATTAGAAGACCTCCAATGGACTAGGAGGTGAAGAAAATGGTTAATAATGTGGCAGCAACAAGAGGAAATTCAATGTACCATGGCATAAGAATCAAGCAAATGCAGTGGGACGGAGAGGCATCTAAAACCAAGTAGGGAGGGTTCGAACTGCCCCAGGAAAGCCACTCGACCACCCTTATAAGAGAAAGCCTGACATTTGGTTCAAGTGCATGCCAAGGCAAATGGCCTACCACATAGTTAATGGCCTTATGTATGTTTTTCCCCAAATTCTAGTTTTGAGTCTCGACTCCTAGCCAGTCCATTTTGGCTTAGGTATTGAATACAACTATCCAAAAACACATATACATTCATCTAGTGAAGTGAAGCTTGTAAGTTTAAAATGTTATCCTTACAAAAGCTTAACTCAAAATCTTGAACCAACAAGTGACTAATAGCTCAATTGGTAGAGCACCCAAGCCAATATTCAGGAGGTCCCATGTTTGAGTCCTAGCTAGTCCATTTCGACCAAGTATTATCATAATAGTCTAGAAGCTCAAATATAAATTTGTTTGGTTGTGTGAAACTTACAAATTTATAATATCAAAATTATCCCTCCCATTACAGTAAGATAATAAATGGCAAAATTTAGCACATACAAACAATGGCTTATCACTAAGATGATATAATAATGAAGAAAAGCCCCATGCACATAGTATGATGCGCATAAGAGAAATCATGCCCTTCGTTGTGTTTCATATATATACATACATAGATATATATGCTAAGTCACCAGGTTCGTGTTCGTGTTTGTGTTCAGCGAGGATAAAATTCAACAAAAATTCGTCAACCAATAAAGTTTGGGAAAAAAAGTTTGTCAACAATTTCGGATCATATAAATAAGCATTTTTTATTATTTAATTTTTTAAATAAATAATAAACATACAAGAATGATTAGAATATACAAAGATTTTTTAAATAAATAATAAACATACCAGAATGGTTGAACTTGAAATACACAAATATTATTAAATACTTTCAAAAACATTATGAAATGATGGCAAAACATATTTGTAAGTTTTAAGCTGATCAAAATACTAAATAGAACATTACACGCATGTGAAATCACAAACTTAAAGAGGGTTTCTTGCTTCAAAAAGAGTCTAGATTCTAAAGCATCTAAGTTCTACCACTATTCTCAAACTTTTGGATTTCTCTAAACTTTTTACATCAAAAAAGCTCAAAATCATCAAGAGCACTTGGATGAGATGGTTCGATATCATCATCTTTAGATTCACCACTGAATTCATCTTGTGAAACCAAGTCAGGATCATCTGCATCTGCCATGTGTTTTGAAATGGGATAGAGTTGTGAAGACGACGTAGATGAGTCTTTCGTTGCTTTCTTCATACACAGTTGCCGATTGTTGCGAATATAAACAAGATCTCCCAACCTCCTAGACAACAACTTGCTTCTTTGACTAAATGTGGTCAAAGCAACTCAAATTCCTTTCGCATGTTAATGAACTAGCTCCCTGGCTCAATACTCTAACAACAAAGCATTGTAGCTCACAAGTATCTGCTCCAAAGTTACTCCACCATCTATATCCTTCAACATCTGAGCGTGACATGTCAAACTTGGTTACTAGTATTCCAAACATCTTTTCTTCTAACATTTATGTCCAACACTAATCCCTCATTTTACTTGCAACTTGTGGATCTGGTTTAAACCTCTCTATGGCTTCATAAAGGCCACTCATGATTTCATTGTCACTCTATTTGTCTATATGGAAGAGTTTTGGCTCCAAATAGGAAGAGTTTTGGCTCCAAATAGCAAGTTGCTGCATGGAAGGGGGTGTGCATCATTTTCCACCTTGAATCAATTGTTTCCCATATCTCAACATAGTCTGCTTCCACATTATTGAATGTTTTTTGAATGTTTTCCTTGCAATGGTCCATGCTTTCATAAAGCATACCAAGACAAGGTTTATCGCCATCAACCATACAAAGCACTTCAACAATTGGTTCACACACTTTTAAAACTTTTGTTGCATTTTCCCAAAAATTGTTGTTTAGAATTATTTGCTCTATGTTCTTTCCTTTTGCACCTTTAGAAAGAACTGAATTTTCCCAATCAGTGGAACAAATAATTGATCTTAGCGTTGCTTTCTCTTCAACCACTCTTTTCAAAGTGATATAAATTGAGGCAAATCTTGTTTCACAAGGCCTCAACAACTCTCTGGATGCATATTGCCTATAAATGTTCAATGTGAACCGGTGGTTTCTAATGAAATTCGCAGTTGCTCTACCTCCGTGAATTGCTTTATGCACCCATGGAAATTTAGCCAAGTCATGAAGCAACAAATCAAGGCAATGTGTTGTACATGGACTCCAAAATATATGTGGGTGCTTATCCATAATCAACTTCCCAGCTCCCACACAATTTGTTGCACTATCAGTCACAACTTCAACCATGTTTTCTATACCCACTTCAAAAATGGCTTCCTCTAATATTTCGAAAATATACTCAAGAGGTCTTCTTGTGGTTCATGGCATCAACTACTTTCAAAAACACAACGCCCAGAGGACAAGCCACCAAAACATTAATCAATGGCCTCTGACACATGTCTGACCATCCATCATTCAATATGGTGCAGCCTGTTACACTCCAAGGCTTTGACTGCTGCCAGTTTCTCAGTCACCCTTGCTTTTGATTTCTTCAAAAGAGTTGTTCGAAGAGCCTCTGAAGTAGGTGTGTACCCTTTGCCAAACTTTGTAACTTTTTGAATTGCATTCTTAAAATGCGGATTTCTTGCAACATTGAATGGAATTGCACTTGAATAAAACAAATCAGCCAGTACATCATCCACGTGTTGTTTCTCCACTGATTTCCAAAGGCTGTTCAAAGTTCCACTTTTTTTATCCCCTTGTTGCACCACTAGACATGGGAATGTTTGAAGCAAAAGATACAAAAATTGTAGCGAACCTAAATATTTTTGCTTGAATTCTCTGCTTTTTTTGCGTTGATTTTTTCTTTCATGCGGACGAAGAGGCTTGGTCTTTCTCTAAAGCAGCTTTGATGCTTGGAGTTACATTTGGGCATGCAATAACACCCCCTCCTGCACCAGCTAAGATGCCGAGTAGGTGGTCCATTACCCTTGTGATACTCCCAACAAATGAATGACCACACAAATCACATTTAATATGACTACCATTGCATGTTACGTGTTTCCATCCCTCAGCTTTCAATTTCAGGGGTGTCATTGAATTATGTTAGGACCCTACTACATGTTTTAAAGACGATGAGATTATAATACCTATATAACTTTAATACCAAGTACACATCCAAAATAATAATAATAATAATATAATTAAATTATTAAAGCTTAAAAGCCTTCTAAAAAGAATAATAAATAAATAAATTATAATTAAGACCTAATGAAAGATTAAACTTAATTTAAAATATATTAATGTTATTCATAATAAAAGAATTATAAATACATATTATACAATTTAAATAATTTCGTAATTTATATCTTAAGCTCAAAAATATATTAAAAACATTAAGAATCTAAATTTCTAATTTTCTATAATGTAATTATTAATTAGTTTCTAACTATCAATAAATAATAAAAATATATTAACAACCTAAAATTAATTGATAAATATTAAATAATAAATTATACATCTAAATTTATAGTTTCGGAGGATCTAATTATTAATTAATTTCTAACTTATTAAAAAATAATACAAATATATTAATAAACCTAAATCTAAAAATTAAATTTCTAACTATTAATAAATAATAATATATTAATAAACCTAAATATATAAATTCTAATAACAAATTTGAGTTTAATATTATATTTTTAATAACAAATAAGAATTTAATATTGAATAATAAGAATTTATAACTTTAAAGTTTAAACATACTAAATAAATAAATATTGTATTTATTTATTTATTTACACACTATTTTTTTCGACCGTCATTATATTTAAGTTTAATATTAAATTTTTAATAGCAATAAAAATTTAATTTTAAATCTTTATCCAACTATTACTATTAAATAATAAAAATTTATAACTTTAAATTTAACATAATAAATAAATGAATTAAACAAACCTAAACCTAATGTTTAGGTTTGTTTTATTTATTTATTTACTATGTTTTTCAACGTCACTAAACAAATAAAATACCTAAATTTACGTTTCTATAAAGTTTTATTTATTTTTATAAACAAACCTAAACCTAATTTATTTACTATGTTTTTAAACGTTAATAAACAAATAACATACCTATATTCATGTTCCTTTAAAGTTTTATTTGTATTTATCTTATGCAGAATAGGGAAATACCTAATTATGAGCACGGTGTAATCGTGGACTGTGTCGATGTGGGCTACAAGCTCCTCTCCACAAATGTGTCAATGTGAGCTACGAGCTCCTTCTCTCCAACGTGGACTGTCTGCCAACAACTGTATTGAAAGAATGTTGCGGTCAACTACTGTCCACTCCACTCCACAAAACAACTCTCCACGAATGTGCAGTTCGCAAAAAACGACTCCACGAATGTGCAAGTTGCAAAACGACTCTAGAATCACATTTCAATTTGTAGTTGTAACATTACCCATAAACCCTGCATATATAGCAAACGAAACCCTAGCCGACTTTAATGCAAACCCTAAAAAATAAGAAAACATTACAACATACTTTGACCGGATGGGATTTTTTTCAAGGTTCCCAAAAAAAGCGAATAAAACCGAATATTCGAATTTTTGTCAAATTTTTGTTTTTTTGGGAAATCACCGAATTTCGTACTTTTTGGTCGAAATCCGTCGTGTGTGTGTGTGTGTCTGTCTGTCTGTGTCTGTGTCTGTGTCTGTGTCTGTGTATGTGTATTAAGTTGGGGAAATCAAATTCCACCGAGCTCGAACAAAATGGTAAATAAAAATCACTTCTTTTTTTACTTTGATTCTGGTCAAAAAGAATCTAAATAGAACCATCTGCATAATTCAACAAATCGGTACTCTCGACCTTCTTATCGCAGGAGTACAGGCACCCTTCTCCGAAAGGAACTGGTGGCACTATTTGTACAAATAGCTAGAACTAGAACTATATACAGTGGGGGCCCCTATTTCCAGAGCTAATCTATATATGCCAATGAACTATGCACATATATATATATCTATATATGTATATGCATGTATCTATGTCTATGTATGTATATGCATCTATATATGTATATGTATGTGCATGTATGTATGCATGCATGTATATATGTATGTATGTATGTCTATGTATGTATGCATGCATGTATATATGTAATATATATATGCATGTATGTATATATATAGATACATACATATATAAGTTATCAAGATTGGGGGAATAGCATTCAAGAAATTGAAGCAAAAGTTACAGGTCAATATCATCATTAATAACAAAATCAGAAAAGAGAAAAACCATAATGCACTCAACCAAAAGCAAAGAAAGTGTCATCTTAAATCAAGAATTATGAATATTTCAAAGGCGAATGTCACCACAGTCCTCATCAGAAAACCATACACCTATGAGGGATAGCTTTTGATAGGCTCTTATATTGACTGCTATGAGCTTACTTTCAAATTAGAAGGCATCCAACTACCTTGATACCATTGCTAGGGCAGCAGATGCTGAGACATGTTGATTCACAATGCACAGGTATGCAGCTAAATGCCAAACCTATATCTCAAGATAGTAAATCCAAGACAAAAAGAGAAAGAACAAAAGGACATTAAAAAATATCCATCATGCATATATCAATTGTTAGCTCAAAATATTTCGAGCTAACAAAAATATGCTTAATGGTAATTCTCCAGATATTTGATGTTCCCAATAAGCTCTGTTAGGTTGTTCTCATTTGCAGATTACTAGTATACCCTAAAAATAGTATGCCACGAGAAACCTCTATAAGCTTATTGACCACAAAATAGTCCCATAGTTCAACTACAGATATTTTTGAACATTTCATACCAGCCAAATAAACATTATTTTAATTTACAGATATTCTATATAAATAATGGTACACTACAGAAGCCAATGAGATGTAGTTGGGTTGGTTAAGGGGGCTGGTTGTGCCCAACCCCACCCAGGTTCAATACTAGCTGGGTGTTCGACGCCAGTTGTGGCCAAATGATGTGGATTTGTGGCAGGTTGTGGCTATTTGTAATATATTTATTACTCCGGCCAAAAGCATTTACCAAACAAAAAAAGGTGCTACACTACAGAAGCCCCCATTACTTTCAACTAGCCAAATAAACTATCAGTTCAAACTTCAAACCAGTCAGCTGGTAATATTACAAGCAGATTCCATTCAAAGGAAACAAAGACACATAATTATCTAAAATTGTCAACATTTATCCACAAGAAAGAAGAAAAAAAAAAGGAAAATAATAATGTCAATGGACAAACCTCTGGCCTTTCCATCCTTCACTAGAATACGCATCAATCATGTTTTGCTCAAAACCAATTCGAAGCAAAAAATATTTCACACGCTTTCTAATTCTGGATAGCTCATCATGTTGAACACGGGTTTCCTTCTTGTGCTTTTTTCGCCTTTCTTTGCTTTTCTCTGCACTGTTTTCCAAAGAATGGCTTTCACTTTTAGGGGGAATCTTCTCATTCTTATTTGATCTCGGCCTAAGAATCCGGTTTCCATTTGACAATGACCTTAAGACATATTTTTTTCCAACACTTCGTTTACTCTTACGAGCTTTGGTAGCCGACCTGCTAGACTTTCGGTTCACATTTTTTTGCACTTCAGGGTCTTCTGACTCCGAGTGATTGTTTTCAATTTTAGCAGCTGCTTTAGAATCATTTTTGTCTCCATCAGACAGATTTTCTTGCATCTCAGTTTTCTGTCTCCTCTTTCTTGCTGGTGTAGACGAAGACAAACTGGAGCTCTTCTCCTTTGACTCTCTCACGGCCTCTAGTGTTTCACAGGTGCCTCCATTTACCAGAATAGATTTTTTCCGAGATTTCTCTGTTTCCCTTGGAACCTTTTTAGTTTCGTTGGGAGTTTTATGAGTTTTATCTCTTGCCATTTCCATACACAATAAGGTTAGAATTTGAATATTACTTCACAAATATCAGCTCTTCATCAGCAAAAGGTTCTCTCTGAAAAGTTATTTAAACAGAGGAGACACGTTACCTGTCAGATAAATCCACTTGATGTCAGAGCCAAACAAACATATGAACCACCGTGACAAATCAAAGAAAGAACAATAAATGGGCTCACTGAAATTATAAGTTCGACAAGTTACAATATATACTTAGCTGAGACTTGTGTAAATCAAGATGTTTTCATACATGGCTCAAGCCTAACATATTGGATTAGTTTAAACTTTGAAAAAAAAAAAAAAAAAGAGGTCTGGCAGTACTTATTGAAGTCAAAACATTGTTCCAAGCACTTCGTGCAGTTAAAAACAGAAAACAACAACAATCATTTCCAAATGTAAACAAAACACAAGACTTTCAATTGAGCATTGTACAGTTACACACCTGCGCAGCTGAACAGATGAACAGGAAGAGAAGTTATCACATGTGAAAGCAAAGAAAAAATGCTCTATGGGATGATAAACCTGAAAAGGATTGGCAATGCTATCTGGAGAAAACTAGCTTATGGACAGTGTTAAGTAAGGCAAAGCAGCAAACCAACAAAAGTGAAGTTTTGGAACTCAAAAATGCCCAAGTCTAAAGTAACACCAAAAATTTGAAATTTTGAGCTTGCTCGAGATGTCCATGACCATATAAGAATCACATCATACATGTTGCATAGAAAACAATTGTGCACCACAGACACACAAAAGTGTTAGGATGAATGGACCCCATGCCATACAAGAGTTTTGTGCCCCATAATCCATGTTTCCAAGAGAGATTATTAATGTTGAGGAAACTCCCCTTGGAGGAAAAGCAGCTAAGTCTAGAACTCAACATGGAACTCTAAAATGGGGAAAACTCGTCCATCTCAAAAATGGATGAAGTCATGCTCATGGGAAATAATGTGATCCGTGTTAACCACGAGTATCAATAAAAACAAGGAACAACATCAAGCATGTTGATTTTAAAGTAACTAGAGCCACATCTCTACATAGAAAACACACCAATAGAGACTGCAGCAGCAAACAGGTACATCAACAGAAGATGAGGACCTTAGCAGAACCATCACTGGAGAAGGCAAATATGAATTGTCAAAGTAAATAATTTAATAGTATATGCTTGCTATTAGCAGCCCAGCCAAGAAAAATTCTGTAATCATTAACTTTTTGAAAGCCACAAAGGCTAGCAGATTGGGGGTATAGGAGGTCCGCTTTCCTCAGACCCTCCCCCCGGAGGGAGAGAGAACGGGAGAGCTAACTGATGGCTAATGGCTAACCAGCCTAGCATAGCAGGGGAAGAGGACCTCACCATCCCCCCATCCCCCTTCAGTACTCCCTTTACAGTAGGTTGATTTACTCCCTTTACAGTAGGTTGATTATAAGTTCAAAAATGTCCAAAACTTACCAAAGCTAACAGTTTAGTTTGCATTTAGCTAAAAGGTTGGTTGATTAGAGGTTTGGGCAAGAAAGTTAAGAAGTGAGTCCAACCACCTATCCAATTTTAACATGTTAAAGGAAAATTTGATCTAAGAGATGTAGGGGTCAATCTCCAAAATTTGCCTTAATTCCCTCAACATTATCAATACCATCTGAAGGGGTAGATATGTGGACCTAGATATGGTGGATTGCACTTGCATCTAAGCATGACAAGCAAGGGTTGCTTAAGTCCTAAGAGATCGCAATTGTATTGTGCCTAGCCACCTCATAGCCTAAGTAGTATTTTTGAAAGGCCTTAGATAAAAACTCTTTCATATCTTGTTACCCCAACTGGATACAAACCACCCCTGCCTAAGCTTGTTGAGATTATCAATGGGTCCCTGATTCCCTACGTATGTGCTGGACACCAGGCCTATCTAGACCTACAGGATATATCAGGTTGTAGTCAACATGATTGTTGTTTGGTTCTAGCTCGAGGGAAGAACTACTGAAGAAAATGGTTAGGCGAGCATATTGTGGTCAACACAAATTTTGGCTATATCATAAATGGCAACTCTCCCTAGGACTGTCAATCAGATACATAAGTGTGCCAATGCAACTTGCTGTATGCAGGAATCAAAATGAGCTAGAAGGTGGTCTTTGCTCTTAAGGTATCTTCTAAAAGTTCCTTCAAATATGGTTTTGAAGATTTTCATTAAAAACTTGGTAATATTGAACACATTAAAAAAAGATATATATAGAATTAGGAAAATAGTTTTGAAAGATCAATGGATTTTGAGAGTTAGTATTGAAAATTTTCAAAGGCTTGGTTTTTTTGTCACCCTTTATTATATATCATTAAGATAAAAGCATCCTTTTATGAATTTTGAAACTCATGTTATGGGCATCTATTATGAAAGTACCTATTGCTGCAAAGATCACATGGAAATGATATCAATTGATGATTATAGTTGCCTAGTCTCTCAAAATCAAGCAATCCATTGCCAATTTAGGTCTTATAAATATGAAGAACTTGCTACTCACCAAGACATTCTTGTGACAATTTAGAGGCAAATGATGCTTGCAAAGAAAGAGTTGCTTAATATTGGGGAAAATTATGATCTCTAATGTGTAGATGGAGACTTATACAAGAGATGCCCATGTACACCTGCAGAATAACATTGTTCCTAGCTCCCAACACAACAAGACAAGCATGTTGACAATGACAGAGCTAAGAAGAAAGACAAGAATTTTTATGCAAGCTTTGAACTCTTTGTGAGGATTTATAGAGATTGAAAATGGATAAAAACATATGCCACCCTTGATTATTTGGAATGACCAAGGAAATTGGCACAATAGGAGAAGGGGGCTCTCATAGGTCCTTAGTAACCAAATTCTATTGATTCTTGCAGACCTCTCCTTTCTATGGTGTTTTCATTTACCATAATGACGAACACTCTACACTCAAGTATTTGATTGACCAATGGCGATGCCAATTATCAAATGCAAAATCAGTTGAGCTCAATAAGAAATTAGTCTTGAGTCACAAGCAACCACTCAAAGGCTTTAAGTACCATAAATTGTCAAAAATTGTTGTTCATTCTTAGTCCAATGCATCAAAGGGTCCATGGATAGGGGCACATTCACCAGTGCCACATCTTTAAAGATGTTGACACTAGAATAACTTGGCTTAGGTGAAGTGTTGTTGCCTTTACAAAGGCAACAATAGGGAGGTGATAACACTACAACAATAAAACTGTTGTATATGTTTGTCCAATGCATCGAAGGGTGCCTAGATGGGGGAACATTTATCACATCTTTAAACAATGTGGCAATAGAATGTGCTAGCTTAGGTGAAGCTTTGTATTTGTTTCCTTTCCAAAGGCACCGAGAGGTGATCATGTTGCGACAATTTTTTTAAAATCCAAATCCAATGGCATGGGTTCAATTGCAAACCCTTTATTATTTTTATAACAAGGAATTGCATGCATTCAAATTGTAGTGTTGGTATGCTCGAGGGCTTCTAGAAAATCAAATGGCCTTTCTTATCCATTTCAAGTATATAATCCTCCTTAGTTGTGGCTTAGACAAACCAATGAATTGTTGAAATATCCCTCATAGGATATCACTTAAAAATATGCAATATACAGACAAATTGCAGCCAAACAGAAATCTGATTTTTGCAGAAAATTAAAACTAGGGCAGCGAACAGAAAATAATGGATAACTCCAAAAATACTTGCTCAAATCTCTTGAAATTTTAAATGGAGCTTGTTAATACAATAACAAATATTATAGAACTATTTTTGGAATTTTTCGAATAACAGAATGCTGCCAGAAAATTACAGCGTGCCCTAAACAGCTGAAAACTTCTAAAATTAATATCTTTCGTAATATAGATGCAAAAATTATGAAACCTTGGAAATATTATCTATAAATATAAGAAATGATATCCCAACCTTCAAATCACAATTTGAGGAAGTAGAAACCCTCCAAAACAGGTCTGCAATTTCCAAAACAAGTTGCCCCACCTAGAAGATGGCTGGAAATCCTTGCAAATGCCTTCAAACTAATTCTAGACCTTGCCAAAGAGGTTGTCGTAGATCTGCCCTGAAAAACCCTAAAATCTCTCCTCCAAAAATGCCAAATTCCTCCAAAACCCTTCACTGAAACCCTCTGAAACTACCTCTAAAGAACAGCCCTGATTTCAGCTCCAAAAATGACAAACTAGGGTGGATCTTTAACCACCGAAGAGTGCCCTACTAACTAGGGATGGATCTCTCACTACCGAAGCTAGGATTCCCATGGGATCTTACTCCACAAGCTGGATATTTGCAAACAGCCGTTGCACATGAAAGGAAATATAAGTGTATCATGAATGCCCTTCTTTTCACCCCTCCACTCCTTTTATAACTTTTCCCATGCCCAAGTCGCATTTTCCCCTAGGGAAGACCAAATTAATAAAGTAACTTAAAGTTACTTTTTCCTTTTTAAGTCGCCATGGTCCAAAATGGTGACCCCCAATGCAAAATTAGAACACTAGGAGTTAAGTGGCCCCTTCCAACAATAAAACATAACATCTAGTCCCTTCAAAAGAACTTTATAATCCTGTCAACGAAAAATTATAACAACTGGACTAGATATTCATACCCAATAGCTCGCAACGTCCGTAACCCCTTGGGCATGACTAGGGTTAGGACCCGTACTGGCCCTCAGGCTTGTGGCGAGGGAAAGGGTACATTACAATTGTAAAAGAGGACATCTTAAGTGCTTCAAATAAGATTTTGTATAAGGTAGAGGTTCGTTGAATTGGTATATTAATATAAAGGCATTTGAAAAAGGGTTGTAAAGCCAAATAAATATGCTTACTGCAGCTAATAAATGTCAAAGCCCTTGCAAACCACGTGGTTTCTATTCTATTTTTTATGCCGAACCAAGGCCAGCCCAATACAAGCTTATGATTCATAACCTCTACAGATGATTTGCAACTTCTTCGAGTAGTTTAAAAGTTAACGCCAAGAAACAATTAGTTGTGAAGAAAATTTCAGAATTATATTCTTCTAGCTATGGTCCCTTACATGACGAAGATGACTAAGTGTAACAAACATAGAAATTATGGTGGCCTACTATCTTATTTCTCCTTGGGGCCCCCTACTCTAGGCTTCCACCATAACAAGGGGAAATGTTTGGAAAAGAATCAAATCTCTAAAGCTAGCAGTGCAAGTCTACATCACCAACATGAAAAGGAGCATTCTTTGCTCATAAATTTCACTTGCCACCCATCCCCTCTCTTTCTTAACCAATTAATCAAATTCTGCATACTTGTTCTTTTCCAATCTTGAGCATTGCAATGTAATCCAAGTCTTAAAAAAGATTTTAAATAAGCTTTATTTTTAAAAATTGCACTTTGATCCACGTCAAGAAAGTTGATTTATTTAAGTAAATTCAAATAGCTTTATTTTAAAAAATGCATTGTGTCGTAAGTTTTTGGTGCGTGCCTTAAGTTTTTATTGAAAGATAAAGTCTCCACACACCTTCGATGGTGTGTTAAGGTCTGGAATGTTAAGTGGATCCATATTGTAATGTTGCAAATTATTTTAATTAGTCCACCAATTTTAGAGACTGAGTTTGAGATATAAGTTCAAACATTTTCATTAAAGCTAATAGATTAGTCATGATCTTATTTAGTTATCAGGCCAGTCAATAAGAGGTTAGGGCAAGTTTGTTAACGAATAAATTGGATGGTTGTTCAACGCTTACAAAAGAGAAGAAGTGAATGGTTTGGAGGTGAGATGAAGGAAATGGTTAGAAGGTGGGCATGTTATGACCCCCGTAAATTTTGGTTGTAATACTAAAAACTTGCTTGTTCCTTTCCAAGTGATTTCTTGTAATCTTAAATTTGCAACATTTGGAAATGAACTCTTGATGAGTATTCATCATGGTTTATCCTCTCTTACAATGATCCAAAGCATACCTCAAACTCCAACAACTCAAGATGAATGGAAGTACATTACATATGAATGCAGTGAGTATGTCAAGCTTCAATCCTACCTCTTCTTTTTCTTGGTTTGTCAATATTTTATAATATATACCCTTAAATGAAATCAATATTTTATAGTTTATACCCTTAAACGAAATCAACAATTTCACTTGTAACATGGAGTGCTAATCACCTTGACTGCTTTTCTCATTTTGCACCTTTTTTGCCAATCATCGGATCTCATTAACGGACAAAAGGAGAAAGGCAAAATTTGTGTATTTACAAGAGCACTGAAGAGACCTGGTTGACTCTGGCAGTCTGTGCCAAAATATTGGGAAAATGGAAAATGGTATCCTAAGCAAGTTTTTAAGTTGTTGTTTTGGAATCTCAATGTATGTCTATTTGTCATGCTTGTGGCTAAAGCATTGGCTTGTAGAAGCTAAATTAGCGAAGAAGGCAAATGAAAACTTTTAAAATTCAGCACTCCTGGTGGTAGATGTCTAGTAATTAAAAACCATTCAATGTATGATAACATCACAAAACTGTAGCCTGGTTGTAAATTTGAAGCATTGTCAAAGATGGCCCTCAATAGATAGCCCACCCTTTTTAATTTAGAATTTTATTCAAGAGATATTTTGACATTAGAATGCAATTAATATCTCCATGATATTCATGGTATGTAGCTTCTTACACTAAGATAGTGGTCCCACTGGGGGGCCACTGCATCTACTTTTTAGCCACAGGTGGTTCCGCGTAACCGGTTCAATTATAAAACTGCAAAACATACAACGTGACTCTAAACTACGTAGTGGCAATGTTTCAGGAAGATAAATTTGCAAATAGGGAAGCTGTGAGAAGCAAGCAATTTGCAGTGCTACCTGAGATACTTCGGAAAAAGAATTGCACCAAACAACAGTAATATAAAATTTAAATATTCTTATAACTTTCTTTCAAGCTATTTAACAGCATCGTTTGGTCATAACCCTGAAAATACTGTTGCGGAATAGAAGACATAATAATGTGATGCTAATTTTCGGGATTCAGCTGTGCAATTTAAAATTTTGAGCCTATCTACGCTGGCCCATATTTTTAAATTTTATGAGTAGTGGTTCACAAGAACCCATCTCTATGAGCATAAATGTTCTACTTGGGAATAATTCACAGGAAAGAGGATCCTGAGTTTTCTCCGTATCACCTGCTGAGAAAATGGTGGAATCCCCCGTGGGACCACCAGGCAACACACCACCATAAAGAAAAATAACTGAAGATGAAAATGAAACTTACAAATAAGATGTGCTCCTGCCTCTACTACCAGCGTATATGTGTGGCAGTCCTCTTACAAGCTTACAGCTTGAAATCTTCTTCATATGAAAACACAAGTGCTGGGATTCCCCTTCCATGGGACCACTAACTAGCACACGCCCTTGTGAAATTATTGGAAGATGAAAACGAAGCTCACAAATATGGTGTGCTACAGCCTCCACTACCATCACATATGTTTGACAATCCTCCCACGGCTTGAAATATTTTAAATATGAAAACAGAAATAGGGGGAGACCACTAGTTAACACACATTTCCATTGTGAGAATATTGGAAGATGAAAATGAAACTTACAAATAAAGTGTGCTACTGTTACATATCGTTGACAATCCTCCCACAGCTAATAATCTTCTCTATGTGAAAATGGATTCAGTTAGATAAAGTAGACCAGTCTTTATACATTCACCCCAGTTCAGTCGCTGCACGTCTCTTGTGCATCATGAAAGACTTGTAATACTATTAGTTATCATCGATGGTTTCGTAAACCATTATCACAGTATGCATCTTGATGGACTTGTCATACAATTAGTTGTGATCCAAAACATCGATGCCTTCATTAACCATTATCACAAGTCTTTCAAGAAGCTTTTTAGTAACATTAGGGACAGTCAAAGACTGTTGTAATTAACAACATCAAAGGTTTCATAAACCATCATCACATGTCTTTCCAGAGGCGTTTTGGTAACATTATGGATCGTCGAAACCTCAAAACTAGCCATAATATTCCAATGCATACACCGCTACTTACACTTTCACTTCACTCTACTCTACCTTACCCTACTCTACTACGAAACATAACAGAAGAGAGAACAAAGATCAACTTCATTGCACTCTTTTCCATAACTAAACAAGGAAACAACAAGCATAGGTTTCTTCTTCCTAATAAAGGAACCAGTAGGGGACTCAAAATGTCGGAACTAAAAACTAACAAGCAGCCATTACAAGCTCATAATCACTTTACCCTACACAGACCATGACTATAATCACTTACCCTACACACACACTGATTATAATCACTCGATTATTATAGGGAAAATCGAACAAAATAATGAAAAATCGTGGCATTCATGTAGAAGATCTTCTGTTAACTTCACAAAGACAGTTGAGAAAAAAAATTATAGAGATGAGGAAAAGCAAGGCCTACCTGAGCTCGGTGAAATGGATACTGAAGACAGATTGCCTTTAAATAGGGCTTCGACGAAGAGCATGAAATCGCGAAATAGCACGCAGAGGGGTCAACAGCCACCTCTGCAGAGTTCACCGAGCCACAAAATGGGATGGCCGACTGTGTTCCACTATTGGTGGATCTCAAAAGGATATATGAGCTCCGATTAAGCTTTCCCGCCTCTGAAATCCGGAGGGAAAGGGTAAATGTGATCAGGGTAAATGTGATATTTTGCACTAAAATTTCATTCGTAAAAGGAAATTTGTGTTTATGTTTAGGGCAGGGTAAAATTGTCGGAATAACATAGGTGAGGGTCCACTACTTATCCCTTGTTGAGAATGCATCGAAGAAATTAATATGAAGCGAGCGAATGGTCGGAGATGTCAAAAGGAATATTCATGACGGTTTGGTGATAAAAACGATGTATTTTTAAAGAACTTTGCGACGACGAATTATATTTTTTAAATAAATTTAATAGTTATTATAAACTCATTAAATGAAAACTATATTTTGTTCTTGTATTGTATGATATTATTATAAACTCATTAAATGAAAAATTAGATGTTAGATTTTTTCCTTATATTCTATTTATGATTGGTATTTAATATATAAAATGGATAATTTTGTATTTTAAATATCAAAATTATATTAATTCTTGTTACAAATAAAGTTATCATCTTTTTAATGTATTATTAAAAATTTGAAAACAAAAAATATTGTAATAAAATATAAGATATGATTAAGTGAGAATTTTTATTATTTCTCTAATTTATGTGAGAATTTTAATATAGACACCTCGAGATTGATATCTCTCAATGTATTTTAAATAGATGTATTTAAGATATTTGTGCTAGTTTTAAAATAGAAAATTGTATTTATTAAATTTTAATTACAAATATAAAATATTTATTTATATATTTTATTCATAAAACACATGTAAGTGTAAAAATTAAAATAAAACTAACATAAAATAAAAATAATCGATGGAGTTTGGGTGGAGCGGTTACAGGTTCATTAACTAAGCAATATCCTAGCACGTGGATTCATATTCAGATAATTAAAATTAATAAAATTAAAGTCAATATACCGGTAGATATGAGGGGGTGAAAGGGTTTAATTTATTAATATTTTCAATCAAGTATTGGGATAGGTTAGAGAGGTGGGCCAAAGGAAAGGGAGGCTTAATTTTAGTATAAAACTAAAACATTTGATCCCTAGTTTTTAAAACTAAATACCTGAAAATAGCAATTTAAAGAGTGTGCTCATAAAGTTAAATTATATTTTTTTTTTAATAAAGAAATCTCAATTAAGAGATTCTTAACTAAGAAATAATATTATGGTAAAAAACTAGAATTGAGTATGCTTTTCAACACAAGTGATATTATTTTACCATCTTAATTATTTGAAAAATTATTGATAAATGATTAAAGTTTGACATTTATAAGATAATTGGTAATAGGTAATAGGTCTCGAATGGCTTCAAACTATCTTTCAAGAGAAAATGCATATTAAAAAATGAGTGAGAAATATGATATATTTTCTGTTTTGATATATTATGGTAGAAATAAAAAGGGGTAAATAAAATTATCATGGAAAAATGGGTAAGTAGAGTACATGGAAAAAATAGGGGGTATTTTCATTCTAATAATATAACGGGAGGGGGTATTATCAATTGAATAATTAGAGGTCAAAACTGGAATTAAGGGCATTCTTTAATACCTTTCGAACGAACGTGTTATACCATACTTTTACTATGTGAACCCCCCGTGGGAGCGGTTAAGTCGGATGATTGTTTCCAACTCCACCCAGGTTTAAATCTCACTAAGGCACGATCCTCGTTCGAGGTGATAATGTCCGAGGTGACGCGGTTGGCAGACTAATTTTCACTAAGGTAGTTTCTGGATCGAAAAGACATGCGCTAGATGTGCGTTCAAGCATGGTGGCTCGTGATTCGTTAGACGTATGTTCAAGGGTGACGGCTCGTGGTTTGCTTGTGGTGATTGCATGCATAGCAGCTCATGATTCGCTAGACGTGTGTTCAAGTGTGATGGCTTGTGGTTTGCTAATTGTTGAGCTTAATTGATATATCTTGGTTGATTGTACTCCACCAGTTCATAGCTCCGGTCATAAGCGTTTATCCGGTTCAAAGCTCCGGTCAAAAGCATTTATCTATGAAAAAAAAAACATAAAATAAAACTAATCTAATAGTAAAAATACATTTAAAAGTAAAACTAAAATAAAACTAACCTAACAGTAAAAATACATCCAAAAGTAAATAATTATCTTCAACTTAATAAGTAATATCCCCACATAGTTATTTACAAATTCACATTTGTTATCTTTCACACTTTTAAAATAACTTACATTTCCATGAATAAATACATAATCATATATTCATTTTATTCATTAAACATTGAGTCCGCATTAAAAAATAAACTATTTTAACCATCAAATATCAGTCGGCAAATTAAAAAAAATTAATCAACGCATGCAATTGCACTCCTTGTCTACCACTGTACGAACACTATAATGTCCCCTATTTCCTACGCCAAATGGCCCAAGGGCCAAGTCAAGTCCAAACCGTGGTCAGACCCAAGGGGTTGTGGATGATGGAAGCTTTTGGGAAGGGGCCTCGTGATTTTAATATCTCAGTTTTGCGTTTGGGGGTCACTTTTGGACATGGCGACTCAAAAAGGAAAAAAAATAACTATAGTTACTCTTATTTTAGTGGCCCCTCCATGGAATGAAATGTGCCTAAGGTTTGGGGGCGTTTGCCAAGGAAAAGTATATAAGGAGCCAGGGAGGAAGAAAAGGCACTTTTTGTCGCATACGTTTAGCCTCCTTCTCGTGCAGTTGTTGTTGTTGAGCTTCTACAGCTTGTGGAGTCAAATCCCACAGGGACCCTAGCTTCGGTGGTGAGAGACACGTCCCTAGCTAGCAAGGCATTCTTCGATAGTGAGATATCTACCCTAGTCTGTCATTTTGGAGTTGCTTTCTGGATCGTGCTACAGAGATATCACCAGAGTGTTCGGAGGAAGGGTTTTGAGGATTTTTGGGGGCATTTGGGGAAGATAATCATAGGGGTTCTAGATCAGACTTACAACAACCATTTGGGTTGGGCGTGGATGAATTTTGAAGGCGCCTCCATCATTTTCCGACCCCATTCCAAGTGAGGCGACTTACGGCCTTTATTTGGGGGTTTTCCAGTCGGTCATTTTCAGATCTGAAGGTGGAAATACTATTTCCTATATCTATCATTGTTATTTCCAAAGACCCTATTTTGCTCTTGTATTTAGAGGGTCACGAACCTCTGAAGTTTTCCAGCGACCTAGGGCATTCTCTAATTTTCTGGCAACAATTTGATTTGTGTTAAATTCCCAAAAACAATTTCATTATGTCCTCTATAATCATATCAAGCTCTCTTTAAATTTTCAAGTGATTTGAGTAAATATCTTGGGAGATATTGATTTTATTTAGTTGTTGTCCTTACTATAAAAATCTGCATAAATCAGTATTTTATTTGGCTGCAAGTTTTCAATATTTTGTGTATTTTTAAGTGGTATCCCACAGGGATATTTCAATGGTATCAAAGCAACTGTTTCTCTACCCTGTTGGGATTGAAAGATGGGGGTCAAAGACAGTGAGGATATAGGGGTAGAGCTGATGAAACAATTGTTCACCAACATGGTAAAGCAACAGGAGACTACCAATCTCTATTTGAGCCAGTTCATTGGGAGATTAGCACAGGACATGTTTGATACTCATATGGAAAGACGAGAAAATAGCAAAAGGGGACAATATGGTCAAAGAGAAGAGGGTGGACATTCAGGACAGTGGTCCCCCCATTCTTCTACCAAGCCTCTGGGTCTCACAAACCTTCTTTCTTGAAGGATCCAGAAGTTTCACAGGTACAGCAACCAGGGGATATTGTAGATGAGGAGTCTTGTTGGGAAAGGTACCAGACCTTAAGTGATGGCTTTCCTGACAACATGCCATTCCAGGAATATTACAAAATGAAGATTAGCAGCAGGCCTAGGAGAGATTACCAGGAACAAGTACCAGAGATGCAAAGGAGGTTGGGACATATTTCTGTTCCACATTTCGATGGTTCAAAGAAGTGTACTACACAGTCTTGGGTACAGAAGCTGAAGACATACTTCGACTTGAATCCTATGCATGAGGAAGATGCAATTAAGTTTGCAATCTTACATCTTGAGGGAGACGCTCATGATTGGTGACATCATGGGTTGATTACATAGGGACACATATACATCATGACTTATGCAGAGTTCACAAAGAGGCTAGTGAGCAGATTTGATAAGAGGGACCTCGACAGGTACTTTAGAGAGTTGACTCATTTGAGGCAGACCGGTTTCGTGGATCAGTATATCACCGATTTTCAGAGACTATCAGTCATGGTACTTGATGTTATAGAAATGAGGTTGATTTCCCTATTCACACCAGGCTTGATAGATGCTCTCGCTGGATTTGTGAGGGCATTTGAGCCTTCTTTGTTGCATGAGGCTATTAGGAGAGCTCGTGACCTGGAGTTATCCACTCCTAAGTCGAGCTTTCCACCTCGAGTGTAGCTTAAGGGTTTCCCTTCAAGAACCGGGGGTTCACAACCGAAGGTACCTCCACCTAGGAAAGATACAGCCTAGAGACCTTTCGAAGCTTGTGAGGACAAGGAGGAATTAATGCGAAAGAAACTATGTTTTGATTGTTGCACACCTTAGGCCCCATGACACGATTGCAAGGGTAGAGGGAGGGCCCAATACATAGAGGTCTTTGAGGAGAGTGATGGTGGCGAGGAGTTTGACACACAACCATTAGAGGATGATGATGATGAGGCATTAGATATTGCGAGTGTGGAGCAGGATAGTGAACTTTCCCCCAGGAGACTATCACCACCTTGTCTAGTACCCCAAGGTACAAGGCATTCAGAGTTATGGGAGTTTTGCAGGGACAACGAGTGGTGGTACTCATTGATATTGGGGTAACCCACAACTTTATTGATGCCTTGTTGGTTGAGAGGCAGGGGTTACAGACAGAGGAACATGAGGGCTTCAACGTGGTTGTAGCCAATGGAGATTCTCTGAGATGCACACGATGGGTTCCCCAATCGAGCATAATGATGGGTAATTATACAATTACCAATTATTTCTATATTTTTGGTATTGGAGAGACCAACATAGTGCTTGGGGTACAATAGCTCCATTTCCTTGGTGAGTTTCAGACTAACTTTCAGACGATGGAGTTGAAGTTTAAGTCCGAAGGGAGGAATGTGATCTTGAGGGGCTTATCTTTAGGGGCACCCCGAGTTGTTATAGCCAAGAGGATCGAGAGGATCTATAGGCACGACGAGGTGGATAAGGCAGTACATTGTTTGGTTTCGACCAAGAAATCAAAGGAGGGACAACAACAATACCATGTGGATATACAGTGCTTATTGGATAGACACAGTGATGTTGGGTGACATACCTCCAGGCATACCTCCAGATAGGGGATTTGAGCATGTGATTGAGCTTGAGGATGCTAGATCGGTGGTCACTTATCCTTACTGTCACCCCAAACGGTTTAAGGATGAGATCGAGAAAACTATATATGAGCTCATGGATATGGGGCATATTAGACCGAGTTCCAGCCCTTTTGCTTCTTTGGTGGTTTTGGTGAAGAAGAAGGATGGGACCCTGCGGATGTGTATGGACTATCGGGCCTTAAATAAGAAGACAATAAACAACAAGTATCCCATACCACACATTGATGAGTTGCTAGACGAGCTACATGGTGCAATTTATTTTTCGAAAATAGATTTACATTCTGGATATCATCATATCAAAGTCAGGGAGTAGGATGTGCATAAGTAAGTGTTCAAATGCCATTACGGTCACTTTGAATTCTTGGTGATGCCTTTCGGATTGTCTAATGCTCCAGTAACATTCCAATCTTGCGTGAATCGTGTGTTCAACCGCCACTTGTGGAAGTTTGTATTGGTTTTCTTTGATAATATTTTAGTCTACAATAGAACTTGGGAGGACCATATTAGACACATGGGTGAGATATTGGGGATATTAGAAGCTAATTCATTATATGCGAAAGCCTCTAAGTGTGAGTTCGGCATGACCGAAATTCTTTGCTTAGGATATGTAATTGGTGGGGGTACAGTGAAGGTGGATAGAGGGAAGATACGAGCAATCCTGGATTGGCCACCACTTAGGACATTGACACAATTGAGAGGATCTATGGGGTTGTACACATACTACCATAGGTTCGTGAAGAATTTCTCTCGGTTGATTGCTCCATTGACTGATTTGACCAAGAAGGGGGTTTTTGCTTGGTCAGACGCAACACAATAGGTTTTTGATCACCTCAAGGAGGTGATGAGTTCGTGTCTCATCCTCGCATTACCAGACTTCTCCCGCCAATTCATTCTAGAGTGTGATGCATCATGAGAGGATGTTGGGGCACTTCTCATGCATGATAGGCATCCCATCGCCTATGAGAGTCAAAAATTGAAACCCATGGAGAGAGGGTATTCAATTTACGACAAGGAGATGTTGGCCATCATGCATGACTTGGCCAAGTTCAAACAGTACCTTATGGGCAAAAATTCGTGGTTCGTACGGATCACAACAGTTTGAGGTTCTTCTAGGGACAGAAAGAGCTCAACGTTCACCAGCAAAGATGGGTGAACAAGGTGCAAACCTATGACTTTGACATAGAGTACACTAGAGGTAAGAATAATATTGTTGCTGACGCTTTATCTAGGAGGCCTTACCTCACTGCTATGCTTAGTTCTATGTCTGAGATTTTAGCGGATTGGAAGGCTCATATACTTGTTGAGTACTCCAAAAACTAGTTTGCATGTGAGATCATGGGTGGTACTATACAGGACAACCGATACAAAGTAGTGGATGATCTCATTTTCTACAAGGATAGGATTTTCCTTATACCAGGATCCAAAATGAAGGAGAAGATCCTTCGTGCATTACATGATACACCCCTAGCTGGACATCCTCGATATTTCAAAACATGAAGGTTCATCAGGGAATGATTTGCAAGGAAGGGAATGAAGGACGATGTCCTTAATCACGTCAGAGAGTGTATGGTTTTCTAGCAAACCAAATTTGAGCATTCTTTCTCAGCAGGATTACTTCAGCCTCTCCCCATTCCCAAACAGAATTGGGAAAGCATATCTATGGACTTTATCACTGGGCTTCCCTTGGTGCATGGGCATAGTTGTATTTATGTTGTAGTTGATCGGTTAACTAAGTATGCTCATTTCTTTTCCCTACCCAAGGGGTACGAAGCAGTGGATGTGGCTCGGATCTTCTATACCGGTATTTTTAGGCTATATGGGTTGCCTAAAAACATTGTCAGTGACACAGACAAGATCTTCATGAGCACCATTTGGCAGGAGATCTTCAGATTAACATGTATAGAGTTGACCCCTAGCACTAGCTACCACCCATAGACAAATGGGCAGACGAAGACAATCAATAAGTGGATAGAAGGCTACTTGCAGAATTATGTAACAGGACACCAACAGGCATGGATTAAATGGTTACACATGGGCGAGTACTGCTACAATACCACCTACCAGATCAACATAGGTAAGACCCCTTTTTGAGCCTTGCATGGGTACGACGCCAAGACATTTGTAGATTTGGTATTACCATATAGCCGAGCTCCCAAATCTCGAGATTGGTTACAGAAGAACCAGGATATTTTGAAGGCTCTCAGAGAGAATCTTTAGAAGGCACAAAATCAACAGAAGGTATACACAGATCAGCACAGGACAAAGAGGTCTTTTGAGTTTGGGGATATAGTGTTCCTACGTTTACAGCCATATAGGCAGTCCTCACTGAAGCAAAAGGGTGCAGAGAAATTGAAACCACGATTTTATGGTCCGTACCGAATAGTTCGTCGAGTAGGGGCAGTGGCATATGAGCTAGATTCCTCCTGAGCATACAAGTGTTGATATGTGATTTCTTGTAAAAGGATGTGTTCCTCGATTTAGAAATCATGCTTGATATGTACTGTAATTTCTTTGTAGATCTTTGACTGAGTCAGAATATGTTTAGACTCTTTTATCTATTTCATTTTGCATCTGAGTTTAATCTGATCTCGGAATGAATTATAGAGTTATCCATCTTTAAGATCTAATCTTGGATCAGTGGAATTGATCCAAGTATTGCTCTAAGTCTGTTCATGATGAATTAAAAATTACAGACCTTGAACAGGTTGTAAGGTCTAGAAGCATTTAATAAGCTAGTCAGGAGTATGACTCAGGCTGATCAAGTGAAATGAAATGGTTCCCGATATGGAAGTATATCTGGAAGGTCTCGATTGTGGACCAGGTAATAATTCGGTTACATACGATTCTGCAGCCTAAGGCAGAACAGGAGCTAACCCTGTTCAGGAAGGTATGATGTAGGTCTTTTTCTGAGTATACAGAATGTAGACCTAACAGGAATTATTAATGATTAGTAACTTAAGACTAAACCTAACCTAGGGGTTAGATTAGTGTTAATCTAACCTAGACCTAGGCTAAGTGTTAATGTCCTAAGTTAGTATCTATGTGTAATATGGTTAGAATATGTATTATCCTAAATTCTAACCTAAGATACTAACCTAACTATGATCAAGAATGTAAAGGGGCCTATGGAGGGGTGCGAACCATGGGCGGCATTTTCTATGTTATTAAATGCATGGGATAAGGATGAAGGACAGGTCTTGGCGGAGGTTTTGGGAACGGCTAACTTGTGCCGACGTGGCAATTCGCCAAAACTGGAAATGGACTTGAGATTTCATTTGTCTGTCGCCAACTTTGGCGGTCGGTGGCAGTGGAGTTTGAGCGGGAAAGTTGGTGTAAATGCATTCAATGCGCTCGATATTCAAGCTCGGAACTCGTGTGAAGGCATGCAAATTGGGAAGTTGTTGGTTTGTTTGGCTTATCGCGATTTTCGGTTTTCTCTCTACCTGTTCACTGGTTCTTCGCACCAGTCTTCTTGGAGTTGCATGGCGAGTATGCGGGTATCTAGATATTTTCTCTGGCAAGGAGAATATATATGCCATGGAGATAACAAAATTTTGTTGATCGCTCTAACTTGGAAAAGGAAAAGGAAGTCTGAGCTCTTCCAGTGGTCTGCTTCGGAATTTTGAGCAAAAATCCAGGCATGTTAGGCCCTAACCTTTAAAAATCTTGCTGTCTTTCAAGTGATTTCATTAGAACAACTCTGTTCAAATGATTTAAGGAATTAGATGTTTATCTATGGATGTCTTGTGTGATTTTCTTGGTACAGTATCTCTTCTGGTTCGAATTTTCATTTATCCTTTGATGGGTGTTTATTAAATTTGAACTGTGGCATTATTTCTTTGTGTTTGCATTCTGGCTTAAATATGCGAAACATATGAAATGTGGGAATGCTCGGCCTGTTCGGCGTGAGCCCATTAATCATTCCTGTAATGGGTATAGACCATTGTTATGTTTGTCAATTTTTGGTCGTCAATTTTGTTGTGGAAACAGTCAGGAAGGATACTGATGTACCTGTTTTATTGTTCAGTGTTTTGGAATCTTTGTAAGCTCTGTCGTGGGTTTTGATGATGGTAGTTATTGATACTGTTGGGTTTCGTTTCTGTCTTGAAGGTTGTTTGTGAATAACATCTTTCGGTGTGACAGTATCTTATTGCAACTCTTTTGGAATTGTTTCCTTTTTCATTGGGGTAACGAGATTTAACCGTTACAGAATGCATTATGGATGTATGTATATTATACATTGGAACGACTCTGTAGAGTTTAGTGAATGATTTGTATAAATGGATCACTGAGGAAGTTATACATATTTATATTTGAATGTTGGATATGTGTATTATATTAGAACGGCTCTGTGGAGTCCTCTGAACAAATCGTATACTATGATCCACTGCTGAGGATATAGATACCTCCTTGAGTTTTGTTAACTTGAATTCCGTTGGAATCTTGTAGAAGTAGCAGGTCATGCGACCTCTGTTATTTGTAATGGAATTTAGTACTGATTCCCAGGGTTTACATTTATGTCTCCTTAGGTGTAAGCCTGTTCGAGAATTTTGACGAGATTCAGTTGAATTCTTTGTTATAAAAATCGGTATTTGAATTGCTTACACTTGGTTTTTGTCGAATGCTTACCTTAATTGGCATAGATTGATTCTTTATCTATTTTATCTTATACTGTTGTTGGGTTCCGTGGTTATGGATAATAACCCGTTAACAGTATGCAATGTAAATATAGATTCATATTCGTTTTAATCAGAATGACTCCGTGGAGTCTATTGAATGATTTATATGTTTAAATCACTGTTCATGGTTGAAAATAGATGAATATTGGAAATGGTTGTTCCAGCGACTTAAGGGAATAACATGTATTTTGATCTCTGTTATTTCGTAAGAATACCATCGTGTCGTAAAGATTTTGTGGTACAGATTCTTTTGGTATATTTTTACGTCTTCAGTCTGTGCAAATTTGTGTAAAAGATTAGCAAGGGTGCAGTCGGATTCCTTGTTTTGAAATCAGTAATTAAATTTGCTTGCCTGATTTTTATTATGCTCCGTTGATGAGCTCAGTTGGAATCATATGCAATTATTTGCCTTGTTACCACTGTTTGGAATCATTTGAATTCTTGAAAGGTAACCTGTATTTCTGTCTCTTATTGAACCTGATATTTGGACACTGTCGTTTGTCATTGTTTGATTTCCTTGAGTATGGAAAATTATTTCGTGTTTTGGCTCTGTTGAAATGAGTCGCGAATACCATACTTTAGACTTGCATGCACCAAGGTTAGAATAGATTTGCTATATTCTTTTCCGTTTACTCCTGTCTGACTGAGATTGGGCATGTTCGGAAATTTTGTGTGATTGTCTTGGCTTAGTCTTAGGGAAACATCCAATAGCCTAATGCAATGTAGTCTATTGTTGACCGCAATTCTAGAGGTTCTTTGATTTCGAACTTGGGTCGTAAAGCCTTGTTGTGTTCGATTTTTATATTGACAGTAATTCTTCTTGTGGTTTGACGGACTTGTTCGTATACATACTGGATGAATGCATCTCATATGTGTAGACGGTACAGTAGTGAACTTGTGCGAAGGGAAGTATGAAAGATTTGGTTCTTTCTCTTTTATTAATCTAATACTTGTTGATATCTGCCTAACAGTTGGAATTGTTCTTGTATCTTATTGGTGGAATCATGTTTACTTGTTTGGATAATTGATCTCATTTAAACAGGGTGTTTAATGAAAACAATTGATGGATTGCAATTGTTTTAAGAGTTAGTGCTTATCATGCTCAGTTCATTGAACTGACTCATGTTGACTATTTTTGCAGATGGTTGCCGTAAGAGGTAAAAGCAATGCAGATCTGACAGGCTGATCAGATTATTTAATTTGTTTTATAATGAATTACTGTTGGAATTTATAAGTGTACTAAATGTGGAAAGATGTTCTTTTCCGTTAGTATTGTAACAAGTATGTTGCTTGCATAAAATGTAATTGTATAGTTTTGAAAGGAATGGAAATAAGTGGTTGTTACTTATGTGTTGTATTCTATTTCTGATAGTTGACCTTCTTCGGTTTTTATACCAGAATGGCAATGTTATCTTTGTGTGATTTGGATGCTTTTGTGATTGACAATGAAAGCTTAAAGAAAATGTGATTGAATTTATATGAGTGTTTAGCAGATCTTATTGTTCTAGCGAAAGCAATATTGAATTTAAATAATTGTCTTTCTAAAAGATGGGTTAAAAATGAACCTAAGCAGAATGCTAAACAAGCTGAATTAAATTACTGATCCCTAGTCTTGATTATGACAGGACATCACTTATTTGGATTCTTAATCATTTATATCCTTATACTAATAAGTATGATATAAATTCAGTTAAGAGAACTGATATAAATCAAATGGGGTTCAGATGGCAATCTCAAGTAAAGGTTATGAGATATTGTCCAATTCTGTTGTTTTAGAATCATGGATATTCTAATGACTCCTTGATGAGACCATGACCTTAATAACTCCACCATGTAATGGGTTTTATTGAGAAAGGTCATCTTAAGGCAAAGAATCCAGGGATTTGGGAAGGCTAACCTATGGGGGAGGTCTTAAAAGTAATTTAATACTCAAAGTGCATAACGCATATTAATAAGTAGATCTTTTCGAGGCGGATTTAAAGGTTGACGGCACAAGACAACTGCAGGGTTGTACCTCCGAGAAGATTAGGATCTTCTCGAAGTTACAACAATGCAGGTGACTTATGGCGACACCCTTTGCATTGATCGCTAAGATTTACACTTGTGATCGGATTAGTTACTCAGGGACCGATTAGGAATGTGGTCAGGTTATAAGGCTGCCTAGGAGGTTCGGGGTATCTTGACACATTGGTCTAACTGCAGGGTTAAACCAGTATGTCACCGTATCCCTAATCCTCATGGGCATCCATATAACATTATCACCTTGTTAATCTATCTCCGAGTGATTAAGTTGTGAAAGGAAGGACTGACAGTAGTCAGTGTAGGACATTCTATATAACATAAGAATGGGGTGAAGGGCGTATTCCAGATTGACGAGTATGCCATTAAGGAATACGAGACATAAACAGTATGTTTCAAATCTTTGGCCAAAGTATCGCAAGCTGCTGATTGCGTTGTCCTAATTCACCTAGTCTAAGGGATGAGATGCCGATGAATAATAGTAACAATTATTTAGTTAGGTTCCTTGGACAGAGCATTTTGAATCCCAGAGTAGGGAAGAGAACCGCAAGAGTAAAGTGTTAACTAAAAACACCAACTCTTATTACTCATGAATAGATCGGTAGATTACCGAGTCATGGAATGAATAGATCGGAAGTACTCCGAGTCATTACAGCTACATATGGTTGTCTGTTATATGAATGGTTATTTGATTTGTGAGTTCTAAATTATGTATTTAGAACCAGGATGTAATTATCAAAAAAAAAAAAAAAAATTACTTGTTCTAAGGTATAAAATGGGTGGTGAGAGACCTGTCCCTAGCTAGCAGGGCATTCTTCAGCAATGAGAGATCTACCCTAGTCTGTCATTTTGGAGCTGCTTTCTGGGTCGTGCTACAGAGATATTACCAGAGGGTTCAGAGGAAGGGTTTTGAGGATTTTTTGGGGCATTTGGGGAAGATAATCAGAGGGGTTCCAGATCAGACTTACGGTAACCATTTGGGTTGGGCGTGGATGAATTTTGAAGGCGCCTCCACCGTTTTTTGACCCCATTCCAAGTGAGGTGACTTGCAACCTTTATTTGGGGGTTTTCCAGTTGGTCGTTTTCATATTTGAAGGTGGAAATACTATCTCCTATATCTGTCATTGTTATTTCTAAAACCCCTTATTTTGCTCTTGTATTTAGAGGGTCACGAACCTGTGAAGTTTTCCAGCGACCTAGGGCATTCTGTAATTTTTTGGCAACAATTTGATTTGTGTAAAATTCCCAAAAACAATTTCATTATGTCCTCTATAATCATATCAAGCTCTCTTTAAATTTTCAAATGATTCAAGTAAATATATTGGGAGATATTGATTTTATTTAGTTGTTGTCCTTACTGTAAAAATATACATAAATTAGTATTTTATTTGGCTGCAAGTTTTCAATATTTTGTGCATTTTTAAGTGGTATCCCACAAGGGATATTTCAAATACATCTCGGTGTAAAAAATCAAAAGAAGGTTTCCAAAGGAAAGGAAGTGTGATATTATCATTTATCAATATAAATATTATCCTTCGACCATATGTTAAGTACATAATAAATTTGAAATCTCAAAGGTCAAGAACTCTTCTTAACTTTGTATCTTTTGATATCTTATATATTTCATCCCAATTGACATCAGTTGTATGAGGTCCAATTAAAGATACTCTCATTAGTGAATCTAGTGTATCTATCTCTAGCTTTGATTTTCGAATATCCTTGATGATGTTTTGTTTTGAATATCCCCTTTCACAATCCACTGCACTTGCAGGAATTGTAAGTACAACTTACCACATCTTCATCATATGAGGATAACTTTGTGTCAATGTTCTATATTACGGAAAAAAAATAATGCATGTTTCATCTTGAAACCTTCACAAGTCAAGTGCAATGAATCAACAAAAGAATGTAGCTTTCTTTTACAACCACTGACATTAAATAAAGCTACATAATCAACATCATTTGAAATGGTGTGTTGCAAATGCTTCATAAGCTTCTCAAACAATTGTTCTGATTTAGTTTATCGAGTTTAACAATCTGATGGATAGTAAGATGGGTTGAAGAGTTTTGTTGCATTAAAAAGAGGAAGGTCTGGAAATCTTTCATTCAAAGAATCTATTAAAGACTGAATATAACTTTTTGTGAGTTTCTTACAACTCTCTTGTGTTCCTGAAATAAAAGCTTTCATATAATGCTTTTGTACATCACCATACTCAATCCACTCTTTTGGAAGAGGAATATATTGTAAATAATGTGTATCAATTTCAATACCTTCCTCTGTAACTTTAATGCATCTAAATTCATAATTAACCAAGAATTTTAAAAGATAAATTGTACCTTCTACAAATGTACCTTTTTTCAAAAACCATATGTGTAAGTTTCCTATTGTTTCATCAAGAGCCAACCCAATAATTGTAATGTATACATTTTCCTCATGAAAAGTCTTGTTCAACTTATTTAGTTCACCCAATACATCAACAAGCATATGCAGATAAAATTGAACATAATAGGTATTTGCCTTCTCATACCACGATGAACATTTCTTATCATTTTTCCACAAAGTTAAGATAACTGACATAAGTTTTACAAGCCTTAATATAACCTCTCCACTAGATAACCATCTAATTGTGTGAATTTGTAATTAGACCCGATCTCTCCCTTAACGCATAAGCTCCCGCTCTTGAATTTTTTTCAATTTTTTGAGCAGGATTTTTAGCAGCTATGTTGCATCCTCCTGGTTCAGATCCTACTCTCCTCTTTGATGGTTCTAGAGATGCCTCGTCATGGATCCCTCCTAGCTCATGGAAAAATGTTGTCGTTGGGTCCCTCATGTTGACACAATTGGTGAAACTGTAGGATGGGTTGTTATCTTTGTTGATTCCTTCTTGGATCACAAATCCTATTCTGGCATTGAGCAATCTGTCTCTGAGTGGTAAACAAATGGGCCCAAGACCCCCTTTGGAGGATATTAAGAAATGGGCTCGTATTAAGTGGGCCCCTTGTGGACCTCTTGAGGTTGTAGATTTTTTGAATGGTTTTATCCTTTTTACCTTCGACCACGGAGAGGACTTTGCCAGATTTCTCCTTGGGGGACCATGGCTTTTTGGACGACGTGGTTTTTATCTCCAAAAATGGTCTCCTGGTTTCAATACCTGCACTAAAGCAATGATGCATGATTTGTTCTGGGTTCGTCTTCCATGACTGCCACTCACATTTTGGGGTATAACTGTGATAGAAGGTATTGCACTTTCCTTAAACTCCCTTATTGCAGTTGATCAAGCTACTAAAGCGTGATCAGTTCATTAACAATAAGTTACATAATGAACCTAAAAGTTTAGAAATTTTTGAAAAGGTAAACTTTGGGACATAAGAGCAACCCTAACTAGTTAATATTGGTAAATGTTTCTCACTGGAAGAAAGCTGAAGATTCATGGTTATACTCAAAAACATATCAAAATTCTTGCATGGTCATACTCATATCGGTGATATTTTAGGCCTAAAAATATGTTCCTTGTTATTCTTCTTAAGTTAGGTGTAGCCCATATAAGTAAAAGAAATGACATTATAACCCCAAATTGGCTATCATCATTTATGATGAAGTTCATAAAATGTTTGGTGCCTTAATTGTTAGGTCGTGGAGCTTGTTTTCATGTATGAAAATTTTGAAGACTGCACACTAAGAGTACTATACACTTTCCACAGTTGTCTCGTCGGGAAAAAAAATTGGCCTCGAAAAACATGTTTGGTATACCGGGAAAGTTGTTTTTCTCATATGGGCAGGATTTTTGACCCATAGGTTTATGGGACGGTTTTGGCCCATGGTTTTGTAAAACTGCTAAAGTAGTTGTCTACTTATGTGGTTTTGTGCATATGTTAGGGTTTATGTAACATTGCAGATGTGTCTGAATTCAGGTGTAAATTCTGTAGAGTTTGTTTAGCATAGCTCCAAACATATTTAGGTATTGTATTAAGAGAGCAGTGGCTTGTAATAAAATCTGAGCAAGTGATTCTTGGTGGACGTAGCCCAAATTGGGTGAACCATGTTAAATATTGTCTCTTTGTGTTGTGTTATTTTATTCTGCACTTTTATTTAAGATCTGTAGTATTTTATGCATATTAGTTTCTAATCTTGCGATTCTGTGAGGGATTGTTCCGTATATTTTATCTCTTATTTCCTAGCCTCAATTATCTTTCTCGTACATCATTTGATTGGATTTTTGACATTATTCCCATTAGGAGGAAGAATGGGGAAATATGAATATGTGTAGAATTTTAGAATTTTAATTAAACCTCTTTAAAGGACAATTGTCGTCTACCCATAATGGATTAGGTGCTACAAGTAGTCACCAATTCCAAGATGATGTCTATGTTAAATGGGTTTTCAAGTTATAACTAGATCGAGGTTACAATCGAGGATCAAAACAAAACCATGTTCACGACTCCATGGGGAATGTTTGAATACCATAGAATGTCATTTGAGCTCATTGAATGAATGAATGAATGAAGGATTTTAATAACGTCCATGAGACCAAACAATCTATAGGACCAAGAGCTGCAAAAAGAATCTATCTAGATAAAAACAAAACATCAGGTCACAAAGGTTGTCTATTAATATTGCAAAAAGTTAACTACAGAGGTTTCCTACTAATATAGCAAAAAGTTAAATCATTTCTCGATGTCAACTCTTCTACTATGCATCTTGATTAAAAAACATGATATTTTGGTTAGCCTTTCCTCTTGAAACAGGTATGTTAACTTGTCAATGCTTAAATTGTCCTAGTAGCTACTCTGAATGCAATTATAAGTTGCACACTCCATAATGAAGTGTCATTCTGTCTACTCTACCCCCTTGACACAGAATAACCAAGTCCTTGTTTCCCATTCTTCTTTGGGTATTGTCCACCTACCAATTTCACATCTAACATGATGGGGGTTGGTTCTCAGTTGGGCAATTAACATCTTTGCTTTCCATTTAATTGATGCTCCTATGTATGTCTTTTCTTTATGCTCCCAAGTGGGGTTAAAATGATTGATGTAGTATGTTTTCTTCCATCCTATCGGCCTTGTCCACATGGTTGTCCTGAATTTCCCCTTCACACACCTTTTTATTTCCTCATTGGTATTTGGACATTCTTGCATGTTGATGTCCCATTTACTCATCCACTTGTTGTTTTTCTTCATCCACGTTCTTTTCCTTTTACTTAGTTCTGTTTTAGCTATTATTTTGGGCCATCAATGATTCTCCATTCCATGCGCCTTTTTTAAATAATTCTCGATGCTTCCAGTAGAAAGGTACCAGATTCAGCCGAAAGAATCTCATATGGAATTGAGGCTTTAACTTTGAGGCTACTAGTTATTAAGTGCTTTTGGACCCTCTCTATCTTTCTCCAATTTAAGTCAGAAATATTGCTGCCCCAAACTTCACACATTAATACAAGAGACACATTCCAAAGAGAAATGGTCTTAGCCTTTCAAGATATGAAAAATGTAAACATAGTGGTCTATTTTGATGACTTAACTATCTTCTCAAAAATGTCAAGGATAACTATGAACACCTAGAGAAGGTTATCAAAGGTTTTGAGCCCATAGAACATCATTAAGTCCCAAAAATATAGTATTTTAGGTGACCATGAGCCCATGGAACATCATTAAGTCCCAAAAATATAGTATTTTAGGTGACCAAAAGAACACTCCTTAGTCATATTGTGTCTATGAAAGGAATTAAAAATGATCCAAAGTAATCAAGGACTTGACTATCCCTACTAGCAATCCTAATGTGCATTCTTCTTTGGAAAAGTGAAATTCCTAAGAAGATTCATGTCTGACATCGCAAACTAATGATGCATCTAACCAATATGATGAAAGGTAAGGTTTTTCTCATATGGATAAAAGAAGGAAATGATACTTTTGAGGAGATAAAGATAACCATATCCAAAATACCTGAGTTCATGTGTCTAGATTTCAAAAAACACTTTAAAGCATATAATTGTGTCCCACTTATTTGCACTTTTTTAAAGAAAAGGAACAATCATGGTTTTTTCTAAAATATACCAAGGCATCGTGCATCCGTAATTTATCTATTTTTTATGTTTTTATAATATTTTTAAACATTTATTTACGAATCATATTTTGAAATATTTTTTGCCACCAAGTGGGGCACACTTATATGCTTTGAATTTTTATCATTTATAACTATGCATTAGAACACACTTTGTCAACAATCCCAATTCAAAAGAATGATGGATTTGAGTCCTTTATAGCATGCATGAGTTATGGGTTGAATGACCATGAGGTCAAGTACTCTCTAACCAAAAAACAAACATATACAATGATGAAGGTGATGAAGCCATTCCATTTATACATCTTGAACTCTCATGTTGTAATTCCCCTCTCGTTCTCACCTTGTCGACTTCAGTTGCGAGGGATCGAGTTGGTTATGGTAAGGTGGAATCCCCTTTCTTTGTGTATTGCTTTGATCCAGTTAACTCAGAAAACAAAACAATAAGAATAATAGAGGTAATGTTGTAGATGTTCCTTTGCAAACAAAACAACTAAACACTTATGAGTGTCTCTGTGTCTCCGAATGGTGAGGTGTCACCGTTTTCTTTTGCTACTCTTTTAACTCAAAATTGTGTTTAGATTCTTGAGTTTGAAATATTATCATAACATTAAAATTTAATCAAATCAAGGTGTTTTAGGGAAAAATAATAATGATTGTCCTTGTAAATTTGAAATGAAAATAAGTACATGATAATAAATAATTTAAGGGAAATTACAACTTCCTTCGAGTATACCCATATGCACATGAATTTAAGTAGTTTCTTATCCTATAAATTTGTAGCATGAGGGGTAAAAAATAAAATAACTAATGTCAAATAGTTATGTAAATAAAATGAAATAAGGATAAATAAAAAAATTGAGAGAAAAACACTAGTGGTTAGCTTATGGCAAGAAGTGTTTTGTTTTGTCTTGGAAAATTTTTCCCTCTTTTTCAGGTGTTATGTGGCCACACCATAGAGGGATAAAGGAGGGTACTCTATGGCCTTTTTCCACATCCTCTCAAGTCATGCCAAAATAAGATCTTTGGAATAGGGCACAGACACCTGGAAAAGCATGGTGAAGGACAAGTTTTTTGTAGGCATAAATCCTAAGGCCACAACCTTTGCCAATGTATTGTTGTCCTGTGTCATGGGTGCCTTGAAAAAAAGTATGGAAATCCACAAAAATGTAATGGAGGAGGGATGGGGATTTGTCAGATGTTTTAGTTGCAAGTACGTAGGTAGTTATGTATGTGAAATGTGGAAGCATGCACACATCACACAAACTGTTTGAACAAATGCCTGAAACATTTGTGGTTTGTGGACATATTTTATTGCAAGTATGCACAAATGGGATTGGCTGAGAAGACTTTGGAAACTTACAAACAAGGTCCCCTTTGACATGTATGCCAACGTGGGAGAATAGACAAGGAGGTGATTTGTTTGACAAAATGTCAAAATAAAATGTGGTCTTTTGGACAACAATGATTACTGGAGGCACACAAAATGGGTTTGTTGATTGGAATTTAGATTCATTCAAAGAAAATGTAAGTAATAGGTAAATCCAAAACTCCACAACATTTTCCAACATACTCCCTCTCGGCTCTAAATTGGAAGCATTGATTAGGCACCTGAACTATTTGACAAACTTTCCTGAAGAAATGCGACTTCTTGATCATACGTGTCTACATTGGTTGAAGAAACGTGGGAGGATTTGGTTGGTTGTGTGTTTTGAGCTGACTATGTCATGCCTCAATAAAAATGTGGGCCTCTTTATAAATCCCGAGCGCAACCCTTCCAGAAGCCCCCTAACATGTGCCTATTATGGAGCTTTGTAACAGACTACGAACTCCCATTCAACACAATAAGAAGTGAAAAATTATCTTATGGCGAGAGATTGAGATTGACAGTGGATGACATTGGTATTGTATGATTTTATTGCAAAGTTGAAAAAGTGGAAGCAAACACAATGCATGTGAATTGTTTCATAAAATGCCTAAAAGAAATGTGGCCCCTCTTTGATTGTTTGGCATGCGAACTAGTTGGGAAAAGATAGATATTGGCAAAGGAGGAATTTTACATAGTTTGTCTATTATTACATCTATGGGAGGTTGGAGCATACACAAGACACTTTGTTTGTCTGATAAAATGATATGGATAAATGCTTCATAGATTTCCACAGTTGATGAATATGCATCAAGGTGGGTTTTGTTGTTGGTTCCAAGGACCGCTTAGGCATGTTTTTCTTGGCCACTCCCCCATCTCATACGTCGGTGTTTTAGCATGAGTTAACCCCTTAGCCTTGAAAAGAGTGTGGCCACTTTACGTCTTAGTTAGCCGTTAGGTGGTTATTGTTGGTAGTAGTTAGTTGGCTTTGATCACCATGGGAATGGCGTGGAGGGTCATATGGATTATCTAATACACTTTTCTTATTTTGGCCATGCATGGGTTGATGTGGTGAGTTGGTCTTTGACCGCTCCATGTGCATATTCTTAGTATGACACTTGGTTGCATTTGGTAAGTTGTGAGATGTCTGTTAGGCATGAAGTTGGGTTGGCGGTGAATTTGTGTGTGTTACATGATTTCTACTTGGTTATGGGGTGACACTTGTGTGGGTTTTATTATAGTTATGGCTAGGGGTATGTACAAAATGGGTCTTCTGGAAAGGATTTGGAGCTTTCAAGCAAATGCAATTGGACGACATGCAGATCGCTTAGAGCCACTTTTTCCCCATTTCATTTATTACCAAACATGGTCATCTTATCCTTCTATTGCATGATTTTAATGTTTCCAGTTTTTCCTATTTTACTGGAATTGAAAATTTAAATCGTAGAAGAAAATAGTTTCAGTGAATTTGATAAGGCATAGTACTTTAAAGCAAATTTACCTCTTGTTTTTACGCAACTTGAAAGGTTATTTAAACATAAACCTAATTCCCTATTTACTTGTTTGAGATGTTTGGAAAACTTCGCTAATAACATTGGTTACTGAAGCCACACAGTTGGCGGGTTGAAATAAAAATTTAGTAAACACTACCTCTTGGCGACCTTGAGAAATCGTAATAAAACATGTTTTTAATAAGACACAGAATATCTCTACTAACCCCAAAATGAGAAAATCAAGTTTGACCATGTTCCTTGTTAACATGAGATATCGAAAAAACTTTTACAATGCCCCTATTTGATCATTTAACATAGTGCATTAGGAGCCCTATTGACCCTTTTCGCAGCGTTGGGTAGTTGTTGAAAGTTAAAAGTTCATTTTGGTTTTGACCCACATTTTAGGCCATGAGTGGAGAAATAGAATTTAGTGCCTGCATACCTCTAGCATTTCTCCATAACAATCACTATGAACACTCAGTTTAGAGAAAATCATCTTGTAAGCTAGTTTTTCATATGGGTTTTGTAGGCTCCAGGTCACTGGGTGACAAGGCCATTCGGGTGTAATTACGATAGGTAGCTCCAGAAACGCGGGCGCCAATTGAACTCAGTTCACTAATTTTGGATTATGTCAGCTCCGATTGTTTCCATGTATATAGGGGAGTAGGTAGGGATTTGAGTCATTGTGTATTTAATTTTTGGAGATCATTTTTGAATGCAAAATTTTGAGCTACTTACCTAAATTTGATGTTTTTTGGAAAGTTGTAACAAAATAGAGGAAATTGTCATATGATCTTATCCCAGCAAAATATTGATCGGGAAACCATGTAAACACTAACATATGACTGTAGGAAACTTTCTTTGACGCTTGTTTAGTAAATAAATTGATTGTAGAAAAATGGTATCTCTCTCTCTCTTTCTCTCTCTCTCTCTCTTCTCTTTCTCTCTCTCTCTAGTTTTGAAAATGAAATGAAATTAACGTTTCTTACTCTCCCTTGTTGCATGTTATGTGTTGTTATCATCGTGAATGGAAAACTATGAAATCATTAATTGTGCTAAAAGCCTAGATGGTAGATAGATGTCATGCCAACTTTGTGTTGACCATGTTGTGGTTGTAGGTACCCTGGATATGAGGATACAATATCATGCTGAATATGTTGTGATGATAGTTTTTACTTAAATGAATACAATGTAAATTGGTAATAGTAGCAATAGTTGGTGCATATTTATAGAATAAAAAAAGTTGTATCAAGAAAGAGAAATATTATTGCTTTCGTGATAAAATGATAATCATATTTGTTTTGGATAAATTGTTGAGTTGTAATTCGATGGTACTAGATGCAGAAGCTCATGTTATTTTTCTTACACGTAAGAAATTGTTGATCATTGTAATTATTGTAGTCCCCTCATAATGATTCCAATGTGTGATAGAAATTCATTACACTTAAACTATCGAAAGTTAGCTAATTTTTAACTCTTCTGACGTGAATTCTCTCAGTTGTGTCATGACTACTTTGAAACCCCTAACAACTTTGGAGACATGACTTAGAGCTAACACGGGTGTCTTCCTTTCATACATCTAGAATTCCTCCAAAATACCATTTCTATAACTTAGATGTCCTTGCACAAAGCAACGGATAGATTGAGTGACCTTTTGATTCATAGGGTAATATGACTAACACTTCTTGGTATCATAGGTCTAATCATCTTCATAGATGAGTTGTAGTTCAATGTTCGTGTTTGACCTTGGTATCCTAGTGGTTAACCATACTCTTATGAAGATAGTTTGGGTTAACTTAGTCATCAATTAATCTCTTCGTGGTATCCAAATGATGTAAGAGGAGTTAGTGTACCATTCTATTACGTAATAAACTCTTTTAATGATCCCATTAAATCCTGATAGATAAAGGTGTTACCTTGGCTAGTAACAACAAAACACCTTGGGCTTCTACGAAGGTCTTAAGGGATAAACATGTTTGAACACATCAAATTGTTCTATAGTTGGGCATAGAGCCCATGAGGGCATTAGGAATTAAACTAAACTTAGACCCATTAAGAGGTTAGCTTGCGGGTGGAAATTGTAACTAACTCTTAGGAAACAAGATTGTTTTTGGAAGATGTTGACTTCAGAGAAATGGAGAAACTGAAAATTTGGTCCCTTAATCCCTACCTAAGTCTTTTTTATGACATTAAGGATAAAATAAATGTCCCATGTGGGTTCATGAAATATGGAAACATGAGCTCTTACCTTGAACACAAATCACTTATGATTCACGTGTGGTTTAAAAATTCTTCCAATCACAGGTTTCTTCAAGATGTTAAGTAAATATTTTTGTAGCTCATTTTTGTTTGAAAGAATGCCAATAAGAGACCAAAGTAACAGTGTAAGTGAAATGAGAACAAGAGTAAAATAAATTTTGGTTTGGGAATAAAGTTATACTTGAAGTCCTTATAACGTAATTAGGAATTTTCATGTTGTTCAAAATGAATACAAATTGTTCTTGGTGTGATCAAGCCTTTGAGCAAACATAAACTCTCAAAAAAAAATCATGACGTGTAAATGTTAAATTGACCTAAACTATAACATGAAAATAAATGTGCTCTAATGGAGGGGAATTTATACAAAGAGGTAACTTGAACCTTCATCTCCTTTAAACCATATTATTTCTCCCCCTTGACTTCATGTTAGCTCCCTTGTGTAATGAGGGTAAAATTAAATGTCAATTAAACATATTTTGAGAAATTGAACCTTAACTTAAGAATGAGCATCAAGAGTTTGGTATGTGTTTAAAATGTGTCAAATAACAATGGAGTTATGGATAATTATTGTAAAGGATAAAAAGAGCCAAATTAAGTGTACTTATATTAAGTTAAGTCTTAAATGAAATTAAGAATATGTAGGTTGAGAATGAGAATTTATGCCCGCGCAATAAATGCTCTTGGAATTTTGATTATAAACAAGATGTAACCACGGTGATGATGTGTTGTGGAACATGCCTATCATGGAACTCTTTTTGTGGTTGGGTTGTTAGTTGTATCTGATTGTTTGGGTAAAGTGTGGCATCAATTTACATCTTGTGTCATCTTGTTATTTGCATGTTATTTATGTCGGTGTAAACATCACATGTGATGTTGAGAAGTTATTGTGAGCCTTAGTGGTGTCGTAAGGTTGTAACAAGTAATTGAAAACACAAAAAATATTCTGGTTTATTTAATCATGGATTTATTGGGTGTGTAATTTGCGAGCACTACACATCCCATGGTGATGGTACATGGTATTGTTGTGAAGTACATCTTGACATATCACGAGTAGGTTCAATAAGAGGTGGATGGATAGCTAAGTTACAAGAATAAAACCTCAATTTCAATCCAATTAGGTTATTTTATAGAAGAGGCTCATGTCATCCCATACCAAAAAAATGACCTTGCTATAGAGGAACACAATATATCTCCAAGAGAAGACGCTTTGGAAGAATTGCATTTTGTTATCTTCAATGGATCTATAGATGGATAGTACTCAAATATCACCTACTTATTAACCTATGGAGAGTGCATTGCACACCTCAATGCAAAATAGAAGGGCAATAAAGCTTAGTTTTTGTAACTACATAATATGGGACAATATTCTTTTCAAGAAGGGATTGGATGGGGTATTAATGATGTGTGTGGGTAAATAACAACATAAGAATTTGTTGGAAGATTTTTATGATCAAACATGTAGTGATTATTTCTCCTTTTCAGTGATGACCGTAAAAATTAAAAGGGCTCGTTACTATTGGTTAAATATTTTCAAGGATGTTCATGGGTGGGTTTTCAAAATATGAATCTTGTCAACAATTTGTGGGGAGACCCAAAATAGGTGCACCACCCCTTAGGACCATGGTGATTGAAGAACCTTTTTTTTAAATACCTTATTGAAAATGAATTCAACCAATACAAAATATAGATAAAATATGTAGCAAAAATGAAAGGGATGGTAGGTATATTGCATTAAAGTCATCAGAATTGCATTGTATATCACAAGATTCTTCAAGGGTAAACCTCCCTTTATAAATATCAATACAATCGAATTCATGGATGAATATATAGTATCCTATGACAACTATTACTTCCCATGTCTGTAGGATTATTCTAAATAGCTCAAGGTGTAACTTACACATAATATGTATTGATATATTTTAATAATAACAAAAATTATAAATAAAGAGTTGGGATGAAGGGTTTGTAACACTCCCATTGAAAATATTTTCCCTCAAAGGTGAAGGTTAAGAAATTGCTTTTGAATTTGATGAAGGGTCTCCAAAGTTACATCTTTAGGTTGCATTGTATGCCATTAGACTAAGGTCTTTATGATGGACTGGTTGTGAACATGGCATGAGAACTTATCCATAAATTATTTTGGCTTGAGAATGAAGGATCCTTCAACATTGATCTTAAAAAGTATTGTTTAAGTAGTTACTCATTTCCCAAGAACCATATTCAAATTTAACCCACGAAAACCATTATGAATGTGAGAAGTAGGTAGAAGTTCTAGCTTGTAGGGTACATGAATGGTATTTTAAAGAGCCTTGTAAGAGACATAGAACTTATGGGGAATATTATAGTGATATTTCATCTTCAAAGAGGACTACTTATAAGGTTGTAATAGGAGTAAAACAATATCTCCTAGTTAGAAAGCATGTTTGGAATAGTTATGATCATCTTGTTGTTTCATGCAGTTCTATGCGATGTAGAGATTTTCCTAGAGAACTTGAAGAACATTTTCCTATGCATTAAAAGCGGTGTTAACTATTTGTACTTGAGAGATACTTTGAATATAAGAGATAAGTGATTATGGATTCTAACTATAGATTGCTTCATATAGGGCCATTTTGGTGGCCATGTAATATGTGGTGTTGTACCATCGTTCCTCAAGAAGTAACCACTTAATCCAATATTGTTGTCAAACTGATTAGAGAAAAAACAAAAGAGGTATATTTCCAAACATTTGTTTAATATCTCTATTTAACCATCTACCTATGGGTTATTTCGAGAGCTCATCTTTAGTTGCATGCCCAATCATTTAAATAATTCCTTCTAGAAATGGCTTGTAAAATTTAAATCACAATTTGTGATGATATAAGAATGGATGCCATGGAGGTGGAAATTTTAGTCAAGAAAGGTTTGTGTGATGGTTGAAGAGGTGAATGGGTGGGATTAGGCAAAAAAATGGGTTTAGTTGGAGAGGTGATCCACCACCACCATTATGACTAGTTTTTCAAAACATTTCAAAAAGGCCTTTGATGAGATCCATTAAAATATTTATCTTGATCCTTGTAAGAATGGGAAGTGGTTATAACAAGATTAAAGTTTCCATCATTTCACCTTTTCGATGTTGAAAAGTATCATGTTCTTAAAAAAAAATCTCAATGTCCACCTTAATTCCATGCCAAAATAAATTGTAGCAAACACACCCATATGTTTTCAAAAACCCCAAATTACCAACTAAGGGTGATGTGTATAACTCAATAAGAATTTTGTGTCATGGATCTGAATTGGTAATTAAAACCACTTGTCTTTTACACCATAAGTAATGTTCATCCCAAGAGTATCTGGGTGATGATGCAATATCAATCTAGATAATTGCAATAGGAGACATTATCCCAAGAGTAATTGGATGATGAGGCAAGGTCAATAGATAATTGTGATATGAGACATTATGTGGTTGGTCCATGTTTCCTTTCCTGTTAGATTTCTTACATCCATTTAGGAAGAACTATTGATAAAACACATAGTGAGGCTCATTCCTCGTATTTTTAGGAGAGTGTATTCCTAACCAATTTTTCCTTCCCCTTATTATAGGTGTTTTTATAGTAATACCCCATGATTTGGCGAATCGTTTCTATTGATTTGGGGGAGGATACCCTTTGTTCTTGGAATTATTTCAGGCTATGATGATTTTTTAAAAATTTCTTCCTACCAAGTATGGCCTCCACATGTTGACTTCATACAATATGGCCATCATTTATTTTTCATAGTGTAAGCATACCAATTTTTTCTCAGAGAGGGACTTGCTGGTGAAACTAAATGGGTAACTGTATGGATGAAAATTGACATGCAACCTTCAACGACACTCGACCCCCCGAGGTCGTGCCGGAGCAGCCAATGTTGAATGTGTGTGGCTAATTATAGGAGGATCAATGACTAAGATCCGGTAGTGTGATCTGCTAGTAACTGAGTTGGAAAAGGGGAGATTTAGAGGCTATGAACAAGTAGCGTAAATTCCCTATGATTTGTTTTCCTGAATGGATCTCAATGTTGAATTAGTTTGTAATGTCCAAATTAATGAAGCTAAAACTAGCAATCTATGCTACTGTTGGAAGGAAAATAATATAATAAATCACAAAACTGAAACATTACAATTACAAACAACAATTCGCTTCTATTCTAAATATTTCTACACTAAAACTAAACAAGTGAGATAACCCGGTGTGTTTATTCACCTCTGTTGAGTGTATGCTAACATAAAACAAGAAATTTTCCAATTAATCTAAGATATGTAGAAAACCTCCTATAGATATTCTCTCCTTCAAATCCACAGGGATAGGAAGAAGAAAATCCATCCCCGGGGGTAGCTATGAAAGATTCAAACCCTCTTGGAAATTAACTAATTACTTGCAAATGAAAGGAAATTGATTTCCACTCTATTTGATATGATGTAACAATGATAAATTGCAAGAATCAAGGAAATCAAACAACAAATCCAACTTGGAATTCACAGAGCATAGGTAAAATCCAGCTGTGTAGTAATTTGTCCCCTCAGCTTATCCTTTCTTTCTCTGTATGTCCATATGAGTCCAAAGAATTGGGAATGTAAAGGCAACAACATGAGAAAGCACTTGAGCAATGACAACTTGAAGGTAGTTTGGTTGCAATGCAAGTGGAAGAGAGATAACATAAGTGAACAGAGCTTGGCTATGTAATTTCCAGTAGGATTGTGGCAGCAATACTATGCAAGATACACAAAATTCTCAGGCCATTTGCTTGAATATAAGTATTGATTGTATAGGAATTGGCTAGGATGTGCCTTCATGTACAAGGTAACCTTGGAGTGCCAAATCATTGGGTGAACAGTTAGTTCAAACTAATTAAATCTATTTAAAAATAGAAGAGGGAAAGAATATCATGCAATCAAGACTATTTTTAGGCAATTTGGTTGACAAACGCACCCTCGAAGTCAAGTTAAGTGAAATCACGCATGTTAAAATCACGCATGAAGAGTTCTGGAAAAAGTGCACAGGACTGCCCCCCTGCCTGGGCGGCAGTTTCAGAACCGCCACCTAAGCAGGGCGGTGGTCTTGACACTAAAGGCCAAAACATGCACAAAAATGAACGAGAAACTGGAAGAAAGCGTTGTAAAGCTAAGTAAGGATGTCTAGGCTACAAATATGTACTATGAATGGGTTTAAGAACTCAAACACCTTCTAAAAGTACATGAATCATCATTGGGGACTTTTGTAACCGTTTTTCGATAATGTAGCACATGCAATTTTGGGTGCGTACAGTAACCCTCTTGAATAAGGATGATGTTGAGTCCTTTGCCACATGTATCATTTTGAATAATGAATTTCTTAGAGAAATCCTTTATTGCTAAAATAATTTTAATACAAATAGCCTCTTTAGGTACATTAAAGGCATGTTCTGTCTCATTTATCTAAGAAAAATAATGTTTTTTTAGCATAGAACTCAATGGGGAAATAACATATTTAGGTACTGGATTTTTTTCTATAGTAGCTATTGAGACTCAAACGTTTGTGAAGGCTTCGAAGTGTTTTGGGTTTTGGCCAATTTTTTATGGAATTTATTTTCTAATAGTTAACTTTGAGTCATGTTGCAAAGATGATATGTCTGAAGTACTCAAATTCTTGTTGACCAAAGGAGAACTTAGAGTTTTTAACACATAATTAATTATCATAAATAAGTTGTAATTCTAGGTCAAGGTGATGTAAATTATTTATTCAAGTTTTTCTATAGAACAAGATATCATTAAAGAATTCCAAGATGAATATATGAAGGAATGTCCAAAATAGATTGTTCATCAATCCTTGTACTATTTATGGGTAATTGGTAAGCACAAAAGGCATGACCAGAAATTTATAGTGACCAGTGTGAGTATGTAAAGTCCGTTTGGGAATAACCCCTACATTAGTGCTTATCTAGTGATAACTAGAGTGCAACTCTAATTTTGAAAAAAAAACTAGGACCATGAATCTCATCTCTAGTTCATCAATCACTATAATAGGGAATTTGTCTTTGATGTTTATTTTTTCAACTCCTAAAAATTGATGCATAGTTGTGAAGATTGTTGTCACCTAAAATCAGACTATAGGAAACTTTTCCATCTAACATCGTATGTTAAATTTTAAATATTCCATGGTTACAAAATCATCTTAATTCATTTCTTTTAGTCATGACACGTTCTCCCTTAATTATGATTCAGTTTGGTTTGTCTCGGATAACTTTGAGCATCATTTGAACTTCACCACCGTTTAATCATTGAACATCATTTTTTTGGGTCCCCATTGTTGTCCACTTCATCTACTCAAATATCTTATTTTGAGTTTTGATTCTTCTTTTCCACGTATATATTTAAAGAAATAAAGACATTTTGATTCGGACGTTAAAAATACACAATATGTGTAAAATTGAAATTGAAGGGAATCGGTGGTTTCGGTGAAACGTGGAACATTGGGAAGTATTATCGTGTCCTATTTGTTCACCGACTGCACATTTTGTCTCAAGCAAGCATTGCGAAGAGGTCTCATTTCCACTATCACCGCATCTACTATGAGCTATTCGGCAAAATCGGTGAATGAAGGAACAAGTGGAATGTTCCTTATGTCTTCTTATTCCCCGCATTTCATCTGAGACCGATTCATTGAGGTTAAAGCAATATGGTTTCAGTGAGCAGCTGTTGGAGTCTATTTTTAATCTTGCAAATGAACCACAAACATGGATAGTTGTGTAGGCTTAGATAATCAGGTCGCCATGAATCCCACCAACATTGTTTTCGATGCCAAGCGACTGATTGGTAGGAGATACTCTGACTCATCAGTTCAGAATGATATCAAGCTTTGGCCGATCAAGCTCATTCCAGGGCCAGGTAATAATCACACGATCGTTGTGTCATACAAAGGCGAAGAGAAGCAGTTTTCAGCCGAGAAAATCTCTTCCATGGTACTGATCAAGATGAATGAGATAGATGAGGGGTTTCTTGATACTACAATCAAGGGGCGCCCTTTTGAAAAATTTATTTAATATTTTTTTTCAAAGAGAACAGTTTTCAGCCGAGGCAAATACAATCTTCGCATGGTTTACTGGTTTCAAGATGACATGAGATACGATGAGGCGTATCGTTGGTGTGATCTTTGGGAGCAATCAAGAATGTTATGAGCATTATCAACGAAGCCAATTGCTGCTGCCATTGCTATTTTAATGATTCCCAGAGACAGGGTACGGAGGGCGTTGGTGTGATCTTTGGGATGAATGTTATGAGAATTATCAACGAAGCCAATTGCTGCTGCCATTGCTATGGGATGGATAATAAGTCTGCAAGTGTATGCGAGAAAAACGTCCTTCTTTTCAATTTAGGTGGAGGTACTTTTGATATTTATCTATTGACCATTGAGGAAGGTATTTTTGAAGTTAAGGCCGACCTCCACACAGAGATAAAACTGAATGGTTGTTGCATGGATACCATCTGATGAAAATGAATGCAAGGCAGGGGCTGGTTTGTAGAATGCTTTTGTATTGTGCCATGTTCTAAAAAGAATGAGCATGTGGCAAAAAACCAGAGAACAAAAGAGGACAGAAATTGACAAGTGTGATACATCTCCTAAAAGTAGCAGGCCCTCTTATGACAAATTCAAGTTTACCATATATGACAAAAGATAGTGTTGAACTTAATATGTGGTTAGACATATTGTTGGATGAGGCTAGTTCAAGCTATTCGTCTATAATACCTGGTAAGGACACGATTAGTAGACATGTTAATGCAATGCCAAATGGTTATGGATCACAATGTGAGTCTGTGTGGCTTCCATCCTACAATAATGATTGTCATGAAGTTATAGATGATCTAAGCTTTAGTTGGGCTGAAGTTACAGATGTATATTTGTTTGGTGATGAAATGGATGACTATTTTAGGGAAACAAAGATATTAGATGAAATTCTGTATGTTGCATCTCAAGATTATGATAAGTCTAATGTGGATCATTCCTTCCCTGAAGATAGTTACAATGACATTTTGAATGGGGATTATCTAGGACTTAATGATCTTGAGAACTCTCACACATCCTTTTGTGCATAAAATCTTCACTCTTAGGTGCTTTAATTTAATTTGAATTAATTAAATATGATTGCAGAGTAACTATTGTTCCTAAATGATGTACAAAATGATAATATACAGTAAGATCCAAGCAATAAGCAATCAATAATGTAAAACCCTAAACAAGAGTGAGAGAGAGATAAGAGGACTTAGCTGATGTCCAAGTGAACAAGAAATGATTTGGGTAGGGTAAAGTGTTGAACATGATGTAAATAGTATCGTAACTGCTCTCTGTAAATTCTATATCTCAAGAACAATGTCTGACAGGGGTGCCCACATCATGACATGAAGGAGTGTAGGACGAAGACCTGGAAGGAATTCACGAGCATCGAATAGTTGCACTTCACCAAAGTGTAGGAGTTGCGAGATTAAAGCAAGCAAGCTTTGTAAAGCAATGTGCATGCATATGAGAGCTCAAGATTCGAAAAGTGGAGTGGAATGGAAGCCTTAGCTTAGCTTGTATTGGCTTAACATAGATCAAAAGAGATGGTGTACATATAGGGGAGTGAATGTGTAACTCCCATGTAAGAGAAGATTCCTCCATAATGGAGAAGAGGAGTTACTTTCCCAAATGGGAATGTAACTCCTATGACACACTTACACATATGACAGATTCTGTAAGAGAATCTGTCATAACTAAGATGACACCTAGATCCATGTCCACCTAAGTGAGATGACTCACCTGGTGAGGTGGAATAACACTAAATAAGTGAATAAATATACCACCTACACCAACACCCCCCCTTCATCGTAACTTAGGATGAGGCGGCAAGTCAGAAACAAGAAATGGGTCCCGGCACAAAGCCTGATGAGGCACCCATGTACAAGAAGAAGTCCCAAGCAGTGAAGGAAAACCCAGTGGGAAAAACACCCACCACAAGAGAACAAAACACTCTCTAATCTAAGAAAGATGCCAAATATGGGTCCCAGCCATAGACGAGCCTGAAAGGGTACCCATGTACAAAGAGGCAATCTCTCGGAAAGAAGAAGAAGAGAGAAGAAGAGGGAGACGAGAGGAATGCAGAAGATGCCATGGACGGATCTGAACTCTGCAGCTCTAGGAGGTCTCCCAGAAGAATGTCGATGATGAGATCCTCTGCCTCTGGACTGAAGAAGAGCCACCCACAACGAACTGTGTGCCTACCCTTAGGAAGGACAGAAATGACGTGCTGGAAGTCTACCCACTCCACAAAGGAAACTGAAGGCAGCAACATGAAGAACTCTGAGTCTGGTGCACGAAAGTGTGACATAGGTCTAGTGAGTGAGTGCCAAGGAACCGAAGGTAATGCCACGTGCGTAGAACTATCAGAGTGAAGAGGAACACCCACAGAAAGGATGTCCAAGTGATGTGAAGGGAACAAAACATCCTCCACAACAGAAAAGGGATCCACAGCTGAGGGTGGATCAATGAAGGTCTCTGGAAATGTGGAAGTGACATGATTCCCGGAAGGGGCACTCCCAACAACAGAGATGATGAACTCCTCTGAAACACCTGTAGATGGATGAGGGACCTGTAGAGCATCACAAGTAGACTCTGCGAAAAGATGACTAAGGTCAGGCAGATACTCGTCCCAATGAGGGGGCTCAACAAATAGAAGAGCGATGTCAGATAGGTATGAGTCATCCAATGAAGGTAGAGGAGTGAAATGGGCCTCGCACACTGGAAGTGGAAAGGAGGTGGGTGTAATGACGGTGTGAGACTGAGTATGAGACTGCTCGATATCTGATGAGATGTGGGGGGTGACAACAATGTCTGGAATAGTGAGAGAAAGAGGAGAAGAGTCCTCTGTAGTACTCTCGACATCAGAACTGGATGCACAATCCTCGTCATCAGAAGTAGAACCAAGTGAGCCTGTGTCAGTGGAACTGTCATCACACGAAGAAATGGAGGAGACAACTGAATCAGCAGCAGCAACAATGGCGGCAGTATGTGAAGGGTCTCCATAGAAGGACTGAAGAATGCTCCAGACACGGTGAGGTGGATCTGAGTCTGCCACGTGAAACCAGAGAGAATGAGAGACATGCATCATCATGTGACCAAAGACATGGTCACAAGTGTCGAGGAAGTCCTCTAGATGACGATGATCAGTGGGTGCAGGAACTGGCCCAAGTAAGAAGGCTGAAAGACCCTCATGGGCGAAGTAACGTTCCATGGAAGCACGCCAGGCTGAATAGTTCTCTCTCCCGGTGAGAAGTGGCGGAGGCTGTAAGGTGATCCTACGATGCTCACGTCTAGAAAGAGCACTCTCCATGATGAAAAAATGCAAGATGCAAGGTGCAAGACGTCGGACTCGGCCGATAATGCGTCTGCGTGTGTAGGCCCAAGAGTACAAGCAACCCCCCCAGAATGTGGCACTTTATAAAAGTAGTGCATTTACAAAATTGGAAATTCCCATCACGTAAAGTGTGAAAAATCATGCAACTTTGACCAAGGAAGCGCTCAAAAATGAGTAGCGAGTCAAAAGTTATGGCATTAAAACAATTCCCGCAACTGATGGAAAAATGCACTAGACACTACAAACGCATTAAAAAAGTGCATGAAATGGGTGCAAAGGGTATCGTGTGTGACTACTCGTTGGAAACGACATCAAATTTTAGCAAGGGTTTGTTTTGCTTGCAGGGGGGATTAGCCTCCTGCCAACCCCGGACCTCGCCCTCCGTCTTCGACACACGTAGGAAGGGCATGATACAAGCAAAAATAGAACCCAAAATTTATTACAATGCCATGAATAATGTTTTTATCCTCAAAACATCAAAAAATGGATTGTTTTAACCTACAAACAATGTCTAAAAGGGAATGATTGAATGGGGGGGCCCACGTTGAGGTTGCTATCAAGGAGATGGACCAATGTTTGGTGGTGTGCAAGCGTTGAATAGGTCTGAAAATCCCCACCAAGTCTGCAGGGCTGAAACGGTGACGCAACATGGTAGTGACCCACTGCAAGAGTAGGTTGCTAGAGGAAACAGTAACGGATGGAAGAGTAGAACCAGTCCAAAGCAGGTGTTGAACACTTGTGTAACTGAGTCGTGAACGGTCTGCAAGTTTGAATCAGTGCCAAATCTGGTTGAGTGGAGGTTGCAGAAGCTGGTGACCCAATGCCCATGTGAGTGTACAAAACGGCCAAGTGAAACGACCTATGCAAAGTCTGCAAAATTCCAATGTGAGTGTAGCGAACCACTGTGGTCCAAAGCGAGCTATAAAAACAGAACACGCTGTTGGTTGAGGCAGGTGAATGCCAAGGAGAGGACGTGAGCTAGCAACTAATAAAGTTGATTAGTAGTAAGGATACAAATGCCTGAACAATTAGGTTAAACCACATAAGTGAGCAAGCGTGATTCGAGCGTGACAGGCAAGCAGAGTTTGATGCAGGTGTCCACATGTTTGGGTCCAAGGAATCCCACGAACAGCAGCAGGTGAAACCAACAACGCAACATGTTTGAGCCAAAAATGTAGAGGCAGCACAGGACCAGTTAGGATTCTGAGCCATGTGTGGAGGACAGAGGTGGAAAGGGCTAAAACTCCCACACAGAGCAGTAGAGCACGAGCCATTAAACTAACAGGAAAAAACACTAAAACCAGTGCCTAACAATGGATGAGCAAAAGCATGGGTAAGAGCATGACCATGACCATGCAGGTTTGGAGATCAAGTCTGAGGTGAAACCAAATAAGCATGAGCACATAGAGAAGGGCCAAAGACCGGTGAATCACAAAGACCAATGCGCAGTTGAATATGTTTTGAGTTGTGCAACCAAGAATGACCTGAACAAATTCTTCTCAGCATCTGTAAGCCCTCCAATAACCCAAAAAAAGATACCTTCAAACCGCATGCAAAAGCCCTGAACACACCAAAACCACGATCACACGAACAACTCTGAAGAGGTAAACAAACCACAAAAAATACACCATAAGAATCTCAAAATATGCAAGTAGAGCACATGCAAAAGCGAGAGCTTGCACAAGCAACTACACGGTGGAGCAACGATGGTGAGCAACGTGATTCCGGTCCCCACGCTCTGATACCATGAAGGAGTGTAGGACGAAGACCTGGAAGGAATTCACGAGCATCGAATAGTTGCACTTCACCAAAGTGTAGGAGTTGCGAGATTAAAGCAAGCAAGCTTTGTAAAGCAATGTGCATGCATATGAGAGCTCAAGATTCGAAAAGTGGAGTGGAATGGAAGCCTTAGCTTAGCTTGTATTGGCTTAACATAGATCAAAAGAGATGGTGTACATATAGGGGAGTGAATGTGTAACTCCCATGTAAGAGAAGATTCCTCCATAATGGAGAAGAGGAGTTACTTTCCCAAATGGGAATGTAACTCCTATGACACACTTACACATATGACAGATTCTGTAAGAGAATCTGTCATAACTAAGATGACACCTAGATCCATGTCCACCTAAGTGAGATGACTCACCTGGTGAGGTGGAATAACACTAAATAAGTGAATAAATATACCACCTACACCAAGTGTAGAAATGATGCCCTAGGATGCTCTTGTACACGTTGTACTTAATAGTGGGCTACAACTAGAATGTAGCGATGCAATAATATGTGTGGATGGAATATAATAGACTTCCCCTTCCTATGCAGTGTGTGTAGAAGTATGCAACCCTTGTCCCTTGAATGGATGGTAGGTGAATGCCTTTGGAGTGCTTTAGTGCTTTTGGATGCAAGCTTAGGTGATGATAATAATGTTTAGTGTTTGGTCCCTCATTTTGAAAACATGACTATGTATTCATACGATTCCCTTGTTTGAATTTCGTAATTGGCAACTGAAAGACCGACCCATAAGTGAAAAAGATGCCCAAAAGATAAAAGAGACCCAAAAGTGTGAGTGAGGTAAGAAAGGGTCAGTGGTGCCCAGCAGGGACAGGAGCGCCTGGGCACTGCTATCTTGGTTGGGCGCTAGTGTCTGAAGTCATAAAAGATAAACAAGATAAGTTTCAACTGGGCAGCAGGGTGTGGAAGACAGAATAAAAAGAAAGAGATTAAAAAAAGGCCAAAGATAGTTGTCAACCACTAGTTTTCTTGCTTAGGAATCCTATAAATGCTAGCATGCTTTAGGACCTAGCAATGTACCGAAGTGCGTAATTTTGTGTCTACATTTGCCCCCACTTTATGTTGTTGAGTGAATATTTGATAACATAAATTAGATAGACGATGCATACCTTATGATCATGTAGAGAGTGTGGCGAATAGTGTGTCGAGTGGACAAGTGAAGCATGGTGAAGCGTGGAGACTAGGAAAGGAAAGTGACCCTAGGGGTGAAGCATATGTGTTGTTTGTACTTGTTGTTGTGTTTGTATTTGATTATTGTAGGTTGCTTCTTGTTGTGTATCAAGGACATACTGACAAAATTGAAATCAAAGTCATGTATATGAAAAATCTGAGCAAAATATGCGAAAGTATGTAAAAGTGTGTAAAAGTAGTAGTTAAGGAAAGTGTGCACCTGATGTAAAAGAGTGTAGAGGATAGAAAGGTGTTTTGAAATGCTACGAAGAATGAGTTTTTTAGCGATCTCACACCGATAGCGAGTTTTTTGGGCGATCTCACACCAAGTGCGATTTTTTTGGGCAATCTCATGCTAAGTGTGAGTGTTGGGGAGAGAGATCTAGCTTTACTCTCCTTCTGTGACTCTGCCTCATAACCACCACTGCAAATGGTGCGTCCCGATTTAGTTCCGATTGTCCCAAATTATTTCTAATTTGTACCGCTAGAAGGAGATACAATGTATTATGTAAGTGAAGCTACGTGCTTGTAACTGTGAAACTGCTCTGTAAACTATGTTTTGCCGAGAAAATGATTGTATATGCCCATAGGACATTAGCGCCTAGTGGAGGACACAAGCACCCAAGCGTTGTTGTTTGATGTTGGGCGCTGGTGTCTGCTTTGTGATTCTGACCCAAGTCTGATTCTGGGCCATTATGTGACTATGTGTATGTGTTGACTTTGTATGGTTCTATTTTGTGATGTATTTCCGAGCTGTTGTAGGGGTGATTTGTTCACCCAATGTATGCCCCCCTCATTTAGGGTGCATGCGACGATAGTAGGAGAATGCGGCCCAAAGGAGAGGACTTGATGCTGATATGAAGTGGATACCTACAGGGGGTAGGGGTGTGCATGGTAGAAACCAAGGCACATGAAAACAAGAGAGGTGAGTAAAAAGTGTTAGTATAAAAGTAGCTAGCATATAAAAGAAGATAATGTAACAATCAAGTGAGCAAACAAGATAGAACGTGAAAAGTGGATTTCAAACATGGGACATTGCTCACAATGTCACAAGACAATCAAATCCGAAGCGGCCAAAAGCATAAAATGATCACACAAGACATATGATATAACCCGCGAACAATAACATACAATGGAAAACAATAACAAGTAAAAAGTGACAGATACCCATGGTTGTATATAGTCCTGCAAGGCAAATGCTACACATGAAGCACCCGTTAGCATATTAGAAAGATAAATAGTATGCCAAAGCATGTATAAATCAACGAAAAGTAGAGTAAGTGTAATGAGAAGTAGTGAATAACAATAGAACCTGTAATGTGTAGGATGTTATAGTAGTAAAAGTAGATGCCCCCAAAAGCCTCAGTAGGAATGGTAAACTTACAGTGCCAAGCATCATTGCAACATGTAAAAACCTATAAGAGATCTACATTCACCTCAAAATACCAAGTGAACGAGCATGTGTATATATAGAGAAATATGATGACATACTAAGAATCCGTTTGACATGGAAAACAAAGTGTAACATATAGGTAGAATAAGCTAGTAAGAGTAACTGCAACCAAGATATGTAAATGATGTGTATGGGTGTGATGGTGTGGTATGCAAGATGTGAAGATGACAGGAGCAACGTGCCCCCCAGCAGATGTGTATGAGATGAGGTTCATTTATAGGAACCCTCAACAATTAAGAATGAACCATAGAACAAGAGTGTGTCATTGGGTAATGAGTTGTGTGAAAATAGATGCTAGAAAGATGTGTCGTGAAGCATCGAGCGTGAAATGTGTAGTGGTTTCGAGGTTCATTTGAGAATTAGACCCTCAATAATCAAGTATGAACTGTGGAACTAGAGTGCGTCATAGGGTGATGACAATAAAATTTGTGTATCAAAGGGTTTGAAAGTGCTTAAAAAGATGAGACATGAAGCGTAGAACGTGAAGTGTGACAATAAATACTAGAGATAACTAGCAGAAATGGAAAGGTGGGAAGAAAGTGTGATAACCCCCAAGTGTGTGAAGAATAGTAGGCTATTTCATGTTAGTGAAGGGAAAGGTCCCTCCACCTGATATCTGAGGAGACAAATGCATGTGGTGATGCTCTAAGATTGGTGGGGTGGGAGAGTAATTATGTGAAGGAGACCTATGTGGTGACGGTGGTGGTGAATAACTATGGGAGGGGGCTTCCCAAGTAGGGGACTTAGGACGACGAGGTAGACTAGTGGACCGATGAGGACGATAAGGTCGTGTACAAATAGGATAACTAGGTATAGAGTGTATTTTAGATTTGAGAGGCATAGGAAGCTAAATGGTGTGACTGGTGTAAACATATCATCAAGAGTGGGCCGAGGCAAGGGTGTACATGGGGGAATGCATTTGATAGTAACTAGTTGTTTATTGTGAATGAACTTGAGGTATAGATGATTCATGGAAGGGATGGCTTGGGGAGCTTGAGTGCATTGTTGTCAACGAGATCTTGAATAATACGCTTGAGTTTGAAACAACAATCAATAAAATGCCCAACACGTTAGTGATAATCACACCGTGCATTTTATTCATAGTTGCAACCACGTGAGCGAGAGGCATTGAGATTGAGCAGCAATGGAAAAGTAATACTATTGCTTTCAATAACTTGTGGCAATAAATACCAAGGTGCATAGGGAAATTTGGTAAAATTATGACACGGAGTTTGCACTTGAAGTGTGGGGGATGGAGAAACAACATTAACAATTGTCTTTGCTTCGGTGGGCTTACTAGATGGCTTAAAAGTAAATTTAGCTTGAAATCGATTAGAAGATGATGATCAAGCATTATCATAGTATTTCAATTTTCCTATAAATAAGAGTATGCCTTCGCACATTTTAAGTGTATGACACAATTGATCAAATGATGGAGAGGTCTCAAATATAACAATCTCTTATAGTGGAGGTAAGAGACTTTGAACAAAAAGACATTGTAATTTGGAATCAACTAGTACATTAGTCATCTTGGCAAGGTTGTTCTTATAATGCAAAACATAGTCAGCTAGATGCTCATTAGTTCCTCGTTTGATTTTAGCCAATTGTGCATAGGATATCTTGGTGTTGATATTGATTGAAAAATGAGCATGGAAAGCATCGACTAAATGTGTAAAAGAAGTTACCGAATGAATGTAAGTAGATTATAAAACTAGCGCATGGCGTAATATTGAAAAATTATAGGAAATAGCTTAGCTAGCAATGTATGATCATCCGCATTGTCAAGACATGCCACATGAAAAGATCGGAGATGCTCTTGAGGGTCACCATGGTCATTAAAGGTGGGCAACTTAGGGGTGACGAAGTTAGGAGGCAGTTGGAAAGTGGATATGGTGGGTGCAAAAGGGGTGTTAAGGAGTAAGGAGGAATCGAGAGATGGAGAGGAACATGAAGTAGCTTGTTGTAGTTAACAGATTTGAATTTACAAATATTGATATAGAGAAGTTAATCCATGGATGCCTGATGAGGAACTAGGTTGGGTATTAGAGGTATTAGGAGTAATGGAAGGAGCAGTGGTGTTAGCAATGGAAGTAGGAATGTTAAGGGGTTGGGTGGAGGCCATCACAACCAAGGAGGAACCTACAATAGGAACATAAGTTGTGTCTCGAGAGTGTTTAATAGTAAGAAAAGCATTGAAAACATGCAGAATATGCAAAGGGTTAGTGCACAACACTTGACGGAAATTGGTGAGCTTGTCTAGTTGTTCTTTATCAACGTTGGTATCTTCATCATATGAGTGTTCGCTATCAGAAGCTCCAATGTTCTCAAGAGGGACATAGTTTGAGCTAAGAAAATGGTTGGAAGATTCAACCATTGATTTAGAGAACTTACGAACAAAGGGAGGAAGCTCAATGTACTCAAAGGAACCAAAACAACCATTATGGGTGACAGGCATAAAAGGAAAGCCCAAGAAGGAAGGTTGGATTCAAGCGGTAGGGTGTGGAAGACCAAAAAGAAAGTAAGACACAAATAAAAGAGGCCAAAGATAGTTGTCAACCACTAGTTTTCTTGCTTAGGAATCATGTAAATGTTATCATGCTTTATGACCTAGAAATGCACTGAAGTGCGTGATTTTGTGTCTACATTAGGGTCCTCAATATTTTCTTATGAAAAAAAATGCATATCCAATACCCACGACATCAGTTCTTTAGGATTCTCCTTTCCCAAGATCATAGGTGTTTTTGTTCCCACTCTTCTTATTTTTCCACAAAAACCTTTTTTGGTCTTTCTTCTTTACAAGGTGTTCTGCTACTCTTTGTTTGGTTTTTATTCTCTATAGGGTTTTCCCCTACTCTTATTCTTATTTTTTGGATTATGTGCTCCCATATTCTTCTCTTTCTATGTCAAACCTCTCTGCAATGCATCTAGTATGGTTGCTACATCTTCCGATATAATCGCAAGTTGTGAATTTTGTTCACTACTCTACCTCATGGTGTTTTTCTGCACTATCTTCTTAAAACTTTTTTTAACCCATCTTATTGCAATGGAGAAAAAATTCCCCTCCTAGATGTCTCTCATTTGGTGTATTTTAGGGATTGTCTCTTCTTTCTCTCGGTCCTCTACCCACCTTTCATAGTGGAGGACAATTTTTTTACTAATCACCTTCTACCTAACATGTTGGTTGGAATATATGTTCTCTCCCTTCTTTATGTGCTCAAACTACCTCCTCTTAGAAATATGTTGGAACCCTATCCACAAGTCCTCTTGCATGCTTATTACCTCCATTTTTCTATCAACGCTTCTTCTTCACAACTCTCCTCTTCATATCTAATGTAAAATATGATAATTTTCCATTTCGTGCTCCAGATGCACTAGACTCAACACTTAGTTCTACTTCACTATGCTTTTGTATTCTTGTCTACCAAATGTATATTCTTTTGCAAATCCCTCGTTTAGATCTATAGATTTGAACCCTTATCTTTGTACTCTTATAGATCTATAACTCTCAATGCATCTTCGTCCTTGTTCTCTCACTAAACACTTCTCATTTCTTCACACTAGGGTGTTCCTTAACATAATTCATCCTCTTGCAGGTTCTCCCAAAACCATTAACACCTCCTCATCTACCCACTGATATGATCCTAAACCACAATCCTATGTAGGTACTTTCACCACTGTGAGAATTTTGTTGTGAAATTCCTTCTCACAATCCTACATAGTGTGTCTTCTTCACTAATTTATTATCTCCCATAGATATAACCCAAGCTTGGATTCCAAATTGTGTAGTCGTGGTCAAGGTTCACAATGAAAGGATTCCATAGACCACACAACCCTCAATTATATAATGGAACATGCACTTAAAAGCATAAAATTTTGTTTCATTATCAATGCAAATGACTAGTTATAGACTTACTCACCGGAGCCTCTTTCTATCTTATGGCTTCATGCTTCCAAAACCATCACAATTATTTAAAGGGATACCTCGGCTTTAATGATCAAGTCCTCATAGTTTAATCTTCTTCACAACATCCTTTCTCTAATATTCTCTCTAAAATTTGATAGAGCTTCTCTATCACCTATCCAGTCATCTAACTTGGCAGGGAATCTACATCACCTTCTAGACTTCCTCATTTTTTACCCATCACTCCTTTATATAGGTTTCATAAAGTGATACAATTCATTCCAAATCCATGCATCATTTTGCTAGTGGAAATATGTCTCTTTCATTACTCTCCTAGGGTTATGGAGTCTAAGAAAATTCCTAGGTTCTTGGATTGAATCCACGACTTACATTGATATCTATGCATATGTGTGCACATTTTCTGTTGTTGCATGATCTTATGCTTGGTGTGTTCTTATGAGATATTTTGATCCTAGGAAAATGAATCCTTTAAAAAAATTTAATCTTCACTTACTTGTCTTAGCATTGGTTGATATTTTATACGTTATATTTGCATTTTGATACCTTAGCAAATTCTCATGCCCATTCTTCTCTCCTTAGCTCCTTGGAATCTCATAGATTTTACATGTTATAATGCACTCATTATTCCTCTGCAATTTCCATTTCCCCTCAATTCTTGCATGCTTCTATCTTACACACTTGTGCCCTTATTCTCTACAGGCCTTAAGGTCCTCTACGTCACTATGTGGTGCCTATCATTATCTTTGCAATGTCATATCTCTATGCTATTTCTAGGTTGCCCCATATATTTTCTACGTAAGCCTATACTTTTCCAAGCTACTAGCTCTGATACTTCTCAAAATCACCTAAATTCCATGAATAATCTCCAATGCAATATCATTGTTGTGCATGTACCTTAGCGTATCCCATTCATCTTTTCTTGGTTCATGCCCCCTTGTGCTTATTTGCATAACCCTCTACTTCTGCATCCCATTCTTATATCTTGTTCATGTTTTGTATTTGTGTTAATCTATTCTCACATGTGCTTCATGCCTTAAGAAAAATCCTACTTAAAACTCTTCCATAGTTATAATTTGTACTTCACTCCTACAAAAGTGGACTCTTGTGTCAAAGATCTAAAAAACATTGTGCCCTACTACCCTAGCGCAAATCTAGAGTTGTATTTATTCACAAAAAGTTGGCTTCTCTATAGGTGATGTATGATTTTTATTCACCTCAAACATTTACATCATGTTCACACATGTTCCTTGTATTTGTTTGGCTTTTAATGTGCCCCCCCTTGTTTTCCACCGATTGCTTCTCTATTCTTCTCTAAATGTCCATATTTATTGTATGTTCCTCCTATTTGCTCTCTCGTACTTGTTTTTCTTTCTCTTCCCCTAATTCCTACTTTTCTATATATTTTACCATAACTATACTATTACAATTATGGTTAGTTTTTTTGTACACCCTTTTGACCCTTATTTAGGTACCCCAATATTTTTGGTCTTTCTTTTTTCATATTGCCCCACATACTATACGCCACCATGTGTGCCATTAGGGCCCTAATTTGATCAATGATTCTATAAATACATAAGTGTATTATAATATTTAGGATAAGAAGAACAAGAAATGGTAAAGTTGTGAAAGTAAGGAATGTTTTTATTAGAGAAGCATCATGTGCCAAAAATAGAGTTCAATCATTTAGAGAAGAGAATCTGTCATTTTACATATTTCAATCATTAAAAGGATAAGGGTTGGTACATTTCCATTAGAATTGACCACTCGCTAAACAAAATTATACTTGGTGTGTTGTTTGTCTAATTATTAAAGAACTAGTTATTGTGGTTATGGTCAGTTTTTTTGCTGGTTGTTTTAACCCTTAATTCAAGTCCCCCAAGATTTTACAGATTTTTTTGTTATCTTTTCCTGGCTATTATACGTCAACATTCACCCAATAGTGCCCTAGTTTGGATTCCAAAATTCTATAAATACATATGTATATTAGTACATTTAGGAAATAGAAAAATAAGAAAAGGAAAATTTGTGAAAGTGAGGAGCTTCTTTATTAAAGAAACAACTTATGGCAAAAACTTATTCCAAGCATTTAGAGAAGAGCATCTAGCATTTTAAATGTTTCATTTGTTGAAAGGATTAAGGTTGGTACATTTGCATTACGATGGATTGCTTGTTAATTTGCATTATACTTGGTGTGTCGTTTGCCTAATTGTTAAAAAACCAAGGGCCTAATAAGAATGGAGGAATAACATAGGACACCATTAAATCCTATTTTTTATGGTTGTTAAAAATTTTGCAAACATATTAGGGTTTTAAGGAAGGAGATCATCTTCCCTGCATCTTGTATAGAGTTTTGAAAAAGCTAGCAAGGTTTCTAAAGCCTTTTTGCCATGTTAGTTGCATGTTGTCTAACATATTCCATAATCGTACTAGTACATTTCTAGTCTTACCACTAAATGATCGGTATTATTCTTGTTAATAGTTTATGTTTGTGCTGACTTTTTTGGGTGTGTTTCTCCCCAATGTCTAGATTAGTTTTACACTGTCTACTTTTTACAACTATCTCCTTAGATGGGATAAATTTGTATCACTCTGAAACCTTATTTCTTCCAAGTATTTCAATTATTGCAATTGTCACATGTTCCAATTATACTAATTTGTGTGATTAGGTGTGATTCTTTTATTTATATCATATTAAATATGATTATGAATAAATGTGGTTATTTTTAGTGCATTCTTAGTGTAAGCCCACTTTTCACGTCAACATTTTGGCGAATTCACATTATCTTACATGCTTTATTGCTTTCTAGGGTTAGATTTTGCTTTCATTAGTGCCTTCTATGGTTAGATATTGCTTCCATTGGTGATAGATATGAATATTCTAGGGTTTATTCCATTTTATTTTTTCAAATTCTCTTAGCCTTGGCTTTGTGTTCCAAACTCTAGTGTTCTTGTAATGGTTGACACGTTAAATTTCATTTTCAACATTACGGTTTCCTTTTCACAATCTCGCGCACGTATGGAAAACCAAACTTTTATATGAGAGATCCAAATCATAAGGGTCTGATGCAGTCACAGTTAAAGGCTCTAAATGAAGGACTATCTTAGACCGTGCAACCCGTATATTAAATTACACATTATGAAGAACATATAAAATAACTCCAATTTTATTGATCTCAACAAGAAAATAGAAAATATACAATCTACATACATGCCTACATGTTCCCAAAATGTCTTCTCATAGACTTACAACATAAATGTAGATCATGTGGTACCACATGGATGAATATGGCTCTCTCACACACTCATCTCTCAATTCCACAGTTCTAGGCTCTCTCTACTCAAACCAACTATGGTTTGGGGTTTAGATCCTCCTTGCAGTCTCTCTTTTTGTAAAATTCAAATCCCCCCCAATGCTCACATCATATCCACATTTATACGTGTGTCCAAAGCAATTTGGTACATTTCTAGCTAGTATATCACCGACCACCTTTTCATATTTCTCAACCAAGCTACTAGTTTTCAAATATTCAATGTAGAAGAAATTTCTCCACTAAGGTATCACTAGTTGTTCCCCAAAATTTGTCACAAATATTAGACCATTCACCATAAAGGATTCACATTCACCAATCACAAGGCTAGAAACTTATGGATGATTGCAAGACAAACAAGTTGCACCCAACATTCTTAACATTAACATGCAACGTATCCAAAAGTTTTCTTCATCCAACCTATGATATGAATCTAAAATATTTGATTCTTAACATTTTCTTACACTCACCTTCAAGCTCCCATTATGCACAAGACTTCCCAAAAGCAATGTGCATGACCACAAGAGTTGCATACAGTTTCAATCATCCATATAAAGAACCAAAAAAATTGGACGCAGGTCAATGGTGCATAGAGTTGCTTATTTCTACTTAACATGTTTTTGGTTGATGCACGATTGTGTGTGAACCCTATACTCTTGCATCATATTCAAAGTGTTAGCCTCACACAAAGTAAGTTGGTGGAATATGAAGTCAACCTTACTTGTGCACAACAATATATTGGTTCCTTTGAAGAATGTGGGAAAACCCTAACGAGGGAAAATATGGATGTAGATTCTTGTTGTCATTTATAAATCCATTTTCCTTAGATGAATGAAATATCCTTCAACATGATCAAGAGGTTGAGTTAAAAGAGAAAAATAGACATGAATCCATTAATCATGTTAACAAGTATGTTACAAAAAATTCTTTTGATATTTGTAGAAATATATGAACAAATTAAAAGAATGACGCTTTTGATGTTTTCATAGTCCATTAAACTGAATGATCATTTTTTGTGTTTAACTATGTGCAATCATTTTGCTCACAATTAAACCCAGTTAAACAAAAAAAATGCACACAATTAAACCTGAATATGATCATTCAAATTAAAAAAATCTTCTTGCCAATATCTCCCTACTCTTTGTTCTTCTCAAAATGTTATGTTATCAAATGATAAAAATGCTTTTATTGATTGTCTTCCTTCTTAAAGTGTGATTCCTCCAAGTGCTCAAAATAAGTGTGTACCTTCTCAATCTTGACAAGCTTCCCAAATCCCTCAAGATCATCCATTAAGAGCTCCTTCAATTCCTTCCAATGTTGTTTAAACTCCTTTGACCTATTATATTCCAATTTCCTATACTACTTCTCCTCTCATACCTATACAAATATTCCAAAATGGATACTATTATACATGTATTAGTTGATTTACAAAGGCAAGTTGAAATTTCTTTCTCAAGGGTCTTAAAAACTGAGTCCTAGGGTCACTTCTGATGATATGCTTGTATACCCATTGGCTCGTGATGTACTTGTTTGCCCTTTTCCAATTGATTTTATTGCTCGCAAATTTGTGTCTTATAATGTAAAAGGAGACGCTTCTCAATATATTAGATAATGTTATATTTCATGTTTAGGCATTGCTCATGATGATAAAGTGCTAATTAAATTATTTCCAAGAAGCTTGAGGAACCATGCACTTGATTGATTTTAATCATTTTCATATGGGTCCATGTATTCACTTGCACCTCTAATTGATGTGTTTTTGACTAATTTCCAAATCAATATTGCTTGAAAGATTACATTTGCGGAATTATCTCAACTTCGGCAACTATCCAATGATATATTAATGAGTATGTGTTTAGGTTCAACATCATGCTCGGTAAAATGACTTATCAATTGACAATTAGTAAGTTTCAAAGTATTTTTTCTCACAGTCTACTATCAATTATCAAAGGTGAATTAGTTTTCTTTCAATGAATTGTATAATGTACTTAAGGGCTTTGAATTCAATCTTTTAGAGGTAAATATGCTCAAGTATCAAGCCATACACCCATTGATGCCAACTTTCAAAATAAACTACGTAAATATGCTCAAGTATGAGGCCACGACATCCACTCATGCACACTTTCAAGATAAGTTTCGAAGTCTAAAAACAATGACCATGCATTTCAAGATAAGAATGGTGCCGAAAAAATATCAATGTTATAGATCAACCATTCAAGGAGCTTGTGTTATCTCAAAGGAAGTGAAATTTAATTTTGAAAATTCAATAGAAGTCCACAAAATGTATTGTAGAAGTTACTTTAAAACACAAGATTGAAGATTTAATTGATAGTGATTGAATTCAAGTAGATGGTACACATGTTAGTTCGAGTGTGGCAACAGAAACATTTACTTATAAGGAGTTTTCAAATAATATTAATGTTGTCCACATGATAGACAAACGAAAGTATAACAATGTGCATATGGAATACGAGCAACATCCACTTGAGGGTTTTATGCAGTAATTGATTTACTTAAGAAGAAAACATTAAATATTTGAATTTTGTTTATTGAAGAGTATCAACCATGTGATACTTCATACAATGGACCACTATTTATATGAGCATTTTTTGAAGGTAAAGAAGAAGAGGGGATTATGGTTGATAATGGCTCGTTTGAATATGTGTGAAGAGCAATTTATTTATCGACACAGACCTAGCTTGGTTGATTTAACCTATACTTTTATGGTTATGACGAGATATATGGTATTGGAAGACAACCACTCGGTTATGTTACATTGCCCATTAGAGTGAGACTGAAGACAATTCAAACTCTATTTCTTGCGGTTCCTACTACTAGATCATATAATTTTTTGTTTGGACAACAATGGATACAGTAAATGAAAGAAATCCCTTATACTATCATCAATCTACAAAGTTTGAACATCAAGATAATTATAATTCAAAGGGATATAACCTTTTTAAGAGTGCAATCCAATATTAAAGTACACAAAGAAGAAACTCAAAAACTACTAAAATGGTTGCCTAAAATTAGGGCACATTAAATACATAGATAAAAATTAATCCCAATAAGGATACAATCATCACATAGTGCATGTCTCTAAAATAAACACAAAACCATAAAGAACATCAATATATGAGAGACATTGGTTGCATAGTGAACAATATCACAAATGACTATAATAATCATTTGTTATTCTTAGACTCATAGATTCAACCATGCCTACATTCAACTAGTGGTTTTAGTGCTTCAACTTTCACTTTTTACAGGCATTATCATAGAATTTCTAGCATTATTGGTTAGCTTCACTTATCACCCTTTTTTCTTATCAATTAAGTGCTCTCTATTTGTATGATTTACTACATTACTTTGTTTAACTAGATTACACATTATATGTTCTTATTGTATATGGTGTACCATTATGTTCATGTTACGGATGTGGTCTTATATATTAGTATAATCTTTGCTTGCTTTTATTGTGGATTCTTAGTAGAATGGAGGCGCATCTCATGTTCGACTAAGGACAATTTTGAGGGTGTTTTTGGGTATATTATTGGTCTTGCTTTAGGTTCTATCACAATGAGTATTTGTTATACTATCGTGTTTCAATTGATGTTTTATACCTATGAGTTGTAGTATTTATGGATTGTCATGACTTATATGCTCGAAATATATTTATATATACATATCTAATGTGTCTTGAATTACATTATGTCTTCATCATGTGCTTGTTAATCCATAATTCTAGAATATTTTGTGTTTGGTGTGTGTTTAACATGTTTTCTCCTTGTTTCACATGTCTTTGACATGTTTGTCAATTGGTTAACATGCCTTCAGTATGTTTTCTCTATGTTTAATGTGTTTTCAATGTGTTCGATATTTTCAACGACATTTTATGACTACACAATGACTTGTGTATTCATTGTTCTAGGTGCTTCTAGCATCTAGTCATTGTCATATGTGCTTGCTTCATGATTGGTATCTCTAAAATGTTCTTGTGTTGTTGATTATACATGTGAAATATTTTATATTATGCTTAGTTTTATCATGTATCTAATGTGCTTCCTTTGATTGCTTTGTGTGTAATGTGTATTTCCTACTCTCGATGCTTTCTCGAATTAACAAGTATCATTTTCCTAGTGTCCCTTCTTTGGCATTAGCATTTTTGAGATGATTCTTTCATGATTTTATATGCATAAATGTGTCTCAATTATACTTAGCTTATCATATGGTTTTTAAGTCCTGTGGTTCCATGAGATATAGCATGCCCAACAATGTTTTCATGTCTTTGCCTACATTTACCATGATCCATATCATGCACATAATGGGGAAAAGGACCCTTAATTGTTTTTTACATTATTATAACTTGCCTACAAAGGGACCCATCATCTCTTATGTTATATTGCCTATACCTTGCCTATAGAGGGGCATACTATATGATATTTTCACTAATTATACTATGCTCGTACTAAGACATCATATTCTTGTATTCACATTGTTTATATCTTACCCATATGGAGCTAATTGGCTCATATGCTTAAGAGTAATTATATTGGTCCATTTGGGGCATATCATCTTTAGACCTTGCTTGTTTATACATCTCCTCTCTCATTTGGATCACGATGCTACTATTTTACATTGTTTATATCTTGCCAACAAGGGGCATACTACACTTTTTCTTACATAGATCTAGCACAAGCCCGTATGTGGCATATTATTATCACACTTATATTTAATCAATGTCATATGGTCAACTTGTTTTTTTATTGATTCAACATGAAATGTGAATGGGCCCGCACCTATCTGAGACACAATTAAAAGGGTCTTAGTCAACAAATTCCATTACTATGAATACATCACTATTGCCATTACAACATGTCCCCCATTTTAAGTCGGTTGGTGCAATTTGAACATGGGTTGCTCTAATACAAGCTTATCCACTTAACCGTTACACCAAAACTTGGGGGACATGTGTAACTTGCTTATTACATACATGTTATTGCTTTCACAACAATATATTTTTATGTTACACATCAATGTTTTTATTTTCCCATCTTACACATGGCTCTAATAATCCATTTCACTTGAGATATTTGATTCACATATTCGTCCCACACCTCAGGACCGGGGGGGGGGTGGGGACGGGGACACAGTCCACGTATTTTATCTCCAAGACCCCAGGACATACCCTTACTCCTTCATATGGAAGCAATCACATGGTGTTTTATCCAAAAGGTGCACAACATACCCCACATAGTCTCACCAGGGGAACACCTCAAAAGCGGGGGCAGAGGGGGGCGGAAGGAGAGGGACATACTCCATGTATTTTATCTCCAAGATTCCATGACACACCCTTACTCCTTCATGTGGAAACAAACACATGGTGTTTTATCTAAAAACTACACAACATACCCCACATAGTCTCACCAGGGGAACACATTCAAATTCAACACATTCTTGTATTTGAATTTCACATGGGCATCTTCACAGCGGCACCACAATCACATGTAATTATACCCGATTTTTTTTTTCTAAATTTACATATTTCATTGGTTATGAATCTATATAAACACTTATTCATTTGCACATGTTTGTAGAGGCATAATTTCCCATATTCCAAACACATGAGTGTAAGTGTTAGTTCCAAAATCTTCTTAGCCCTTTGATATGGAGATTGGGTGATCTCTCTTCTTTTGACTTTTAGGCCACTATTATTATTATTCTGACTTCAAGAATTCTCAACAAGTTTCTAGACAATCAAGGCATCTTCTACATATCGACTTAATTATTTTATTTTGATATGTATGCACACACATAAAAATGGAAGCATTGTGTAGACAAATAATTTTGGTACACGATTAATTGTTTGCTACAAGGCTAGTGTTGATTATTGGTCCATGTTACGCTCCAACTGACACATATCCCTTGTATTTGTTAGAGTCTCAACGTATTTCCTATTGTTTTCTAATTATCCCTTCTCTAATCTTCTTTGTTTGTTCGTGTTCCTATCCATTCCACTTAGTTTCTCTCCTACCTAGTTTTCTCTCGTCCACGATTTCCCTATTTCTCTAAGATTTTGCCAAAAAAATTGTAGTATAGTTATGGTTTGCTAGAATCATACTATTACAGTATTGGTAACTTTTGTTGTAGGCCCTTTTGTTACTTGTTTCAGGCCCCTTTGGTTTTGAATTTTTCTTTGTTGAATTTTCAACTTGTTCTGTGTTGACATACATATCATTAACATCCTAATTTTAAATTAAGTCGATAAATACATAGGTGAATTAGTTCATTTAGGATATAGAAGGACAAGGAATGGTAAAGTCATACGAATTGGAAATTCATTTATTAGAGAAACATCCACGTGCCAATAGCAAATTCAAGCATTTAAAGAAAAATATTCACCATTTTATTAGTTGCCTTCATTAGAAGGCTAAGGGTTGAGTCATTTACATTACACTAAACTACATGTTAAACTCATTACACTTTTTACCAATTGTTTGAAATCCTAAGGTCCTTATTACATTAGATGGATGACACAAGCCCATATTTGTTACGAAAATATTGGTAGTGCTTCACGTATGTGTGAGTTGGAAAATACTTACGTTAATATTTTGTTGTAATTAAGTTGTTTTAAAAACTCACGTAGTTGGTTAAATTGTATATATATTGTTATAACAATATATATTACGTGTTATTTGTTAGTCTTCTTATTTAGTACGAAGATATTATGTTGTTGTAATGGCTATATAATAGCCAAATGTTGTGTGTAATACAGATTAATATTATATTGTTCTGTATAAATTGTTTGCAATTTGATCCAAATCCATATTTGGTAGCAGAGCACTATTGATCCTGAGCATATCTGTGATGGAAGATTAATTCATATTTATAGGGGCAGTTGTATGGTGTTTCGCCATGTAGATGAGAAATAATATTTGTTGAAGGGCATTTGTGGGTGTTCATGTGCAATAAGTGTATACAGCGTGGTGAGCCAAAGGGCAACGACGAAATCAGTGTTCAAACTTTGTGATGTGTTCTCTTTTGATGATGTCTCTATCAAAATCATTTCATTGAGCTATGAAAAGTGTTTGTGTTGTCACCCATGTGGGTGCCTTATTACATTTAAAACTATTGAGATTCTGGAGAGATCGACCCAATTAGTGTAGCGTTTGGCACCTGTTCTCAGCTCTTGAGCATAGTCGACTCTCCTCATACGATCCATGCAATTCTACTCGAGGTCAGCCACATGTCCACTCTTTGCCTTCGTTCGGTCTTCAACTCACCAACCTTGTTAGATTTGAGCTTCGTTCATTTTCTAGATATTCATATCCATTCATTTAGTTTCATTTTGGTCTATAATACACATTGGGTTATCAACCGCCTTGTATTACTCATCATATAGTCAAAAGCATTGTCGCTGCCATCTTTTCCGTGTCATTATTCATGTGTATGTTCTTTTGGTAATGTCCTTAGTTTTCTTATAAAAAAATATTTGTCACTTCTGTCTTTTTATTAGGTAGTAGTATTGTTTTATATGCTCTCCTTTATATGGGTATGAGTCAAATTCCATAGTCTAGGTTTTTAAATTAGAATATGTGTCACAATATCATGATAAGGCGTCTCATTGTAAAAAGAGTTCCAAGTCTAAGTTTTCACTATTATTTATGTTGTTCTTGTCTAGTCAATAATTGGTATGTATAACATAGATTTGTTATTATGGTAGTTTCATTGTCAAATTCAAGTATCATTTTTTCAATAAGTAGCGATTGTCGCTAAAAGTTATGGTTGTATAGTTAAAATAAGTTAAATGTCAATTGTGAGTCCTTGTCAAGAAGTAGTCAAAATTGTATAATAAAAAAAAAATTGCCTCACTTTTAAATAAGTGGACGCATTTTCATTTGTACGCGACGTCCATTTTGTGGGGATAAGTTGTACAATGTGCTTCATGTTCGCATTTTGTTGAGTTAGCAACACATACTGGAGAAAGGAGGTCATTCAATGACCTCTCGTTAGTCACCAACAACGGGGCTGCATAACGGATGTGGTGGCATATATAGTGAGAGTATATGCTTTTCAGTGTGCTTTAGTTTGCAATATTCCTGGTTGAATAAGTGGAAATTTCACATTGGAGGGGGGAACATGATCCCAATGTTCTATTTCCATTATGTAAACGTTTTCAATTTGTGTGTGTGAGCAACAAATTTCAGTAGAATTTCTTATGTTATTCCCTGCAATGAGATGTGATAAGAGTTGATGATAATACTTGGCACATTATGATGTCGTTGTAGGTAAACCACTTAAAAACCTTCATTTGTGGTTTGTGGTAAACCAATAGTAAAACCACCATTCTTGATTGTTGGTAAACCATTCGCAAAACCATCAATTTGTGGTTTGTGGTAAACCAATTGCAAAACCACCATTCTGAATTTTTTGGTCAATCGTTTGCAAAGCCATCCTTGTGGTTTGTTATTATCCTGTGAAAATGCCCAGATCATGAGCAGGTGCAAGTACAAAGGCAAGTTTTTCCCATGTTCACACTAAAAGGAGAAATGTTAGGAAAATATTGGTAGTGCTACATGTATGAGTGAGTTGGAAAATACTTACGTTAATATTTTGTTGTAATGAAATTGTTTTAAAAACTCACGTAGTTGGTTAAACTGTATATATATATATATATTATGGGTTATTTGTTATAGTCTTCCTATTTAGTAAGAAGATATTATGTTGTTGTAATGGCTATATAATAGCTATATGTAATACAGATTAATATTATATTGCTTTGTGTAAATTGTTTGCAATGTCATCCAAATCTATACTATTAACTCCCTCTAATTTAACGATTTTGCAAGATGTCACAAACATATTACAATTTCAAAGAAAACCCCTAGAAAAGTGAGCAAGATTTTCAAACCATGAAACAAATGATTAAGGTTGTTAAATTACCTTCATATTATATAACAAGTGTCAAAACTGTATCAGTTTCAATATTGCAACTTAATGCCCAGGTATGGTCTAATAGAACTTCAAAATTGGAGATAATTTTTTGAGTCTCCTTAACCTAACTTTTGAACTTGTTCTAAACGATCTCACAAATTGTAACAAAATTTCTCTAAAAATTTTATTTCTTCTAAATATTTTAATTATTCCAATTTTCATATAATCCCAATACATTGATTTATGCAGTAAAATTTAATTTGTTAAATTATATTTAGTTAAACTTAATTACATATAGATGTCATTTGTTTAAAATTAAAACTTTTGCTACTCCCTTTGAATCCTTAATTACCTTATAGTCAAAAAGGTCATTTATATATAAATACATATTAGGAAAGAGAAAAATAACTTATATAACTCTTCTTCGCATTCAACAACTCATTAGTTAATCTACACTAAGTAAAAAAAAAAAATCACAATTGATGTGCAATTTTTTTTCTCACTTACCTTTGGCATTCACTTTTCCCATATTTAAAGGATAAAACACTCATTTATGAGAACATAAATAGTGCTTCCAAAATGATGATAATCTTTATAAAAATATTTATTCCATTTGCTTATATATTCTACTCATAAGGAAGCACCATAGTGGAAGTACATCAATGACAAGTCAAAATACCGAGTTGAGAATTTCATGAATCCAAGATTGACTTAAGAGAAGTGAGCCTACCAAGTTCACTAAAGCCATGTAGATATCATTTGTTAGATAGAAAATATTTATAATGAATATCGTCATACACCTAAAATCAAGCATTAAAATCATCTTTTTTATTAATACCACAATACAAGACTTTCTCCCTCTGAAGTTGGGGAGGAGGAAACCACTTGTGGAGGGCGAAAGAAAACTCAATTCATATGCTTATTTTTAAAGTCAGCTACGGGAAATAATAGAATCTATGCCTACAAAATAGGAGCTCCATTTTTTTTGCCCCCTAAATTTAAGAGATAGCTGGAGAGGGGGGGCTGACAGTTCCACCCCGATAGTTTAGGTTGATTTTTGTCCATGTGGAATATAATATGCATTCCCACCATTATGTTTTGGTGATTTTAGAGGGAAATATGATTTTATGAACCTACAAAATAACCATACAAATCCAATGGGATCCTATAATATCTCAACGGGTATTGTTGAGGAAACTAATAAAAAGACATGGAACCTTAAAACTGCTAAAATGCTCCTAAATTTTCTCAGCAAAACCCGCTGAGATATTTATGGAGCCCCCCTCCATGGAACCATACTTTATCCCCTTTCAATTTTAAGTTACATGATTCAAAACCATGTTAGATTTGAAATTGAGTGGCTGTCAAAATAATTACCTGTCTCAATAACTCCCTTTCCTACAGGAACGAACTCTTACAATACCTATACCTCCCTTGTCAATTCCCTTATAACTTTAAAAAAAAGACCATTTTGAAATAGTCTCTCACTTCATTTTATCCCTTTTTATCATCTTACCCTACATGCCAATGGCATCCTCCATCTTTAACAATGTTGTTTGATATTAAAGACTTCCTTATTTGCATTTGAAATGCAAGATCATAAGAGGAAAAAAAAGTTATCTGAACCAGAGGTGGACAAACACAAATGGGCATGCAATGGCATCCCTCTGTGGGCATTCTAAAATGACATTCCCAAATAAGCACTTCTGATCATTCCATTAACTGTGAAGTTTTTGTTCCATAATCATAGCTGAAATTGCTCTTCTCTATCATTCTATTCTTCATTCATATTTAATCTTCCTCCATTCTTAGTAGCAAAGTCTCCTACTGCCTAAATTTCCTCTCCAAGGATTCTTTAAAGGCCTATGAAAACATTATTTCACTTATATAAATATTCATAACAGACAGATTAAATACAAAAAATGCCTCCATTAAAAATGTCAGCAAACTCAATTAAATTTTTGAGTTACTCCAAAACAAACAGACAGCCAAAAGAAGGCGAGTTGTTTAGTTGAGTGGATAGCCAAAGATTATTATGATAATACACCAGATTGTGGCTTTGGGACAAGAATTTTTCAAGCTTCTTTGTAAACCAAAAATAACCATTATACATACTCTAAATAAAAGTGGCGGGATGTAAAGGAAAACAAGGTAATATGTATATAAAGATTGGAGAAAATTTACAACCTGCAATTTAAGATTTAAACAGTATCCCAATTCATTCAAATTTTGAAGATGAAATAAATTCGAGGACTCGAAAACTCTATAAGGCGGACCAAAATACTTTTTAACATTATACATCCTAAATCAAAGTAGCAAGATGTGTATGAAAACAATGTAATCTACATGAAGAATGTCGAAAATTTACAACCAACAAATCTAAGATTTAAACGCATCGAGAATCATTCAAATTTTGAAGATAGCATAAACTTCTTTAAGACAAAAATACTTTTAACCATTATACGTCCTATCCAAGATGCCAAAACCAATGAATTGCCTTAGGACACAGCAAATTCGAGAGAGCTATTTCTACAAAAGCAAGCAGATTTTATCAACACAAAATCACAATTGATTTTAACAAGTACTCCAGCAAAATCTTACAAAAAAACAAAAGAATTACAACACTCCAGACTGGATGTCCTAACTTCTAACATATATTTTAAAAACCTATAGAAACGAACATAATTTTCATGGACAAAAAAGCAGAGAATAGTTTCTGTAAAAAGATATTTTATGCTCTATTAAGCCACTAAAAACTCAGGTTTGATACAATAAAGATTCCAGGATTCATAATTAGTTGAAAATTAACCATACGAATATGGAGTCCCACAAAATGATAACTTAATAAGGTCGCTGCTGCAAAAAACTATATTGAATTGCATTTAACAGTTTTCATATGGCACATACATATCAATTGGATCAAGATGCATATCACTCTTCACATAAAAAAAAAAAAAAAACATGAACCATAAAAACCCTCAGACAGGGCTGAATATTCTCAACAGTAGATGTTGCAGGGAGAAATTAATCTCAGTACCCCCAACAATAAGCACCAGTATAAGTCCTCTGAAACTCCTAATGACAAATATGCGATCAATGTTATCAGACAATGCCAGATGCTAACTTATCAGATACTAAAACTTGTAATTGATACGTATCAAACACTAAAAATTCATTGCTCCCAGTTACTCAGATCCTGAATTCGAACAGCTGAAATAAAACAAGGACATGCTGTAAGGCAATGCATAAGCATACCATAGCAATGAAAAAAATGCCAATGGGGTTTCATTTTTAAGATTAAATTATTGACATTGTATCAATGATGTTAATTTTCTTGATCGTCCTGTGTAAGACAATTCAATTCCGATGTTTCAGGTCTCACTACTGGACCCATCATCAGGGAAATTATCAAAGCCAATGCTTGATTTAAGAGATAGATATTACATTCTCGATTAGATTCTGATGTTTCAAGTCTCAGTACTGGACCAATCATCAGGGGAATTACCGAGCCAATGCTTGATTTAAGAGATAGATATTACATTCTCAATTAGATTTCAACATTTTGACTATGCGGTACCCATCATCAGGGAAATTATTGAAGCCAATTCTTGATTTAAGAGATAGATAGAACATTCTAAATTTTAGAAACACATAATTTCCCTGATTGGTTCAGCAGAGAGACCTGAAACATTGGAATCTAATTGTCTTACACTGGATTATCCAGAAAAGTCACATACATTGATACAATGTCAATGATTCCGAAGACAGTAAAAAAGCAATCTCACAAGAAATAACATATTTCTCAAAAGCGTGGCTTTAAGATCAAAACTTTGTACATTTTTCAACTAATTCACATGGAATGGAGTTAAAGCACCAAAACTAACCACCATTTGTTTTTGCTTGTAGTACCATTTTATCATGAGCTTACTAGCACCTGAGTCATGCAAACAATCTACCATAACACAATTCTTATTAAGTACAATGGCAAACATTGCAGGACATTAATTTAGATAACAGAGATTACTAACCTTGTGTTCCCAAAGCCTGGAAGAGGAACAACAGAACAACACAGGCTTGACTCCGAGCTGTAGTCAGTGTCCTCAGGATGATTGTAAACTGGTTGCTAGTCCGAGTCTTCATAAACACCGCCATCATCAGACAGCTCGTCAAAGGTTCTCATATCCAGTTGGTAACGAAGGATGCCACCAATACCACCAAAACCCCTGCAAAATTGAGAACCCTCCTGGGATTTGTTGGTGACAAACTCCAGGGTGCAGCCAAAGCGCTTGTATTCATTTGCAAACCACTCCAGTAGAGACAGTTTTTCTTGGACTTCCAATTCAGCAGCGGTGGCTGGATCCCTGAAATTGCTCTGATCAGACTCTTGATCCTTATTCAAGTGCTTTATGACTATTTCCCCCGTCACAGAGTTCTTCAATGAATATCTGTTAACATCCAGATTCTCCCATACTATCAAGGTTTCAACAGCTCCCATCTCCAGTGCTTTGAGAGTATCATCAATCCCGAATACATACTTCCCTGTATCCTGGCTTATCTCTTCAAAGTACTTTCCAATAAGGCGTTTTTCCTGTATAAACTTCACATTTGACAGTATCTCTGATGATAGTTCAATAGCTTGATTGAATCCATTTTCACCCCCATAAGAAACATCAACCACATTGAGAATCTTAGCCTGTAGCCTGGGATCAAACATATCAGATTGGCTCAACTCTGTCTTAAAATCTGCAGATCCAGCCAAAATCAAACCTGCAACATTGGGTTGACTAGTAGCAGGATTAATGTAAAACTGTGTTGCCAACTCTGCTGTCTTCCTCACATAGTTGTGACGTTTCTCCATACGAAGACGTGCAAAACGTAAGGCTGATTGTCCTCCTCTTCCGTGCTTTTTCGGAAGATCAACAGTAAATTTGTGAAGCACTTCACGAGTGTTGCCACTCAGGGTACCAAACAATGTACCGTTACCATCCATGACAATAAATCCAAACTTATCGTCAGATTCCAAGAGTTCATTCAGTGCCTCAGTGTGGAACTTGTTATCACAAAGGTACAGTGATGCATTGATGGGTTTGAAAGGTTCAAAATCGATTGTGACTTTCTTTTCTTTCCCATCGTCAGTGACAATTGTTCCAGTATAAAGCACCAAACCATTTGGAGGCACCTTGTTGTATAGCTTTAGCCTTTGCTGAGCAGAAGTAATGGCACCCAGCACTGATTGGCGGTTCACTCTACTCTTGATATTGGATGCAGTACCAAATTCATCCCCAAGCATTTTCGTGACACGGGAAATCTGATCCCTTGGAGGCATGATTAAAGAAATCATACTTGTACCATTACCCCTGGCAGACTCCAGTGCCTTTATCAGTTTCTTGATTTTCCATATTTCAATATTCTTGTCGGTCTCTTGTCCCTCAGACATCTTTCTTTCACCAGCTGATCTGAACTGAAGACCGAATAACAACCTTTAACCCCTAGTGCTGATTTACAAAAATCAAACGTAAAAGCATTAGAGCTTAGCCGTACAGAGATTGACATATAAGCAAAAAATGCTGCTTTGCAAATCACTCAAATTCACCCTACAAATGAGTATAAATCCTCTTAACTAGCGAAGGACATTTTGTAAACCTATGAGACAAGGTACAGAAACCCTACCCTAGGGTGCCATGGAGAAGAAGGAATCTAGGGGAGAAGGAAATACAACTGTAGATGAAAGACAGGGTAAACATGGATCAAAGGAATATCATATCAATACAGTAGGGTAGACGAACCTGTAAATAAATCAATATCCCTACATTTTATTTATATTACCTAAGACACCACTCGATACAAACACACTTGCATCGTGCATAACTCCAGCTATAACTGATTCTAATAAAAATGCGTTTCTCAATATGAAAACCAAAGTTCTTATTTTCCTTTCATTGGGTTGGTTGATGTGTTAGTGCCCTTGGAGTCATAACTGTTTGACTTCTTGTCTGTGATTGCAAAAAAAACAAATAAATTTAGTCCAAGAATCTAAGAAAAACTCACCCTGAGCTCTAATCGAGTCCAGCTGACCAGGATACTTTTATTGGTTATTTTGTGCCACTTTTTCATATTAGCCAATCAACAAATTTTTCAAATAATACTCGTCTTCAAGTTTCCATAAAAAACTAAAAGTTCTATCCATTGACCAAAATATACATGCCTATATTTTTCCTCAGAGAATGATCAGGATACGTTTATAGGTTATTTTGTGTTAATTTTTATATTCGCCAATCAATAAATTGTTCAAATAGTATTCATCCTAAAGTTTCAGCCAAAAAAAACTAAAATAAGTTCTATCCATTGACCAAAATATACATGCCTATATTTTTCCTAAGAGTTAGCAAAAATATGCATTTATTCTTACTCCTTGAACTTAAACTTTTTGCCTGCCATTCTATACATGAATGAATGTAATGGTAAATCTTATGATTTACCTCGGAGCCGAGTAAGAAACTATTCACCTACAGTTCTACAAGTTTTCACATAAAACTAAAAGATCTATAGATTTGCCAAAACATACATCATGCATTAATGGTAAATCCTATGTTTTTCCTCGTGCTTGGCAAAACAAGTTTTCACTCAGAATTGAAAAAAAATTATAGATTTGCCAAAATATCCCTGTATTACTGACAAATCCTATGCTTTTCCTCAGGGTTGACAAAAATATACATGTTTTTTCTTGCTCCTAAAAAGATCCGCCTACCATTCTACTAATAACATTTATTCCTTATAAAATTCCCCTATTCCTCAAGGTTTTCAATGCAACTGGTTCGGGAGACCGTCATTCGGTACTAAAACATCATAACAACCAAAACTAGAGAAAATAAAACCAAAAAATGGATAAAATTTCTTCTTCCTCCCTCGTTCTAACATCTGAATTTCTGTTAAGCAACACACAAAGGGAAAAAATCGATTCCCACAATAAAGGATTCATATTAGGTGGATTTAATCGAGTTTTGATCGATTTAATTTGCCGATTTTTTAAAAGGAATGAAAGAAAAGGATAAGCCATCCGAATACATAACCCCAATGGAAATGGAAGCACAAATATAAAAGCTGGATCTATTTATGGTATAGAAGAAAAACACAAAGACAGATCGAGAAAAGGAAAGGGTTAGACACTTACCGATCACACCTAAACTCTCGCGGCGCCAACACGCAGACACGAGTCCAGAAAAAGAGAGAGAGATGAACTCAACGGATAAAAGAAATATAAATTGTTAGGGCTCCAACATTTACAATTTTGGAAACCGCCTCAAAAGTTGATTCGGACATCTCATGATGGGTGTTTTCCCTTAATTTTATGAGCTCGGAATTGGATGGATAGATTGATAGATAGATAGATAGAGATTTTAATATCTACATGAGATTAAAATAGTATTTTAGAACAAAAGTACACTTAAACGATTAGGGATTTGTTGAAATCGTATAATTGACTTTTAATTTCAATCTTTATTGTTCGTTTACATTTTCAAGGTTTATTATCGTACAAGTTTATATGTGAAAGTAAAGTGGTTTCAAATCAACAATGCAATACATTTATCCATAAACATTGCAATTGGGGTCTAAATAGATACAAGAGGGTAAAATCATATCTAATAGCATATTAAAAGTATTCCATAAATGATAAAATATAATAGAGAAAGTATGTTTTCTCCTTAATTAAGTAGTTCATAACTAATAAAGGGCAGTGTTAAACAGTGTTAAATTATTGTAAAATCTTGAATCTCAATGTTGGCTAGAATTTGACAAAGTACAACTAGGGTTAGAGAGAGGAACCAGAATACCTAGTAGAAGGTGTGATAGAGTGCTCACGTGATGTACAAAGGTGGATCGAACTATCGTCAAGTTACATAGAAAATATCTTGACCTAGAAAATTGCACTATACGGGTTCGTGCAATGCTTAGATGGTTTCGATGTGTACCATGTCCTTGAGGTCTCTAAACCAATCATCTAGGGCTTTTAAATTTTTATGATTTCTTTGTGTATCTCCGTTTTTGTATGTAGGTTTTCTTTCTGGATTTAGAATCTTGGAATGACTATGATGAGATCAGATATGGCCTCTCATTGACTTAAAACCATAGATTTTTACCTTTGACCTAAAAATAGGGTTAGTATGTTTGAATTAGACAGACCTCAACACAACCTCGTGATGATTGAGCATTTCCTACATAGCACTTGTCCGAAGAGTTCTCAAACTCAAGTAGCTCTCTCAAACCTATGACGAGTTGCACTAAAATATAATAGAGAGACAAATGAGCCATTGATTCATCCCTAACACTTGGTAACATACACTTTGGATATCTATACTTCGAAATTTACTTCAATATGTCCATGATCTAGGTTGTGTTTGGTTGTCTTAAGATATGTAGATGATGTGCTCTTAAGTATTGTAAAGTGTTTTCACACAATGCCTAGTCGTCCAAGGTGAGTGTTAGGTCACCCTAATGTTTATATTTACACTTGACCTTTCCTTAGTTTTCCCACTTGACTGGCCCACAAGTCTCCCCTAGGTCGACTAAGCTAAGTAACTCTTTTTTGAAAATGTGACAGAGTGCAAATGGATGGGTTTGTAGAAGGCAAATGAGTTTGAAAATGAGCCGATATACGACCTATGAACCTATCCAAGGTGTGATAGAAATATGATTAGAGAAATCATGAGGTCTCTAAAAACATTCAATAGTAGATCAAGTGATTTCTAAGGAGTTGAGAAGGAAAATGGTCATCGTCTAGAGGATAACATGGTGCACGATAGAGCGGTAAGATCATTGAAATAAATCAAATTTGTATGAATGGATTATTATTGAAATTAGTACCAAAATGATATTGCCAAGGCTTAGATCAAATCTAGGGCACTACAAAAAGACCCATTTTAATATAGTATTAAAAAATGCTTGATTAAAAGAAAAGAAACAAGTAAATGTGAACCTCACGAGTCTCAATCATAGGATGGTTATGCGAAAAATTGAATGAATTTTCCAATCCACGTGAAATTTGCAAAAACATATGAAAAGCAAATGTGTATTAATGTTATATAAGGATATGTATGTATTTATAAATTTGAATTTGTGAATAACTGAAAATTTTGTACTTGAAACTTAAATAAAATGAAACGTGCATAAGAATGGTTATACATGATTAGTCATCTTAAACTTTGCCCCTAATTTGTTGAATTTTGAATAGTGCCACAAGGTCTGTCCCCCATGAAAAGTAAATGTTCAAATCTTGCTAACTTAATAGGCCTTTCTAGTAGCGTAAAATGTCATAGAAAACACTTACTTGAATCTTACTAACTTCATTGCCTTAGTGATAGCATAAAACAACTTGTTGGCTTAATAGTCTTTCTAATAGCATGACATGTCATAAAAGATCAATTTTTTGTGTTACAGAGGCCAAAGTTCCCATTTTGAATTGATCTAGTAAGTACTCTCAGTTGAATACATCTATAACATTTAGGGTTGAATGTCATCTTTTAAGCTATTAAGGCCAAATGTCAACTCTGTATATATGATAAAATTATTGAAAGTCTATTAAAATTGAATAAAACCTCGTCTTTATAAAGTGTATAATGTAAGTAATCTGACTAAATACATGTATTCTTGGTTTAAATTTATGTGTACTTCTAAACAAAAACACAATATGCCCCCTTTTTTAGGTGAGATAATCCCCCTATGTATTACTTGTCTCAAAAGAAAAGTGGTTAAGTACATCAATTCTAATAATATATAGAAATAAGTGATATAAATCGTGTATAAACAAAATGTTGTTGAATAATTATGCATAAATCATGATATGATCATTATAGAACTGTTGGAAGCACAATGGACTGAGAGGGGGGTGAATCAATCCTTCAAAACTTTAACTTCAATTACCGTGTACTAGGATTCATCATTCAATTAGTCATTCACCATAAATAACCATGCATGAGCATATTAGATGTGTATCAACCATTCACAAGATCATAAGATAGGAGAGAGAACATAAGACACCAAATATAAGTGGGAAACCCTCAAGGGGAAGAAAACCCACTGAAACCTTAACTTATATTACAAAAAGCAAGGACTTGCAAGAATCTTACACATCTTGCAAGATTTGTTTAGTGAGGCACCCACCCCACAAGGAGCACCAACACCTAAACCTTTGCTAATATGAATCACAAAAAGGACTCCTATGAATATTAAACATCATAAGAGATTTAAAAATTAATGATCACATATAATAGGTTGCTCACACAACTGATTGTGATCCAAGTTCAACTCCAAACACACCAAACCCTCTTCAAACTCCTCTCTACTTCAACTCGCTCAAATTTGTCCTCTCATGGCTGATTGGGACATTTTCCTTAGCATTATTGATCCTCAATCTTCTCGAGGTATTCCACACTCTTCTAAGCTTTTTCCATAACCCCTCAACACTCCTCTTCAACCTCTTTTAGGTCGCACTTTTCCTCTCTTGCTCAACTAGTCGCAAATGATTACACACACTAGCTTATATACCCAACACTAGCTCATAACCAAAAATAATAATAACATCATCATATAAATATACTTAAGAGACCCAAGTAGGTTGGCAGGGGTCAAGACAACACCAACAAGCTCCAAGATGCACAAGCAAACTCAAAATGCACTCTCCAAGCACCAATAAATGGATCGTGATTTCCAAAGGCATACTCCAACTTTATCAAGACACAAGAAACTCCACACAAGTCATACCCAAGTCCTCAGCATCACCAAAAATCTCAAGAAGCAATTAAATATCCATCTCCATCATGAAACTCATCAAGAAGCATGTTATTCCAACTAGGTCTTCAATGCCCAAAAATTCACTCCCAGAAAATGACCAACTTGACATATATAGAATTATAATCATGGCTTAAGTCATATACCATTAGAAAGGCCTATAATTCCAATTTCCATAAAAACTAACATTTTCCTCCAAATCATAGTGGAAGACCTCCAAATAGCTCAAATTCTACAACTACTCCAAACTGGCTTCAAGACAACAAAATTAGGTCTTCAAAACAAAGTTGGTTCTTATATAAAAACACCTCATCAAGACATAAACCATATACCATTGGAAATTTCTCTTAATATACTATCCATAACAGTTCGTTTTATCTTCAAACTCATATTGGAAGGCCTTCAACCAAGCCAATCTTTGAAACTACTCATTCAAGCTTATAGGACTCAAGAACCAGTCTTGAGGAATCAATGCTCAAACACCTCCAAAGCAACTTCCAAGTTCAACCACCACCTTGAACATATCAAGGAAAATTTTACCAACGTATTAAATCACTAAGAAGCATGTGTCACATGGATAAATCTGACCCAACACACTTGTTCCTTTAATCCTTCTTAAGAAGCCAACTAGGGCCAATTAGGCCATTAGGGCTTATGCAAGAATTTTTTTTACAAATAAAAAAAATGCTTCAAATGCATCATATCATGTTCCAAAATTTTATCCATGATGAAAAACCACATCTACAACATGTAAAATGATCAAACTCACTTCAAACCAAGAGACTGGCATTTTAGCCCTTAAGGCCAAAATTGGTAGTGCAACTTTGAGGACATGTATCTTAAATTTTCTCCAAGAAACATGCCTAGAAATTTTCATTTTTATCTATAAAATCTCCCAAGGATTCTATAACAGTTTGGTTTTCATCTTGGAACATCCATCTCATCCCTGAAATTGTAAAAACCCACAAAACTAAGGTTTTTCTCTCTCTTCCTGAAATAGTTGGAACATGAAACCTATGCCAAAATAAACTATGAGGAATCCTCTTTAACCATGATGCATCAATTTTTCTTGATAATAAAATTTTAATACCAAACACAACAAATCATTCAAGTTGCTTTAAAATGAGGGTTTTGCTAGGGTTTCAAAGTAACTTATCTTCTTAACGATTGTTTATAAAAACAGGATGATCAAATGACTTCATTATTTTTGTAAAACACTCTTAACTCAATGGAAAAACATCCCCCACAACCTCTGGGTTTCATGCAAAGTGTGTGTGAATGGGTGAGAGAAACAAGTTTCCAATTCGAGTTGGATTTTACTTCTTCTCAACTTGGTTTTACCAAAAAGGTCATAACTTGCAAAAACTTCTTCACTTTGACCTGAAACTTGTCACGAAGCATCATGATAACATCTTATAACTATCCCAATGCACCACCTATATCAAATGGACCTGAATCTCTCTAGCCACAACAACTTACTTATGTTAGCATGTTTTGTCTTCATTTTGTTGTTTCCCAAGGACCATGAAACACCATCATACCTCTAAGAACTTACCTGAAACTCATCATAAACCTATTATAACATGTCACGACACCTTTTTGGTGCTTAAATAGGACTTCACTACTCTAAAACTCACACGCCCATGCAAAACCACATGCTCTAGGTCTAAGAATAGGCTTGTTATCCATTTTTCGCACCCCCTGCAAAATGGACATCTTAGCAGGTCAGAGCATTGGCAGATGATAAAAAAGGGAAATGTTTTGCAATCTTCAAGGAATCTCGTGTTTTGTCTCAGCTGAGTTTTTATTAACTCACGGTGAGCTGGCTAGCTATGGCGAATGGTGGAGTTGACGACTAGGCTCATTGTAAAATCGGCTGAGTTTGAGGAAAAGTTCACTAGGTTGGACTCCTAGGTTGGTCAAACATGTGTGTCGGTTGGGTTGGTCGGATGGGTTGGCCAACTGACTATTAAGGTAGTTTAGTGATAATAGCTCAACAACCAAAATTAATGAGGCATGGCGCTCATGACTTCCCGTGCAAATAAAGTACCAAACCGTATGGCTTCTCATACCTCTTCAATGCACCATGACACTTGGTGACCCAAATTGCTTATATATTGTAAAATATGCCTCATTTTGAGAGGATTCATTTTGTTTTGTAAAGGAACTCTGTCTAAATTGTTCCAGAGCTATTGTGAGCTAAAGGCCTTGAATTTGGGCTTTTTATAAAGGATTTTGCCTTGTGTCTATATTGTGATGGATTGCACAAGCTTTTAAGCAATAAAATTGGTGTTTTGTGGATTTTCTTGCCCTAATTCGAGTTTTATTACATCTTTTGCCTTCCATTACGTTTGCAGGTATATTGTGCATGTTTATATCTCTTTGCAAGACCTTTAATATGTTGTGCTTTATGAATCTAGGGAACTGAATATTGTTTTAGCTTGTGGCGCTTCTACTCACCCTCTCTCACTTTATTTACTCCCTATTTTCTGCTCACTCAAAGTGTCTCACTCCCTTTCTTAGTGAATCACCTTCGCTTAGAGTAGATTTACTTTCTTACATTCTTCTATACTTGTTTCCTTGGAAAGCATTGGGGTAATATTAGTTTAGTTTTCCATTCTCTCCACTTTGGATAAGTTAACACTAGGTTAGGAGAATAATCTGACCTTCTCTAAGGGGTTATCCTACTTGCGAGGCCCCACACTGCAAGATAATCCCGTGCTATGTAGGTTACACTGATTACCTCACACACAAATCACAAACAATCAGGGGTGTTGTAATTTTGACATAACAGTTTTGGCATGCTTGATGGGACCAGAAGTCAATATTTTCAAGTTTACCAAGATTGGTTGTGCATCTTGGTGAATTTTCATCCTTTGGAGGCTTTGTAACCAGACATCTGGCAACTCCTGGGGTCAAACTTTAACTAGTTTTAGCAGTACTAGTTGACCAAGTACACGAGAAGGATCCAAACTCAGTCTAGAGCAAGAGAAGAAGGTGTCTTTGAATATTTGCAGTTATCTCCGAGAAGAGGAAGGAAAGGAAGAAGAGTAAAAAGGTCTCCATCTTCACCAAAAAACATTATCCACACCTCCACCTGGTCGACCCTTCCTTCTAATCATTTAGGGTTCTCAGGCCAATCAAGATGGCGCATCAACCACCACTACCACAAGGGCCACCAAATCCCTATGTCCACTTCATAGGCAGTAGTACACTCACCCTCAATGCCCAGAACCCTATTTTGGTTGCAACATTAAATAATATTCCTTACTTCACTAGGGAGAACCACATGACTCTTGATGACCGTATTCAGGATATCGTGAATATCTGTACCATTCATGAGATCAATGAAGTGGATGTTGCAATTAAATTTTTGGCTTCCTCTTTCAAAGGAAAGGCCTTGCAGTGGTTCAAGAGCTTAACATCAGGTTCCGTTATAAATTGGGATCAAATATGCATAACCCTCTACAACCAGTTTGGAGAAAGAGGAGATAATATGTCCATATTGGAGCAACTGACTACAATCTAGAGGGCTCGCAATGAACAAATGGTAGACTTTAATTTTTGATTTTATTAGACGTGGGACAGGATTTGGATTCTCATAAGGCCGACTGCTGAAGGTACATTTCTCTATTTCCTTAAAGTTTTAAATTCTTATATATCTGTTATGATACAATTTATGCGAGGGATAACCTAACCAGATGTTTATGCCATGAATATTAGAGCTGAAAATTGTCTCATTCAAGCCGGTAAACTAGCACCTAGGCCACCTATGCCTCTCTATCCATAAATTAGCAATCCCACTTCTAGTAATGCACCCAAGTTAGCCCTTATTCCTCCCCCTATGAATCAAAGCAATAAATAGGACTCTACTTCTTCTAGCGACCGATTTGAAAGCCAATAACTTAAGAAAGTACTGCAGAAGATAATCAAGGGGCAACAAAATTTTAGGAATGAGTTAGTGGCCATCAAGAGGCAACATGCCCAAAATTTCAGACCCTTTCAGCCTCAAGCCCAATATCATGTTAGACCCCCGTATCAACAAAATAAACCACTTGCTCAAGCTACTAATCAAAATCAGGGGCACCCTCCTGTTGTTAAACCTTCCCAACCTTATAATCCCAATGTAGGATCAACCTGTAGAGCTCTGGTCCTAGTCCAGAACGATATGACAGATGAATATGAATGGTGTCCTTGGTATGGCTACTATTATGATCAAACAACATACTTTCGAGATCCATCAAATAAGGATCTATTGGTGCATACCATTGGTATGCCTTAAGAGGTGAGCTAAGAGGAAAATCAACAACAAAAAAGTTAATAGGAGGTACCTCAGACTGAAACCACATTAGTTAATTGGCGAGTAGAATATTTCTATGGAATTAATCAATCTCCTTTCCAGGGTGTAGCTTCTAACACACAATCGAAGAAGAGGAACATAGAGGAGGGGAAATCATCTAGTCCAGTTGTTTCTTAGCCCACTCCCACACCACAAGGAGTTGGCAGACCAAGCGCAACTCCCAGTGCACAAAACTAGCCTAAGGCAATTGTTGTAGCTGCCCCGAATTTACAGAATCCTTCCAGGGTTCGAGTTGCAGCTGCTCATGGACCAATCCAAATGCCAGAAAAGATCATGCCCATTAAGGGAAAAACAAAGGAGAACCCACCCCCACTCAATATCATCGATCAAATGAAGAAGACTAATGTCAACATTTCCATGTGGGAATCATTGGCAATCCCAAGGCACGAGATTTATTGCAAACAACTATGGTAAATTGGTCCCCTTATAATGAGCCATCTAAAAATCAAGAGAGGGTTCTTACTAACACTGCCCAACAAGAATAAGGTCATTCAGGTAAGAATGTGAATCCTCCATCGTTACATGTCTCATTGATCATTGGGGATAAATTAGTGCACAATTGCATGATCGACTCAGGAGCGAGCAACTCAGTAATGCCAAAGTAGATAGCTGATCAATTGGGCTTAAAATATGAGTCGGTATTGAGGGGAGTAGTACAATTGGATGGGATAATAGTAGGGACAGTTAGAGTGATCAAGGGACTGAGCCTTACGCTCCATGTTTGCTCAAATAGTTTTACAATATGTATCAGTGATTGACTTGCTACCGCTATTCGTTTTGTGCCTTTCGAGGGATTTTACAGCCAAGATTAGTGGGTACCTATCAGCTGATTGGTCCCACATTTTATTCAGTGTAAGGTATGGAACTAAGGTTACTATTTTGTCGAAACCAATTGCACGCTTTCAAATTGAGCCCCATGTACCGAGCCCAAAAAATGCTAAGTGTGCAGTATTTTAATGGGAGGATTGTTTGTATGCCTATGAACCAAACACCAAGGTTGGGACTATTCTTGATCTGAAACTCGATGAGTGGGCTCACAAAATGCATGGCTATGACCCATACAGGGAGATGGAAGAAGTTGTGTTAGGTGTTTATTGTCTACATGAGGAGAACCTACCCACCCCCAACCTCACCAAGTCATAAAATGAGGATGTTAATGAAGTGTGACATATTTTCTTTGATGGTTCAAGGAGCAGGGAGGGTGTTGGAGGAGGTGCGGTGCTTATTTTGCCACAAGGTATGACATACTACTCAGCTTTCCATTTTTAGTTTTCATGTTCGAACAATACAGTTGAGTACGAGACTTTGATCCATGTATTACATTGGGCAAGGAAGTGAGGTATAAAAAACTTGCAAGTGTTTGGTTATAGATAGTTAATTGTCAACTAGATTAGAGGACAACACGCCGCTAAGAATCATCTACTTAAAGCCTACAAACATCAAGTGTGGGATCAAATTAAATACCTTGAAGCATTCAATATTCAGGCCATACCGAGGAAGAAGAATGAGGTTGCAGACATGCTTGTGGCAATTAGAGCAATATTTGATGTGGTGGAGAGTATCGAGAGAGACAAAACGTAGCCACATATTCATGTAATTATTAGACCAATTGTACCAGACAATGACACAAGTTGGCAAGTGTTTGAGAATGATCAACAAATCATTAATTTTTTATAGGAGGAAGCTAAGTTCACAGCTAAAAACCAGGAGAAATTTGAGCAGCAGTACGGGGATCAAGTGGTGCAGTTGTAGACAAAGAAATTGGCAAAGGGTTTAGTGACTCTAAAGTCAATATTCAACCCAAATGATCAATTCCAAAAGAATAAGGCCAATATTCAGGTCAGGAGGGAAGATTCAGAGCCCATTTTTGTTAAAAAGGGTAAAATGCTCCAAATTGGCAAGGTGAGGATGGATCAAGAAAAATCTGAATTCATGTTGCTTTGTCATGAGTTCTCAGATGTCTTCGCTTAGAGCTATGAGGATTTGAAGGGATTTAATCCTAAGTTGGCACAACACACAATTGAATTGGATCCGGAGGCTAAACCTGTCAGGAAAAAGCAAAGGCTGATCAACCCCCATATTGAGCCTCTCATGAAGAAAGAGTTGGATAAGCTGATAGAGGAAAGCATCATATTCTAATCAAGCACTGAAGTTCGGTTGTGAATCTAGGGCCAGTCAAAAAAAAGAATGGGGAAATCAGGTTGTGCGTGGATTTTTGGGATCTAAACAAGGCCTCCCTCAAGGACCACTATCTACTACCCTCCATGGAGAAAAGCTTACAAGTAGTGGTCAGTTCAAAAATATTCTCTCTCTTAGACTGATATTTGGGCTACAATCAAATCATGGTGAAGGAGGAAGATCAATTTAAAACAACTTTCACCACAAAATGGGCCACTTATGCCTATAAGACGATACCATTTGGGTTGTCAAACACTGGAACAACATTCCAAAGGGTTATGGATATGGCGTTCAATGGGCTTTTGAACAAAATAGTGCTTGTCTATCTTGATGACATCACTGTGTTTTACAAAAATGCAGAAACCAACCTCTTTCACCTCAAGCAGGTATTCCAAAGGTGTAAGAGGTTTGGAGTGTCTTTAAACCCGAAGAAATGTATATTCTTGGCTCATGAAGGTAAGTTGTTAGGCCATATCGTGTCTAAATAATGCTTAACTATTGATCTAGAAAGGGTTGAAGCCATTCGAGCATTGTCGTTGCCAAGTCACAAGAAGGCTCTCCAAAGTTTCTTCGGGAGGATTAACTTTGTACAAAGGTTCATGATGGATTTTGTCACTCTTATGAAGCCATTGACAATGACACTGAAGAATAATTTGGATTTCAAATGGACAACGCAGGGAAAATAGAGTTTTAAAGCTATTAAGCAGGCCATATCTCAAGCTCCAACTCTCATCAATCCAAACTTCTCCAAAGACTTCTTTCTCTACGCCTTTGGTGATTCAGACACTATCTCTGTAATCTTGGTACAACATAATAAAGAAGGACTAGAACAACCTATTGCTTTCTTTAGCTAAGGCCTTGTGGACTATGGGGCAAGATATTCATTCATTGAGAAACACGTCCTTGCTGTGATTATAAGTTTGAAGAAATTCAAGCATTTAGTGTCAAATAATAGGATTCATCTACTAATCACACATGTTGGTATAAAAAAATTATTTTAAATAAGGACCTCAATGAAAAAATTGTTGGCTTGGTGACAAAGGTCATGGAATATGACATTGATATTAAGGTGATCAAGTTGGTCAGGGGTAAGGGATTATGTGAGCAACTAGCTTTGGGACAACATGCCGAGTCAGGTGGTAGAGAAGAGGTTGTTTTAGTGCTACACAATGATCAAGAGCAATCAGTCGATGCCTCACCTGATCCTTATTGGACTCAAGATATAGTCCATAACCTTAAAACATGTCAATTTCCTCAAGGGTTGAGAAAAGAAAAGAGGAGATACTTCATATTACAATCCACTCCATATGTTCTTATTGATGACACCTTGTTCAAAAGAGATGTGAATGGTTTCCTCCCAAGATGCATCAAAACAGACTAGGTGGAGAGGGTATTACATGATTTTCATGATGAAGAAATAGGTGGCCACTTTGCCTAGAAAGAAACAACTCTTAGGATCATGAAGGTTGGTTATTACTGGCCTAACCTTTTTCATGATTGTTATGCATGGATTAGGAAATGCAAAAAATGTGCCTTCTTCACAGGTAAAGAGAAGCTACCAACCATTCCTCTCCACCCCATTTATGTAAATGAACCATTCATGCAATGGGTGATGGACTTTATTGGGGTGATTAACCCAAATTCTAGCTTCGATCACAGGTGGATCCTTACGGGCACAAATTATTTCACCAATTGGATGGAGGCATTTGCACTCAAGGAGGAAAATGAGGCCAAAATATTAGATTTTTATGAGGGTATTATAGCTATATTTGGAGTCCCTTCAGCCATAATATCATATAATTCCTTGGCTTTTCTTAGGATGAAAATATCTAGATGGGCATTGAAAAATGGCATCTATTTGAGCACCTTCTCAAATTATTACCCCCAGGGTAACAGGCAGGTAGAGTCTACAAAAAAAATATTTTGAGGATTATAAGGACTCTAGATGAGAATCAGAGAACATGACACACCAAGTTGAAATCAACCTTGTGAGCTGATAGGATTACTCCGAAGAAATCAACAGGGAACTCTTCTTACATGTTAGTCTACAGGAGGGAGGCAAGCCTACCTATATCACTTGAGTTGCTGATATTAGATCTCATAAAGTAGCTAGAGCTATCCGGGTTTGAGCCCATGGAAGTGAGGTATGTAGAGATCATGGAGCTAGAGGAGCTAAGAAATCACGGCATGAAGACAATGGAAAAATACCAAGCTCAAATCAAGATGAGATTTGACAGAAAGGCCAGAAACAAAACATTCCAAGAAGGAGACTTGGTCCTAAAATGGGATGCAGATAGGGAAAAACTGGGAAGGCATTCCAAAATTGATACCATATGGAGTGGCCCCTACATGGTCACAAAATGCAAAAACAACAATGCTTTCTAGCTATCTGTTAGGTGGTGGAGCTTGTTTTCATGTGTGAAAGTGTTGAAGACTGTACACTAAGAGTACTGTACACTTTCATGTATCCTCTCCGGGGTTTGGGGTCGGGCTGGGCCCCAAGCGGGGGTCTGGGGGTGGCAGCCCCCGGTAGCAGGGGTTTGGGGGCACAACCCCCGAGAAAAAAAATTTGGCCTCGAAAAATGCACCCGACATATCGGGAAACATGCTTTTCTCATATGGGCGAGTTTTTGACCCATAGGTTTATGGGACGAGTTTTGCCCATGGTATTGATACCCACGGTTTTATAAAACTTCTTAAGCAGTTGTCTATTTATATGGTCTTATGCATATGATAGATGTACAAGCAAATATATTACATATGTGTTTTGAATTCGGCTGTGAATTCTGTAGAGTTTATTGAGCATAGCTCCAAACGGATCTGGGTATTGTATTGAGAGAGCGGTGGCTTGTAATAAAATCTGAGTAAGTGATTCTTGGTGGACGTAGCCCAAATTGGGTGAACCACGTTAAAAACTGTCTCTTTGTGTTGTGTTATTTTATTTTGCAATTTTATTTGAGATCTGTAATAATTTATGCATATTAGTTTCTACTATTGCGATTCTGTGAGGGATTATTCCGCATATTTTATCCCTTATTTCCTAACACTATCCAAGTTGGATGGAGAAGAATTACATATTCTAGTTAATGAAATCTATCTCAAGCATTGTTACTAAGTGAAGTATCTTTCTTGTACCTACTAGTTTAAAGTTTGTAATTCGACCAAGTTCTTTTAGCACATTACATTGCTTTTAGTTTAGGTTCGATTTGTAATAAGTGTTTGTGAACTCTTTGCATGTTCCGTATGGGATATGTATGACTTTGTTGTTTGTACATAGTTGTGCATTTGTTGTTCTTGCACTTTCAAGTTTCAGGCAAAGTTTGGTGAAGAAACAACCAGTCCCGACCCATGATTTCTTTTGGAATGACAAGCCCTAGTAGTGCTTCAAAAGCTTAAAGGATAAATCCTCGAGTGATGGACTAGTTCCAAAAATTAGTTGACTCCATGCCCAATGGATACTCTAGGGCCACTGGTCTTTCAGATCTAGCAAGAAAATCATCCTGCAATTCGCCAATTGTTATCCATTTTTCACACCCTCTACAAAATGGACAACTTAACAGGTCAGAGCATAAGTAGTTAAATAAAAAAGGAAAACGCTTTGTAATCTTTAGGGAATCTCATGTTTTGGCTCAGATGAGGCGAATGGTGGAGTTGGAGACCGGGCTTATTTTAAAATTGGCTGAGTTTGAGGAAAATTTCACTAGGTTGGACGCATAGGTTGGACAGACAAGTGTGTCGACTGGGTTAGTCGGATGACATAGATGGATGGGTTGGTCAGTCGAATCGGTTAGCCAACTGTTAAGGCATCTCAGTGACAAGCTCATGGTTGGATGAGTAAGAGGTGTACGGAAAATATGGATGACATCCAACCCCCCATGGTTGGACGTCACAGGGTGAGACATCATCAAACCCATAGGTTGTACAACACAAAGTTAGACGGCTCATCGGGATGGTCTAGTGGCACATTGTATGGCACAAGGTTGGATGACCATCTAAGCCCATCGGTTGCATGGTTTAGAGATAGACGATTGTCCAACCTCAGAGGTTGGATGACCCACAGTGTGAAGATGGTGACTCCCAGGCTAGCCGACGACCAAAAGAATGTATGACTTAGAAGTTTGACGCCTTCTAACTTTCCCAGGTTGGGTGACAATGAGGTTAGATGACCTACTCACAAATTATATGGATCATGGTTAGACAACCATCTAGCCCGGACATTGAGAAGAGCTCATGGGCCAGGTAGTTTTATTAAAGGAGGTTGTATGACCCAATGAGGATGGACATTCGCCCAACCCAGGAGGGTTGGACGACCTACACGATTGGACGAGTCACATGACATGTGAAGGTAGGTGGACGAACGATAGCTCAACAACCAAAATTAATGCGGCATAGCGCCTATGACTGCCTGTGTAAATAAAGTACCAAATTGTATGGCTCCCTATACCTCTTCAATGCACCCTATCGATTGCTAACCCTAATTGCTTATATATTGTAAAATTTGCCTCATTTTGAGGGGATTCATTCTATTTTGCAAAGGAACTCTATCAAAATTGTTCTAGAGCTATTGTGAGATAAAGGCTTCGAATTTGGGATTTTTGTAAAGGATTTTGCCTAGTGCATATATTGTGATGGGTTGTTGAAGCTTTTAAGCAATAAAATTGGTGTTTAGTGGCTTTTCTTGACCCAATTCGAGTTTTATTGCATCTTTTTCCATCTATTACATTTGCAGGTATATTGTGCATGTTTATATCTCTTTACAGCACCTTTAATTTGTTATGTTTTATGAATCTAGGGAATTGAATACTATTTTAGCTTGTGGCGCTTCTACTCACCCTCTCTGACTTTTTTACTCCCTATTTTCCACTCACTCAAAGTGTCTCACTCCCTTTCCTGGTGCATCACCTTCACTTAGAGTAGATTTACTTTTATGCATTCTTTTATCCCTGTTTCCTTGGAAAGCATTAGGATAGGATTAGTTTAGTTTTCCATTCTCTGCACTTTGGAGAAGTTGGCACTAGGTTAGGAAAAGAAGTTGGCCTTCTCTGGAGGGTTATCCTACTTGCGAGGTCCCACACTATAGGATAATCCCATGTTATTTAGGTTACATTATTTACCTCACACACAAATCACAAGCAATCAGGGGTGGTGTAATTTTGAGATAACAATGCCTAAAATGACCATACTCAAGCCATACAACTCATGAACTAACCATGAAGACTCATTACATGCACTTATACACCCTTGACACATCATATGAACCTTGTTTTACATCACGATGACCTTCAACCAGCTTAGGAGAGCTCAAATTATGACTGTGCCTACTAGACCATGCACTAGAACACCATAGGACTTCACCAAAACAAGTCACTACCAATCAAACTTCATGTCAGACCTTGGATAACACCTCATGAAGAATCACATGAAACTTATACACCCTTTATAATCAATGTACTTTGACATCAATGACAACACCTAAACACAATAGCCAACAATCTCCCCCTTTGTCATTGATGACAACCACCTTCAGAAACATTGGTGGCAACCAACAAGACCAAACACCTACATTACCTCTTTTCCATGTTTCTGATGTAACTCTCCCCCCTTAGAAATCTATAAAAAAGGCTATAATGACCACTCAACATGAAACATGACAACACAAGACAAGACACAATGGAAACAATGACTTACTTATGTAAATGAATCCCCTTTGGATTGTACTTGCTCTTTGTTGTCTTCAACAACAAAAATAAAGGATCTATGGACCTAAAATAACCATGAAACTAGCTCCCCTTAAGTGTATAATATCTAAAAAATTTCTTCATTCATGTTTTACTTCATCCTTTAGGTTTTTACCACGCCAAAAAAACCATTATGCCTCCAATCTCTATCATGGCCACCTTTAGGACCAATGTTCCTAAAGCACGTTTTGATACCAATTTTGACAAAATTCTTAATGTCCCAAAAGCATACTAAGTGCAAAAAACATCACTTTATTGCTCCCCCTGTTAAAATACCATCCCTCTCTAACTATCTATGCAAAATTTACTGTTCATACCCTTTTTGAATGCCATGAATATAGATAAACTCATTTGTCACAGTCCTAAAAAACTTCTTCAGATATTTTTGCCCTATGTTCATGATAATGCACCTATTTTTATCACGTGATCAACTCCCCCTACCTACAAATGCCTTGATAGCCTTCATGGAGTAGACTTTGGGCTTAGAAAGACATTTCTACAAGTTTATTTCATGAATAATACTTAGGAGCATAACTCAACCACCTGGAGTTGTATATCATCATTTCTATCAATAACTAGCCTTCCTTCTTATTATAGACCTCCAATCCATCATTGTTTATTCTTAGTTTTCATAAGTGAAACAAACTTAGCTACTTTGATCACAAATCACTATGTTTCATCCTTTAAGGCATCCAATCAAGACTGTAATAGACCTTAAAACAGGTCATAAATATATTCTCTCACATGATTATCACATATACCTGAATGAATTCATACCACTATCATTTTGTTTATGCAAATATTGTACCTTATTTTGTTGCACAAGATTAACCTTGCAAGTCCTTAACTTGAAAAACACAACTCACTTGACTCCCTATGGGCTAAAGTTCTCTAACCCCTCATACTCATAGGCAGGCCTCAACATTTACACAAATAACTCTATCTTATAGAGTCCTCATGATGCATGTACACACTCTTCAACATGATTTAAGCATTGTGACTCAGAATACAAGATCAAATTATCCATATGCATACATGGTATTCAAGATTCTTCCCTTCAAGATGACTTATTTATTAGTCAAGCTCCTTTTGATGCATGTTTAACTCTGTCACAAAACTTGGTTCTCTGCCCCTTAGAATCAAGACTTTCAACAGTCTACATAGCTTGTTAAACTCATATTAGATAGAGAATTTGAGAAATAACAAGACGTACCATTGATATCAACTTCAAACCATGGATTATTAGGTCTCCTCATTCACTTAGAGTATTGTGATCTTCGTTATGAACATAACCATTCCCTTATAAACACTCAAGCTTCCTTTTGGTACATGCTTATCATTCTTCATCCTTTTTCAAATTATAGGATGCATTAATATGAAAAACACTGCCCAGATTTATCTTTTCCAGAATTTAATTAAGGTGTGAAGACACATAACTGAAGTCATTCAACAATTTTATCACCTTGGAACGTATGAAACCATCACATATTGCCTTGACATCTTATCCTTCAAATGCTTGCACAAGACTATTGATACTCATACCATCACATATTCCATACTTAGCAAGGAGTAAACCAAACACATATCATAGACCATTCTTATATAGATCTCTTCAAAGGATGACCTAGAACAATGCAGGACACAATATGTAAACTCAAAGTTCTTCCAACCAAGACTAAAATAGGACATAATGTATTGATAGAGAACACAACATTTTCAAGCTTCATGAAGACACCTATACACACGACCGTCTTCTTAAGAATTCAAACCACTATCATAGAAGGACTTCAAGGCTTTCTTCAATTGTATCCATAGATAAACAGCCACCTACAATCATACTTTTATCTTTATGATGCGCTAATAGACTTAGAATATGTACTTCTTTGTCTTCATCTACCTGTATACCTACATTTTTCATGTCTTCATCAATCCCAATTCTCTGATATAGTAGATAGAGGATTTTTCCTTGTAACAAAAATTCATATCCTTGATGACCTGATCTTTGATGCATTTATACTCATGGAAATGTACACAGAGAACTTAGAATCTTCACACCTTCTTAATACATAGATTTTCTCTTTATAAGTAATTCAAAAGATAAATCTTAAATCAATTGAACCATTGGCACATGAGAAAGACCTCGTGATCATCATATCCCTTTCTAGAATGGTGTAAACAAGTACCTTTGAAAACCTTCATCTTTGACATGACTGTACAAATCAAGATAATGCCAGTACAAAACAAATTTCGATGGGACCTTATTCAGGACTGATACTAGACAAACTTCATGACAATATACTATTATTTTTCATTGTATGGATGCAGAAAAAAACCTTTCAAATCATGAAAAGAATCTCAATATCATATTATTTGATCATGATGAGAATAACAGACCTTAAGACTATCTAAAATTCTTACAATCAACATGAACTTGGAACCACTTTCACCCTCAGACCTCTTTTGACTAATAAGGACATGACTTCTTTATAAGTAAGCAAACAATTCAACAACATGATAGATAAGACTTTGATGATATACAAGCTCCCCCTAGGGTGAGCAACACTTTGACCAAAGAAACACTAAATTAGGACACTAAGACCAACAACACCTTGAGACTCAACACATGTTACAAGACAAGACTTGATGAACTGAAACAATAGACAAGCACAAATACCTTGACAAGATTGAGACAAATTGTAGGAGCTCACAACCAACACCAATGTTTCCTTTGTCAAATGAATGTCTTCTCTAAGCCTAGAGAAGAGACACAACACTCATTAAGTCACTTAAAATAGTATATAAGCATCCGATGATCTCAAGGATTCCATCCTTTCCCTTTCTACCTTTGAGATCCTTTTGCTTTTAGGTACAATGATTTCATCTCCAATATATTCATCATCTGATTGAAGACCTAATAAACACTTATGGATGTCCTCATTTGCAACAAGATCCAACATACCTCTATAACCTGTATTATATTTGTCGAGCTAGATTACATCTTTCTTGATCTTGTCAACACATTTTGGTACCTTGATTGAGCTTAATTCTCCCGTGACTATCTTTGTTTTTTTTTCCTTCAAACCATCTGCATTTTCTACCTTCTTATCATTTATTGGCTCTTCAACCTTCATACTCTGCACATTAGACTGAGAATTAATTCTCTTGTCCTCATTTGTTTGATCAATATCCTTCTTGACCTTAGGATTCTACATGACAGTCTTAGATTCATTCATAGGATTGACTTTCTTCTTGAATACTCTTCCATTTTGCCTATTAGGAGCTTGGACCCTGTTGTTGACTCTTGGAGATTCACCTTGATGACCTAATCTAGCAATATGTCCCTATTTGTGACACTTGTAACACACAACACCCTTCCAACTTCTAGGGTCATATACACTAAGGTTCCAACCACAATCAACTTCCTTATGGCCATACTCACAACAAGAATAACATTGACCATTAAAGGAGCTACCACCACTCCATGATTACCCATTCCTAGAGAGCTTCTTCTTGCAATCCCTAGCTCAATGACCAAAACCATGAGAAAAGTAGCAATAAATTTTAAATGAAGGATCGTACCTCATTGCATTAGGTTGTCTAAAAAGGTTTGATTTATTTGAATCAACCTCCTTGGTCACCTTCGTATTTGCTTGAGAGCTTGGACCAACTTTTCCACCATTCCTCACATGTTCTCCTTTAAATTCTAGGCGTGTTTTATCACTAGCAGTTCTTTGACTATCCAAGATCCCATCTAGGGCTTCATAACTATTCTCCAACCTTCCATGCATCTTCAACCTCTTATATGTTTCACCTAACTCAACTTTTAAAGAACTCAGCTCATCTTCATACTTAAGGCAAGTAGTTTCTTTTTATTTTAGGGCTCTTGTCATACTTTCAAGTTGAGATTCTAGATTTTTGATGGATTTTCCATGTTCATTCTCCATGCAACTGATCTGTTCTTGCAATTTATGAATTAGAGACTCAACCATCTCATACTTCTTTCTTAAGGTTGCTTCAACATGAGAAGATTTACCCATTGCTTGTGCTTCAAGAGGATATCCTTCAAGTTGTCAAACTTGCTTCTCAAGGACTGACTCTTATACAAATTTTTAGAATTATGATGGAATGAGGGATGAATCATTCCTTCAAAACTTTAATTTCAATTACCATGTATTAGAATTCATCATTCAATTATCCATTCATCATACATAACCACACATGGACATATTAGATGTGTATTAACCATTCACAAGATCATAAGACAAGAGAAATAACACAAGACACTGAATATAAGTGGGAAACCCTCAAGGGGAAGAAAACCAACTGAAACCTTAGCTTGTATTACACAAAGCAAGGACTAGCAAGAATATTACACATCATGCAAGATTTTTTTAGTGAGACACCCACCCCATAAGGAGCACCAACCCTTAAACCTTTGTTAATATGACTCATAAAAAGGACTCCTATGAATATTACAAATCATAAGATATTTAAAAATTAATGATCACATATAATAGGCTTCTCACACAACTGATTGTGATCCAAGTTCATCTCCAAACACACCAAACCTTCTTTAAACTCCTCAATACTTCAACTCGCTCAAATTTATCCTCTCATGGCTGATTGGGTACTTTTCCTTTGCATTATTGATCCTAAAAATTCTTCAGGTCTTCAAAACTCTTATAAAACAATTTCATAACCCATCAACATCCTCTTCAACCTCCTTTAGGTTTCACTTTTCCTCTCTTGCTCAACTAGTCACAAATGGCTACACACACTAGCTTATATACCCAACAATAGCTCATAACACCCTTGGGTCAGCCATGACCAAGTAGATCAGTCATCCCAACTCAAAAACATAACAACATCACCATATAAATTATCTTAAGAGACCCAAGTAGGTTAACATGGGTTGATACAACACCAACAAGCTCCAAGATGCATAAGCAAGCTCAAAATGCACTCTCCAAGCACTAATGAATGGATCATGATTTCCAAAGGCATACTCCAGATTTTTCAAAGACACAAGAAGCTCCACATAAGTCATGTGCAAGTCCTAAGCATCACCAAAAATCTCAAGAATCACTAAAAACTCCATCTCCATCATGAATCTCACCAAGAAGTATGTTATTCCAACTAGGTCTTCAATGCCCATAAATTTAGTACCAGAAAATGGCCAACTTGACATAGAAAAACTAATCATCATGCATTAACTCATATACCATTGGAAAGGTTTCTAAATATACTTTCCATAACAACTCACATTTTCTTCTAACTCATAGTGGAAGACCTCCAAACAACTCAAACTCGGTAACTATTGCAAACTAGCTTCAAGACCCCAAAACTAGGTCTTCAAAATAGAGATGGTTCTCATATAAAATCACCTCATCAAGACATAAACCATATGCGATTGGAAAGGTATCTAAATCTAATTTCCATAAAATCTCACTTTATCTTCCAAATCATAGTGGAAGGCCTTCAACCAAGCCAATCTCTGAAATTGCTCATTCAGGATTTAAGACTCAAGAACAAGTCTTGAGGAATCAATGCTCAAACAACTCAAAATAAAATTTCAAGTATAACCACCACCTGGAACACATCAAGGAAAATTTTACCAACATGTATAAGCACTAAGAATTATTGTTGTATAGGAAACTTTGTTCTCGAGCAGGGTGAAGGTCGATATTGTGAGCCACCAACAACTTTGAATAATGGAGGGCTTAGGACCTCAGATGTAGATGTGGATCTACGGGCGTAAAGAAGATAGATGTGTGATATAAAGAAGCTAGATCTGCAAGACTAAAATAGATAAGATTAGATCATAATATGTAAGGGTTGCCTGGACAATGCCAGTTGCAAGAGGATATTAACTCCCTTGGAGGATATCAAACCCCATGTCAAACAAGAGAATAATAGATCATGAACAGTAGTTATTACATAAAATAATGGAATATAAAATGACAAGTAACTAAAATGACGAGGGAACTTAGCTTGTGTTCTGCTATGGAGATGAACTGGGCATCAAGATGGTAAGATAACAAACCATGGAAAATATTTCTCCCTCAAAATTTTAAAAACTTAATTAAGCTCTTTCTTCTCCTCTCTAGGTCTAGGTCTCTCCAAGTCTTCTTGAAAAATATCAATCCAGGGTCTAGGTCTTCAAAAATATAGGTCCTCGGTCTTCCATCCTTGAAATATGGGGGAAAAACCCATATTTATAGCTTGGATGTGAGGTTAGATTGGGGTTAACAGGTAACCAGGGTTGGGTAGAGTAACCCAAGTTAAGAGATATGATGTGATCACGTGGGGACCATGGCTTGAATTATTAGATGGAGTGGGGAGCATGATTGACATGGTAGGTGAGATGATAGATTCCATTTGAAATTTAGAAAGGGGTGTCGGATGGGTATATTAATACCCATGGATTAAATAATTTGTGAGAGATGGGGGATAATACCAAAATTTTAATTATCAAATGGGTCCACATGAAGCCCATTTGATAATTAATTAAATAAGGTGAAAAAATGGATGAGATTTATTAAAATTTAAGAAAAATAAAGGCGAGAGGGGAAATTACATGAATGTGAGATGACAGAGGGGCGCTATACCAAAAATTGGTGTCTACATTTTCCCCTTTTTGTTGAGTGGTTTACATAGCAAGCCACGAGTCAAAAACAAAAAGGGTTAGATGAAATATGTGTTTAAAGATGGATGAAGAAATGACCAAAGGCAAGATGCCTTAGGTAAAAAAAGATCACAAAATGTATGGCGGTGACTCCAATATCACATCGGTAGAGGACAATTGCAGTCTCAATGGAGACAGATGACAATGTTCTACAAACCAGTGAGTGGGTGAAGACCACTGCAGTATGGATGTAAACCAAGATGACCAATGGGTCATAGGAAAACATCAAAATATGTGCAACTAAATGCGAAAGATGTGTGAAATCCTTTGTCTGCAAGGAATCGTGCAAAAAAAATCACGCGTCCACAAAAGGGACGAGGATGAAGATAATGATGTCCCAGCACGGGGCATGAGAAGGACACAAAGTGAGTTATATGCATTGACAAGTACAAGGATGAAAAGGTGCCCCAACATAGGATATAGATGGATGTTGAAATAAGATATCCCAGGGGGAATAATCATAAATGTGGACATGATGAGCAGATAGGATAGAAGGGTGAGATAAAATACTCTAAAAGGGTTATATATATGATGACAATCATGTTTCATAGGAAATATGCATAAGTGTTAGCAAATTAGAAGGTGAAGAAGACAAAGAAGTCTCGTTTCTTCGATAAGTAGGATAAGAAGTCAAGATACTTTTGTGACAAAACAAAAGTAGAGCAAATATTCATGGAAGAGAACAAGATCAGATAGGTGATGGTTGTTATGGTATCTTCCAAGAAAAAAAATGTCAAAGGAAGATGGGAAGAGATTCTTAGAAATGGATATGATGATGTCCTTGCGAGAGGACTGACGAAGATAAAATATGTGACAGGGTTCTCAAAAAGAGAAGAGGTCAATGTTGCAAAGAGAAGAACAAGAATGGTAATGAAATAGATTGATGGTACATAAACAGAGAAACATTGGCATTGACTGTGAATGCTAGGTGTGAGGGATGTTGAGAAAGAGAAAAGGGAATAGACAAGAGGATTGGTTGATTATGAGAAGAGAAAGAAAGATTGAATGTGAAGGTGATATGGGTATGGAATAGAGGGACGGAGACAAAGGAGGAGAAAAGAAGGAATGAAAGGGGAGGAAGAAGATAACAAAGAAGGATTATAGAGAAAGGGGGAAATGAAGAAGGACAAGCAAAGAGAAGACAGGAAAAGGACGGAGCAAAGGACGAAATCATGAAAAAGAGAGAGAGTTATTTAAAATGACAGGTGTGAGGAGGATGAAGCAGAGGAAGGTAGAGAAGTAATGGAAAACGAAAGAGATGATAGAGCAAAAAAAATTAAAGGAAGCATATCATAGTGAGGAAATCCAAGGTAAAGAATATGGAACTGACCGCATGGAAATGCATATGGATGGTGAGATGATAAAGGAGATCAGACAACGCTGAAGAGTCGGGTTATCGATGGGGAAGTAAGGAGGAAGTGTGAGGTAAAACGAGGAGGAAGATGATAAAGAGGAAGTGAAATAAGACAAGGATAAGAAAGGAGGAGAAGACAACAGAGAAAATTATGCAGAAGGAAGGGAACCAAGAATGAAGATATTCGATAAAGAGTGAGAAGCACAAGGAACGTAAAGAGAAGCTTGAGGGGAGGAATGACATCGATTGGAAAAAATGTGGAGATGCATGAGATGAGGATAAGTTGATGATGAGAAAATAGAGAGAGGGTGCATGAAAAAGATAATGAAAAAATTGGAAAGGAAGAATGGAAGATAGAGAGGTGGCGAGGAAAAAGAAAGGAAGGGATAGGAGAGGCAATGTCAGCGAATGGACAATAGGAGAAATCCACTGATAATGATTAGTAGGAAAATACGGGACAAAAGATGAGACGAGGCAGAAAACAAATGAATGATGGGAGGGGGAATGCCAATGAAGGGACGTTAGGAGAAGTCCCTCGATAATGATCAGAGGACACAAAGAAGGAAGGAATGAAGATAGAATGGAGGTCAAAGAAAAGAATTCAGGCTATGTAGAATGGGGATGAGTGATTCTTAGGAGAAGTCCACCAATAATTACTAGCGTGGAAACAGAAGATGATGATGAAATAATGTTAGGATATGATCAATGACAATGACGGGTAAGTATGGAGGTAGATATGTGGGAGAACTGTAGAAGATGGATTGGAAAGAGTAAATAAAGGAGGGATAATGATGTGTAGGAAGATGAAGGTGAGGAGAGGATGCAATGGATGAGAATGAATGAGAGAAAAATGAAGAAACAAGACACAAAATGAATGGAGAAGCAACGGTTAAGTAAGATTACCCAGCGATGGATGATGGAGATGAAAACGGGGCAAGGAGGAAGTGGTGTTTGCATGAATGGAAGAGGAGGTGAGAGGATGTGATGATGGGGAATGATGAGAAAATGTAGATGGAGAGAATGTGGGGTAGTGGGTGAGTACAGGATGACTGGTCATGCTTAAGAGGGAGTCTTAAGTAAGATTTTCATACCGCAGGAGGATTTAAGTAAGATCACCAATCCGATAGTGACGATATGGAAGGAGAAAGACAACATTGTATTGGATACATGTGTGTGGAATGATTGGTTGGAGTGGACGGATATGATGAGATGTCGGAGACAAAAGATGAGGAAGATATGATGGGAGGTGGAAGGGTCAGATGGAAAACCATTCTTAAGAGGAACTCTTAAATAAGATTTCCCTGCAATGGGGATGGTTAAGTAGGATTGCCAAATTGAAGAAGAAGAAAAATGATGAAAAAATTGAGTAGTATATACCAAAATGGAACAAGAGATGAAAGGAGGTGATATCAAAGTGATAACAAGGAAACAAAGGAGTGTGACATGAGTGGATGGAGGAACATATGCATTGTAGATGGAGAGTGTAAGGGCAATCCTTACTTGGGATGCCCACGTGGTGGGAGTGATGATGCAAATGTGTCAAGTAGATGGAGGAGTGGAAAGACGTTTGTGGTGGTGATTTTTGTCTATTAAAAGAGGAAATGGTGGAGAATATTCTACATCAGGAGGATCCAAGGAAGAAGATATACCTTAAGTAAGATTCTCTAGCTATATGAATGTTTAAGTAAGATTGTCAAACTGAAAGTGAAAGAGTCAAAGGAAAACTCGAGAGGAAAGACAAGTAAGATTTATGACATGGTGAAAGGGGACAGAAAGGTGAGAAGGATAATATGGAGACAAATGGTGATGAGTGGAAATGGGGAACGAAGAGCAATGGATCAAAACATTGTTGAACATGTTGAGAGATAAGGAGTTGTAGGATAATGAACTTGCCTTGAGAAGGATCCTCAAGTAGGATTCGCAAACTGCAATGGAGATCAAGTAGAATTCGCAAACCGAAAAGTATATTTGCAAACACATTCATGGAGATGATGGATAGATATAAAATTCATAGTGTGAAATTTGATGTGATTTTTATAAAAGATGATCTGGATGAGATGAATGGAACATATCTGTAGCAAGGGCGTACAGGGAAACTATGTTTTGAACTGGATTGGAGATAAACAAGAAAGGTTGTCACTAATGGCATTACAGTTGCAGCCAATAGCAGGTGTTAACACATAACCAACGACAATTAGTTATACCAAAAGATCATGAGGGAAATATGGATGAAAGATGCTCGCAATCCTAATGTTGACATGACAAATGGATTTTAGATGTAACTTGTACATAGTAAGAAGGTTCTCCAAAGGTGGTGTTCCTTAAGTCTATGCCCCGTCTCTGGGAAAGGGAAAGAATAATAGCAGAAAGCTAGTCAATGCGGGAAGATTTAGAAAATGTTGATAAAATGAAGGCTAATCAATGCGGAAAACCTTCCAGATGCCATAATAATAGAGTAGCCATCATTCGAGGATATGGTCTACTTTATACATAATATGGATGGCAAGAATAATATGATAGCCGTCCTTCAAGGGATCAGTCTATTTTTTTTATTTTGCTTTAATTTTGATTTGTATGATTTTTTGTTTCCTTTTTTTTGCATGAACAATTGTCCTTCGAGGGATCAGTCTGTTTTTGATAATTTTGATTTTGCCTTTTTCATGCTTGGGTTTAAGCTTCACATGGGGGAGAGTTGGGAATAACTAAGTAAACCATTTAAGAGGGGATAAGGAATGTACAAGAGACACCTTCTACCCTTTGCATGGTTGTAATCGGAGAATGAGAAGGTGATGAATGTAATGGTTACAGGGTCACATCAAAGTAGTGAAGGTAGACCACATAATTCAGATCATTACAATGATAAATGAAAGGGGCTAAGGATGGCAGAATAATCTAAGGATGTAACTAAGTGCTCATTGGTAGATATGCTAACAGTAGACTGGTCGCAAGTGCAATGCATTAAGAGGTTACGTCTTTGGTGTACCACCGCGAGAGGGAAGATATTAAGTTGCAACAGGATGAGATGATAGACAAGCAGGAAATAAAATTATGTCCTGAAGGAAACAAACATATGACCACAATGGTGGATTTAGATGAAACTAAATGATGCCCCAAGAGAGACATAAACATAAAAGGACATTCATGGACTCAAAGGAGGACTTGATGAAATAGATGGTGCCTCAAAAGAGGCATAAATATAGCCATAATGGTGGACTTTGGTAAAAAGGTCCCTTAACGGAAAGAATTAAAGGATGTTGAAAGATTTTGGATGAGATTGGTTTGGATTTGGATGGGATAAATGAAACAATGTCAAGGGGTGAAGCTCCCTAGTGACAAGGGAGTTGTACATATGATGTGCTCAAGGGTGAGGGAAGGTTGTTCCCCCAATGAGTTAAAGGATGTTGAAAGAGTTTAGATGTGATTGTTTTAGATTTGGATGAGGTAAATGATTGGAGACCACAATTGTGCTTTAGTAAGTTAGCTATATTGATGAACAATGGAGGACCTTCCTTAGGAGGAATGTTGTGTGCAGGAGGAATGTTAAGGGATGAGGTGGATGAAGGAATCATAGGAGACCTGACAGATGGGATATGAATTGGATTCAATGTAGATGGAGAAGGAACTTTCCCCTGAACGAGGAAATCATCTTTCTCAATAAGATTGTGGATGATTGTTTGAAATGTCTTATAATGTTCGATGTCATGGCTTGGCATACGATGATATGCGCAACTGTAATTAGGATTGAACCATGATGGCTTAAGACCATAGGGATTAAAGGCTTTAATATGAGGAAGTTTGATGGCAGATGCTTGAGTTAAATGTTGAAAGATATCTACGTATGACCCTATTGAAGTGTCATGGGGAAGGTAACTCTTGTGGGTTTTGATAAGATATCTCAGCTTGGAGTTAGAAGAAAAAGTGGATGTAGATGAGATGGATAAATTTCATGTTTCAGAGGACAAATCAAATTTGTTTAAAGGATTGTATTGTTTGAATGTGGATTGATTGTTGTAGGATGTCGTAGATGGAGAGACTGATCCTAACATAGATGTTGTGGCATTGGATTGTTGAGAAGAGGGAAAATTTGAATGTTTTGGAGGATGCGAGGGGACTGTCGGGGATGTTTGCCCCAAGCCTTAGACTTCGACCGAGAATATTTACCTCTAGCAGGGATGACAATAATTTCAACAGGAGGATCTGATAGTGGTGGTGGGGTTATTAATGGAGAAAATATCCTAAAACAAGACGAGGATGTTAATGGAGAGATAAGCTTTTGTATGATGCGGTTAATGATCTCTACGTGAGATGTGGATTGTTTCAGTTTTGGCTTGAGAAGAGTTGATTTTGTAGGGGGAGAAGGTAAACCATATTTATTTGATTTAAGTGGATGTATTGGTTCAATAAATGTTCCAAAGGGTATCTTTGATAAGGTTGCAGATCGAGAGGATTTAGTTGGTGTGATAGAAGGATTCAGTAAAGAATATTGGGGTAGACTGGGTGATGCGGCCACCGGCGAAGATATAGGTACATATGTCAAGGTCGGGATAGGTGGATTTGTTGGTATGATAGATGTAGGGATAGCTGGGATAGATAGGGATGTAAGAATATTTGGAATATGTGGGGATGTGAGTGACGTGATGACCGGTGGAGTAAACCTTATGGGTAATGTGACAAATGCAGGCATATTCTCAGGTGTAGAAGTAGATAGGACTGGTTGCTTCATAAATGTTTCAAGGGGTAAGAATGATATGTTTGTTAAGGGGGTTGATGTCGGGCATAGGGTTGTAAGGGTGCATGTAGTAGAACTGAGTTTTTTTGGGATGGTTGTGAGTAATGTAGGTGTAGTAACATGTGTATTTGAGGCAGATATGGGTGAAGAAATAGGTGGGAGAGATGTAGGGATATGTGTGGATATGAGTGGGGCTGAAACAAGTGCTAAGGATGAATCTAATGTGGTAGATTGGGGTATATTTGAAGTGGCAGAAGTGGATGATATAGTCAAATTTGATGTGGATGTGATAAGGATAGGAGAAGGTGCAGGTTTAGCACAAGTAGTGAAATTGGATGTAGGTGTGAAAGGTTCTGAATAAGATATGTGAATAATGTCCACTACGGGAACATGCGGAGTTGGTGATAAGATAAGATCTTGACTAACAGTGTCAATCATATAAGCATTTGATAGTTGGGATGTAAAGAGCATGGCTTGATTTTTTGGTGGTTGATTAGTTTGTACCGTGGAAGTATTAATTTGGATATCCCCTTGATTTATGAGTTGTTGGACACGATCTTTGAAGGAACGACATCTCTCAATGTCGTGACCTTTGACTCGATGATATTTACAAAAGTGGGCTTCGTGATACCTAATAGGCTTGGCTTGCGAGTTGTCCACGGGTCGTATGGGAGGCAGTTTGATGGAGTTTACGCTCATCAACTTATCAAACATAGAGCTATATGATTTTCCCAATGAATTTTAGTTGGTTGTTGATTGAGGGGATCATTGTTGAGACCATGTGCTGGACATAGATGGGGATGAGGGTTGAATGACCACAGTGTTGGCCGCATCCTTAATCTCATCATTATGTGTTCATGGTTTGGTAGATTCAACATTAGGTTTAGCTGAATTGAGTTTGAGATGACCCTGCTCAATGACACGGGTTTCGAGTTTATGAGCCATTGTGAAAGCTTCATCAAAGGTTTGGAATGATTAGATATGCAAAGTAGAAGATATATTGTTTGCACACGAACTTGAGAATAATTCGATGAGTTCAATTTGCAAGATAGTGAAGGATAGTTGGTTTATAACATCATGCCATCGTGTGATAAAGTCGACGATGGGCTCGTTTTCAAACTATCGAATGGTATATAGATTAGGGATTGTGGTTTTGCATGTGATATTGATAGAAAAGTGTTCTAAGAACAACTGTGCAAGTTGAGTGAAAGAGAATAAGGTATTTCATGGAATATTGTTGTACCATTCTAACCCAGGACCAAACAAAGACACAGGGAAAGTGTGAAGAAGTAGATCGTGATCATGTGCAATAAGACAATATGCGTGTTTAAATGCGAGGAGATGTTGGTGGGGATATTCCTTATTGTTGAACTTAGTAAATGCAAGAAGTTTCCAATGAGGAGAACAGGGTTTGATTGGAACCGACGAATGAATCGGTTCATTACAAATTTGTTCATAGGATAAAGTGTTCTTGGGTGCTATGGTAAGGGTCTCTAAACTGGCTAACCGATTCATTAAGGCGTGAATTGGATTACTCGAGGTGTTGTAAGGTTGAGATTGGATTGACTGTGTGGGTTGAAACATAGTGTGATAAAGTGAATTATGCATTTATGGATGTGTGGATAGTTGGGGAATCATCTGATAAGGTGGTTGATAAGTTTGTGGATAGGATGTTTGCAGAATGGTTTGATAAGATAGTTGATTAATTTACAAATATATATATGTGTTTGGGGAGCTACGTTGGTAAGGACTAACATGTGTCACAGGTTGGGATTGCTGCATAGGTTGGTGTTGAGCAATAGGGGCATGATGATAAGCGGGGATATGTGTGTTAGGAGTTTGAGATCGTTGGAGCATACGATGAGTAGGAATGTAAGTGTGAAGAGGTTGAGATGGTTGGACAAGCCTAAAAATGGAATTGTCAAAATGGGATGTGGGTGGAATGCGATCCACCAATTTAGGAGATTGGAATGATTAAGAGAGTATAAGATATTTTTTGAGTAAGAAGTTATATCTGGGGTTGGGAGGAGGCCCAAGTGTCTCTAGAGGAGTGGGAGATGGTGGTACGATTGGTTTTGGAAGATTGGCTTGACGAGGGATATGAGGGTTGGAGTCAAGGTGGGGACAATTTTGGATGACGTGGTTCTCGTGAGGTGAGACCATGGATGTTGGAGGTTGGGTGAATGACGACGTGGTTTTGAGTTTAGTATCTTGTTGGGTGAGATTGTCAGAAGAATTAACTTTATTGGGTGAAGGACATTGTTTGTTTGTCTCGATTTGAGAGAGAGCGACAATAGGTGTGAAATAGAGAAACATCTGTTTATGTATGTTGTTGACAAACAAATCAAGTAGAATATATTTTATCATCATGATTAATTTCAAGATGTAAGGTAAAATTGATAATGAAGGTTCCTAAAGGAGTCTAAGGTTGGTTTCAAGTAGTCATGGATTGGGAGATGTCTGAGACGGTTTCCTATTGGGTGTTTAAGTCCCAATCAGTTAACCGGGTGAGAGGAATGTCTTGATGTGTTAATTATGTTTGTGCAGTCTTTGACAATGTGTGATAAGTGAAATGCAAAGAGTTAAATCCTTTACTTAGGCTATGTGATCCGGCAAGATGCAAAAGGTTTGTTTTAGACCAAAATGAAATGTGACATTTGATGCAAATAGTCACTCAGAAAAGGGAAAGTTCGATGCAGAAAAGAGAAAATAAAGAAAAATGAGGAATACCTGGAGAATCGCTTATCGTTGTTATTTGTGATTAGATTGCAAGTGATAATGGTATTACTTACGGACCTGGAACATCTAATGACCTCAAAAGTGCACCTTTCAGGACTGGAAGAGGGATCTGGATAATACTTTTCCTATTTATTTGATCGCATGTGATGATGGTGTACCTAGAGGCGACAGTCAGTGGCTAGGAACGTCTGGGTACTATCAACACCAATCCGAGACTATGATAATTCTCCACAAGGAACTCCTCATGTTATGATTATTTACTAATGCACAACCTTTAGTTTGGTGGATGTAATCTAGAAACACAACAACAAACATAACACAAGAATACCATAGACTATGATACGAATGAATGATGACAAATCTGAAATATAAGTGTAAATTATAATATCAACATGAAATTGTTACAATCTCACCCATGAGGTACTTCAAGTGTTACTGACTTCACTTGCCTTCCAACAATAACTATGGGAGAAACTTCACAATGGATTCTTTAACACACCTTCTAAATGATGGCTTCCTTTACACACTTACTCATACAATATTTCTCACTACTTCTCTCTATGCTAAATGAGGGGGGTGGCCTCTTTATTTATAGGAATTCAGGATTATCCACCCTATCTCTAAGATAGGATAGGAAATCTCTTCCGGCCAATCATATTCCATGCCTAAACTCTTGCCTTTACATGTAGGCTTATCTTCTAAGATAAGATAAACCTTATCATCTCACATGGGTTCCACCTTTTTAGACTTTTCCACAAATAAAATACACAAAATATTTATGACATCACTCTTTGTCCTTATTACAAATATAATATTTCTAATTCCTAATCATGTAGACCCTACTTCTCTACTTACCCCAACTTTGACATTTTAACATTACCGGACCACTTACGAAAAATATTTACTTTTTACCACAACATTCCTATTGTACTTTGACTGTTACCATACTCTACTTTATTGGTGGCACTGTACTGATGGCACCGTTATCTTCTATCAGACGCCACTACTAATCATACTTAACAACATCCTATTCCTAATACATACATAATAAAATAGAAATTACGGAGGAAAATTTTAATGTCGACATTTTCCCCCTTCCTAGCTTCTACTCCGTCCTCGGAGTAGACTATTCTGGTGCTTGGAAAATATTTAACTTGTCATGGTTGACCCATTTCGTAATGGGAGTGCCATCCAATTCCTCCAGTCGATATGTACCATTTTCATGCACATCTGTTATTTTGTAGGGCCCCATCCATTTGGGAAGAAATTTTCTCTGCCTTCTTTTTTTGTATCTGGAATCATATACTAGAACCAAGTCATTCACATGAAATGGAGACCAACGGATCTTTTGATCAAAGTATTCCTTCTGCTTCATTTTCTTCTTATAGCTTGTATCCTTCGCTATTTCCCTCATTTCCTCTAGCAAATGAAGATGCACCAACCTTTCTTTTACTGAATCACTTTCATCCATCCTTTCCTTTTTCATAACTCTCACAGTGGGAATATCAAACTCAATAGGAAGAACTAGATCAATGCCATAAGCCAACTGAAATGGGGAGTATCCTGTTGCTGACTTTGATGTTGCCCTATATGCCCACAATGCTGCATGAATCCTTTTATCCCACTTATGTACCTGCAAGGCTGCATCTTTTGCTAGAATTTGACACAACACAAAATTTGTTCATTCCACCTGTCCATTTGTGCTTGGCTTGTATGTTGTTGCCTTCCTGTGCTTAATAGAAAACTTGTTGACTAGGGCTTCTACCACCTCATTAATGAAGTGGCTTCCTTGATCTGTTACAATTTCTAATGGGCAACCAAATCTGGTGACAATGCGTTCATATATGAACCTTGCCACTTCATCCATGGAAGTTGTTTTCAATGGCCTAGCTTCAACCCACTTGGTTAAATAATCTGTGGCAACTACAATATACTTATTTTGGCATGGGGTAGTTAGAAGTGGACCTACAATATCTATTCCCCACTTTTCAAAGGGACCAAGTGGAAGAATAGGGCATAATGGAGCTGATGAAGTCTTACGGTTACCATGTGTTTGACAAATATCACATGTCTTACAATAATTATAACAATCTCTAAAAAGAGTGGGCCAGTGATAACCTGCATCCAAGATCCTTCTTGCTGTAAGTTGTCCAGAGAAGTGTCCTCCACATGTACCATTGTGGAATTCTTCTATCAGCTCCTTCCCTTGATCACGTCCAACTGCCCTCTTGTACTGTCCATCAGGTCCTATTCGAAATAATACTCCATGCAGAATAGAATATGGACGACTGGCTTGAGTAATCTTCCTCTTAGTCTTTGCATTGGCACCATCAGGAAACTTGAATTCATTCAGATAATTCCAAATATCTATGTATTCACTAGGGATTGTGTCAAGGGATAACAATGCTGCATCTGGGAAATCATCATCATCACAAGATGATCCTAAACCATCATAGGATCGAGAGAGTGCATCTGCATTGACATGCTTCTTTCCTAGCCTATCTATAATATCAAATTCAAATTCTTGTAGCAAAATTATCCATCTTGCTATCCTCCCTTGATGGGTTATGCTTATTTACAATATATTTTAGAGCCTGATGATCTATTACAACTATAAATTTCTACCCTAGCAAGTAATTTCTAAACTTCTTTACAGCAAAAATGATAGCTAGAGCCTCTTTTTCAATTACAGTATAATTTACCTCAGCACTGCTCATTTGTCTGCTCCCAAAGTAAACTGGATGATCATTCCCATTTTCATCTTTTTGGCTCAGAGTACTTCCTAGTGCTGCATCTGAGGCATCAGTATACACAATGAATGGCTTGCTCCAATCTGGATTCTTTAAAACAGGTGAAGACACCAAAGCTTCCTTCAGTTGTTCAAAAGCTTCATGCACCTTATTTCCTGGTTCATAAGTAACATCCTTCTTCAAGAACTGGGTTAGTGGCTGTGTAATCTTTGAGAAATTCTTGATGAACCTTCTATAGTAACCCACATGGCCTAAAAATGATCTCAACTTACTTCTATTCATAGGAAATGGTAACTCTTTGATTTTTGAAACTTTATCAGGATCAGTACCAATACCATCTCTGGATACAACATGCCCTAACAAAACACCTTTAGAACATCCAAAGACACACTTTGTAGGGTTTAGTGAGGCTTGTGTTTCATCTAACCTTTGAAATGTTGTCTCCATCTAGTGCAGGTGGTCCATCTTGCTCCCATAGATGTAAAAATCATCCAGAAATACTCTGATGAAGTTCCCAATGTAGGGTTCAAACACCCTATTCATCAAGCGTTGGAACGTTTCCGGAGCATTACACAACCCAAAAGGCATAACTCTATAAGCAAACATTCCCCAAGGAGTGGTGAACGTGGTCTTCAGCTGATCTTTCTCTGCTATACGAACTTGGTTGTATCCGCTATATCCATCAGCAAAACTATAGCACTCCTGGCCAGCTACTTCATCCAAGATCTGATCTGAGAATGGAAGAGGGTAATGATCCTTCTTTGTTGCCTTGTTGAGCTTCCTATAATCAACACAAATGTGTAGTTTCCCATTCTTTTTTATTGAGATCACAATGGGAGAAACCCATTCTGAATTCTCCACAACAAATATGAATCCTGCATCAAGCAACTTATCTATTTCTTCTTTTACAGTCTTGGAAAAATTAGGATTCATTCTATATGGCATTTGCTTTATGGGCTTAGCACCATCTACCAGCTCAATAGAATGTTCTACCCAACTTACTTGACGGAGTTCCTTGTAATCAAAAGTGAATAGGTGTATGTACCTTCGAAAGAGCTGGAGGTAGGATTCCTTCTCACTCTCCATCACAACATCACCAATCTTTATTTGTTGGAGATGATCAAAAATTTCTTCTTCAGATAATCTTATGGGTTCATGAGTTGGTGTGACTGGAAGGATATCCATGACCGAAACATCAACCTCACTTTCTTCATCTTTTGTGTCCACTTCACTGGTACTAGAGTAATCAGAGGATGTCCAATCATCAGTTTCATCACTTGAATCCATAGGTTCTACCTTATGATGCCGAGGGATCACGTTTATCTTCACCCTCTCTCTACCACATCCAAGTGTCATGAATCCTTCATTCCAGTAGTTTCTTGCATGAACTCTCCTTAGCCATGGCCTTCCCAACAACATTGGGTACGCAACAGTACCATTTTTCATCACCTGAAATTCTACCACACATACAACACCCATAACAGATATTGCCACATTTGAAACAACACCTTCTGGTTTAGTTTTTCCCTTATTTAATGACCTTAACATAAGTGTTGAGGGGCGATCAATTTTTAAACCCAACATATTCATTACAGACTCAGTCATTACATTAACTGCAGCACCTCCATCAACTAAGACATCATGAATTGAAATACCATTACATAATACCTCAGCTTGTGGAGCGTAGGGATCCGCCTCTACCTCCAAAATAGGTACCTCAACCTCCTTACTTCGTCGAGCATTGAGTCCACTTCGCAGCTCCCACCTCTTCTCAGAAGACATAGCTAGAAGTTGACCATATGTAATATTTGCAGGCCTTTTGGACAGATCTTCTAAGATGGAGTATGGTCCTTGTCCCTGTGAAATTAGAAAATCCTGCACACCCAACTTTCTTCTCCTATGTTTCTTACTAGTTTCTCCTTTCATCTTCTTAGGATCATTTCCATCTTGGTTATCTTTTTCTTTCTTTCTTTTTGTTACAAACACATCTGCTTCATTATTTATGCTCCTATCTATTACATCAAAAGAATTCATAGGTGTTTTTCCTTTATCATTATCTCTTGTACCAGATGTAGAAGCTCTATCTAGACAATTATACTTATAATGACCCTTTTTATGACAACCATAACATACAACTTCAGTTATATTTCTTTTTGGACCTCTATCTCCTCCCTGAGAACTAAATTCCTTTCCTTGAAGAAGATTAATAGTTAACTGACCCATCTTCTTGAGCAGATCTTCATACTCAGTAGATGTACTAGGGAAAATATTTGTGCTCACCGAGAGTGGTTGTGGATTCTGGACCAAAGGTGTTGGTGTAGGCTCTACTTTAGCAACAATTTCTTTGGGATCCTCTTCCATGCTTTCTTCTTTCCTTCTTGCAATCTCCTTTGCTTGTTCAATGGTAGCTGGGCGGTCATACTTCACTCATTGTCTGATCTCTGGCTTCATCCCAAGAATGAAGTGCTTACAGAGGAGATTATCCACGCCATTCATCAACCCATCCGCTAATCCTTCCTTCTAGATTTGGGCATCGAGCTTCCTCCTTAGCTCTAGAACATGAGCATGATAATCCCTTATCTTCTCCTTCTCTCCTTGGGATAGCTTTGTGATATCGATCATGAGATCTGCATATTTCTGTTGTTCACCAAATTCTTCAAGAAAACTTTCAGTTAATAAATCCCATGAATTTTTCACATTATCACCTAGTGTTTCAAACCACCTAAGGGCTGAACCATCCAAAAAGGTAGGAAAAAATTCAGTCCATTGTTCCCTTCTTATGAGGCCATTACAAATGCAAGATCATTTAAACTCTTGAATGAAAGAGGAAGCATCTTCATTAGATTGGGCTGAAAAAACAGGAATCTTCCCCATTTTTAAAAGTAACCACAGTGAAATACCAATTCACAAGTACAATCAGTAAGACTTATGTGCACAAATAATTGGACTCACTACAATAGAAAGTGACTTTACACCTTTCTACAGTAAAATAGGAATGACCACTGGTAAAACTTGACTTACTGCGGTAAAAACTGACTTTACTGTGGTAAACACTATTCATGGTAAAAAGTGAAGTTACTGTGGTAAATACTATTCACGGTAAAAAGTAAAGTTACTGTGGTAAATACTATTCACGGTAAAAAGTGACTTTACCATGGTAACTACTATGCACAGTAAAAACAAGGTTACCCTCCAAATGATTTCTGACTAAGTGGGAATATTTCTCCAGAAAATCCACCAACGAGGAATGGTCCCGACAACGGAACCAAAATGTCATCACCAATCTGGCACTATGATAATTCTCCACTGGGAACTCCTCATGCTATGATTATTTACTAATGCACAACCTTTAGTTTGGTGGATGTAATCTGGAAACACAACAACAAACATAACACAAGAATACCATAGACTATGATACGAAGGAATGATGAAAAATCTGAAATATAAGTGTAAATTATAATATCAACATGAAATTGTTACAATCTCACCCATGAGGTACTTCAAGTGTTATTGACTTCACTTGCCTTCCAACAATAACTATGGGAGAAACTTCACAATGGATTCTTTAACACACCTTCTAAATGATGGCTTCCTTTACACACTTACTCATACAATATTTCTCACTACTTCTCTCTATGCTAAATGAGGGGGGGTGGCCTCTTTATTTATAGGAATTCAGGCTTATCCACCCTATCTCTAAGATAGGATAGGAAATCTCTTCCGGCCAATCATATTCCATGCCTAAACTCTTGCCTTTACATGTAGGCTTATCTTCTAAGATAAGATAAACCTTATCATCTCACATGGGTTCCACCTTTTTAGACTTTTCCACAAATAAAATACACAAAATATTTATGACATCACTCTTTGTCCTTATTACAAATATAATATTTCTAATTCCTAATCATGTAGACCCTACTTCTCTACTTACCCCAACTTTGACATTTTAACATTACCGGACCACTTACGACAAATATTTACTTTTTACCACAACATTCCTATTGTACTTTGACTGTTACCGTACTCTACTTTATTGGCGGCACCGTACTGACGGCGCCATTATCTTCTATCAGACGCCACTACTAATCATACTTAACAACATCCTATTCCTAATACATACATAATAAAATAGAAATTACGGAGGAAAATTTTAATGTCGACGTCAATTTTACCTGGAAAATAAGATAAATGTAATTAGTTGATATGGTTAAGAAAGGTGATATAGATTTTGTCAAAAAGTTACTTTGTAGAAAAAAATAACAATAATGAACCTAATTAATTAAGAAAAAAAATCGTAGACCGACAGTCGTATACAATAAGAGGAAATAAGCTACGAAAGCTATTAGTAGACCATAAACTAAGAGATAAATTAAGAACTGATATCCTTATTAAAATAAATGATAAAAGAAACTATGAACTAATAAACATAGAAAACAAATGACGAAATAAACGATTAAATGATAAGATACACTATAAATTATTCGCAATAATAATAATAACCAATGAAAGAAACTATGAAATGGACTTTACGAAAATAACTTGAAGGAAATTAATTGATTCAAAATCGATTCGAGATGAGGGATGCATTTAGTTTTTCAGGTAGAACAATTCACACACACAACTCAGGCGCTTTATAGATTATTGGTGCATGTCCATGCTACAGTTGGACTATTTTCAGTCAGACATGCAAAAGGTGTCTCAACTTTAATCACCCACATGTGTGGGACCAAAAAATTGACTTCCCACCATAGCAAGTGCCAATGGGTCATTCTACGTGGGGAAGAGTGTTTCCAATAAGGTAGCTTGATTGAACAATGGTGGATGGAAAATCAATTCAAAGTTTGCTTTAGAAAAAGGTATTGTGAGCATCGTTTATAAATGCAGTGGAAAGGATTGTAAAGCAATTGCTCTAAAGAGACTACACGGTCACTATCAATAGAGCTTGCATGAATTTGAAACAGAGTTTGAGACAGTTAGAAGAATCAAATGTTATAATTATAAACCGATTGCTACAAAAGACAGTGACAGGCAGTACATTTTGCTAGAACATGAGCAAATAATAGATATCTCTAAACAAAATATTGGAATTCACAGTCAACGGAAAGAGCTAAGTCGTCAATGATATTTGACTCATGAGCACAGATAATTTGGAATTCCAGGCCACAAAGTTTTATGTGAATAAGGACCTGAGCTCCTTCAGCTTGGCCTTGACCACAACAAGATCCCTAAGACTGCGAAGAGTTTCAGAGCGATGCACCAGATATTCACGAACTATGCCTATTGTCGGCATCTGTGTAGGGATTACGAGGAAAAATGGAGGTTTTATGAGAAAATCATTGTTCTTTTGCGTATAGTAGATTCCATCTTAGGCTCAGATCATTTAGTGAGGGAAGCAAGGAGGTCAATAATCCAAGAGTTGGAATCCATGTTAGATATTATAGATCCTCAATCGAATAAGGGTTCTTGTTCAAAACAACAAAGATTTAATTTACCTACGCATGGACCAGTGCATAAGGAAATGGAAATGGAAGTTGTAGACATTGTTGGTATGCTAGATGAGAATGACTCGGTGATAGGGTCGAGTCAGGGTTGACAGAGATTAGACTGGAGATGATGAGGAGACCGGGTCTTTCCAACTCAAGTTAGGATGGATGCCGACTCGGTAGAGGGAGGTAAGATGGATGTAAGATCGGGAGTTAGATGCAGAGTGGATGAAGCAACTTGGGTAAGCATTGGGATTTGTAGAGAAAAGTCAAGAAGAGTTAGAAAATGGAAAGGCTCGATGAGGAGAGCCAAGTGGGTTGGTTGTAGAGGGGAGTTAGAGTGAAGTGGAGGAAGTTAAATAATGAGCTAGGTGTGGGTAAAGAGTAGGCAGGTAAGCGGAGTAGGTTGAGGGGTCTTAACAATGAATACTTGAAAACAATATTTGACACAAAAGCTTTGCACATAAACAAGACGGTGCTTGTATATTTTATTAATATCAAAATCAAGCATTACAGACAAATTAGAGAGCTGCAATATTTATAGATATTAGACAACTTCTATCTCATCCACAATATATGGAAACAAATCATCTAATCTGAGCAAATATGCAGAAATAACATATTGCCCCGAACTGCCCCTATTCCCCCTCATGAAAATCATCCGGGAAAAAAATATGTAAAAGATAGAACATGATCCCAAAAATATTAGTATGATAACAGTATCACTTAGTTAACTAACAACTAAGGACAACTAATATCTATTGACATAAGTTTAAAGTATTTAATTAAATACTTTAACTTATTACATTTATTCAAATATCAACTAAAGATGAATTAAGCTCAATTTTATTCATAACAAGGGGGGTGAGGAGATGGTGAGCAGGAGTAGAGTGGGAAGGATCTCAGGTGTGAGGATAAAGCTCAGTAGGGGGAGCAGTGTCAATGAGTAGTCAGACAGAGCTGATCCGTGTGGAGAGAGGTAGCTATGTTGGGAGGTGGAGTATTGAACGATCAGTGAGTGCATCAGATGGGAGCGTGGGAAGAGGAGGACGACGATCTGAGTGTGTGGATGGAGTAGGGAGTTGCGTGGTGAATTGGGTGTGTTGATGGGTGGCTGGGGAGTTAAGAGAGATGGGTGTGGTGAAGTAGTGAGTCGACAGGTGGATAGGTAGGTGGCTGAGTGGAGGACTCGATGGAAGGGAGATAGGGATCTCAGATGGAGTGAGGTGAGATGGTCAAGATGGTCGGAATAAGGGAATGACAGGATAGATAAGATGGAGCAATTTAGGAGGATAACTATATATATATATGTATTTTTTTAATTATTATTTTTAATATTAATTGTCTCTTTTTTAATTATTTAAATAGTAAAAATTAACTCTATACTACTTGTAAAACAAAAACAAAACTACGATTTTATTTATTTATTTATTTTTAACAAAAACGATAAGGCTACTTACCTCGAGGCGGAGAAAAACTACAAAATGTAAGTAACATGCCAAACAAACAAAGATAATACTCGATCCCGTGAATAGGTGAGTCGGAAAAACAAAAGATGCAAAAGATAAGATGTGATGACAACTAGAAGAACAAGGTTGATTTCCATATTCATATCCCATGCGGGTAGATGTCAATAGAAAACAAGCAGAGCATGTACCTCTTGGTGATTTCAATGAGTGACAATACTGACCTAAAATTGACAAATACTAAGATATTGCAAACAAGCAAGTTAGAAAAGATGAGTAAAATAACAAACAAAATGACCAGATCTAGGATCTAGTCCCACCGAGCGTGCCAAAATGTTGTACAGGAAACTTTGTTCTCGAGCGGGGTGAAGGCCGATACTGGGAGCCACTAGCAACTTCAAATGATGGAGGGATTAGGACCTCAGATGTAGATGTGGATCAATGGGTGCAAAGAAGATAGATGTATGATATAAAGAAGCTAGATCTGCAAGACTAAAATAGATAAGATTAGATCATAATATGCGGGGGTTGCTCGGACAGTGTCGGTTCCAAGAGGATATTAACTCCCTTGGAGGATGTCAACCCCTGTGTTGGACAAGATAATAATAGATCATGAACAGTAGTTATCATGCAGAAATAATGGAATATAAAATGAAAAGTAACTAAAATGACGAAAGGACTTAGCTTGTACTCTGTTATGGAGATGAACTGGGCATCAAGATGGTAAGATAACGAACCATGGCAATAACTTCTCCCTCAAACTTGCAGAACTTAATTAAGCTCTTTCTTCTCCTCTCTGGGCCTAGGTCTCTCCAGGTCTAGGTTCTCTAGGTCTTCTTGAAAAATATATACGTCATCCGTCCTCCTGAAATATGGGGGAAAAACCCATATTTATAGCTTGGATCTGAGGTTAGATTGGGGTTAACAAGTAACCGGGGTTGGGTAGAGTAACCTGAGTTAAGAGATATGATGTGATCACATGGGGACCATGGCTTGAATTATTAGATGGAGTGGGGAGCATGATTGACATGGTAGGTGAGATGATAGATTCCATTTGAAATTTAGAAAGGGGTGTCGGATGGGTATATTAATACCCATGAATTAAATAAAATGTGAGAGATTCCAAAAGTCAATTATTAAATGGGTTTATATGGAGTCCATTTAATAATTAATTAAATTTGGTTGAAATAGATAGATGACGTTTATTAAAATTTAGAAAAAATAAAGGTGAGAAGGGAAATTGCATGAACATGAGATGACAGAGGGGTGTTATACCAAAATTTGGTGTCTACAAGCATATGTCACATGGAGAAATTTGACCCAACACACATGTTCCTTCAATCCTTATTGAGAAGCTAACTAGGGCCAATTAGGACATTAGGGCTTATGCAAGACAAAAAATTTCCAAATTAAAACAATGCTTCAAACACATCATGCCTGGTGACAACATGTTATCCATGATGAAAAACCATTATTACAACATGTAAAATGATTAAACCAAGAGAAAAGCATTTTAGCCCTTAAGGCCAAAATCAGTAGTGCAACTTTGAGGACCTATATCTTCAATTTTATCTAAGAAACATGCCTAAAAATTTCCATTGCTATCTAGCACATCTCCCAAGGATTTTGAAACAATTTGGTTTTCATCTTGGAACCTCCATCTCAGCCATGAAACTGTAAAAACCCACAAAAATAGGATTTTATCTCTCTTCTTGAAATAGTTAGAACATGAAACCTATGCCAAAATGAGCTCCAAGGAATCCTCTTCAAATTTGATACATCGATTTTTCTTTCCAAGATAATTTGAAGACCACACACAAAAAATATTTCAAGTTTCTTTAGAAGGAGGGTCTAGGGTTTCAAAGCAACTTATCTTATTAACAATTGTTCATAAAAACATGACAATCAAATTAATTCATTATTTTTGCAAAACACTCTTACCTCAATGGAAAAACATCCTCCAAAAAATTTGGGTCCCATGCAAAGTGTGTGTGAATGGGCGAGCAAAACAAGTTGCCAATTCAAGCTGGACTTTTTCTTCTTCTCAACTCGGTTTTACTAAAAAAATCATAAGCTGCAAAAAATCCTTCATGTTGACATGAAACTTGTCATGAAGAATCATGCCAACATCCTCTAAATTTCCCAACTCACCACCTATCTCAAATACGCCTGAAACTCTCTAGCCACAATGACTTACCCGTGTTATTCTAATTTGTCTTCACTTTCTTACTTCCCAAGGACCATGAAACACCATTATATATCTGAGAATTGACCTAAAACTCATCATACACTTGTTATAACATGTCACAACACCTTTCCTATTCTTAGATAGGACTTCCCTGCTCTAAAACTCAAACCCCCATGCCAAACCACATGCTCTAGGTCTAAAAATAGGCCTAGAATGACCATACTCGAGCCATACAACTCATGAACTAACAATAAAGACTCATTATAGATGCTTGGACACCCTTGACACATCATATTAACCTTTTTTGACATCAATATGACCTTCAACCACCTTAAGAGAGCTAAGACTATGACTATGCCTACTAGACCATGCACCAGAACACCATAAGACTTCACCAAAATAGCTCACTACCAATCAACCTTCATGTTAGACCTTGGATAACACCTCACAAAGAATCACATGACACGTATACACCCTTTTTCATCAATGTACTTTGACATCAATGACAACACCTAGACACAATGGCCAACAAGAACAATCACACTATGTGTTATCCAAGGTATAAACATATGCAAATATTGTCAGAAATCCAAACATGATAATGAAGCTTGTATAAGTATGCTAGTAACACAATGTGATACGAAGGATTACATGACACATACGACATGACATGATGACATGTGACATGAAGAGGCTAGCCATAAGAATTTTTACTAACTTGATAATTAAATTGAAATGACAAGTTAGTGACGTGACAACTAAACTAGCACTTCTATCAATAACAATCACACAAGAAACATATAACGTCCGAGAATTGCACATGACATACATGGAATCATAGATCAAACAATAATTGTATATCATCTAGATAAGTGTAGAGAAAACAATAATTACATATCATTCAAAGAAGCGTAGGAAGACATGATTCACATAGTACACATAAAAGCATAGAGCAAACATTAGTCACACAATGTATAGAGAAAACAGTAGTCATATAATGTATAGAGCAAACATAAGTTATATAGTGCATAGAGAAAACACAAGTCATTTAATGCATGGAGAAAACATGAGTCATACAGAGCATAGAGAAAACATAATTCATATAGTACATAGAGCGAACATATCATGTAATGCGTAGAGAAAGAATAAGCCATACAGTGCATAGAGTAAACACAATTCATGGCATCATACAAGATAAATCAATATAGAAACATAACTAATCACCACATTGTAGTGTAAAAACATGTCATAATAAAAAAATAGTAAACGTGGAGAAAACAATGTAAATACATATAAGCAAGCAATGTCATCATCGAGTAAAACAAAATACGATATCCATAGTAAAATAATTTTCAGGAAGTATGAGCCAATACAAGACATCATGGAGATAATTTTATATCACCAATGGACAAGAGAAAATGAAAGATATAATCTAAAAAACTTTCGGTCATTGTGTTCCCGGTATAGGTTCCCTCGATGTGAAATTTTTTTACCCTATGTATATGACAAAAGAGTTGTGAAATATGTATGTGTTTAGGGCAATGTCTAAATATGTGGCTAATTTAACCCTAAATAAACAAGATGGTTGTTATGATTCTCGTATTTGTTATATTAGGATTAAGGTTTAAAAACATGTAATATATTCATATTATTAGTAAAACATTAATAACATATCACAATATATTATTATTAGCAATTTGCAACATAGAATATTATAAACAATTACCAAAAAGGTGCGAAGGCAAGTAATAGGATACACTTAGCTAATTATGTGTTTGTAAGGTTAATCTAGTAATGATACAAGATAAAAACCTTAGAAACAATCTGGAAATGATATTGGGAGTGAAAACCCTCATAAATATGCTTTGTTGTGAAACCCTCGGTATGATTTGAAATAGCTTCAGACGATAACCATGTGTAAGAGATCCTGAAAAAAGGGTAGTGGTTGGGTTAAAGTGTAATTCATATACCACATACATTGGAAATAATTTTAATAGGCCTCAAACTACATAGAAGTTTCCACCTAACATGTGATATCTATACACCCTTGACACATCATATACCACTTATACACCCTTGAAACATCATATGAACCTTGTTTTACATCATGATGACGTTTGACCAGCTCAGGAGAGCTCAAACTATGACTATACCTACTAGACCATGCACCAGAATACTTTAGGACTTCACCAAAATAGGTCACTACCATTCAACCTTCATGTTAGACCTTAGATAAAACCTCACGAAGAATCACATAACACTTATACACCTTTTTTCATCAATGTAATTTGACATCAATGACAACACCTAGACACAATGGCCAACAATCTCTCCCTTTGTCATTGATGACAACCACCTTCAGAAACATTGATGGCAACTAGCAAGACCAGACACCTACATTACCTCTTTTCCATGTTTCTGATGTAACTCTCTGCCCTTAGACATCTATAAAAAAGGCTACAATGACCACTCAACATGAGACATGACAACATTAGACAATACATAATGAAAACAATGACTTACTTGCTCAAATGACTCCCCCTTGGATTGTGCTTGCTCTTTGGTTTCTTCAACAACAAAAATAAAGGATCCATGGACCTCAAATAACCATGCAACTAGGTCCGCTTGAGTGTATACTCTCTAAAATTTGTCTTCATTCATGTTTTATCTGATCCTTTAGGTTTGTACCATGCCAAAAACACCATTATGCCTCCAATATCTATCATGGACACCTTTATGACCAATGTCCCTAAAGCACATTTTGAGTCCAATTTTGACAAACTTCTTAATGTCCCAAAAGCATACTAAGCACAAACAACATCACTTTATTGCTCCCCCTGTCAAGATACCATCCATCTCTAACTATCTATGCAAGATTGAGTGTTTATACCATGTTTGAATGCCATGAATATGGATCAACTCATTTGCCACAATCCTAAAACACTTCTTTAGAGATTTCTTCCCTGTTTTTGTGATAATGCAACTATTTTGATCCCGTGATCAACTCCCCCTGCCTAAAAATGCCTTGATAACCTTCATGGAGTAGAATTCAAACTTAGAAAGACAATTCTACAAGTATATCTCATAAATAATACTTAGGAGCATACCTCAACGCCCTGGAGCTCACAAATAAAAATCTTTTGAGGATTATAAGGAGGACTCTAGATGAGAATAAGAGAACATAGCACACCAAGTTGAAATAAACCTTGTGGGCTGATAAGATTACTCTAAAGAAGTCAACAAGGAACTCTCCTTGCAAGTTAGTTTACGGGAGGGAGGCAAGGATGCCTATATCACTTGAGTTGTCAGAATTGGAGCTCATGAAGTAACTAGGGCTATCTGAGTTCAAGCCCATCGAAGTTAGGTATGCAAAGCTCATGGAGCTAGAAGAGTTGAGAAATGCACCCATGAATGCTGATGCAAATAAAGTACCAAATCGTATGGTTCCCCGTACCTCTTCAATGGACCCTGTCGGTTGGTGACCTAAATTACTTATATATTGGAAAATCCACCTTATTTTGTGGGGATTCATTCTGTTTTGCAAAGGAACTCTGTCAAAAGTTTTCCAGAGCTATTGTGAGTTAAAGGCCTCGAAATTGGGCTTTTTGTAAAGGATTTTTCCTTATGCCCATATTGTGAGGGATTGTTCAAGCTTTTAAGCAATAAAATTGGTCTTTTGTGGCTTTTCTTGCCCTAATTCGAGTTTTATTGCATCTTTTTCCTTCCTTTACGTTTGCAAGCATATTGTACATGTTTAAATCTCTTTGCAGGACCTTTAATTTCAAATGACTCCCCCTTGGATTGTACTTGCTCTTTGGTTTCTTCAACAACAAAAGTAAAGGATCCATGTACCTCAAATAACCATGCAACTAGCTTCGCTTGAGTGTATACTCTCTAAAATTTGTCTTCATTCATGTTTTATCTCATCCTTTAGGTTTGTACCATGCCAGAAACACCATTATGCCTCCAATCTCTATCATGGACATCTTTATGACCAATGTCCCTAAAGCACATTTTGAGTCCAATTTTGACAAACTTCTTAATGTCCCAAAATCATACTAAGCACAAACAACATCACTTTATTGCTCCCCCTGTCAAGATACCATCCATCTCTAACTATCTATGCAAGATTGAGTGTTTATACCATGTTTGAATGCCATGAATATGGATCAACTCATTTGCCACAATCCTAAAACACTTCTTTAGAGATTTCTTCCCTGTTTTTGATATAATGCAACTGTTTTGATCCCGTGATCAACTCCCCCTGCCTACAAATGCGTTGATAACCTTCATGGAGTAGAATTCAAACTTAGAAAGACAATTCTACAAGTATATCTCATAAATAATAATTAGGAGCATACCTCAACGACCTGGAGCTCACAAATAAAAATCTTTTGAGGATTATAAGGAGGACTCTAGATGAGAATAAGAGAACATAGCACACCAAGTTGAAATAAACCTTGTGGGCTGATAAGATTACTCTAAAGAAGTCAACACGGAACTCTCCTTGCAGGTTAGTTTACGGGAGGGAGGCAAGGATGCCTATATCACTTGAGTTGTCAGAATTGGAGCTCATGAAGTAACTAGGGCTATCTGAGTTCAAGCCCATCGAAGTTAGGTATGCAAAGCTCATGGAGCTAGAGGAGCTGAGAAATGCACCCATGAATGCTGATGCAAATAAAGTACCAAATCGTATGGTTCCCCGTACCTCTTCAATGGACCCTGCCGGTTGGTGACCTAAATTACTTATATATTGGAAAATCCACCTCATTTTGTGGGGATTCATTTTGTTTTGCAAAGGAACTCTGTCAAAAGTTTTCCAGAGCTATTGTGAGTTAAAGGCCTCGAAATTGGGCTTTTTGTAAAGGATTTTTCCTTATGCCCATATTGTGATGGATTGTTCAAGCTTTTAAGCAATAAAATTGGTCTTTTGTGGCTTTTCTTGCCCTAATTCGAGTTTTATTGCATCTTTTTCCTTCCTTTACGTTTGCAGGCATATTGTACATGTTTAAATCTCTTTGCAGGACCTTTAATTTAAAATGAATCCCCCTTGGATTGTGCTTGCTCTTTGGTTTCTTCAACAACAAAAATAAAGGATCCATGGACCTCAAATAACCATGCAACCTAGGTCCGCTTGAGTGTATACTCTCTAAAATTTGTCTTCATTCATGTTTTATCTGATCCTTTAGGTTTGTACCATGCCAGAAACACCATTATGCCTCCAATATCTATCATGGACACCTTTATGACCAATGTCCCTAAAGCACATTTTGAGTCCAATTTTGACAAACTTCTTAATGTCCCAAAAGCATACTAAGCACAAACAACATCACTTTATTGCTCCCCCTATCAAGATACCATCCATCTCTAACTATCTATGCAAGATTGAGTGTTTATACCATGTTTGAATGCCAATGAATATGGATCAACTCATTTGCCACAATCCTAAAACACTTCTTTAGAGATTTCTTCCCTGTTTTTGATGATAAATGCAACTGTTTTGATCACGTGATCAACTCCCCCTACCTACAAATGACTTGATAGACTTCATGGAGTAGACTTCAAGCTTAGAAAGACAATTCTACAAGTATATCTCATAAATAATACTTAGGAGCATACCTCAACGACCTGGAGCTCACAAATAAAAATCTTTTGAGGATTATAAGGAGGACTCTAGATGAGAATAAGAGAACATAGCACACCAAGTTGAAATAAACCTTGTGGGCTGATAAGATTACTCTAAAGAAGTCAACACGGAACTCTCCTTGCAAGTTAGTTTATGGGAGGGAGGCAAGGATGCCTATATCACTTGATTTGTCAGAATTGGAGCTCATGAAGTAACTGGGGCTATCTGAGTTCAAACCCATCGAAGTTAGGTATGCAGAGCTCATGGAGCTAGAAGGAGCTGAGAAATGCACCCATGAATGCTCATGCAAATAAAGTACCAAATCGTATGGTTCCCTGTACCTCTTCAATGGACCCTACCGGTTGGTGACCTAAATTACTTATATATTGGAAAATCCATCCTTATTTTGTGGGGATTCATTCTGTTTTGCAAAGGAACTCTATCAAAAGTTTTCCAGAGCTATTGTGAGTTTAAGGCCTCGAAATTGGGCTTTTTGTAAAGGATTTTTCTTTATTCCCATATTGTGATGGATTGTTCAAGCTTTTAAGCAATAAAATTGGTCTTTTGTGGCTTTTCTTTCCCTAATTTGAGTTTTATTGCATCTTTTTCCTTCCTTTACGTTTTGCAAGTATATTGTACATGTTTAAATCTCTTTACAGGACCTTTAATTTCAAATGACTCCCCCTTTGGATTGTACTTGCTCTTTGGTTTCTTCAACAACAAAAATAAAGGATCCATGTACCTCAAATAACCATGCAACTAGCTCCACTTGAGTGTATACTCTCTAAAATTTGTCTTCATTCATGTTTTATCTCATCCTTTAGGTTTGTACCATGCCAAAAACACCATTATGCCTCCAATCTCTATCATGGACACCTTTATGACCAATGTCCCTAAAGCACATTTTGAGTCCAATTTTGACAAACTTCTTAATGTCCCAAAAGCATACTAAGCACAAACAACATCACTTTATTGCTCCCCCTGTCAAGATACCATCCATCTCTAACTATCTATGCAAGATTGAGTGTTTATACCATGTTTGAATGCCATGAATATGGATCAACTCATTTGCCACAACCCTAAAACACTTCTTTAGAGATTTCTTCCCTGTTTTTGTGATAATGCAACTGTTTTGATCCCGTGATCAACTCCCCCTGCCTAATCAAATGACACTTATATAACCCTTTGTCATGGATGTACTTTGACATCAATGACAACACTTAGACACAATGGCCAACAATCTCTACAAGTATCATCTCATGACAATAATACTTTAGGAGCATTGATGACAACTCAACAAGACCTGACAGCTCACAAATAAAAATCTTTTCCAGGATTATAAGGTAGGACTCCCCCCCCTTAGACATCTATGAAAAAGAGCTATACATAGCACACTCAAGTTGAAACATGACAACCTTGTGGGCAAGATACAGATGGACTCTAAAGACTTGCTCAACAAGGAATCTCTCCTTTGCATGTTTGTTAGTCTTCAACGGGAGGGATAAAGGATCAATGGACCTGAAATAACCATATATCTAGCTCCCCCTAAGTTTATACTCTCTAAAATTGGAGCTTCATGAATGTAACTAGGGCTCATCCTTTTAGGTTTGTACTATGCCCATCGAAGTTACCCGTATGCCTCCAGAGCTCTATCATGGTCGCCTTTAGGACCAATGCACCCTAAAGCACATTTTGAGTCCAATTTTGACAAACTAATTAATGTACCAAAAGCGTACTGGTTCACAAACAACGTACCTCTTCAATGGACCCTGCCGGTTAAGATGACCATAAATCTCTACTTGTATATTGGAAGATTGAGTGTTCATACCCAGTTTGAATGCCATAAAAATAGATCAACTCATTTGTCACAGTCCTAAAGGAACTTTCTGTCAAATAGTTCTATCCAGAGCTATTGATGAGTTAATAGGCCTCGAAATTGGGCTTTTTGATAAAGTGATCAACTCCCCCTATGCCTACAAAATGACTTGATAGACTTCATGGAGTAGACTTCAAGCTTAGAAAGACAATTCTACAAGTATATCTCCTGAATAATACTTAGGAGCATACCTCAACCACCCGGAGTTGTATATCATCATTTCTATCAATAACTAACCTTTCTTCTTGTTGTAGACCTCCAATCCATAATTGTACATGTCTTAAATCTCTTTGCAAGTGAAACAAACTTTACTACTTTCATGGGTGTTGGTACTCCCCCTTGGATTGTACTCAACTCTTTGGTTTCTGTCAACATTCAAAAATAAAGGATCCATGTACCTCAAAGCTAACCATGCAACTAGAAATCCGCTTGAGTGATCTAGTACTTGATGGTAGGTATTTGTCTTCATTTCGTGTATTTTCTGGGGGATTTTCTCAATGCATTGAGGATTCCTTGGCTAAAACCTTATTGAAATCAAACTATGAGAACTTGTTGGAAGTAAACACTCTCTGCAGAAATAGATTGCTAGAAATAAACACACATTTGAAAAATAGAATAGATTTTTGTAAGTAAACACACATTACAGAAATGAACACACTTGCTTTGGAAATAAACACACAATTTGAGAATGTTTAAAGTTGATTGCAAAGAAAGAAGAATCTAATTTAGAACACATGCAGGAACAAGTATACAACAGATGTCAACTTGAGTAATCAAAAGCATTTACAAAATGAATAGATCTATACTATTTTCTCTGGAAATATAAATACCAATAAAATGAAGATCCTGGTTCTTGGAAGAGTGGGCCCTTGTTCCACCTTGAAACAAGATTTGGCAACTTAATATACTCTCAAAAGAGGAATGGATTTTTTATTGATAAAATGTTCTGTATTAAAAAAGCGTATTGTCTCTTCTTATCTCTCTATATTATATATATATATATATATATATATCTATCTACAGGTCTGCATACATATACTTCTTCCACAGGTGTATTTACAATCATAGTTTTCCTATCGATTCAGATAGAACCGAATCATGCCCAAGATAGATGTTAAATTGGATCATGGCTGGACGTATTGTTGTATGATAGTTATCCCTGGATCTGTGAATATGAAGAATCAGAAATCTTCCAATCTACTCCTGATTGAAAGGATCATTGATTGCTAAATCACCAGATGTTATTGGAATAAATAAATTTTCATCGGTTCTGAAACTTTAGAGAAGTTCCAGAACTAAAGGAAATCGTTCCAGATCTAACTATGAGGATTCCAGAGCTACATGCAAGAGTTCCAAAACTAAGTCTGAAAGTTTCAGAACTAAGTGGTAGAGTTCTGGAACTAATTCTGAAAGTTCCAGAACTAAGTGGTAGAGCTTGTAACTACGTAATGGAGTTGAACTAAGTCTGTAAGTTCCGGAACTGAGCCATATTGAAACCAATGCTTTCAAAAACATGTCGACCGCTTCATACTTTGTTCTTTCGACTGATTGTGACCTATTTTATTACAAAATTGAGCTTCCAAAGCACGTAGTTAGGAATTACAGAGTTTTTAAACGCTAGAACTACAATCAACAAAATATGGAAAATTACATCCTAACTTATATTAGATCAAACAAAAGTCACAAAATGTAATCAATCTTGATAAAAATGAGAGAAAAATAAGATCATTTATTGTACATTAACAAGAAATATTCTGGCCTCATCATATCCCCCATACTTACTTGTTTGTAAGTCCTCTTACAAACTTTACTCTTCAAACCTTAGATTGTGTATTCTGCACTCCAATTGACTGCTCAAGTCAAATGGCTGAAATTGAATATCCAAGTGTTTTAGTTCAGAAACACTATACCTTGATCCTAATTCTAATTTCCTCTTCCATTCCTCAAATTGAGTGGGATCTTGAGGTTCTTTGTTTTGCCATGGGTACATGGTAGCGAGAAGAAGGGGAGGCCTTGTTCTCATTCCCATCCATATGCCACGTGCTTTTTATTGATCTGAGGGATTAGTGTGCACAAAGATTTTGCTATTTCCAAACTCCAGATCAAATTTGTGGGAGATATTACTTCCCTTCTCCTCAAGGTAATTGGAAGAAGCTCCCATCTTTTCAAACATCCATCATAAATCTCCTCAAAAATTTCCACTTCATAAAAAGTAAAGGCATCAATAATTCTCTATAAACTGGCAAGATAATGTGTCTTGAACCATTTATCAAAGGTATGGGTTCTAAAATGTTTAACAAAAGCAAATGGTTTACCATAATGATTCCTCATGCAGAGACCGGATGAGCTAGCTTTCAATAGATGCTCAGAATCCCTTTCCTTCCATGCAATATGATTTTGAAGAACATAAACAACTGCATTAAGCTAGATTTCTCCCACATACAAATTGATTATGAAGCTTGCGTTATTTTCTAGCATAAGATTGCAGAGATAGAATTCATAGAGAAGATTCTTCTGCTCTGCACTTGCTAAAGAATAGGCTATCATGAACCCAGATTCATCTTTTATTTCATGTGGAAGGTCAAATGTAATTATTGACAACTTCCAGTGAATGAATTGTTCTTCTAAAAACACGCTATATGCAGGAGAAAGTTTCCTGCATGCAAGTAATTTTTCACTCATGATGCAAACCATTTGTATTTTTGCAAGATGTTTAAACTTGTCTCCCTTTTCTTTGTAAAAAAATTCTTCCCATTCCTTTCTTACTTTATTTTCGTCTTTCATCTTGCTTTTCAAATCCTCATTGGATGTTTTGATTTCACTGAGTTCCTTGCAAGTATCATCCCATAACTGCTTGAGTGGCCAATAAGTTAATTCAGTCTGTGTAGAGACCGTTGACATAGTACTACTGTCTTCTGGAAATTTTACATTCTTCCTCTTTCTCCATCATCCGTTGCTTAACTCTTGTTAATTCCTCAGTCATTTCTGTAAGCTGAGTTGTTAGTTCCCCAATGAGCATCTCTCTCTGTTCCAACTTGAGTTTGAGGAAGTTCAATTCCTCATCCTTTTCTTTAATAATGAGTTATTCTGTAGACAAAAACAGAGCCTATCTAACCTAATGTTTACCTTCTTTCTCTGAAATTTCTTTGGGGGTTAAACATTCCTCTTCTACCAAAGGAAATTTCCCTTTCCATCTCCATAATGCCAACTCTTCTTCTTCATGTGATAATGTTGCTGGTTCACCCAACTCTTGAAAAACATGTTCCTCAAATCTCTCATCTTCTTTTTCCATCTCAGTTTGGCTTGGTCCAGGAGGAGTCTTCAATGGCATTTATTAAAGCCTGCACTTCTGGCCACTTTGTCACATAATCAATACACACAAGAATGTACTTCTTTCCTTGTGATGGAAGACTAAAGGGACCAACAAAATCCAAACCCCATCTTTCAAATGGTTTAATCACCACTTGAGGTTGCAGAGGCATTTCATTGGTAAAAGTTTGTTGTCCCATCCTTTGACAGGGATCACGCCGCTTGATATATCTCTTCACATCCTTGTACAAAGATGGCCAATAATAGCTAGTGCCAAGTATCTTATGAGCTATTATTTTCATTAAAAAGTGTCCTCCACTTGGTTCATCATGACATGCCCTCAGTATGTCAAAGATTTCATCTTCTCTCACACACCTGCGTAAAACCAAATCGGGACCACATTTAAACAATATTCCATTTAACCATTTATATTGTGCACTGATTTTGATCAATTTTTTTATTTATTTCTTAGTGAAAGGAGGAAACTTCCCTGTTGCAAGATAATTTGCCATATCAGCAAACCATGGTGTATCAGCTGAAATAGCAAACAATTGTTCATCTGGAAAGTTGTCTTTAACTGGATCTTGTTCCCTTGTAGTGGTCAGTCTTGACAAGAAATCAGCTACCATATTAGATTTTTTAGGAGTATCTACTATGGTAATATCAAATTCTCGTAAAAGTAATAACCATCTAATTACCCTACCTTCAACCATTGGTTTGTTCATTAAGCACCTAATTGTTGAGTGATCTGTATGTATAAATATTTTATACCCTGTGATATAATGTCTGAATTTATTAATTGCATATATCACAGCAAGAAATTGTTTTTTAGTGATAGTGTAATTTCTTTCAGTGGGAGTAAGATTTTTACTGAGGTAATAAATAGCATACATCTTTCCTTCGTCATCTTTCTGTCCCAAAACTGCACCAATGGAGTTATTTGAGGCATCTGTTTGAATGTGAAAAGGTTTTTCCCAATTAGGTCCTCTCAATATTGGGGTAGTGATTAATTTTTCTTTAATTTCCTCAAAAGTATGCTGACATCTCTCATCCTAAAGAAATTCATAGTCCTTGGTAAGCAAATTAAACATGGGGGCAACAATTTTACTAAAATCCTTGATAAAGTGCCTATAGTATCCAACATGCCCTAAAAATGACTTGATATCTGTGGGGGTTTGAGGAATAGGTAAGTCTGAAATAATTTTGATTTTGTTTTGGTCAACTTGAATTCCTCTTTTTGAAATGTGGTGTCCCAATACAATCCCCTCATCAACCATCATCAAACACTCTCATGACTAAGAGACAGATGGTATTGCTCACATCTTGTTAATACTTTGTTTAAATTCCTCAAATCATCATCAAATGTGTTTCCATGTATAGTGAAATCATCCATGCATACCTCTAGACAATCATTTGTTACGTCTACAAAAATTGCTAATACAACTCTTTGGAAAGTTGTCAGAGCATTACCTAATCCAAATGGTAATACCCTGTAGGCTAAGGTACCCCATGGACATGTAAAGGTAGTTTTGTCCTGATCCTCAACAACAACTCTAATTTGATTATATCCACTAAATCCATGCAGGAAGGAAAAGTATTGTTTACCTGCAAGGTTATCTAGGACTTGATCTATGAATGGTAGGGGAAAATAATCTCTCACTGTGGCTTTGTTTGGTTCCCTATAGTTGACACAAATTCTCTATTTTTTGTTCTTTTTAGGAACAATTACAAGAGGAGACACCCACTGACTATATGAGATAGGGTAGATAAAACCTACTTGTAATAGTTTTTCAATTTCTTGTTTAATTATATCTCTTAAGGATGGATTAATCCTTCCATGAGGTTGCCTAACTGGTCTAATGTTTTCAGTATAGATGTGATGTGTGCAAATACTTGGATGGATTCCTTTCATATCTTTGTAGTCCCAAGAAAAATTTGTAGTATGATTTTTTAGAACATCAAACAATTTAACTTCTTCATCATTTTTAACCAGTTGTTTATGTTCAAAATATTACCTGACTCAATCTCCATATGTTTGGTTCTAATGCGTGATGAACTGATTTGTTGAAAGGGTTCCATTAAGGTATTTAGTGGACATGCATGTGGCAACAACATATGATATGTAACAATATCTTCAAAAGTTCCTTGAGATAGAATATTGGAAAAAGGATAGTAGGCAGGGTTATGATACTTATCTTGTTGTAGGTCGAACTCCTCATCACTGCTACTTTCCATAAATTCTTCACCATTCCTGATATCTTAGAAACTAAAGCTACTGATTCTTCCTCCCCCCAAGAGAAATCTCGATCCTCCAGAGTGAAATTATGTACAGTCACAGGGAATTGCAGTTGCTGTGGTTTCGGAACTAAATGTGATGGTTCTGGAACTAAATCTGATGATTTCGGGACAAAGTCTGCAGGTTCTGGAACTAAGGTTGTAGGTTTCGCAACTATTCTTGATTGCTCCAAGGACAATTGGTGTTTATTCAATGGTTGTCTAATCATATCTTCTACCTCGCGTACGTGATCCTACAACGTGATCATGGCCAAAGAAGACAAGTTTTGCTTATTATTATTAGGAGTATCAACCCACAATTGTTCTTAATAATCAATAGAAGGTCGTGCAGAAGGATATAAGGAGATTTTCTTAGAATTCTTATCATTTGAGATAGTCATATCACCTAATCTATAATCAATTAAAGCACCGACTGTAGCTAACCTTGGTTTGCACAAAATAATGGGATAACCAAGTGTTTTATCTTTTGGCTACAATATAAGGAAATCAACTGGATATTCCCATGACTCCACCATAACTGCTACATCTTCAATAAATCCTTCTAGTTTTGCTACAGACTAATCTTCCATCTACAATATGGTGTTAATAGGTTGTATACCTGTTAATGGTAATGTTTTCAAAGTGTCCATTGTCATCACATTATAGCCGCTCCCAAATCAACCAAAACATTATGTATATCTTTATTCCCTATAGAGACAGAAATAACATGACTTCCAGGATCTCCGTATTTGGGAAGTAAAATTTTTCCTGCTAATAAATCAGCAAGTTTCCCATCTACGGTAATAGTCTTGGGGTATTGTTTCTTCCTTCCAGGTCTTTTTAAACATAGCATTTTGATTAATTTGTTCAATTCTAGAATGTCCTTAATTGTTTGTAACAATGGTATTTCAATAGTCAATCTCCTTATTTCCTATACCAACTCATATTCCTTAATTTCTATAGTTTCCTTAAATCTCTCTAGAAATGGAGTCTCAGTAGAGTTGTTATTTGGATCCTTATCCTTTTCTTTTTCATCGTTCTTGGGAACAACCATACTAGGGGTTTAAATTTCTTTTGTCATCTTAGTGATTATAATAGGTGGATTGTTGATTACTTTTCCAGATCTAATTTGAATATCCTCACAATCCATGGCATTCAGACCAACTAATTTTTTTGGTTATGTTCTATAGACATGAGTTGTTTGTTTGTTTCTTGGGTTTGCTACTGGCTGTGCTGGTATTTGGGTTTGTACCACATTTTCATTTTGTGAATTTTGTGTTGTGGAACCCATTATGGATTTTTGATTCTGATTGGGATATGTCTTGCATTGAATATAATTATTAGGGCTCAACCTAGGTTGTGACCAAACATTCGGGTTTCCTTTACCAGACCATTGTTGTTGGTGTCCTTGGGCATACCAAGATTGACCTAACCAATCTTAAGGATTCCATATTGGTTGAGGTGCCCAAGGTGGTTGTCCCCAATTTTCTGGCATTGTCTAAGCTACCCATGGCATCATCTAGGGGTTAGGAACCGACTTGGGCATGAATTGCCCTTGGCTAAGTTATCTTTGGACAAAATTTACTTCTTCTGATGTGGATGGAATGTTGCTTTGTTTAAGCTGATTTTTAATAAGTGGAAGAAGATAACATGCATCACTCTCATGGTCCCTAGATTCACAGATAAGGCACATTTCTGTTTTGTTTAGGGGACAATCTATTATTGCATGTTTCTTCCTACATCTAGGACAATATATAGCTAATGGCTCAGTTTTAGCATTTGCTTTAGCTTGCAATCCATCCAAGGTGGAAGTTAACTGAACTAAAATGTTTGTTTTGAAATTTTCCAATTCATCCATCAGTTTGTTCATATCTGGGTTTAAATTTTTAACTATTTTTCCTTTTCTAGGTCCACCCCTTGTTCGTGAATAGCTTCTACAAATGTCTTTAATATCATTCATTCTTATTTGATCGATATTTCCACCTCCTATTAGATCAAGTGCCTCTCTTGATTCATCATCCACACATTTCAGAAAAATGGTTTTGCTTAACTCGTCTTGTAATGTAAATCCACATCTTTTGCTCACAAAAAGGAATTTATCTAAATAATCTTCCATATTCTCATCCTCCTCCTGCTTGATTTTGGAAAAATCTTCCTTCCTATTCCTCCCTCTACAGTAATCTTGATACTTGTCGAGGAAGGCAACTTCCATTTGTGCCCAAGTGTTAATAGAATTAGATGGTAATCCCATAAACCACAACATTGTTGCATCCTTTAAGGTAGATGGAAACAACTTGAGTTTTTGATTATCTGTTTTGTAATCATAAGTTTGACACTATACTTTAAATTCAAACAAAAATTGGTCAGGGTCTTCAGATGACATCCCTCTGAAAGTGGGTAAATGTGCAGGTGAAATATTTTTCATAGGTGCATCATCATCATCCAATTGAATTGGATAAGTGAAGGTCCTATCAGGTTCTCTTTCTACTTCTTGTGCCATTTATGTAGTACCTTCTAGACCTTTTTCCCAATCAATATGGTATGTGATTTGTTTTGGGGAAGGTGAAAAGTCAGGAGTAGGAGGTTGACTACTCAATTTTGAATCAAAACTTTCTCTAAATGGGTCTTGGAATATGATTTTCTTTCTAAAGGTTCTACTTCCTTCTGGTGATTGATCTAAGAATTCCAAAGGTGGCGATTCTACTTCATGCCTAACAGGGGATACTGGTGCTTCTAATTCTTGATCAACTTCCTTATTTGATGATGATTCTTGTTTAGATATTTTTGGGAGGAATCGACCCTTGGAGTCTCTTGGTCTACTCATAAATTTTATGATGACATAGGGAAGATCCTGCAATTACTAGATGTATGATGGCTGCTCTTATTGACACCTAATTAGATAATTCTAACTATTGGGTCCCAGACAACGGTGTGAAAAATGATGGGTGTCGTTATTCTCTTCATTTAATCAACTCTTTGTTGATGTCATATTCAAACTAGGGGTGGTGTCTGAAGCTATATGAAAGAAGAAATCTTAGTGATCTAGTAATTGATGGTAGGTATTTGTTTTCTTTCTATATTTTTTGGGGGATTTTCTCAATGTCTTGAGGATTCCTTGGCTAAAACCTTATTGAAATCAAACTATGAGAACTTTCTAGAAGTAAACACTCTCTATAGAAATAGATTGCTGGAAATAAACACACATTTGCAAAATAGAATAGATTTATGTAAGTAAACACTTGTTTTGGAAATGAACACACTTGTTTTGGAAATGAACACACAATTTGAGAATGCTGAAAGTTGATTGCAAAGAAAGAAGAATCTAATCTAGAACACCTGCAGGAACAAGTATACAACAAATTTCAACTTGAGTAATACAAAGTATTTATAGAATTAATAGGTCTATACTATTTCTTCTCGAAATGTAAATACCAATAAAACGAAGATCATAGTTCTTGGAAGAGTGGGCCCTTGCTCCACCTTGAAGTAGTATTTCACAACTTAATACACTCTCAAAACAGGAAATGCTATTTTATTGATAAAATGTTTTGTATTACAAAAATGTACTATCTCTTTTTATCTCTCTATCTTTTTTATGTATATATCTCTATATATATATTTATCTATCTATAGGTCTACATATATATACTTCTTCCATAGGTGTCTTTACAATCATAGTTGTCCTATCGATTCAGATAGAACCGAATCATGCCCAAAATAGATGTTGAATTGGATCATGGCTGGACGTACTGTTGTATGATAGTTATCCTTGGATCTGCGAATATAAAGAATTGGAAATCTTCCAATCTGCTCCTAATTGAAAGGATCATTGATTGTTAAATCACCGGATGTTGTTGGAATAAATAAATTCTCATCGATTCGGAAACTTTAGAGAAGTTTCGAAACTAAACAAAATCGTTCCAGATCTAACTATGAGGATTCTGGAGCTACATGCAGGAGTCCCAAAACTAAGTCTGAAAGTTCCGAAACTAAGTGGCAGAGTTATGGAACAAAGTCTGAAAGTTCTGGAACTAAGTGATAGAGCTTGTAACTGTGTAATGGATCACAAATCACAAATCACTTTGTTTCATCCTTTAAGTCATCCAATCAAGACTGTAATAGACCTTAAAACATGTCATAAATATATTCTCTCACGTGATTAACACATATACCTGAATGAATTCATACCACTATCATTTTTTTATGCAAATATTGTACCTTATTCTGTTGCAAAAGATAAACCTTGCAAGTCCTTAACTTGAAAAACATAACTCACTTGACTCCCTCTGGGCTAAAGTTCTCCAACCCCTCATATTCATAGGCATGCCTCAACATTTACACAAATAACTCTATCTTATAGAGTCCCCATGATGCATGTTCACACTCTTCAACATGATTTAAGCATTGTGACTCAGAATACAAGATTAGATTATCCATATGCATACATGGTATGCAAGATTATACCCTTCAAGATGACTTATTTATTGGCCAAGGTCCTTTTGAAACATGTTTAACTCTGTCACAGAACTTGGTTCTCTGCCCCTTAGAATCAAGGCTTTCAACACTCTACATAGCTTGTGAAACTCATATCAGATGGAGCATTCGAGAAACAACAAGACAAACCATGGATTACTAGGTCTCCTCATTCACTTAGAGTATTGTGATCTTCATGATGAACATAACCATTCCCTTCAAAACACTCAAGCTTCCTTTTGGTACATGCTTAGCATTATTCATCCTTTTTCAAATTATAGGATGCATTAATCTAAAAAACACTGCCCATATTTGTGTTTTCTAGAATTTAATTAAGGTATGAAGACACATAACTAAAGTCATTCAACAATTTTATCACCTTGGAATGTATGAAACTATCACATACTACCTTGACATCTTATCCTTCAAATGCTTGTACAAGACTATTGATACTCAGACCATCACCTATTCCATACTCAACAAGGATTCAACCAAACATATATCACACACCATTCCTATACATATCTCTTCAAAGGATGACCTAGAACAATGCAGGACACACAAAGCTCATTTATTCACATAAAACAGTATATAAAACATCCAAGGATCTTCAGGATTCCATCCTTTCCCTTTCTGCCTTTGAGATCCTTTCACTTTTAGGTACAATGATTTCATCTCCAATATATTCATCATCTGATTGAAGACCTAATAAACACATACGGATGTCCTTGTTTACAAGAAGATCCAACAAACCTCTATGACCTGTATTATATTTTCCAAACTAGTTTACATCTTTCTTGATCTTATCAACACATTTTGGCACCTTGATTGAGCTTAACTCTCCCTTGAATCTATTTTTTTTGTTTTTCCTTCAAGCAATCTACTTTTTCTACCTTCTTATCATTTATTGGCTCTTCAACTTTCATACTATGCATATTAAATTAAGAATCAATTCTCTTGTCCTCATTTGCTTGATCAATAACCTTATTGACCTTAAGATCTAACATGACAGTCTTAGACTCATTCATAGGACTGACTTTCCTCTTGAATACTCTTCCATTTTGCCTTTTAGGATCTTGAAACCTACTTTTGACTCTTGAAGATTCACCTTGATGAAAAAATCTAGAAATATATCCCTATTTGTGACACTTGTAACACACAACACCCATCCAACTTCTAGGTTCATATACACTAAGGTTACAACCACAATCAACTTCCTTATGGCCATACTCACAACATGAATAACATTAACCCTTAAAGGAGCTACCACCACTCCATGAATACTCATTCCTAGATATATTCTTCTTGTAATCCCTAGCTCTATGACCAAAACCATGACAAGAGTAGCAATAACCATTAAATGAAGGATGATACCTCATTGCATTAGGTTGTCTAACAAGGTTAGAATTCTTTGAATCGGCCTCCTTGGTCACCTTTTTATTTTCTTAAGAGCTTGGACTAACTTTTCCATCATTCCTCACTTGTTCTCCTTTAAAGCCTAGGATTATTTTGTCACTAGCAACTCTTTGATTATCAAAGATCCCGTCAAGGTCTTCATAACTCTTCTTGAACCTTCCATGCATCTTCAACGTATTGCATGCTTCATCTAGCTCATCTTTTAAATAACTCAACCCATCTTCATACTTGAGGTAAGTAGTTTCTTTGTATTTTAGGGCTCCTGTCATACTTTCAAGTTGAGATTCTAGTATTTTAATGGCTTATCCATGTTCATTCTCCATATAATTGATTTTTTCTTGCAATTTATGAATTAGGGAATCGACCATCTCATACTTCTTTCTCAAGGTTTCTTCAACATCAGAAGATTTACCCATTGTTTTTGCTTTAAGAGGATATCCTTCAAGTTTTCAAACTTGCTTCTCAAGGACATACTCTTATAGTAATTTTTATAAGCGCAATTGAATGAGAGGGGGGATGAATCAGTCCTTTAAAACTTTAACTTCAATTACCACCTAATAGAATTCATCATTCAATTATCCATTCATCATACATAACCACACATGAACATATTACATGTGTATTAACCAGTCACAAGATCATAAGACAAAAGAAAAAACATAAGAAACCAAATATAATTGGGAAAACCTCAAAGGGAAGAAAACCAACTAAAACCTTAGCTTATATTACACAAAGCAAGGACTTGCAAGAATATTACACATCTTGCAATATTTGTTTAGTAAGACACCCACCCCATAAGGAGAACCAACCCCTAAACCTTTGCCAATGTGACTCATAAAAATGAGTCCTATGAATATTACACATCATAAGATATTTGAAAATTAATGATCACATATAATAGGCTACTCACACTACTGATTGTGATCCAAGTTCAACTCCAAACACACAAAACCCTCTTTGAACTCCTCTCTACTTCAAATCACTCAAATCTATCCTCTCATGGTTGATTGGGTAATTTTCCTTTGCATTAATGATCCTCAATATTATTCAGGTCTTCCAAAATCTAATAAGATTTTTTCATAACCCATCAGCACTCCTTTTTAACCTCCTTTAGGTTTCACTTTTCCTCTTTTGCTCAACTTGTCACAAATGACTACACACACTAGCTTATACACCCAACACTAGCTCATAACACCCCTGGGTCAGAAATTACCAAGTAGATCAGTCATCCCAAAACAAAAAAATAACAACATCATCATATAAATAAAATTAAGTGACCTACATAGGTTAGCAAGGGTTGAGACAACACCAACAAGCTACAAGATGCACAAGCAAGCTAAAAATGCACTCTCTAAGCACCAATGAATGGATCATGGTTTCCTAAGGCATACTCCAGATTTTTCAAAGACACAAGAAGATCCACACAAGTTACGCACAAGTCCTCTGCATCACCAACAATCTCAGGAAGCACCAAAACATCCATCTCCATCATGAAGCTCACCAAGAAGTATTTCCTTTGTATTGTCTTATCTAAATGTAATGGCTTGCATAATATTAAAAACACATAGTCTTTCATCTTGTATATCCACAAGTTTTTGTGATATCTTGTATTGTATATCCATAGGTTTTTGTGAGATCTTGTATTGTATATCCATGAGCTCATATTGTATTGTTGATCCATATGAATCTAGTATTGCAGCTTGTTGGAGAGCTCGTACATACAGATAGTATCCAAATATTGTAGAGGAGGTTGTCTTCATGTTTGCAGATGTTGATGTAGTGATGGAAAGACAAACTTACTTCTTCGTACATAGTCATGGTTACACATTGGTAGACCCATGTGAGAGTTCTTGTTGCAAATCCACATAGAACTTGGTAGAAATTCAGAGATGCAATAGTTCCTGGTTATGTGAGATCTATTGGTGATTTGGAGGCACAGTTGTAGTGCACTCATGTAGATCTGTTTAGAGATATGGAGGAGAGGAGATACTCTTGTAGAGATGAATTGTACTCTCTTATTGAAGAGTTGGTTTGTACTCTTGTTATATTATATATATGAGATCTCTATCTTTGGTGGATGTAGCCCATATTGGGTGAACCATGGTACATGTTGTGTTATGCATGTGTACTTTGTTTGATTTGGATTATTCTTGTTTATACTTCCACTACTTCAGATTCTGGGGAATTATTTAGATCTTGTGTGCATGATTTGGTTTGTTATTGAATCATAGCACTATTCCGCAGTCCCGAATTCCCAACAACTGGTATCAATGCCTAGTTTTTTATCTTATCTGATACCAACAACTAGTATCAGAGCTTGGTTATTTCAGAGCAAGGTTTTGCTTCAATATATTATTAGTGGTTTACTGACAGGTGTATGAGAGTAGGGTTTGTTTTGCATGATGTGAAAATTACAGAAGATATTTAAATCTCAAGTGGAAGCTAGAAATGTGAGGTTGCTGGAGAATAGAGTAACCGACATCAGTTAGGTGGAAATTGACGTCGACAGGGTGACCGTGGTCAGTTACTGGGCAACCTGGTTTTAAACTAAAAATCACATATCTGAAGAATTAAGAAGATGAATGGAATGTATCTTGTTTGCCGAGGTGTCCTTGGTTCTTGGAGGCACAAGCATGTTGGTCAGATTACAGATCCAGGTTATAGAGGTATGGTTTTATCTTGGTATTGTAGTGCTTTTATGTTTTGGTTGCACATGCATGGTTTGGGATTACACATCTGAGTATGAGATAGAGGAATAGTTATACATCCTTGGTGTAGTCATATGCATGGGCTTTGATAGAGAGGTAGCAACACAAAACGAAGATGGGGGTTCCATTAGAGAAGCATGTTCTTCAGTTGAAGATGCAGTTGAGTATCTTGGTGCTGGTAAGGTGATGTATTTCATCTTGGTGTAGTTTTATTGCATGTATTATTGTTGTTAAGTTTTTTGTGCAATATTTGGGTGCTTCTTGAAATCATTGGCTCATCACAACTTTTGGCTTTTGGCAGACTAGGCACCTAGTTTGGTGACCTATGCAATTTGTGGTGTTGTGTTCATTCCAGCAGCATGGACGTTAGTCAGGGAACCGACATCGGTCACATAGGGTAATCGGTACTGGTCAAAAAATAATGGTCATTCTCTGTGACAACGAGTTTAAACAGGGTTTCTTATAGTAGAAGAGGGCATGGATTGCTCAGTGTCTTGTTTTGGATGATCAAGTTTCGTACACAATGTGTACAGGCAAAAACAGTGCAGATCACTTCACTATTTGGATCAGAAAGAGGATGTACTTGGCTTGGTTATTCCAATGAGACTTTGAGTCGAGTATCTCTATATGATTCATGTTTTATTTCTTTCATTTGAAGCAACTGATATTATGTTTTGATTGTGTGCACAAGTAAAATTTGCACTAAGGATATTTGGTGAGCTTGAATTTTGTTTATGGGATATGTTGGAATCTTGAGGACAAGGATATCTAGTCTAAGGATGGGATCCTCAATGAAAAGTCATGTTTAGACACAGTTGCAATAACGAAAGATGTTGAGTACACATGATGAAAATATTTTGACTCACCTACTTCCAAAGAAGTCCAAACTTTTGTGATGTAGAAGTATTCTTTGGTAAGAAAAGAATCAGTTTATATTTTCTTTCATCTGTTTTATTTATCACTAACATATATAGCTTTTGAGCTTGGTGATTAGAAGAAGTGCATGGGAGTTTAGGTTAAGTGGGAGCAAGCCATGGTTATTGGCATTATAGGTTAGACATATATGCACATGCAGAGTGAGAGGAGTATGCTACATGTTTTGTGTGACATGAGGCACAAGTTGTTTTGGAGGTTAGTCACGTTTTTCCAGGTATTTTGAATTCATCATGACATAACTTATAGTTTTATTTATAGTTCTTGGATATCCCTATGGGATTGTAGTTGATGGTTGTTCAACTGGGTTAAGAAGAGAGAGCAATGTTATTAACATTGAAGGATAAAGAAGGAAAATTTGTTTGTTATAGGTTAAAGTATAACAACAGTGTATATTTACATTTTATTGATGTTTCCCTTGTTTACTTTTATCTTGGATAGTTGTGTAGAGTATGTTGATGACATGTTTGCTAGTATTTGCACTAATTATTAGTATAATGGTTAGTAGGGTTTTTGTTGACATTGATGAGCACAGGATTCATATTCGGCTTTGGAGTTAGTCGGTGACAGACTTGGAGCTTCTGAACAGTCTGTAATATGGATGGATGTACATGGTAAGTTTATACATGTGGATAGATTCTATTTTTTGAGTCTATGATGATGCAGATATTTTTTTGCACGTGGATGTCTATGAGCATGTTTTAGATGCCTTGAGCATGAGTAGGGGATGTTTGTATTTCCTGTCTTTACTATGTTACACCTTGATAGATATGTTCTCTATGGATGGTTTTCTTGGACATGGTAGTTGTTTATACAAGGTTGGATTTACATAATGTAGTATTTGGATTCTTTGAGTTGTGCAGGTGTTGTGGAGTAATTAACCATGGGTTGCATTTAGAACTCATTTGGGTTGTCTTGACCCAGGATCTTGTTTTTCTTACACATATTCTAGTTTGACTTGTCTTTGGTCAGTTGCATTAGTGGTTGCATGGAGACATAGATAGATGGTTGGAGAACATGGTTGGTGGCTATGGTTGCAATAGAAGCCCAATATTTCAGTTTGAGCAGGAGCTTTTGCAGTTGCGTTTTTCATGTTGGCTTGGTTGCATGAGTGGCTTGGTGTTATGATTTAGTGGATCTTGATGTATGGATAGCTCATGTATCATAGATCAGTAGTAGCTTCATGCAGGTATATGGTAAGTCACGAGTTTGTCATCTTCTTGGTTTTAGAATATTGTTAAATCTTCCTGATTTCATTTGAGAGAATTGTTGATATAAAGAATAGATGGTATTCATGATATGTAGAGGACAGTGATGTACCAGTATAGGTACAGGTTCATCAATTTATCTCCAAGTGGGAGATTGTTAGGATTGTAGAGTTTAATTGCTTCACTGTTAGCATGATTTACACCTTGTTGGTTTACTCAGTAACCATCATTTGTCAGAGAGTAACAGGCGCTGGTCAGCATCAGGGTAACCGTTAATGGTCAGGATAATTGGCATCGGTTACCCGTGCATGAAAGTTTATATTTAACTCATGGGAATTGAATCTAACTTTGTTATAAAGTTGATCTAAAGGTTGTAAATGCATAACTAAGGTGCCCTAAGTTTGTCTAAGCTTATATAAGCTAGAAAACTAGGGTTAGAACATAAGGATAGAGGAAGGATGTTAATTTTTCTTGGTTGAATACGAAGAAGACGAAAAAGAAGAAAAAGGTTGTATGAAGATAGAGTTTCAATGGAGAGAAGCTAGATAGAAGGAAATAACATATATATCTGAATGGTAAGAAGGTGGTTATGTCTTCTTCTGTATTTCCTTTATATTGTCTTTTCTAAATGTAATGGCTTGCATAGTATGCAAAGAACATAGTCTTTCATCTTGTAGATCCACAAGTTGTTGTGAGATCTTGTATGTAGATCCATGAGATCGTATTGAATTGTTGATCCATAGGAATCTAGTATTGTAGCTCGTTGGAGAGCTTATGGATACAAATAGTATCCAGATATTGTAGAGGAGGTTTTCTTCATGTTCGTATATGTTGATGCAGTGATGGAGAGACAAACTTACTTCTTGGTGAATAGTCATGGTTACACATTGGTAGACCCATGTGAGAGGTCTTGTTGCAGATCCATAAAGAACTTGGTAGCAGTTCAGAGATGCAATAGTTCTTGGTTATGTGAGATCTGCTAGTGGTTTTGAGGCACAGTTGTAGTGCACTCATGTAGATTCCTTTAGAGATCTGGAGGAGAGGAGCTACTCTTGGAGAGATGCATTGTACTCTTGTATTGAAGAGTTGGTTTGTACTCTTGTTATATTATATATATGAGATCTCTATCTTTGGTGGACGTAGCCCACATTGGTTGAACCATGGTACATGTTGTGTTATGTGTGTGTACTTTGTTTGATTTGGATTATTCTTGTTTATATTTCCACTGCTGTAGATTTTGGGGAATTATTTAGATCTTGTGTGCATGATTGGGTTATTTATTGAATCATGACACTATTTTACAGTCCCAAATTCCCAACAATCCTCGTATAAAATAACCTCATCAAGACACAAAACATATACCATTGGAAAGGTATCTAAATCTGTTTTCTATAACAACTCACTTTATCTTCCAAATCATAGTGAAAGGCCTTCAACCAAGCCAATCTCTGAAATTGCTCAATTAGGATTCTAGGACTCAAGAACAAGTCTTGAGGAATAAATGCTCAAACACCTCCAAATAAAATTTCAAGTACAATCACCACCTGTAACACATCAAGGAAATTTTTACCAACGTGTATAAGCACTGAGAAGTATATGTCACATGGAGAAATTTGACCCAACACACATGTTCCTTCAATCCTTCTTGAGAAGCCAACTAGGGCCAATCAGGCCATTAGGGATTATGCAAGAAAACACTTTTCCAAATCAAAACAATGCTTCAAACACATCATACCCGGTGATAACATGTTATCCATGATGAAAAACCATAGCTACAACATGCAAAATGATCAAAGTCACTTCAAACCAAGAGACAAGCATTTTAGCCCTTAAAGCCAAAATCGGTAGTGCAACTTTGAGGACCTATATCTTCAATTTTATCTAAGAAACATTCCTAAAAATTTCCATTTCTATCTAGCACATCTCCCAAGTATTCTGGAACAATTTGGTTTTCATCCTGGAACCTCCATCTCAACCCTGAAACTGTAAAAACCCACAAAAATATGATTTTTCTCTCTCTTCCTGAAATAGTTGGAACATGAAACCTATGCCAAAATGAGCTATGAGGAATCATCTTCAATTTTTATGTATCACTTTTTCTTTCCAATATAATTTAAATACCATACACAAAAAAATATTTCAAGTTCGTTTAAAAGGAGGGTCTAGCATTTCAAAGCAACTTATCTTATTAACGATTGTTCATAAAAACCTGACAATCAAATGACTTCATTATTTTTGCAAAACACTCTTACCTTAATGGAAAAATATCCTTCAAAAACTTTGGGTCCCATGCAAATTTTTTGTGAGTGGGTGAGAAAAACAATTTTCCAATTCAAGCTGGATTTTGCTTCTTCTCAACTCAGTTTTACCAAAAATGTCATAACCTGCAAAAAAATACTTCACTTTGACCTGAACCTTGTCATAAAGAATCATGCCAGCAACATTTAACTGTCCCAACTCACCACCTAGCTCAAATATGCCCAAAACTCTTTAGCCACAGCGGCTTACCGGTGTTATCTCGATTTGTTTTCACTATCTTACTTCCCAAGGACCATGAAACACCATCATACCTCTAAGAACTAGCCTGAAACTCATCATACACCTGTTATAACATGTCACAAAACACTTCCCATTCTTATATCATTTAGATAAGTGTAGGGAAAACAATAGTTACATATCATTCAGAGAAGTGTAAGGAGACATGAGTCATACAATACACATATACACATAGAGCAAACATTAGTCATGTAATGTATAGAGAAAACATTAGTCATATAATGTATAGAGAAAAAAGAAGTTATATAGTGCATAGAGAAAACACAAGCCATTTAATGCATGGAGAAGACATGAGTCATACGGAGCATAGAGGAAACATAATTCATATAATACATAGAGCAAACATATCATATAATGCGTAGAGAAAGAATAAGCCATACAGTGCATAGAGTAAGCACAATTCATGGCATCATAAAAGATAAATCAATATAGAAACATAAATAATCACCACATTGTAGTGTAAAAACAACTCATAATAAAAAAAAGTAAACATGGAGAAAGCAATGTAAATACATATAAGCAAGCAATGTCATCATCGAGTAAAACAAACTACAATATCCATATTAAAATATTTTTCAAAAAGTATGAGCCAATGCAATGCATCATGGAGATAATTTTATAGCACCAATGGATAGGAGGAAATGAAAGATATAATCTAAAAAACTTTCGGTGATTGTGCCCCTGGTATAGGCTTCCTCGATGTGAAAGAGTTGTGAAATATGTATGTGTTTAGGGAAATGTCTAGCATGAATATGTGGCTAATTTAACCCTAAATAAAAAAAAAGGTTGCTATGATTCTCGTATTTATTATCTTAGGATTAAGGGTTAGCAACATGTAATATATTCATATTATTAGTAAAACATTAATAACATATCACAATATATTATTATTAGCAATTTGCAACATAGAATATTATAAACGATTACCAAAAAGGTGAGAAGGCAAGAAATATGATGGACTTAGCTAATTATGTGTTTGTAAGGTTGATTTGGTAATTATATAAGGATGAAAACCTTGGAAACAATGTGGAAATGATATTGGGAGTGAAAACCCTCATAAATATGCTTTGTTGTGAAACTCTCGGTATGATATGAAATAGCTTCAGACGCTAACCGTGGGTAAGAGACCCTAAAAAAGGGTAGTGATTGGGTTAAAGTGCAATTCATATACCACATACATTGGAAATAATTTTAATAGGCCTCAAACTACATGGAATTCTCCACCTAACATGTGATATCTATATGGATGCAACTAGTTTCGGCAATTTGATCACTTGATAATGCAACAATGGTTTGAAGTGCTTAGCTTGACTTAGCTTGGATTGTCTTTAGCTTTGGAAATGTGATCCTATAACCTATTTGAGTGTGATTTAGACATGTATAGAGGCTACTCCTATAATGTGTTGTTGCTTTATATGAATTTAGGAGAGCTTGGAATGTTTTAAGAATGATATAAATGTAATGAGTGCCCTTGAAATTGTCAAGTGATTAAATGAGTGCATAACTTGCTTGTATAGGGGTTTTAGGTATAATTTTGCATTAAGGCTGACCCATGAGGAAATTGTAAATCCAAATAGAGATATCAAAATGAGAAATTGATCATTGAGTGGCTAAAGATGAAATCTCCCTGTTCGGGTTGAAGCGTTTAGTGGTTTGGTCCCTGTTTGGTGGTCCCATTTAGGAAGGTGTTGGAATTTTGCAAAGTTTTAGGAATTATGCCTATGAGGAATATATTAATATTAACTAATGCAATCAGTTTTGTGAGTGATTGAGCAGTATTGTTGAGAAGGGATAGTGATGCATGGGACTAAGGATAGGAAATTAAGTTCATAAAGTTTGCACAAGTCATGATTTAGGGATAAATCCAATATCATCATTACCAAGTGATCCAAGCAAATGTTGTACAATAATCAAAGCATGTATTCAAACAAGTTCACAAAGTAGTCAAATTATTTTATGTCAAAAAATAATAAAAACATGTAATCACATAAGTCCATGGACTAGTCAAATAAATCAATGTCAAATAGTAATCAATGAATGCGACACACAATCAATTACATAGATAATTCAAAGAAATAAATTTCATACAATGATCAACGATGTAAGCAATAATGTCATGTAGCCAAAATGACGAGCATCGTTGGTACTCGTACTTTAGTTATCTTATGATTATTAGTATAGGGCGGTGTCCATGGATATACTTATTTACTAACAAACTTAACCAAATGCTTTGCTAAATACCATGAAGAAATGAAATAGATTCATAAACAAAGTATTATTGAACTCATAATTAAAAGTACTGGACATTGAAATTCTCTTAAATAAAATAGATGCTAAATAAAAGAGATAAAATGAACAAGAAATGCTCCCTTCACGTTGGGAAGGAGTGGCCCTTGCCCCTTCTCATTGATCTAATTCACAGTTGTAAATAACACAAGTCAAATTTTCCCATGAATCAACACTTTATTGAATGGAAGAATTCCTTTTATAGTAATCAATCGAACTAAATTTTTAATTCTACTACACATGCTCTTTTATACTTAGAGCAGTTTTAGTCACTCTAAAGAGGACTAGTAATTTGTAATTAATTACAATTACTTAACTAGAAGATATTTATAACAAAGACTAATTGTTTGAGAAGTTACAATTGTTGAAGGATTATTACATGTCGTATTTGGATAAAATTCATCCTGTTAACTACAAATGAGGTTCGTAATTGACTCCTATTTGAGACAGTCTATCAATGCCAAAAGATATCAAAGATTCTACATCAGATCCCTATAATCATTATGACTATAAGTCTATGAGTTGTTTTACCTGTCTGCTCCACATTTTCAATAAATTGGTGTTAAGTTGAGATTGTATGGTCCTCATGATTCACATGATGGTTGAGAAGGTAGTTCATATTTCATGTATCTCATTCCAATCCATTGTTCCTACATTTCCAAGATAATCTTGTAGAGGTCCTTGGCCCTTTTCAATGATTGGCGGAAGTTGGTTGGGGAAATGACCTCCTTCTTTTTCCATATCTCTGGAAGTAGTCCATACCTCACTTAGCAAGCAAGAAAATTAACATTAAATGTTGGGAGTACCTGCTCCCTGAACTCTGATATGCGAGTTGTCAGATTTGCCTTATACTTGTCTACCAATTGCAAACAATAAACTTAGGACTAAAAAGTTTGATTGGAGCAAGGAGATCATGCCTCACTAATATGCCTATATTATCTTATTCCCTTACGTATGCCCCTCTCTTCTCCCTCCATAAAGACTCATGTATCAAAGTAGAGATAAATGACCTCAACTGTACATCTCCCACATATATATTAATTGGAATTTTAATTTGCTCAGGAAGAAGGAATTTATTGACATAAAACTCACATAAAAGATTCTTAACAACATTTTTTGTTGCTATATATTCCCCCAAAAATTATATGTCTTCATCAAATTCTATAGACTCCATAGAACAAACTCTAGAAATTTTCCACTTAAATAACTTTTCCTTTAAAAAAAATGCATAGAAATTAGAAGGAACCCTGCAAGAAAGGGCCTGATCATATAACTGACAAATATGAAGCGCATTTTCTTTTCCTCCTTTAACACTTTATTTTATTTAGCAACTCCCTTAAGATTGTAACATTCTTGCATCCATTTAGCCATCTCCCTCAACACAATGATTTGAGGAAACACAAAGTCTGTTTGAGTTGTTTTATCTGTGGTAAGTACATGCTATGTGTCTTCTTGTTCTCTTGCAAGATTACAAGTGATGTGTTTAATTCTTCTATTATAGTTTGAAGGAACTAAATCCTTTGTTCTTTTTCTTCTACATCATGTTGAAGTTGAAGGATTGCATCTTCTTTTTGTTCTATGGTATGTTGGAGCTGTTGGATTTTCTATTCTTTCCTAGACTCCAACTAAGTGAAAGTGTCCTCTTTTGTTTGCAAAAGGAGTTGTAAGAGGGAAATTTTATTCGGGTCCTATTGGAGTTCATAATAGACTTTAGAAAGAGACAATACTTGCAGAATGATTGTGTCAGAATTAGAAGGAGAACTAGGTTCTCCTTCAATAAAGGGTACTTTTCCTTTGTCCTGAATGGGAGATTCTTTAACGGTGATTGGGGTCTTTTCAACTTCCATCTCAAAAACTGGAATAGAGGGAGATACAAAGTGAGGAGGAGATGCAGGAGGTGTCTAGAGTAAAGTTTGCATGATTGCAAATACTTCTTCTTTCTCCTGAGAAGGAACAATTTTTGTTTGGGGTTCATCAAGGGTTTAAGTAGGCCTTGATGTCCTAAGGTGTTTTCTAGGTTGTTCTAAAGTAGAGGGCCCTCTTTTTAGAACTAATGCAGGTTCTATGGCATAATTTTTATAGAATTTGATCCAGTTCTTAGGGCCATGATGTTTTTTGATAAAATGGTGCTTGTAAATTAAGTGTATCAGGCTTTGGAATTTAAATAAGAAGTACCCCAATAGAATTTTTCAACAAAAGAGGAGACAGAGTCAAATAAGAACTGGGGAAAAATTACTTTGTTTTGGGATTTAGCTTGGCCATGGTAGAGATGGATAAGAATTCTTAACATAGGGCCTAAAATGACTTCATATTGCCCTTCACATGTGAAATATTTAATCACCCACTTAGCTACCTCTACCCATGGTTCAGGAAGAGTGCCCCTTTTTATGCCTTTAGCCTTCCCTTTATTATCCATAAACAGTTCTAATTTTACCTTCTTCATAACATAAAATCTCTTAATTATCTTAGAACAGGGGGTCCTGAAATTAACTAGTTGCCCCTCCTCAAGAAGTCCTGAAATATGACTAATGATAGTAGGGATGAACAAAATTTTCTTACCTTTTACCTTGGCATGTCCCTCCTCAATATTCTTAGCAAACTCTTTTGTCATTCTTGGATTGAATTCTTCATATGCCAGCAAAAATTCAAGCCACCCTGCTTTTTGAAAAATTGCTATTGATTTCATATTAGAGAGTAATTCAGCTGAATTTGTGGGTTCATGTCGTAGTCTAATCCCCATAGATGATGCTTAAAAAAATGAAGCCTATGAATGGGGGAGTAATGACGTGGGAATGGAGATTATGCAAACACAAGAGTGATACTGGTAGCAACAAAAGAGTGAAATAGTAGAATTGGAAAATTAGAAAATGATAGGGGGGACAAAATGGTTTTATATGGAACAACATAAATTGGGAAAGTTTTAACAAGTTCCAATGTGACACCGAAAAAGTGGGAAGTAATTTGGTATGTGTGGAAGATTAATGTGGAAAGGAGTGGTGGATTTATTAAGATATACGATATGTGAGAACATATTGGGAATGGGGAAAGTCATCAATTCACACAAGCATAATAACGATCATCTCATAAATTAAACTTTAAAACATTTAAGAAAAAAAAATTGCACATACCTAATCAATTTTACTTGTCAAATCCGTCAGCCTTCATTTATATTCTTCTTTGCTTCTCCCTCCACATGTTGATACTCATTTATTGATTACATGATTCAAGGGTGGTGATCTCCATTGCTAGTTTTCAGCCACCTAAACTCGTTAGTATTATTTTTCAATTGTATTTTATTTTATTTTATTTTTAGAAGTAATGACTGCCATCTCTAGTTTTCAGTTAATACTTCATAGGATAATGGCCGCCATTTTTGGTGTTCAACCATATCCTATTTATTCTTGTTGAGAACTAATTTAGCTATGAGTTGAATTAGACAAAGAGACTTTGTCTAAACAATTCAGAGTCGCATCTTCTTGTAACATGTTCTGGAATTCCTCTTTAGATGTTGGTTTGTGGTATAACCTCGATCTATGGTCATTAACTAGCATTACTTTTCTTTCACCATCAATTGGAATCAACTGAACTGTTCCATTGTTGAAGACTTCCTCAATTTGATATCAACCCATCCATCTTGTTTGTATTTTTACTTTGAAGTCCTTATACTTTGAATCAAATAGTAGAGCCCAATCTCCTTTTTGAAACTTTATTTGTTTTATATGTTTATCATGCAATACTTGCCTTTGGTGTTGGATGATTTATGTCTGATGTAATGCTTGTAGTCTCATCTCATCCAACTCATTTAGTTGATGAATCCTTGCTTGTTGTGCTTATGATAAATCAATTCCCACTTCAGAAGTTGTTCTTAAGGTCTGAATTTCAAATTCTATAGGAAGAATAAACTTCTTCCCATAAACCAACCCATAAGGATTGAATCCTATGGTTGTCTTCCAAGAAGTATTGTAGGCCCATACTGCTTCAGGTACACATTGAACCCAAATTTTCCTTGAAATATCTACTATCTTGGTTAGGATATTTTCTAACTCCTTATTAATAACTTCCACTTGACCATTGGATTGTGGATGGTATGGGGATGACTTCGTATGCTTGAGCTAGTATGTTGCCACAAAGGAACTAATTACACCTGACAATAAACTGTGGTCCATAGTCTGAAGCAATTGATCTTGGTGCTCCAAACCTTTGGAAGATGTGTTCATATAAAAATTCTATAGCTTTTTCATTCCTTGCATATTGTAGATCTTGCACTTCAACCTATTTTGTAACATAATTTGTACAAACCAAAATATACTCCTTCCCTTAATAAGTTTGGTCAACCAGTCCAATGAAATCCAATCCCCACTTCTCAAATGGTTCTCAAACAACCTGAGGTTGGAGTGGCATCTCAGATGTAAATTTTGGTTTTCCCATCCTTTGACATTGATCACACTGACATACATACTTTTTTGACATCTCTATACAAAGAAGGCCAATAATAACCAACTCCCAAAACTTTGTGGATGGTTCTTTTAACTGTATAATGTCCTCCTAATGGATCATCATGACATGCCCTGAGTATGTCAAATATATCATCTTCAGCTACACACCTATGTATAACATGATTAGGTCCACATTTAAAAAGCATTCCACCCAACCATGTATACATCACACTTTATTTAATCAATTGTTTTCTTTGCTTATGTGTGAAGAAGGTAGGGAAATTCCATGTAGCCAAGTTTTTAGCCATACCTGCAAACTAAGAAGAGACGATGGAAATTGCAAACAAATGTTCATCCAGAAAATCATCATTGACCTGCTCCTATGTTCCTGAAATGGTTAGCCTTGAAAGAAAATCAACCACTACATTTGATTTCCATGGCTTGTCAACAATTTTAATATTAAACTCTTGCAATAACAACAACCATCTTACAATCCTGCCATACACTAAAGGTTGATTCATTGGAGACTTAATAACAGAGTGGTCAGTGTGCACAATCACTTCATAGCCTGTGATATAATGGAGGAACTTGGTAAATGCATAAACAACTACAGTAAATTCCTTTTATATGGTGGTGTAATTCCTTTCAGCAGGGGATAGGTTTTTACTAATATAGTAAATAACAAGCATTGTTTCTCCTTCTTCATGTTGTTATAGTAAATAGCATGCATTGTTTCTCCTTCTTAATACTGGGGTATTTTTCAATTTTTCCTTAAAAGTGTCAAAGGATTGTTGGCATGCCTCTATCCATTCAAATTCAGAGTCTTTAGTTAGAATAAAAAACAATGGAGAAGCTATTTTACTAAAATATGAAATAAACCTTTTGTAGTAGCCAACGTATCTGAGAAAACTTCTTACCTTTGTTTGCTTTGTGGGAGATGGAATTTTTACAATGATACTGACATTTTCAAGATCTTCCTTGATTCCTTCAACTAGGGAAAATTTACAATGGGATACTCTCTCAATAATGCATTCAACAGGGACCTGCGGGGAAGTAATATGTAAATAATAGTGATATTGTGAAAGACAAAATCAGTCAAATCTATGTTTCATGAAAAAGGGTAGATGCTAGGTTTATTGTTCTCATCCATCATGTCATCTCTTATTTCAACTGATTGTAGTGCAAGACTCGCACTCGGTTTAGCAGAAAATTCGTGTTGAGGCACAATACTTATACTCAATCCAATGTAGGACTCGTGGTCACCATCTTGAATTTGATCTGAATGTTCTTGAATGATGACCATGGACATAGATGAAATCATATATTCTGATTCATCTGTATTATCCTTACACCATTGTTTATTCTCTGTAGCAAAAGGTTTTTTGGATGGATATATGGATAAATTCTTCGAATCATGTCCATTTGTAATCACCATATTTCATGTTTTGTAATCAATGAGGGTGGCACAGGTAGCTACCCGAGGGTATATTAGGATCAAAGGGTACCTATTCTTCTAATTCTTCATTTTTATGACCATAAAGTCTCCCAAATAATCCCATGCCTCAAAGGTGATGGTAAAATATTCTCTGATTCCATTTGGCTTGGATAAAGAATGGTCTGTCATTTGTAAAACTATTGAGGTTTATTGCGGTTCAGGGAGAGACAATATAGACAAGGTGTCAGTGGTCATCACATTAATAACAACTCCTAAGTCAATTAGGAAGCTTGGGATCAGCACATCTCTTATGCAAACTGTTATAATAGGACTTCCAGGGTCTCTGTATATAAGAGGGGTCATATTCCCTTCCAATATACTAGCCAGTTTTCTATCAACATGGATGGTTTTAGGTTAATTCTTTCTTTTACCAAGAGTCTTAAAAAAGAGCTCTTTGATAGTTTTATTCAATTTTGGAATTTCCTTAAGAGCTTGTAATAGAGGGATTCCAAAACTCAATTTATTTAATCCTTGAATCAACTTCAACTCTAGTTTTTCATGAATTACAGTGTTGTGTTTCTCCAAAAGTCTGGGTTGAAAAGGAATATCAACGCTTGGCTCAAGTTTTTCTTCAACAACAGGACTAGGTTGCATCTCCTCTGACTCTTCTTTATCTTCAATGATTTCTTCTATAACAGGAGATGAAGGTTTTGAGGTAACCTTCCCTGAATGCAACAAGATGTTTCTACAGTCCACAAAGTTTAATGTGTGGTTTTTGCTTGATTCCATTGTGTATGTTGGGTTACCCTGCCTCACATTTTTGGGGTTCACCATAGTTTGAGCTGGAATCTGTGGTTGGGCAGGTTTTTTGGACGAGGTAGCATTTGTAGGCCCAGTCAACAAAGCTTGTTGTCCTTGGGGTCTTATTTGGTTATAATATTGTTTCCATGATCCTTAAGGTACATTCCATTATTGTTGGAATTGAGGCTTAAATTGTTGGAACAGTGGAATGTTTGCATTTGGAGTCCAGGATTGATGATAATAATTTGGTGATGCATTCCACTGAGGAATCCATTCCTGGGGAATTTTTTGAGCACAAGACTGGGGGTATGACCATGGTGTGTTCCATTGGTTTGGAATCCATTGTGTTTTTGGTGCATAGGACTAATTATGATTTGATTGAAAATTCCCTCCTTACCTCTAAGTCATATAGTTTAACTTATCTTTGTCTTGCGTGTTTTGTTTTAAATGGTTTTTCAGCAAGGGTAGCAATACACATTAGTTTGTGGCACACTTTAGATCACAGACAAGGAAGATATTTGTTTTATCTAGGGGAAATTCCTTAAGCCCGTGTTTGTTCCTAAATCTTGGACAATAGATGAAGAATGGCTCTGTGTTCCATGATTTCTCCCTTTCCATAGTTGTGTTGAGTTGAACTAAGAGGTATGTTCTTAAATTTACAATTTCCTCTCTTAGTTTGGATATATCGCCATTGGCAATTTTTCCTTTCTGTCTTTGGAAATTGGGGTGAGTTCGGGAGTAGTTCCTATAGAGGTCAATGATATCAGTAAATTCTAATTCGTTCATGTCTTTTTTTCCCACAATATTAAAGGCTTCTTGTGTGTCTTCATCCAATCCCTTAAGGAATAAAATTTTAAGAAGGTTTATATCAAGACTAATGTCACACCTCCTGTCAAGGAAGAGGAACCAATAAAGATAGTACTCCACACTCTCATCCTCTTTCTATTGTATCCTAAAGATCTCTTCCTTTATGTCCCTCACCCTCCAATAATCCTGATATTTATCCTAGAAAATTGTTTCTATCTCCTCCAAACTATGGATAAAGTTGGGATTCAATCCCATGAACCACCTCATGGTTGTGTCCTTTAGAGTTAAAGGAAATAACTTAAGCTTTTGGGTGTCTAAGGTATAATAATAGGTTTGACATAGAACTTTGAACTCAAATAGGAATTAGTCAGGATCTTCTGACACTAGTCCCCTAAAGGTTGGTCGAATTAAAGGAGATATATTCTTCATGGGGGCTTGATCATTAGTGTCCAATTGTATGGGATAGGTGAACGTCCTTCCAAGTGGAGTGTTATCATTATTTGCACCATTGGGGTATTCCAATCCATCAACCATCCTTGTTTGTTGAACAAGTTTTTCCACAGGTTGGTTTTAAGGGGAGTTTTGTAAATTAATTCTTATATATTTATCTCTATGGTCTCTAGGTCTAAACATAAAATCCTACCATACTGAGGATAATTCCCTAACTACTAGTGTTTAACTGATACCTCGTGTTCCACATACTCTAAAGCATAAAAAGAACCTTGATGTCACCTCAAGATCTTCTAATTTAAAAGAAAGAGATATGGAAGTAAAATTTCTAAATGGAAACTTACGAGGCAATTAGGTAGCACTTCAAGTTAATACCTTAATCTTTGATAACAACTTGAGAAATTCCTCGGCAATGGCACCAAAAATTGACTAGCGTCGTAGGTACTCGTACTTTAGTTATCTTATGATTTTCAGTCCAGGGTGATGTCTATGGCTATTTGCAACAAAGGAAACAGTTGAAACCGTGCTCAGTACTTATTTACTAATAAACTTAACCAAATGTTATGCTAAACACCATGAAGAAATGAAATATATTGATAAAAAAATTATTATTGAACTCATAATTAAAAGTATTAAATAGTAAAATTTTATTAAATCAAATATATGTTAATAATAGAGATCGAATAAACAAGAAATGCTCCCTTCACGTTGGGAAGGAGTTGTCCTTACCCCTTCTTGCATGTCTGGTTCAAAGTTTTAAATCACATAAGTCTAATTTTCCCCTGACTCAAAACTTTATTGAATGGAATAATTCCTTTTACAGTAATCAATCAAACTAACTTTTCAATTCTATTACATGTGCTCTTTTATACTCAGAGCAATACTAATCACTCTAAAGAGGACTAGTTATTTGCAATTAATTACAACTACTTAACTAGAATATATCTACAATGACATCTAACTATTTGAGGAGTTACAATTGTGGAAGGAATAGTGCATGACGTATTTAGATCGAATTCATCTTGTTAACTACATATGAGGTTCGTAATTGACTCCTAGTTGAGATAGTCAATTAGTGTAAGAGGATATCAACTATTTTGCATTAGATTCCTATAATCATGATGACTATAAGTTTATGAATTTTTTTACGTGTATGCTCCACATCTTCAATCAACTGGTGTTAAGTCGAGATTGCATGGCCCACATTATTTGGATGATGGTTGAGAAGGTAGTCACAGTTTCATGATCTTCCCATCCTGTCAACTATGTTCCAGCTACATTAACTCGTCATTTTTCCATTTGAGTCATCATCCTCTTTTGTGTGAGTTCTTCATTCCAAGCGAGTTTTCATTAGTGCTTCAGGCGAGTCCTGCGCTCCCAAGAGAGTCTTGCGCTAATGCATGGGTGATTCCTGTGCTCTAAAGTAAGTCCTACGTTAGTGCATAAACGAGTGTTGCGTTGGTCTATAGTTGGATCCTGTGATGGCTTAAGATATGCTCTTCAAATTCATTGTTAATACACATAAACATTCATTTAACCCATATTTGAAGAAGTAAACACAAGATGAAAATAACAAGGTTATGCACAATATTTCCTTTTAAAATTAAGTAAAGTATTAATTAATAAACGACAATATCGTACTTAATACAAAATTTTGACATGACAAAATAGGGTTTTACATAGGATAAATGAGGGCTCATCACAAAACAAGGGCCTAGGACCAAAAGTAGTAAACTTGTATAAAAAATAAGTGATAAATGTAAGCAAGTATAGAGCATAGCCAGTTCAATGTCTAGAAGTAAGCAATGTCATAATTGAGAAAATAATGATATATAACATGTCATGAGTACTAAAATAGTGTAAGTGTAGACAAAACATCTATGCACCTGGGTACATTTCTAGGTCCTAAAGCATACTAATATATACATAATTCCTAAGCAAGAAAACTAGTAATTGACAATATTTTTTGCGTCTTTTTCTTTGTCTCTTATACTTTTATTGACCTTACACACCCTACAGCCATGTCGATGTTTGACGAATTTATCTTTTATGGCCTCAGACACTAGCTCCCTAGTGCTTATATCCCTCCTGGGCACTCCTGACCCTTTCTCCCCTTTCCTCACTCTTTTGGGTCTCTTTTACATCTTGGGCATCTTTTATACTTTTGGGTTGGCATTTCAGTTGTCCATCATAAAATTCAAACAAGGGAATCATATATATACATAGTCATAGCTCTCAAATAAAGGACCTGTAGATGAAATAATGGTGTTAGTGTGCAAGCTAGGAAATAAATTGATTTAAATCCTAAACTAACGTTACTATTTGCTACCTTCAGATCAAGCAAGGATGGAAAGAGGGAGAATTATACCTACACTTACCGTCTAGCATGTAATTCTCTTTCCTTGATGGTGGATTTGCTTGTGGATTGGAAGATTACTTTAGATTTGGATGTGGGAAGAGTTGGACAACACCTACCCTTTGATGATTGATTCTTGGATGCTTGGATGAAAAATGGATTGATTTGTAGATAGATAGATTGATATAATGATGATAAAATAGATTGATTAGATGAATAAAAGAGCATAGTTTTGATATGTATTTCTAAGATGGCTCTCGTGGAGGAGGAGAGCTCAATTTATAGTTTGTGAGTGGAAAATTAGAGGGTGAGGATTAATCCATGTTGGATTGAATCCAAGGGCTGCAAATTGATGAGAAGATTGGGTTTGTGTAGATATTTGCAGAGAATTATAGAATGGAGAATTCTAGATTTTGCGAGGACTCTCCATTGAATTAAAAATTCAATAGAATAGTGTAGATTCATTTGAATATTTGAAAATAAGAGGGAAAGATAGATAATATTATAGATTTAGAAGTCTCTAGATTCAGAGGTATGTTTGGATGTGCACATGATTATTTTAGATTATAATGATGTGATTAGGGATAAATATGATTAGGGATGTGATTTGCATGGAATAGGCTAGGTGATAGGTGTAGGGATGTGTAGGGTAGGGGGTAGGTGAGACATAGGAATATTAAATTCTTAGAAATAGTTAATGAAGGATTAGAAATGATAATAGGATATAATAATGAAATAAACAGGATTAAGGATGAAATGAGATAAATGATAAATGATGAAAGGGGAAATGTAATAAAAGGGATTTTTAATGATGTAAATGATAAAATGGAACATTTGGATAAATGATGAAATCAATAATAATGATGATAAATGGATTAATGTATTAAAATGAGTAAAATAAGGATTGGCAATAGATAAATGGTGATGAGGATAAAATGTGGGACATGATTAATGTTAATTAGTCATGTAGACATTTTAGGTGTCTACATTTTGCTCCTCTTTGAAGGATTATTGCGTATCAATGATCATTTAAAGAAGAAGTAGAAAATGATAGGATGGTAATATGGCGCCCCCTCGAGTGGTTAGGCGGGGAGGAATGAGGAGGGTAGCCACTCGAAAAGAGAGGAGATGCCCCCAATGCGAGAAGATGAAGGGGTTGTGTGTGAGAGGATGAGAAGATGAGAGGATGTTAAATATAGGAGGCCCCAGTCATTGATATATGACAAGGGTGTATGATTTTTTGATGTTGGATGCCCCAATAAAGGGGTTGATGCTTTGGATGTTTGGATATTGGATGTTGTTGGATTTTGGATGTTTGACTATTTTTGGATCACATGATGTTGGATTGTTGGAAGTCCCAGTAAAGGGGTTGATGTTTTGCATGTTTGGATATTAGATGATGTTGGATTTTGGGTGCCCCAGTAAAGGGGTAATGATTTGGATGTTGTTGGATCACAAGATGTTAGATTGTTGGATGTATCAGTAAAGGGGTTGATGTTTGGGTGAGAGGATTTGATAGGATTGATTGAAAATGTTGGATATATTGATTGGATGAATAATATCTGATGATTGGATGTTAGATGATTGATGAAGGGTTGGTTAGATAAGGTGATGATGATTAGGCTAAGTGATGATGTAAAGGGGTGGTGCTATTGTAAAGTGCCCACAATTATCATCATTAGCAAGTTTATTAAGATGTTGAATAGAGCAAGATGCACCAATGGTATAAAGACCATGATGTTTTAATTGTTAGATGCCCTTGTCCTCATATCATGGGACATAAAGAGGGTCCTCATATAATTGGACCAAAAAGTGGCCTCATATCATCGACCATGCAATAAAAGAAAGAAAAAAGGCCTCATATAATTAGACTAAAATATGATACAAATGCAAGAAAAAGATAAACAAGCGAAAAAACACACACACACAAATGCATGCAAAATTATTTAAGATTTATGTGCATTTTTTATTTTTATGGATTTAAAAAAAAATGATTTTTTATATTTTTAAGATAGTTTATATGTGGTGGGATGAAGATGCGATAGGGATGGGTAGGGTTGAAAGGAGGTGACTTTCTCCTATAATTCCCAAGGTTGATATGGATACGGATTAGGGATTTTAGGAAGAGGATAAGGGATGTGGGATAAAGGGATGATTTTGGATAGGATAAAGGATGTGGGGTAAAGGGATGATTTTGGATAGGATAAAGGATGTGGGATAAAGGGATGATTTTGGATAGGATAAAGGATGTGGCATTAAAGGGTTGGTTGGATAAGATAAAGGAGGTTTGATGGGATGAGGGTTGTGATAAGGTATGATGTGGGACTAGGTGATGACTTAGTCAATCGGATAAGGTAGGAGGATAAGATAGCCCCTAGGTGAAAGGTGGGATGATGGATGATAGTCTATATTTTGTGCCCCCAAGTGTAAAGCAAGGGATGGTGCCCCCGGTGGATTATAAAGTTGCCCCAGTCATAATGATGATGAGTTAAAGGCAACAAAAGAGTGGATTGGATAAAGCAATAGGATCATCGATTACCCACGGATGATGGATCCAAAAGGATGTGGATGCAAAGGATGGATGGTTGACAATGGATGATGAACAAAAGATGGGCTTAAAATTACATGTTGTAAAATAAAAGTGGGACTAAAACAAGAGTGTGACCAAGGTCTAAGCAATACTTGGCAACATACAAGTGCGATGTCTCTTAGAGATGAAGTGTGTGCAAAAGTGAGAGTTAATTACTTATTGAAGTAAAGACTCAATGGGTAGTATGTAAAGACAAACTAGCCAATGTATAGGGAGTGATTAAGTCAAGTAGGTTAATGGAAGGTGAATGGAAGGTTAAGTCATGCATTGCTCCGCTGTCAGCCAGGTGTTCATAGCCCCAACAGATATACATCTGATTCATGTTACAACATTGCTCTATTGTCATCCAAACATCCATAGCCCTGATAGAGTTGTTGGAGACACCGCTAGAGAGAGTCTTGAGGTGGATTCTATTCAATATTTTGAATTTTGATATGATTTTTGTTTTTTTGATATTGATCTTTTGATATTTTCACGATCCACTCTCTTAAGACCTCCAGGGGTTAAGAATCACAAGTGGCTAGATGGGGGGATGGAGATGAGTGTAGTGACGACATTGGCTAGAGTGTCAAAAGATGCACCCAAGGGTCTTCACCACAAGTTAACTAAGATGTGTGATTAAGTGATTGGATCTCTAAGATATGATCGGTCTTGGAAGTTGATAGTAAGGATAACCCAAGGTAACACAAGTGTAGTAGGTACTAATGAATTACATCATGTGTGATTAAGTCAATGAAGTACTTGTGAAGATGGGTTGGATTGGAATGAGGATGGAGGGATGAGGAAAGAACATCCGTGTGTAAAGGACAACCTAAATGCTCAATCTGATTTTAGGTGTTTTAGATGTGCAAGGGAATTAGAGGGTTGGGGATTGGAAGATAAATTTATTGGATGATTAAGAGAATTGGTAGGATTGGGTTGTGATTGAGTATTTTTAGTGAGGGGTTTATAGCCTAAGCCTGATTGATCATATTTGGGAGGACGGGTGATGGGAGTAAGGATGCCTTGTTCATGGATACCTAAGCTTTTACCTTGATGTTTCATATTAGTGAACATCTTTGTGGCGATAGGATATGCCGTGAATGGGGAAGATGATGCCATGTGGTCATCATGAGGCTAGGGAGTTGTAAAAATTTTATCCGCTAAGAGTCCAGACGTGACAAAGGATAAAGGTGAGATTTGTTTTGATTTTTTGTTGGTGAGGGATGTTTGGATGTACGAAGATGTTTTGATGGTGGATGGTGGTTAGGGAGAGGGTTAGGATGGAAAGGTAGTGGATAGAGTGGTACAAGGATAAGAATTCCTTGGTTAATGAGATTTTGGTCATCATGAGGCTGGGGGGTTGTAATTTTTTATCTGCTAAGATTCCGGACGTGACAAAGGACAGGGGATGAGATTTGTTTTGATTTTTTGTTGGTGAGGGATGTTTGGATGTACAATGATATTTTGATGGTGGATGGTGGTTAGGGAGAGGGTTAGGATGGAAAGGTAGTGGATAGAGTGGTACAAGGATAAGAATCCTTGGT